>OX419702.1:10000000-12400000 GCA_948474745.1 Oligia latruncula | reverse complement strand
ATCGGGAGTAAGGACAACTGTCAAATGGTGTTGTTATTCATTCGTAGTGCGGGTCTCGAAGTTATCTTTTGTCCGTAGGTGATACGGAGTAAGAAACACCCGTAACTTTGGCAAAAACTACGGATTTAGAGCAAGAGTGTATGGACTTAGTCCGTACACTCTTGCTCTAAATGGTCAGGGTCTTTATTTGTATTTATTTTATTTATTGATTGTTCCGCTTCTACTTAAATCACTGAATTCTAGTGTTAATGAATCAAATCTTATAACAATGCTAACTCACATAAAGCGCTGTAATAACTCGCAAGTACAGTGAAAACATTTAGGTACAGCGAGGCAAATTCCAGAAGATTTAATGACTAAAACAAAGATTACAAACTGCGAGATTTCAGTCAACTTGTACGATTGAACTTGGTTGTTTATTTAGTGCTGTAAATTATGTCGAAGACACGTAGTTCATTTTGTTTTCTTTCGAAGAAATTTAGCGTTGGTTTTTCTCTGAATTGACTTGAAAAGCATAATTTAGGGCAGATTTTTCAATAGTCAGACTTTTATCTCAAGAATAATTATGACAATTTCACATTATTTTCTATACAGAAATTGTCAAACCGCAAAGAGATTGGGATTGGATTTGGATTGAATTGATTGGTATTTTAGCACATACAAAAAAACAAACGGAAAAATCCTTCACCAATGGGATTTGATACGATTAACTTAACAGATAACTGTCCATTATGATTCATAATGTTATCCTTTTATGATTCTGCCAAAGTGACCTTTTTAGGCCCCCAGATTATCTGAATATTGAAAAATCAGGCGTATGAAGAATAATTTATTTGTTAAAAAATATACAGCAATTTAAATAACATGGTGATACTTCTTATCACATTTTATTGATAAGAAGTATATACCTATTTTGATTGATTTATTGATTTGATTATTTTAGACATCAGTAGGTACTCTTCCCTTATTATAGGCAACATTAATGAGAGAAAATGTGGTTTTAATACTTCATAACTACGAAATATTGTGTTAAATTTTAATGATGTAACTTATTTGTTGTTTCCTAGCGGTTCAATGGCAATCTGAATACAGGCGGCCCAGAGTTTGGCACCTAACAGTAGGAATGGCTTTCATTTTGACAGTTCAACAACATTAATTGCGTTATTTACGTTGTTGAGCAGACAAATTTTTCGAACACATGAAGCGATGGATTAGCAAATATCTTTAAAAATGATTCTCATTTGGACACGATGTCAAGTGTCCCATTGTTTGCGGAACGGTACCACATTTACACTCCATCAGCTATCGTTATAATTGGGAAGATAAAATAACTTGGAGGTTAAAGGATAATTATGTAAACCAAATTTTTACATGGCTACCAGCAATACTCGGGCAAAAGTTTTATCCATTAGGAGTTCTTTAAGTGGTAAACGTGAAATTAAATTATAGGTAAAACTTTTCTAATAAATCACTCTTAACTTTTACCGTTACAAAATTCTAAGGCTCGTTCAAATTCTATATTATTGTTGGGTAAATTAGGGTCATTCTAGCCAGAGGCTTATTAATAGGCGAATCTGCTCTTTAGAATTAAATTTACGAGATCTAAAGTTCTAACCGCTGCACAGTGGGATCGCGATAATGCGACGCACATAGGTAATATTATGTCAGAGACTTAATTTTTTTAAAGTCACTATTATTGTGTAGGTATTACAATCACAATACATTCTAGAAATAAACGGTTCAAGTGATGTTCCATATTTCTTACTCATTTTTTTTCTTGCTATTTAATTATTTAATACCTTTTAAGCACACAAAATGTACAGAGGTGGGCTTAATTCCATAGGCATTCTCCAACCTTTGGGTGATGCAGAGATACAAACAGTGTTGAGGAATAAATATTTGTTTAAATACAAAGTTATACACCGGAATAACTCCTATTAAGAACACAAAACCCCTACCCACTCCTATGCAAATTCCTATTTCTATTGCGACACGTAAAAAACTCCTTGCCATGGTGACGTAGATGCGTCAGTGTCACTGTACTAATCTGTACGTGGGAGACACGGCGAATAGGTTTAGGCTGTTTGCAAACTATACACGGATTACTCGGAATTTTGAGGTAGACCAATTAGCATGTTCGTGTAGTGGAAAGCTTCACGAAGCTTTAGTCTGCAGCTTAAAGACGAAACGTGCTCACATTCAAATTGGATGTTCTAACAAGCACGTTTTCACACCAGTAAAAAAAAAAGTGAAATATGGCCCGCGGATTTCTTTTGGCATGAAAAATTAAAATGATTTCTTTTTTAGTTTTAACTAAATATTAATAGGCAATCAAATCAAAAGGCGTTTATTTAAACTAGGCTGAGAATCAGTACTTCACGAACGTTAAAATTACCTAAGAGTGTCCCCCAAAAACGCCCGCCCTTTACCACTTTCCAGTGCTGTACCTGGGACGAAAAAGTGCCGCAACAAACTCCCCAGCGCACAGCTGTCTGTTACGTTAGGAAAACTTGAATCTATAAAATCGTATGCAAAGTAATGATCATTACGAATCATTAAATTAAATTTATGGCATGACCAAAAGCCGCACTTAAGTCACGCTTTTCTGTGACTTAACTAGTCAATTTTTACACAGAAAAGTGTGACTTAAGTACGGGTTTAGGTCACACGAGCTATAAAATAGTATAGGTACGATGCGTGTGACTTAAGTAGTCTATTAATTTCACGCCGTGCTATAATGAACTACTTAAGTCACACGTATCATAGTGTACTATATTTGCCATATGTCAGCTAGCACACGCCAATATACCAACAAAAACAATGAAAACTATACTCAAACAGATTGTATATTATACAAGTTATATTTTGTAAAAGATAAATGTAATGTGTCTCTCATCTGTTACTACGATAGGGCTTTGTGACAAACGTACCTAGAAGACAGAGGGCATAATTATATTATTATTACTAAGCTGATTTTAACCACAAAGTCGTCGCTTTGTTACTGTTCTAGTTACTGTTTCATGAAAACTTTTTAGCACACTTTCTAAAAAGCGGATAAAAGGAAATCTAATGTCCTTGTCAATACTTAATACCTGCCATTGGATAGATACCTACCGTAGCTATCTATGTCAGTGTCAGTTCGTATAATCTACAGTAGCGTACTTACTTATCTATGTGCATAATGCATAAAGTAGATAATCCTCGGTGAGATGTCCACGAGTGGCTTTCTGTTATGAACTCTGCGTAATTTAACTAAGTATAGATTGATTGTTTTTACACCGTGGCCATGAGCAACACGCTCAAACAACACGCTTCTTTTGATAGCGATTGCGGAGAAAACCAAATAAAAGAAGTTGTTTAGGCGGGTATCACATCTCCGCCGCGAAACCCTAGCAGCGAAACCGCAGAGATTCCGCCATGACTTGCCCGTTGTACGACAAGTGAAATAGACGCGAAATTGCCTGTTCTAACGCATAGATTTGATTATGATTCTATCTCTTTCCCGCGTAATTTTGCCGATCTGCTCACAAACTTGTTGCACCTCCGCGCTCAGCCTACTAATTTGTTGCAATGCTGCGTTTGTTTGCTGTGGCAGCCGACAAGTTTTAAAGCGAAACGATGTTTTTTTTTTTTGGAAAATGCATGTTGATTTTACGGGAAAAGTAATTTAAGAAGTCCGAAGTAAATCAATTATAACTGACTCTCATGATCTTCCACTACCCGAATCGCGAGTAGTGATGTTTCTTAGCGGCATTCGTTAAGTGGTTGCCCATAATTATTTTCGCAGCGGAGGTGTGCTAAGGTCCAGAGCGTGCCACGAGTCACCGAGACGCAGCTTGCAGAGAAAAAAAGAAAGAAAGAAAGAAAAAGTATTTATTGCGACTCGTACAGGAAAATCACAAATTAAACTAAACACAGTAAAATAAAAAATCCAGATATACATATTAAAAAAAAAGTAACACAAGGAAAATGAAACAGAAAGTCCTTTATGAGGCCAAAAGGCTCCTATCTCAGCATGATGCTGCGACATTTAAAAAATAATAAGACAGAGCGACGCTCGACGGATGGAAGTAAGTGACGCGCTCGCGTGTCGCTTGTCGTCGTCGCCGTCGTCGCGTGGCGTCGCTCGAGACCATGAGCGGAGGCTTCTGGCCCTTTGTACACGGCATGGTTTTTACGATATGGCGTTTAAAACGCGCCGTAGAAAAAACGTGTCTGTAAAATAAGCTTCCATAGTGATTCATACAACAATGACGACCGTGCCTACACGCGGCGTATAAACCGTTGTTTTTCACGGCAAGAAAAACGTGTGTGTGCAAAGATCCTTATGGTTTTTATTAAAAAGGGTGACAATGATTCATTTGTTTTGCTTGTAACGTATTACAAGTACTCTAATGTATGTATTTAGCTCGTACATAAGTTGGCTTTACACACTTTTCCACAATGATAAATCGATAAAAGGGAAATTGCCAGAAGAAGTGACTGCCATTTTGTGGTTAAAGTTATTAAACAAATGGGATTTTTTTAATATTATCTGAATAGATTCTAATAGATAGAGATCTGAATAGATTTTTAATATTATCAAAATCAATCTGCTTTAGGCTTTTCCCAACTATGTTGGGGTCGGCTTCCAGTCTAACTGGATGCAGCTGATCACCAGTATTTCACAGGGAACGACTGCTGCATGTCTATCTGACTTACACAACCCAGTTACTGGGTAACACGACACCCCTTGATAATGCTTGTCAGATTTTTGGGTTTCTGATTATCCGCAACGACTGTCGACGCGTTTACGACGTACCGCATTTCATATAAACTTTTTAGCCCTTGTTTTTCTAAATGAATGAACCGATTTTAATGAAGAACAGAGTTAGATAAGAACATTTTTGAAAAATAGTGTTACAGCCAAATTAGACCAATTTTAAGTTTTCCATATATAAACAGAGATTTCCAGTTATCTTTTTTTAAATAAGTATACATGATATGGCGAAGACAGTCCGTGTTTTTCATTTTTTCGCTGCACTACGTACTTAGGTATAATCAAAGAGATTGGGATTGGATTTGGATTGGATTGATTGGTAGGTATTTTAGCACAGATGAAAAAAAAAATAACTGAAAAATCCTTCACCAATGAGATTTGATACGATTAACTTAACAGTTAACTGTCAATTATGATTCATAATTTAATCTTTTTATGATTTTGCCAAAGTGGCCTTTTTAGGCCCCCCGTATGTATAGCACCTTAGATTCCCAATAAATACAAAATCCTATCAACATTGATCTGGTATAATTGAGCTTCAAAATAAATTGGACGCTACTTCATTTTCTGTCTTCCCGATTACTTTTTTAGCCTCAAGCGATTTTTAAAGAAATTGGAAAAGAAAATTCCAGGAAATATTAAAACAGGGATTAGTTTGAGTTTCGATAGCAACCTAGTTGAGTTTTTCCTACGTTCATCGCGTATTTTATTACCACAAAGATAAGATATTTTTCCGCTCTGGGGCGTACGTAGTGATCTTAAACTCTTATTGAAAAAAACCAAAACCACAAATAGAAAAAAGATTTGCTTTGGCGTCTACTCTATCTTTCCTTATCTTTCATAAGCTGTGTATTAATGTTTATGCTTTTACTGAAACAATAATGAACGTAGGCTTATGAAAGATAGGTCAGGGGGCCTAAAAAGGCCACTTTGGCAGAATCATAAAAGGATAACAATATGAATCATAGGTAATATGGAGAAGACAGTCCGTGTTTTTCTTTTTTCGCTGCGCTACGTAGGTATAATCAAAGAGATAGTGATTAAATTTAGATTGGATTGATTGGTATTTTAGCATAGACAAAAAAAAAACTAACTGAAAAATCCTTAACAGTTAGGTAACTGTCCATTATTATTCATAATGTTAACTTTTATGATTCTGCCAAAGTGGGCTTTTTACGCCCCGAGATCATCCCGTTTTGCATATACGTGGTCAGGTGTACAGAAACGGGCATACATGTACATTTCATCCCGAAAAAAGTGCTGTTCCCGAGGAAAACAACAATAACGTTATTATGATAATAGATGGCGCCACGTGTCTTTCGAATCAAAAACAGACAACATCTGTCGGGTCAGCTAGTGGTAATATATTTTATTGGCACTTCTTATGTAGTGCAATTAACCTACATGTTATCTCCACTTTTACCAGACGCAATAGGTTAGGACTTCATCACAAAGATCATTTTTGGCTACACAACATGATTATACTTTGCCATCATAATCAGCCAATAATGTTCCCACTGCTGGGACACAGGCCTCCTTCCTTCCAGTGCGGCTTGGTAGATGTCACAAATGTCTTCGAATGAAATATTTCGTTCTAGCACATGCCGGTTTACCACGTTGTTATCCTTCACCGTTTTGAGAGAAGTGGTGATTAAATACAGGCGTATTTAATCACCACTTCTCTTATTCAACCAACGACCTACAACTCGTAAGTCAGGGCCGTTACCACTGGGCCACCACTGTTGCATTATGCGTTCTAAACGCAACGTAATCAACGCATACGCATACACATACTCACGCATATACACTCTCGCACACACCCCCACTCACATACTCACGCATATACACTCTCGCACACACGCACACTCACATACTCACGCATATACACTCTCGCACACACCCCCACTCACCCCCACAAACACACATAGTACCTATACATTTTGCTCAAATTATTCTTTTATCTCTATTCTTTTACTTTCACTGCTTTAATTACTATAAAATAATAACACCTTTTCATGGGCTTCTCGTTTGTAACAATAACAATTCATTAGTATTAATGTAACGCGTATTTTCATATAGTAATAGTACACAGGCTCGACCTAATGTGGATTTTATAAGCAAAATACTTCCTTTGCGTCTCATTTTTTTTTATGTAAACCTAGCTATCAATGTAGACTAATAAGGTCTGTTTTTGGTAAATAAACATTATCATTATCAAACGTTTACTGTTGTGTAGGAAATCATCAATCATAATCAAGATTTATCTTTTTTTACTATAAGTCCACTCGACTACTGTCCCATTGCAGGCCAAAGACTTTCTTTTCTTTTTCCGACCCTCTCTATCATGAGCTAGTGCCGATGAATCCGTTCGGTAGGTGTCAAACTCGTCTCACCCTCTTCGCCTTACGCCATTTGTCTACCGCCAGCGTCAACGAGACGTCAACGAGGACAAGATGACGGTGCGGAAGTGGCGAGTAGGGTTGTTATTGCCACATATCCACCGCACATCCGTCAACCCAGTTCCGCGATCCCGGCCCCCCAAATCTTTCAAGTAGTTTGGCGCGACCGCTAGAACTCGGTCCGAAATTGACGGCTGATGTATGATGGCTGATGTGTGATGACGGCCGGTAATACAAAACACATTTGATCTTGTCCAGACAATGCCGTCGCACCGGGGCCGTTCGCCCAGCTTTTGTTTTGTCTATCATAAATTCATAACATACTGCCGGTCGATTCTGTAAAAATCTCACCGTGAAAACTTAGGTGAAGTGAGTTTGTTTTTGTTAGAAATTGACACTATTGACAGCTCACTCCACGCTCACTTCACCTAAGTTTTCACGGTGAGATTTTTACAGAATAGCACCGCTGAACCGTCGAGTTCGAGTGGACAAACGATCGCCGTCACCGGGACGTCACGTTCGGTTCGAATAATCGCGATTCTCACTGACGTCCCGTTGACGGTCGCGGTGGACAAATAGCCTTAGCCTGTCAGGATGCCTCTGGACATTTTCCGGTTTCCACATTGTGGTAGACCTAGCCATGATTCGTCCGACATTTGTGGCAAATGTGTAGGAAATTAAATCCTAGCCAAATAGAAACAGAAGTGAGGATACGAAGTAAGGATACTATAAAATTAGAAGTAGGATTAGGTAGGAAAAAAGAAAGACATTATGATTCTGTTAAGAGTGTAAACATACGAGAGTCGTGTTATGGATAATACCTACTTCAAATGACCTCTATAGTTTGTTCGTTATATCATAATAACATGTGCCATAAATAGCACAGACAACACTAGAAAGTTTTCCTAAAATTCGATAAACTATTAACATGCTTGTTAATCAATAATAAAGTACTTACAGCTACCTACAAAACTGTTGGTAGAAATACAGCAATTTTGAAGGATATTTCTAATCCATTGCCTCATAGGTATAATAAATGCGTTTGCTCAACACCGTAAATAGCGCAATGAACGTGGCTGAACTGTGAAATGAGTAAAATTACGATCGATTGTCATTTGTTTTGCGCAATTACCCCGATGATATGAGTCTGTTATTCGACGAGAGGCTTTACGGATTTGGGGTAAAAACGAGGAAAGTCCGTCCATTTAACCATGTTTTTCTTTACCTTAAGAGGAAATGCGGGAGGTCTTTTCTCCATAGAAACACTCTCGCCTGTTTTCTTTCTGGTTAATGACCTTAAAGCAATGATTTTTTACGGAATAATAAGTATTAACTACTTGTATGTTTTCCTTTTTGATGATACATTATTTTTATAAGCACTAGAACCCTCAAAAAATGCCGATTTAAACCGCTCTGTCTACAGAGGCCTAGTGTACAAATTTGACAATTATTAAAGAAAAAAGATAAACATAGGGACACAATCCTCCTTATTCAGTTTAAGAAATGACATTTAAATTGGTCTAATATTGGAGGAGGAAATAGGCGAGAGCCAAGCCTCGAATTATGAAATTTCACTAAGGCTTTTTCAAAAGTCTCTCCGACCGCATTTCCTCTTAAGGGGGAAGCGCCAGGGTTGCCCTCGTACTTCAAATTTTCTTACGTTTTTTGCAATTTGCAGGTCAGTGTCAGGTTCTATGTTGAACAAAATAACAGTAACAAGTATGTATTTATAGAATTACTAGCTACGCCCAGCGGTTTTACTCGCATAAATGTCTATCCCGTGGGAATATCGGTATAAAAAGTAGCCTATATGTTAATCCAGGGTGTCAGCTATCTCCATACAAAATTTTATCAAAATTAGTCCAGTCGTTGGAGCGTGAAGAAGTAACAAACATATAAAAAAACACACACACACACTCACAAACTTTCGCCTTTCTAATATTAGTGTGATTTCAATGATTATATTTTATGACCGAGGCAGAATCATGCCATCAAAGTAATATGATATTAAGTAGTCGTAACTTCTGGGTCACCCTCCTTCTTCAATACCGCACATTTTATTGAACCAACTACTTCTATAGTGAATATATTTTTCTCAAGCAAAGAGCAAATATCTTGAATAAGATGCCTCCGATTTCATCTATAATTCAAAATATCCGGGTCACAAGAAATTTCATCTTAGTTCCAAACACAATCTAATATTGAAATCAAAATTTACATTTTCATTAGAATTTTTTTCTTAAAATTCAATCGCTTGTGAGAAATAGAAGAAGTTGTTGGAAGTTTTTATCCACAAATATTTTTATTTGGAAAGTTTTTTGAAGTGAAAACTTCTTTAAGCGGGTTGGGTTTTTTTTGAGATGGGAAAAACTATTGAACTCGCGCCACTGTTACCGTAAGCGACACCACGCGTGTTGTTTATAAGACGATTGTGTTCGGCGGTCCTCGGGATGTACTCGGTTTTAATATTTAAATATTTTTCTATTTCATCTGATAATTATGTCAGTGAGTGATGGCAAAGTATTCTGTTTGTGTTTTGTTTTCACTTCTGTCAGCACTCCCGAAATGCCACTGTTATTTTCTCTATCCACAGTTTTTAGCCAAGAGCCACTAGGTACCTATATACAATGTGTAACTGAATGAATCATCATCATCATCAGCCTATAACAGACCACGGCTGGACATAGGCCTCCCCTAATGAGCGCCATAGCGCCCTGTCTTCAGCTTGACGCATCCAGCATCTGCTTGCAGTCTTTCGCAGATCGTCATCCCACCTGGCCGGAGGGCGTCCCACACTACGTTTGCCGAGTCGTGGTCTCCACTCAAGAACTCGTTTACCCCAGCGGTTGTCGGTTCTACGCGAGATATACTGAATGAATGCACATTATGAAAGTAGTTAGTTCAGAATTGTTTAATGATTCAATTTCTGTCATTTCTAATTTGGTAATTTTTTCCCAAAAAAAAATATAACGTATTTTTAATTATTTTTGGCAAAAAAATAATAATTGTACAGTCAAAACAAACCAAAAATGGATGAAGTAGGTACCTACCTGTTATGCTTGACCCATATTATATTACTAACTGTTCCCCGCGGTGTCACACGCTGCGCGGCTCCTAAGGGTCGTAGCGTGATGTTATATAGCCTATAGCCTTCCTCGATAAATGGACTATCCAACACAAAAATAATTTTTCAATTCGAACCAGCAGTTCCTGAGATTAGCGCGTTCAAACAAACAAACTCTTCAGCTTTATAATATTACTAGCTGACCCGGCAAACGTTGTTTTGCTCCTACACTACTCCTACCCTACTCCCACACTACTCCTACCCTACTCCTACACTACTCCTACCCTACTTCTACCCTACTCCTACCCTACTCCTACCCTACTCCTACACTACTCCTACCCTACTCCTACACTACTCCTACCCTACTTCTACCCTACTCCTACACTACTCCTACACTACTCCTACCCTACTTCTACCCTACCCCTACCCTACCCTACTCCTACCCTACTCCTACACTACTCCTACCCTACTCCTACACTACTCCTACCCTACTCCTACACTACTCCTACACTACTCCTACCCTACTTCTACCCTACTCCTACCCTACTCCTACCCTACTCCTACTATAAAAAAAAAAAAAAAAAAAAAAAGTATCCTATGTCCGTCTCCTGGTCCTAAGCTACCTCCCCACCAATTTTCAGCCAAATCGGTTCAGCCGTTCTCGAGTTATAAGTGGTGTAACTAACAGACTTTCTTTTAATTATATAGATGTAGATGTGCGACGGTGTGCATGCGTAGATTTGTAATTTGGCCACAATTTTCTCCCACAATCAGTACCTATGAGTCCGCGTATCACTGGTCAGTTTCCCTTAGAATTTAATAAAAAACAATGTTTTATACATAATAATAAAAAATCAGTTTATGTACCTACTTATTGATTTACATCATATTTTTTAATTGGGGTGTTTTCTGGTGTGCGTTAATTCCGGGACATGTTGTATAATGTCAAAGTCAACATGACAGGACGTCTGGCCCAAACCAAAACCCAGAAACGGAAAATAAAACTATTGAGACCCCGCCACTATTGAACTATTGAGTCCCATCAAATTGTAAAGACACGTGTGTTTAAATCTTTGCAAATAACGGTTAAACTCTCTCAAAACCACGATACAACATAATCAGCCTATAATGTTCCCACTGCTGGGACACAGGCCTCCTCTCTGTGAGAGGGAGTGGGCCGTAATCCACCACGCGGGCCCAGTGCGGGTTGGTAGATGTCACATGTCTTCGAATTTTTGGTTCTAGGACATGCCGCCGGTTTCCTCACGATGTTTTCCTTCACCGTTTTGAGAGCAGTGGTGATGATATAATTTACACAAAGTAAAGCGCCGGTCTGGGTTCGAATCTACGACCGACTCGTAAGTCGCGGCCGTCACCACATAAAAAGTAATTTTGACCATTTCAAAATCTAGCAAGTATTTGGAACTTAATACTCTCCTGAAAAATATAGCTTGAAGCACTTACTGGATTTTGTTATGGTGCATCCGAAAAGTGACGTTTTATCGAGTCACTAATCATTACTTACTTAACTTGTAAGAAACGTTTATAAATAAACCCCTATGTATCTACTGCTAGGTAAGCAAGCTACCCGAAACTGTCAAATTTTCCCAATCAACTTTGAACCTTATGATTAAGGGATAAAGTTGAAAATCTATTAAAGAAATTTGACAGATTGTAATAGTTTGATGTGCTGGCGTCTGTACATTTCAATCCTCTGTGCGATTGTCTGAAAATTTTTGCATCTAAATCATCTAAACAGTATTTTCCATTCGTGATGTTTACCGAACTTTGATGTATTGCGTAGGTAGTTGAGAATGCAGCTGAATACCAGTATTTTACATGGAGCGACTGCCTATCTGACCCCCACAATCGTTACAAGGTAATACGATACTTGTTGGTAAGACTGGTTGTCAGACTTTCAGGCTTCAAACGTCAAAGATTCACGAATGACAGCCGGGACCAACGGCTTAAGGCTCCTACAAACAGGCGCGACACGCGACGCGAATCGCGCGCGACTCAAAGGCACCGCTCGTTGCGTGACTTGCCTTTAACGTGCTTTCCGAGACACAGAGAGGAGAGGTCTTGGTATGTAAAGATGGTCACCCATTCACGGACCAACCGCGGTAAGCGTAGCTTGGCCCCTCTTTTGTATACCCAAGCCACAAAAAAAATCTTGTGTGGCATGATTATACGAGTACACAACTTTTTGCATAAAATATAAGAAACTATCGAAAAACTATCAAGTCTCATCTTATCATGAATATTGCACCATACCGAGGTCAGTCACTCCTGTTCAATAAATATCAATTCTTTAAGACACAGCTGCACGCTCATACTATTTAGAAACTATTTGATGAAAACCACACAAATGGTCAACATTTTTCTTTCGACACTTGTTAAAACTTCTAGATAGATTGATAGATACACAGACTATACTCACTCACACACTCACTCTCACTTCTACACTTTATTTTGACAGTTCGATTACATTCGTACACTATAATGATGTGATCCATCACTTTGAAAGTCATGTTAAAAGTTTTAAGATAGTTTTGCAACGGTCATTTACAATAATCTCAGTCAACGCCCGACCATTCAACCGTTTACCTAACCTTCTAAAGTAACCATCAGATTTATTATAGGCAAAGGAATTTTGCAGAAAACTTTTTTTTTGCAAGCGACTGGCAACAACGCTTGGCTAATCAGCCGCCTTGCATTACCATCGTACTGGCACAATACAAAAGATGCATTCACGGTGAAAGCCGCCAGTTTTTCTTCGCTTTTTACCCCGGATTATCTTATTCCCGAACCATGCGCATTAGTCCCATTTCGTACCGAGTACGAGTTGCTAACTCCAGTCTATTCTGTGAGACTCGGCCGTGTGGCCGCCTCCATACTGACGCGTCAGAATGTTCACAACTTCGAACGCAGCGAGTCTTCGCTTTTTGTTTGAAAATATCGAACATATTTGAATTTAAGTTCGGAATATTGCGGAGTATTCTAAAGATAAAAAGTTTTAATTGAATTAAATTGGAATATTGTTAAAATAGTGATGTGCGTGCGTGTTGTTGAGTGAGTGAAGTTTTAAAAAACTTTTCGAAAATAATTTGGGTACTTACAGTAAAATTTAACTAAGATTTATTTAAATCTTTGATCTCATATTCATTGAAAGTACTTTAATTGCTATTTTGGTTGAAGTGCGGAGAGTTTGTTGGCTTTAGATGATTTATGATGCGGACGACATCACGGACTCGGCGGTTCGGAAAATTTTAATGCTTCGTAATTGACGTGACTTTCGGTAAGTAACAAAGTCAGAAAGGACTTAAAATTAATTGTTGGAATTATTAATTTGAAAGGATTTCGGAATTTATAATTTTGTCTTCGGATTTAGCTGTAAGGGGTGACTTTAAACTGCGTCATCGTCATGTTTTGTTAATAGGTACCTATAGGAAAATTTAGTTATTTAAAAACGGAATTGCTGGGCCCATAACAATGATTTCAAAAGTAAGGATACGCCCGTCTGAACATTTTACATAGAAGTTCTTCGTTCGAAATCCGAAGTTCGCGCGCACCACTGTCAACTGAGTCGCGTTGGCCCTAAAACCGTCATTTTAGGGCCAGCGCGCTGGTGCCATTTAGTCGCGCCGTTTGCCCGGTCCTTACGCCAGTAATATATATGTCAATGGCCCATAACCTTTGTTGGGGAGGTCTTGTTAAGTATTTATTTGGAAGGTATCTAAGAACTAAAGTGAAAAACTGGCGTGTCGTACAAAAAACAAATTTGTCAACTTTTAATCTAGACAGTTTTCTATCTAGCAATGAGGAGGACATGGAGGTGGTATACTATACCTTTAACAGGAATTGTGAAAATCTTTACGAAAAAACTCTTGAGTACGTACGTTTACTACTTAGTTACGCACGTTAATTTTACACCTTTAACAAATAAAATATACTCACCCATTTACATTTTATTGAAAATCACCATACCTACCCATTAATAACTTCACAGCAATTTATACCACTAATATAATACACATTTCTTTTTTATTACCTACCACTAGAAAGATTATCAATAAACATGTCTAAACTATAGACCACTAGCAGAATAAATTGCGACTACACTGCGTACTGTATTTTAAATAAAATGTTTAAGAAAACATCATTTTCTTTGCAATGTTTGAGACGGGAAGCCTTGCACTTGGCCTACTTTGCATTAGTATTGCCTCGTTCAGTGGAACGCACTTGGAAAAGTATTTCTTGTACGATTGTACGAATATTTTTGTACGATTCGATCTAAAGGAACATTATTGGCTCAAATGACAATTGATGGCATGCTAATATTTTGAAATGAATGTCTGGCATTTATTAAACAATATTGATAACAACGTAGTGCTATCTCTCGAATAAGCGGTTTGGGTAACAGTGTGTTAAAAGTGGCCATAGTGGATTTGGTTTTACAATTTATAGGCACGATAAAATATTTATGTTACCTTTGGTAGGTATCTATTGTTTCGTTCCAGTAAAACTGGTACTCTTGACGCGCATTTTCTAAATTCTGTCTCAATAAATCAATCAACTCGGTTCATTGTAGACATAAATGCTTCTCGCAAAAACGAGGTACTTACAATTTTATCTAAACAAATAATAATTATATGGTTAGGTACTTCCTTAGTTTCCGCTGGAATTTGTTTAAAAATTTGGTCAGTGGGTCGTCTTAGAAGCGTTTTAAATTCTCGTTCGTCGTAAAAAAGCAACGTATTATAATAGAATTCGCTAGGGACATCACTACAGGTTTAAAAAAAGATGTCACTGAGCGTTCGATCATCATTCTATTTTTTGAGTAGGCAGGTACCTAGATACAATTATTCTTTCCGGTAATTTAAAACTCTCAGAAGATAAAAATATACAAAGTAGATCTTAGACCTACCAAACGATTTTCCGTTTATTTTTCTGTCAACCCGGTATTAGGGAATCTCCTCATATTTTTCCAGGAATTTCGAGGGTCGGCTTCCAATATAACCGCAGCTGAAGTAGGTAATCGGTATTTGATTCTCGTAATAAATATTTATAATATAAAAGGAACATTAAACAAACTTCCTTGAAGGAGTACCTACCTAATTATAGTTTCTCGGTCAAATACAAACAGATTACAGAGATTATATGGATTGGATTCAGCCGCATGTGATTACGTTTATAGGCTATCTAGATTCTAGACTAATGAACACGTCATAGAGGTAGGTATCTATTTATTGTCTGATTTAGGCGACAGACTGTAGTTGCCATTTCAGACACTATTCTACATGGTCCTCACATGATCTGACAATGATTATGTTCGGACTGTAAAAGAGTCTTTAGTCCGATTTACTTAAAACCAAGAGTTTTCTTTCGAATGTGTGCGGTCACTTGAGTGAGGTTCAAAGAAATGAGGAAACAAACTCAGGGGGAGTTCGTTTCTGCACTTAGTTTATTTTTTTTTAAATCTGACTTGTAAAAGTGATTTCGGTATGCTATTTACAGTATAAGAAGTAATTTTATTTCATTACAATTTTATTTAATTTTTCTATTCTGTACCTCACATTCAAAGTATACTCTTGGTTTTAAGGAAATTATCGGGGATCCACGAATGGTACACTTGTGTAACTAACTATCTAACTAGCTAACTATTCGGCGTGACGACTGTCCGGCGTGCCGACTATTCGGCGCGCCGACTATACGGCGCGCCTACTATCCGGCGCGCCGACTATCCGGCGCGCCTACTATCTTACAGCAGAGAAAGGCACTGTCACTACTATTTAAACTGCGCTATATTAAACTAACATTAGACTAGTAATCAGGTTTCCAACCTTTACTGAGTCCGACTTTGATCTTATGATAGCTAAACTTTGGTAGCTTCACCCACCCTTTTCACACAGTAGCTTCACCCCAAGTTAACCCTCCGGGGATCAACACGACATTAACGGTTTGTTAATTACCTAGTATCTGTAATTGCGTAGTGAATTATGGCCCATTCCCTCTCACAGAGAGGAGGCCTGTGTCCCAGCAGTGGGAAAATTATAGGCTGATTATGCTTAGCAGTGGTGGCCCAGTGGTAACGGACACGACTTACGAGTTGTAGGTCGTATGTTCGAACCTAGACAGGCACTTTTACTTTGTGTAAATTATTTCATCACCACTGCTCTCAAAACGGTGAAGGAAAACATCGTGAGGAAACCGGCATGTCCTAGAACCAAAAATTTGAAGACACGTGATATCCACCAACCCGGACTGGGCCCGCGTGGTAGATTACGGCCCACTTTCTCTCATTGAGAGGAGGCCGGTGTCCCAGCAGTGGGAACATTATAGGCTGATGATGATGATGATGATGATTATGTTTACGCGTACGCTAACTATAATTAGTCCACGAGGGAAATTAGGTTGATGTAAAGCTTTAAAGTTGTGATGAAAAGCCAACAGGCTAGTCAATCATGGGCCTGGAGAGTGCATTTCAGTGTTAAAGGAGACAGTTTCAACTCGTAGTGAGTATTTATCTTTCTAAGCCAACAACTGTAGTTCAATCAATCTGCCTAGCCTTTTCCCAACTACTTATTTATGTTGGGGTCAGCTTCCAGTCTAACCGGATGCAGCAGAATACCAGTATTTTACATGGAGTAACTGCCTATCTGACCTCGACAACCATGTTACTGGGTAACACGATGCCCTTGGTAAGTCTGGTTGTCAGACTTTTGGCTACCCGTAACGACTGTCAAAGATCTACATTATGACAACCGGGACCCAGTGGCTATACAGTATATTTCATTACAAGTGCGGAAAGGCTGTCATTGCAGAGAGTGCGGACAAATGTCTACCCGAGCCGAGGCGCAGCCGAAGGCGAGGGTTGACAGTCGGAACAAGTTGCAATGACGGTTCCGCAGGTGTACTGAACGACTATTTTTAATACAGTTGTGAAAAAATGAAGCAATTTAATAAAATAATAAAAACACAATAAACTCAACTACTTATCTAATAATTTTTTCTGGAAAATGGCGCCAACCGTAGAATATAAGCAGAGTTTTTTTTTCTTCACCCATTTTGGTAGGCAAAGGGTACTATCCATACAGCTTAGTCTTCAGTATATTTTTTTTATTGATATGAAATGAAAATGAAATTTAATGAGATGAAATGAAATGAAACCTAACCTAACTCATTCAATTAAATCATTAAATCTGATATTGAAATAAATTAGTAGCTTCTTTTTAGAAATATACGTATTTGTATGAATCACAAAAACTCTTTAGTAAAAACTTCATGGTTGGTTTTTCTTTTTAATAGACATTATTTTGACAGTTGGGAAAGAGAACGCACGAGTTCGGGAAAGGTAAAAAAAAAGCACTAGTATGTAATAGCCCACATCCCGAACGCTATACGTCCCTGCAATACACCACTTTTTGAGCAACTGTATTAAAAAATGCTTTCCGAGACACGGACTGTTGTAATAGTGATATGTTATCCAGATTTGAAATTCGAAAGGTTAGGCCGAAATGATTCCATAAATAACTCAAAAGATTTTTTTGCAATTGTTTCGTGAAAACATTCCTATTCGCACAGACGTTGTTATTACGTCAAACAAAAAAAAAACGTGTCGATCCACCTGAAATTACTTTCAACATTGCTTTCAACAGAAACATGTTGTATTTATTTTAGCCTAACACAGATTTAAAATGGTGAACGAGAAAAAAACTGGCCAAGTGCGAGTCGGACTCGCACACGAAGGGTCCGTACCACAAGGCAAAAACACCGAAAAAAATGCGTTTGTTGTATGGGAGCCCCCCTTAAATATTTATTTTATTCTGTTTTTAGTATTTGTTGTTATAGCGGTAACAGAAATAAATTATCTGTGAAAATTTCAACTGTCTAGCTATCACGGTTCATGAGGTAGGTACAGCCTGGTGACAGCCAGACAGACAGACGGACAGTGGAGTCTTAGTACTAAGGTCCCGTTTTTACCCTTTGGGTACGGAACCCTAAAAACGAGATGGCGGCGTTAATTCTGAAAACCACAGCATTCCGAAGTCAAAATTTGTTACAAGTTAATTTAACAAAAACGGTGACAGTTCAATAACTCAACCATGACGGAAACTGTCAAAAGTAAAAAACAAAATACATAATAGGTATAAGAAACTCTTTGGACTTATCCATACTTAAATTATAAATTCGAAGGTATCTCTGCCTGTTACCGATCGTTATGAATTTGACAGCTAGGCAGCCTGGAGACGGACATAGGCTACTTTCATCCTGGATATTTGTATTAAATAGAATACAAAACGGCTAGATTCCTCGAGTTTGGGCTCATATGATTTGTTCTGATGACGACCCCAATAGATTGCACTTGGTGTCTAGGGTCTGATGATGGAGTTAGAAGGTGGACAGTGGAACTCTTTAGGGGGCTACTTGTAAACCACTTGAGTTTGCTAGTAGCCCCGAATCGTCATAACTTCGTTGACTTTATACTTTATTAACTTCATGAATAATATACCTACTTGTAGCAAAAGTTAAAAATAAAAATAATGTAGTTTAAAAAAAAATCATACTTTTATACCGCACTAAAAACTATTAAATGATTCAATTGACTTAAATTGAATTTAAAAAGCGTGAAGCGTACTTTTTAAAATTCTATAAAAGTTAGAATACAATCATTTAAGTCAATAGGTATCTTTTGTTTTTTTATACCTACATATTTTCATTGCGTATGGGTCTCAAAACCCCGTCTTCTTCTACATCTCTTGCTTTTTTAGAAACATTTGCTTCGAAAAAGATAAGTAATAACCTTCCCACAGGAACCCAGATTACTCATCTCACTAATCGTCAACAGAACCAACAAATTCTAATCGAGAAAATTATATCAATCAACATCATTTCTCGTGTTCGACGTATTCGATCGACGAATCAGATTGCGTCATCGAACACGAGTAACGTGATAAACTTTTTGCCGCATTTTGTTTGGCTTTAATGGAGTTACGATTACATAGAAAAACAATTCTCATTCAAAACCAATTTTCGTACAGCAATTTTATTCTCATATCGTCTTCACATAATAATACCTATTATATAATTAATGTATACAAAATGTTATAAAACATTTTAAAAGAGTAACTTGAGTTTCTTGCTCATTCTCCTCTACACGAATCTAACTTTTGGAAGGGGTAACTAGAATCAATTTTCTTTTGGTGTAAATTTTGACGTTCAAAAGTGTCTCTTATGTGCCTCTTTGAAAGAAATGATTGCTTGACTGGAAAAAACTACTATAAAACTTGCAGAAAGAAATTGAATTGAGATTAGGTGGCAGAGCGTTCCTAACTGGCTTACCATACCATAACCATAATCAGCCTTTTAATGTTCCCACTGCTGGGACACTGGCCTCCTCTCGGTGAGAGGGAGTGGGCCGTAATCCACCACGCGGGCCCAGTGCGGATTGGCAGATGTCACATGTCTTCGAATTTTTGGTTCTAGGACATGCCGGTTTCCTCACGATGTTTTCCTTCACCGTTTTGAGAGCAGTGGTGATGAAATAATTTACACAAAGTAAAGCGCCTGTCTGGGTTCGAACCTACGACCTACAACCCGTAAGTCGCGGCCGTTACCACTTGGCCACCACTGCTGGCTAACTGGCTTGGGTACTACAAAACGCAAAGTATCGTAATATTATTCAATCTTAACTATATGACATAGTTAAATATCAAAAATAGTATTCTTATATAATTTTAAGAGAGTACAAAAATTAATCTGCTGTTGTAATTTTTTTTCTAAAACTCAAACTTTTTTTTAATCTGTCTCATATGTAGCGCCTGTGATAGAAAAATTTAAAGGAAATCGTTCAAATTGGCTTGGTATGGGCATGTGATGAGGGAGGAAACGCATGTGACTTAAAAAAGTTATGAATAATACATATTGATGGATGGAGAGGGAGAGGAATGACAAAGAAAAGATGGATGGATTGTGAGAGGCATTTATGAAAAGGAAGGCTATATGAAGAAAACGTGTTTATTTATTTGGGATCTCCAACAAATAATACACATACCTATACAATATAAATCACAATAATAAAAAAGGTTCTTTTACGTGTGTTCAATATTACAGAGGACCCATGTCCATATAACTTGGTGTAAACAAGATAAAATAAAAATAGAGAAACAAAATTATGAATGATGAAATTTGAGAATATACATGTAAAGATTGAGCATTCTTAGCACAATTGTTTATTTAATATAATATTAATTATATTAAATAAACAATTGTGTTCACATTTGTTGACTATTGGAGACAAGTACATTACTTAGCTATTTTGCGGTGTTTAAATGCTTTTTGTGTATTAAAATGGGGAGGGTCCAGGTTACATGCTTTGCACGCTTTTATACAATTCATTGTATTGCCTACAGAATCTTGGGAGAGTGGCGAAATGTCCCCGATTAGTTTTAGATCCTGAGACGTAAAATAAATTGTACACTGAAAAAAAATATTTCTCTTACTGAATTTATACAGTAAGAAGAAAATGTTTGTAAAACAATAAAAGACAAAACCACCAACTTTTAATGATTGAACATATTACTATTTACTGAAAAAAAACAACAATAAAAAAGGAAAACTACCATTACTGTAATGTAAGCAAATTTCAGTGGTTTGAACGATATCATCAAATGAAATTACAGTTAATTTTTTACTGTCATGACGATAACATTTTGCCTCAAGCTTTAACTGTTTTCGGATCAGTAAAAAATACTGTTTTGAACGTTAGGCTCATATGGAACTGGTTAAAGCAGTTCAGATTAATGTTTTTTCATTTTTATTTACTGCTTAATTATTTCAGTGTAGCTGCTTATCCGCGACAGGCGAGATGGCGTGTTCATAAGTAGTTTTGGGCCGACCCCAAGTAACATAGGACAAGGGCAGGAACTTGTTGATGATATACGATGAGAGGGTAGACCATTTTCAGACACCAATCTTCATGTTTTTCACATGATCTGACCAAGTTTATGTCTGGACTTTTTTTTTTAAACGTTTCCCCGCACTAGGATTTTTTTCTATATTGTGGGTGCGTTTACAAACATTTAAACTCACATACACAAACAGCCAGACCCAGAACCACTACTTGTAGGTCATACAAACATTGGTTCCGTGCGGGAATCGAACCCGCGACACGCAGCGCAGTGTTAAAACTGACCTCTGAGTATGTTTCGGCTTTTCTCCTCAGAGTATTCAGATAGGAAACGCCGACCTCATCTAGTTTAAAAAATATGATTGACGTTTAAAAGTGTTTGTCCAAAACTACTGACAGAAATAAAATCATTTATCATATACGTAGGTATTTAAATATATCCTGTGTCCGTTTGTCAAGCCTGGTGATTGTTGCATTACCCTGTAATTCTTTGTTTTCGTCGTCTTTGGGTGCCTCGTGCTGTACAGTCACGAGCACTAATATGTCAACACTTGGCAACTTTCAATTGCGATTTTTTCACGAAATAACGAATGCAAAGTTGAAATACGACACTTTACATAAACCTATGGGATCGAAAATACTGTGTTCGTAATAACATACAATTTCATCAAAAAATTAAGGAGAAAATCGCCTTTGAATAAAGCCAAGTGTATACATACTTATGCTCGTGACTGTACATACGCCAGCATATCAAGCTACCCGAAACTGTCAAATTCTCCCAATCGACCTTGAACCTTTTACTGTAGCGATAAAGTTGAAAATCTATTAAAGAAATTTGACAGATTGTAGCAGCTTGATGTGCTGGCGTCTGTACATGGACGTTCATCTACATTTCTACAGACCAATAAGAATCTAAAGTGTGCAATCCGTCATTCTATAAAATTCCTACACACATTTCACAGGAAATGTGTGTATTCAATAATCTTTGAAAGATTATTTTACACATTTCCTAAGTAGGCTTGGGATTGCATATTTTTCCTAGGAATTGTGTAAAATTCCTAGGTTTCATACATTTCTGGTAACAGATACATTTGTAGAAAACTTTGTCTGAATATATTTTAGCATTGCGAAGAAGAAGAACGCTTGCAGTGGGTTAAATTAGTTTAATGTGTCTACACGATAAAATAAAATTATAACACCAATTAAAAAACCATAAAAAGGCCATTATAATCTGTCTAGTAGTTTCGTAGAATAACACTAACATACTGACTGCTGGACAAAAATAACTTCATTGTGCATTTTACAGAATAATCTAATAGTCACATGGATCAAATTGATGCGGAATTTGCGCAGGTGACTGTAGCTAGCTACTGGTGACTAAACTAGGTGACTGTCTAAATGGAAATTTCGGCTAAGTCGCAAGTGACTAAAATCGCATGTTCCAAAGTAGGTCGCATGCGGCTGGTGACTAAAATCGACCGTGAAAATGCTCAGTCGCAGGCGATCGCCCGCCGCATGAAGGTCGACATTTTGAGGGAGTCGCGTTACGTCCGCTACGCGTAGCGTCCGTTTATGGCCCTATTG
Organism: Oligia latruncula; assembly: GCA_948474745.1. Lineage (NCBI taxonomy): Eukaryota > Metazoa > Arthropoda > Insecta > Lepidoptera > Noctuidae > Oligia > Oligia latruncula. Next base: position 12,377,285 of record OX419702.1, on the reverse strand, counting down.
TATTCTTGTAGGTATTTTTTTCTCGGATCAGTCGCGTTACAACCGTTCTACCTAAAAGTACACTCAACGCTAGAAGATTGATGCAAAATGATCTAGTTACAAGTTGCGATTTTTATCGACCTGTGTAAATGGGGTGGCGATTCGGCTTTTGAGGCGATTTGATAATTAACCAGCCGCGCGGTGAAATTCGACCTAGTGTACATTTTTTTTTTTTTTTTCGTAAAAAAAACAATAACGTCAGAGTTACTGCAATAAATACATTAAAATCATCTCATATTTCGTATAACGACTTTGTGGCCATAAAGCATTAATTGGTTACATTCGAGTAGTCAAATTAATTCCATTAAAAATGCGGTTTACGTTCAGCACAAAATAAAATTATGACAACAAATATCTACAGGGTCCAATTAAATTAGCTAGCGACACTCTACAGGCGTGCTAAGTATTGATATCTTAAAGGCTCCTACAAACAGGCGCGACACGCGATATAATCGCGCACGACACAAAGGCACCGCTCGTTGCGCGACTTGCGGTGCCTTTGTGTCGCGCGCGATTATATCGCGTGTCGCCTGTGTGAAGGAGCCTTAACACGATAAAATTAAAATATAAAAGATTTAATGTTTCCTTTTTCTCGAAGTATTAGTTGAGAAAATATGTTTTATCGTATTTGGATATCGATACCAATTAAATCTGTGAAGTTTACACAAAAAATACGGATATTTCAAGTGAATATACCAACTGCGGTCATAAAAAAACATCAAATTAATTTCTTTTTTGTTTTATCGTGTTTAGGTAGCGATACCCATCATATCTGCGGAGTCTTATTAACTAAGTTTTATACTTCACCAGTAATTAAACCGATTATATAGTAATAAAGTCCAGAAAGGTTTGCAGACCCTTCCAAACGCTTAGAGATTGTAGAAATAGAATCGTCTTGGGAGCAAGGCCCATTTTCCAATGTCGTTACCAATAATTATAGGCAAAACGATTCGTTCTAGGTTACAAAATTCTAACGCACTCGTAATCGAACGTGAGTCGAAAAAATATACGGTCGAATTGAGAAACCTCCTCCTTTTTTGAAGTTGGTTAAAAATCTCAGACTAAGGGGCTGCCTCCACGAGCGAGAGAATCGCGGCGATATTATCGTCGTGCCACGTATTTCTATACACTCTCTTAGAACGTGTCTCCACACGGCGATTTCATCGCCGCGGAAATTTGATGGCGCGGCGAGACTATCGCCGCGATTCTCTCGCTCGTGGAGGCAGCCCCTAAGGCCACAGAGCGGTTAGTGGAAGTGCTCAAGTGCGGTTCGTTCAAGTGCGGTTGCAATCAGTGCTCTGAGTGGAATACCTCGATGCCTCTTGGTAAGACTGGTTGTCTGATTTTGGGCTTCTGATTACCCGTAACAACTGTCAAAGTTCTACGAATGACAGCCGGGACCAACGGATTAACGCGCTTTCAGAGGCTCGAAGCTTCGATGGATTCGGCGCACAATGCCACATTCGCAAAATGACATATTGGAATTTCGCAAATTGTCATATTCTGAAAACGCCACATCGCAGAACGTCACATTAGCAAAATGCCATAATCGCATAATGTCAAATTCTCGAAATGTCACTTCTGACCAAAGAGAATATACAACGTGTTCCGGACGATATACACAAACTTCGACCAGATGTTCAGACCATGAAAATAACGATATACAGGGTGTTTAGAAGCTGTGTGCAAAGCTTTAAGGTGATACTGGACACATAGATGAAGTATGTTTTTTTTTATTTTTAACTGCAAACTAGTCAAAAGTAGCATACCAACTTTAACTGGGAAAAAATAAAAAAAACATACTTAGTCTAAGTCAAGTATGGCTCAAAATGCTCTAAATGGTGTCAACCATCACCCTCTTAAGGCTTTGCATCCAGCTTCCAAACACCCTATACATATAATGGATGATTACCCATCCATGAACCGACCGAGGCAAGCGTAGCTTAACCATTGATCGGCCTGTGCGGCTGTTACGATGTAGCCACGAGCTGTACAAAACAAAAGCGGTTTACGGTCAACTCAATAAAATTATGACAGTAATTAATACACCTCTAAATAGATTATTTAAACCGGCCCAGCTGTTTGGAGCATAACACTAACATCCGGATAGACGGCTAAAAATACTATCATTCACGGAATTATCTACTCGTAATATTATTTCCGTGACTCTAAATTAGCATACGGTTTGATGTAAATAAAACATTAACGTGTGAATTACTGTACCTATCTAATAAATCCACTTTATTATCTCGAATTTAGGTTTATATAACGTAGAACGAATCCATTGAGACGTCTCCATATCTCGGAAAACACGTTGAGCCGTTGGTCCCGGCTGTCATTCATAGATCTTTGACAGTTGTTACGGGTAGACGGAAGCCCAAAGGACTGACTGTCTTGCCAAAGGGTATCGTGTTACCCAGAAACGGATTCAGTACATATTGAGATTGTCTCGAAAAGCACGTTTAGCCGTTGGTCCCGGCTGTCATTCATACAGATTTGACAGTTGTTACGGGTAGACGGAAGCCTAAAGGTCTGACTGTCTTTCCAAAAGGTACCGTGTTACCCACTTGTGGAGGTCGCTCCATGTGAAATAGTGGTATTCAGCTGCATCCGGTCAGATTGGAAGCCGACTCCAACATGTTAGAAAAAAGCTGGGCAGATAGATAACCAGATAGAACTAATTGTTTTGCCTATTATTGGTAACGACAACGTTAGACAATGGGTCAAACTTCCAAGTCGATTCTATTTCTCTATAAGTAATCTCTATGTGTTTGTAAGGTTCTGCAAACCTTTTTGGACTTAATTGCTATTTAATCTGTTTAATTACTGGTAAAGTGTACACAAGCATTTATACTGTTTTGTTTTGAAAGAGTGTCCATAGAGTTTCTTGCTCGTTTTTCCCCATAGGAACCTACTTACGCATTGGAATGAGGTACTAGCTTCTTTTTATCTGGTTTACTTTATTTGAAATAAATGCTTTTAATTTCAGTTTATCTTAAGTTCAAAACAATTGATCAGTTTATAGGTAAACCATAGACCATCAGTGACATATTTTTGCAGAGAACCATGATATTATGAAACTTATATAGTAGTAAATTGTTCTAATGTACAGACGCCAGCACATCAAGCCACTACAATCTGTCAAATTTCTTTAACAGATTTTCAACTTTATCGCTAAAACATAAGGTTCAAAGTTGATTGTGAAAATGTGACAGTTTCGGGTAGCTTGATGTGCCCATCTGTACTTATTTCAGAGCTTGGATTTGTGCCTGGTTGATGGCAATAGGCTCGCCCTCTGTTACATTGGACCTAAATGAAATAATTTACACAAAGTAAAGCGCCTGTCTGGGTTGGAACCTACGACCTACAACTCGCAAGTCGCGGCCGTTGTCACATCCACCCACCCATCCATTTATCTTACGTATTTAACTTGACGTCGTTGGTCACTTGGTACCGCATTCGACAATACAAAAACCGTAATTTTGTTTCATTAAACATTTTTTCTTGGGAGATTGTTTCATCAGGAAAAATCCCTGGAGAATTTCAACTTTGTAGTATCACAATCCGCCTAATCGGTTCAATCGTGGTTCAAGGTTTATTCTACTCTCATTCGTATGAAAAAATTCACCAGTTGAAAAGATGAAATCCTTCTGCTCGAATACTATTGGATTTTCTAATTGGGAGTGGGACTCGGGGAGGTCCTATAAAACTGAAATAGACTTTAGACTTTATAATATATAAGTTTTTTCTATAGATCATCATCTGCCTAGCCTTTTCCCAACAATGTTGGGGCCGGCTTCCAATCTAACCGGATCCAGCTGAGTACCAGTATTTTACATGGAGCGACTGCCTATCTGACCTCCACAACCCAGTAACTGGGTAATACGAAATCCCTTGGTAAGACTGGTTGTCAGAATTGCGGGCTTCTGATGACCCATAACGACTGTCAAAGATCCACGAATGACAGCCGGGACCAACGGCTTAATGTGCGTGCGTGCATGCTTTTCGAAGCACGGAAGGGTCTTGGTATGTAAATACTAAAGATGGTCACCCATCCACGAACCAACCTCGGCAAGCGTAGCTTAACCTGATCGATCGACCCGTGCGGCTGTTATTACTTAACTACAAGCCCTTCTAGATAAATAATATAATTTATTGTAGCTACCTAATCATGAAAATACAGGTTGTCAGAGCTTAACGCAACACGAAAATACAGGTAGTCAGAGCTTAACGCAACACGAAAATACAGGTTGTCAGAGCTTAACGCAACACGAAAATACAGGTTATCAGAGCTGAACGCAACACGAAAATACAGGTTATCAGAGCTTAACGCAACACGAAAATACAGGTTGTCAGAGCTTAACGCAACACGAAAATACAGGTTGTCAGAGCTTAACGCAACACGAAAATACAGGTTGTCAGAGCTTAACGCGGGTAACGATCTCTAACACACAACATAGCATCACGCCTGAATTCCCCACAAGGTGTAGCAGATGTGTGTAAGATCGTCGGATATAGTTGAAGTTTAGTAAGAAACCGATGGATGTTCTCGAATAAAATTTAATTTAAACCACAGGAAAATTTCCACCCCAATCGAATGTCCCATCCCTAGCGGAACTGTGACTAAAACCAGCTATTACTAACTAGATGTTCCGGGAAGGGAACTAACGCAGGATATACATTACGCTCTGACAGTGTTTGTGGTGGCCTACATAAAGTTCCCATGGGTTGTAACTAGTACTTGAAACTTGTACGGTTTCACCCCCATTACAAGTATAAACCGGTAAACTCGAATAAGTTTTAAGACCGCCGCAGTGTTTTGATTGGTTAATTGTTTTAACAACAACCATTCGACATTTGCCCTTTTTACACGGGACTTAAATATAACTGGCGAAATGTGGGTGTACTATTATTTATTTATATTTATTTTTTTTATTTCTGAATGGGCTCTTGTCCTCGATCACGCACTGACAGGCTTTATAGGACAAGTATACCATAAAATTAGGCAAGTCTTAAATCCTAGTAATACTAATCTAGTGCTTAGTCTGCCTATCACGTTTCATGGCTAAATAAAGACATGTTTTATAGTTATAGCCAAAACCCACTATAATAATAAATTATTACTGTATTGTAGTTTTTGTTATTGCATTCTTCTATGTGGGCATGACGTAATGATCCCATCACTATCTGCCTTTTAAGTACAGTGATTATGAACATGGTTTGAAGATCCATAGATTGAAGAGTCATGGGTCTTGAGAATATTTACCCGACTACGGAGAGTAATAAGATTTTAACCGGTATGTATGTATGTTTATCTGTTCCCCCATAACTTCTTAAGTAAAGTCCGCTGGTTATAGGCTATAATGACGTCACATTACATTCAATATGGCGCCCTCTAAGAGGACAGAAAAGTATGAATTTAAAAATAAATATTTTGGAATGGTGCCTTGTTGGGTATAAAATGAAAGGGCTTAAATTAGCACATAATATAAATATTACTGAAATAAACCCCAAAATAATTAAAATATATATTAAATTTATTTAGACTAGTAATGAAAGATTTTTATGGCATAATCAGCCAGTAAGCAGTGTGTGAACAGTCACAGTGGTAGCCCAGTAGCTACGGCCGCGATTTACGAGTTGTAGATCATAGGTTCGAACCCAGACAGGCGCTTTACTTTGTGTAAATTATTTCATCACCAAAGCTCTCAAAACGGTGAAGGAAAACATCGTGAGGAAACCGGCATATCCTAGAACAAAAAAATCGAAGACATTTGGCATCTACCAACCCGCTCTGGGCCCACGTGGTGGATTACGGCCCACTCCCTCTCACCGAGAGGAGGCCATTGTTGCAGCAGTGGGAACATTATAGACAGATTATGCTTAGTAGCTAATGAGTGAGCCAAAACCTCGGAAGTAGTGATAACGAGGGAGGCAGCTGGATTGATGAGAGTGGCCAAGGAACGAGTTAAATTGCGAGCGATTGGATGTGCAGCAGTGGACTGCTAAAGCGTTTATATCCTTACATAGAATAAAACTGTAGCGGTATCTTCAACGCAACGCGTCAGACTGACGTCACGCAAATCCTGCATCGCGCAAGCAAGCAACTAGCATAGATACCCGACATGAAATATTGGGCAGTTGCCCGCCAGACACAACACCCGTCTGGTCGGAGAACCCTCCCTTTTCCATAGAGTATGAGTGAACTTTACTCCCTGTTCCTCATACCTCTATACTGGTGACCCCGAGAATGAACGTCAGCGAATACTTCGTGCACCTACTCCAGCGTGACGTCATCAACATCACTCCCGCAAGCTTTAGAGCGGCGAGTCACCCAGACAGCCAGCATCCACGGCTTCAACGCCAAAGTCGCTATTCGTGTCTATGTGACCGCTTTCTTCTAAACTACACAATGGATTTTGATGCACCGAGAACTCGATGTTTTGACATGACGCCTTGTAAGTTGATTGCACCTGTATAAGATAAAAGCAAATTTTAATACTCTTATTATAGTATTTGTTTTTGTTTTTTTTTTGTTTTGTTTTTATAGTATTTGTTTTGTTTTAATTTTTTTTTTTTTTTTTTGTTTAACTATACTTTTGTATAATTTAGAATATTTTTTTTATGAGCATGGCAGTTGAGAGTATGTCATGCTCTTTCTCAGTGATGGCGGCACGTGTGTTGGATTATTCGGTTCTCTTCAAAAGTGCCTGTAAATGACTTAATTAAATAAATGCCTTGAGTTTGAGTTGATGCTCATAATAAAGTTACAAAGAAGTACTTAGAGAAGAGATTATTGACAAGGTTCTGTTCGAGCTTCAGTTGATTAAAAGATACAGTAAATAGGTCAATGAGAAGCCATTTAAATAAAAGACGCCTGTTTAAGAAAGTTATATAGACTTTGGCAATCCTGCTACAATTCCGTCAATCTGTTGCTGTAAACGTAGAAGATGTTAAAATCGAGGTTCGGGAAAATGATTTCTTCGGGCATTCCCTAAAATTATTGGAAAATTCGTCGAAGAAAAAGCCTTTGAAACAATTCTTGTCTAGTCCAGTTGTTGTGTTGTTGATGTATTGTTGTATATTGGAATAGGCTCCCGGGAAATTATGTGATAGCCATCACACCGAACTGATTCTTAGAATCGACTGGACAGATTAAATATCTCCAAGCTATTTGATACACACGCATCAGCTAATTAATTAGTAGTGTGTCTATCTAAATAATAATCATCATTTAAGAGGAAACCGGGCGTGCGATTCTCCATACAAATATATTCCCCATTTTTCTTCCTGAGTAATGCCTTTGAGACATTTTTTTTTTCATAAAATCAAGGTCTGCTGTAAACACGTCCCTGTAATTTTCTTTTTTTCAGCAACTAATTAGTAAAGAAAATATGACCCTCTAAAAAATACAAAAAATGCCCTGTTTTTACCGCCGTGATTAGAGGACTACCAGACAAATTAGAAAAGTTTTAACATAAAAAAAATGTTAAGAACCTAAACATACTCTTTCTTAAAATGTTAATGTAAAAATAATTGAATTGGCTCGGTTTTCGAGGAGAAAAAAGGGGAATATGAAACGTCGATCACGTCAAAATTTTTGTGATAATTTCGGTCTGAGCTGCAGCTGTCCCTATCACACACTACGGGGGCAGACTTGAGTTAAGGCGACGGCAACAGTCTCTTCAAATACTTATTTTTAAAATTCCTCGCAGACCCCTTCCCCTAAGGGGCCTCTAAGAGTTGGCTTCGGCCTGTATTTCCAAAGGGGACCTTTGGAAGCAAGCCTCGAGGGTCTCGAGATATTATTATGTCAAAGACATTGTTAAAATAATAATAATTCATTTTTTGGTGATGATTTACGCATCACATCCAAATGTTCCACTTACTTACGAAAGTCCTCACATAATTCTTACAAGGCTATAAAAACAATGTTTGTCACATAACATTCTTGCCCAATAAAGATGACAATAAACACAAACTGCTACATTCAATAAAACTGCTTACGTGTCATAATTATGAATGAAACGATAGATGTAGGTATGGGAAGTTAGAGACAAATATATTATACGAGTGCACAATGGGGCGTAAGAAAAACAAAGCTAGATATTTTTCCCGAGGTTCGTGATGTGGTAGATCATCTACTTTCGGTAAATTTGGAATATATTCAGACTCATTCAATTATGCCAAAAACGAAGCAATATTTCTTGTATTTTGTCGCACAAAATGACCGAAGGAATAAGTTATATGAAGAATCATTGGATTTTTCTTGTCCCAAGTTTGAGTTTCAATAGTTTGGGAATCCAATATGTGACCGCAGTACTAAAACGATCAGTTCAGAACTTTAGGAATCACTTGATCTTGGGGCGATATGATTTGTGTTACTGCTAAAGAGGACTTATGAGATGTTAGAAATATGTTACAAGTCTTATTATATGATCTTAAAAGAATATTTTTCAAACCATAATTATTAGTTTTACTTTTTTTTAGTCTTGAGGGGCTCGTGGATAAATATTTAAAAACATCTGCACGGGTCGATCGATCGGGTTAACTACTCGTTACTCGTATCTACTGACAATTCGGATAACCTAATATATTACTCAATATGAAATAATACATACTTCTGAATTTGACTTCTTTAATTGCTGACAAAGCTTTAGATTTTATAATGTCTTAATAGGTACTCAATATACCTATCATAAAGTACAGCCACTCAATTCATGCGCTTCGGCAATCTTCATGTTTCGCAAATAAACACTTGAATACAAATACGAGTTGTAGATTTTCCCAGTAATTGATCATATTCGTGTGTTAAAAATAAATAAGAACAAAGTATCTAAAATGTAAGACACATTAAATTCAAATTGAAATAAGCAACACAACGTGTATCTGTTATAGGTAAATGTTGGTTTCAGCAGTTAAAATTGTTCTTAAAGTTACGAGAATTGCCAGTCTATCAGTCAATCTGTCAAAAATACCTCTAATTTTCCTACATTTCTGACAAGTTTTTGACATTTGTTTGTCGCCGAGATGAGACCGCGACTAGATTTTAAACGTTTTATATTTCGAGAATTAGCCATCGTACATACGTATTTCAGAAATTGGACGATGATTGTCGAGGCGCATAAAATATCTTAACTCGTAGTATTGTAGGTACTCAATGTATAATGGAATTCCACTGAAATTCGCAGATAGTTCTGTCTACTGATCCTAGATTGATTTCTAGCATATAGTAGATGCACGAGAACGCTGAGATTACGGACGCTTCTATCCTTTTGTCCAGTTGAAATACCTAGGGTAGGAATATCAATGGGGTATTCCTCGAAACGAACCATTCAGGTGCGTTATGGAAATCAAAATAAAAATATTATAATATTATTCCTCGAAATGCATCAACGATGAAACATAGAGAAGAGCATGAAGTATTCTTAATAAATGATATCGATAGACGTTTCATTTGGTGCGTTTCGAGGAATACCCCATATCAATAGGCATAGATAGGTATTTTAACTGGACAAAACTGAATGACTGGATTAAAAGTAACCGATTTTTCCATCTGAGCTATTTGTGGTAAATGTAGGCTGTTGAGTAGGTAGGTACTTAGTTATCGTAGTTTGCGTTTATTGGAAATCAGATAAGTAGCACTTAGTTATTTCTATTTTTGAAACACTTTATTTTGTAGGTAATTTACGCAGTTATGGTCGGAATATTTCATGTTCTGTGATAGTTTTTTTTAGGGTTCCGTACCCAAAGGGCAAAAACGGGACCCTATTACTAAGACTTCGATGTCTGTCCGTCCGTCTCTCTGTCACCAGGCTGTATATCAAGAACGGCGATAGCTAGACAGTTGAAATTTTCACAAATTATGTATTTCTGTTGCCGCTATAACAACAAATACTAAAAACAAAATAAAATAAATATTTAAGGGGGGCTCCCATACAACAAACGTGTTTTTTTCGGTGTTTTTGCCTTGTGCTACGGAACTCTTCGTGTGCGAATCCGACTCGCACTTGGCAGGTTTTTTTATTTTTTAGTATGCCTACGATCGAGTTGATTGATATTTTTATCTTTAACAAAAATAGTTAAAAAACAAAAGTGTATGTATTTGAGCAGTGGTGGCCAAGTGGTAACGGCCGCGACTTACGAGTTGTAGGTACCTAAGTCGTAGGTTCGAACCCAGTCAGGCGCTTTACTTTGTGTAAATTATTTCATCACCACTGCTCTCAAAACGGTGAAGGAAAACATCGTAAGGAAACCGGCATGTCCTAGAACCAAAAATTCGAAGACATGTGACATCTGCCAATCCGCACTGGGCCCGCGCGGTGGATTACGGCCCACTCCCTTTAACCGAGAGGAGGCTTGTGTCCCAGCAGTGGGAACATTATAGGCTGATTATGATGATGATGATGATGATGTATGTATTTAAATTTATGCAGAAACACGGCGCTATAAATGTAAATCTCAGTAAGGCAGTAACCTGCGGCAGTTCTGGTATTGTAAATATTCCTGAGTACTCATATTTTCATCATCTTCCTAGCCTTTTTCCAACCATGATGGGGTCAGCTTTTAGTCTAACCTACTGCTGCTGAACACCCGTATTTAATATGGAGAGACTGCCTGTTTGACCTCCTTATTCAGTGAATAATGTTCCCACTGCTGTAACACAGGCCTCTTCTCTGTAGGAGGAAGTGGGCCATAATCGACCACGCGGGCCCAGTGCGGTTTGGTGGATGTCACATGTCTTCGAATTTTTGGTTCTAAGACATGCCGGTTTCCTCACGATGTTTTCCTTCACCGTTTTGAGAGCAGTGGTGATGAAATAATTTACAGGCTCTTTATGTAAATTCTGCCAATCCGCACTGGGCCCGCGTGGTGGATTACGGCCCACTCCCTCTCACCGAGAGGAGGCCTATGTACCAGCAGTGGGAACATTATAGGCTGATTATGGATTATGGATGGATGAAAGAGCCTGCTTGGGGTTCGAACCCACTACCTACAACTCGTAAATCGTGGCCGTTACCACTGGGCCACCAGCCCACCACTTACCTGACCTCCATAACCCAGCTACTCCCCCCTCCCCCCTGTAATTCTCACATAAAAATAAATCATCATGCCTAGTCTTTTCCCAACTATGTCGGGCTCGGCTTCCAGTCTAACCGTATGCAGCTGAATATCAGTATTTATATAGGTGAATTGGTAGTTGAGACCGCGAAATTCACACTTTTTCATAAGAGACAAGCTGACCCCGGCAAACGTTGTTTTACCATATTATGAATTATTTCTAACTGCCCGGCGCTATCGTTCGCGTGGTGTCCTACCCTACCCCTACCCTACTCCTACCCTACTCCTACACTACTCCTACCCTACTCCTACCCTACTCCTACACTACTCCTACCCTACTCCTACCCTACTCCTACCCTACTCCTGCCCTACTTCTACCCTACTCCTAACCTACTCCTACCCTACTCCTACACTACTCCTACCCAACTCCTACCCTACTCCTACCCTACTCCTACCCAACTCCTACCTATAAACCTCACGGAGCCCGAGACCTTTCCAACGAATGCAAAACCGTGGAAATCGGTTCGTGCGGTCTGGAGTTATAGCGTCAGGAAGGAAAACCCGACTTATTTTTATATAGTAGACTAGCTGACCCGGCAAACGTTGTTTTGCCATATAAATTATTTCTAGCTGCCCGGCGCTACTTCGTTCTCGTGGTGTCCTACCCCTTACCCTACCCTACCTACCCCTACCGAACTCCTACCCTATTCCTACACTACACCTACCCTTCTCCTACCCTACTCCTAACCTAACTCCTACACTACTCCTACCCTACTCCTATAAGTAAAAAAAAAATAGTAAAAAAGTATCTTATGTCCGTCACCTGGTTCTAAGCTACCTCCCCTACAATTTTCAGCCAAATCGGTTCAGCCGTTCTTGAGTTATAAATAGTGTAACTAACACAACTTTCTTTTATATAATTACTAGCTGACCCGGCAAACGTTGTTTTGCTCCTACACTACTCCTACCCAACTCCTACCCTACTCCCACACTACTCCTACCCTACTCCTACCCTACTCCCACACTACTCCTACCCTACTCCTACACTACTCCTACCCTACTTCTACCCTACTCCTACCCTACTCCTACCCTACTCCTACCCTACTCCTACCCTACTCCTACACTACTCCTACACTACTCCTACCCTACTTCTACCCTACCCCTACCCTACCCTACTCCTACCCTACTCCTACACTACTCCTACCCTACTCCTACACTACTCCTACCCTACTCCTACACTACTCCTACACTACTCCTACCCTACTTCTACCCTACTCCTACCCTACTCCTACCCTACTCCTACTATAAAAAAAAAAAAAAATAATAAAAAAAAAAAGTATCCTATGTCCGTCTCCTGGTCCTAAGCTACCTCCCCACCAATTTTCAGCCAAATCGGTTCAGCCGTTCTCGAGTTATAAGTGGTGTAACTAACAGACTTTCTTTTATATATATAGATTGGTGGTTGGTGGTAGAAATCTAACTTAGAAAGAATGATTATAATTCTCTAAATATGTACCTGTTATTGCCGCGAATCGTATTTTGATCAAGATACAACCTGACACTGACCTGCAAATTGCAAAAAACATAAGAACATTTGAATTTCGCGGTCTCAACTACCAATATTTATTTTTACCACATAAAAATAAATATTCTCAGTAAATAGACTAATACAGTCCTTTATTTCGAAAGATGTATGATACCCATAAATAAATGTAAGTATATACGATAGTCAACAGACTTCGAGCATCTACGCATTTTGATTTGATTGGTACCTTCTATTTCTCTATGGTACGTTTTTATACTCGTATTCAACGTACATTGATAAAAGCAAAAACATATGCCATTGATAGATTGATATGTCGATTGATAACCTCGATTCGATTGATTGGCGTGAATGATTCATCGAAGCCTATAGCAGAACGGTATTGCGTTGAAATGTTACTTTCTTGTTTGATGTAACGGAAAATGAAACCATTAATTAAGTCTGTTTTTCAGACATTGATGTTTTGAGCAAACATTGATATTTCTGAAATTTAAAGGTTATCGTTGTAATTAGAAAGTTGTTTATCTCTAAACATAAATATTTTGCGCGGTTTGTGTAGTCATGTACCTACATGTCGCAGCCAGGCTAGGCGGTTAATTAAACGGCTAATTAAACCAGTTGTTTAATTAGCCGTTTAATTAACCACCTAGCCTTCTATCTAAACGCCGCGGCCGTTCAACTAACGGCCTGAATGATATCCAATTATAGTGTAGATTGGACGCGAGAGCCGAATTGGTCGCAGTAACTAAGCCAGGGCACCCTGACCGAATGGGTTAGGTTAGAACTGTGATCAACCGCGTGCGAGCCGAGAGAGCGAAGTAAGGCGAGCATTACTTCCAGGTCCAGGCGGTTAACTAAACGGCTAATTTAACCAGTTGGCTGCGACATAAATTATGTATAGTCTAATTAAAATCAGTTCGCGCAAGCGCTTCTGCTGAACATGAGGTCCCCGTCTACGTTTCCCGGGTCGTGTGGAGTGTGTGTGTGCGGTTTTTTGGCACCAGACATTCATCAGTAGCAGCCTGGTGTCTAGATTTTTACCCGGTTGATGATAATAGGCTCGCCCACTTGGGACTTAAACATAACTAGCGAAATGTGGGTGGACTACAGGTGAAAATTGAGACTTTTAAATGCAGGTAAAGGTATGAATTTAAAAAAAATAACATTTTACTTGTTTTCACCGAAGGGTTAGGCAGTGACGAGCTCTACATTCAGCCCCGGATCTAAGGGGGGGCAAACCGGGGCACTTGCCCCGGGCGGCAGTTTCATGGGGCCGCCAAATCCTTGAGACAAGAATTCGAAATATCGAACAAATGAAGCCTCTTATACAATACTCAACCTACAAATACTCATAGGTTTTTATCAAGTAATCGAATTTTAATATAATATGTTTGAAAAACAAACTTTTCTATTTCCATACGCCCAGTTAGTTTTTGAATACATACTACACACATCAACACGGTCTAGGGATATTTCATACTCAATTAAATAACTCGAAAAGTACTGGCCGCATTGGAATCTTTTATACACCGATTTGTTTGTAATTTATCTCAGATTTAAATTTTTGAAAATTCTTTTGTTTCGGTCAATGATTTCAAAAGTAAGGATACGCCCGTCTGAACATTTTACATAGAAGTTCTTCGTTCGAATTTCGAAGTTCGCGCGCACCACTGTCAACTGAGTCGCGTTGGCTCTAAAACCTTCATTTTAGGGCCAGCGCGTTGGTGCCATTTAGTCGCGCCGTTAGCCCGGTCCTTACGCTAGTAATATACAGGGTGATTGGAAGATGGGTGCAAAGCTTTAAGGCGAAGATAGTACAGGCAATTCAGAACCATTTAAGCCATGGTTGTCTTAGACGAAGTCTTACCACTTTTTTTTTACCAATTTCTTAAGATTTTTTTCGAAAATTCCCAAAGTTTTAACTAAACTACTTATTTATGGCCAAATTGAATGATAAACGAATTCATTTTTATTCTATTTAATTAAAGTAATGTGTAAGCAATCTAGCAAAACATGTTTTAGGCCTCTGTGTCGTTAGACATTTTTTTTACAGACATTTAAAGTTCATAAAACATTTTAAAATTCATAAATATTTTTTGCAAACCTTATTTAAAAAAAAACGGAGCGTGCTTTTTTTGTTCAAACCTTTTTGAAAACATGCTTGATAATCGCTTTTTCTATTGAGGTAACATTTACGCGGATATCTTACAAATTAATGAAATTAGGACCTAAAACCCAATTTGAGGGAGAAATTTTAAATTTTTGGCAGACTAAAAAAAACAACATTTGAATTTAATTTATTTATGTTTCATGTTCAAAATGTTGTCCGTGATTTCTAATACAAGTACGGCTCCGTCTTCTCACTTCTTTTGTTGTTATTTTCAACATCATCTTCAGCTTCATTGTTTCAAACTCTGAATTCATTCTCTCTATCAGTTCTTCTCTCGTGTTTATTTCCACATTCGTATACACTAGCTCCTTGGCCCGGCCCCACACGAAAAAGTCCAGCAGGGTCAGATCTGGTGAGCGAGCGGGCCAAGGGATGGGTCCATCTCTGCCAATCCAGCTGTCAGGAAAACAATTATTTAAGTGTTCCCTTACATTAAACATCCAATGCGTTGGACAGCCGTCTTGCTGAAAGATGACTGTACTGTCTCTTGCGAATATCGGGACACCGGTTTCCTCTATCAGCTCTGGTAAATCCACTTGTAGAAAGTGCAAATAATTTTCACCATTGAAAGTCTCCGGTAAGACCCAATCAACGTCCTGCAAATTACTCCAGCCCAAACATTGACAGAGAATTTCCTCTGAAACGACACCTGCTTCTTAAAATGTGGATTGTTGTCTTTGGCGGCCCATTCATGAAGGTTATGAAAGTTTGTAATGCCCTCCCTAGAAAATTTGAATTTGAAATCAATCTTGTGGACGGATGAAAGCAAATTTTCTAGGGAGGGCATTACAAACTTTCATAACCCACACAACACATGGGGAACACTTAAATAATTGCTTTCCTGACAGCTGGATTGGCAGAGATGGACCCATCCCTTGGCCCGCTCGCTCACCAGATCTGACCCTGCTGGACTTTTTCGTGTGGGGCCGGGCCAAGGAGCTGGTGTATACGAATGTTGAAATAAACACGAGAGAAGAACTGACAGAGAGAATTAATTCAGAGTTTGAAACAATGAAGCTGGAGATATGATGTTGAAAATAACAACAACAGAAGTGAGAAGACGGAGCCGTGCTTGTATTTGGAATCACGGACAACATTTTGACCATGAAACATAAATAAATTTAATTCAAATGTTGTTTTATTTAGACTGCCTAAAATTTAAAATTTCTCCCTTAAATTGGTTTTTAGGTTCTAATTTCAATAATTTGTAAGATATCCGCGTAAATGTTACCTCAATAGAAAAAGCGATTATCAAGCATGTTTTCAAAAAGGTTTGAACAAAAAAAGCACGCTCCGTTTTTTTTAAAATAAGGTTTGCAAAAAATATTTATGAATTTTAAAATTTGTTATGAACTTTAAATATCTGTAAAAAAAATGTCTAACGACACAGAGGCCTACGACATGTTTTGCTAGATTGCTTACACATTACTTTAATTAAATACAATAAAAATGAATTCGTTTATCATTCAATTTGGCCATAAATAAATAGTTTAGTTAAAAATTTAGGAATTTTTGAAAAAAATCTTTATAAATTGGTAAAAAAAAAGTAGTAAGACTTCGTCTAAGACAACCATGGCTTAAATGGTTCTAAATTGTCTGTACTATCTTCGCCTTAAAGCTTTGCACCCATCTTCCAATCACCCTGTATATGTCAATGGTTTCGGTGGCAAAAAATGTCTTGATGTATAGGAGAGGGAATTTTCATTTGTGCGAAATTTAGAAAACAATACGAATTACGTTTACTTACAGTTTTTTTTCATTTTTAAACGAAAGATAAAGTTAAAATTGAGGTATTGTAGCCATGCAACGCCGACATTTGACGAGGGCGGAGATGTTACGAGCTGTGGGAATGCTGGAAGCTGGATCTGTTCAGCGTAATGTTGCTGAGGCCATAGGGACCCATCAAAATGTAATTTCAAGATTGTGGACACGCTATCGTGCCACAGGTGAAGTAGCGGAGAGGCACCGGGGGCCAAGTCGCATCACTACCCCCAGACAAGACCGATTTTTGCAAATTACTGCGCGAGCACAACCAAATGCAACGGCGACTCAATTGGTCCAAAGGCTGCGAGTGGAACACCAAGTGCTTGTGAGTGACCAAACTGTAAGAAGGCGACTGCATGAAAGCAATCTACGCTCTCGTAGACCACTCCGGGTCCCACCTTTACGGAGAGGCAATCGTGGACGACGATTAGAATGGGTTCGGAACCACGTGGACTGGGGCCGTGAGCAATGGTCCAATGTGCTGTTCACGGATGAATCCAGGTTCGGCTTCCATCCAGATTCACGAAGGACGCGTGTTTGGCGAGTTCCTGGACGATGGAGCCGTCTCCAGAACCCTCAGGAAGTTCACCCATACCAAGGAGGAACAATTATGGTTTGGGCAGGAATTCGTCTTGGAGGACGGACGGATCTCGTTTGGGTGCGGGGCAATATGACGGCAGAACGATACGTCCAACAGGTGCTGGGGCCCGTAATCTTGCCCCACAGAACACAAATGGGGCAAGATTTCCTGCTCATGCACGACAATGCCCGGGCACACACGGCGAGAACGGTAGCAGCTTGGTTACATACACATAATGTTAGGGCCTTAGACTGGCCTGCTCAATCGCCAGATCTAAATCCCATTGAGCATGCGTGGGATATGCTGCAAAGAAGAGCTCTGAAGGAAGTTCCTGAAAATCTGGCTACAGAAGATCAACTTTTTGCGCACCTCAGAAGGACATGGGACAATATTCCGCAGCAAGACATTGACAACCTTGTTCTGAGCATGCCGGAATCGTTGCCGATGTGTTATGAACATCATGGGCGCTTTCTCAGACTACTAACTTCAAGTTTATAAACACAAATTAAATGATTTTTCTATTTTTTTCAGTTTTTACTCACAAATTAAAAGTTCATTCATATACGATTTCCGTCTATGCTTCATTTTTTTTCCATAAAATCCTGAAATTTTAATCTAAGTACCTTAACCATTATTAAAAAATGGTAGAATATTAAATAACGTATCTTTTAAATATATACATGTCATATAAATAATTA
Organism: Oligia latruncula; assembly: GCA_948474745.1. NCBI lineage: Eukaryota > Metazoa > Arthropoda > Insecta > Lepidoptera > Noctuidae > Oligia > Oligia latruncula. The sequence continues at coordinate 12,359,430 of OX419702.1, read as the reverse complement.
ACATATTGATAGTAATTCGCTTTTTAAAAATATCCCTAGACCGTGTTGATGTGTGTAAGTATTAATAAATTTATTAAAGGATTATTATTTTAACAAATGGTCTCAAAAATGCTACTGGGAGGGGGCGCCACTATCAAGGTTTTGCCCCGGTTCGAAAAAATCGTAGATCCGGGGCTGTCTACATTATAGGGCTAGAGGAAAATATAGTGCATTATAGGGCTAGAGGAAAATATAGTGCAATATACTGCTTAATAACACAAGTCGCAACACAGATACTTCATCGCAAAATGCCACATATATTTCGGAATTCCATATATATTTCGGAATTCCATAGAAATGTTTATGGAATTCCAAAATGTAGGTGGGAAAAAAACGAAACCTCGTAATAAATCTCTTAAGCACTGGCCGGAATAACTCAGAGCTTCAGTTCTTACATATAAAAGCAAACCACAAAATGTCTGTAGAAACCAACACTACCGTCGACTTCTACAATAAAATTAAACTGAGCACAGAAAAAACCGGAACTAGGTCAAATACCAGGAGATTAGAAATACAGTGGAGTAGCTACTTAACTAGAATCAGTCCTATTTGAAGAGTTGAATACTGTTTTCACAATCTTCTTCAATTACATTGAAGGGTGGTCTCTAGTCGAGACGGGATTAGAAGAATCACGAGACGGTCAAAGGCTAATACTGGTAGATTCTTACTTTTATGTGACTTTGAGAATCGTCAATTTGTTAGGCTTTAAAAAATATGGGCGTTAGAGCGATTTCTCCTACATCCGTACCGAATCCGAATGAAAGATTCGACTTCAATCAGAATTGAGAATGTTCTACATTCGGACGGATAGAGTTCGGATCTAGTGCGCAACCCCTCATACAAATTATTATACAAGTTATTAGTTTAAGTTCTTAACTGTCGCATTAGGGTAAAACCCTGTAATGGTAGTTTAAGCTATTATAAATAAATAAATAAAAAAATAAAAATAAATAAAATAAAATACGACTATGGTCACTTCGGACCGGAATTTCTCGGATTCGGATCGGATGTGCGAAACCGTTCTTAAGCAAAATTCGGAACCAAACTGTTTTTGTAATCTTATTTTACTTACTGCATCGAGTAATGAATTCAGAAATAAAAAATAAAATGTCAGTTAAAATGTGAAATTATATGTAGGTAGTATATAATATACTGGAGCAGTGGTGGTACAGTAGTAACGGATGCGACTTACGAGTTGTAGGTCATGGGTACCAACCCAGACTGGCGCTTTACTTTGTGTAAATTATTTCATCACCGTTGCTCTCAAAACTGTAATAGAAAACATCTTGAGGAAGGATGTCTTAGAACCAAAAAATCGAAGGCATGTGACATCTACCATCTCGCACTGGGAGAGGACGCCTGTGTCCCAGCAGTGGGAACATTGTAGGCTGATCATGATACATACTCAATGCCAAATATAAACGTTCAGTAATTAATAAAAACCTGACATTCTCATTTGGCCACAAATATCGTCTCATATAGTTGAGTACCGATGTAAATGAAGGTCTAGAAGGAGCCGCAGTAGATCAAATTATCATCGTTTTAGTCGAAATCGCAACTGTCAAATACTAGAACCGAAACCAGCAGATAAAATATCACAGTTTCAGGATTTTTACTATTCCATTCGAGTGACATAGTAATTTGTAAGACCAGCGGCACGGATGGAAATGGCTTACGAGTCACCATGCTCTTTAAACCTATATATTTTGTATCCGTGTTGGTAATCTATACGTATTGGTATCGGTACCTGTCTGAATTGTATTGGTATTGCCAGTCGATTCCATTTTATTGTCTCTTTCGCGTCATTGTGTTTAATGTTTACTGTTTCCGGGAACATTTAGGAGTAATAACTATTTATTACTTGTACTTCATGTCAAGTTACATGATGTGTTTATTTTGCGAGATACCGTATGGGTTTATAGTAGAAAAAGTTAATGATTGTTTAAAAATAGTACGGTTTTAGTAGCAACCATACGTTTATTTCTTTTTAACGTTTTGGTGTTCGTTCAGACTTGATTATTGATAGTGCTACGGAAAAGAAGTCACCTTCTACGAAGATTCATGGTTCAATATTATCATAATTATTACCATCGTTATGTTCATAATTTGTATACCATTTTATAACTATTTTGGATTTTAATTCGTGTCCAACCTTATGCTTCTGTTGACTACAATTTGACATTCTGAGATATATTTTTTTCTTTCTGGTTTGATTCCAGTGTAAGAGAGAGACGGTGCTATACATGACCGATAGCACCATTCCTTTTTCGCACTGGAATCATGATGACATTATAATATATTTGGGGTCACAGTACTCACAGTTCATCTCATTTCTTCATTCATCTCTATTAGCTGTCATTTTAGTGTTTACTTCTTTCTTTTCACACAATGTTCATTCATACAATCTTCATAATTTATCATCTGTGTTAATAATCTGGGCGCCTAAAAAGGCCACTTTGGCAGAATCATAAAAGCATAACATTATGAATGATAATATGGCGATGTCAGTCCGTGTTTTTATTTTTTTCGCTGCACTACGTAGGTATAATCAAAGAGATTGGATTTGGATTGGATTGATTGGTATTTTAGCACAGACAAAAAAAAAATAACTGAAAAATCCTTCACCAATGGGATTTGATACCGTTAACTTAACAGTTAACTGTCCATTATGATTCATAATGTTATCCTTTTATGATTCTGCCAAAGTGGCCTTTTTAGGCCTCCTGATCGTCGATTGTACATTAAGATTAAACACCGCAAAGACCAATTTACTAATGAAAGTCAGAACCAATAATTTTTCTCGGAAATTCTTTAGCATTTCATTGAAACAAATAAAACGGATTCCAAGCGTTTAATTGGCAAGTGATGTCTTCCGAGACATGACTAAGATTCTCGATATTTTTCCTCATTTTCTTTACAAAGCAAAAGTGGGTGATTCTTCTTCAACGTTGAGCGGTCGGAGAGACTTGAAAAAACCTAAGGAAAAAGTCATAATTCGGGGTTTGGCTCTCGGCTATTTCCTCCTCCAATATTGGATTCAAAAGATATTTCATAAACTGAATAACAAGGATATTTACTGTATCCCTATGTTTTTATTTTTTCATTAATAGTTGTCAAATTTGTACACTAGGCCTCTGTTGATAGCGGTTTAAATCGGCATTTTTTGAGGGTTCTAGTGCTTATAAGAATAATGTATCATCAAAGAGGAAAATATAGGGACATACAAGTCGTTAATATTTATTATTCTGTAAAAAATCATTGCTATATGGTCATTAAACCAGAAAGAAAACAGGCGAGAGCGTTTCAATGGAGAAAAAAACAGCAACCCGAAGCTTGCAGTTAACTTTAAGTTTAACGAGTAGAGGTATGTTACTATAGTCTGGTGGAACTTTGAAGGTTTGATCAGAGTTTTCAAATCTTTTATGGTTTAAATTTTTTTGTACCTACATGACGGTATTTGATATTTTTGTTTTGCTTATTCTCTTGTCAAGTAGCTTACCTAATCTTACCTATTAGTCTAAAATATTTCCGTAGGTTTCGGTTTGCCTCATTGATTTATAAAAACCCTAGATGCACAGTCTCGAAGAAAAGTAACGCTCGAAAGTGTCGCCGAACACTCACCAATGATACCTACGTACTTATTATCGTACTACCGTATTATTATCGTTATGCTATAAGCATAAGTTTTTGCAAATTCAACCTTACGCGAATTTAGTTAAAGTTGTTTTTACAAAGCAGTGTGCGAAAAGCAATGCAGTTGTCAAGAACGCTTTCTCTCGTCACGTCGGCCGCACTGACTGTGAACATTAAGGGGCTTACCATACCATAACCATAATCAGCCTATAATTTTCCCACTGCTGGGACACAGGCCTCCTCTCGGTGAGAGGGAGTGGGCCGTAATCCACCACGCGGGCCCAGTGCGGATTGGCAGATGTCACATGTCTTCGAATTTTTGGTTCTAGGACATGCCGGTTTCCTCACGATGTTTTCCTTCACCGTTTTGAGAGCAGTGGTGATGAAATAATTTACACAAAGTAAAGCGCCTGTCTGGGTTCGAACCTACGACCTACAACTCGTAAGTCGCGGCCGTTACCACTTGGCCACCACTGCTCTAGATGGCCACCACTGCTCTTTAAGGGGCTTACAGGACCTAAACACAAAAAACGCAAGTTTTAGAAACAATAAAAGTACATGATCGACTACACTAAACAAAATCAAAAAAATATATGATATTCTTCAGGATATATGCTATGTAGATAGTGTGTTGAAAACATAATCACAGGTCATAAGGACAGGTCCTCTCAATCTGTGTGGTTCTTTCCTCAAAAGACCACCTCAGACATCGATCTACATAGTCTTCATATAACCTGACCAAGATTATGTCTGGACTTTAAAAGAGACTGTGACCTCTGAGTTTGTTTCGGCCTTTCTTCTCAGAGTAGTCAGATAGGAAACGCCGACTTCATCTAGTTTAAAAAAAAAACATGATTGACGTGTAAAAGTGTTTGTACAAACCTACTTACAAAAAGTAAAATCATTTCATAATTTCATTTCATTTCATTTAATACAACTAATTTGATACGATAGAAAAAAAACATGAAGATACCTCTAAAAACTTTCTTTTTACAATAAAAACCATACTAATACACATATAATCATTCTAATTTTTTGTCAGATTATTCTAAAAGCAACATATTAAAATACTAGTGTTTTAATTTTTTTGTCCAAACAATAGATTTTTTGTAATTAAATAATTGCTCCATATTTTGCAATAAATCACCAGCGTTGTGTCATCGCGCTTCTCTTTCTTTTCTATGCAGTCCGACAGTGACCGCGCTTTAGGTCATGTAAGCCCCTTAAGATTAGATTTAAATATAATGTAGACACAAAACATTTGTAGGCCTACTAACAATAAATTCATCTTAAACAAAATACCAATACTTTAACATTTTCTATCAATTTATTGTCAGTAAGAATTAGGACCAAGTGAACCATACTTATGTAGGTATCCACCGGAGTCCGGCGTCAAGCAGCCTGCTGTGTTTCGTCGAAGCGTGGGAATTCCAGTGCCTTAGGCATCTTCTGGGCACGCTCGTTCCATCATAGACCTCATCCATCGCTTTCCATCAGGCGTGATCGAGATCAAGAGCGGGCCCATTCAGCAATAAAAAAAAAATACTTCAGTAAGTGGGACATTCAAGGGTGTTCCATTTCAGCTGACCGGTATTTTTATAGTGATGTCCAATTATTTTACGGCGTGCTATATTTTATTACGCCTCGTAAGATCCGTAAGATCCGTAAATATTTCTTTGATATCTCGCTGTTTACGATCATTGAAATATTTTGTAGGTACGTAACGGATGAAAAAGCAATAAATATTTTTTTGTCGAATGTTACTACTCAAAAAATATTCTTAACGGTGTATGGGGTGATTCTCTAGAAAAAATACTTACTTTATTAACATTTTCCTCATACTTGAACGGCAATAGTGTAGGAACTTATACATGCTTTACTTAACTTTTATCCATACTACTAAGTACTAGCTGACCCGGCAAACGTTGTTTTGCCATATAAATTATTTCTAGCTGCCCGGCGCTACTTCGTTCGCGTGGTGCCCTACCCCTTACCCTATCCTACCTCTACCCTACTCCTACCCTACTCCTACACTACTCCTACCCTACTCCTACCCTACCCCTGCCCTACTCCTACCCAATTCCTAACAAAAAAAAAAAAACCTATGTCCGTCTCCTGGTTCTAAGCTACCTCCCCGCAAATTTTCAGCCAAATCGGTTTAACCGTTCTTGAGTTATAATAAATAGTGTAACTAACACGACTTTCTTTTATTTTATGTTAATATTATAAATTCGAAAGTGACTCTGCCTGTCTGTCTGTATGTTACCTTTTCACACCTAAACTACTGAACGGATTTTGATAAAAGCAGAGAGATACATTACATCCCGGGGAAGGACATAGGATAGTTTTGATCGACATAACTCGCGGGCGAAGCCGCGGGCGGAAGCTAGTGTTGTATATTGCGACAGAAAAATAATGCTACACCTAACTGCTTCGTTGGTCTATTGGTCGCAAGGCAAGGGTTACTGCTGAGCATGAGTCGATCTTTTTTCTGTTTAAAATATAATTCATTTCTCAAAGATTTACATAATCACTTAATGAGAAACAATGTTTTAACATGCGCTCGTCGTGCAGTTAGGAAGTACATAATTAGTTACTTTAATAAATTCGTTGAGTGGGTACATCATAAATATCATAATAAATTACTCGAACGCGCGCGTCGTTGTAAACATCGAGCGCGCTATTCTTATCAGCACTGTTGTAAAGCACCGTGCACATTATACAATACCAGATAAATTATAATACTTTATTTATTTATGTTGAAGCTGTCGAAGATGTGATTCTTTCAAAGTGCGATTAGGTTTGTCCATCTGTAATTTCTCTGTTGCAGCCTGGAGTCTGGATTTGTACACAGTGGACGGTAATAGGCTCGCCCGCTATTATATGGGACATGGGACTTAAAAATAACTGGTGAAATGTGGGTGTAGGTACTAGTTATACCTCTTCATCCTCTGCCTAACCCATATGGAAATATACAGGCGTGATGTAATGTAATTTTATAAGCAAAAGTCTGGTCGTGTTTTCGTCGTTGCTAAATACAACTTTAACCAATTTTAATGTCCAAAACCTAGGTAGTTGCTGCTTTCATTCTGACAGTTCAACATTCATTGCGTTATTTACGTTGTTGAGCAGACAAATTTTTCGAACATTTGAAGTATTGGATTAGCAATATCCTTCAAAATGATTCAGTTTGTGATTGATAGTGTATTAAGCAATTAGAGACTCTAAGTTAAGCCTTAATAAAAAAAATACTTCAGAAATATTTTAGAATATTTGCCTCATAGTTTGTCAAAGTCAGTGCTATAATTTATCACGTCATATGGTTGATGTTTTTAATGCTTTTAACTGTTATTATAATAAACGACTACTGATGTCAAATAAACTAAGTGCAAGCCTAATGGATGAATAATATTTCATTCAGTAATGATAAAAAGCTTTTGACGCCGAATAGGTAAACAATTAATTATAAAGTACGTAGATTACTAACAAAAAATATAGGTACAACATGTCCCGGAATTAACACACTCGACCAAACAACCAAGAAATTTCAATTTTATTCATTTGTATAGATTTAAGAAGATGCCTCCGATTGCATGAGATTGAAGCATCATTTTGGGGACAACTAGGAATAGGTCATCTTGTATTTTTTTTATGTTCACTTTTTATGCAGTTGGGTTTTTTGCCTCCGCATCATACTCCCATACCATGACAACAAACTTCCATACAATTTTTCAGTCACCGGTATCACTTTCAAACTCCTCTTAAATTGTCATTTTTTATTCTATCCAATCGCGTAACACAACACACATCCCTCTTAACATTCTAATAATGAAAAAATATGAAACCAAAATGTTCATAAAATTTTCATTCAGTGACTGTAAAATGGATCAGTTAACCACCTCAGGTTCGTCGAATTTTCGGTCAATATTATTTAACACGATGGCAACAAATTTTACCTTAAGGGGCTTACATGACCTAAAGCATGGTCACTTGCGGACTGCATAGAAAAGAAAGAGAAGCGCGATGACACAATCTGGTAATTTATTGCAAAATATGAAGCAATTATTTAATTACAAAAATCTATTGTTTGGACGAAAAAATTAAAACACTAGTATTTTAGTATGTGGCTTGTAGAATAATCTAACAAAAAATCAGAATGATTGTATGTATATTAGTATGTTTTTATTGTAAAAAAAAAGTTTTTAGAGGTATTTTCATGATTTTTTTCTATCGTATCAAATTAGTTGTATTATGTTTTCAACTTACTATCTACCTAGCATATATCCTGAAGAATATCATATATTTTTCTGATTTTCTTTACTATAGTCGATCATATACTTTTATTGTTTCTAAAACTTGGATTTTTTGTGTTTAGGTCCTGTAAGCCCCTTAATACTAGTTATCACTTTTCCCCGAAAACTCAATAATAAGCGGGCATAGTGACGAGGGAAGGGGATTATTTCGCGTCGACGGAAATTCAAGCTCCATGAAATAGGTATAATAATCAACAGCTTTTTAGGTCAGATTTGATTAGATAGGCACTATACCTACCTGTCTATAGTTTGTCTACTTACCTGTAATTTTGTAAACGTTTATCTGTGAAACCTTTGCAAGTCTTATAGGAAAATAATATTTACGATTTGTAGTAGAGTTATAGGGGATTGAAGATTTTTATAAGTATGGAGCTTGGCATACTTACAGTCACGCCATCTTGTTTTTTTTTCTCAAAATGGCGGGTATTTTGAAAAAAAATATGGCAGACAGGTAGGTATGGCACGGATCTTCAAAGCCCTCTAAATGGAATTAAAAAGAAACTTAAAGACTTGCTATGTAATAAATGTCATTATCATAGATATAAATTTATTTATTTTATGGAGCCTGGCATATTATCAGTCACACCATCTTGTTTTTTCAAAATGGCGGGTATTTAAAAAAAAATGGCGGACAGGTAGGTATAGCACAAATCTGCAAAACCCTCTAAATGGAATTAAAAAGAAACTTAAAGACTTGCTATATAATAAATGTTATTATCATAGATTTAACTTAATTTATTATATTTTAAATGACTATAATGACGAAGACACAACAATTACAATTACAAGCTAACACTAAAATATAAAGGCAATAATTTATCTTTAGCAGAAGCGGCCATGTTGCGTGGGTTTGCGGGCGAGGAGTTGAAAGTATATGGAAGTCTTTATGAACAATTACAAAATGTCTAATCCAATTAGGTATTTAATTAACTATAAGCGTTAAAGACGTTCCACCTAGTAGCTACGTGGGGCACGAGCGCAATCAATTTACTCACAATTGGATATCATAGCACAAATCCTCCAATCAATATCGTCTTTTACGATCAATCCATGTGAATGTATCCCTCACTTCTTTTTGTTATTCCATCTGGCGGGCCGTCTATGGTGTTACGTCAAATAGATAATTGACATATCTTGCAAAAAAACCAATATTAATCAAAGATGTAGGCATCGCCGAACCTTCTCTCGACGCGCCGACAAATATACCTATATATATTATTAGATACAAGCAGGCCCCTCTTTCCCACTGGGCACTCTGGGCAAGTGCCCAAGGCCCCGCGATCGACAGGGGGCCCCAGCCTGCCCTAATAAAAATCTTTCTTTGCAGCCGCCGCGCCGCGTTCCATTCTACGCATTATAGTACCCGATTCAATGACAAAATAATTGATTTGCAGTGCGAATTTTAAGCATCAACATGTGAATGCTAAATGAGTTACTTTTCCAAATCATAATTATTACAATTATCATGTGACTAGCTTCCGCCCGCGACTTTGTCCGCGTGAAATTTCACCCTCCCCCAGTCACCCTCTTAGGGGTGGAATTTCGAAAAACCCTTTCTTAGTGGATACCTACCTACTCTTCACAAAGAACACACCCTCCAAATTTCATGTCTCTAGGACCAGCGGTTTGGGCTGTGTGTTGATATATCAACAATCAGTCAGTCAGTCAGTTTACCATTTTATATATATAGATATATATATATAAGATAAGATTGTAAAGAAACAATTTTAATGAAACTTCATACGCATATGCAGGATAAAAAGGTCTAAAAAGTTAGTAGAGAACATTTTCGGAATGTCTTATTTAAAAAAAGTTATCTGGAAATCTCTGTTTCTATGGAAAATTTAAAATCGGTCTAATTTAGCTGTAACACTATTTTTCAAAAATGTTCTTTACTAACTTTTTAGACCTTTGTATCCTGCATATGCGTGTGAAGTTTCATTTAAATCGGTTCATTCATTTCGAAAAACAAGGGTTTGAAAGTTTGTATGAAATGCCGTACGGCGTAAACGCTCCTAAGTTTTCACGGTGAGATTTTTACAAAATAGCATTACTGTAGGTATCAATATGCTTATCTATCTCGCATCACTCACACGGTGAAAGCATCGAAGCCTACTTAAATAACGTTACAGGGTTAATGATGCCACGATATCATTAATAAATGCGTCTAAGTGAAAATTCCTCATATATTAAAACAGTATACGAACTACTTTAGCAAGTAAATGGGTTAGTAAGGCACCTGTCTCACCACTGACGAGGAAGCGACAAGTTATCAACGATTTTGTCGCTCAAGAAACGAACAAAAAAATTGCCTATCTGACCTCTACAACCTAAACAACACGATGTACGCGGGTAAAGGCTCCTACAAACAGGCGCGCCACGCGATATAATCGCGCGCGACACAAAGGCACCGCTCGTTGCGCGACTTGCGATGCCTTTCTGTCGCGCGCGATTTTATCGCGTGTCGCGCCTGTTTGAAGGAGCATTAAACACGATACCCTTGGTAAGACTGGTTGTCAAAGTTTTGGCCTGCTGAGTACTCGTAACGACTGTCAAAGATCTACGAATGACATCCTGGCTGTCATTCAACGGTTTAACGTGCTTTCGGAGGCACGGGATCTCGTTATGTAAATTTAATGGATGGTTAACCTAACCACGAACCGACCGCAGCAAGCGTAGCTTAACCCTTCCATCGACCCGTGCGGCTGATATCATTTAGCCACGAGCCCCATATATGTAGGTAATAGAGATACATATATTTATAGTTAAGGGGCTTACAGGACCTAAACGCAAAAAACGCAAGTTTTAGAAACAATAAAAGTATATGATCGACTACAGTAAACAAAAATTAGAAAAATATATGATATTCTTCAGGATATATGCTAGGTAGATACTGTGTTGAAAACATGATACAACTAATTTGATACGAAAGAAAAAAAATATGAAGATGCCTCTAAAAACTTTCTTTTTACAATAAAAACCATACTAATATACATACAATAATTCTGTTTTTTTGTCAGATTATTCTACAAGCAATATACTAAAACACTACTGTTTAAATTTTTTATCCAAACAATAGATTTAAAAAAATGAAATAATTGCTTCATATTTTGCAATAAATTTCCAGCGTTGTGTCATCGCGCTTCTCTTTCTTTTCTATGCAGTCCGACAGTGACCGCGCTTTAGGGATTGTGCACACCGCCCGGTGAGTACTCGGCAGTTGTGGCAGTTACAACAGCTATCAAAGCGAGTACTCCCTCAGGGAAGCTCGTTTGGCGGGCAGAACCGTCCCTAAGAGACTCACGCTTGATACAGACGTCTACCAGGAAGTTAACTTTCGCCGCCGTCTCGCACTCCCTGCTCGTTGCTCGCCAACTCGTTTTAAGGGTTCCGTACCCAATAAGTGCCAACTGGGACCTATCACTAAGACACAGCCGTCCGTCTGTCACAGGGCTGTAACTTTGATCTGTGGTAGATAAACACTTGTAATTTGCACACAGTGTGTGCGCACGGCTACACATCAAGCTGTACCTCCAAACTAATATTATAAATTCGAAATTAACTTTGGCTGTCTGTCTGTATGTTACCTTTTCACGCCTAAACCACTGAACGGATTTCGATAAAATTTGGCAGGAAGATAGATTGCATCCCGTTATTCCCACGGAATCGACACTTATGCGGGTGAAACCGCGGAGCGCTGCTAGTAAGCTGACTTCTTATTGTACGAAATAACTATAAAATGCGAGGTCTGCTAAAACTGGAAAAATATAGCTTGATGTGTAGCCGTGTGGACTACTTTGATCGCTATAATAACAAGTAAAATAAAAAAAAACTGTACGGTGGTTCCTTACCACGGCACTATATTATATTTTTGTAATCCTTTTTAAAATTATTTTTTTACCCTTCGTGTGCGAGACCGAGTCGCACTTGGCCGCTTTTTAAATAAAAGCGTAGCTAACTCTACTCGCTTCTCGTTGATCGTCGACGGTGGGGTAGCCGCCTTAGGTCGTTGCATAGGCGAAGAGCTAACATCCAACGTGTCCTATTTGTCAACCTACACGATCAATGAAAACTGACGTAAGTTTCAAATTGCTTTTTATACGGGGTTTTGTGATAGTGTAGTCTGTACGTGGATAGGGTATCAATTTAAATGTTTTAACAAACTCCAAAAAAGGAGGAGGTTATATATTTATGTATTTATTTTCGTCTATATGTATTTTTTTTTACATATACCCGCCGTGGCCAATTATATTAGTTAAAGACAGTCTTAAGCGCATCTCACAATACTCCAAACATATTGACAAGATCTTCTTCCATTCATCCGCGAACACATCACACTCAGGCTTAGCGTCCAAGACAGCGGTGAGCGCAGAGAGTGTGCGAGGGACAGTAGACTAGGCTCACTCGAGTGACGATTGGACTCCACGGCACGGCGAACAATCTATGACTCTTGTTACGGCTATAGTTATCGGAGCAATCAGATTGGACAGTTCGTCGTGCAGTTTAGGAGCATCTGTTTTTCCCTGAAGGACCTGACATGACTAATTTGGTAATTTTTTCTTCTAAGCACAAGAGACTTGTTTCCCAAACCGCCTAAAAGAAAGGTCGAAGAGTACATAAACGAATAATATCCATTGAAACATGTTTACAGATACCGAAGATAAGTTATTTACACCTCTTGTAGAGTAAAGTGTACTTATTTTCGTGCGGATTCCAAACGCATTCACTGGACTTCAAATAATCAATAATTATGGACTGATCTTGAAAATTATTTCTTTTGCCTCTGATTTTTACATCATTGTCCAAACCACAGTGATTTTAATAGTCATTCTAATAAGGTTGATGTTGGGTTGCTGCAGTTAGAGGTTACTGTGAACGGACTGTAATAGGTACAGACGCCAGCACATCAAGCTACTACAATCTGTCAAATTTCTTTAATAGACTTTCAACTTTATCACTCAAACATAAGGTTCAAAGTTGATTGGGAAAATTTTAATTAAAATCATCAGCCTAAAAATTCTTTAATCATCTACTGCTATAAACACTACAAAACTAAAACTGTTTCAGCAAAACTAATTAGAAGGAACCTCCCAACATTTTATCACATCACAACACCCTGTGGACAACCAACGAATATTGTATAGGAAACTGATTGACGCTACCCGTTGGAGTTGAGGACAATTTGTCGAAGTTACCTCAAGTTTTAGTACTAATGTATGCTGTGTTGCAGCTAGATAAGCGGCTTCATCGCTATACAGTGCTGCAAGCGTCTAAAGGATTTTATCGGGAGTGCAGGTGGAATAGAAATTGCAAATGTTTGTACAAACTTTTGTCGAGTTTGTTTTGTTTTCGGACTAAGGTTTCGTCGATGACAATGGCGCTTTTGTCTTCTTATTTCATGATGTCTATAGGACATCTGAAAGTATGTGAAAAGACGTTTTATAACAGGTAAGCGCTGTACGTTCCTAGATATTGGTAATAAATAAAAGGTCAAATTAAATGAGTGTAGTACCTAACTTGAAAATAAATGTGCTTGGAAAAACACAAAGAGATTTATTTAATGTTTTTGGAAAAACATATTTTGCGTGTTTTTAACCGACTTCAAAAAAGGAGGAGGTTCTCAATTTGACGGTATGTTTTTTTTTTTGTGTGTTACGCGATTACTCCGCCAATTGAGGATCGATTTTCAAAATTCTTTTTTTGTTCGAAAGGGTACCTATACTCTCGAGGTGGTCCCATTATCATCAAGTTGGAATCTGATGAGAGGATCCCATGGAATTTGAGGGAAACCCTCAAATTTTATAGGCAAAGCTATAGCGATTTGGGTATTTTTTAAAGTAACTTGAGCATTTGCTCTCGGAAATCATCATTTGGTAAAGTGGAGCTGATGATGAAGACCACAGATGGCCATAGGAACTACTCAATGACAAATATTTCACGGGTTGCGATTCGATTACTTTAATATGGTTGCTATACGATTTATCCTCGTCACAATGCGTATGGTGAGTGGTTGTTTAGGAGTTGGTAAGAACCAGGAGAACTCCTCAACAATTAACGTCCCTACATCGGGAAAAGCAATATTTTGTAAAAGGTGATGAGCAGTTGACATTAGGCTATTGTAACTTTGATAAATTACAAACTGACCCACTAAAAGGTGAAAAATAAAAACTTTTTTACAAAAAAAACAACCGACTTCCAAAAAACACTATATATAGTGAAAAATAACTTTAATTTCGGAAGTCGGTGGCAAAAAACTAAAATACAAATCCAAAGACACCGACTTTCGAAATTAAAGTTATTTTTCACTTTATAGTGTTTTTTGGAAGTCGGTTGTTTTTTTTGTAAAAAAGTTTTTATGTCATCATGAGATATCGTTCGAGTTGAGGATAATTATTTTGTCGAAGTTACCTCAAGTTTTAATACTAATTTTAAGCTGTGTTGCAGCGAGATAAGCTACTTCATCGCTATACAGTGCTGCAAGCGGCTAAAGGATTTTATCGGGAACACGTGTAGGTGGAATAGAAATTGCAAATATTTGTACAAAGTTTTGTCGAGTTTGTTTTGTTTTATTACGGACCGAGGTTCGTTGATGACGTAGTGCTGTCGTTTGGGATTATACCTACGTTTTATTTTGTTATTTCATATTGCCATAAACGGGCTTTATACAGGTGACCGTAGCCGCAGTTCGACTGTCTAAATGGTAATTCGACTAGGGCGCAGGTGGCCAAAATCGCAAGTATCAAAGTAGTGTAGGTTTCGACTTTTGTCGTGGCATGATAGGTCACATGCGGAGGGTGACTAATTTCGACTGTGAAAATGCCTAGTCGCAGGCGATCGCCCACTTTGATGCAAAATTAACTAGTCACTATGTAAATGGGGTGGCGATTCGGCTTGTGAGGCGTTCGGTAATAAGCGGCCAGCCGCACGATGAAAATCGACCTAGTGTAAATCCCCCACTAAACTGTGGGTTGGTTGAATAGACGTTTTAGTGAAGATTAGTAAGTAGATATAATTAGAATACAAGGTCAAATTAAATTAGCTAGCCAAACTTCACAAACTACGGGGCCAACGGCCGCTAGAAGTGTAGTAACTTAAAAATATGTGTTTGGAAAAACATCTTTTTTTTTTTTTCTGTGTTGTTAGGATGAGATATAGGTACCATAGAGCAGTGGTGGCCCAGTGGTCACGGACACGACTTACGAGTTGTAGGTCGTAGGTTCGAACCCAGACAGGCGCTTTAATTTGTGTAAATTATTTCATCACCACTGCTCTAGAAACGGTGAAGGAAAACATCGTGAGGAAACCGGCATGTCCTAGAACCAAAAATTCGAAGACATGTGACATCCACCAACCCGCACTGGGCCCGCGTGGTGGATTACGGCCCACTCCCTCTCATTGAGAGGAGGCCTGTGTCCCAGCAGTGGGAACATTATAGGCTGATTATGGTATAGGTACCATAACGTCTGTATTATAATGTCCTATTGCAAGTCAGATCTCGTCTGAAACGTAAATTAATCACCACACTTGCTCACGTACTGACAATTTCAGTCCATTTGATCTGGTTTTCTCACATAGTTTTTCTTCACCGAACCTAAAGTCATTATCATCTCATCTGCCTAGCCTTTTCCCAACTATGTTGGGGTCGGCTTCCAGTTTAACCGCATGAAGCTGAATACTAGTATTTTACATGGAGCGACTGCCTATCTGACCTCCACAACCCAGTTACTGGGTAATACGATACCCCTTGGTAAGACTGGTTGTCAGACTTTCGGGCTTCTGACTACCCGTAACGACTGTCAAAGATCCACGAATTACAGCCGGGACCAACGGCTTAACGTGCTTTCCGAGCCACGGAGGGGTCTCGGTATGTAAAGATGGTCACCCATCCACAGATCAACCGCGGCAAGCGTAGCTTAACCTGATCGATCGACCTGTGCGGCTGTTATTATTTAGCCACGGGCCGAAACTAAAGTCTTAATTGTCCGAAATAAAATGTGACGTTATGAAATGTTAGTCATGCCAACTTGTTAGAATGTGGAATATGTTTACCAAGGGTTTGTAAACGTCCCTGTCATTAGAAAACGTCCATTAATCACATTTCCCGTTTCGTCCATTCCCATGGATATAATAGCCATGGGATTTAGGCCGCTTTTCCACCAGAGATGAGCGAGGATGCGTAGCGAGGGATGTGTGTTAAACCAACCAATAACATCGCTTCATTTTTATAGCTTGAACTAGTTAGGGTTGGTATTGGTTAGTTTAAAGGCTCCTACAAACAGGCGCGACACGCGACGCGAATCGCGCGCCACACAAAGGCACCGCTGGTTGCGCGACTTGCGGTGCCTTTGTGTCGCGCGCGATTTGCGTCGCATGTCGCGCCTGTTTGTAGGCCTTTACACACGTCCCTCGCTACGCATCCTCGCTCATCTCTGGTGGAAAGGCAGCCTTAATGTTGACCTATTCATAAATGGCCCTGACACGAGAAATTGCAGAGATAGCATGAATTCCATACCACATACATTATAAATGTGGGTAGTTGTGTGTACATTTAATCATGCTGGGACCGTGATAGATGTGTTCGGTTGATTTATCGGAAAATAAGCCTTCGTATCGACGTGCGAGGAACCTGTTTCCTATATCCATCAAAGATGGTGATAGATGCTAGATTCAATTGAAAGGAATTTCTACGAATTCAGTTTCACTTTAGAAAGCAAAGTAGGTTTATTTGTCACAGAAACACGTGCATACAGAAAGATAAATAACTCGAATTATAAAAACAAAATAGATGTAGGTACAGGGTTATTGGTAAAACATTAACAACCTTGTAAGAGGTTATTATTACTCATCATTATGAACAACTTTTACTATGGGACAAAACCTGAAATCGAGAAAAAAAGAATCAGCTGTTCCCTACATTTATGTTCGTATAACTCGTCAAAATGTAGGGAACAGCTGATTTTTTTTTCGCGATTTACCAATAACCCTATATAATTCATCATCATCATCATCATTTCAGCCAAAAGACGTCCACTGCTGGACATAGGCCTCCCCCAAGCACCTCCACTTCGACCAGTTCTGCGCTTCTCGCATCCAACGGGTTCCTGCGGCCTTCACAAGGTCGTTGGACCACCTTGTGGGAGGCCTTCCAACGCTACGTCTTCCGGTACGCGGTCGCCACTCCAAAACCTTTCGGCCCCATTGGCCATCTGTTCTGCGAGCAACGTGCACTGCCCACTGCGACTTAAGTTTGGCAATTCTTGGGGCTACGTCGGTTACCTTGGTTCTACTGCGGATCTCTTTATTTCTGATTCGATCACGCAGCGAAACTCCAAGTATATAGCCCTCTCCATTGCCGTTTGGGTGACTTCTGATAAGGCCCATTATGAGCGACCACGTTGTTAATAAAACGCAGCAGAGTTTTTTCAACAACTAAACATTCATTTATTTTACACATAGATAAACATAATATATTATTTCAATGCACAGATTAAATATAACACCACCACTCATTGAAATAAAAATAGCCTTAGCCTTTGTTAATATATCTATTCAAAGCTTAACTAAACCTAGTATCAAAAGAAATTTATAATGCCTAACACTTGACAAACTTTTTGTAAGAATATCAGCAGGCATATCTTCTGTATTTAAATAAACAATTTTTACTAATTTATTATAGACAGCTTCTCTAATAAAATGGAATCTAACATCTATATGCTTAGATCTTTTGTGATACATACTGTTTTCTGTAAGGTTTTTCGCACTCTGATTATCATTATACAGAATTACAGGTCCTATATCTTTTCCAGTAAGTTCTAACAACAGATTATTAAGAAATATTGCCTCTTTACTAGCTTCACAAATAGCCATGTACTCGGCTTCAGTACTTGATAGTGCTACTGTTTGTTGCTTCTTACATTCATGTGAAACTACTCCTCCTGAGAGTTTGAAGCAGAAACCGGTGTAAGACCGTCTGTCAACTGTGTTGGAAGCCCAGTCGGCATCAACAAAACCTACTAAATCTGAATTATCCTTAGTATAAGTTAGACGATAAGACTTAGTTGCTTTTAAATATTTTACAACTCTCTTAGCATGCTGCCAGTGTGTTTTACCATAATTATTGTTAAATTGACTTAAGTAGCTCACACAATAGGATATATCTGGCCTAGTAAGTATCGACAGATACATAAGGCTGCCTATTAATTGTTGGTAAGGATATTTCACATCACAATCAACATTATCACATTTATCTAATTTTAAATTAATTTCCATAGGAGTATTGGACACATTTTTGCAATTTTCCACTCCAAACTTTATCAATAAATTATCAATGAACCTTTCTTGGTCAATATACAATTTATTTTTACAGGTTTCAACTCGCATACCTAGGCACTGTTTTACATGACCCAAATCTTTTAATTTAAATCTGGCACTCAATTGACTTTTTACTTTTTCAACTTCGGTATCATTATTTGAAAATACAAAGAAGTCATCCACAAATAAAGCTATATAGGTCTTTTGACCTCCAGATGATTTAACAAACAAACAGGGCTCATATTGCGATTTTTTATAACCGAATTCCTGTAAACATTCATCCACCTTTTTGTACCAAGCTCGGGCAGATTGCTTAAGGCCATAAATTGCCTTCTTCAATTTTAGAACTTTATTTTTATATGCAAAATTCTGAGGTGGTTGCATGTACACAGTCTCGTCTAAGTCACCATTAAGGAAAGCAGTTACTACATCAAAATGAGTGATATTCATATCCAATTTAACACTCAATGCAAACAGTAACTTTAGAGTAGAATATCTAACTACAGGTGAAAAAGTCTCTTTATAATCGATACCTTGTTTTTGCGTGAATCCCTTCGCGACCAAACGCGCACGATACCGCACTTCATTATCACTATTTACCTTCTTTTTGTAAACCCATTTACACTGCACTATTGTTCCACTTTCTGGTTTGTCCACCACTTCCCATGCATCGCACTCACGAAATGACTGCAACTCTTCCTCCATTGCTTTACACCATTTTTCACGTTCTGTCCCATTCATGACATCTTCATAAGTTAAATTTTCATCACCAACACTTTCTACACAGATGGTACTAAATCCAAATCTATCAGGCTTCTTTCTCTGACGTTTACCTGAAACAGTAGGTTCTTCAAGTGTGGATTGTAATTCTGTTTCACTGACAGTATTGTAGAATTCGTCAGACAATGAAGAACTGCTACTTTCAGTTTCATCTGGTATGTATGTCGCATCCGAAGTGTTTATAACAGTTTCTTCTTCCTCTGTGGTATTAACATCCTGTTCATCTATAATTTCAGCTTGGATCACATCAGGATTGTTATGAGTATCTTCCATTATAATAACATCTCGGCTGGTGATGATCTTATTCGTCTTGGGATTATATAATCTGTAACCTTTTACATTATTCTCATAACCCACAAAAATATGAGTTTGTGCCTTCTTATCCCACTTTGCGGTTTTTATTTTTGGAATGTGAACCATGGCAGTGCTTCCAAAAACCCGAAGATGGCTAACGTCTGGCTTCTTGCCCGTCCAGAGTTCATATGGTGTTTTTGTTAGACCAGATGCTAAAGTCCTGTTTCGCAGATATACAGCAGTATTCACAGCTTCTGCCCAGAAACGTTTCCCAAGTTTAGCGTCAAACAGCATACACCTAGCTCTTTCCACCACTGTTCGGTTTAAGCGTTCACACATCCCATTTTGCTCTGGGGTGTAAGGGTTAGTTTTCTGGTGAACTATTCCACCCCTTTTCAAAAAACTTTCAACCTCAGAAGAGCAAAATTCGCCTCCGTTATCCGTCCTCAATACCTTTAAACTTTTGCCAGTTTGTTTTTCGACTGAAGCTTTAAACTCCTTCAGGTAATTATAGACCTCACTTTTGGCCTTGAGGAAATAGACGAAAGCCATTCGACTAAAATCGTCGACAAAGAGCAAAAAGTAACGCGATGATCCAATTGAGACTTGCTCCATGGGTCCACAGACATCTGCATGAACCACCTCAAGCACATTTTCACACCTGGTACCTTTGTGTGAAAAAGGCAGTCTCACTTGCTTTCCTTCACAACATGTGATGCACTTGGATTTATCAATCACTGCTCTGTCAGAGAAATCGATGCCATTAACCACACCACTTCTCATAGTGTTAAGGTCTTTGCTGTTTATGTGTCCCAACCTACGATGCCACATCACACTAGTCGTAGCTGTCGCTGAGCCTGCAAACAACTCTGACTTGATGTTTAATCTATAAACTCCATTTACTAGTTCTGCTTTTCCCACCAGTTCATTATGCCGATTTCGTATATAGCAAACATCTTTCTCAAAATTAACTTTATTGCCATTCCGAAGAAGCTGACTAACTGAAAGCAGATTGGTAGTTAGATTGGGTATACACAAAACATCCTTCACAGTTATATCGAATTCTGAGTTGTTGACCACTGTCGTTATTCTAGTATTTCCTGCGCACAACACGGGTACTGTCTGTTTGTTGGCGACTACGATACTCTTTACCTTGTGGCTGAGTGAAACATTTTCCAAACATCTTTTGTCAACAACCATATGTGAACTTGCTCCCGAGTCAATATACCAATCCGATTCTTGAAATCGATTTTCAGGATTCAAGAAAGTAGCGCTGAATGCGTTATCTGATCTATTTTGACTATTCTGAGGGCATTTATTCATATAATGTCCAAGTTGTTTACACTTATAACAACGAACTGTTTTTGTTGACTTTGGATTTGAAGTTGTCAGTTTTGACCTAGACTCTTCTGTCATGTTTGTGTTCCTTTTGTTAGTAAAACCTTTTTGTCTTTGATGCCAACTTTTAGATAAAAGTGCTCCTTCTGTGTTACCAACATCCGATTGCATATCCAATAATTTTGCTTTAATGGCGTCCGTACTTATCACCATGCCGGAATGCTCTATGGCCATAATCATTGGCGCAAATTTTTCCGTTAATCCCGCCAACAACAATGAACCAATCCACTCATCCGTGATTTGGAAGCCTGTTCCTTTCAATTTTTGTGCTGTATCTACCATCTGGGTTACATACGCCGTCATCGATTCACTGTCTTCTAGTCTGATAGAAATAAGCTGACGCAACAAACTAATACGCCTTGTGAAGCCAGAATCGTCGAAGAGTGCTTTCAGGCGCTTCCATATGTCTCGAGCGGTTTTCTCATTCTTAATATGAACATATAACGACGAGTCGATGGTCATGATCAGCTTCGCTTTTGCCTTTTTTTCTTCTGTTGAAGTAGCTTCCTCCGCTGTTAATTCTTTGGTTATATAGAGTTTTTTCAACAACTAAACATTCATTTATTTTACACATAGATAAACATAATATATTATTTCAATGCACAGATTAAATATAACAGTTGTGGTGTTATAAGGCATAGGATTAGTCAATAAAAACTTTATAGTGTACAGTTCAAACATTTGAACTAGAATTTTAAATCAGAGGCAGTTGTCCCACCGCCGGCGATGAACGAGTAGCGAGTAGAACTAGCAACTGAAAACGAGCTGGCGAGCAGCGAACAGCGATTATTCCGATAGTTTTGTCACTGGGCTATCAGCGAGTGTCCGAGTGCGACGGGCAATTACTCGCAACACTCGCTCGGGGCAGTTAGTCCCACAGGGGTTTGTCTGGTTGGTCTCTCGGCGTGAGCTCAGACCGCCAAGCGAGCATCGCTGAGCGAGTAACGCTGGGCGAGTATTATCTTTGATAGCTCTTGTCGCTCAGCGACAAACCGGTGGAGCGAGTCCTCGCCGGCAGTGTGAACAGTCAGCGATCAACTATTAATATTTGCATCTCTTTTGTTTACACGGAATTTATATCTATTGTACGTTTCTTGAGTGAGAAAATAGCCGATAGTTAGTCGCTTCCTCGCCGGTCGGTGGTAGGACAGCTGCCTTAATGTGGTGTATCACAGCTGAAGTGGAAAAATGACAACTATCGTTTTGAGGCCATTGCAGGTCAGGGTCGCGGGTTGTTTGAAAGAGATACCGTGGCCCCTAGCTGGCACAGGCAACTGAAGGAATACGGGTGGGTTTTAGTCAGTCAGTCTAACACGCCCTCCCGCTCCGCCCAGAGCGGGGGAAATTATTTGATAATTTCCCATCCGAAAAAGAAAAGGTACCTTAGTACGACCGCGACGGTTCGACATTTTCTACAGAAACTATGACATACTTATTATTATTGTTATAAAGCATAATAAATCTTATCTTTGAAGTAATAGGGTAGGAAATAACAAAATATAATATAAGAAGAATTTCCTAATAACGTCCACAATGTATGGACAAAGATATTGCCATAATCTAAACGCGTGACGAACGTATTAGCGGTTGCAGAAGATTGTTATTATCACACAAAAGGATGCGCTGGCTCTTGAGATAATACTATCATTTGTTTCGTGTATTAGGAGCATTTATTTTCACGAAATACTTCAGTAACCGGTCTGTCACTAAATTGTTTCAGCAGCTAAGCGTCCATAATGTACTTATAACTACATACATAAATTCACGCCTTCCTCCCATGGGGGCAGGTAGAAACTACAGAACGCTAACTACCTATAATACTTTATACTCAAACTCGAATTCAAACTCAAAGCATTTTAGGCTTGTTTCACACCTACCACAACCACACCACAACCACAACACGTGGGCGGGCGCTAATTTGTATGAAAATTAATAGTTAAATACACACGGACCACATTTTGCCGTCATTATCGACCGCATGTGTGATACCGACCACATCGCAGCCACGTCGCGACCACTAGCGACACCGCGAACTAGCGGCCGGCCACATCGCAACGTTAACACAACATTTTGTAGGCACCACAACGCAACCGTAAGAAGCCGCAGCAACACTATACACGTAACCACAGCTTGACCAAATTTTGTCGCTGTACTTGTGAATGGGCCCTTACAGGCACTTTTAAATCTTGCCAAGGAGTCAGTAATTTATAAATTTGAAACTAGTTGTCCATTCTAAAGCGTAGTAGGTACCTAACATGGCCACACGGGTAGATCATGATCTGGGTTGGGACATAAAATACTTTTTATCCCGGCCCTGCGTTCCCGTGGTATAATTTCCGACCATAACGCGGCCGAAACCGCGGACAAAGCTGCTCTTTCTATATACTTTTCTCAAAGAAAAACCAATTACTTTGGGCCTGGCACATGATAGCCGCGCATTGAAAAAATGCGCTAAAAATGCACATCAGGAGCCGCGGCGGGCCACACCACAACAAAGTACCTAATTGTTTCAGAGAGATTCGAATTTTAATTTGAAGTGTTTCCACTTCAATGCATTGAAGCTCACGCACATGGGCGAGTCGCCCCGCAACGCAACGCCTTACAAATATCTATCTAGATTTTGGTTCGTACATTTTGTATTAATCATCGCACACTATAGGCAGGCCGCATAAAAGAGGCCGCAAAAATACTCTTTTGGTGAACGATCCGACGCGTTGCGGTGCGGCCCGCCCAGATGTGCGCTAGCCTTTACGAATATTAATATTAGCAACGACGCTAATATTATTTTATACCTTGCCAAACACACGAAAATATTAAAATATTATTTTTGGGATGAATGAAGAAGCCTCCTCGTGTAGCGCAGTTTGTTCCGCCAGTTACTCAACTGAACCGAGCGCTCGGCGCATCTCGGACAGTCACACCCAACAACTTATTTGACTGGTCAATTCTTCCCTTGCGCTGGTAGGACTAACGCCCACCTGATTTGCGACCACCCTCCCACCGGAGTCCGACGTCAAGCAGCCGCTGTGTTTCGTCAATGCGTGGGAGTTCGTGTCTTAGGCATGGTATTTTCTGGGCACGCTCGTTCCAGGATAGACCTCATCTATCGCTTTCCATCAGGCTTGATCGAGGTCAAGAGCGGGCCCATTCTGCAATAATCTATACATATAATAAATCTGTAGACGAGGCGTTTCTGTACATTGAAAATAAAAATAAAAAAAATAGTTGGGCTGTTATAGGATAACTAACAGATGCCATTTCTTCAATTTTTGGAATTTTTGTCTGTTTGTCTGTTTGGATGTGACAGATTTTGAACAGGCTCAACGTAAAAAGTACCAAACCAATATGGTTCATATTTATACTCAAATATAGTGTAGAACTCCGAGCAGTGATTAGTCTTTGTTTCATCGCAATCGCTTCAGTCTATCAAAAGATATAATCAATTTAAAACATTCTATAACAATTTTTATTGCAATAAGTGGAAACATGTAACGACATCTATTGGCGCGATATAGTACTAACTAAATCATATTGTGATCTTTAAAACATTATTATGTGTTTAATCACGTCGTAAAGGCTTGCCTTTATGACGAAATAATTCTGATCCTTATGTCTGTGTTATTTAAAAAAAAAATAATGATAATGTTTAAATAAATAATATAAACATATATAATAAAATCGTATATAGGGTGACTGGTAATTAGTGACCGATACTTAAACACGTGATTTTACTCATCATTATGAACAACTTTTACTATGGGAAAATCTGCTGTTCCCTACATTTTTGTTCGCTTAACCCGTCAAAATGTAGGGAGCAGCTGATTTTTTTTTCGCGATTTCAGGTTTGTTCCCATAGTAAAAGTTGTTCATAATGATGAGTAAAATCACGTGTTAAAGTATCGGTCACTAATTACCAGTCACCCTATATAATAAAATCGTAGGAAAGGCAAAACTGTACATAGAATATATAAAAAAAAATACTTGGGGCGTGATCTACAATCGATATCGAAGCCAAAAATATAGTTTTTAGAATTTTTGTCTGTTTGTCTGTATATATGTCCGGGCTAAACTCAAAAAGTACTGCATGGATTTACTTCAAATTTTGCATGAATATTACTAAGAGGTCGGTTCAACATATAGGCTACATATTATCACGCTATCACCTACGAGGAGGAGCTGTGAATCTTTTTTTTCTTACGCATTCTGTGACAGCGTGTAATCTAACGACGCATATTTAAATGTTGTTTTTGAGTAAGTCATGCTATTATCTAGCTTTACACTATAAAAACTTTTACGCCATTTAAGTAACTTGGGCAGAGAAACATAGTTTAATGAATGTTAGTAGTATAAGACAATTTTGAAGCAGCGCCATCTATGAGATTTCATAAAAATCAAATCAAGTTACATGTCAACACTTTTTGGAAATTAATAGTTTAAATTTGATCATGTTGGTGAGGTTAGTAGTTAGTTATTCTTAAAATTCATAGATGGTAATGTGCATTTTCTTCATAAAAGTTGTATCGTTTTGACAAATTCAAGTTCCAACAAAACCCTCAAAATCTTGAGCAGAGTTGAGGAAGACAATTTAAAAAAAATGCGGTGTTAAGTATTACAAAAAAGTTATGTTCATTGATGATGATCATTTCTTCATCAATTTCATGTTGTTAGTACAAAATAAACATTGACTGTTAATACTTTTGTTCGGTATTTATCTGTGTGATTATTGCTTGGTAATTAATATATTTTCATGTCGTATAGGTACCTAATTATAAACTTAAATTATACCGTGCATCCGAATAACGGCGAATGCGATTTTCTGCGGTTGTTACTTCACACTGTCCGAGGCAAAGTCTTTCGCCTTTCTGAGGACATTAATTGATGGCGTGGAGTTTCCCACTTACCGCGCAGCCTGCGTAGCACGTCACCTTCTCGACGGTGACCAAAATTGGGCTGACACCCTCGCGGAGGCGAGCGTCAGTGACAGTCCCAGCCGCATGCGTCATCTGTTTGCCGTCATCTTGGTGTTTTGTGGAGTCGCGAACCCGATAGCTTTGTGGGAGAAGTATCACCATCATCTGTCTGAAGATTTTCTACGAGCTTTGAGGCGTGCTACTGGAGACGAAGTCGGAGAGGGCGAAATGACCACCATACGAAATGACCATATCGCTTTGTTCTCTTCAGAGCAAAAACAAATTTATGACACCGTCCTTGAAAGCGTTTGGCAAAACCAGGGTAAAATGTTTTTCTTGGATGCTCCTGGTGGAACAGGAAAAACATTTGTTACCACTGGCATACTTGCAGAGGTCAGGAGGCAAGGCAAAATTGCTATTGCTGTAGCGTCGTCGGGAATCGTTGCCACACTGCTTCCGGGACTGCAAGACAGCACATGCCATGTTTAAAATTCCCATCGATTTAGAGAGCGCTGAAACGCCTGTTTGTGGTGTGTCACGTAACAGCGATAAGGGACACGTGCTCAAGGATTGCTCTCTGATCGTATGGGATGAGTGTACGATGGCCGAAGATCGAGGGCTGACGAGGTGAATGCTTCGTTGAAACGATCTTCGTTGTGGTCACGAGTTCGTACGCTGCGCTTGACCATTAATATGAGAGCTCGGCTCGGCGGCAATGCACGCGCTCATGAATTCTCCGATGTCCTTCTAAGTCTTGGCGAAGGTACTCTACCAGAAGAGAGAGGTAGACAGGTGGTGCTTCCAGAGTCTCTCGGTAGAGTGGTTTCCAGCTTAGAAGAACTCATTCGCTGTGTGTACGGGGACATTCAGTCGTATACCGCACCAGCAGAATTCTTGGGTGTGTGAGCGGGCCATTTTGACGCCCAAAAATGATCAGGCTGCAGCAATTAACGAATGCATTCTCTCGGAAATTGAGGGGAATGAAGTGGTCTACACCTCGATAAACACTGTTGTCAAGCAAGATGACGCCACACATTATCCCGTGGAATTTCTGAACTCCCTGTCAGCAAGTGGACTTCCAGCGCATACCATCAAGCTGAAGCGGTGTCCCGGTTATGCTTCTTCGGAACCTATCTCCTCCGAAGTTGTGTAACGGGACCCGCCTTAAAGTCATCTCGCTCCACAGACACACCATTGAGGCGGAAATTCTTACGGGTTATGGCGTCGGCAAGGCAGTATTTATACCACGCATTCCCCTCATACCTCATAACTTCCCGTTCCAGTTCAAGCGCGTACAGCTCCCCGTGAGTGTTTGCTTCGCGATGACCATCAATAAGTCGCAGGGGCAGACACTGAGGGCAGTGGGTGTCGACGTCAGGACGAGTTGCTTCTCACACGGGCAACTGTACGTCGTCGCTTGCTCCCGCGTCATCACACATTTTGGCTCCTGGCAGCATAACTACCAACGTAGTTTATAGGGAAGTGTTGTAAGGTATATATGATACCTTTGAACGTATTTTTACTCTTTTGTGTCCTGGAATGTATTCCTGCATTATTTTCTCTATTTCCTTCAGTCACCTCTTATGACTGAACTCAGCAGGATTCCCATATAACTCTCTTCACTTGCTTCGCTTGCAAAAAAAAACTTATATTTTAATGCTATTTTAAAAGTTGTTTACTTTATAATGCTATAGCGACACTGGCATCTTAGGTATTTTTGGTGCTGTAGAGCCTTCACGCAGACGACGTCGCGGGCAGCAGCTAGTAAATAAATAAAAATTGAAAATCCATTCCATTTTGGTTACATTCACCAAATACACGAGTAATTTTTATGTATATAAGTAATAGTAACTTGTTGGTTCGTGTGCAGACAGGCGTATAAAGATCATAGCATATTATATATCAACTCGGAAAGGGATCGGCCCCGTATCGCCTTTCGCCTCGGCGTCAAACAGGCGTCAACCTAACCAAAGCGGCATAAGCGTAAGCACGTAACCAAACCGACCTTTATAGAAGTTTCATAACAGTAAAAGAATAAAAAAAAAGAATAAATAAATGAACTAATCTCGGGAACTGCCAGTGTGATTTGAAAAATCTTTCTGCATTTGATGCCCCAATTCTTGAGAAAGGCAATAGGCAATTTAACATCACGTTAGGACTCTAAGAAGGCGATCAAAAAGAAAAAAAGTAGAAAGAACGCCAAGCGAAAACGAAGTAACAACAATAAATTTCTTTATACAAGTAACAATAAATTTCTTTATACAAGTAAAATAGTTCTTAAATTTACTAACACAATGAGTCCTTCATTGTGTTAGTAAATTTAAGACTTGACTGCCCCGTTGGTCTCGTGGTCGCAAGCGCGACTGCTGAGCTGGGGTCCTGGGTTCGATTCCCGGGTCGGGCAAAGTGTTATTGAGTTTTTCCATTAGGAATTTCATAGTAACAGCCCGGAGTTTGGAAGTTGGCGGTGTGATACCCCCGTGTCTCGGAAAGCACATTAAGCCGTTGGTCCTACGCCTGATCTCTCTCCGGTCGTGGCGAATTGCCGTCCCATCGGACTATGAGAGTGAGGGAAGAGGGAGTGCACCTGTGTCTGCGCATACACTTGTGCATTATAATATCTCCCGCGCCGAAGGCTAGTCTCCGTTGAGATGGCCGCCGGCGCCGTGGCCGAAATACGGTCTGGAGGACATGATTAAATTTAAGCTATTTTAGTTTATTTAATTTTAATTTATTTTAACCCCATGGGATATGGGACTGGTGATTGATGTTTATGCAATCGAGCCTGCTAGCGATCATTTTAGGATATTGTTAGATATGGCCCGTATTCTGCGCACCACGAATGCACACCTCATTCGCAACGTAACAGAGCGGGGGGGTGATGCGACGCGACGGGGTGGGATGGGGCCGAAAAGTCACGCAGATGAAGTCGCGGGCAACAGTTAGTAGCGTTATAAATACCGAATACACAATAAAGGCGTTACGTTCAAATGTAAACGTTTACAGCCAGTTTATATTGGATTGTTCGCGTGACGCTGCCCATAAAATAAAAATGGTAGCTGATTACTTCTATATATGAGTTTGTGAAGCGAGTAAGCGGAGCTAGTTATATTTCATAACATTACTAAACAATATACACAAACAATAGCATAATCAGCCTAAAATGTTCCCACTGCTGGGACACAGGCCTCCCCACTGTGAGAGTAAGTGGGCCGTAATCCACCACGCGGCCCAGTAGGTACGGGTTGGTAGCATGTCACATGTCTTTAAATTTTTGGTGCTAGGACATGCCGGTTTCCTCACGATGTTTTCCTTCACCGTTTTATGAGTAGTGGTGATGAAATAATTTACACAAAGTAAAACGCCAGTCAGGGTTCGAACCTACGACCTACAAGTCGTAAGTCACGATAATTATTTTTATGTAAGAAAATACATACTTAAACGGTTAAAATCATAACTCTTCCTTTGGCCTTGTTATAGTCGGGTAAAAAGAGATAGATTTATTTATAGTTGATGGCTGACTGTGTACTGAGTACTCATTCAGGGACGACCCTCGCTTGCCGGGTAGAACACTCGCTGGACTCACGCTTGTTACGTAAGCGAGTCATTGCTCGTCCTCATCGCGCACGCGTTGCTCGTTGCACGCCACCTCGTTTTTCGTTTTTTTTAAACATTGTCCCACACTAGGAGGGTACTTCACTTCTGTATTGTGAGGTGCGTTTACAAACATTTAAATTCACATACACAAACAGCCAGACCCGGAACAACTACTTGTAGGTCATACAAATATTTGTTCCGTGCGGGAATCGAACCCGCGACACGCACCGCAGCAGTCAATAGCTTAACCACTGTGCCAACCGTGCCGTCGTTGCTAGATCTACTCACTAGCCCGGCGCGGCGGTGGGAAGAGGCCAAAGGTACCTACAATAATACCAAAGTATAATACCACTAGTGGAGAATACTTTTGGCCCAGTAGTAACAGCGGGGCAATTGCGTAACACATTATCAATCGGAATCAGTTTCATTTTGACAGTTCAAGAACATTCATTGCGTTATTTACGTGTTGAGCAGACAAATTTTTCGGACTTATGAAGCAATGGATTAGCAATTTGCTTCAAAATGATTCGGATTTAGATTGATAGTATGTTACGCAATTAGGCTGCAGTTGTAGGTCGTGGTGAAGGAAACCATCTTTAGGGAAACCGGCATGTGCTAGAACCAAAAATTCAAAGACATGTGATGTCACATGTGCGGTTTGGTAGGTATATGTATGGGCACAATGGGCAGGCGTGGCGGATTACGGCCCAATTCCTCTCACAGAGAGGAGGCCTGTGTCCCAGCATTGGGCACGTTATAGGCTGATTATGTATGTAATACTAATAAGGGCTATTTTAAAGGCTATTTTCTATAAAGGTAGGGTTCAAGGTCTCATGGCGAGAGAACAGTCGCGTATATCGATCTTTGTCTTTCATGGATGGATGAGCATTTTAGTACATCGTGACCTCATCGCGCCTCGGAGAGCACGTGATACGTGAGTCTCGATTGTCACACGAATAACCTTTAGTGACAGGTAGTATAAAGCCTGAACGTGTGAGCGTATGTCTATCGTATTAAATAGTCCTCTTCACCGTATCCGGCGACAGGGACCCACTCAAATTTTTATTCCTTTCGTGAGTTCTCTGATGACTTGTAAAACCAAATTTGGTCTTCATCGTACGGCACCAGGGCCCCAATTCTGTATGATAATTTTCCCCGCGTAATAATCTATTGATGAAAAAAAAGTAATGCCTAATTGAATAGTATTAGTAGGTATATTGTAGGTCATAGAAATATAATTAAAAGATTCGGCTTTACTCCGTGACTGTACTAATGATGAAATTGGGCAGTGGGTCCAGTCGACGTAATCAAAATGTGATTACGTCAACTGGACCCGTAAGTCCAGTTCGAGTGGGTCCAGTTGACCAAGACTCTTACCACGTGCAAACCACGTCAATATCGTGTCTTGTAGAAAACCCTTTATCGGCAAGGAATCGAAATATCGGACAACATGTATTGTGACAGTTCATACCACGCCAACTTCGCGTTGATTTCGCGTGGTTTCGTTCACTGTGTTATAGAGGCGGCGAGAGAGTCGTTTATAGCAGGGCCCTAATTCACTATTATGACTATGACACCCTCGCGCCATCCCATCTTTCTAGCACGGTGGGCTGTGCTGAGGTGATTGCTGGAACAGAAACCCTCAAACGGCGCAAATATTACAACCTTACCTATTTGGAGCTATATGTTTGAGCCGTTTGGGGTTGAAACACGAGGACCTTGGGGTCCGAGTGCTCATCGAATATTTCGGGACAATGCCAAGCGGTTGGTTGACTCTTCACGTGACCGGAGGGCTGGCTTATTTTTAGCCCAAAGAATCAGCATTGCCATCCAACGTGGTAATGCTGCCAGCCTTTTGGGCACTTATCTCATTGACAGCGATACGGACGATTTTTTATGCCCAATGAGCTCCTGCCTTTTTCTTTAATTTTTTTTTATTATATTCTTGTTTATAGCATTATATTTCCTAATCACGCCAACTTCGTGTTCTTTCCGCGCGGTTTCGGTCTTTGTGTCATAGAGAATAATATATTTACTCAGATGTCGTGATTAACTAAGGAATTAACGTGGTTGACCTTCACTTGACCTTGTGAATAACTCCTACCTTGACTTGTTATTTATAACTTAAAAAAAAATAGTTACAAATAGACTTTTGTATGTTGAATATTAATTAGATTGAAAACGTGACACATCTTTGGCCTTTATAGAGGGGCCCGTGGGTAAAGAGGGGCCCGTGGCTAAAGAGGGTCCCGTGGCTAAATAATAACAGCCGCACAGGTCGATCGATCAGGTTAAGCTACGCTTGCCGCGGTTGGTCTGTGGACCCATCCACAGACCAACCACGTGACCCCTCCGTGCCTCGGAAAGCACGTTAAGCCGTTGGTCCCGGCTGTCATTCGTGGATCTTTGACAGTCGTTACGGGTAGTCAGAAGCCCGAAAGTCTGACAACCAGTCTTACCAAGGGATATCGTATTACCCAGTAACTGGGTTGTGGAGGTCAGATAGGCAGTCGCTCCATGTAAAATACTGGTATTCAGCTGCATCCGGTTAGACTGGAAGCCGACCCCAACACAGTTGGGAAAAGGTTAGGCAGATGATGATCTTTGGCCTTTATAACTCTTAAACTTAGGGTGGTATCAAATAATACGGCTGCATCCAATTTTAAAAAGCAGTGGTGGAGCAGTGGCAATGACCCCGACTTACGAGTCACACAGTTGACTTACGGTCAAGGATTCGAACCCAGGCTTTTTTTTTTATTAGCCTATTTTGTGTCCCACTGCTGAGCAAAGGCCTCCCCTTTTTCCTTCCAAACCTCCCTGTCTTGTGCGATCTCTGGCCATGTTGTCCCTGCGAATGTTACGAGATCGTCACGCCACCTTCGCCTTGGTCTACCTCGACGGCGATGTCCTGCCTCAAGTTTTACTCTGTGGAAATAATTTCATCACCACTGCTCTCAAAATGGCGAAGGAAAACATCGTCAACAAACTGGCATGTCCTAGAACCAAAAAATCGAAGACATGTGACTTCTACCAACCTGAACTGGGCTCACGTGGTGCTCTGTCCAGCACTGGGACACTGGGAACATTATAGGCTGATTATGCTATTCAATTTCGTTTATTAATACAGCTTTTTTAAATAGATTTCAATGAAAGAGAAATAAATCTTGTTTTCGTAGCAAAGTAATATCCTGAGCAAATAAGAATCAAATTAGGTATTAAGAAAAAAATCCTATTTCATGAAAAAAAATTAAGAAAAAACAGCAAAGAGGATTAGGTACTCTTTGCTGTAATAATGTAAAGGTAAACATAAACATAAAAAACTGGCCAAGTGCGAGTCGGACTCGCACACGAAGGGTCCGTACCACAACACCGAAAAAAAAAACGTTTGTTGTATGGGAGCCCCCCTTAAATATTTATTTTATTTTGTTTTTAGTATTTGTTGTTATAGCGGCAACAGAAATACATAATCTGTGAAAATTTCAACTGTCTAGCTATCGCGGTTCTTGAGATACAGCCTGGTGACAGACAGACGGACGGACGGACGGACGGACGGACGGACAGCGAAGTCTTAGTAATAGGGTTCCGTTTTTACCCTTTGTGTACGGAACCCTAAAAAATAATCGTAAATGGTTTCAGGATTTCTTTTAAAAATTGGGTATTCGTAAACCGTTATTAGTTTTTCTAGGCTATCGTATCGTTTTTAAAACGTGACGTGGTTCAACGGTCGTTCTTCTACTGGAGTTGCTCTCACCTGCAAGGCAATTGCGTAACACATTATCAGTAGCCCTTATTTTGACAGTTCAACAACATTCATTGCGTTATATAGCAGACAACATTTTTGAACATTTATGAAGCAAATGCAATGGATTAGCAATATCCTACAAAATTATTCAGATTACGATTGATAGTGTGTTACATAAGTAGGGTGCTGGTTCACTAATTTCCATTTACAGTCTTCTACAGCATCCTACGATTATGTTAAATAATCTGCATGTTCTACTTAATTACCACCCACCACCACCACCACCTTTATGACCTACAAGTAGTTGTTCCGGGTCTGGCTGTTTGTGTACGTGAATTTAAATGTTTGTAAACGCACCCACGATACAGGAGAAATTCCTAGTGTGGGGCAACGTTTAAAAAAAAAAAAAAAAAAATGTGCTGAATGCATTTTGAAAAACTAAAATACAATCCTTGTATCTAACCTAACCTATAAATTCATAATACACTCACGTCATTCACATACAATGGCATTAAACACCTATGTATAAGAGGTATGTATTACATAATGCTTCTGTAAAACCAGCACTAAAGATACTCATTAAAATCGCGGACATACAAACATACTGTATACATACGGGTCGAACACAGAACCTCCTTTTTTGAAGTCGGTTAAAAATCACTGAGTTTATTAGGACAACCATCCAAAGATCCATTTTAATTTTGCGTCCAAATTCGTTTAGTAATTACAATAACACAAAGCTACAATAATCAATTTGAATACAATATTTTGACATTGACATAACGTTTATTGATATTGAAATCCTAACAAGGGTTGTAGAGGTCAGACGGCTCTTGGTTATGTAAATTGTGTTTATTTGATGGCAGACGCCTAAATACAACAAAAAATAAACAATGAAATGAAATGAAAAAAACAATACCTACTATGGTATTGTTTTTTTCAATCATCAAAATACCTAATAAGTTTTTTTTTTCTACCGAGTGAAAAATATCGCGGCAGGATTTTTTCGCACACTGGATTTTCAACTGTCGGGGTTGAGCCGAGCATTGAGAATCCAACAGAGCGGATTCCAGCGCGCAAAACAAATTAATTTTCAGCTCTCGGCGCTACTGCGATGAAAATCCAGTGCGCGAAAAAAAATCGCCGCGAGAAAAACGAGGCGAGTACATGACCTAAAGCGCGGTCTTTGTCGGACTGCATAGAAAAGAAAGAGAAGCGCGATGACACAACACTGGTAATTTATTACAAAATATGAAGCAATTGTCTATTTACAAAAAACCTATTTACTTTACTGTTGATAGCCCTCTATTTTGGTTTTTTATTTGGTCTGAGGATAGAACACTGTTTATATTAGCTGTAAGGTTACCGAATAGAATAAAATAAAATTGACCTTTAAAATGATTATCATCACGCTATACCTTTACTTGATGAAGCATAGAATTCGATACATGGCCTTTTTGAGACGGGGCAGTAATGGTATCTACAAAAAAACGGTCTTAGAAGACTGACCTTAACTTTTTGATACATTTTGTTCCGACTATATACCTAGATAACGAAAAAAAAAATTACAGTTAGCAGGATAATGGCCAATTTTCACAAAAACATGTTTTGATGCCAATCGATCCTCATTTATATAGGAACCAAAAAACTCCATTAGCCCAACTGAGGTTTGATTGAGTACTAGAAAAGTTAGCAATCGCAAAAAAAAATCCCACATATTTCGTAGGAAATTCTCTGTACTCGACCTTTTTTATGATGATATTTTACTATTATAATTTTATAATACGCAGGTAGAATATACACAGAAAAACATAAAGTTTAGGTTTAGGTTTGATCTTCGGTTATAATAAAAATAAAATATATTTATAGTTAACTGTTAAGTGAAGAGCAGTGGTGGCCAAGTGGTGACGGCCTCGACTTACGAGTTATAGGTCGTAGGTTCGAGCCCAGACAGGTCCTGTACTTTGTGTAAATTATTTCATCACCACTGCTCTCAAATCGGTGAAGGAAAACATCGTGAGGAAACCCAAAAATTCAAAGACATGTGACATCTACCAATCTGCACTGGGCCCGCGTGGTGGATTACGGCCCACTCCCTCTCACAGAGAGGAGGCCTGTGTCCCAGCAGTGGGAACATTATAGGCTGATTAGGTATGTTGAGTGAAAGAGAAATAATAGGAATAATCTGTTAGAATGCTTAATGAATTAATTAGTCAGTGTACCAGTGTTGTCCCATTAGGTACCGAATGTGTGCAGGAACGCTGGCGTTCATTAATTCACCATAACGAAAAACTTCGCAAAAAATGGGAAGCAATGGGAAATTGCTACTAGAGGCTGCGGGTGTCGAACTCAGGATGAACTGCTTCTTACACGGACAGCTGTCATCACCTGCTCCCGTTTGGTCTTCCCCTACTCTTATAGCCATCGACATTCATACTCAAAACATTCCTCACGACATTTTCCTCATTCCTCCGACAACCGACAACCGATTTCCACACAACTTTTTTGTTACCGGTGCTACTTTACTAGACTTCTTCTTATATATCCATTCAATAAATAAATCCAATAAATAATAATATCATTCTACGAAAACATCATGTATGTAAGAAAAAACTTACATCTTTTTAGTAAAAGAGGTGAAAGACATAATTATAGTATTAGAAATAGGGACCTATTAGTTCAACCAGGTTTCAGACTGGCTAAAGTAGACTCATCTTTTATGGGGTACTGTTTAAAATGTTATAATAAAATACCTCCCCACATTCTTCAACTGAATGAGACAAAATTCAAGTCTTGTATAAAACGCACACTATGCAGTCAGGCATATTATAAGTTAGGGGATTACATAGCTGATAAAAGTGCCTGGCTCAATGCTGGTCCTGCTCCACAACCACAACTAATTGATTAACACCTGAAAATACTGTTGGAGCTGCTGAAGATTGTAAGACTATCTTTGCATTGTATAAACTCAATTTCATTTGTATTGTATAATTGCATAGCACAGATGTGAGTTCTATGTAAGTACTATACCTTATTTTACCATTTACCGGGTAATATGTCTTTCATTGACTTGAATGTGCCCTGGCGGCTGATAGTATGTCATGCTCACACAAATGTCTCGCTGACGGTGGCGTGTATGTTGGATCATTTAGCTCCCTTCAAAATGGTTGAGCTGAATGGTGCTGATCTATGCGTCATGTTCGTGAACGGGCGCCGTCAGTTGGGGCTGGTCATCACTTAGCTGCCTCGGCTTATTTTTAATTATTTTATTTTTATTTTTGGATTGTTGTTTTAGTACTATTTGTTGTACTCTGGACGCTTTTAACGCATACGTCTTGTTTATTTTTACATCGTTCTCACATTATTTAATTATAAATTCAAAAGTAATGATGTAACTAATATTTTTGTAAAATATAATTTAAAAAGAGTGTCCATGGAGTTTCTTGTCCGTTCTTCTCCATAGGTACCTACGCTTTGGAATGGGCAACTAGCTTCACATTTTTCTGACTGACCTACTTCTTGACAATTCAAAAGTGCCTGTAAAATGGTTTAATTGAAATAAATGCTTTGAGTTTGAGTTTGAGTTTGAGTTCAAATATTCTCATAATTGTTTGAGCCAAACTGAAAACAAAATAAAGTGCATTCAAAAGTCTATAGTGGAGATGGTGGTCACCGGGGTGGTTTTAGTGAGGTTAAAATCCCAGTAATCCCACACTCCCTGGTTATATCCCCAAAAACCAGGCTCCTTCCCACCGAGAACAAAAATAAAAAACTGGCCAAGTGCAAGTCGGACTCGCACACGAAGAGTTCCGTACCACAAGGCAAAAACGCCGAAAAAAACACGTTTGTTGTAAGGGAGCCTCCCTTAAATATTTATTTTATTTTAATTTTATTATTAAATTAAAAATACAACTGAGTATTTTGTGAATATTTCAACTGCCTACCTGGTTGCCATTATTGATATCGAGCAAAAAAGGGCAAAAAAATCGCGTTTGTTGTATGGAAAATAAATACTTATTATATTTTGTTTTTAGTATTTGTTGTTATAGCGGCAACAGAAATACTTATTTTGTGAAAATTTCAACTGTCTTCCTATCCCGGTTCTTGAGATACAACCTGGTGACAGACAGACGGACGGACAGACAGCGAAGTCTTAGTAATAGGGTCCCGTTTTTACCCTTTGGGTACGGAACCCTAAAAAATAAGGTATATATAACTGAAAAACAGACTGTAAACATTCCCGAACTTGTATCTTGTGATCCCATATTCTAAAAGCCTTATAGATAAATTCCATTATTGCTGTGGTCATCGGTTAACCATCAATTTTATTGATAAAATTGAAATGGCGTTCTGAAGCCGAAGTTAGTGGTCTGTGAAGGCATTTAAGCAGAATTATGACGGTTTTCTGGTTATTTAAGCAGAGTTATGACGGTTTGCTGGTTTACCGCGCACTAACATTTTTTTTATTTTGTCCCTCAGATTTTGGCCAAAACCAGAATGATTTCGTGACGTAATATGAATTGTCTTGTATTATCACATTTAGGTATTATTATAGTCAAACTTGTTGATGTTGCTATGATTTGCATGGTCCTTAAAGTATGTTTTTTCTTTGTTTCAGGGTAAGCCATCAATTATTTGGATTATTTGAAAGATAGTTAGAAACTTTTTGGAAGTTTTCTGACCTCTGAGACTGTAGCTACTGGAAAAAGGTAAAATAGGATTATTATTATACTTCCAGTTATTTTTGAGGTCTTATTTTTATAAGCTACGTCCTTTAATACATGTTATTTACCAGTTCAGGATACGAGTCATGCGAATTTTGCACACTGTTCTGATGAAATTGATTTCCTATTGCCCTGCAACGGATTTTCGTTCCAATATTCCAAGAAAATGGTTCTTTAACCACTATTGTAAAAATTTACTGCTGCGCTGCGTGTCTCGGGTTCGATTCCCGCACGGAACAAATATTTGTATGACCTACAAGTAGTTGGTCCGGGACTGCCTGTTTGTGTCATGTGAGTTGAAATATTTGTAAACGCACCCGCAATACAGGAGAAATTCCTAGTGCGGGGCAACGTTTTATATAAAAAAAGAAAGTCTGCCTTTTAGTACTTTCCCTTTACTCTTCTTATAAGGGGACAAAACCTAGTGTCAACAAAATTGTTCTCACTAACTCCTTTGAATGCGTCAGAGGCACGATACCGCTCGAGTCAAGCACCGAACCGGTGACGTTTACTTCAAAGACTTTTTTACTCCGGTTATGCCTGAGAGCGAGTAACCTAGAAGACGGGTGAACGGTTTTAGGCCAGGCAATAACTACCCACTAACTTATGACCTTCTGCTACAATAGACCGATGGAGAGGAGGCGGCAACACTGTTAGATTCTAACCTCCATGGATCGATTCACAGGAAGATTGATTGATGACTTTCCGCTCCGATAAAACTGTTGAAGGAAGGATAGTATGAAGAGAATCCATCAATACTGAAACAAAAGAGTATATATGTTACTGTAAAACCCCCAAACTGCGGTATATCTTAGGATTTACCGGTAAATCCTAAGATTTACCAAGTCTCACCGGTAAAAGTCCGAATTGTTCTATAATAATCATTAATTTCAAACTTTTCCTGGCCGATTCAGTCGGTAAATCTTAGGTTTTACCGCAAACACCGGTAAAAGTCAGAAATTGATGATTATTATAGGGAACTAATTTTTGAGCGGTTATTTAAATATTCGAGATGTTAATAAGATCAGTTGAAAAACATTACAATGTCAATTCTAAAAATAATTGAGCAGTCCAATAACTGAATGAGCGGTAAGCGGGGCTCTGTCGACATAGGATGCAAGAGCGAGCGAAGGGCACCCCGAGGTTAGGTTTGGTTAGGCTACTTTACACACGTAACCGCTCGTTCAATAATTTTTACCGCCCATTTAATTATTTTCCTGCTCAATTATATATTCACTGATCCATTTCATTATTTTTTATTACTTATTTTTGTTTACTTTAAATCAGTGCCATTATTATAATTCGGACTTTTACCGGTGCGACATGCAAAATCTTAGGATTTACCGGTAAATCCTAAGATTTACCGCAGTTCGGGCTTTTACAGTAACATATACCTATACAAAATTCATAAAACCACCACAGTCTAAACAGTTATAGGTAGGTAACGATCGATTAATTTGAAAATAGTTTAATATTTATAGCGGCTAAAGCTGTTGGTTAGGTAATTTATTATTCAAAGACTTTAGGTGACAATCGACCTCGGTAAATGTCTAGCATTTGTATAAAGCGTTGAATTTTGAAAGTCAAAATGGTTTGGTTCTTCATACCTAATTCTAAGTAATTTTAAGACAGTGAATGGGCCAATAAGGGCTTCCGCTTCTGTGTTGGTGGTTTTATAATAAATTATATTTATTTCTTTAAATTGGTTAAAAAAAAACAATTCAATTTTATTATGTTTTAAATTAGATGAGTTCGGTGTTGCCTAACTGACTACTCTGTGACGAGATACCGGAACAAACTCAGAGATCACAGTTTCTTTTAAAGTCCAGATATACTCGTGGTTGGGCCATAATATTATGGTCTGCTCAGGAAAGAACCTTATAGATTTGATTGGACCTGCCCAGTCCAGTTTACAATTTTTTTATTTGGTCTTTTCAATGTTATTATGTCTTTGGTCTTGTTATCGTCAGTTCGTCACCACTTAATTACTCATCAGTTATCATCATCAACTTGGAGCACTGCTGGACATACCTATTTCTGAAAACGAAACAAAACTCATCCCTTTTTAGGGTTCCGTACCCAAAGGGTAAAAACGGAGCCCTATTACTAAGACTTCGCTGTCTGTTCGTCCGTCCGTCCGTCTGTCACCAGGCTGTATCTCAAGAACCGCGGTAGCTAGACAGTTAAAAATTTCACAAATTAAGTATTTCTGTTGCCGAGTATAACAATAAATACTAAAAATAAAATAAATATTTAAGGGGGGCTCCCATACAACAAACGTGTTTTTTTTCGGCGTTTTTGCCTTGTGGTACGGAACCCTTCGTGTGCGAGTCCGACTCGCACTTGGCCAGTTTTTCATTAAATATTTACATCATTCGAATGTGCGTTATATATACATACACCACACGCTCGGTTAGTAAGAGCAATTTCATCGAAAGAATTATTACCGGAATCGATTTGACGTTACTCGTAAAACCCGATGTGTTATGTAAACATTCTCACTGAACATTGATTGACAATGAAATAAATCTTCCATATCTTTAGGCATTCTTGTTATTTTAGGTACTTTAATTTTGCAAAAGAAATACCTAACATAATATTATGATATTATTTTGTAGTACCTATATATTAGAGTAATATATATAATAATATTATTGATGGCACAGAAATGTGGTCGCTCGCAGTGGACCATATTAGACGGCTAAAAGTTACCCTATGCTTGGAGTTTCCCTACGTGATCGAACCAGAAATATAGGGATCCGCAGGAGAACCAAGGTAACTGCCATAGCCTGAAAAAAAATTCCAAATTTATGTGGCAGTAAGTAGGCCACATTATTGCAGAACAGATGACCAATGGGGCCGAAAGTTTCTGAAGTGGAAGTACCGGAAGACGTACGGTTGGAAGGCCTCCCACAAGGTGGACCGGCGACCTTGTGAAGGCCGTGGGAATCTGCTGGATGCGGGAAGCGCAGAACCGGTCGAAGTGGCGGTGCTGAGGCCTATGTCCAGCAGTGGACGTCCTTCGACTGAAATGATGATGATGAAGATGGTATAATACATACCTATTGTATTTGGATACATACTGGCAAGGTTAAAAAAGCTAAAGAAGAGCTCAACATTGAGAAACTATTTTAGGAGAAGGTATTTTTTTGATAGAAAAACTTCCAATACTTATAAATATAATAAATTTTAATGATGAATTGATTGATAGCAAAAGTTGCAGTTATCAGTAATCCGAAAAATATTCGAGATAAAGTTTCTCTGCATCACAATCATTATGACAAATCACCTTGTGGTTGACTTTTGAAAAGTTTAGCGATTTGTATTCTTATCAAGTTAACGATGAATACGAATAAATCATTTGTATTTTGAGTTTTATATTTAGTTCACTTAAATTGAGTGACAAAATATCAGCTATGAATAATTTTGTGACATTGAAGGTTAGTTTTACCATGACAAGACTTTTTTTTTAGAATAGAATATATTTATTGTACTTTTAATAAAATTATATTTTTGTGTCCGTGTCGATGATAAGTTACATACTTAGATGTGTTAATAATTTTAGGGGACGTGTTAAACTGTATTTTGACTAAATATTGATACCAGATTTAGCGAATTGCTAAAGCTTTTTTATTTTACCTATTTAAAAAAAAATATTTTTACACTTCTATTAGAATCTTGATAACATAAATTTTTAGATTCACGATAAATGCTTGAACTTGAATGCAAAAACTGCATATGAATAAATATTGTCAAGGTATTATGTGGGCCGATCCCGGCGGCACTGCAATGCCGGGCCGACCCGCGACGGGAGTGGAGCGAGCCCCGAACATCCCGTCAGCTTACAAAAATCAGTTTAATATACTGGTCCCTCAGTGAGGGAACTTTCAGATATTAAGCTGAAAAGAACAGATACTACACTTTGATCTTAGCCAAAAGGCCGAGAAGCGATACCATAAGGCCCGGATTCCTCTGTCGCTGACGTCGGTCGCGTACCGTCAGTCGCGTAGCGCGCTGACCATCAGCGCCAATGAAAACATCCGTAGTGCGATACTGACCGCTCCACGGTACAGGCGTCTCCAAGTGGATTTGTTGTGGATTTGTGAAGCGGAGTTTGAATTTGGGATATTACATATTATGAACCCGTTTATAAATTGTTTAGTTGCTGCAGCATACTTACGCAAGCGGAGACGGCGTCAATATAGAAAAAAAAGATATCACATTCACCCAATTGTTGCTGATAGGGTGACGAATGGTGAATTTTCTACTTTATTTGAAAAGCTACGTCAGGACGAGGAAAAGTTTTTTAATTCAATCACACGTTCGGTATCAATGTTCATGGTGGCGGGCGACTGTACGCGCGCGTGCCGACGGTCGGGAACAGAGTGAGGATGCTCATAGCGTTCTATAGCGCGTCAGTCGACCGACGAACGCGGCGCTGACGAGCGAGACCGACGCGCGTCATCAGCGGCGCGTAGCAACTCGCGCGCCGCTGATGTCAGCGTCAGAGTGTGGTGCTTCATAGAACACAACGTATATTCGTACGCGCGACCGACATCAGCGACAGAGGAATTCGGGCCTTACTCTGAAAAATCGGGGTGGTCATGCAATCACGGAGAATCTTAACACCGCGATTCAGAAACGTGACGTCAGTGCAAAGCGCCATCTATCGAAAAACGGAAGAACTATGTATCAAGTATAACAACCTCGCCGTTTGTCTACTCATGTGCTCGTACTCTCCTCGGGCTATTTGTCAACGTGCGCAATATAATGGAACCCTTAGTAAAACCTGATGAAACATAAAATCCGTTTCTAATTATTAGTATGGTTCTCATTATTTTTTATCTATACTTCCTCCTCTTGTCAAAACGTCGCGCTGCGCTGGTAAGAACACCTATTTTTATTTTTTGCTGTACCTTATACTTTTTCCATGTTTCGTTAATTAGATAGTACGTAGTAATAATATGCTGTGCCTAATTTCTTCTCCTAAGTCAGATAATAAATAGCACGTAATAATAAAACCTACTGTAATTGTTGGTATTAAAACGAATGCTCCGGAGAATAATCTCATTCTTATTTTAGAAATAGAATACACACAAGTTTATTGAGATTGAAATACACACACAAATAGAATAAAGACAAGTCGAATACAGAACGCAGAAAAGAAGACTACTTCCTGTTATAATAATTTAGCAATAATAATAACAATATCGAACTCTAAGTTTGCATACACCCGAGCGACTCGCGTCAACGTCAGACGCAACTGTAAGCGTCGACGTCAGACGCAACTGCAAGCGTCGACGTCAGACGCAACTGCAAGCGTCGAAGCGTGTCGCCGACAACATGCTTCTGTCGCCGACGCGTGTCGCTCGTGTGTATGCACACTTACAGATGATAGTACCGGTCAATTAATAAAACCGTCGGCGGAAAGTAATCTTTTAATAGCTAACAGAAATAAAATGGCACCTCAAGAGACATAATACAAGAGTTTTATGTCCAAGATTAATCGTTTCATGATCAATAAAGTAAGCTCTATTTACGGCTTTACGGCTATCTGTTTACAAGTGCTTTCCAATTTATTACTCATTGTGTCCTGATTCTACCGCTTTTAGTATCGTCATTAAAATAACAATCGATTTCCGAATCGGAGCGGAAAATCCACCCTGTATATATTTTTCATTAAAGAAAAGAAACTTTTAGGTGAAGCTGATGAGATTGTTCGCGTTGAATAATAATTATCTGTTGCTTGTTCTACCAGAATTTATATCTCAATATTTTAAGCTTGTATGATTGGAAAATGTATTGAACAAATTTTTCTTGTAAGATTTTTTTTTTATTATAATGTTTCTAAAATTTCAATTTTCTACGTTTCTTTTCGTAGTAAAAGGTCAGCTAAAATAATATCTTACCACAGACCTGTGTTTTTACTAAACATTGATTAGTAACAACACAGGAAGAGCTATCAGTTTGTCTTTTTAGGGTTCCGTACCCAAAGGGTAAAACCGGGACCCCATTACTAAGACCGCTGTCTGTCCGTCCGTCTGTCTGTCACCAGGCTGTATCTCAAGAACCGCAATAGCTAGACAATTGAATTTTTCACAAATTATGTACCTATTTCTGTTACCGCTATAACAACAAATACTAAAAACCAACTAAAATCAATATTTAAGGGGGCTCCCGTACAACAAACGCGATTTTTTTGCCCTTTTTTGCTCGATATCAATAATGGCTACAGGTAGGCACATTTGAATAGGGAACAAAATTTGTATACGAATTATCGCGTATAATAGAACGCTTCGCTTGCCTCGTCTTGGCGGGGGCACTGCCGTGCCCCCAGATTTCCGGTATCAGTACCGACTGTTGTGTCGGTCAACGCCATTTTCGCAGAGCAATCAAGCGGGGCTGAGCAAAACACAGTGGCAGGCGCGTTTTAATTTAATTTTTATTGCAATTTTATTGATATTCAAGGTATTTTCTGTTATGATAGTTGAAGTTAATAGATACAACCTTGACAGTACAAAAACAATAAAAAAACTTGTTATTTTACAAGCTTTTTTTATCCCTAAGTACAACGCGACGTAATAAAAGTGGATTAAAAATTTATATATGGAGCCAGGCAGCCTAGTAACTGTC
This sequence comes from Oligia latruncula, assembly GCA_948474745.1. Taxonomy (NCBI): domain Eukaryota; kingdom Metazoa; phylum Arthropoda; class Insecta; order Lepidoptera; family Noctuidae; genus Oligia; species Oligia latruncula. The sequence goes on along the minus strand of OX419702.1, from coordinate 12,315,056 downwards.
GCGCCATTTTGTTTTTTTTTTTGGACGCATTATAAAATATTATACAGGGTCCCATTAAAATAGATGGTCCTATCAGCTATCGATTTATAAAGGTCGCAAGCGTGGCGGACATTTTGAAAAAAAAAAATGGGACAATGATTTATTTATTTATTTAAAAGGTACACCAACGACCTATTCACTGGAAATATAGACATAATAATAAATAACATGCATTGAATTATTGTGAATTACTCACAGGAGTACACAGCACTTACATAAAATAGAATAGAAAAATTAATTAGAAGCAAAGAACAAAACATAAAATAAAAACAAAATCATAATCGATATTAGAATTAGTATATAAACCAAAATTATCATAAGAATCAGAATTAAAATTAAAGCAGATTGAATTTAAAAAAAAATAATAATAAACAGTAAAATTCATATTCAAAATTCAAAACAGTAGAACCCGATAACGAGTGCAATCCAAAATTGGCAGGCCGCACATGTGCCAAAAAATAAAAACAAAATGAAATAGTAAACAATATATAGGGACTAAAAAAAAGTAAGTTATGAAATTATGATTCGTATAATTTAGAACTCAATGTTGAATCTCTCTCACAGAAACAAAATATTATGATCTATTTATTTACTACCCATAGTACCCATACGTTATTTTATTGATGGAACTCAATTTTATTTCTGTCTTGCGGATCTCGTGATTGATTTATAGCATCAAATATAAAATGGCTGAATAGATACGGCGGCGCTAAGTTTGTTGTGTTATTCAATGGCTGGATTGCAATTTGTACTATAGTGTTTCTTATAGCGATGTTTTGTAATGTTTTTAGGTGCTTTTTTCCACCTGTGGGGTGAAAAATCACATAAAAAAACACTGTGGATAATTTTTTGTTGTTAGTTTTTGACTAATTCAAAGTAGGGTTTGTCAGAACTGACTCGGTGACGTTATCCTTCAGAGGAAAAATAATTAAAATAAGGTAATGTTATTGTGTCTGTACATTCAAGGAATTAAAACGTTAATTTTTACTTGCATCTTAATATTATTTTTCCGACTACTATTGCCAATGCAAAAGGAATGTATTTGAAAATTAGGCTTCCTGGTGGATCGTGCGGTGTAATTGCGTAACAGCCTAACAGTAGGAATGGCTTTCAATTTGACAATTCAACAACATTCATTGCGTTATTTACATTGTTGAGCACACAAATTTTTTGAACTATGAAGCAATGGATTAGCAATATCCTTCAAAACGTTTCAGATTGTGCCCAATTAGGGTGCCGGCTGTAGAAGTCTGTGACAATGGGAAGGCTGTTTCATCGCCCGATTCTAAATGGGCGATTTTATCAGATAAGTTAGCATAAATTATCTAAATATATAAAATGCAAAGTCCTGACTGACTGACTGGTATACCTATCAACGCACAGCCTAAACCGCTGGTCCTAGAGACATGAAATTTGGAGGGTGTGTTCTTTGTGAAGAGTAGGTATCCAATAATAAAGGGTTTTTCGAAATTCCACCCCTAAGAGGGTGAAATTTCACACGAACGAAGTCGCGGGCATAAGCTAGTACTTACATAAGATTCTGGAGTGGCGACCGCGTACCGGAAGACGTAGCGTTGGAAGGCCTCCCCACGAGGTGGACCGACCACCTTGTGAAGGCCGCAGGAACCCGTTGGATGCGAGAAGCACAGAACCGGTCAAAGTGGAGGTGCTTGGCCGTATGTCCAGCAGTGGACGTCTTTCGGCTGAAATAATGATGATACTTAAGGCGTTTTAATTCTTAGTTAGGTTTTTTCCCAGAATTAAGTGGAATATATTATTATTCAGCATGTAACTAGGTGATGACAAATAACATAAATAAATTATTAAAAAAATAATATTCATATTACCTCAGACGACAGCAGACATCAGTATTCTTTGCGCATTTCCGTCCATTAATATTAATAAAGGAACACGAAACATTAATTTAATCTAAAATTTATTATTTTAACTAAGTGTGATAATTATTTTAATAACTCAGGCAAATTTTCTTAGGTAGATGTTTTCGAGTTTGTTACAAATAATTAGGTCGTTTGTTACAGTTTTTTTATAAACAAGGCAGAGGCGAATCTTTTATTATTTTTGAGGTTATTAAAAAAACAATAGACGATATAAGAATAGCTTTTTGTTGTTGTAACCCGGCCTGTTACAAGATCAAGAGCTCTTGCTCTACCTACTGAGCTAGCCAAGCTACAGTAAATTTATAATCTGTTACCGAAAGATTCCATTAAACTAGTACCTACCTACTTACACAATACAAAGTTTATGGTAATAATACAAAAACTGGTCAAGTGCGAGTCGGACTTGCACACGAAGGGTTCCGTACCACAAGGCAGAAACGCAGAAAAAAACACGTATGTTGTATGGGAGCCCCCCTTAAATATTTATTTTATTTTATTATTTATTATTAAAGTAAAAATACAACTGAGTATTTTGTGAATATTTCAAGTGCCTAATAACCTGTTGCCATTATTGATATCGCGCAAAAAAGGGCAAAAAAATCGCGTTTGTTGTATGGGTGCCCCCCTTAAATATTTATTTTATTTTGTTTTTAGTATTTGTTGTTATAGCGGCAACAGAAATACATGATTTGTGAAAATTTCAACTGTCTAGCTACCGCGGTTCTTGAGATTACAGCCTGGTGACGGACGGACGGACAGACGGATAGACAGCGAAGTCTTAGTAATAGGGTTCCGTTTTTACCCGTTGGGTACGGAACCCTAAAATGAAGGTACACAATATACAAATAATGTGGTGAGCCACAAAACAAAATATATCTTTTCCAAACACTTGGACATTCACACCCATACAACCAGTCTCCGTACCTGGTTGTACCGGAGTGTACGCCTGCAATGAGACAAATACAATTTCTCAGAGTCGCTATAGCGAGTCCGTGAGATGAATAACTTCTAGCTCAACCGTACAAGTAGGGACTTGAAAACGAAATGAATTTCGTTCCGTTACCAATAATGTTATCGAAAAACGTTCCAAAATTTGTAACGATACTAAAACCTAAAAATATTAATAACGTTACAAAAGAAAACGTTATAGAATGGGAACACCCAAATATTCCGAAATATTTTATTCCGAATTTCGATGTTCCGATTTTCAAAAGTCCGAATATCATAATAATACCTAAGAATTATAATGTCTATAATTAAAAATAAAATTAATTAATTAAAAATTACGAAATTTATTTTACCGAAAGTCATAAATGCGATTTAATCGCATATGACTTTCGGTAAAATAAATTTCGCGATTTTTAATTATAGACATTATAATTTTGTTTTCCGGTTTTCATATGTTCGAAGAATCAAATGGTCGATGGGTTCTTGGTCCGAAAAACGACATTCCGATATTCAATACTCCGAATTGTTTCCGAATTATCTTTTCTTCTTTCGCTAATACTTACATTAGGTACCGTTACCGCACCCGAACTCAACGAACGCAATAGGCGACGTAGGACGCAAGAGCGAGCAAAGGGGGGGCTCAGTAGCCGTGGCTTGGTCACCCACGGTGAAGCGAAGAGGAACCCGAGGAGGGGCCGCTCGTCAGGGCTTTCGCCGATAAGCCGACGACGTAGCGGCCAACAAGTAGGTTGCGGTGCCGCTTGGGCGACATCGCAACTGAGGCGGGCCGCGATGTCGTATCGGAGGCATCGCGGGGCGGGAGAGGAGTCCGGTATTGCGGTGCGCCGTTCTCCCTACCTTCCGCGGCCTTGACGGGGTCGCCACCGAACCTTTACTAATTTTATCATTTTTAATCAGCATTTCATAAATTTTTATTTCATTTTAATGTACCTTTTTATCGATGTTACCCAATTTTTCAATAATAGCGCTTATTCTAGTTCATTGGTAACTGTTGCACTGTTACTTTACGCTTAAAAATGGATTATGTGTTTTATAAGTTTAGTGTAACCGAACCTAATACAATAAATAAAATATCGTCACAATTTAAATCTAAAATCACATATATATCACATCTTGCATCATATTTCATAAGAGGATACGAATTTACCGTGTTTTTCCACGATATATCCTTTGATATGCATGCGATCAATCGAATTGTTTACCTTGAAATTCGGTTTTGCCATTCAAGTTTAAAGGGAAAATCCGTTTGTTGTACGTACTTATTTGAAGGTTACTTCTAATATATTATACTTTTACCTTATACTAGCTGCGCCCTGTTATTTCACCCGCGTAAATGTCGATTCCGTGGGAATATCGGGATAAAAAGTAGCCTATATATTAATCCAGGGTGTCTGCTACCTCCATACAAAATTTTATCAAAATTGGTCCAGCCGTTTAAGCGTGAAGAAGTAACAAACATATAAACACACACATACAAACACACTCACAAACTTTCGCCTTTATATTATTAGTGTGACTTTAATTTCATTCGACGTTTATTTATTTACAATTTCTAAAATAGCATCTTAGAGCAACCTGTATTTAAAGAACTGTAGCGCTGAGATCATTTGCCGGGTTCACGGATCATAACATGGCATCAATGAAATTAAAACGAGTAACGTGCAAAGAGTAGGCGAATTGAAGGAAACAGAGAGAGCCCTGTGTCGGCAAAATACATTCTAGGCGAAGTCACGCGTCTCGCACGCGTGAGTTGATAAACTGAAAGAGATGGGATGTTTGTCTTTTAAACCGACTTCAATAAAGGAGGAAAGTCCTATGTTCGTCCGTATGCATTTTTTTCGCATGTTCATCAATTGTGGACCACCTTTAATTTTTCATTTGTTAAGGAAAGCTCACGTGGTGGTACGCACGGCTACACTTCAAGCTATAACCAATGTATGCTGACTTCTGGTTGTACAAAAACCTATACAATGCGATGTTAGATAAAATTGGAAATAGAATTTATTTTTTGGTAGTTTTTGAGTTAGCTTCATTATAATATGTTATAAAACTTCTTGACGCTGTTGTTAATATAGCAAATAGTGTGGTATAGGAATTTACGAGGGAATGGTACCGAAAGGTACGACAACTAAGAAGTGAAAAATAAAAACTAAAAAAAAAAAACAACCGACCGAGATTTCAGAAATTAAAATGATTAAATAATTGTTTACGTGACATTTAAAATATATCACATTCAAACTCAAACTCAAAGCGTTTCAATCAATCAATCAACTCAGCCTATCGCAGTCCACTGCTGGACATAGGCTTCTCCCAGACTGCGCCACAGCACCAACAACTCAAAGCGTTTGTTTCAATTAAACCATTTACAGGCACTTTTGAATTGTCAAGAAGTCGGTCAGTCAGAAAATATGAAGCTAGTTGCCCATTCCAAAGCGTAGGTATCTATGGAGAAGAACGGGCAAGAAACTCAATGTACACTCTTTTAAATTATATTTTTACAAAAATATTAGTAACATCATTAATGTTGAATTTACAAATGTGTGAGAACGATGTAAAAAAGATGTACGCGTTAAAAGCCTCCAGAGTACAGCAAATAGTATGAAAACCACAATCCAAAAATAAAATTTGTAAGCATAATTATAATGTATATACTTACAATAGTTAATGTATTATTAAGTAGGTAGCTGCCAAGTAATGCGGGAATAAATTCGCAAAAACATTTTCGGAAAGGTCTATGAAAATATTATGGCAGGAGTAATAAACTAAAAGAATTCGTGGTACAGGAGCTGCGAACATTTTTTCACTCTTAACGAATAGCGGATACAAAGTGAATTTCGCAATTTGGACGTAATTTTCTCGGTAAACTGACCAAAGACTTTTTAATAAAGGGTGTTACATTTATAAGTGCTTCGAATAAAATGGTGGAGTTAGATTTGTTTCCAAATGAATAATTGCTTTTAATTATACACACCACGAAATCCATATATTATTTCGTGGATATGGATTTCGTGGTAAAATTATTGTTACCACATGATAAACGGTTTATGCCATTTATTTCTCAAAAAGAATACAATTCACTTATCGAAGTACAAGTTATCTTAATTTACTTTGACACACGAACTTATGAAAAATGGTAGGTACTTACTTTGATCAATAAATAAACTAGTAACTATTCGTAGTAGATGCACAAATGTGTTGCCGTGCTAAGCTCAAAAGAGGTATCTCAAAAAAAATCATGAAATTGATTTTTATGGCATCGTATTTCCTTTGGATTTTTTAAAAGGGTTTTTATATTAAGATACCTCTATATCTTAACAAAAATTGTTTAAAAAAGTTTTCCCTATCTCAGTTTTACATCAAATCAGTAACGAACGAACCCAATTACCTATCTATCACTAGTTTCGGCATACTGGAGGTAGGAAAACCTATCATTATCTATAGCAGTAGTGATCTGTATGATTATATTATACTGGAGGTTATGATTATACTGGCTACCATCAGTAGTGACCTGTCTTTAACTGAAAATAGGTTAATGGGAAACAACTGTGAAAACATGACTTATCTTTTAACCACAAAATATAATATATACCTACCTAATAATTATCGAATACGGTGCGAGAGAAGGAAGGAAAAATGCTCGTCAAGTACAATAAATTAAACACAAACTCTATCAAACAATAATCAATACATTTTAGAAAACTTTCAATAAGATAATTGTTTGCAAGAAAGATATTCAACGCACCTGCGATGTATCTGGTATAATTGCAGAGCACAAGCAGTAGGAATGGTTTTCATTTTGACAGTTCAACAACATACATTGCGTTATTAGCGTTGTTGAGCAGACACATTTTTTGAACATATGAAGGGCTTCAAAATAATTCAGATTAATATGATTGATAGTGTATTACGCAATTAAGGTGCAAATGCCTATTGGCAGCGGTGACCAATGGGAATGCCTGCCTATTTACCCCACAATTGTATAAAAACAAAATATAATTTACGATTTTTTTATCTATCCTCTGTACCAATCTTAGAAGTAAAAAATAATCCCACATGGCACTTGATGACGTCTGTGTTGATATAGCGGCAATCAGAAACGAATCAGACTTATCCTTACGTCAATAAACTAAGTGGTAAATATTCTATCGGACACCAACTGTTTCAAGTACCTGATTGACGCAAGCCATTTGCAGTTCTATTTTTTATGTTTAGAGCAGGCGTTGACTATAAAAGTGATGGACCTAAAATAGAATTAATATTTTTCCAGATTGGCGAGTTGGGTACCTCATCAAATCCAAACGTTTCAAAATCTAGTGTCGTGATTTCATTGATTTAATTTTAAAAACATACATTATTTTAATACCGCATTAAAAAACGCATAAAATAGAGCCAACTAAACGTATTACGTCATTGTTGCCATACAATAAACCCAAATCGATTTAGTACGATTAATCTAGCGAAAAAATTAGATAAATGAGTTAATCACTTTGGTGAAGAAGAAAAAAATCGTTTATTCTATAAAATAAGTGCAATACAATACAAATATTATGTGCAAACTTATATAAATATAAGGGATTTGTTCTGGTGTAATTAATGAAACTAAAATGTGTTGCTGTAACTGTAATTAAAGAAATTTAATTAAAATCTAAATATTACTAAGTAAATTAAATATAAACTAAAAATATTTATGTAAGTATTTACAAAAACAAACCTGTAATTAAAGAAACGACATTTTAAGTGTTTTATTACACCAGTCGATTCTTGTTAGGATAAAGATAAGATATTACTTATAATATTTAACAACAATAAAATATAGTTTTCAATCTGTCATGCCATCTTGACATCTCTCTGCACACGTACAACTACCATAAATAATATCTTTGGTGTAGTAGACCAAAGAGTATTAAAGCAAATATTAAGAAATATACTTTCTTTACATCTCCCCCCTTAGAGAAGAAAATTTACAACAAATTTTCGTATTATACTACTCATCCTCTTCTATTACTTCTTCTTTATTTCCGAATGCTGGGACTGGAATAAGTTTTGTGATATGGAAAAGATTTGATTCATTTTTTCTGTGTCTTGTTCCTATTCTGTATATAGAGTTTGAAATTTTTTCTAGAACCTCACCAGCAATTTTTCAGAGAATATTAATTACAGGTTTGTTTTTGTAAATACTTACTTACATATTTTTAGTTTATATTTAATTTACTTAGTAATATTTAGATTTTAATTAAATTTCTTTAATTACAGTTACAGCAACACATTTTAGTTTCATTAATTACACCAGAACAAATCCCTTATAAAACGACATTTTAAGTGTTTTATTACACCAGTCGATTCTTGTTAGGATAAAGATAAGATATTACTTATAATATTTAACAACAATAAAATATAGTTTTCAATCTGTCATGCCATCTTGACATCTCTCTGCACACGTACAACTACCATAAATAATATCTTTGGTGTAGTAGACCAAAGAGTATTAAAGCAAATATTAAGAAATATACTTTCATTACTTATATATTATATTAAAAAAATAAAACTACGTAAATCAGATTTGACGAAGTGACTCTTGAATGATAAGTATTTTACGAGTGGTGGTGTGAGATAAAAAAGTTAGAAAAAAAAAGTTAAAAAAAATATTTTTGGTGGTCCATTTTGAGGTTATGACATGTATAAATCTTAGATCAATTTAATATCCCCAAGTCTAATGTATGTCTTACCATTACATAATATTATTGTAGCATTCAAATCCTTTATTCATTTTATAAAACGGTAAGCCTGTATGTGATACTGAAAACACATGGGTTTCTGACAATCTCCTTTGAACAGGGCAATAGTGTAGGGCTTGTAGTAGTAGTAGGAGTTCAGGTAGTTTTGGGTAGGTATAGTGTTACCCAGTAACTGGGTTGTGGAGGTCAGGTAGGCAGTTGCTCTAAGTAAAATACGGGAATTCTGCTGCATCCGGTTAGACTGGAAGCTGACCCCAACATACATAGTTGGGAAAAGGCTAGGCAAGTGATGTGACTTTTGGATAAAGTTTCGATTCGCAGATCGGGCAAAGTGCAAAATGGATTTTTCCGCCGGGAATGCCTTAAAAGCAGTAAGGTGTCAGGATTTGTGACACTAACCGGGCATGGGACTTTCACATAGGTAACTGGCGAAATCTGGGTTTAAGTATTATTGGTCCTCTGCCTTATCAAAGAAAATAGGCGTGTTTGTCTATTCAAACTTATATTTCAAATTAAACAAATATCAACCTTATTTTAATTGTAATTAAGTTTATTTCAGGGTGACTAGCACTATTGAAAAATGTTATAGAAATGTTTGAAGTTGTAGCGTAAACTGAACTTTATTGTGAAAGATTTAAAGTTATTTTTCCTTAAACTCATATTTGTTTACATTTTTGGCAAATAAATCGCGTACCTATGCAGATTAGATAAGTTTCCAGGGAATCCTAGCTGAAATGATGATAAAGTTTGAACAGATTTTACTTAATATTGTAAGTCTGTAATGATACAAAATTCCAACCACTATTATAATTTTTAATTGGCCTCATTCAACTGTATAATTTATTTTGACAGGAACTAATGAGGAAGGAAGACGTAGATAATAATTAAAAAAGTGCAAAATTTTTATTTAGCACTTTTTTAATTATTAAATAAATACACAATTTTAGCTACAAATGACCACACCACACAACTTGGGTTTTCCCAAGTTGTGTGGTGTGGTCATTTGTAGCCAAAATTGTGTTACGTGTTATGTATTGTTATTTTACCCTCTTAAATACGATTTAGTTTATTTTAAATAAATAATAATATTTTTTTTTATATTACAGTCCGGCGCACAGTGGTCCGGATTTGAAAAATGGTGGACTTAGGAACAAAAGTCATTAACTTGATTTGAAAAAAATTGTATTCGATAGGAAACCTGATTTACATTAACAAACGTCATATTAAATTTTTCGATATATTGACTCTAACATGTTGAAAAAAAAATATTACGAAAAAAATGTATGGGGCAACATTGATTTTATTTTTTTTCTCGGTGTGTTCAAAAGTGTTAGCTGTGAAACCTTTTATATATTGTTGTATTCATTTTGTACTTTACCCCTATAATTAAATTATTCGCAAATACTTGCAATCTTGGAGTGAAATCGCTGTTGAAATTCCAAAATTTTAACTTTATTTTTCTAAGGCTGTGAACGTTTTTAGTTGCATTTGTAAACATCAGTGTTGTGGTTTCTCAATACTTTTTTAATATGATGATGATTTTAGCTCTAGGAGTGTATTCCGTGAATTAATGAAATATTAAATAAAATGTCAAAAAAGCATTACGAAAGCTATATCGAGGATGCCTCTTATTAGTATTGGGTTTATGTTATTGGTGAATCTTCTGTCAACTGTACTTAAGCTTTAAACTTACCCTTGCATCTCTACTTTAAACTAAAATCAAAGTTCATAATTCGACGGGTGAAAGCCGTCACCCGTCGATATTAATGTGCTTATTTTTAATTACTAGCGTACTTAATCTCTTTCTCTCAGAAACTTGAAACATATGTTAGCCCTGAAAAGGGCTGTTGTGTTGCTCTAAAAGAGCGTGTAGTTAAGACAGTCCCAAAAGAACTTGAGTGTGACCAAAGCTATCACTCCAAAGGATCTGGCACGTTTTCTGAAGCTTCCAAGACGTCCATTTCTTCTTCTTCAATCTCTTCGGCTGCTAAGAGCTGCAAAGCTTCGGGAAAAAAACTCAATTTCTTGTATTTATCCAACTTCGACTTGATGTGCGATATGTAAGGATCTGAAATAATTCGAAAATTATGTAAAATATCTTCATTCGTAAGTGTCCTCCCCATCTTCCTTGTGTGATGCTCTCTTGTATTTCGGAAGTCCTTGTTCCTTGCTTCAGCTGCCTCTTCGGATAAAATCCCGATAGGAAGGCAAGAGAAGTGCTTGCAAATATCAGCTCCCTGCAGTATGCCCGGAATCCTTCGATGTTGATATGACTTCCAGAAGATAAAACCTGCAAGATAACTGCAAAGTGTTTTATCAAATCTGCATCTATCTTCGTGATTCCTGCAGTTTTTTCGTAATTCCTGAAGAATTTTCTTGCCGTGTTTCCTTCGTTGGTAGTACCAAAACCCTGCTTGACGATGTCTATCAACAGCCCCATATTGTTCCTTGAACTCACGCTGGGTCATGTCTTTCCTTGCCTGTTTAAGATTCTTGTTCTCGCCTCGTGCACACCACATCTTGAAATCCAAGTTGTAAGAGATGTGCAGCAGACACTCCATGCTTCTAATCCACATGTGAAGAGTCGAAAGTCCATACTGGTAGACATCATATCGAACAGGTCTTGAAAACATTTGTGGCAGGTCATTCATCTCACTTGGCTTAGCGAGACATACATTGCAGGTAGCTGCAGATGGTGTCTCTGTGATAATCGTGGCTACTTTGAAGCTTCAGAAAACGTGGCAGATCCTTTGGAGTGATAGCTTTGGTCACACTCAAGTTCTTTTGGGACTGTCTTAACTACACGCTCTTTTAGAGCAACACAACAGCCCTTTTCAGGGCTAACATATGTTTCAAGTTTCTGAAAGAAAGAGATTAAGTATGCTAGTAATTAAAAATAAGCACACTAATATTGACGGGTGACGGCTTTCACCCGTCGAATTATGAACTTTGATTTTAGTTTAAAGTAGAGATGCAAGGGTAAGTTTAAAGCTTAAGTACAGTAGATAGAAGATTCACCAATAACATAAACCCAATACTAATACATTCTCGATATAGCTTTCGTAATGCTTTTTTGATATTTTATTTAATATTTCATTAATTCACGGAATACACTCCTAGAGCTAAAATCATCATTTGTGGGCGCTATATATTAAAAAAGTATTGAGAAACCACAACACTGATGTTTACAAATGCAACTAAAAACGTTCACAGCCTTAGAAAAATAAAGTTAAAATTTTGGAATTTCAACAGCGATTTCACTCAAAGATTGCAAGTATTTGCGAATAATTTAATTATAGGGGTAAAGTACAACATGAATACAACAATATATAAAAGGTTTCACAGCTAACACTTTTGAACACACCGAGAAAAAAAATAAAATCAATCTTGCCCCATACATTTTTTTCTTAATAATTTTTTTTCAGCATGTTAGAGTCAATATATCGAAAAATTGAAAATGACGTTTGTTAATGTAAATCAGATTTCCTATCGAATACAATTTTTTTCAAATCAAAATAATGACTTTTGTTCCTAAGTCCATCATTTTTCAAATCCGGACCACTGTGCGGCGTCGAGGGAATGCGTTCCTGACACCTGTCAGTGCGACAATTCTAGTGGCTAATAAAGATCAAATTCGCAAAACACGTATTCGTTTGTATGAAACTGACAGATTTGACATCTGTCAGTGTCATTCTCTCGTCGACCGCACTTTAAGGCTATAGTGGTGACGTCACGACGGATGATCGCCACGGGCGCCCGGTTGCCAAAACGTTCATTGCCGCCGTTGCACCTGACGGCCACGGGCGGTGTGCGAGCGAGACCGCGTCCGTGTATTTATGAACACAGCATTCACACGTCGTCGGTGGCGGTCAGCGTGTCATATGGTTAAATAGAGCCCAGCCTAACAGTGTTGTAATCATACATGTATTTATGTTAAAGCAACTGCCACGTGGCCAAAATCAAAACGAACGCCGCCATCTTGACTTTTCAATACTTTTCGAAAAAAAAAATGACGAACAGCGCCCCCTGCCCCTGACATCGTCATTCGAGCGCCAAAATAAGAATGTTTGAAACCAATTCAAATCTTTGACAGAATGCAATCATGATTAACAAATTCCTACTTGTGATGGTAAAGGGTAGATATTCTGAAAAAGGCGAAGACTTGGCAGCCGGCTTAGCATAAAATTACAATAAAAGTTCAGACGCAGACGATGTGGATAAAAAGGGGTAATTAGGGCCCAACTCGTTAGAAGGCGAGTCAAATCTTACAGATTTGGAAAATGGCGGATTAAGTGCAACCCATTTTGGGAATAGATCTGTTGGCATTTCGGATAAGCAGACTACTGGGAAAGGAGAGGATCGGAGGAGGAGAATCGAAACAACAACAGCGGGGCAAGTGCGTTACAAACTATCAGTACCTAACAATGGGTTTCATTTCGACAGTTCAACAGCATTCATTGCGTTATTTACGTTGCTGAGCAGATACATTTTTCGAACATATGAAGCAATAGATTAGCAATATCTTTCATAATGATTCAAATTGAGATTGTTAATGTGTTACGTAATAAGGATGCAGATCTGTTTTCCCAGAATGGTTAGGCACACATGAACAGACGCCAGCACATCAAGTTACTACAACCTGTCAAATTTCTTTAATAGATTTTCAACTTTATCGCTAAAGCATAAGGTTCAAAGGTGATTGGGAAAATTTTACAGTTTTGGAACCTGGAACACCCACATTACATCCCATCGACAACCCATCGAGATCTGGACATAGGAGTCTCCTCTGACACTAAGATGTCCACTTAGAAGACACTTATGTCCAGCTGTGGACTGCGTAAGACTGAATTCCTTTTCTAACATTGTACCAAAATACGAAAACAGATGTGATGGGAGCTATCATAATAACAGAAATATCAAAATGACTATCGTTACTATCAATGTCATGGATTTCATGTCGACTGCTTTGGCGATGTATGATTTTGACGTCATGGCAATGTTGGACACCCAAGGTCAAGGTTTCTATTAAAATGTTGTCTCATCATGAAGAAATAATTTGATAATGGACTAGGAGTTCCCTTGAATGTATTTGTGGTGTAGTTACCATGACGACAACGTTCACTTTAGTGAGAAGTTATAATTATGGACATGGTTATAAATCAAGTGTCGCCTTGGAAAGAACCCGTCCTTTCCCATATCATCATCTGCCCAGCCTTTTCCCAACTATGTTGGGATCGGCTTCCAGTCTAACCGGATGCAGCTGAATACCAGTGTTTTACATGGAGCGACTGCCTATCTGACCTCCACAACCCAGTTACTGGGTAAAACGATACCCCTTGGTAAGACTGGTTGTCGGAATTTCGGGCTTCTGACTACCCGTAACGACTCAAGAATCCACTAATAACAGCCGGGCGGGACCAACGGCTTAACGTGCTTTCCGAGGCACGGAGGGGTCACGGTATGTAAAGATGGTCGCCCATCCACAGACCAACCGCGGCAAGTGTCGCTTAACCTGATCGATCGACCTGGTCGTCCTTTCCCATATTCAGGATCAAATTAGATTAGCTAGCGAAACTCTGCAAACGTGATTTGATTTGATTTTTTGCTGTATAACAGCCGTGATCGTAATTTATTCCGCTATTTATTTATCTATTTGGCGTCAAGAAATTTTTGATCCCACCAAAAACATTTTCATGTAAAATGTTGCCAAGACGAGACCACATAATTATGGCTCGCACTGCCACAAAGTTATTAGATCTCATGTAGAGCCAAGCTTCTAACTCTACACGCACTGCCCTAACTTCACAAACTCTACACCTTAGTCAAAATATGAGGCTTGGCCGTTTCGTTCCTACAAGAACTATTGTATAACAGAAAAGTAATGAACAGTGAATAAATTTTTCACCTTACGCCCATGTGATGGTAGCGATATCCCGAAAATTTTGTCTATCTGGTATAATCCAAACCCAAGTTAAGAAGGTTCAAAAATACGACGAAGTGCTTCGAGAAAAGGTAGGTAGTGCCCTTGCGCTTCGCTTGGCTCATCTTGGCGGGGGCACTCCCGTGCCCCCAGATTAGAAAGTTTCAATACTCGGCGTTCTCCCCCAATATCCCAGAGTGCAAAACGTTTTCAAATAGAAACATCAAACCGAACCGTTTGTGATGGTATTGCTTGCAATGTTTATCTTTATGCTCATATGTATGGAAATTTTCGCCGTTTGCATTGTGAAAAAAAACAAACACGAAACGGAATTATTTCCATTACGATAAATATGCGGTGGTCTATCGCTTCGGCTTCGACAACCAAAGCCATGTTAAAGTCATGTTCTGTCCTGGGGGCCTAAAAAGGCCACTTTGGAGAATCATAAAAGGATAACATTATGAATTATAATATGGCGAAGACAGTCCGTGTTTTTCTTTTTTTCGCTGCACTACCTACTATAATCAAAGAGATTGGGATTGGATTTGGATTGAATTGATTGGTATTTTAGCACAGACAAAAAAAATAACTGGATAATGCTTCACCAAAATTTGATACGATTAACTTAACAGTTAACTGTCCATTATGTTATCCTTTTATGATTCTGCCAAAGTGGCCATTTTAGGCCCCCTTTTCTCTGAGTGATGTGAAAATAGTCATACTTTTTCTTACTTTTACGATGACAGCGGAATGATTTATGAGTTTATGACACCAAAAACATGACTCCATTGAATCCGCAAGTTTTATTATGATCCATTACTAGATTTTCGGTCGTTATCTTTTGTTGAGAGCTCATCACTCTCTGAGTAAGTAAGTACTTAATCTGTTGAAGAGTTTGTTTGTTAGTTTGAACGCGCTAATCTCTGGAACTGCCAGTCGGATTTGAAAAATTATTTTTGCATTTGATAGCCCTATTTTTGAGGAACGCTATAGGCTATTTAGCATTGCGCTAGGACTAAAAGGAGCCGAGCAAAAAGTCAGAAAGCGAAGAGAACGAAGTAAAAGCGCAGGCAGGCGACGCGATGCGACGGGGTGGGTCGGGAGAACAAGAAATTTCACGCGGCCGCGGGCGAAGTGCGGGCAGAAGCTAGTATTATATAAATTCGAAGGTAACTCAGTCTGTGTTTCACACCTAAAGCACTGAACGGATTCCGATAAAATTTGGCAAGGAGATAGTTGGCATCCTGAGGAAGAATATTTATTAAAACTTTTGCACAAGTAAAAAATAAATACTGTACACACTGAGGCATGCATACATGGCAGGTGGAACATACGGGATAAATTAAAAATCAAAATCAAAACTTAATGAGAAAAAATCAAGTCATGGTAAAAAAATATACATAATAACTCAATAACTTCTTTATTTCTATTTGATTCATAATAAAATCCCCTCAATGAAGTAAAAAGTCTAAGTCAAAATATTTATTTCAAACAGGCACAATGCACTTTTTAACGTCCAACTCCAACGTTATGCATTTAAGAATGTTTTAAAATATTATTAACAGACTTCAAAAAAGGAGGAGGTCCTTTTTTGAAGTCGGTATTTTTTTTTGTAAATGACGTTAAAAAGTGCTTTGTGCCTATTTGAAATAAATATTTTGACTTTGACTTTTTACTTCATCGATGGGATTTTTTTTTCTCAATTTGGATGTTTCTTTTTTTTGTATAATATATTAATTATACGTGTGAGTACTAGGTATTTATTTACCAAACAAAGAAATCTCAGTCTCTCTTACCAAAACCAGACTTAAAAACTTGAACCTTTTCATAAGATTCTGCAAGCAAAGCGAAGATTCAACAAGAAAATAAAAGGCTGCTGCTGTATGCTGTTATTGTATTCTGGCAAGTAAAGATGCTTCATATTTTATTACTGGGCTAGCCTCGTTGCTGCCTGATGAATAACACAATAAAATTTAGCTTTTGTTTGTACAATAGCTTTATTGTTACTGAATGGCTAGGAAGGAAATCTAAACTTGAAAGCGTCAGGGTCAGGGCAGCATGCGAAGTTAAAATTTTCTTACGTTCTTTGCAATTTGTAGTTACGGTTTTAGACATTAATTTTCTCAAAAGATTTACACAATCACTTACAGAGAAAATACAATATTATAACTTAAAAATACATAAAGCCGATTGGCGTAGTGAGTTAGGATTATGACGAATTTACACTAGGATTTCGTAACAGTTTTAGTAAAAGGGTAGTTGTAGAAAATAAGTGCACGACGACGTTGTAAGCGTATCGCTACTGCGGGTAGGTGTGCATGAGTTGAGAGATACAAATACATGTCATGTTTGTTTATAGTTCAGTGTCAGGTTGTATGATTTGCGGACGTAACAAATCTACACACAGAGGGAATTTTAAAATAGGTATTTGAAGAAACTATTGCCGTCGCCTCACCTCAAGTCTGCCCCCGTAGTGTGTGATCGGGACAGCTGCAGCTCAGACCGAAATGATCACAAAAATTTTGACGAGATCGACGTTTCGTATTCCTCTTCTTACTCCTCGAGAACTGAGCCGATTCAAATATTTTTTACATTAACATTTTAAGAAAGAGTATGGAAGTTTAGGTTCCTATCAAAAAGCCTTCGGCACGGGAGATATTACTTATAGTGCACAAGTGTGTGCGCAGACACAGGTGCACTCTCTCTTCCCTCACTCTTATTATCCGATGGGACGGCACGCAATCTGCCACGACCGGAGAGAGATCAGGCGCAGGATCAACGGCTTAATGTGCTTTCCGAGGCACGGGGGTATCACACCGCCAACTTCCATACTCCAGGCTGCAGGCCAGGCAGGCTAAGAAATTCCTGATGGAAAAACCTAATAACACTTTGCCCGACCTGAAAATCGAACCCAGGACCGCTCAGCAGTAGCGACTAAGGAGTCTATAGAGTATGTAAAAAGCATATGTACCTATTTAGTTACTCGCGCGTCAATTATATCCTACTATAGAAGTCTTGGGAAGCTGTACAAAATCTACCAGTGTCAATACTTCAAGTTTAAACTTCCTGATTAAAAGGAAACCATAAAACTGTTTGAAATATAGGTCAATGAATAAATTAATTTGTTATGTTCTATTCATTGTTTTTATATTAAGATCGTCGAATAATATACTTACGTAGATATAATGATACGACATTTAAGATCACAGTTAGTATAAAAATACGGTTATAACTTGTTATACTGTATGACCGATATACAAAAAATACGGTTGACTTTTTTACAAACCTCAACAGTCATGGTACGGACAGCATAAACCTGTTCAGAACCACCCTTCTAACCCCGGCTTTGTTCAAAATGCGAAAGTGTTTTTTACGAGATCCCATTATAATCCGCCGGGATTAAACTGTCTCGTTTATGTTACACTCTGCACACGACCGAAAAAGTGCAACATTTTGACAGTCATTACACATGTTTTTAATTTATTTTTATGGTTTGTACTCTCAAACTCTATCAATTTATTTCATTGTGCCCATTATTTAATCTATCTAAACTTATAAAAATAAAGCTGAAGAGTTTGTTTGTAAATCTAGAACTTGAAATTATTTTTTTTTGCATTTTAGTTCTTACCAGTTCTTCGTGTTACCCAGTAACTGGTTTATGGAGGTCAGATAGGCAGTCGCTCCATGTAAAATACTGGTATTCAACTGCATCCGGTTAGACTGGAAGCCGACCCCAACATAGTTGGGAAAAGAATAAGTACCTACTCAAATTCATTGCATTTTATAACGCCACCCAGAGATATCATTTCGCTGGGCAGATGATGATGATGATAGCCCAGTTCTTGATAAACGCTCTGAGTGATGTATAATAAATGTATGGACTAGGTATATCAGGTATCCTTCGGCGTGTACCAGTAACGTGTGCATTTGTTTTAAATGGACGTGATATCAAGTTAGCGAAGTAAACCGCGACCGCGAGATACCTATCGCAGTGGCCTGCATTTTCGGCACGTAATTACCCTGTCAACTCAGCCTGTCGATAACAGTACACTGCTGGACATAGGTCTCTCCCAGGCTGCGCCACAACACCCTGTCCTCCGCCTTCCGCATCCAGTCTGTCCCAGGCACCTTCTTTAGGTCGTATGTCCATCAAGCTAGGGGCTTCCCACACTACGCTAACGTAATTACCTTAAGTATATAGAGGTATGAGGAACAGGGTGTAAAGTTCACTCATACTCTATAGAAAATGGAGGATCCTCCGACCAGAAGGGTGTTGTGTCTGGCGGGCAACTGCCCGATGATTCATGTCAGGCCGTTGTTTCTATGTTAGTTGCGCGGTAAACTCGGCTTGCGCGATGCAGGATTTGCGTGACGTCAGTATGACGCGTTGTTCGCATGTGGCGTTGTAGATACCGCTACAAGTATTTGCAATGTTGGCAACTTTC
Source organism: Oligia latruncula (assembly GCA_948474745.1). Taxonomy (NCBI): domain Eukaryota; kingdom Metazoa; phylum Arthropoda; class Insecta; order Lepidoptera; family Noctuidae; genus Oligia; species Oligia latruncula. Next base: position 12,296,050 of record OX419702.1, on the reverse strand, counting down.
AGAGCGCACCTTCTAAAGCAGATCAGAGGAACCTCTAGCTCATGTTTTACGGTACTAGTTAAGTGTTTGTTTTGTTTTGCAGTTTTAATGAGTTGCCTTAGACGTGGCTGTGCACTTAATCCTTCTAGCGCAAAATTCCTGGATGGTGATTTTCTAGTGATAACTTTGTTGACGATGTTGTCTTACCGATGTAGTCTTCTTCTTGTTGTATTTTCTTGTAGTATTACCTAGTAACTGGGTTGTTGAAGTCAGATAGGCAGTCACTCCAATTAAAATACTGGTATTCAGATTCATCTGGTCAGACTAGCAGCTGACCACAACAGGAAAAAAGGCTAGGCAGATGGTGATGATGATGAACCTTCTTGAGGATATTCCAGAAATAAGCATCTGATTAAATTACCCTAAAATATACTGCGACAGCGCTAGCTGTTGCCCGCGACTTCGTCTGTGTGTATTTTTTATCTCATCTTTTTTAATACAAATAACCAGGAAGCAGCGCCTATGTCTTTCTCCAGGTCCAAACTACGGTACCTATCTGTAAAATTTCATAACTATCGGTTCATTGGTTTAGTCATAAAAACGTAACAGACAGACAGACACAGTTACTTTACATAATTATATAAATGAGTAATAGATGATGATATAACACAATAACTTCACATCTATGTAGTTTTTCATAAAACTTACGAATAGAAATACATTTCAATAAAACAAATTGAATAATAGTCAAAACTGGTTACTAAAAATGAAATGTTATGGTAACCAAAGTTATATGCAATTTGTAATTTTAAAGCATTGGCATCTAACGTGGTAATACTGCCAGGGCACATCCCATTGACAGCGATGCGGACGATTTTTTTTATGCCCAATAAGCTCCTCTCTTTTTATTTTATACTTGTACATACTATACATATATTTAAGTGCTAGCTTCTTATGTATTATTCAAAACAAAATAAAAATAATTCAAAGTTAGCAAAACCAGAATCCAAAATTACACGTCAGAAATCGAGTGGTTGTCACAGCGCGTGACATTCCAAAACGGTCGGATAGAAAAGTTTTCATTGAAAAACAGTTTTATTGAAAATGTTGTTATACGAAACACGTAACATATCACGTTGTATGCCGATTCGAAATATGACACTAAACCTGCCTAGCTTTTTCCCAACTATGTTGGTGTCGGTTTCCAGTCTAACTGGATGCAGCTGGAAACCAGTATTTTACATAGAGCGACTGACCTCCACAACCCAGTTACTGGGTAACACGATATCCCTTGGCAAGTTTGGTTGTCAGACTTTCAGATTTCTGACTGGGTACCGACTATCAAAGATCTACCAATGACAGCCGGGACCAACTGCTTAATGTGCTTCCGAAGCCACGGATAAGAAGAAAGAAGAAAAATCAAAATGTGACACTGAAATGGAGCAATTCCCATTGGGACACTTTTGAAGTTAAAATTTCTTTAGGCGCACTTTGAGCTCTTTCTGAACAGTGAACGAAACTGAACACCGGGGTAAATAGTTTTCATTTTGACAGTTCAACAACATTCATTGCGTTATTTACGTTGCTGAGCAGATAACATTTTTCGAACATAAAGCAATGGATTAGCAATATTCTTCAAAATTATTCAGATTGAGATTTATAGTGTGATACGCAGTTAGGGTGCTGGACCACATATAACACAGAAAAGAACATACTTGACGGAGAGGGTATGTTTGTCTCGTCATCATTAGGCATATTTTAATTACTGTGGGCGTAATAAGGGCAGTGTTGGTTATTGCGCAATAGACAAACTGTCTACAGTTCAAATAGCGAATCACACACACACAACTCAACTACTATTAGACGATAACAGGGTGGTATGATGATGCTGGTTTCAACAAAACGTAGGACAGTTCCGATGCGTCTGCCTGCTCGATCACCGGGATAAGGAATGCGCCACTTGACGCGTTCTCTTCAACCTCTTATAACCGAGCGGAAACGTCCCGACTCTGTCAAAACACGCCAACTCCAGTCTTGATAGTTGCCGCTAGGTGGCGTGCCTTATTTTGTTGTAAACGTCAATTGCCGGATGCAACATACTTGTGTGGTAATTTTTTTTTTGTGGATGTGAAATCATCAAATGTTAAAGTCCTGCTCTGGGTGGAGCGGAAGGGAATGGGAATGTCAGACTCTCCACCCGTGTTCCTTCCTTAGCCCTTTATGTTCTGGGCCAACGGTGTGGTAATTTTTACGCAGAAATTAGCACAGAATTTAAAACATAAACACTTGAGAAGTAGTCTTTACAGACATTCTAATAAATTTCTAAAGAGGGTCGTTTAATTTACATTCCTAGATACAGATTTTAATTTATTGGTTTCACCAATATCATTTTAGTAAAACTTGGAACACTTTAAGAATTTAGGAAAGCGATTGTTTGAAGAAATGGTAGCACCCGAAGCAACGTGAATGGAATTTCCTAAGACTTTAATTTGTTCTCACTTTTAACGATCCAAATGCCGATGCCGCTGAGCGTATTGGACGTCATGGTACAACTTTGAAACGATGCCGATGTAGTTTAAGAACTTAAACTGAAATGTCTTGCTTTTGAATCGTTTTTCATTAGATCATGTTACCGAGTCACTCTGAAAAACCTACCAGAATACCTACCAGGATACCTTGGTAGGTATCCTGGTAGGTATTTTGGGACCCGAACAATTTTTCAGAGTGACTCGGTAGTTGAACGGCTAGTTCGTAATAATAGTTTGAAGAGAACTTGCTACAATAATGTACCTTTATTTGAAACCCTCTATGTGTTTAAAGAGCCCAGACGTTGAACTTCTTACTGTAGTGACAATTTTATTATACACCTTTAGGTACTATAATTATCATCTTTTTTATCTTTGCAATTCGAGTTCTGGGTATAATCAACAATTTAGTCTTCCAAAATTATAGCTTCGCAATAAAACATTTATTATCGTCATTTGAGCCTTTTCCAAACTATGTTGTAGTCGGATTCCAGTCTAACTAGATGCAGCCGAATACCAGTATTTTATATGGAGTGCTAACAATATTAATTTCATCATTCAGTCCTTTTTGACCCGTCTCAATTTGGTCAACTTAACCTTTAAGATAAAAAAAACACTTTGTATTGTTATTTGTGCCTTGTATCACTTCTTTCAATAGGTCCATTTTTGTCACACCCTCCAATTAGTACACAATAGCATTTATCGCACAGGGGCCAAACTGTCAAACGTGTTCTAAAAGAGTATGTTTATTGAAGATTTTTATGAGTATTAAAAGTTTGGATACATTCCTATACTCGTCATACATGGTATATGAGATGTCTTTGTTTATTTGTAAACACATTAACTTATTTGTGAGTATCATTATCAAAATTCTGTTTTACAATGCATAAAAGTTTGTCAAATATTGTTACATTCTGCAATTGGGGCCACCAAGATACAGGCTGTGCCTAGTTTGGGGCCCACGGCTAGTTCTACATAAGCACTCTTTTAAAAATCATGTTACTGTTTGTATGTTTATTAACTTGTGTGTGTCAATAAATTGATTATTATTATTTCGTTAAAAAAAAACAAGAAAAAAAAAAAAAATAATAATAATAATCTATTTCTCGGCCATCTGTTTCGTAATAACTTTGTTAAGTACCTTATTAATATAATCTAATAAAAGGAGAAGGAATTTTATTCTTAATTCGTTCCACTTTTATTGTTTAGAATTCATCATCATCGGCCTAGCCTTTTCCTAACTATGTTGGGGCGGCTACCAGTCAAACCGGATGCAACTGAATACCAGTATTTTACATGGAGCGACTGCCTATCTGACCTCCACAACCCAGTTACTGGTTATTTTGATCCATCTTGGCCACAAGCCCCTTTTAGTGTTTATAATTCTAGATTAAAAATTTTCTGCGCGATTTGATTCTGCTTCCATCATCAATGCTTATTTTTATTTCTCCATCACTGATACCGTGCGTCACCTACTTGAGATTTAGTAGCTTCGCTGACCGATAGATGTCACTGTGCGCTGACGTCACGTTTCTGAATCGCGGTGGTAAGATTCTCCGTAATTGTATGACCACCCCGATTTAAAGTTTTTTTGGTATCGCTTCTCGGCCTTTTGGCTAAGATCAAAGTGTAGTATCTGTTCTTTTCAGCTTAATATCTGAAAGTTCCCTCACTGAGGGACCAGTATATTAAACTGATTTTTGTAAGCTGACGGGATGTTCGGGGCTCGCTCCACTCCCGTCGCGGGTCGGCCCGGCATTGCAGTGCCGCCGGGATCGGCCCACATAATACCTTGTGACCACATAATTCTTGCGAAACTTGATTCTTTCTCTAAAAGATGAGTCACCATCGATTGAGTTAGCTCATACTATGCAATCTGTACGTAGCCATGTGACGTTCGTTAACATCCATACTTTTGTTGGATTTACCAAAGATATAATAGTGCAACACCTAACATTCGTTTTAATGCGATATTCACAATCATTAAAATTCCCTACAAACTCAGTCCCACAACATAACTTACATAATCAGTCTATAATGTTCCCAATTCTGGGACACAGACCTCTTCTCGTTGAGAGGGAGTGGGCCGCATTCCACCACGCGGGCCCGATGCGGATTGGTAGATGTTACGTCTTAAAATTTTTGGTTCTTAAATATAGTTACAGAGTTCCACAAATTACACGGTAATTTAATTAACTTACGAAAGTAAAATTAAGTTTAAAAGGTTTTTTTAGGATTTTTTTATCATCCCATTCAAGCATGTTTCAGTGCTGTCTATTATTTTGGACGCACAAAAGAAAATTCCTGAAAGCCCTTTGTCTTATTATTCAAACATTCATTCAAGTGCCGACCTATTTGTACATTGCTCCATAATTTTAGCATCCGTCTGGGTTATAATAATAACCCAAACCCATACGCTTGTATTGTTAACCCCTGTAATATAACATATACATACAATATGGTTTAATAATAGAAACATTATTTCCTTTATTTCATTAAATATCACATATAAATTATATTTTTAAATATTAGAATATAAAAAAATATAAAAACATCTAAAAATATAAAAAATAGTAGTCCACCGGTATCGGGAACAGGGTCCAAGCTACCGGCCGCGGCGGTCAGGGCTCCAGAGAGAGGTACCGCTTTCTGAATCAAGCCCTTGATCCAGCTGCCCAACGAGAGCCTCTTTAGGTGTTGGTCGAGGCTCTTGGCTATTAACCCATTGGCTGTCACGACTATCGGTACAATGATGGCTGAGTCCACATCCCACATGTCGACAACCTCGCGAGCCAAGTCAAGATACTTGATCTGAAACATTATTATTATTTTAAATACAGTCTAGCCGTTATTGTGTGGACGAGACTGTTGTAAATTATTTTGAACCTAATTTTTTTGATTTATTCCGCTCTGATACCCTGAACCTTCGCGGGGCGCTCCAGTACCTATATCATAAAAAATAAAAGTACACTTAAAAAACAACATTAAGTACTTATGTAAAACACAAACCAAATAGATAGGGTAATTCCAGGATAGGTGCCCCAATGGGATAGGTGCCGCGGCTTTGAATACTGTATATTAGAAATGCCGTGGGCTAAAATTGTACTAAGTAATAGGAAGCGCTCCCCCCACAGACCTCAGTGCCACGCCAACCGCACGTGAAAGTGCACGCGTTTTGCCCGTGAGTGTAAAAATCTTCCGCGGCGAGACCATTACAAGCGTTGAAATTATAATCGTAAGTACTTACTATCGAATATCTTTTCACTCTGTTATAAATTCTATCTTTTTTTAATTTATTTGCTGATATTACAGTTTAAAGTACACGAAATAATGCTATAAATTATAGTTTTCTTTTTAACTCTTTTTAAATTAAAAAAGGCATCTATCCTGTGCTAAAAGTATAGTTGCCCCATTTGCTGTTCGGGATAGATGTCTAAGTATTTCTATAAATGTTTTCATATTGCAGGTGGAAGAAATGCCTCGAAAATATAAAAGAAAACCGGGGGTTGGTCCGTTACATTAGTTGGACTGAAGAAAGCTTGGAAAAGGCTGTATTATTTTTATTTCAAAAATAAAAAAATGATTATTTTGTTCATAAGTCTAGATAGACATATAATTATAAAAGATGTCACAAATTAATGTTAAATACGCTTAATGTTCAATGCTGAATACAAACTGATTATTGAAACTAATTAGTATGTTTTATTTAAATTAGGATCTAATATTGAAGCATTTATACAGTGAGTTTTCTATCTCTTACGTACGTTAGGCATCTATCCCTTGAAGCATTTTTACTACGAGTCTTCTATCCCTCACGTTAGGCATCTATCCTACTTTTGAGAGGGTAAAAAAGACACAATTTCTTCAAAATCTATGAAACTTATGTAAAAACTAAAGGGGTACCATCATAGATTAAAGATCAAAGTTACCATATGCAAAAGACGTGTTGCCAATAGATTTTTAATTAATAAGTTATGGCTCCCTATCAAAAAGTGGGGCACCTATCCTGGACTTACCCTAAGTGTTAAAAACTTCACTAAAAGAAATGCCAAAAGGTAGAATCTATCTTTCCGAACGGACAAAAGATATCATTGGAATCGTTAAAAGATACGGTTGAGTCAGACAGTCGGAACGAATAAGCATAAGGTGAATATCTCGCAAACGTATTGTTAACGCCTTTTGTACAGCTAGAATTTGCAGAATATTATTCTAGTCACGACTTCACCTTTGTTATGTCACAGTGATGTACTAGCTTCTGATCTAGGATATTATGTGAAACAGGTAGGCAATAGATGTATGATGTATTATTTTATTTTTAGGGTTCCGCACCGCAAAAGGAACAAAACGAAACCGTTATAAGAACACGTCGTTGTCTGTCAGGTGGTCAGACGGACAATTGAGTGATCCAATAAGGGTCTTCGTAGACAGACGAACGGACGGTCAACGAAGAAATCTTACAAGAAGATCATAGAAGACGAGTTCTTGAGAAAAAGGGTCCAGACGGACAGACGTCTGTCAAGACCCTTTTTCTCATGATCACGCCTCCACGCATTACAGCGTATTAAACTTATTCAGAAATTTATATTAGATATGTGGGTCGACCGGTGCAGGGGCTTGTGGCGAAGTTATAACAGCCGCGCGGGTCGATTGACCAGGTTAAGATAAGCTTGCGCGGTTGGTCTGTGGATGGGTGACCATGTTTGGGTAAATACCAAGAGCCCTCCGTGCCTCGGAAAGCACGTTAAGCCGTTGGTCCCGGCTGTCATTCGTGGATCTTTGGCAGAAGCCGAAAATCTGACTACCAGTCTTACCAAGGGATAATTATCGTATTACCTACCCAATAACTGGGTTGTGGAGGTCGGATAGGCAGTAGCTCTATGTAAAATTCTTGTGTTCAACTGCATCCTGTTAGACTGGAAGCCGACCCCAACATAGTTGGGAAAAGGCTAGGCCGATGATACGTTGGTCGACGGTCCCATGGAGCTCTAAAAAATCAAGCTTCCAAGTCGACGCAGTAAAAAAACCCATTTATGCAACATATTTTGATACTTACTCGCAAATAAATCAAACCCTATAATAATAGGGAACTTCCTGTTGACCTAGAATCATGAAACTTGTCAAGCTCTCATAGCACAAGTAAAGTAAATAATCCGAAAATCGTTAATATTTATTTTAATCACATTTTTTGTTTTGCGATTACAAATTTTTGATTGCAGTAGAATAATTGACTTGATTAATAGTATAACTTTCATTATCATAATGATAAATAGAAAAAGATAGTCATCAGTCATAATCAGCCTCTAATATTCCCACTGCTGGGACACAGGCCTCTCTGTGAGAAGGAATGGGCCGTAATCCACCACGCCGGTCCAGTGCGGATTGCTGGATGTGACATGTTTTAAATTTTTTTGTTAGAACAGCAGTTAGACACACGATGTTTTCCTTCACCGTTTTGAAAGCTTTGGTGATGAAATTATTTACACAAAGTACAGCGCTTGCCAGAGTTCGAACCTACGACCTCCAACTAGTTAGTCGCGGCCGTTGCCACTGGGTTACTAGTACTGCTCTCATCATCAGTCATCCATAAGAAAAATGTTTATGATATAAAGTTTTTAGCATCACTATCAGTTAGGTATACAGCCTAGATCACCCTGTGATTGGATTTTGAAAAGTAAACCAAGGAATGCATATGTAATCATCTCGTTGTTTGTTTCTCAGGTAGGTAGGTACAGTCAACAGCAAAAGTAGATGATCAAAATCAGAAATTCAATACTAATGAACGGAGTTCGCGTCAGAACTGTGTGGCGTCGAAGTACTACTACTTAGAATACTTTTGTTTCACTCCGACGCCACACAGTTCTGACGCGAACTCCGTTCATTAGTATCAAATTTCTGACTTTGATCATCTACTTTTGCTGTTGACTGTACATCAAGTACAAGTGCATCAAATACTAAACTTACCACATATCTACCTTCCTACCTACCTGCACTTTGGGTACTACAGCCGCGCCCTGGGAAATCAGACTTGATACTACCTAACCTGGCTGGTTAGGTAATCTTTTTACTACGGTAGCATGCAGATATTCTTAAGCTCAATACCGATCTCGAAATCATTTATTTCAACTAGGCACTTAAAAGGCACTTTTAAACGTCAAAAATAGAATAGAAAAAATAGAAAAAAAAAAAATGATTCTAGTCGCCGCTTCCAAAAGGTAGTGTTCGTATGGAGAAGAATGGGCAAAAAACGCCAACGTTACTTACTCTTTTATAATGTTGTCATGTTTTCAGATAGGAACCTCCCAACGCTTGGCTTTATGCAATTACTTGGTCCTGTGCAGAGATCAAAGCTATCCTCAGCGTAGTAACTCTATGCCACTCGCTTAACTTTTAAAGGTCAAAGTTATCTTTAGATTTTATTATGTCATCTATATCAGTGCTGTCGTTTCCGTAGGGTTTATTTTTAACCGACGAAAAAACGGAGATGCTGAAGTCGACGCATATAACTATATATATTTTTTATGTTAAGAGCTATATTATTTCGAGTAGACACCAGACCTAATTACCTATTACTTGTATACTTACCTATAAGGCCGGTTCTTTGTTAGTAAAACTGATGGGCTAAGTATCATTTTCGAGAGAATATTGAGAAAATTCGTTCATTAATTTTTTCCTACGAAGTCAAACGGATTTCGTACTACGGCTTTTCATTTGTAAGACCGAACCTTTTCTGAAGAACTTCATCTTAGACTAGCACCAGTTCTAGATCAATAAAGTTAGTTGAACTTGAAGTATCTCTGCTTTTGCATTTAACTTATCTTACAAGTAGGTACAGACGCCAGCACATCAAGCTACTACAATTCCACTTATCCCCCTCAGGGGGACTTTCAGGGGGGATTTGTGGAATAAGCCAATCGGTCAAATTTCTTTAATAGATTTTCAACTTTATTGCTAAAGGATAAGGTTCAAAGTTGATTGGGAAAATTTGACAGTTTCGGGTAGCTTGTTGTGCTGACGTCTGTACAAGTAAATAGTTAGGTACGCTGATAATAAGGGAACTGAAAGTTTATTGGCACGCAATTCCAAGGCTTTTGCTTATTAAAAAGTTCTTATTTTTTGGTTCTTTGAGCTCATTTTGTTAGAGACAGATTGGAAATCACTTTGTAAGTATTTGTTGGTGCCTAAGTAACTGGTAGGTTACGGAAAGCCTTTTTCGGCACTTTCGTATTTCTATGAAATTAATTGCCACAAAAAAGTTCACCAACTCTAACTCGAAAAATATACCGAAAATCAGTGAAATAATAGTAGATTACTTAGTTTAAAAAAAAATGAAAATGAATGAGTACTAAATATTAATCATTTCGCCTCGCCTCTCCTGTAGGTACGACGAGATTGTTGTGTGTGTAAAATCCGGGAAAGTACCAATGTGCAATACGACCGACGTAACTTGACGAGCCAACATAGGCAATAAGAACTTTCGCGCATGTTCTCTCACTCGCACTCGCCATAAGTCACCTTTGGTTCCTAAAAAATCTTACTGCGCAGCCTTCTGAGCAAAGTTCAGGCCCGCCATAAGTTACTAGTGACTTTTTGAATTAATTTATATACCTACTTTCTGAGTTTATCATGCACATTACTGACAACGTTGAAGGAAAACATCGTGAGGAAACTCGGAATTTATAACTAGGGTTTTAATTTTTAGTCCAAACAATAGATTTTTTGTAAACAGATAATTGCTTCATATTTTGCAATAAATTACCCGAGTTGTGTCATCGCGCTTCTCTTTCTTTTCTATGCAGTCCGACAGTGACCGCGCTTGTTCAAAAAAGCTGTTGATTTTGTATAAAGTTTCCTCTTCAATTTTCCTTTGACAAAATCCACAAGCGCACTACATAGATATTTATCTTCTTAACCTTAGCAGTTGCTGGAACGAACGAAGCTAAGTATAAACCTTATAGCTGTATCGAAGCGATTCCAATCTATGCGGGTACTATTGACCTAAAGCGTCTACTTGTAGCATAGTGGCGTGTCTGGTTGTGAAATAGTTTCCTACTTATGAAAGAAGTTGTACATACAAATAATAAAATAAAAATAGTTTATTTGCACCTCAAGTAAGTAACATTAAGTATATGGTTTACAACAAAAATAGGCCCAAGGTAAGTAGAGTTGTATGTTGGAGTTGCAGCCAATACCTAAGCTAAGATAACTTAATATCTTGTAATTATAGGTATCAGCGCCCACCCTCTAAAATATGTCTCTTAACTACATGGATAATTTACATAATCTAGATAAAGTATAACAAGTTGAATTTTTAAATTGTCTTACACAAAGCAAAAAATAAAGGACTGATTAGGTGCAAAACTAGAATAAAAAAAAAAACAAAGCAAAAAATCAAAATAAAAACAAATAAACGGTATCTGCTAGTTACACAGTAGTAGTTATTAGTACAAATAAATATTTGCTTTTAGAAAAAAAAAGGATTCCTTTTTTGAAACGACGTTCTTTAACGCGGGAGTAAACTGGTAGAAATTGTCATCTAACAAAAAAACGTTATGGCTTCATGCAGCTTTTTCTCTCTCTATCTCTTCTATGTATAGGTAATGGAAAGAGATTTTCATGATTTTTGAGGGTGCTAAAGTCGATAGCGAGGTTAAAACTAAAATTCAAAATGGCGGAGACTTTATGAGGGCTAAAAACTTGGCTCTGCTGACTCTGCTTAAACCTTCGGGGAATACAGGTGATTTATTAATCTAAAAAAATATTAAAAATAAATGTTCAATTCTCATGCTCTAAAAGTTCGTCTTTATGTTGTGCGGAGGCGACTTAGTCGCTTTTTATGCTCTAGTGCATAAAGTAATTCTTTTTCTAAGACTAAGATATCAGGCCCAACAGCACAATAAAACGTCGCAGATTAAAGTCGTTATTTTATTGAATTTGCTTTAATTTATATCATTTCCGTGTTTTCTATCGTTAATTTAATAAAACCAGATAAAATAGTTGGCATTTATTATTTATATAGAAAATTAAAAAAAAACTTTTACGCCTGTTTAATTTTCTCGCTATCGAAGTCAAAACCAGTGTATAACTCGGGCATAAACGAGCCATTTTACCCCCTCGACTTAACTATCCACACTCGACTGCGGCTCGGTTGATATAAACGTCTCGGGGTGAAATGGCTCACTTTTATGCACTAGTTGTACAATCTACTATTCAGAAATAACCTGCCATAAACTGCTCTAAAAAGTAATAGTGTTTTTTTACGTGTGCCTTTACATACAACGACTAGTAATTTATTCAAACATATCACTAGAGTACCAAGCAAGTAAGGACATTACAGTGTAACAGACTTCTCGTTTACAAGAGTATAAAAGGCGAAGACATTGCGAAGAAAGGCATTTGTGAGATAATCTCGTTTCAAATTACGTAGCAAATTGTTACAAGTAAAGATATGAGGCTACTAACTGTTGATGAATATGCTGTATAGGTTAAATCTGCTAACTGAGCAGTGGTGGCCCAGTGGTGACGGCTGTGGCTTACGAGTTGTAGGTTGTAGGTTCGAACTCAGACAGGCGCTTTAATTTGTGTAAATTATTTAATCACCAATGCTCTAAAAACGCTGAAGGAAAACCACGAGGAAACCGGCTTGTCCTATAACCAAAAAAAAATAATCGAAGACGTGTAACATCTACTTACTCGTACTGACCCCTTGGTGGATTACGGCCTACTCCTCACCCAGAATAGGCCGGTTCCTGCAGTGGAAACATTATAAGTTGATTATGCTAACTGCTAACTTACACTAAATAAAACTACTTCAAAGTCTGTACTGCTTTTTCGTAAGCCAAAAAACGGTAATTCAACATATTACGCATGTATTGCGAAAATAGGGGCAATAATGTAAAAGTTAATTTGTCGTTGTAGTAATGACATTAAAATTATTTTTGATTTGTGGCGCCATCTACATCACCACATGCGAACTACACATCCTGACGTCACAAAAAATCCTGCATCGCATAAGAAGAGTTTACCGCGTAACTAGCATACAATGTCCCGACTTCAATCATTGGGCAGTTACCCACCACACAGGACACCCGTCTGGTCGGACTTTATACCCTGTTCCTCATACCTTTGGTAGTATACAAGCCGTGCGAAAAAAAAAACGTCGTTTGGATTTGATGATAACAAAATACAAATAGGTAATATTGGTTATATTGGCAGTGTTTTCATTTATTATAGTAAGTACTATAAATTGCCGTCTCAAATGATATGTATAACCATGATAGGTATTAAGTTAATAACATTACATTTTAAACACAAACATTTTAACAAGACACGGCGGACTTAGCCGACGTTCGCACGGACGTAAAAGTATCGCGCGACGGGATTTTATCGCGCACTGGATTTTCAACTCTCGGTGTTGAGTCGAGCGTTGAGAATCCAACAGAGCGCATCCCATCGCGTTAAAAAACCACGCTGTTGGATTTTCAACTCTCGGCACCAAGCGTTGTGTTGAAAATCCAATGCGCGAAACAATCCCGCCGCTATATTTTTACGTCCATGTTAACGTCGGCTTATGAGAAAATGAGGTAAAAGATGAAGATAGATTATTTAATCTACTTACGATTCATTGAGTGGCAATTATTGACACTCCATTTAATTCTCCTCGTAAATCTTGCGGCGCTTTTCTTTCATGTAAACGGTAAAATAGTGGAATAAGGGATGATAATATCTACAATATCTACATCTATGTCTGTACATACCCCGCCCCGCGCGTGCGACTGCCCCGTTGGTCTTGTGGTCGCAAGCGCGACTGCTGATCGTGGGGTCCCGGGTTCGATTCCCGGGTTGGGCAAAGTGTTATTAGGTTTTTCATAGGGAATTTCTTAGTAACAGCCCGGAGTTTGGAAGTGGGCGGTTAGAGTTACCTTAGAAAGCACGTTAAACCATTGATCCTGCGCTTAATTTGTCTCCGGTCGCGTCGGATTGCCGTCCCATCGGACTATGAGAGTGAGGGAAGAGAGAGTGCACCTGTGTCTATAATATCTCCGCGCTGAAGGCTGGTCGGTCTCCGTTGAGATTGATCGCCATGGCCGAAACTCTCTCTTTGTAGGTACAGTCAACAAAGGAGTTAAGTATACAGGAGCGTCGGATATAGTTGAAGTTTACTAAGAAACCGATGGATGTTCTGGACTGAAATTTAATTTAATAAATGAGCTGTTTGTTTTCTATTATAAACTAAAATTTTATTCGAGAATATCCATCGGTTTCTTAGTAAACTTCAACAATATCCGACGCTCCTGTATACTTAACTCCTTTGTTGACTGTACATATTATAAATTAAAGTTGCCTTTTGTGTCTGTCCGTGTGATCGTGTTGTTCTTCTAAACCTCGCAATGGATATTTATTGGTGTTTTAACATCACTTAGAGCAGTGTACATGTAAATATCACACTAATAATATAAAGGCGATAGTTTGTGAGTGTGTGAGTGTGTGTGATGTGTTTATATGTTTTTTACTTCTTCACGCTCAAACGGCTGGACCAATTTTGATGAAATTTTGTACGGAGGTAGCTGACACCCAGGATTAATAGATAGGATACTTTTTATCCCGATATTCCCACGGGATCGACATTTACGCGCGTGAAGCCTCGGGGCGCAGCTAGTAATACTTAAATAAATCTCAATGTTTTTTCAAGTTGTCAAAACGTGCGGGTTTTTAGGCTGAAGTCTTCTCTCCTTCTAAACTAGCGAGTTTAGAGAGGCCTACTCTGTCCTTGAATACCTATTAAAACTGTAATTTGAAAACAGTGCAAAAACCAATTAAGTATTTTTAAAAGAGTAACCGTAGAGTTTCTTGCTGATGGCTCTACTCCATAGGCAACGACCAATTGGAACCGCGCACCACTCAGCATCTGACGTTATATAAATGCCCATAAAGGTTTATGTGAAATAAAATATGTTGATATTGATTTCTTCCGCCTAATTAAACACTATACTGAACATTACATGCGTAATTAGGTGAAATTCTGTATGTTTACAAGCGATTAATTTATAGAATCAATCTATTTTGACGATAAAGTATCTTTTATCAGCCAGAGAGAGAAAAAAAAGGACCTTAGCGTGCTGCTAAATTCCATTTCACGTTTTGTTTTAAGCAAAAAGCCTCGAAAATCTAGTAACAAAGTGAAATACGTCAATCTGCCAATCTAATAGGCTTGACTGGTAACCGTAATGTGTCTGCCGCTGTCATTACACATAAGTACAGACTAGACGCCAGCACATCAAGCTACTACAATCTGTCAAATTTATTTGATAGATTGTCAACTTTATCGCTAAAGTATAAGGTTCAAAGTTGATTGGGAAAATTTGACAGTTTCGGGTAGCTTGATGTGCTGGCGTCTGTACAACTTTGTTCAATATGCTGTGTTTTGCCGCCTTTCATCGTAATGAAATGTAATAAAATTGACAAGTAAACGTCGTCTGAAATATTGCTTTGTGAATACTATTTGTGTCTGTGTTTTTTGATCATTCAATTTCCATCGCATCTAAGAGGCTCCAGCATGTCATGTTTGCGTAACTCACTGAGTACTCACTAACTGCCACACTTTCGAGACGTCACTTAAAATTAATCAATCATTAACTTTGATTAACCATGGTGGTTAATCAAAGTTTAAAAGTGTAGTAGCTTGATGTGCAGGCATCTGTACATACAGAAATATGTCATGTATATAAAATTCAAAGTCCTGACTGACTGACTGATATATCAACGCACAGCCTAAACCGCTGGTCCTAGAGACATGAAATTCGGAGGGTGTGTTCTTTGTGAAGAGTAGGTATCCACTAAGAAAGGGTTTTTCTAAATTCCATCCCTAAGAGGGTGAATGGGGTGAAATTTCACGCGGACGAAGTCGCGGGCGGAAGCTAGTACAGAAATATATTTAAATAAAAAACCTTGCAGGTCCAATCAAATCAAATTAAATAGTATTTAAACTGTTACATAGTATTAATAATCTAAAACATAATAAAGAGAAGAGATTTTATTTTGCATGATTTTTTGTTACGCGTTCACGCTAAAACGGCTAAATGGACTTCGATGAAATTTGGCACATGGGTAGACCATGACCTGGATTAGGACAGGATATCTTTTATTTGGATATTCCCACCGGATCGAGACTTATACGGGTTAAACTGCGGAGCGCAGCTAGTGTGCAATAAAATGGCTTTCACGAGTGGCGAGCTGTACTTGAATGCATAGCCGAGCAGCCTGGGTAGCTCCGCTACCACCTGGTTGACTGGTTAATATTTTAACCACATTATCTATTTACACGTGAAACTATCAATGAATAACTAAGTCTGCCAAACTAGTTTCGTAATATAGATTTGGTTCTATGCTCAATCTAACTGCGTTCGCGATTTAGTTTCCAAACATGTAAATAAATATGCGTTTTTGGAAAAATAACGTTAATTCCTGCGCAATAGTTTACGCTACAACTTCAAACTTTTTTAAGGATTTTTTAATAGAGTGTAATCAACTTAATTTCCACTGAAATAAAGTTGATGTTTGCTTAAATGTAATTAACGTCAACTGGAAACATGGATTTAAATAGACCATAGACACCTCTTTGTAATGCCCCTCTTCCGCTTACCCGCGTGGTATCCCGCATTCACCTTGTGCATTCAGCAGCGATAGCATGTTTGTGATGTGACGACACAGCGCCAGGTGCCTAGTCAACTCGCACGAGTAGTGGTTCGTGCGTACGGGAGAAGAATAGTAATTTGAGACTCAGGTCCAGTTGAAAACCAGCGTCAGGCACTAGAACTTGTCTGGCATTTTTGCTGAACTGGGCCTTTTTGGTGCAGCCGTGAGGCACACTTTCCTGCTAATTTCTTACATCGGACTTTGCGCTTTTTATTTTTATCTTTATTTTTGTTTTTATCTAATGTACGACTATTATCTGACTATCTGGTGTATTGTGTCTTTTAGTCTGTGCTAAATAAATGTATTTTCTTTCTTTATTTCGAAACTTAGAAGCAGGGCTTAAAGTATCGGTATTTTTGGGTACCGGTACCACACTAGTACCTGTACTATCGGTACCGGTACCAGCCAGAGTACTTGTACTATTGGTATTAGTAATCACTATTGGTACTGTACCGGTACCGAACAATTTTTTCCATAAGTTAGAGTGAGAAAACAGATAAGTATAGTAACTAAGTAAAAAATATAGTTAATAGGCATTAGAAAAATAACTTCAAGGTTGGCAACCGTACGAGGTTCCTCGTACAATATGAGGTCTGTGGTACGTGTAGGGTACCTGAATTTGGTACCGATACTTGTTAGGTGGAGTACTGGTAGTCAAAGTCAAAGTCAAAGCACTTATTTCAAATAGGCACATAAAAGGCACTTTTGAACGTCAAAAATTACGATAAAAAAGAATTGATTCTAGTCGCCCATTCCAAATGTGGTACCTGTCTGGATCCGATACCCAGGTACTGAAATGGCAAGAACCGCTAGGTACCGATACAGAACCTGCACTTTTGGTACCGGTTCCAAGCCCCGCTTAAGAGTATGCAGATGCAGATGACCTAATCTATTTTAGTAACTCAAAAATAATTATTTTTCAAAACTTCAGCACCAATTTTTCGCCTTTGTAAACTTGACGGAGCGAGATTTTTCAAAAGGTGTGTACTAAAGCGGTTTTACTTCCAAATTAAAAACTTCGGCACTGTAGCTCAACATTAAATTAGGGAAGTTTTTCATTAAAAAAAAATCGTTTGTTTGCCATACAGAGGAGAAGTTTTAACAAGTTGCTTTTAACAACCGCTTCATTTTAATTACGCATTTTTTTAGCTCGGTTAAGGAGCCGGTAATTTTTATTTAAACATAATTTTTGCTCCTACCTAAAAGAAGTGTTGCATGGAAAAGTAAATAATTACATTTAAAACTAAAGTAAATAATAGTAGTAGTAGTAAATAATTATATTTACTTTTCCTTGCAACACTTCTTTTATTTATTTAATACTTCAAGCACATAAATGTACAGAGGCGGACTTAATGCCATAGCAAATAAAGGCAAGGCAATGCATAGGTTGTTTTATTTGGCTTTTAACTGATGTTATTTTATTTTATCCTAGCTCGTAATATCACTGTTTTTATACTTATTTGATGTACAGACGCCAAGCACATCAAGCTACTACAATCTGTCAAATTTATTTGATAGGTTGTCAACTTTATCGCTAAAGCATAATGTTCAAAGTTGATTGGGAAAATTTGACAGTTTCGGGTAGCGTGATGTGCTGGCGTCTGTACTTAGTGTGATTATGAATAAATGTGGGCGTCCAAGCAAAAAAAAGGGCCTCATATAGCAATGGGTTTCATTTGGACAGTTCAACAACATTCATTGCGGTATATACGTTGTTGACTAGATGGATATTTCGATCATATGAAGCAATGGATTAGCACTATCCTTCAAAATTATTCAGATTGAGATTAATAGGGTGTTACGTCATTAGGGTGCCGTTCTCGGCATTTAGTTTCCGAGATGTACGCAGTTTTGTAAAGTTGGGTGAAAAAATTGCATTTTGCGTTTTTAATTGATTATTAATTTTATTAATGCTCAATTATGTATGTTGAAGTTTAGTAAGAAACCGATGGATGTTGTCGACTGAAATTTAATTTGATAAATGAGCTGTTTGTTTTCTATAATAAAATTAAATTTTATTCAAGCTTGTCCGAAAACGAAATCAATAATTCAGTTCATATGGTGATGAGAAAGGAGAAACTTTTGTGAAAACATATGACTGGGCTTTTTTCAACCTGATTCTGTAACCATTAACCAACTTCTGCATTTCTGTCATTTTGAAATGAATGAACCTAATAAAGGGAATAAATAATAATCAGTTTTTTTTTTGTTTTTTTTTTGTGTGTAAAATGTCTACTTATTTGAATTAATATAATCACATAAACTGTCTCCTAAGATACAGGACTACCAAGTTTAGGAGACAGGGTTACATGATCTGTTTAGATTTATGTAGTTATACCATGTTATTTTGTACTTCTGCTCATGTGTACCATGAATCTTGTGTGTATCGTAATAAAGATTATTATTATAATTTTTTATTTTATTTTACATAACTCGGGACCATGCGGTCCCGGTCCTTTGGAAGGCGTACGAGGGGCCGAAGCCAACTTGCAGAGGCCCCTTACGAAATTTGAATGAAATGCTATACTTAGCAACCATTAGAAAACTAAACTTAGGTCATAAAAAATTGTTCAAACTAGTGCATGCCTAACATGGTGGAGCAGTGCAAACGCACACCAAAACTCAATAGCAACTTTGTAACCACTGTCTCACAATAAAGACCTTCGACTTTTTTTTACGAAGCACAGTTTACTAAAAAAAAAAAAATATTTGAACGTAAATAACGCAATGAATGTTATTATGTATTAACTGTCAAATTGAAAGCCATTGCTACTGTCAATGTGTTACACAATTACCCCGCTGACCTTTCTGTTGATCAACACAGTCTCTAATTATAACATCTCATAATAATTTAATACAGCCGTCAACGATATCAGATTCCACAAGTTTGAGAGCACTGGAAACTAATAATTACGAAGGAAATTACTCTATTAACTATTCCCTCTGTGAATATGAGGGCAAGTGATTCATCATAGATCTCCCTTAATATAATTAAAATTCACACCGTAGTGAGAGATAATTATACCTATATATTATTGATATATTCGTAAGTTCAATCTGTCTAGCTACCCAACTATGTCTGGGGGTCTACTCCGAAGCGGTTAACCACTGTATCGGCCGAATGTTCGGTCATTTTCTACTACCATTAATTTCCTATATTGACTATTGGTCCCGACCAAACTGTGCCAATCCGAACCTTTTTAGAACCCTTAACCCTTTTTTTACCTTTTTTGTTTTAAATTCGTAGTAGAACAACAATATTCGAATCAGAAAATGACCGAACATTCGGCCGATACAGTGGTTAACCGCTTCGGAGTAGACCCCGTGGGTCGGCTTCCACCATGATCCAAATACGAATACAAATATTTTTTATTTGTTGAATATAGGTGGGTTATAGGTACCTACAGATGTTATAATTATTAAAGATCGCTGTGTCTAGCCGTCATCGGCGTACAAATATTGTCTTGGTATAAGCATGCTGATTATTAATAAATTATCAAACAATTATCACACATTATTAAATAACTCTAATTCAAATTGTTGTCATAATAATAAAAAAAAACATTCCTATAAAATATAATAATTAATAAATTCTAGTATAAATGTCAAATAAAAAAGTATAAAAAAAAGGAAATTAAATGTGTCAGATATGTATTCGTTCACTGTTTAATATGTTTTATCATATAATATTTTCAGTAAAGCTTTTTAAAATCGTGAATGTTGTTTATTTCTTTAATTCGCCTAGGGATCTTATTATAGATCCTAGGTGCCATTCCTAAAAAACCTTTTGCAGTTACTGAGTAAGACGATTCCCCTTAGTAAGGCCGGTTGTCATAATTTTGGGCTTCTGACTACCTGTTAAACTGCTGTCAAAGAACCATGCGTGACAGCTGGAACCAACGGCTTAACATCCTTCCCGAGGCACAGAGGGTTCATGATACGTAAGGAATGGTCACCCATACGCGAACTGACCGCTGCAAGATTAGCTATTCCGTGAGGTTGTTATTCTTTAGACACGAAGATTGTTTGAGTATTTACCTTAAGTTTTGAAAGTTTTAAATAGTTAATATTTTTCCTCACAGGTTATAATTAAAAAACAGGGAGGAGGGGGAGTCCGTGGCTAAATAATAACAGCCGCACAGGTCGATCGATCCGGTTAAGTTACACTTGCCGCGGTTGGTATGTGGATGGGTGACCATCTTTACATACCGAGACCCCTCCTTGCCTCGGGCCGTTGCATTGGTCCCGGCTGTCATTCGTGGATCTTTGACAGTCATTACGGGTAGTCAGAAGCCCGAAAGTCTGACAACTAGTCTTTCCAAGGGGTATCGTATTACCCAGTACAGTTACTGGATTGTGGAGGTCAGATAGGCAGTCGCTCCATGTGAAATACTGGTATTCAGCTGCATCCGGTTAGAGTGGAAGCCGACCCCAACATAGTTGGGAAAAGGCTAGGCAGATGATGAAGTTGTTATTGAAAAAATATCGAATAATAACGAAAGGTAGGTATGTGATAGAACCCAATGCTTTCGATTACTTAGGGACTTTTATCTACCAGATCATGATACCTAGGGACAAATTTACATTCAACAAAACTATGCAAGAATGAACATAATTAATACACAAAATAAAGAAGGAAAAACTAATGAAAGTAACATTAATTATGAGCGTATACGATCGCAACATCCGGCAAACTACTTCAATTTAGTAGCAAATGAACATTATTATCAACTCAAATACTTTAATAAACTATGTAACTGTCACACTCACTCGTAAACTATGTAACGATACATTTAATTACTAAAACAAAGCATTTTCAACCGTATTACCACTGAACAATTAATGTTTAAAGTTTCCTTTATTACCAAGTTATTATTGTCACCAAATAGTTTTTCCTTAATAGAGTCACTGCAGGAATAATGAAGCTCAGTATTTAGCTAATATGCTAGGATTTACACGTTATCCAGCAAAATGGAGTTTTATTTTTTATTAATTATATTAAGTGTTGTAACTAGTGCGAGTTCTAAGGCTTTTATTCCTCCTGATTTATCTGTGGAGGTTCCAAAAAGTAAGTACTTTAATATTTATTTTATTAATACATACCTACTATGTTTATGTACTGTTTCTCAATACTCTCTCTAAAGTTTACCCGACCCTGTTACAGGTTTGGTTCTAACCAGAGACAATGTTACTATAGAATGATCGGCATCACTTTAATTATAAATTCTAGTACCTAAAGATTTTCGAAATTCTCTCTCTCTGTTGTCGGTCCCTCATGTCTGAGGATCGTGGTCAGCTTCGGAGTTGCATCTGGATCGGATGAACCGTCTCCACCGCTTTCTGTCCAGCGCATCCCTTACCACCGTGTAAAATTTAGAGGATGATGATTCCTTCACCTGATCGGTCCATCGTGTTGGTGAACGACCGCGCGATCGTTTGCCTTCTGTGTTCCCAACCACAATTAGTTTTTCCAAACTTTCATCGCCTCTGCGTACTATGTGGCCGAAATAGAAGAGAATGCGTTGATGGCATATGGTCGATAAGCGGGTTTTTATTCGAAGCTGGATTAAGATCGAAGCATTTTCGAAACAGAATCAGCCTAATCGATTATGGGCGTATGTAGAGATTTTGATGAGAAAATCCAACGTCCATAGCCGTAATGCCATCATCAATTTAATACCCCAAAGGAGAAAAAAAAAGTGTATTAATTTTAATTTACTATTCTTTTGGTAAAGTGTTATATGACTAGTATAGTAACACAAACAGTCTCTTTTTCCCTATAATTATCATCAACGTCATACTTACAATAACGGAATGGAAAAAAACACCAGAAATTAATGATTAGAGTAATTAACATTTTTTATTTAATTTCAGGTTTATCTCGTGACAAACGAGACATGCACGATGATTATAGAAAGGGCTACGTATGTTTGCCGACGTACTCAATTTATCTTATTGGATTCTCAATGTTGTTCATGCTGCTAGCCATAGTTATTCTAGCAGTGGCGTTATACTTAGCTTTGGAGCAGAAATCGATTTTCGGATTAAATTTTACCAATAAACAATATGTCAGGCAAGAGTCAACAGGAGTTACACCATTGTACAGTGCCAGTTACGAAGAACAAAACAAAAACAATGGAAGCACACTAACTGTGAACAGCGGCATCATACAAATAAGCGAGCCCAGAGTTGGCGACCCAACAACACCAACCCGCCTTGAAGAATCCAAAATCACTTTTGCCAAGAGACCTCATAAAGCGATAGTACCGGTAATGCATAAAGGACAAATGGACGCAATATGTAAAGAAGTATTGAGAAAGGTGCAGAAAAGTGATTCCGCAAGTTTCAGGGATCTGAACGACCTCTTAAAGTTTGAAAAAAGAGACGATAAGGTTGGAATGAAGAGTGAGGATGTAAAAGAATCTGAAAAAGAGGAATCTGATAAAAACGAAGAAAAGGCAACATTTAAGGTTGAGTCACAAATGTTCAAACTGAAAAAACTTGAACTCAAAAAGGATACTCAAAAGGAAAATAAAACAGAAACACAAAAGGAAATTAAAACAGAAACACAAAAAGAAAATAAAATCAAAGATGAAAAGATCAAAGAAACCAAACAAGAAACTAAGAACGAAACAACAAACGAACCCGTAAGTGAACCCAAACCTGATGAAATTAAAGACGTACGAATTGAAGTAGATAAAGTAGAAAGTAACAAAAACGAAGATGACAGCGATTCAGCGACCGAATATGATACAGTTCCTAGTCCAATCAGATTCAGGCATTCTGGTCCTGAACCTGACCAGGCTGTATATGATACTGTTCCAAATCCAATAAAATATAGGCACTCTGGCCCTGAACGTGACCATTTGGCTCAGTCCATATATGATACCGTCGCCAGTCCACAAAGAGTTAGACATTCCGGCGCAGAGACTGACGATGATATCAATAATCTTTACGACCTTCCGCCGACCAGACAAAGCCTAGATGGTCCGCCTAGAAATGTGATACATATGGATCCCGAAACCGAATACTTAATGCCAATTTCATCAGAACGTACAGATTCATGTTATGAAAACGCCAAGACCAAGAGACAGTCATTTAAATCGCCATAGTCAACACTTGTGTTCTAAGGATTGACTTTCCATTTATTGGCAATCTTTTAGGGGGTTACTTTCACCCCCGGAAGATTACTCTAAAAGAATCCTCATGAATATCAACCATTTACTATGAGATCAACTTTAAAGTATTATGAGAAAGATCATCTGATCTATTTAATTTTATTTCATTGTAATGTAAAACAGATGCTCTGTTTCCCATAGCAATAATCGTTTGTGTTCATGAGTAGATACTGTAACCCCCAGATTACCACTGAATTCAAAGTTCACTTTTGTGAGTAATACTGTAAGTACTAAATGTATTTACTGCATCAACGTTTACAAAAACGACAATTACTGCTTAAATTACCGGGAAATTGTCAATGTTACCTTTATCAGTTTTGATGTAATCTACCTATGGCAATGCAAAAATACATTAATGAGTCGACTCTTAGTGACATTTGTAAATATTTTAATGTTATGTAGGTAATTCATTATATTATACAATATGTAGACGACGATAAATTTAACTTCGTATATCTAAAGACCTTCAGTATGCAAACAAAAATTCAGTTGATTGGCAAAATCCATAGTAGAACCATCATTACTATTTATTACTTTTGAAGAAATCACTTTATTTAACGATGTTAGTATGTATTTATTGTCGTCTACATTGTATATTTAGTAGAAGTAGTAAAATTAAGGCTAAGGCCCATTGGCACCGCAAATCACTAAATGCATTTAACACTAAACGTATTTAAAACAAGATACAGGCAAATGCGTAGTTTGGGGGTCACCGCCTAATCTATTAGGTGTTGTACAAATTGTGATTAATATTTAAAATAAATAAAATAAAATCTTCAAACCATTGACAGAAATGGAACGATGTTCAAAATTCGTTTAGCGGTAAATGCATTTAGTGATAGTGTCAGAATCAATGTAAATAATAATATTAATATAATTATCGTTAATTTTAATAAATTATGCTTGCACTGAATAACACCATATAAAATTATTTAAAACCAAGAAACAAAGACGTGACGTTGTGTGTAAATTTGTAGGACCCTCTAGCTACTCTATGTAGGACCTATCGATCCCTATTAGTTATATTTCCAAAATCATTAAGTTATTTTTGTACATTGCTAATACGTAAACAACAATATATTTATTTTTCCTTGTTCTCGTTGTTATAATTATTATTAATGTGGAAAGTAATAATTTATGGTATATTAAATTAAATAATCGTATCATTGTAAATACAATAGACGATGACATAAAATTAATTTTAAGAATTGATACCTAATGCTTGTCCTTTTGAACTTCCTTCCCTAAACACGTTAGACACAAGTGACTACTTTTAACTCGTACAACTCGTACAACAATAATAATTATATTAACATCTGATTGGCCATATTTTTTGTGTTTTACTTTTAAACAGGAATAAGGTTGGACTTGGATGTTTGAAGATCGAACGCATTTTTGATGATTTCCAACCAATCAAAGCAGCTCTAGACTATGTCATCATTAAGTGCCAATTCCACCAATGAAAATGAACGCGATCAGCACCTCCAAAACCGAGTACAGCACCCCTAAACCGAGTAAGAACTGTCAGTGTCATCATTGTTCTGGAATATAGGTACACTCGTGACACTGATAGCTCTTAAACGCAGTTTAGATGTCCTGATGGCGTTCAGTTTAATTGGTGAAATCCGCCCTTAATTTCATAGGAGACTTTTAGAAACCAGCCCCCTGGTTCTCAATTTCCCCCAATTGCCGTATTAGCAGGAAAATTTCGCCTTCTAATCTAAGTCTTACTGTCGAAAAAACTTGTGAAAAATTAAAGTAACTTAATTTTTTTACAAGTTTTTGACATTGATTGTTGCTGCGATTGCGATTTGATTTTTTTTTTTTACTTTTTAAATATATAAATATATTTTTAACTTCTTGTATCCATTAGATACTTATCTACGAGAATTCGCCATCTGGTTGAATACCATAATTATGTCATAGAGCAACAGAACAAAGGTGCAAACGCAGATATTTTTTTGTATATTTTTAGCAACGGATGAATGAAGTAGGTAATAAGATAATGAAAAAAACTCAAAACTTGAAAAATTTAAAACATTAATCATGAAAATCTACTGACCAGATTAATTTTTGTAAACAGATTTCCTTTATGTTATCGCATGCGGAAATCTCAATGACTCTTGAGATTTTCTGTTGGCAACTATGTCAAAGGAACTCTTTGCAATTAAAATGTTTTACAGTGCCCAGCCCGAACTCAGAGTAAGTAATCCTTGAAGTTTTCTTCGAATTTCAGTACTACATACTATTTTACTTTACATGCATCGTGAATATTTCAGGTGTCCCAGTATTGGGATTTTATGGGGTCTCAGGGCGGGACTCACCGACCGCGCTTTGACTTTGTAAGTAAAGTTAGCGTTTCATATTCTGAACCTTATGTTTTACAAGTTAAAGTTCTTAACTAGATATATGTTCGTATAAAACACTTGCTCACATCGATAGGGACGTATGAATATGAACATTATTTTGATTAAAAATAAGGCTCATATTCATATGAAACGCTAACTTTACTTGGCAAAGTAAAGACAAAGTGCAATCTGTGAACCTTGCCCTATGTAGGTATGTCTGTGTCACTGTCACTGTCACTAGCACTACTGAATTATATACATCTTGTTGGCCCCAAGCTTTGCCACTTTCACGGCGTTGTCAGTGGCAGCGCAGAGGTCACTTTGACTGCATGTTTTGGGATACAGAGGGCAGGATAAGAGGTGGAGCATGGTTTGTAACATAAAAATTTAAGTAACAAAACCCTCAAAGTCTTCTTATATGAAAAATTAATTAACTCGGTTTAAAAAATGTCTAGAAAATGAGTAACTTTAAACTTGTTTGTTTTGCGTTGCCAGTTAAGAAAACTAGAGTAGCTTTATTAATTAAAAATGAAATAGTGTGCTAGCAACCTTTTTGTTCATCTTTTTACTTGGATATTCTGATTTCTTATATCCCGGAAGTTTTTGTTCTCTTACTACAATGTGTTAAAAAACACGTTTTTTTTATACAAGGTGGACACGACTATTATTACTACCTACCAAAATAAATTAAAATGCGTTTAGCGAAGACATTCCCATTCGGATTATGAAAATTCAATCAAATTATATCCTGTGGTTTAGTCAATATAGCTAGTCGCCTGATCAGCAAAATCCATAGCTAGCCCATTAGTGTCTACTATTTTTTTTTTAAATCTATTAATCTATCTAGATAATTAGACTTTTTTTTACACTTCGCGATACCTACCTACCTATCACGATGTTTATGAACCAAATTTTTCCTGATCTACGTCAGAGATAAAAAATCGTATCTCTTCATTCGTGAATAATTCCATCTCATCAAGCCCAAAGTTCTGGATCAAATTCCGCAAGTCATGTTAACTAAATTCATCTAAATCCTGTTATATTAAATTGTTAGTTACATCTCATTCCTCGCCCCTTACTAACAAGATTTACGAATTTAATAAACACGCATGAAGTTTCATGGAATGAGATTTAAATTGTAAAATTTATTTGCAGAAAATTGCAGTGCAGGATTGACATTTAGTTTTAAAGTGTTGCTTTAATCCTCCATCGGGTTCCTGCGGCTTCCACAAGGTCGTCGGTCCACCTTGGTCCACCTTCCAACGCTAGGTCTTCCGGTACGCGGTCGCCACTCCAGAACCTTTCGGCCCCATCGGCTATCTGTTCTGCGAGCAATGTGTCCTGTCCTGCCCACTGCAACTTAAGTTTGGCAATTCTTCGGGCTATGTAGGATGACCCGTTGGATGCGTGAAGCACAAAACCGGTCGAAGTGGAGGTGCTTGGGGAGGCCTATGTCCAGCAGTGGACGTCTTTCGGCAGAAATTATGATGATGGTGATGATGATGATGATGATGACTATAAACCTCCTATTACATGGGACTTAAACATAATAACTTTTGATTTTGATACCAGTACCCCAATTACGTATCACACTTTCTTTCACAATCCTAAGGATTTTGAAAGAAATTTAATTCTTCATAATGTTTGAAAAATTCGTCTGCTCGACGACGTAAATAACGCAATGAATGTTGTCGAACTGTCAAAATGAAAAGCATTGCAATTGTTAGTGTGTTACGCAATTACCCCGCCGCTCCATAAACCCAATTAAATATCTTGCCACGATTGTAAGTGAATAAAATTAGATTCCTCTTGAAGTTCTTAAATCCGGTTTTAAAACTAGTTTATTTTCTCGCTTTTGTTTATTTGTGTTCTATCTCTTTCACACGGTAGTGATGATTTAATACAAATGGGATAGTGTTTGTGAAATGTTAGTTGATTTAAACCCATCATCAAATAGGTGTTTCAATCGTTGAAAGATGAGACCCAAAGGTGAATAATACAGGCTTTAGGAATGCCAGCTTCAGGAAGTACAATCAGCCAACCGCAGTTTGTCGGTAACCATGGCAACGCTGTATGCTACAGTGACGTTGATATTTTCAGACAGACTGTTGTTTGATAACCAAGGGCCTAAAGCAAGGATTTTCTAAGATCATGCGGTTGCCGCCACATAGCGTCCGCATTTTACCGTCAAATGACGTCACTGAAACGTTATTTATGAAAGTTGGTGTTTTCCTAGGGTGCGGTTTGTGATACCGTATAATGCCAAATCCCGCATAATTTTCTAATTTCCCTGTTTAATACACCCTGGTCTGGTCCTTCAAAGGGAATTTAACGAACTCTGACTTTCATAAAACTAGTTACGATAACTTTACATACGCCATCCCAAAGGGCAAAGGTCTCCCTCCACTCCTTCCATCTTTCGAGAGCCAGCGCGTCCCGCTTCCAGTTTTGACGGAACCTACCCAGCTCGGTCCGCCATCTACTACGTGATCTGCCGCGACCCCGCCTCACTGTCTTAGGGCACCAGTTCTGATTGAATTGTTACAAAAAATAAACAGTTTATTAAATAAATCTCTCTTGAATTAAAAAATATGGTACCTACATTCAGTACAATTGCCAACTAGAAGCACGTCTGAAAACTGAAAATATGACACGTAGCATTGTACTCGTGTTCTTTTGTTTCTCACGCGCTGTGAGTTTTAACTCAGCTCGGCTCATGAATAAACAAACTCTATTTATAAACAGACTATACTCGTGAATACGTTTCGCTTTCAATGAAAAAATGTTTTATGAACTTTTGTTCGAATTTGATTAATGTTTGAATCCCTTTAAACATGTGATGGTGTCACCGTGAGATGATATTTATTTGCGGCTTTTCTGTGTATGCTTTGAAGGAAAGTTGTGTTTTAATCCGCATTATTAATTCAATTATAAGAAACCACTCTTATTTCACAATATCTTCTTACAAATATAATTGTGACTTGTAATTTGCAAGAAAATAGTTGGACCTAGGTAGTTACCCTGTAATATTTGGTAAAAGTGGCATAAAAGGCGAATGTCTCATGCAGTGTTAAGCAATTTTGAACCATATAAGTATGCGGTGCATCTATTAATATCAAGTTAGCAGGCTCTGCGCCTGCAGATGGTTATGGTATGGGCCCTAGGAACCTATAGATTTTTCCAACGCCAGATAATTTTATCAGAGGAATAATTTTGAATTTTTTATAAATTACAAAAGCCTTTTCAGGTACAGTCTCCAATAGCCAGCGCAGTACAAGCCGTTTTTTGTACGTTTCTAGGAACTTTTTACATACCAAAATGCAATGATAAAGTATAAAAACTGGCCAAGTGCGAGTCGGGCTCGCACACGAAGGGTTCCGTACCATGGGCGAAAACGCCGAAAAAAACACGTTTGTTGTATGGGAGCCCCCTTAAATATTTATTTTATTTTGTTTTATTTGTTGTTACAGCGGCAAGAGAAATACATAATTTGTGAAAATTTCAACTGTCTAGCTATCGCGGTTCTTGAGATACAGCCTGGTGACAGACAGTTGGACGGACAGACAGCGAAGTCTTAGTAATAGGGTCCAGTTTTTACCCTTTGGGTACGGAACCCTAAAAAGTACGAAGTCCACAAATAGCAATGCAAAATTGTGAGCAATACAAGGAAATACATTGGAAATTGAATATAGATTGCCTATTCAGTCCTATAAATGTCATACCTACCATACATATATAAGTATTTTATATATGTCCCTGTTCTTCAAAATATGAAAAGGGAGGTCTCCTTTGTCGAATGTTGTCAGAAAAGGAGCGTCTTACGGATGCCAGTGTTTCCGGAGTTGGTAGCAACTGTTTCTATTGAATATTGACAGTCTTTTGTAGGAAGAAAAGCATTGGAATTTAAAAGAATATTATAGGTCTTTTTATAATTTCAACCGTTATACGTCCACTGTTAACCTCCCGTCAAGAGTCGCCACATCGGCCGGTCCCGTAATTCTTACATCTAGCGGATGATTGAACTAAACTACAGAGTCAAATTAAATTTGCTAGCGAAACTCCGCAAACGTGTTAAGTATCAATATCTCAACACGATACAATAAAAAAATATAAACATCCAAATTGAGAACCTCCTCCTTTTTTAAAGTCAAAAATATTTTAGTTTGAGTTAGTGTAGTCACAGCTAAAAATCAGCTTTTTATTGTGTAAATGTCAAAGACGTGAAGACGACAAAACTGAAGAAAACAGATTTTCTCAACCCATAGTTTAAGCAACAACACAACCAGCGGTCGTTGATCCCCAAAAAAAGCATCAATCTTTTTTGTTTTTTTTATTTATCGTGTTTAGATACCGATACCCACCACAACTGCGGAGTTTCGCTAGTTAGCGCAATTTGACCCATTATACTAAAACTTATTCTAATTTTCAAAATGATCAAACCTTTCAACTTTGGGTCCACTTTTCGATAAAAATAACAGCTAAGACTTCCACTGTAATCAAAAGTTGACTTATCTTCCCATTGTATCCTGCACACTTGGGAGTATCAAAGACCAACCAGAAATAATTTAGCGGAAACTTTCTGCAAATGACAGCACAAAACGTGTTGGTACAGAATAGAAGCTACACACATACACACACATGTTATGTTTTAGGGTATTGTTCTCTCATCTCACCCTCCTGAGCGTCTTTGTCTACAATATCTTTGGTTCAAGGAGTGCAGTTCTTCAACTGGGCGTTTCTCAATCTTTTGTATGGAGTATTATGAGGAAATGCGGGTGGCCGTTTCTCTATAGAAACGCTCTCGCCTGTTTTCTTTCTGGTTGATGACCATAAAGCAATGATTTTTTTACAGAATAATAAATATTAGTTACTTCTATCCCAACCAGCAATTCAGTCCTATTATTTCAGCTCATAACTCTAAAAAGCTCTATAAACGATTTATTAAGGTTTTACCGGTGCCACAGTGTTGTATAAAAGCGTTCGACAGTACATTATTGCTCTAAATGCTTAGAGAGCTAAAAATACCTATAAACAAAGAATGTAAACGTTTACTACGCCATTTTATACAACCGTTATAGTCAAGTACTATAGCAAGTATTAATATAACTAGTACATAATAATATTGCTCTATAAAATTGTTAACAGGTGCCTTTATTTATCTGATTAACGTAATAATGGTTCCAAACGAACTGCAATAGTAGTTTCGTTATAGCAGTGAAGAACACTCAACTACAGGGCGATATTGTGATATTGTGAATATTTAGATCGCTGCTATAGTACGTGTGCGTTAGTAGTCACAAAGACTTTACAATAGAGTGTTTTTGTGATGTAGTCTAATTTCAGGGCACGCTAATAGGACGTAAGTGTATTATAATAGTTTTTAAATGCATATTATAATTTTATCGATAAGCATATCACACAGACACTATAATAGAGCAGAATTATTTAATAACAACTTTTTTGGTGCCTAGCAATGCGCTTGTTGGTATTATAAATGGGTATCTATCACTATAATGACGCAAAATTGGCACATACATGTAGATAAATGTTTCTATTAAATGACAGCTAAGTCCCAAAAAGGATTCTTGGCTTACTTTTATAACAATATTCAGACATTTTGATACGGAATTAATGCGACGTGCATTCTGCCCTAAAAACCAAAAAAATGGATTTAAAGAATTGGAAAAGATATAAACGCAGTGGAACTTATAGAAGAGAAGTTAATAGACGTTTTGAAAAAGCAACTTCGTCATCATCAAACAATCAAAGCAGTGATAGTAGCCAAAATCAAGTTGGAATCACAATTATGGGAAACGGTTCCGTACAAAATGTGTATTACAAAGATATTATTTCTGTAGAGAGTCCTTACTCCAGCAATATTTCTGAATCTTCAAGCAATGATTCATCATTCGAAAAAGACCAACAATTTCGTGACGGCGTGAAAAATTGGGCCATTAATTATAATATTTCGCAAGAAGCGACAAAAGATTTAGTACGATTAATTAGCTATTATTCGATTGGGTATGGAAGCGTATTGAATGGTTGCGATAGGATAGGTATGCAGTACTAGCAGCATTACGTAGGGTGATTTTTCACCCAATTTAAACTTTTCATGCGATCGCCATGGCTTTTGTGTAAAAAATACAAAAGCAAAAAACGTTAAGCACAAAAGAACTGAAACACACCTAAGTGGTTCGAAAGGTAAAAGCAAGTCAAATATTAATAAAAATATAACAATGGATATTTTCCCGCTTGTATTTTTAGCACGGTATAAATTAAGCGAGTGTCTAGAAATGGCTCTCATAGATCAATTTCTGCCTCGCACCTGTCCAAACTTTTCCTTAACAGACTGTGCATGGGACACTCAGAAAGTTTTGCAAAAATAAAAAAAATGTTCTATAGGTAAATATTTTTTTATTAAATATTTTCAGAGTAGGTACTCTCCACTAGCCTCTATACAAAGTTTCGTGCGTATGAACCAGTTTTCGAAACACTTTTTCCAGTCCGCCGCCGCAGACACATCGTTTACAGCCTGCTCGAACGCTGACAGCGCATCTTTGCTAGCAGCATGAAATCGTCTCGACTAAGAAATTTATCGATATCCATATTGGCGTCCATAAGTTACACTGAAAAAACACAATGTTGACTGCAATTTATATTTATATATGTATTGCTTCTAAAGTTCAGTGATGCTACTAGACACATACATAGGTACTTCAAAGATATATAAAAACTAGGTAGGTACGTAAGACTTGATACAACTACGTTTCTTCCCGAAGAAATAAAAACTGGTTACATGATAAATTCACACTATTCGTCAGTAAACAGTTTATAATTTAGGTTTTTTTCCATTACTTATGGTCTTCAGAAAAATAGTAAAAAAAACGCTGTGTAAATATTATATAAGTATTCAGAAATGCTCACACAGAACCCCAATTTTAGGTTGAATCCACGATGACTGACAGTGAAAACATTATCACAGCAAGTACTATAATGGCTCTTAGAATATCGAAATCACTTTATATGATAAATATTTAAGTAAAAACTCAACAATTCGAGGGGGGCACTTTAAATTCATGGCAAACCTATCCCTAGTTTATCAGTAAACCTGCAGTCGCACATCATTTTCACCGTAATAGACTAATATTATAATAACAAAATAAAATCTTACTCACCTCAGATTGCTTGTATCCTTTTGTAAAATTATTTAAATATTTTTTTTGCACTCTGCACTGTCACGAATGTAAAATAATGAATGGTGAATGAAAAACGTGAGGTAAAGGAAACTAAACTCTTGTATAGTACGAAAAAGTACTATAAAAGGTCCCACAGTAGCCAGTACATCATTATTTTGAGACCTGCATCACTATTACATAGATTTTATTGGACTGTTTCGTTATTAGGAACACTGCATTAAAATTATTTTGTCACTGAACAGAGATGTAAATGCGCCACTTCCGAATAAAAGATACGTTCTTTGGGGTTTTATAGGACCAAGAACAGTTTTTTACAAAACGTTCTATGGTTTTTTATAGTACTAGTTTTTGCTGCTTGGGATGTTCCTATGTGTCCCTCTTTGATGATACATTATTTTTATAAGCACTATAGTTATAGAACGTTCAAAAACGCCGATTTACACCGCTGTCAACAGAGGCCTAGTGTATCTATTAATGGAAATAAAAAGTAATTTAAAAAAATTAAACCGACTTCAAAAAGAAATTACTTAACTCAAAATTATGAAATAACTTTAATTTCGGAAGTCGGTGTCTTGGGATCTGTATTTTAGTTTTATGCCACCGACTTCCGAAATTAAAGTTATTTCATAATTTTGAGTTAAGTAATTTCTTTTTGAAGTCGGTTTAATTTTTTTAAATTACTTTTTATTTCGTAATTTTTAGTTTTTGCACTAGTATTTGATCAAGGTTTTGAGATGTTTTCCCTTTGACACTACACCCGTAGCTCTTATCAATAAGCCAGGCCGTCACACTTACACGTATTAGTCCATATCTTGAAAATTACTAAATCGATCTTGATGAAACTTGCACTGTTCCCTAAGTTGAAGAAAATGTAAGCTAATAAAAAAAAAATGGTCACGATCCGATTAATAGTTCCGGAGATATGCGTGGACAAACATACATACATACATACATACATACATACATACATACATACATACATACGTCTATGAAATTTTGTATATTTGTTTGGAAGCCCTAATAGATCATCATATGTGAATATAATGCAATTCCAATAATATTACATACATACGTATCGAATTGATAACCTCCTTTTTT
This sequence comes from Oligia latruncula, assembly GCA_948474745.1. Taxonomy (NCBI): domain Eukaryota; kingdom Metazoa; phylum Arthropoda; class Insecta; order Lepidoptera; family Noctuidae; genus Oligia; species Oligia latruncula. The sequence continues at coordinate 12,262,034 of OX419702.1, read as the reverse complement.
TTGAAGTCGGTAAAAAAGAAAAACAGGGACACAGTTAACATTAGTTTTTGTTTATACTAAACCCGAAAAGGGGTCATTGTACTCATCATTTTGAACAACTTTTTCTATGGGACCTTGAAATTGCGAAAAAAAATCAGCTGTTCCATACATTTGTGTTCACTTATTGGTGATATCAGCAGAGTCAAAGTTGTTATTAGTGTGCCCCGCGGTTTTACCCGCATATGTTTCGATCCCGTGAGAATATCGGGATAAAAAGTAGCCTATATGTTAATCCAGGGTGTCAGCTACCCCCATACCAAATTTTATCAAAATTGGTCCAGCCGTTTGAGCGTGAAGAAGTAACAAACATATAAACACACACATTCACAAACTTTCGCCTTTATAATATTATTAGTTCGATGGAGCGCAATTTTTTTTTTCTTCTATGACTGTGACTTTACAAACTGAATTTCATGGACGCGTACTGGCTAGGTTATACGACTAAATAAAGATTATAGGGGTACAGTCACGAGCAAAAGTATGTATACACTTGGCTTTATTCAAAGTCGATTTTCTCCTTTATTTTTGAATGAAATTTTATATTAGTAGGAACATAGTATTTTCGAACCCATAGGTATATGTAAAGTGTCGTATTTCAACGTTGCATTAGTTATTTCGTAAAAAAAAATGCAATTTAAAGTTGCGAAGTGTTGACATATTGGTGAAATGAAATGAAATGAAATGATTTTATTTTTTTGTAAGTAGGTTTGTACAAACACTTTTACACGTCAATAATGGTTTTTTTTTTAAACTAGATGAAGTCGGCGTTTCCTATCTGACTACTCTGAGAAGAAAGGCCGAAACAAACTCAGAGGTCACAGTCTCTTTTAAAGTCCAGACATAATCTTGGTCAGGTTATATGAAGACCATGTAGATCGATGTCTGAGGTGGTCTTTTGAGGAAAGAACCACACAGATTGAGAGGACCTGTCCAGTCAGTGCACGCATTTGTCAAAAATCGTGCAGCTCAACTCAAGACTTAAGGAGCTCAACGATTCGACGAACAATACCAAAGAAAGGACATTTGGGTAGGCCACATAAATTACTCAAACTGCCGGACCATGGAAAAAAAAAACTAACAGAACAGAGAGAATAATAAAAATATATATATATGTAAAATGACCCACATCGTCTTCACATTCACAATGAAAAAATAATATAATACTTTACAAAGTAAGCAAATGTCATTGTTTAAAAAAAAAAAAAAAAATTCATCAATGTCAATGTGTATATAAAAAAGAAAAAAAAATCATTCAAAATGCAGAAATTGGAAGCAGCTCAATCCCAAGCCTTTTTGTCCTCAATATAATTGGTGCTCGTGACTGTATAATTTGATTTTGAGAGCAGTGGTGGCATAGTGGTAACGGCCCTGACTTACGAGTTGTAGGTGGTGGGTTCGAATCCAAGCAGGCGCTTTTACTTTGTGTAAATTATTTCATCACCACTGCTCTCAAACCGGTGAAGGAAAACATCGTGAGGAAACCGGCATGTCCTAGAACCAAAAATTCGAAGACATGTCACATCAGAGAGGAGGCTTTTTTTTACATTATAGGCTGATTACTTGCATGCAATTCTTGAATGCCAGTTATTGAAAGTGCTTTATGGCATGCGATTATTGCTCTTGAACATTACAGATATTTGCACCGTGTAAATGAGGCTTAACTGTGAACGTAAGTGGTATTACTCGCAACGTTCTGAACCCGCCGGAACTGAGCCTTGGTCGCAGGTCTTTTGTGTGCAGACACAACAAGCGAAGTTCCTTTGTCATTAATCAGAGCAGAAGTATCGAATATCTAATGGCATCATTAAAGCATGTGTCGGTTACACTTTATGCAGAATCATTTGTTTTAACTCGTTCACTGATAGATAGGCTTCTCTGATGACGGCTCGAGTAACAGGATAATATCTCGTGTCGTAGTGGAAAGAGTGCTTACTCAGCAAGGTTGAATCAGGTGGTGGAGGCCTAAAATATTATCCGAAAATTATTCGATATGTACCTGAAATTTTAGCATATCGCCAACGACTCAATATTCTAATGCGATATTTTATGAAGATATTATACCGTACCAAGTGCGGGGAGTATTAGGAAATCGATTGCTTCCTCTGACATTCCTTTAAATTGGAAAATGTCACTGCAATCTGCGGAATTTATCTGTTGGAATAGTAATATTCGAGCCATGGATTTTAAGAGAATTCCTCGACACTTCCGGCCTCAATTCACTCGTTTGGTTTTGCTGCCCCATGATTCTTCCCCCCCCCCCCCCCTTAGTTATTATTTTAAGACTGTTAGCTTATATTATGTTTTTTTTTTTTTTGAGAATAAATAATGTTTCTTATTGATAATAATGTTAAATATGGTAATATGAAAATCCGTACTTCTCCGTACTCTAAATATGGAGTTATAAATAAACAGTTATAATTTAATTTTAAGGCAATACGTCACCTTTTTAGAAATAAATAATACCAGCAGCGCCCCGTGGTTTCACCCGCATAAGTGTCAATGCCGTGGGAATATCGGGATAGAAACTATCCTGTCCTTCCCCGGGATGCAAATTTTATCGGAGTTACTTTCGAATTTATAATATTAGTATGGATTTTAAAGCATAATAGAAAACGACTGAATGGTATTTATTATCTACACTCACTTGATGTCGAGTTCACGAAATACTCTAAAAAAAAAAAACTCTTTTTATTCAGCTTAATCAACCTATAATGTTGGGAACATTATAGATTGATTGTGTCTGGGTGTAATTTATCTATATATCGCTCACCTAGCAGTATAATGACACATCTACTTTTTTCTTATTTTACAGAAATGAGGTTTAAAGATTTTGCAAATGTTTGAAACGAAGTTGTGACTTCATTTTACATTTTATCTTGGATTTTATGGTTTTAGCAACTAGTATAGACCTTAATAGATACTAAAGGATAAAAAATTCCACTTCAGGCTTCCAGGAGTTGCTTCATAACAGTCAAAGAAGAAGAAGAGCCATGCAATTGTACCGTTATACTTTTAACAACTTCCAAAAATGTCATTATGCCCCCAAAGCCATAATTATACAGGATGTGAAAACCAAGAAATAAAGACAATTGGTTAATAGAAAACAAAAGTTTTTATTTGAAATCAACATAAATAAAAAGTTTAACTAAAATATCGCTCACCTAGCAGTATAATGACACATCTAATAACCTATATTTTTTTTATTTCGTTAAGAAAATTAACGACTCACGAGCCAAATATAGGTTATTATAATATTTTAGTTAAACTTTTTATTTATGTTGATTTCAAATAAAAACTTTTGTTTTCTATTAACCAATTGTCTTTATTTCTTGGTTTTCACATCCTGTATAATTATGGCTTTGGGGGCATATATGACATTTTTGGAAGTTGTTAAAAGTATAACGGCACAATTGCATGGCTCTTCTTCTTCTTTGACTGTTATGAAGCAACTCCTGGAAGCCTGAAGTGGAATTTTTTATCCTTTAGTATCTATTAAGGTCTATACTAGTTGCTAAAACCATAAAATCCAAGATAAAATGTAAAATGAAGTCACAACTTCGTTTCAAACATTTGCAAAATCTTTAAACCTCATTTCTGTAAAATAAGAAAAAAGTAGATGTGTCATTATACTGCTAGGTGAGCGATATGTATGTATTTAGAAATATATAAGTATGTTTATCAGTTGTCTAGTACTCATAACACAAGCTCTGCTTAGTTTGAGACTAGACGGCGTTGTGTGATAGTTGTGGAATATTATTATATTATTATTATTATATATTATTATATTATTCTGGGACACAGGCCTTCTCTCACAGAGAGGGTGTGGGCCATAATCCACCTCGAGGGCCCAGTGTGGGTTGGCGAAAGTCAGAAGTCTTCGAATTTTTGGTTCTACGACATACTGATTTCAGGTTTTATTCAGCACTTTAAATTAAATGAATGACATAAAAAAATATATATATTAAAGAGTACCACTGACCTAATATATTTTTCCCATCCCCTCTTAATTTAACGCCTTACTAAGCGAAAAAAGGTAAGCGAATACTGTCTGTGTTTAACAAAGCTTGAATTCTTTTTAATTAATTATACGAATAACCTTATCACGTCGACCTTATAAATTTAAATTAATTTAATTTACCTTTTAAATAGTGTGTTATGAATAGTATGAATTACAAAATCCCGCAAACGCGAATGGCAACACGAATAAAAATTTTTTTTTAGACCTGTGCTGTCTCCAGCTAGTTACTATGAGAGGTTTAGTCTCAGTGCGCTTTTTAGGGTTCCGTATCCAAAAGGTAAAAACGGGACCCTATTACTAAGACTTCGCTGTCTGTCTGTCACCAGGCTGTATCTCAAGGACCGCGATAGCTAGACAGTTGAAATTTTCACAGATGATGTATTTCTGTTGCCGCGAACAACAAATACTAAAAACAGAATAAAATAAATATTGAAGGGGGGCTCTCATACAACAAACGTGTTTTTTTCGGCGTTTTTGCCTTGTGGTACGGAGCCCTTCGTGTGCGAGATAGATTGGTATTTTAGCACAGACAAAAAAATAATAACTGAAAATTTTTTCACCAATGGGATTTGATACGATTAACTTAAGAGTTAACTGTCCATTATGATTCATAATGTGTTATCCTTTTATTGATTCTGCCAAAGTGGCCTTTTTAGCCCGCTGATCCATTATACAGACATGTTGTTTCAACCACCCACTTAATTTAACGCCTTATTCTCTCAACACTCGGCACCGAAATTACAAAATGTTTTCAGTGGTTTCAGTGAATGAAACAAAAACCTATTCATGCCTGAACGTAACACCCACGTTGTTTCTCTGCCAAAAGAATGTACTGTGACACTTCATTACACTGCATTTGTAATGGCGGCTCTCATGCTGAGACTACGCTCTGTGAGTCCCGTTTGTTCTGTCCCGGTAAATTATGTGGTATGGTGTTAATGACTGGGTGGTATATTGTCGTTATTTTGGTGAAATGAAACCTTGAATGCTTTTAATTACAGTTTTTTGTTGAGATTATAGGAAGTCGCAATTTTTGGCGAAATATGACGTATATTTATTTATTTACTAGCTTCCGCCCGCGGCTTCGCCCGCGAGATATGTCGATAAAAACTATCCTATGTCCTTCCCCGGGATGCAATCTATCTCTCTGCTAAATTTTATTGAAATCCGTTCAGTGGTATAGGCGTGAAAAGGTAACATACAGACAGACAGACAGATTTACTTTCGAATTTATAATATTAATATGGATTTAACCATTTATGTACACACATAAATAGACGAAAATAAAAAAGAACAGATAAATAGGTACAAAGGTGATACTTATTTCTAAAGAAATCTCTTTCAGCATACCAAAAGTAGATGAAGAAGAGATGTAGACAGCGTGTGTAAGAGTAAAAGAGAAAATACAATACATAACAACAACAACAATTCACATCACACTAATATTATATAGGCGAAAGTTTGTGAGTGCGTGTGTGTTTATATGTTTGTTACTTCTTCACGCTCAAACGGCTGGACTAGTTTTGATAAAATTTTGTATGGAGGTAGCTGACACCCTGGATTAACATATAGGCTACTTTTTATCCCGATATTACCACGGGATCAACATTTATGCGGGTGAAACCGCGGGGCGCAGCTAGTATAAAATATAACATATAATATGAAAATATATTTACATACCTACATGTATACATATGTATGTATGTATAAGGAACCAATTTGCAGCGAAAATGGGTTTAATTAAATTAATTAGGTACACTTGAAACTTAATGAATCTACGAACGCAAAGGACTCGCTAAGTAGCAGGTAGTTGTGACAAAGTCGTGAGAAAATCCATGGAAACCGAAAATAGTTTTCTCGAACGTTAGTTACATATTTATAACCATATAAAATGCCTAAAATAAACCATAAACCATAAATCCACAGCCACCTGGGGTAGACATCCAAAAATTTATTCGGGTACCCGTAAAAAATAAAATATTGTGCATGGAATCCATTCCAGATAAAAATGGTTCGTGGAAACGAAATGGACCGAATCAAAATAATGTTTTACCACCGAAATAAGATTTCATATTACTTTTTACGGCCCTCTGAACTTTACGAGGGTGTAAACTTCGTTGTTACGTTATTAAGTTTAAGACCTATTATTAGCACGTATTAGAATTTAAATAATGAAGAAGAATATTATAAGACTTTTGTAAAAACTTACATCTTGTAAAAAGTCTAAGCGAAAATTAATAAAGGCAAGCGAAGATTGTCTGGTTCGAGGTGGCGCGGGAAAAGAATTTCTGGAAGGATTAGGGGTGACCTTTGCCAGTCTTTGTTTATCACACTAATATTATAAAGGCGAAAGTTTGTGAGTGTGTCTGTGTGTGTGTTTATATGTTTGTTACTTCTTCACGCTCAAACGGCTGGACCAATTTTGATAAAATTTTGTATGGAGTTAGTTGACACCCTGGACCCTGGAGGCTACTTTTTATCCCGATATTCCCACGGGATCGACATTTACACGGGTGAAACCGCGGGGCGCAGCTAGTGTTTAATAAATGTGCTTGTATTCTTCTCAATCTCTTAAACTAATGACCTTATTTTTAAACCGTGTGTTATAAATAACAAAATCCAGCAAACGCGAAGGGTAACATGAAAAAAAAATTGTTTTGGACCTGGGTTTGTATCTAGCTAGTTACAACTTTGAGAGGTTTGGTTTCAGTGCCCTAGACCAAATTAATAATAGAATAGAATACTATTTATTATGTGAAGGCCGCAGGAACCCGCTGGATGCGAAAAACACAGAACCAGTCGAAGTGGAGGTGCTTGGGGGAAGCCTATGTCCAGCAGTGGACGTCTTTCGGCTGAAATGATGACGATGATGATGATGTACACCATAAATATTCGGAAAGCACGTTAAGCCCTTGTTCCCGGCTGTCATTCGTGGATCTTTGACAGTCGTTACGGGTCGTCAGAAGCCCGAAAGTCTGACAACCAGTCTTACCAAGGGGTATCATATTACCCAGTAACTGGGTTGTGGAGGTCATGCTTCATGTAATACTGGTATTCAGTTGCACCCGGTTAGACTGAAAGCCGACCATAACATAGTTGGGAAAAGGTTAGGCAGATGATGACGCCATAAATATAAACATAGAAATTTTACAAGCGGTGACACAATGGGCGGTCTTATCGCTAAAAGCCACCATTCCAGCACACGATCACTTCTGCAAACCGTTTTGTTTCAGTCCTTGAACTAAAAAATACATCTAATAATCATGACATTCACATTGAAATACTTCTAATGAAATACGTGCCAAAGGGTGTCGTTATTGCTAATTAAAACAAGACATCTACATAAATACCTATGACATAAAATATTTTAAGTCGGAAAAGGATGAGATAAAAGAAAGAATGCTCTGAAAAAGAACGTATTAGAATGCTCGTTTGTTATTCTCTATTGTACCTAATACTGATTTACTAGTGTGCGAAAAAATATGACGGAGAGGGTATGTTTGTCTCGTTATCATCAGGCATATTTTAATTACTGTGGGCGTACTATGGGTAGTGTTGGCCGTTGAGCAATAGAAAAACCGTTTACAGTTCAAATCGGATTATAATTTTACGAACAGTTTAATCACACTAGCGAATCACACACTGTAGGTACACACGCAATGATACGGAACGCGCGACAGTTTCTGAGCACATGTTGTCCGTACGATGTCCAATGGTCAAGCCCGCCGCTCCACCTCGAAGCTTGCTCTTCTCGACCCCCCCAAGGACTCAGGCTAGACTCTGTCCAGCACCACCAGATGGCGCTTACGTTCCGATTAGTCAAGTCAAGTCATCTGTTCTGCGAGCAATGTGCCCTGCCCACTGCCACTTAAGTTTGCCAATTCTTCGGGCTATGTCGGTTACCTTGGTTCTCCTGCGGATCCTCATTTCTGATTCGATCACGCAGGGAAACTAAGCATAGCCCTCTCCATTGCCTTTGGATGACTATAAGCCTTCTAATAAGGCCCATTGTGAGCGACCACGTTTTAGTGCCATATATCATCACTGGCAACACGCACTGGTGAAAGACATAATATGTATATTATTACTGATAATATGTCAATTACAGTTAGCCCATTGTTAACAAGTTATCGCACCGAATAACAGAAACTCGTGGAAGTATTAACTTTATATAAACACAGAGAATCTCCAGATTTCATAATAAGGTCGTGGTACAAAGCAACTTTTGGTAACTAAGAATAACGGTCGCAATTACACAAGTTAGTGAGAGTTCTCATTCAAATGTATACTAGTACAATTAAACTGTTAATGCCATTAGCCATTGTCTGAAGTTATTCGAGAGATTAGAAGTAAATTAAGATTTAAATCGTAGATTGTCGCGTTTCTGTATCGTTTTGACACCTCTGTCTAATGACATACACAATGTCGCAGAGACTTGACTTGGTTTTCATGGAAACACCAATATTATTGCGTGAGCTCACTGTTCTCAGTACGAACACTTTTTCGCGTGATTTCGTATGGCGAGGGCAACTAACGATTTAAATCTTTGGTTAAAACTGCTGTAAGATACTGCTAATGGAGTGAATTTTGGTCGAGACCCCTTTTACTGGTATTTTAACGTGCTGTCGTTTCATTTCCAGGATTCAAGTTTTCAAATAGATATTATTAACGTAAAATTGAATGTTAATTTCTAAATAGTCTTACTTTTACGCCTAATAATTTTTTGTGTTCTATGAAATAGACTTTGGAATTGAATCCCAAAGGTCTAGTGGCCTAGTGGTCGCAAGCCCTACTACTAACTAAGCATGAGCTCCTAGGTTCGATTCCCGCATCGGGCAAAGAGGTATTGGGTTTTACTATCTGGAATTTCTCAGTAGCAGCCCGGTTGATGGCAATAAGGTCGCCCTCTATTACTAGGGACAAAACATAACTGGCTAAATTAGGGTGCTCCTAAAGGTGCACCTTTCCCGAACCCTTTGGAGAACACAGGAGAGATGTTACTCTATGAATGTATATTCTGTTATTGGATGAGTACTGTTATGTTTGTTTGGTAAGTGTGTTCTGTTATTAGTCGTCGTTTTGAACCGTTTTCGTTTTATTTCATCACTAGCTGCGCCCCGCGTTTTCACCCGCTTAAATGTCGATCGCGTGGGAATATCAGGATAAAAAGTAGCCTATATGTTAATCCAGGGTGTCAGCTACCTCCATTCTAAATTTTATCAAAATTGGTCTAGCCGTTTGAGCGTGAAGAAGTAACAAACATATAAACACAAACACACACCCCCCACACACACACACACTCACAAACTTTCGCTTTTATAATATTAGTGTGACTACCGTTTATGTGTGTGTTATGTGTGGATAAGTAAGCGCAATTCGTTAATCATAGTCATAGTAAGCCTATAAACTTCCCACTGCTGGGACACAGGCCTCCTCTCAGTAAGAGGAAGTCGGCCGTAATCTACTACGCGGGCCGATGCGGGTTGGTAGATGTGCCAATTTTTATTAGCAGACTATCTGAGTTGTTCCACGTACCTATTATTTTTTCACATTGTCTCGTCTTTTTTTGTATTGTGATCGAATTTTCTGGCAGCACAATAAAAGCCTTCCACTGAAATAGAAAATATTTTTCTGTCTCCTAAGTCCTACATATAACACATTATCTTTCTCACCATCCCTTCATAAAGTGAACGACCCAATAATGTTGACAAATGTAGGTACCGCAATGAGTACAATCCGCATATCAGTTTCCCGCAGACTGTCATAATGTTTTGGACATGTCCACTCGTCCATAACAGCCTGTATCGATGTCAGTACAATGGTCAATGCCTACGTAATATTTCTGTTTTTGACATCACCCTGTTTACGTGAATAAATCTGTTGTGAATCGAGTTGAATTGACAGTTTGTGGTTTCATTGTGTCTATTGGTTGTAAACGTTTCGTTCGTGGGTATGACGTAATGTCTACATAATTTTTTATTCGTTGCCATGCAGGAAAGTTGTGACTGTTACTAAACGAGTACATGTTTCTTTATTTTTGTTACAGTAGATTTTTTTCCTTTCAAAACAGCAGAACAGAAAAGCTTAAACCATTTTCCTATTATGCAACAGACCTAACGTAGTATACGAGAACTCAAAGTATTGCGGCGACATCAACATCGCTGCATGAGAACTACGCATCATACTGACGTCACGCAAAATACTGTATCGCGCAAGCAGAGTTTACCACGCAACTAGCATTGTATATCGTGGATAGGCCTTAGAATTGATCAAGTCCGGTTAAGCAAACGACAACCATCTAGGGGGAACAGCGAAATGTCATTAAAAAAAATAGAATTGATAATTTCATGAAACTGTTCGCTCATTTCATGAAATGATTGTGTTTCATAAAATAGCCAGCTAAAATTGACCATAACCTATGCTTTCCGATCTGATGCGATGCGAGCCGTTTTGTGGAAATCATCCTTAAGGGTTTGGCCTTAAATAATTCACGTTAATTATTAAATTATTTCAGATAGCTTGCAGTTTTTTATGTTCTATTTGCGTAATGCGCCATGATGCACAACAGAAACAAAGCGACATCAACGCCTCTACCGGTGGATAATCTAACTAGTTAACAATATGATCAGTAATGTTTGGCCACATCATGAAGTAGTCGTGCGTTTAACAGTTCATATCATCAAGCATTAGGTGTTCAATGATCTGGCCAGACCACATCATGATGTAACCAGCGAATTCATTCATTTTCTTTTTTCAGCGAATTCATTCATTCATTCAAATTCATTCATGAAATACAACCATTTCATGAAATGGTCGAACACTTCATGAAATTATCAATTCTAAGATCTGGCCACCACATAAATACAACGTCCTGACATCAATCGTTGGACAGTTGCCCACTAGACACAACACCCGTCTGGTCGGAGGATCCTCTCTTCTATATAGAGGATGAGTGAATTTTACACCTCATTTCTCACACCTTTTATAGTATTCAATCAGAAAACTGTGTACAAAGTGAGTATGCATAAACTTCGATTTGCACTCGCAAACCGTAGCCTCTTATAAGTTTAAGCCCTGCAAATAAACTGCTCGAAGCATCGTTTAATAGGCGATTCAGTTGAAGCGTGGAAACTGATCTTCACCGATCTTGAAAGGAATTTAGCCTTTATGCTACAGGCCAATCATCCAATCGAATTACTTTTTCCTTTTAACACTACTCAAAGACTACCCTGCTAGTAATCCAATTAGCTGAATCAAAGGTCACATCACTGAATTCAGCGGATCCCATAACAAACGAAACGTGAAAAAAGCAACCCAATTCCAATGGGAAATTATCAGCTTTTCACAACGTAACGTTAAACACAATTACACAAAGGAACTGGCTTCCAATAAAGGGTGAGGATTCAATTTAATTTGTCACCACCCGACATATCCGATTGCCAATCGATTGACTTGATTTATTTATGAAGACTGGCAAGGCCACATATACAAATATACTTTAAATAGTAGGTATTTTTATGGGTAATATTTATCTTATCTTCTAAAACGGGATTGATCTTCTAATGACGAGCACTTTTTAAATTAATTAACCTCTTGTAACTTTTTGGGCTTAGAAGCCCAAAAAGTTACAAGAGGTTAATTAAGATGAGCCTCTTTTTACTTTTCTAGCGTTTCTCTCAGTTGGTCGCATTAACTAAGCTACTCACCCCGATGGGTGAGTAGCTTAGCTACTGCCCGATGTTTAACCTTTTTTTTTATTTAACGTGGAGAAATGCTTTTGCTTTCTGTATTACCACGGGCAGATAGTGCAGTTATGTGGGACTCAAACCCACTAAAACTGCACGGTCCTCTGCCGCTTTTGGCGGGGGAACACGGGTACGCATTAGCACTCATCCGTGTACCCGCCGCGGCTGTCCGTCACCGGACCCTCCTCTGGGGAGTACTCCCCAAGTCCCCATCACCGGCGCACCAGAACCTAACGTTAGAACTGTGAACAACTGTGCGAGAGCCGAGCGAGCGAAGCGAGCGGTGCCTCGGCAGCGACCGGAGAGCGCACCATAGAAGATGGTCGCCGTTACTTGGTTATTTAGTATTTTTAAGACACCAAAATAGGAATTTGAAGTTCACAAAAAGAGGCACATTCATTATATTAGATTGTTCAATAATATTTTTGGGAAAGTAAAATGGGAATTATTGGAGCTTCCATTTTAATTTATGTTTACAATTGCGTTTCTAATTTGATAGATGAGGTATGCTTTTTCGTAAACTTAGTTAACAGGATAAGGTCACGGACACGCTGTCCCGTTGAGCTAAGTTCTATTAGTGTCTCCACGTTCACGCCGCGTCAATACAAACGCTACGCTATTATCAAGTAGTCATTGTTCTAACGATACTGTGTCTCGTAAGCGTGGCGTAAAGGAGACGTTTACGCTGCGTTTATATTGCGTATACGTTTGACAAACACTACGATGGGCCAAAGCACAGATTTATAGGAGGAATATGACGCAAAGAAGAACGACTGACTTTTGTTCTTAATTTGATTTCCGAACCTCTTGCCGTGCCATCGTCCTTCTTTTATGGCACAGCTCCAAGAATCGTTTAAACGAACTGCCATAACCATTTCTGGCAAAAGCTACCATAATGCTGACAATTTAAATCTCGCAAAACGATAGTCAACATATTAAAATTCTGTACAAGGAATGTTATTATGTTCGTGCAAAAGGAGACAATTAGATTTTATCACTTACCCCAATTGTGAATGATACAGGGGCACACAACAGCCTGAAACAATAACAATTTTAAGTCCTATTATTATACTCTGAGTATTACAACCAATATCCCGGCTGGCGATATTAACCCTATATGAAATTATAAACTAAGAAGGCTGGTATTGGTACAGTATGTGACGTTTTCAATCTACTTCTACACAAAACAGGTAAAGTTATTTCTACGATAAGTGATTTTATTTCTCTGAGTAGGTTTGTACAAACACTTTTACATGTCAATCATATTTTTAAAACTTTATGAGGTCGGCGTTTCCTAATTCTGAGAACAAAGGCCCAAACAAACTCAGACGTCAAAGTCCCTTTAAAGGGCAGACATAATCTTAGTCAGATCATGTAACAATAAGTTGAGAATCATACATGTAGATTGTACTGATCCACGCGTCATGTTCGTGAACGCGCGCCGACGTCGGTTGAGACTGGTCATCTTTTAACTGCCAAGGCTTATTTTTAATCTTATATTTTGAATTGTTTCTTCATTTGTCTTTTTTTACATTGTTCTCACTTAAAGAAGCAACACGAATAATGTACCCAGGATTTTGTAATATCTTGAATTTAAAAGAGTGTCCATGGAGATTCTTGCCCGTTCTTCTCCATAGAGATCTACGATTTGGAATCAACTTTCTGACACTGACAGACTATTTAATTTTGACAATTCAAAAGTGCCTGTACAAGGTTTAATTGAAATAAATGCTTTGAGTTTGAGTTTGATTGGGAAAGAACCACACAGGTTTAATTGGATTTGTCCAGTCAGTGCACGCATTTCGTGCAGCTCAACTCAGTACTCTAGAAATACTGATCCGCACTCTAAAGTCCCCGTCACGAGAAGCTATAAATTTTGTAAACGCACATTCGGAGGTTCGCAACCTTTGGATCGAATAAAAAAAAACAGTTTTGTAATGATTTTTATTTTATAGGGATATAATTATGTTAACACACACATCTAATTACTGTCGTCAGACGATTCCGAGTATTCTGCATCTGCATTCTACAGCATTGACAGCTTCAGCGTGAACTTACTTCAAAATGGCGTTCCAAGTGCTTACGTTCCATTAGTCAGATGCGTTTCAGTACACAAAACATTATTTATTTATCCATTTAGACGATAAGCGCTTTATATCGCTAAAATATAACCCAACCAAGCGAAATTGCTCATTCGTTTCGTGGTACACCTAATTATGTTATTTTGAGTTGATTGAATTTGGGATCATTTTGTTGTTAATTGAATTGTCGGTAGCTACGTAACTTAGTAGAAGTTCTTTATTTACAAAATGTATAGCTTCTCGTGACGGGGACTTTAATTGCGTAAAACACCATCAATCAAAATCTGAATCATTTTGAAGGATATTGCTAATCCATTGCTTTATATGTTCGAATAATTTGTCTGCTTAACAACGTAAATAACGCAATGAATGTTGTTGAACTGTCAAAATGAAAGCATTTGCTAGTGATAGTGTCTTATGCAATTACCCCGCAGATTAGAATCATTATTTCACTGTTAGAAAGCTTGGTTGAAAGCTGCGTTACTGTCGATTGACATGGGATACTTTTGTACCAGAAAAGTACACGGTCCTCATGGAAATCTCAATATGGGTGAAACCCAATCAACTTTGAACCTTATGCTTATTTTAGCAATAAAGTTGAAAATCTTATAAAGAAATTTGACAGATTGTAGGGTCCCGGGAATTGTCAGAGACGTATTATAATTTTTGTAACGTGACTTAGGGGCCGATTGTTCAATCATTAGGTAATTATTAGATACTCGGATAATAAATGTGACGTTTAGACAGATCTTCAATACAACAACTCTCAAATTGACAAACTTATTCGTCGGATAAAAGTTAACTTGAAAAACTAGCTTATTATTAAAACTTTCCCTCAACCAAACTAATTTGGTATTCTGTGCCACAACATCCATGAAACTAACTTTTCTTTCAAGATAATAGAATACAGTCGATACTCATCTGAAAGTTACAAAACACTCGTGTTCCTTCAAAGTTGAGGAATAGTCGAATCGGAGCCTATTCAGTGCATAAATAATGTTGGAAACGATATTACGATCAAGGAACGAAAAGATAACGCACATTTCTTCCAACATTTTCATACTTAGGTACAGACGCCAGCACATCAAGCTACTACAATCTGTCAAATTTCTTTAATAGATTTTCAACTTTATCGCTATTACTATAAGGTTCAAAGTTGATTGGGAAACTTTGACAGTTTCGGGTGGCTTGATGTGCTGGCGTCTGTACTATCTAACCGAATACAGTAAGTATTCGGAAAATATTAAATTCCTGAACTGTAGGTATTCTTTTTACTAGCGTACCGATGACAAAAAGTTGCAACATCTTTGCCCCAAAATTCAGCTGCACGAGCTCCGCTCACTGACGCAGTCTTTAGATCATTAAGTGCACAGGTGACAGCATGCGTGTATCATCAGCATCATCATTTTAGCCGAAAGACGTCCACTGCTGGACATAGGCCTCCCCCAAGCACTTCCACTTCGACCGGTTCTGTGCTTCTCGCATCCAACGGGTTCCTGCGGCCTTCACAAGGCGCACGCGTGTATGTATAACCAAAAATGTATGTAAACGAATCATGTGCGTGTTGCCAGTGATGAACTATGGCACTGAAACGTGGTCGCTCACAATGGACCTTATTAGAAGGCTGAAAGTCACCCAAAGGGCAATGGACAAGGTGAACCGTGCTTGTGAAGGCCGCAGGAACCCGTTGGATGCGAGAAGCACAAAACCGGTCGAAATGGAGGTGCTTGTGGGAGGCCTATGTCTAGCAGTGGACATCTTTTGGCTGAAATTCTGATGATGATGATGAAACGAATCCAAATCTGTAAGGATCGTAGCAGGTGGCGTTCTGTAGTTTCTGCCTCATCATCATCTGCCTAGCTTTTTCACAAATACCTATGTTGGGGTCGACTTCCAGTCTAACTGGATGCAGCTGACTAATATTTTACATGGAGTAAATCCCTATCTGATCTACACAACCCAGTTATTGGGAAATACGATACTCTTGGTAAGACTGGTTGTCAGACCTTCGGGCTTCTGACGATTGTCAAAGCTCCACGAATGATAACCGGGTGCTTTCCGAGGTACGGAGGAGTCTCGATATGTAAAGGTCACCCATCCACGGACCGACCGCGGCAAGCGTAGCGTAACAGAAACATACATGAAAAGAAAATTGCAAAATCTTTTCGTGACTCCGCTGCACGCAGTACAATATGCTTACAAAATCTGTTTATACTACGTTATTTTTAGTATATATGAATCACGAGCGTTTTCCACCATTATAATGAACGATTATGAAGAGATTTGGCCATAATAAGCCCTGTGTATCAAGCGGAATAATGATCCCTGTATGACGTCATTAACCTCATTAGTGAACGCATAAATGTTTTTGCTCGTCTTCCTCCCACGTTTTACGATGGCTATATAAAATAATCTAAGGAAACGTTCGGTTTTGGATATGTATTTTCTTTGTTTATGAGGTTATGCGACAAGGGTGATAAAATTGTTTTGGTTCTTGTCTAAAATGAGCAGGAGTGATACGAGAAATTTAGACCATGGCGTGGGAAAAATATTGTCAAGTCATCAGATTTAATCAAGTACCTATCTAGTACATTCCGATTTGAAAAGCAAAATGGTGGCCCAGCGTTAACGGCTGCGACTTACAAGTTGTACCTAGGTCGTGGGTTCGAACCCTCACAGGGTCTTTACTTTGTGTAAATTATTTCATCACCTCTGCTCTAAAATTGGTCAAGGAAAACATCGTGACAAAACAGGCATGTCCTAGAACCAAAAAATCCAAGACATGTGACATCTACCAACCTGCACTGGGCCCGCGTGGTGGATTACGGCCCACTTCTTCTCACAACAGGAGAATGTTCCCAGTGCTGGGATACAGCCTGTATCCCAGCACTGGGAACATTATAGGGTGATTATGCTTATGCATATATTCGGAAAAAGAATCGCCAGACCACTTACCTACTTAGACTGTTGAAACTCATCATCACGATATTATTGACGCTAATAATGAGGACCAGTGCAAATGAGGAAAGACAACCAAACTTATTCATTTTTAGGGTTCCGTAGCCAAATGGCATATGATGGTACGGAACCCTCGGTGCGCGAGTCCGACTCGCTCTTACCCGGTTTTTATTGTGGCACACCAACGACTTATTCACTAATACATTTTTTCGGGTATACTGTAACAATTGAACTTAAAATCTAGAGTGAATTCGTCACTTACAGGTTGTGCACAGCACTTCAATATTTCAAGTTTTATAATTTTACATGTAGGTTTAAAAAACAAAACTACATGAAAACAAAATTGAAAATTAAAAAAAAGAAAATAAATTTTCATATCAAAAACAATTTATTTTAAAACCAATTATCCTAAAAGTCTTCACGAAACTTAGTAAACTTAAAACAAACAATTTAATTAATCTGCTTAGCGAGTCGATGTACGTAAACTAACTTCATTCAATTTGAACAACATGTTTTAAGTGACGGCTGCTGTAATGAATCGCATTTCACTACTACGGGTCTTCGTTTCATTTTTAGGGTTCCGTACCAATCCGGGACCCTATTACTAAGACTCCACTGTCCGTCTGTCTGTCACCAGGCTGTATCTCATGGACCGTGATAGCTAGACAGTTGAAATTTTCACTGGATGATGTATTTCTGTTGCCGCTGTAACAACAAATAATAAAAATCAAACACATAACACTCCTTTTGGGCTTCGCCGCAGTCGGGTAATAAAATAAAGTTAAAATTTAAAGGGGTATAAAAGAAACGTTTTTTTTCGGCGTTTTATGCTTTGTGGTACGGAACACTTCGGTGCGAGTCCGACTCGCACTTGACCGGTTTTTATTACCCGATTTTAAAGAAGTAAAGTTTTCAACAAAATTGTATTTGCACTAGATTTACGTGGTGGAGTACTTACGGCCTTTACATCTATACAAATAAATAAAATTGAAGTGTCTGTTTGTAATGTCAAAATAACAGCTTTTTACTAAATGCATAAGAAAGTATATATAGTACTTATAAGAAAAAACTATAAATTTTTATAAATTATGTCCGTCTGTCTGTTTGTTCCGGCTAATCTCCGAAACGGCTGGACCGATTTTGACGGGGCTTTCACTTGTTGTAAAGAGTAACTTTGGCTACTTTTATTGTAGAAACAAAGACAAAGAATTATTAAAGAGACACATTGTTGTTTTCTGACATCCACGCGAACGAAATGGCCGGCAAACATGAAATAAAATATCTGCGGCTACGCAGGTCCCCAAAAAAAAGTGCTCCCGCGCCCCATACGTTCTTTAAATCAAAGTTACTGGCTTAGCTTACTATAACTGCCACAGAGAGGTGGTTTGAGTCATAGTTAGGGGTAGGTAATTTATTGGCTTCCAGTCTGTCTAGACTGGAAGCCAATACCAGGTTCCAGCGACTACTAATCCGACCTCTACAACCCAGCTCCTGAGTAACACGATACCGCTTGGTTACATATTACTGCTTACATCAATCTGTCTAGCCTTTTCCCAACTATGTTGGGGTCGGCTTCCAGTCTAACCGGATTCAGCTGAATACCTGTGTTTTAGACGGAGCGACTGCCTATCTGACTTCCACAACCCAGCTACTAGGTAATACGTTACCCCTTGGTAAAACTGGTTGTCAGACTTTCGGGCTTCTGACTGCCCGTAACGACTGTCAAAGATCCACGAATGACAGCCGGGACCAACGGCTGAACGTGCTTTCCGAGGCACGGAGGGGTCTCGGCATGGAAAGATGGTCACCCATCCACAGACCAACCTCGGCAAGCGTAGCTTAACCTGATCGATCGACCTGTGCGGCTGTTATTATTTAGCCATCAGGAACAAATTCAAAGACAAACAATAGATCAAAAAACACATTTTGCCAAAATCTAACCATTAGTTACTGTTTTTAACAATTGGTTAAGTTAACTACGGATCGGAAAACCGGCCCTTAGTACCTGATGTCGTTTATATTTTATTTGTGTAACACTGGGTCGTCGCTGACCTCGGTCAACTTTGAAACGTGACACTGGCTTGTTGACGTTTATCACTTTTCTACTAAGATAAATAGCTGGATATAAATTGGTTGGTAGGGAACAGCGGGGTAATTGCGTAACACTATCTGTAGCAATGGCTTACATTTTGACAGTTCGACAACTTTCATTGCGTTATTTACGTTGTTTTGAACATATGAAGCAATGGATTAGCAATATCCTTCAAAATTATTCAGATTGAGACGAATAATGTGTTACGCAATTAAGGTGCTGGATAATCTTTTCTTGTATAAAACTCGTTTTTGATTCCAAATGATTTCATTTGAATAGAATCGTGGAGTCCGTCATATAAAATTTGCAAAGTCAAAGTTAAACCATTTATTTCAAAAGAGCCCACTTTTAAATGTGAAAGTTACCAAGAAAATATTGTTTTTTCTAGTTGCCCCTTCCAAAAGGTAGTTTCGTATGGAGAAGAATGGGCAAGAAATTTCACGGTTACTCTTTTGAAATGTTATACAATATTTTGTATACCATACACTACTTCTACACTACTCCTACCCTACTCCTACCCTACTCCAACCCTACTCCTACACTATTCCTACCCTACTCCTACCCTACTCCTACACTACTCCTACACTACTCCTACCCTACTCCTACACTACTCCTACCCTACTCCTACCCTACTCCTACCTTACTTCTACCCACTGCCATAGATATATTAAATTTTTCTCTACGTAAGAACCATCCTCGTACTTCAAGGAATATTCTAAAAAAAGAATTAGCGAAATCGATTCAGCTGTTCTCGAGATTTGCGCTTAACAACACATTCAGCGATTAATTTTTATATTATAGATTTAACCATTCGACATCACAATTAATTAATTAAAGGCTGCATTAATCATGTGGTTACGGATGAAACTAATACGCCTACGCTTTCAGGAACAAATTGAAAAGGTCGAAGCTTCCATATGACAGGTAGGGGTGACGTCATTTATACGTCACAATGGCGGCAAGGTATTAGAAAACTCGCCCACTGGACGCCTTCTACATTAGGTTACGATGATGCAAGAACAAAAGTGATTGGATAATGATCGTTGGGTACATATCAAATGGGTAGATATTATCTCGAAACGAAAATTCCTTTAATTTTGACAATTCAACAATAGGTAATACGGGCTGTCTGCCACTCCACGTCAATGCGCATTTTGCGTACGGAATTCAACAATATCCATTGCCTTATACTTACTTTAAAGTTGCAAAACTTTCAAACAGAGGAAGCAATAGATTCTGTTGTATTGTCATTCCGAATGTGTTACACTTTAGGATACTGAACGTCGGTTAGCACGTTACCTAAGGCTCACAGATGAGCGATTCTGCTCTATAGCTAGGCTACCTCAATACTGTAGCAATGTCAGAAAGAACGCGGAACTTTGCGTTTTCATATTTTTTGACTATGTTTTTTATCATTCCTTTGATATTGGGATCGTGGGCGTTGTAGCGTGGGCTTGAGTTCAACTCATGTTTGATGGATGAGCAAGCCCCGTTTTGTTGGGTCGTGCATTTGTATTTGATCTTAGTGGGGTCTGTGTTAGTGAGCTCAGGAACAGATCTATTGTTGTTGATATTGTTACAGCAGAGGTCAGCACTGTTAGCAATTTGAAATTTACTTTTAGTAAATATTTTTGGTTATGACGTTATCCATACTTATATTATAAATGCAAAAGTGTGTCTGTCTGTTACCTCTTCACGCTTAAACCGCTGATCATATTAAGATGAAGTTTGGAATAGAAATAGTTTGAGTCCCGGGAAAGGACATAGGATACTTTTTATTTTCAGCCCGATATTCCCACGGGATCGAAACTAATGCGGGTGAAACTGCGGGGCGCTGCTAGTATTATAAATGCGAAAGTGTGTCTGTCTGTCTGTTACCTCTTCACGCTTAAACCGCTGAACCGATTTAGACTTGATATAAAGATAGTTTGAGGCCCGGGAAAGGACATAGGATAGTTTTCATCCAGATACACTTATGCGGGTGAAATCGCGGGACGCTGCTAGTATGTAATTATCGTTATCTGACTCGTAAAAAATGATAAACAATTAGTTGCTGTAAAAAAACTATTAATATTTTGTCTGCCTACGGTACCTGCATGAATACATATCGCCCTGAAAAATTGTTACTGTAAGTATAATCGCTTAAATTTTAAGCCATGTTCAGAACGGTCCTCAAATACTGCATTAACTATTGCAAACATTTTCTTCAGCTCAACTTAAAATGTTAAAGTATGAAACTCCGTCGACTTAAAGAAAACTTTGCTTCTACGCTTCACTTATTTCTCCATAAAAACAAGTCGTCCAGTCCGGTAGCGTTACCTGTGAACCTTTTCTCTAAAGTTCAGTTACTTACTCTCATTAAAAAACTTTGCACACACATTTGAATAGGTTCGCTTTCATGTATTTTTTTTTCGAATGAAATGCCTCATTTTTGCTTCGAGAATGTTCCTATGTTGGGTCGAGAATACATTGTAGGAGCTTGTATAATGAATCTACAGCGTTTGTTAAACTGATTTACGTAAACAATAGTACCACGCTACGGCGAATGTTAGGCGTGCCACAAGGCTCGTACCTCGGCCCTGTATGCGGTGTGACATAACAAGCTCTGCAACTCAATTTAAATGCACAATGATATTTTGTCTAGACTCTTAATGTTTTGTAGTTGGTATTTTAGTTTAATTAAAGTTTTAACGGTATATTATGAGTTCGTGCTGCATTTTGTTGTTATATAAATTCACTGTATGTTGTATGAGCAAATATTACACACAGCTACATCTAAATGTCAAAATATTTGATAGCAATGTGGCCGTAATATAAGATTGTGGGTGTTGTTCAGCGCTTGGGAGAGCTTCATCAAGTGAAGGATTTTAATAACCATTACCAGTAGTAACAAATGATATTAGATTGTTACATAATCTGATCTTTGCGTAACAATGAGCTTTATTATGTCCTTCGTACTTTACGGAAGAATACCCATGTACCTATTTAGCTTCACAGGATAGCGTCGTTAATGGACTAAACCTTAGCGCGATTTTACATGCCAAATTGCCAATACATTTTGTCAAAGATGCTTGTCCTTTTTTGGCCACCCGTACGTCCCTAAGTGCCTTCCCTCGATCTGCATGAACTTTGAGCTTTCTGGGTCAAATTTGAATTTCCAATGGGATGTGGGACCGGCAGACCGTGTAAATTATATCACACTGATGTTCTGGAGCAAAGATCGGGCCTACTAAAAATTTATACGCGAAAATACGACCATTAGAATAATGATAAAGTTTAAAGTGCCGTAATTAAAATTGTGTTATCGCACTGTAGGTACTTAAAACAAAAGATCAAACTGTAATTACACGAATATAAATTATGAACGTAATTGTGTAAGTATTGAATTGTAAATTGCCATTATATCGCAGTGGGAAAAACCATAACAGTTTGAAATAAGCACCAGGACGATAATACATAAAGTGGGAAATACCCATGTAACTCTCGACGAAGATTGGATTAATAGCCATTTAGTTGTTAATAAACATTTAAATATGACTTGGCATTAAGGAAAATGATAATACGCAAGATGTTAACAGATGCAATATAAATAAACATGATTTTGAAATAACTACTTAATCTATACTAATAAAGCTGAAGAGGTTCTTTGTTTTAACGCGCTAATCTCTGGAACTGCCGAACTATTTCAGTCGGATTTAAACAAATATTTTTGCATTTGATAGCCCAATTCTTGGAGTAGTTATATGCTATTTAACATCACGTTACGAGCCTTAGCAGCCGAGCAAAAGAAAAAAAGTCAGAAAGAACGCTAATCGAAAATTAAGTAATAGCTCGGGCGATGCAATGCGACGCGGGAGAGTGGGAGGATTTCACGAGGATTGAGTCGCGGGCAGAGGCTTGTCAATATATAAATACAATACTTTTTATTATGTACACCATATGAATTTCTGACATTTAAGTAAAAATTTTACATTTAACATTTTGATTTTACTTTGCAGTCTTTTGATTTGGGTTCTTTGCTCATAAGAATACAAAATGGTGGTTGCCACTGTTCATTACGCGGTTTAGTGCCACCGTATAGAAAACCATGATTACTTGGACTATTTCTTAACTAAACTTTCTCGTCTTCCCCAGATCGACAATGTTCACCATCCAGCCGAACGCCTCGGTCCTAGTATACACCCCAGGTGACAATCAGACTGAGAGCGACTACACCCCTTACGAGGATCGACTGGAGACGTATCTGGTGCCAGTGCTGTTTGCCATCATCTTTATAGTAGGGGTGCTTGGCAATGGGACTCTGGTCATTGTCTATGTCAGGCACAGGGGCATGAGAAATGCGCCGAACACGTAAGTATTAACAAATTTTGATCTTTGCTGTAATTTATATTTCATAATCACTGATATCATAACGGTGAAGGAAAACATTGTGAAATACTGACAGTTTGCTGACATTTCATAAGCAACTGATGCATGTGATGATGTACCTAATGTCTACGATATTGTTGTTCGTTTGTACTAGAAGTGGAAACTTGCAATTGGCCTTAAACTTTGTTGTACTAAAAACTGTTACCATTCTTTGTTATTTACGGTTACTGTAAGTTTTCCTAATAAAATAAATAATAAAACGTAAAGATTCGAACCAGTCTGACTATGATGATGATACTTTAATTCCAATAGTTTCTGGGACTTTTGTTCTATGAATGTACAACTAACGTCAATAAGATGGTTTTTTAAATAACCGCTGCAATAAAGAGTAGCGATGAGGTTGTCACATTAAAGCTAAAGCGGATTTCACACTACATCACGCCATGGTGCGCGGGACACGCACATCGCACATATTATTATTTTCTACATACAAATTCAATAGAAACGCCCGTTTCCGTTGGTGCCCACAGTTGTGGTCTACATAAATGTGGTCAACTAATACCCATCAAAGCATGTCATTGCTTTTTCGCATTTTTCTCCATTTACTGCATTTTCAAAGTTTCACCCAACTTTTGTTTCCTTACGAGCTTGTTCGATAACTAGCCAAGTTTCGTCCTGTCCCTTATTAGTTCCATTCGTTAGAATGTTTCCCCTATCGAATGTGATATTACCAAACATTACTCTTACCCGATCATTCAAAAACTTTGGAGGGTGAAAGTTTCCCTTTGTCTTCTGATTTTCTTTAGAATTTGAATTAAGGCTTTTAATTAATAAATGTCACCCACATTGTGTTATCTATGTGGTGAAAACCGTCATCAGAGGAGCAATTCTCGTAATTTTAAGAACGTTCATAGGTCTAAATCTGTCAAAAATACCTCTAATTTCCCTACATTTTGACAAGTTTTTGACATTTGTTTGTCGCCGAGATGAGACTGTGACTAGGATTTTGAACCGTTTAAAATTACGAGAATTGGCCTTCTGATTATTGTCAAAAAGATAGCCGCTATAACAGCCGCAGGGTTCGATCTTCAAGGTTAAACAACGCTTACTTACTGTTGAGATGGCCATCCATTGCATACCGAGACCCCTCATGCCTTGGAACGTTGGTCCCGGCTGTCATTTGAAGATTTGAGAGTCATTACATGTAGTCAGAAGCCCGAAACACAGGCATTTGCTTCATATAAAATACTGGTATTCAGCTACATCAGGTTAGACTGGAAGCCGACCCAAACATAGAACTTAGGAAAAAGTTAGGCAGGGCAGATGATGATTATAACCAGTCCACTATTCTTTGTTACCTAACCGCCACAGCTGAAATTACTGCTGCAATAGTCTCAACTGTTGCAGCAGTAATTTCAAACGAACAGTCTTATTCTTGCAGTTAACAACATGAAGAAGAGATTGGTGTGTTATATTATGAAATTCTTAAATATTATGGGAATCACTATGATTATATGCAGGCTGGCAGGGTAATAGACGCGCAACCAGTAACCATGAATTCAGCACCTGATTCTAGAGGGTTTTTTTTTAAATTACCGATCAATTCCCTTATTTTTCAGAATCATGTACTGAACCTATTAACCTATATTGAATAAATTGCCTGGAAACTTAAAAACTTGTATGAATGACATACAAGATTCTAACATCATTTAAACCAATTTCAGAACCAAACTAGAACAGTCTTACACAAAATATGTAGCAGATTCTAGTTTCAGTCAATTTATGACTCAGTACATGTTATTTTAAAGCAATAGGCTATTTGAACGGTTTCTGATAAACATCTCAGATTATGGTGTCTAACGAGCCCACAAAAACCTATTACTTCAAATTGCGTAATGTATTTCTTTTAAAAAATAGTAAATAAAAATGTACTGTTTAAATAAGCCGCCAAAACGCTATCTTTAACAATATGGCGTCGTGACGTCACGATTCACGTAAACAAACGTTGAAACGGTCGAGATACTAGACAAAAGTCATCTGTTCTGTCAACGATAGACAGAAATTTACTAAATCATGACGTCATCTTAAGTTCAGCCAATCCAGACCGTTTTCGATTACGTGGCGCCAGATTTAAAAAGATGAAGTTTTTTCGGGATTTTTTTTATAAATAATACATTGTTTTGTAGTAAAATTAATGCAAATCGATTTTAAAAGCGATAATCTATACGAGTGTCAATAATTATGACCTTATTTTTTACATTGTCAAATAGCCTATTCTGACGCCAATTATCATGGTGCCATAGCGCTTGCATATTTCATGCAAGATAACAAGCTAGCATCCGATTTCCGATACCATGCAATATCCATCCATAATTTCTTCCCTCTCCCCATACATTACTGTCAACTATCAGAATATCCATATTTTACTAACAATAGGATATAACTAGTTTCTTGTCTGATGCATCGTTCATTAGGGTTCCGTACCAAAATGGTAAAAACGGAACCCTTATGGTGAGACTAAGTCTGTCTGTCTGTCTGTCACAGCTGGATATCTCGAGAACTACTAATGCTATCAACTTGAAATTTGGAATAGTTATAAATGACGTTTGCCCAACTATTTTGCAAATAAAATAAAGACAAGGAAGAAATAAAAATATATGTATATTTTTTGCAACAGGGACTGAAAGGGGGTCTGGAAAATTAGAAGTCGGTACTAGGACATGTGGGGTATCATATGAAAGAGCGCAGTTTGCACATTCTCAAACATTTTTTCTTTTTTTTTTTAGGCTGCATAGTTTTCGACTTTTGTTGAAAAATGTAAAAAAAATACCGTTCCCCCCCTTTTCTCCGAAGTTTGCAAAGAGAAAAATCAGAAATAATTTTATGTACGAGTAATAGAAGATTATGTAAAGATTACAAGCAAAATAAAATGAAGTCTCTAAATATCACACTTTTTCAGAAATCATCAACAAAAGATACATTAGTTTAGTTCCACTATCGGTCCAGAGAAAAACTGCAATATTCTATTCTATACCGCAGTGCACAGTGTTAAAATTCTCTGACGAATATAGGCCTCGCCGATGAAAATTTAAAAAAAAATATGTTACGGAACCCTCTGTGCGCGAGTCGGACTCGCTCTTGCCCGGTTTTTCTATAAATTTAAATGGATTGTTTAACTATTTAATTACTAGTAGCGCCCCGCGGTTTCAGCCGCATAGGTAAGTTTCGGTCCCGTAGGAATGTAAGGATAAAAAGTAACCTATGTGTTAATTCTGGTTATAAACTATCTGTGTGCCAAATTTCATACAAATTTCGTAGGTTTTGCGTGAAAGAGCAACAAACATCCATACTCACAAACTTTTGCCTTAATAATATTAGTGTGATAATAAAAATAATAAATAACTAAGATATAATAAAGTAGGAGTAGGACTCCCCTTTATTTATAAACGTTGCTTACAGTTAAGTAGTGATTAGCGACTATTAAGCCATACATTTTTGACGTTTGAACGTCACTTGACTTAAAACATCGTTTATAAATAAACCTCATGTTGATGACATGAGGTTTAATTATTTAAAGTTAAGTTGTAGGTTGTTGTTGTGTATGGTTGGTTTTATTTTGTTTTCTCCTGTGTTTAGGCAGAATGTTTTTAGGTTTTTTGCCATGTCATTTCGTTGGAATAGAAACAAAATTGCTACCTATGCCTCTATGAGATGTCATAGAGGGGCGCAATTTCATTTCCCTCCGAACGCCTACCCGACAACACGCCGAGCCTATTGAGGGTATGTGGCTGTTCTAGTTACACCCACATTTCGCCAGTTATGTTGTCTCATACATGAGACAACAGTATTTACTTTTTATTTCATCGAGGAAACCGGGACTCTGGATCTGGATGGATGGACTCTGGTGGCAATAGGCGCCCCATATTGTAATATGGGGCGCCTATTGCCACCAAGCGGGCACAAATCCAGAGTCCCGGTTTCCTCGATGAAATAAAAAGTAAATACTAATATATGGTAAAAAAAAGGAAGAAATATCAACCTTTGTTCCACTAACATCTAATAGACTTGCGACAGTTGCGACTACATAACCTAAAACACAAGCGCGGTCTTTGTCGGACTGCATAGAAAAGAAAGTGAAGCGCGATGACACAACGCTGGTAATTTATTGCAAGTTATGAAGCAATTATCTATTTACAAAAAATGTATTGTTTGGACTAAAAATTTAATACACTAGTTGTTTTAGTATGTTGCTTGTAGAATAATCTGACAAAAAATCATAATGATTGTATGTATATTATTGAGTATGTTTTTTATTGTAAAAAGAAAGTTTTTAGAGATATCTTCAGGATTTTTTTCAATCGTATCAAATTAGTTGTAATGTTTTCAACACACTATCTACCTAGCATATGTCCTGAAGAATATCATATATTTTTCTGTTTTGGTTTACTGTAGTCGATCATATACTTTTATTGTTTCTAAAACTTGCGTTTTTTACGTTTAGGTCCTCTTAAAGAGAAAGCCTCTTAAAGAGTTAGAGCTCTTAGTTGTTATTTACTTGTTAAAATATCATCATGTGCCTAGAGTTTTCCTAACTATGGTAGGGTCGGCTTTCAGTCTAACCGGATTCAGTTGAGTAGGCACGGAGCGACTGCGTATCTGACCCCCACAACCTAGTGACTGGGTAATACGATACCCCTTGGTAAGACTGGTTGTCGAACTTTCGAGCTTCTGACGACCCGTAACGACTGTCAAAGATCCACGAATGACAGCCGGGACCAACAGCGAGGCACGGAGGGGTCTTGGGTATGTAACGATGGTCACCGCAGCCAGCGTAGCTTAACCTGATTGATAGATCCGTGCGGCTGTTGTTACTTAGCCGCAAGCAATAATAATAAACCATTTTACATTAATTAATTTATTTTCTTTTCGTCCCCAGGTACATATTCTCGCTGGCCTTAGCTGACCTGCTAGTGATCCTGATATGCGTGCCGTTCGTCTCAATCATCTACACACTGGAATCATGGCCATGGGGGGAGGTAATTTGCCGTATCTCCGAAGCAGGCAAGGATGTGAGCATCGGAGTATCAGTCTTCACGTTGACAGCCTTATCAGCTGAAAGATACTGCGCTATTGTGAATCCATTTAGAAGGCTCCAGGTGAGTAAATTGGATTTTTAAAACATCGCAAGTGTATCGGTATAAAGGAAGCTGGATTTGAACCCGTTTGAAGAAAAGATTTTCTGGAAAATTGATGTTTTCTTCCAGGATGTGTTTCTGTTGCTCAGGTTTTGAAATTGAGTGTTATAAAACTGACCAAGTTTTAGATTTATTTCTTTGCTTTTGTTGGATGGATTGCTAAGATTTAAAGGGTATTGTAAGAGTGAGTACCTAAGTACTGTGAGACATTTATACGAGTAGGAGTCTATACTCGAGCATTTACTAGTAACAGAACATCGAGCATTCGACGTTTTATAATTTTATCGAAACGCACTTCGTGTTCGAAGTGCGGTTGCGGATGTTTTGTTATTGGAGTAACATATTTTTATCGAGCAAACATGAGCGATCAGGAACGAGCAATCATCAGCAAGGAATGCAAGGTAGAAAGAAATGTTGCAGGTAAATGCTCAATCGCCGTGAAAATTACGTCGAACGCAGCGTTGAGCATTTGCAGGGACGTTACATTACATAGAAATGCTTTTGGAAACTGAGCTTTTGCCTGCAATATACCATTCGTAAGAACGTTAGGAGAACCAAGGTAACCGACATAGCCCGAAGAATTGCCAAACCTAAGTGGCAGTGGGCAAGGCTCATTGCTCGCAGAACAGATGGCCGATGGCGCCGAAAGGTACTGGAGTGGCGACCGCGTACCGGAAGACGTAGCGTTGGAAGGCCTCCCACAAGGTGGTCCGACGACCTTGTGAAGGCTGCAGGAACCCGTTGGATGCGAGAAGCACAGAACCGGTCGTAGTGAAGGTGGTTGGGGGAGGCCTTTGTTGAGCAGTGGACGTCTTTCGGCTGAAATGATGATGATGAAGAACGTTACATTACATGGAAATGCTCGAGAAAATGCTCTAGTGTATACTTAGTATCTATCATCATGCTATCATCTGTAGATCGTAGAAAACCTATGACGCCATTTTATTCGATGTTCCTCATTCAAAATTAGTTCAAAGACGTTGCTTCTTCGACACTTTGCTAGATTATTCACACCAACTAACAAACATTTATTTTTTTCATGTCATTTCTGTCGAGAAGATAAGAAACAGTAAAGTAAGTCTTCAGGGACATCTTGCTTAGCTTATAAGATGACAAGGACATAATTAATTGGATAGAAAACATTTTACTACATATTCCACGTTGGCCTTTTGTTGGTTTTTATTAAAATCTAACTTGTTTTTGCTTACAATATCTTGATTAGAGCTGACAAATAAATCTTGTCTATCATTACTATACTTATCTGTAAAGAGACCTAAAGAAATTGTCTCCGTAACAACGTTAAAATCCAAGAAAAAATATTTGAAGAAATTGAATAGTTAATTTCATTTTTTATTATCTAAAGACGGATTTTAGAATTAAATGAATATTTTCCCCTTTACTAATATCATGTTTACAGTAATCTTTGTGTTATAGGAGTTATTCTGATACTTTAATAAATCGTAAATAAGTCTCCTTCGAGAAAGTTGTTCAGTTTGACAAGGCGATTCACTCCGTGCCGCTTGCAGGTGACTAAATCGCTATCCTGTAAATCGAACACATTGGGATTCAGGAACTCGAGTTGCTGTCAATACGTGAAGTGAGCTCATTACACGAGTGGCACGCATCATCGTCAGAGGTAGCCGCAGTTACCTCTGCCGCGTTTATGAGCACAAATTCATCAAGATGCTATTAATCCGACCTTTCAGAGAAATCGGGAATGGTTACTCTAAAAGTTGACAGTAAATAAAAGCCGATGTTACTTGGTACAGTCACCAGCACATCAAGCTACTACAATCTGTCAAATTTCTTTAATAGATTTTCAACTTTATTGCATAAGGTTCAAAGTTGATTGGGAGAATTTGACAGTTTCGGGTAACCTGTAGCTGTCGTCTGTCTGTACATGCTATCATACTTTGACTGCACAACATCGCTAATAAATCCTAACTCAAAATACACATCACGTCTCAAGTACCCTACAATCTTAACTACAAAGTGTGAACAAACACACGTGTAACTAGTAACTAGTTAGTAACAGTTTAATGGCTCATAGTCGACTAAAGTTTGTCTAACTTGGACCTTTGTTGCAGCTTCGCAAACTTCCACTGGTTTGCGCGACGATCATATGGGCAGCCGCGCTTATCTTCGCTGCGCCCGCGGCGCTGTTCTCAAGCACAGTGACGATGCAGCTACGGCCGAATGTCACCATAGTTTTCTGCACGCCTTTCCCGCCTGGGTGGGACAACTATCCGAAGTAATTTGAACTTTTTCTTCTAGATGATAAGAAGATATAGTTTTTTTTTTAAGTTATTTTAGGTGACGTCTGCTGATCTGTTCTGAAAAAATCTCATCGTGAATGTGAAGACAGATTTGACACGCCCCTCCTTTCCATTGGGCCCTCTGGGAAAGTGCCCAGGGCCCCGTGATCTTCGGGGGCCCTGGCCTGCTCTCATAAAAATCATTATTTACAGCCACCCCGTTCCATTCTACGCATTATTAATACCAGATTTAATGACAAAATAAGTGATTTGCAGTGCGATTTACAATTAGTTTCTAGCCTTCCAGTTATGAATATTAATATGTTTCTCTTATTGTCTCTTATCTACACAGGGGCCCCGTGATCCTTATATGCCCAGGGCCTCTAGCAGGTTAAAGACGGCCCTGTTGAAGTGAACTGTCAATAGTGTCAATCCCTTAAAGCATTCGATGGAATGACAGTTCACTTTACCTAAGTTTTCACACGTGAAAACTTAGGGTTATCCCTATGTTGGATGAGGCTGTTGAGGTATTAAAACATTATAAAGAAGCCTGAATTTTTTATACTCAAAAAATTAAAGGGTTTGCGATACTAAAAGTCAAAATTAGTAGTAAAAAGTGACTGTTAATCGAATTTTAATGCTGATATTATGCAGTGTTTATACAAATGGTCCGCGCCAATATAAACGCCTGGTAAAACTATTCATGCAATTACATTCGGCATGCGAGTTTAATGCTAATGTCATCAGCATTTTTCACGTTAAATTGAATTTCATATTTTTTAGAGAATAATTTTACTTAGGCTACATATATTAAAGTCATTAAGTTACTGTTAGCTTGCATCATCTCACTGCTGAGCAAAGGTGACCCCATGACATCCAGCTCTTTCGATTCAGGGCTAAAGTGGACCACAGGTCATCCATACTAATATTATAAATTCGAAAGTAACTCTGTCTGTCTGTCTTTCTGTCTGTGTGTCTGTCTGTACGTCTGTATGTTACCTTTTCACGCCTAAACCACTGAACGGATTTCGCTAAAATTTGGCAGAGAGATAGATTGCATCCCGGGGAAGATATAGGATAGTTTTTATCGACATATTTCGCGGGCGAAGCCGCGGGCGGAAGCTAGTTTGTTTATAATTTAAAGTCATTAAGTATTATAATTAGAAATAATCTCACTAATAGGTAGGTATCATAAACATGAAATTTTGTCACGCAGATTGTTCCTCAATTAGCTATGAAAAAACGGCACATCTGTTTTAATGAAATTTACAGCACTGGCGTAGAATCCTGGATACAATTTACGCTGGAACATGAAGTATGAATAAAATTAATATAATAAAAACCTCAGAAAACGGCTAAATACGACCACAACAACAACAGGCAATTAATAGTCACGCTTTAAAAAAGGAATCCGCTGGATGCGGGAAGCACAGAACCGTTCGAAGTGGAGGTACTTGGGGCAGGCCTATGTCCAGCAGTGGTCATATTTTGGCTGAAATGATGATGATGATGACTTAAAAAGTCAAAGTCAAAGTTTTTTATTTGTTAAACATACATAGATGTAAAAATAGGTGTTTGAAATAGAATAGGTACAGTCACGAGCAAAAGTATGTATACACTTGGCTTTATTTAAAGGCCATTTTCTCCTTTATTTTTGAATGAAATTTTATATTATTAGGAACATAGTATTTTCGAACCAATAGGTTTATGTAAAGTGTCGTATTTCAACGTTGCATTCGTTATTTCGTGAAAAAATCGCAATTGAAAGTTGCCAAGTGTTGACATATTAGTGCTCGTGACTGTACAGAGATCTCTATGTTTTAAACAACATGTAGGTAGGCATACGAAATTACAATTTAGTATTACATTTTTTAGGAGGTGTCTCAGTGGTATAACGGCCGCGACTTACGTGTCGTAGGTAGTAGGTTCGAACCCAGACAGGCGCTTTACTTTGTGCAAATTCTTTTATCACCACTGCTCTCAAAACGGTGAAAGAAAACATCGTGAGGAAACCAGCATGTCCTAGAACCAAAAATTCGAAGACATGTGACATCTCTACCACACTGCCCGCACTTTGCCCGCGTGGTAGAAAACGTCACTCCCTTTCCAAGAGAGGAAGCCTATTTCCCAGCAGTGGGAACAATATATTCTGATTAATTTTTTTGTTAAGAATTAAATGCAGGATAACTTATAAAAGTATTGTTTCTAGTTTAACTCAGGCAAATTGCAAAATTTTTGAGTCAGCTTCACAATAGCGATTTTTTATCAAATTCTCGTAGGAATAATGACGTGTTTGATGGATGGTCGATACCTCGATATTGGACGATCGACTCGGCATCGAACCTATTTAGGTTAATTACACTTTCTTGTTTAATTACTTTACAAAATATGTTCTAGTCTAACAAGCAATTACTGGGTGTATGAATCTATCGAATAAGTATTTGGATCAAATCAATGTTCTGATTAATTATTTATAGGAGATGATAATATTGGAATTTATAGATCGGTTTTTGTAATATACAGGGTTATCGGTAAAACATTAACATCCTCTTAAGAGGTCATTGTACTCATCATTATGAACAA
This sequence comes from Oligia latruncula, assembly GCA_948474745.1. NCBI lineage: Eukaryota > Metazoa > Arthropoda > Insecta > Lepidoptera > Noctuidae > Oligia > Oligia latruncula. Next base: position 12,228,700 of record OX419702.1, on the reverse strand, counting down.
CTTTTACTATGGGACCAAAACTGAAATCGCGAAAAAAAAATCAGTTGTTCCCTACATTTTGACGAGTTATACGAACATAAATGTAGGGAACAGCTGATTTTTTTTATTAGGTATTAGTATGGATTTTCTGCATCATCAACATAAAAATTGAATTTAGCTATGAAGCATTTTGATATTTCGTATTTACTTGTATTTGTTATTCGAATATAAACCGTCTAAGCAAGAGTGGACAAAGAGCTAAATTAAATTAATGTTTCCAATTTCGCTACTTTGTGTTTGGAGATCCGCGCCCCAGATGACCCTTTTGGAAAATCATATTAGTTTGAATAATACAATTCGGAATAGCACTACAAAAGCATGTGATTATTTTGGGAATGTTCAATGAAATTATAATGTACATAAATAATGTATTGTAGGTACTCACTGGTACATAATTGTACGCTCCAAGTAAAATACTGGTATTCAGCTGCATCTGGTTAGACTGGAAGCCGAACAAAGTTTGGAAAAGGCTAGGCAGATGATAGCTCATAGGTGCATAATATTATGTACAGACGCCAGCATATCAAGTTACTACAATCTGCCAAATTTCTTTAATAGATTTTCAACTTTATCTCTAGAGCATAAGGTTCAAAGTTGATTGGGAAAATTAGACAGTTTCAGGTAGATTGATGTGCTGGCGTCTGTACATTCGGAAGAAAATTATACTTTGAGATGTTACATTTGAATTATACCTACCAAAGGGAGGCCTACAATTTCACTTATATCCAAGAAGAAATATTTACTACATGTTCCAGGGTTAAACATATTATAATATGTCTTAATCTAGGACATAACTCTTGGTCTTGATCCGCCGGATTTAGGAATACACATCCATCTTTATTATAAACTAGCTGCCCCACGCGGTTTCACCCGCATAAATCTCGATTCCGTGGGAATATTGAGATAAAAAGTATCATAATTATGTCCTAGTCCAGCGGTGCTATTCTGTAAAAATCTCACTGTGAAAACTTAGGTGAAGTGATCGTGGAGTGAGCTATCAATAGTGTAAATTCCTAGCAAAAACAAACTCGCTCCACCTAAGTTTTCACGGTGAGATTTTTACAGAATCGACCGGCAGGTCATACTCTACCCATGTGTCAAATTTCATCGAAACCAGTTTAGCCGTTTTAACGTGAAAGGCTAACAAAAGATTTATCAGATCTTTTTTTCTCTGTATAATATTAGTTTAGACATACAAAAAAGCGTCTTAAAACAACACCTTGTTATGCCTTATGTTAGTAAGATAGGTGTTTTTATATCTTAAGATTTGTAGTTTGTTCAGAATTAAAATGGATTGTTCATAAACCACTTATGTCTAATTATTACCTAAAAATATAATAAAAAACGGCTTAGCTTAAACTATCAACAAACTATAAAATGCGTGGCAGCAATGTCACGTTGTAAACTAGTAGGGGATCGAGGAGGGGGGTAGAGGGGGTTCAGGGATCAGACCGGAATAAATCATAGCAATGCTTAGGCTTTCCACCAGAGATGAGCGAAGATGCGTAGCGAGGGATGTGTGTAAAATTAACCAATACCAACGCTAACTTAGTTCAAGCTATAAAAAAGCTTTAATTTCGGAAGTCGGTGGCATAAAACTTAAACTAGAATACAGATCCCAAGACACCGACTTCCGAAATCAAAGTTATTTCATAATTTTGAGTTATTTCTTTTTGAAGTCGGTTTAATTTTTTTTAATTATTTTTATTTCGTAATTTTTATTTTTTGCACTAGAATTTGACCAAGGTTTTGAGATGTTTTCCCTTTGACACTACACCCGTAGCTCGTATCAATAAGCCAGGCCGTCACACTTACACGTATTAGTCCATATCTTGAAAACTACTGAATCGATCTTGATGAAACTTGCACTGTTCCCTAAGTTGAAGTAAATGTAAGCCAATAAAAAAAAATCGTCACGATCCGATCAATAGTTCCGGAGATATGCGTGGACAAACATACATATATACGTCTACAAAATTTTGTATATTTGTTTGGAAGCCCTAATAGATTGTCATATGTGAATATAATGCAATTCCAATAATATTACATACATACGTATCGAATTGATAACCTCCTTTTTTTTGAAGTCGGTAAAAAATGAAGCAATGTTATTGGTTGGTTTCACACAAATCCTTCGTTACGCATCCTCGCTCATCTCTGGTGGAACGCCAGCCTTAGCCTCTGGCCAATAACAATAATTATAATGAATCATAACAAAATGTAGGCACAGACCACTGTGGTTCCTAACAACAAATTAATAGATGCAGGCAATCCGAACACAAGCCTATTTATATCTAATGATATCAATTTACTATAGTATTATAATATGGATTTCCCGACCACAATTGGCAATGCGTCTATAATTTTATCTATATATTTTGATTACGGGATACCACGTTATTAATAATGCCAATTATGAGTATGTTCTTGACACTGATATATCGGTGAGACATCTCCATGATAATGAATTAATGAGGTTCTACTACACATACTGGATGGTGCTGATCACGTGTCATGTTCGTGAACGGGCGCCGCCGCCGCCGCGCCCGTCGGTTGAGACTGGTCGTCTCTATCAAGGCTTATTTTTAATCTTATATTTTGAATTGTTTCCTCATTTGTATCTTTTTTTACATTGTTCTCACTTAAAGAAGCAACAAGAATAATGTACCGAGGATTTTGTAATATCTTGATTTAAAAGAGTGTCCATGGAGGTTCTTCTCCATAGAGATCTACGTTTTGGAATGGGCAACTAGCTTCAACTTTCTGACTAACTGACAGACTATTTAATTTTGACAATTCAAAAATGCCTGTACAAGGTTTAATTGAAATAAATGCTTTGAGATTGAGTTTGATACAAGAATTGGTATTCTGCGTTCGCAGTTCAGAGGGGCAATCGCGTAACACACTAATAGTATTATGTTAGTTATTTACGTTGTTGAGGAGACAAATGTTTCGAACTTATTTATGAAATAATGGATTAGCAGTATCATCCAGAATGATTTAGATTTTGATTGATAGTGTGTTATGCAATTAGGGTGCAGTTTCCAAACAAGTAAACAAATGTGTGTTTTTGAAAAAATACTTTAATACCCACACAAACCTTTCAGTTTTCGCTAAAAACTTTTTGATTTTTTTCAATATTAAAATTAAGTTTATTTCAGAATGACTAGTAAGTAGGTACTTACTAGTCATTCTGAAATAAACTTAATTTTAATTAGTTTAAGGTTATTTTTTTTTCAATAGTCAAATAACTTATATCTGAAGAATAAATACGACAGTTTGACATAATGTATGTACAGAAGGTGTCAAACCGCAATATTTATTCCTCAAATAATATAATTATTATCTGAAATCAGACCTTCGGGTTGAGTTTTCAATAGTTATAGGTATTATGTTTATCCGAAGAACAAATATGACAGTTTGACATAATGTCTAGGTATACAAAATCTGTCAAACCGCAATATTTATTCCTCAGATAAAAATTATCTGACTATAAAAAAATCAAACCTTAGTGGAATTCACCCATCTATATATATTACCTATCTACTTATAATTATAAAACAAAGTCGGGTTAGTGGCACCATTTATAACTCAAGAACGGCTTGACATATTCTTATGATATTTGATTTGTTGGATTTGCCTCGACCTCAAACAACAGAATAACTATCAAAACATGGGAAAAATTCACGAAAAAAAAAGCATTATTCATAAAATAGGCGGTACGAAGTTCGCGGGGTCAGCTAGTTTACATTCATTGGAAACAAGAACATTGAATATGGAATAGGGAAACTTTGAAGAGTGAATGTAGTGCGGTGCTATTCTGTAAAAATCTCACCGTGAAAACTTAGGTGAAGTGAGCTGTCAATAGTGTCAATTCTTAACAAAAACAAACTCACTTCACCTAAGTTTTCACGGTGAGATTTTTACAGAATCGATCGGCTGGCCGTAAAAAAACATGGCTTTACAGAATTATAATCATTCGAATCACGAATACAACTTCTTGAGTTAGAATTGACCTCAAAATACGTCATGATTTTATGAAATACTTACTTATTCAATAGGGTAATATGAACTTCACTAAGTTCATATTACCCTATTGAAAAAGTAGGGTAATGTGAACTTCACTAAGTTCATATTACCCTATTGAATAAGTAGGTATTTCGTAACGAATATTTATTAAAAAAATCATCATCAATCATTTTTTTAATAAATATTCGTTACGACCCAAATCATATTTAAATCAACCTACAACCTGATTCTGACATGCAAATTGCAGAAAACGTAAGAAAATTTGAATTTCGCGGGCTTCCCGGCATGACCCTTCACACCATAAAAATGTAAACATACTCAAACTCAAAACTCAAACTCAAATCATTTATTTCAATTAAACCTTGTACAGGCACTTTTGAATTGTCAAAATTAAATAGTCTGTCAGTTAGTCAGAAAGTTGAAGCTAGTTGCCCATTCCAAAGCGTAGATCTCTATGGAGAAGAACGGGCAAGAAACTCCATGGACACTTTTAAATCAAGATATTACAAAATCCTGGGTACATTATTCTTGTTGCTTCTATATGTGAGAACAATGTAAAAAAGACAGAAATGAAGAAAGAATTCAAGACATAAGATTAAAAATAAGCCTTGGCAGTTAAGAGATGACCAGTCTCAACCGACGGCGCCCGTTCACGAACATGACGTACATATATCTATGCTACACACTATTACTTTTGGTTCCTGAGGACTGGGATTATATAAATGAAAATGACTGGTTTACTATACGAAATGTGTGTAATACAATCTCTGCCTGCCCCTCCGGCAGGGGTAGGTAGATATACCTTCGTATATAAGGTGTTTTTTGATATCCCAATTTGACGGAACTACTGAAGGGCACCGACACACGTGAAGGGCTCTAGGGCATGAATGATAATATAAATATCCAAAGAGATTTAAGGTAGGTACACTAGAGGGGCTATGCAAAGAAATTTCTAAGAAAAACTGTGATCCCATGTCTCAGTGACGCCATCTGCCATATTATTGCCAAAATTAGAGCGGCATAATCACAGGATAGAAAATTATCAACAAATTATAAATGCAAATTTGGCGAAAAGTTTATTTATTGTTGTTCAAAATTAAGTCATAATACAATTCATGAATGTTGTTTTCATTTTACATGTCAAAATCAATAAAGACCATTTTTCCATCTAACAATCAAATTCGAGCAATCCATAACGAGTTCAGCTACTTCACAGACTTCAATCAGCACACACAGCCTATATTGTCCCAAAATTTCACCCAAATTGACCGAACGGTTTTTTCCAAACATTTTGTATGGGTCCTTTAAACAAAACTTTATACTTACTGAAAACATCCTTAATCCCTTCATTTGTTTCAGATGGATGACATTAACAAAAGCATTGGTATACTACGCCCTGCCTCTTCTAGTCATTGCTTTTTTTTACTCACTAATGGCACAGCGCTTGCTGGCCAGTACTAGGGAGATGCCGGGGGCGCTGCACGGGGGGCAGGGCGAGGCGCAGGCGCAGGCTCGGAAGTCAGTCGCTTGTATGGTGCTGGTGTTTGTTATTGGTAAGTGTATTTATTTTAATTAAGAGTTTATGTAGGTACCTACTAAACAGACAAGAATAAAGGAACAGAAAAGCGTACAAAGGTGATGTTTATTTCTAAAGAATCTCTTCCAGCATACCTGGGGGCCTAAAAAGGCCACTTTGGCAGAATCATAATAGGATAACAATATGAATCATAATATGGCGAAGACAATCCGTGTTTTTCTTTTTTTCGCTGCACTACGTAGGTATAATCAAAGAGATTGGGATTGGATTTGGATTGGATTGATTGGTATTTTGAAACAGACAAAAAAAAATAACTGAAATATCCTTTACCAATGGGATTTGATACGATTAACTTAACAGTTAATGTCCATTATGATTCATAATCTTATGATTTTATGATTCTGTCAAAGTGGCCTTTTTAGGAATTTGGAATCGACACTGAACAGTGTTTCTAGAGTAAGTTGCGAATGGCCAACTGTTAGGTAAAGGTGTTTTTTTTTTATTATTTTTCATAACATTAAAATCATGTGAAATGCAATATTTTAGGATTAAATGACCCACCAAAAACATTTTCATGTAAAATGTTGCCAAGACGAGACCACATATGGCTCGCACTGTCAAAAAGTTATCAGATCTCATGTAGAGCCAAGCTTCTGACTCTACACGCCCTAACTTCACAAACTCTACACCGTAGTCAAAATATGAGGCTTGACCGTTTCGTTACTACAAGAACTATTGTATAACAGAAAAGTAAAGTACAGTGAATAAATTTTTCACATTACGCCCATGTGATGGTAGCGAAACGGCCAAGCCACATATTTTGACTAAGGTGTACAGCTATACCGTACCGTCATATTTATTCCACGGATAAAAGTTATCTGACTATTGAAAAATGTGCCCTAAATGCATAATAATGTCACTTGGTTACATATTTCGTCCACTGGCACTCTGTAAAATAAAGTGCATGGTACGATAAAGTAACATTAAATGCCCGAATATTTATGTAGCCTACCATTCCAATAAATATTAGATATTATGATGAGATGTTCTGTTTAATACTAACACACCCAACGACCCAGCAAAGTCAAACAAACTGTTGAAAGTAATTGATGAGGTTAAACTACACAATTTAATTAAAATTATGGCCTGAGATTTCAAAATCAAACTTACCTACTGAATGTAAATACAGTTGATATTGATATTTTGTTTATAAGGCCGACCGCACAAACAGGCGCGACACGCGACGCGAATCGCGCGCGACACAAAGGCACCGCAAGTCGCGCAACGAGCGGTGCCTTTGTGTCGCGCGCGAATTTGAAAATTATGGGGATGACCTTTGCCCAACTGTGGGACAACATAGGTTAATAAAAAAAACATAAATAAATACTTTTATATGATTGGAATCAATCGCGTTATTATGTTTTAATCATTGTTTCGAAACTTGAAGTTCCAGTCTGATTGGTTTGTTCTTTGTTATCAAGTTTGCAATCAAAAACCTCTTGACACGACTTATAATTTGATTTGAATATCTAAATATTTAATCGTTCTATTGATTTCGAATAATCTTTGGAACAGCTTCTTTAACTGCGGCATTCATAACAACCTTTTATCAATTCATTGAATGAATTAAGAATAGTCGAAAAAATATTCGATCGTTCGAATGAATGAATTTTTAAAAGTTGATCCTTCCTTAGTCGATTTGAATTCTCTAGTAATAGTTCTGAGATATTTTAAAACCTATAACAAGAAGCATTTGTTTTCAGCAAAGTGGTTTTCATTCAAAACACACTTTTGCTTTAGAATTTCAATAATTTTATTTTTTTTTTTTTTCGGATGGTAAATCATCAAATGACCCCTCCCGCTCTGGGTGGAGCGGAAGGGAGTGTCAGACTCTTACTGACTAAAACCCACCCGTGTTCCTTCCTTAGCCCTTTATGTTCCGGGCCAGCGGTAACCCTTTCGGACAATCCCGCTGACCCGGCAGGCTTCGGCCCTATGGGGCCCCTCCTCGATGCTGACATCTCTTTGAGGCGCGCGTGGAACACGTACGCGCCGTCCGGCACGGGCTTGGTCCTGGGTGCTTACTCTCCGAGTTTAATTCCGATAGATCGACATTGGAATTGTGACGTTTCGTACTCTTGAGTTCGATGCTAGCGCCAATTGATTTTTATATTGGGTGGGTGGGAATTTCAATAATGAACTTAATTCTATAAAATACGAATTTAGCTTGATGAAAATCTACAACATCATTTCGAAATCTCAGATGAGTTATAACACATTCTAAAGACATCGATAACATATTACTCTCTTCTAATAAATCTTCGCAAGAACAGAGTTTAACTCACTGTATCCTATTCAATGAAATTTAATCCTACTAAAGTAGACTTTAGTATGATTAAATTTAGATAGGTATCTATACACCTTAGTGAGCAGTGGTGGCCAAGTGGTAACGGCCGCGACTTACGAGTTATCGGTCGTAGGTTCGAACCCAGACAGGTGCTTTACTTTGTGTAAATTATTTCATCACTACTGCTCTCAAAACGGTGAAGGAAAACATCGTGAGGAAACCGGCATGTCCTAGAACCAAAAATTCGAAGACATGTGACATCTGCCAATCCGCACTGGGCCCGCGTGGTGGATTACGGCCCACTCCCTCTCATCGAGAGGAGGCCTGTGTCCCAGCAGTGGGAACATTATAGGCTGATTATGTATGTATGTTATGTATACACCTTAGTTAACTATACATATTCTAAATGAAAATAACTTTTTGTGTCTCTCTGTGTGACCGCGTTGTTCTTCTAGACTACACTTTGGATTTTGATGTGGTTTTTACCAACATTTAGAGAATTTATTTCTGAAGGTTTATGTAAATAAAAAAACCGGCTAAGTGCGAGTCGGACTCGCACACGAAGGGTTCCATACCACAAGGCATAAAACTCCGAAAAAAACGTTTCTTTTAAACCCCTGTAAATTTTAACTTTATATTATTTTTTGTTATAGCGGCAAACAGAAATACATCATCTGTGAAAATTTGAACTGTCTAGCTATCACGGTTCATGAGATACAGCCTGGTGATAGACACACAGACAGACAGATAGACGGACAGTGTAGTCTTATCTATGAAAGTCTTAGTAATAGGGTCCCGATTTTACCCTTTGGGTACGGAACCCTAAAAAGAAAGAAAATTAAATATAGGTATATATTGTGTCTAATATGTTCATAAAATATGTTCAAAAAAACAAAGTCACTCTTCAGGTCTGACTGTGTGACAGCTTAGTTTTTTTAAACAACACAATCTATTTATTTATATTTACTTAACGGGCTAATTTTTCAATCGACAGATAATTTTTATTCGTGAAATAAAATTGACGTCTGACAGATTTTGTATGAAAGAACTGTCAAAAATTCAAAATTATTCCTCGAATAAAATTATCTGGCATTGGAAAAATCAGCCCTTAAAAGCTTACAGCCTTAGTAATAATAAGAATATAAAAGGAGGTAACGAGAAGGCATAAAAAAAATCCACACAACACAATGGAATTTTAAAATTTTATTGCGGAATGTTTATGTGTATTGTAAACATATTAAGGAAATCTCGATTTGCCAAGTCGTAAAAACCTTGCGAAGCTAGAACGGCCATAATATGTATAAAATTAGCACAAAGAGAACTCCGGCCATTTATCTGAAAAACTAGTCTTAAAGCTGACGTGGAATTGACTACCCTGAATCCAAAATGTATGCGATTAGGAAAATCGGGAGGGGCTCAGCCGATTAATAAAATGGCAGTGTGCCAGAATTGTCGATGAGCCCCAATTTATAGGCTGGACACGGACAGTACATTTATTTTATGTAAAGCTTATTGATTATTTTACCTGCGGAGTAAGGGCCAAAGCACACACGCTACTTTTAACATCGGCGATCGGCGATTTAGCCGCTTTTTAGAACCTAAATGCAGCGACCAAACATTCCGATTGAATCGCTTTTCGGAAGCTCGACACAACGGCTGAACGCTAAATTCCGCACACATTCGGATGCCGGTCGCATCGATTTGGCTGCACTAGATTTTGACGAAGCTACACCCTTACCATAGATTCTAATAGAGCTGCACTGCTGCTTGCTTTATTGATAAAGCGAAAATATCAATCGAGCCGAACATGGTATTGGTTACATCCAATAACCAGTTCACGTCTTACTTTTGGAGAGCATCATTCCCAGGTTTAGTGGTTGCAATGTTAGCGCGTCACATATTTTCCTCCTTTTAATATATAATGTTTTAACAGCAATGTAATTAAACGAAGACCATTCAGTAAGACCAGTATATTTTTTTTATATTGCTACCGACCTGTGTTACTGCTACAGTTTTAAAATAATAAAGAAAGAAATAATTTTGAAATTTATAATTTGTAACAATACCATTGCAAATCTGCAAATTATCGATAGCCGACTATCGATCGGCAGCACTACAGCCGACCGGATCCAGCATCGGAGCAGTCGCTAAAATGCGCAATTACGATACCGCGTCCGAACGCAGGAAGTCGCTAAAACGCAATGCAGCATCAACACAATCTCTAAAACGCGCGATTTTTATACTGCGATGGAACGCAAAGAGACGTCAAAACGCGACGCAGCATAGATACAGTCGCAAAATCGGAGATCGCCGATGCTAAAAGTAGCGTGTGTTTTTGGCCCTAATTGCGTAACACACTAACAGTAATCGCTTTCATTTCGACAGTTCAACAACATTCATTCCGTTATTTACGTTGTTGAGCAGACAAATGTTTCGAACATAATATTATGAAACAATGGATATATCCTTCGAAATGATTCAAATTTGGAATGATCGTGTGTTACGCAATTAGTGTGCTGATACTCGTACACTGAAAATTTTGACAAATGAGAAAATTAAAAGTTGGAACCGTTTATCTCCAATTTATTTATCGTTTCGTTGCATTGTTTTTTTCTTTGGATCTGACATTTTATTTGTACTAGTTTAACATTCTGCCACTCATCGGCTTCCACTTTAACCGGATTAGGTAATTCAATATTTATTTATTTATCCTCCCACTGGAACGCCATACAGAAATTACACCAACGGAGCAAAAAAATACTTTATGTGCTGCTTTCCGTCCATCCTTTGCGCGGTGGTCACCGAACAGCTCACACAACGTTAAGACACTTCTCTAAAGCTCTATAACTTCTTCCATATTACGCACATTCTTTGCGAATTTCGAGACCAATGAATTTTTCAAATTAAATACATGAAAATTGCAAAAACGGAAACTTTTAAGGTGTCATTCTGCCTGACTTGTATGCACGGATGCAGCTTATTACTGGTACCTATTATTAATGGAGCAACTGCCAATCCAAGCTCCACCACCAAGTTCAACATCACTCTAAATTAACTTCAAAAGATAAAAAAGAAAGCTAAATGTTAGACCGCCTACTCTTGACAATAGAAAAAATCCACTCGGACTTCACAAACGCCCTCAATCTACGTTGATCGTTGGAATTTAATTTCTCCGTCGAGAAAAGCGATTAAGCAATTTTAATATTCTAACGCGTCAAATCGATAACAGTGATTAAAAATGAATTAGTATTAACTAACAACACGACCATGCTTCGCACGGGTGCAATCTGCTCTGATACCCAAACTCAAGGGGTTTACTATAGTAGCCACTGACGAGTTCCACTATCCACCTGCTGACTCCATCATCATACCCTCGACACCAAGTGATATCTATTGGACTGGTCAAAACAAATCATATGAACCCAAAATCGAGGGGTTTACTTGGAGCCACTGTAGAGTTCCACTATCTACCGCGGTTTCACCCGCATAAGTGTCGGTCCTGTTCGAAAGACACGCGGCATAATAACGTTATTGTTGTTTTCCTCGGGAACAGCACTTTTTTTCGCGATGAAAGGTGTCCTATGTCCGTTTCTGTACACCTGACATATGTAAAATTTCAGGATGATCGGTTCAGTGGTTTAGGCGTGAAAAGGTAACAAACAAACTTACTTTCGCATTTATAATATTAGTTAGGATAGGACGTACAGATAGATATAGAAGAAAAGATGTAGATTAATCTCGAAATCATTTATTAATCAAGGTTCACCAACAGCTTCTACGTATAATACATATCTTATGTACTCTATACCACCATAGTTTCGGTCTTATACATTCGCCATCATAGCTCTTTCACCTTAAAAGTTTGGGCTACTCGAAACTAATGACAAGGTAATCCATTTTCAAATTTACTATATGAACTCCTAACTGGTTGGTTTGAAATTTACATAATAACCGAGACAAAACTCTCTAGCAAGTTTGAAGCGGTTTTGAGTTTAAATTTTCAAGTGGATAGAGATAGCAGGTAAGCTCTTCTTAACGCCAGGCTATGAATTTACTGTCTTCGGTTAAGGAGATTACCACTACGTGTTGTGTAAACTCTTTTGAAGTTTGGTCTCGGTATCATTTAAACGAACACATTACAATAGAGAGGATTATCTAATCTGTATTCGCGATTTACTTGCCAAAAATGTAAAAGACCATGTAATCCCCAAATGTCAAGATTTCATGAAATAGTCATTCTTGGGGATTACATGGTCTTAGAGAGTTGTGTTGATGACTTTATTGATTATAATTCTGTAAATACATATTTGTTACGGCCGCGAATCATATTTTAATCATCGTACAACATAATACTGACCAGCAAATTGCAAAAAACCTAAAAAAAATTGAATTTCGCGGGCTACCCTGGCGCTTTCACCTTAACCTTAATTTGTTTTTGATTATATGAATAATCAATGAGTGTTTACCTCCATGAGTAATAAAGACTTCGTGATTCTTATACTATAATACTATGTTATTTGTATTTTATTTTTGAACGGATGGGGATTTGTGAACTTTTTTCCAGAAATCCCCATTATGAGCTCGATGAGAGGCTGCAAAGGGGATTTGTGGAAGAAAAGTTTACAAATCCCAATGATGGGGATTGTCAATGGGGATTAGTGGAATAAACCAACAAAAGTTTATTTATGGAGACCCCCTTTAATTTTAATTTTATTTTCGTTACTTGTGGTTATAGCGGCAATAGAAAAAAACACTGAGAAAGACGGACTCAGAGAAATTATGATTAATGACATACAGGCCGCTGGCAGACGGACGGACGGTCACTAATCCTCCGCTCTCCCTCCGTCGGACCATATTAAGGGTCCCGTTGATACCCTAACAATGCTTTTGTACAATAAAATTGTTTGTTTCAGTGTTTTTCATCTGCTTCTTGCCGTACCATGCATTAGAGCTGTGGTTCCATCTGTCACCGACGGCGCAGACTGATTACAATGATTGGATACACGCCTTAAGGATAATGGGCTTCTGCCTGAGGTACGTGACCTAATCTAGCGTAATTTTTAATTAACATTGTTACGATTAACAATACTGCTGGGAGAACTTCTCTAGAATGATTCATGTGGGGACATCGGACTCAACTAAAAGTGCTGAAATATTATCAAAATTGATATTGCCAGTTTCTATTCCAAACCCGAATCCTGACCCCTCTTTAGATGTATAAACGCTATTATAAAAATTTCCTTTACCATTTTTAATAAAGTTGAAGGGTTGACTTTAATCACTTTTAATTATTAAGGGTGAAAGCTCAAAATTTACGACGATCTCAGAAGTTTGGAAAATATTTCGAAAGTAAAATTAAGTCCAATTAGAAGTTCAGTTTTCAGCAAACAAAAGATTGGTTTTCATGAAACAAATTGATTTTATCGATAAGATTAAGGTGAATGGGTAGTTGAGACCGCGAAATTCAAATTTTCTTACGTTTTTTGCATTAGATTTCTACCGTAAACACTTTTCCATAAGAGATTGGTGGTTGGTGGTAGAAATCTAACTTAGAAAGAAGTATTAATGATTCTAAAGACTATAATTCTGTAAATATGTACATGTTATTGTCGCGAATCATATTTTGATCAAGATACAACCTGACACTATCTGACACTGACCTGCAAATTGCAAAAAACGTAAGAAAATTTGAATTTCGCGGTCTACCACTATCCATAACAAGAAAACAAAAGAATCGCTTCTTAGCCCATAAGAGCTAAGTAATTTCCTTTGTGAAAAAGCTTCATATTTGTGCCTCAGTGTGACCTACGTCAACAAAAGTCGGCAAACTATAATATTAACCGTGTGTACTCGAGTACAGTCGACTAGACAAAGCATTCATGACCCAGCCCCTTGACTTTGTCGCTCTCTGCGGAGATTAGGTACGCACGGTCCCTTGATATATGAAAATCTGGTGTTATATTTTATGGGACAGGTCAAACAATCTGTTTGAATTATGTCATATTCCGTCTTCTTGACGCTTAAGGCCATGAGGGGTGAAGACTGACTTAATTATTGGGTACTACTAGGTAGGTATTACTAGGTATTGTATTCTTTTTTCTTTTTGTATCTTATCGTATGTTGCACCAATTGACGTCATCATGTCAACCCTGGCTGTCGCTGAAAACCAGCGCTAGGGCTCTGTCCGCATAGGTCTTAGCATGATGCTGAGCGATGGCCGTTTTACGTGGATGTGACGCATATTTTTCCCAAACTTGTTATTTTTTTGTGTTTGTGTTCTTTTTCTGCGCCATGTTTATCGCAAATAAAAGTAATTTATTTCTTTTCTTTCTTTCTAATTTGGGAGTTTTTTTGGGAGATATTAAATTTTATTGGACATGCGGGCTGTGATTTAGTAATACACTTTTGATAACATAAAAGTAAGATTTGATGTTTCTTTGAGGGAGTCGCGTTACGATATAGTTTCGGAGAAATGCGTGGATAAACACATCACATACACCTATAAAAAATTGCGTGTGTGCGGGCGACAAAAAGTACCTATCTCCTTATGAGTCTGCTCACCTAGTACCATGCTTCACAAAATGTTAATTTGATCTGTGTGATTTTTTTCTAACCGCAAGCAGTTTTGGCGTTGAGTGCACTTTTAGATAGAATGACTGTAACGCGACTGATCCGAGAAAAAATCACCTTCAAGAATACAATAGGGCCATAAACGGACGTTACGCGTAGCGGACGTAACGCGACTCCCTCGTTTTTTTTTGGGAGTTCAACGAACGCTGTCCGTGTTGTTACTTGAAGTATAAGTAGAGAAAAACTGTTTTCTTATTTTTTATGTTTAGATATCAATAGCCATCACGTCTAAAATTTACACAAAAGAACAGACTTTTTAAACTGATATTTCAAGTGGTTACAATAAGTGCGGTCGACGAACCCAGCAAAATATTTTTTGTTATAACATGAGAGCTACCAACGTGGCGCGTACGTGTTCCACGCGCGCCTCAAAGAGATGTCAGCATGAGCAGAAGCCTGCCGGGTCAGCGGGATTGTCCGAAAGGGTTACTGCTGGCCCGGAACATAAGGGGCCAAGGAAGGAACATGGGTGGGTTTTAGTCAGTAAGAGTCTGACACTCCCTTCCGCTCCGTCCAGAGCAGCAGGAGTCATTTAATGATTTCCCCAACAAAAAAAAAAAAAAGTGCCTACAATAAGTGCGGTCGACGAACCCCACAAATTTTTTTTTGTTGTAACATATTTAGATATCGCTACCAATCGCGTCTGTGGAGTTAAGTTAGGCAATTTAGAAAAACCCTGTAGGTATAGGTATCGTACCTTTTTTAGACAACGTGTAACAATTAGTCTATTGAGTTAAAAGCATATTGCAATGACCAAAACTTATTTTTTTTAAAGCTAACTATTATTATTAAGAAAATCGTGTTGACTCTAGCATCACTTTACGCATTTAAAATATTGAGTCTTACTGCCTTGTAATAAGATTTAATTTTCTTTGGCTCAATCAGTGGTCTGTATAGCAAAATACATAATTAAAAAAAAGCTATATAATATAAATAAAATAAATATTATATAAAAGTTACTGAAATCGATTCAGTAGTCGACTATGAAAAAACTACTTCCAGGACTTGCGTTTATTCTGTTACACCTTGTATAACATAATTTTCTTCTGCCCAGTTTCCTGAACTCCTGCGTGAATCCAGTAGCCTTGTACTGCGTGAGTGGAGTCTTCAGGTCTCACTTCAACCGGTACCTGTGCTGCCGCCGAGGGACACTTCATCCGACCTGCAGCTCCAGACTGTCGAGGACTGCCGTCTGCGAGACCTCGTTCAGGAGTACACACCGCCATCGGTGTAACAGGTTGGGTTAACAGGGGTTTTTGGTATGAACGTAGGTAAAAGTAGATGGTGGAAGTAGATAGTCCAATCTGTAGATATGTGTATTTTTAGCGCAGCGACACACCTGCCGAAAATGAACGCGACGCAAATTCGGCTTCGGCATGTCTACTCGTAGCTTTAGAAAGAAAGAAGAATATTTTATTTGGGACACACAAAGGAAATGCAAATAGTAAAAAAAATGCATTTTAAACTAAAAAAGTTACATTAAGAAACAACTAAAAAAAAAACAGTGTGAGGCCAAAAAGGCTCCTATCTCAGCATAACTCTGCGATATTTAAAAAATAAATACGCAGCCCTGGTATTCTGATAGGGCCACGCTGTGATGCCACGGACACACCTATACTTAAGAGTCTTCGGTCAGCTGGACCCAGTCGCTTCTGGACCCGCGGGTCCAGTTGACCACATCATTTATTTTCTGCATTTTTATTGGTTAATTGGACCCACATTAAAAAAATAAGAAAACAAAAAATAGCAATAAAATATAGTTGAGAAAAAAAAACCGTAATTATGTATGTACAGACGCCAGCAGGTCAACCTACCCGAAACTGTCAGATTTTCCCAATCAACCTTGAACCTTATGCTTTAGCAATAAAGTCGAAAATCTATTAAAGAAATCTGACAGATTGTAGTAACTTGATGTGCTGGCGTCTGTACATCAAGCTACCCGAAACTGTCAAAGTGTCCCAATCCACTTTGAACACAATGCTTTAGAGATAAAGTTGAAAATCTATTAAAGAAATTTGACGGATTGTAGCAGCTTGATGTGCTGGCATCTTGCGTCTGTACAATGAATATTGATCGACCAATGCCCGACGCGGCGCTGGCGACGGGCCGACGACGGCGACGCTCTAACATCACTATCTATGTTTACAATACTAATAACGCGACGTAATTTCGGCAGGTCTGTCATCTCGCTGTAGATAGTTGCAACGATAATTTATAAATTATTTTTCTCCTACAAAAGCACTAACGAATGTATTTATCACAATGTCTTGATGAAGAAACCCAGTTTTGCTAATTTCTAGCTCTATTTTTCTTAAAACCAGGCTCTCTTTATTTTCTTTAACATACTCAATTACGTCCAGGCCATCAATGAAAAATTATTTTACATTTTATAAGAAAAAATAAATAGACTCGTATTTTATAAACCCGAGGGTGCAGATTTCATTACCCTGAGTAGGTACCTAATCTTCTTAATTTTGACTCGTGACCTCATAAATTACAAATCATAAAATAAAATCTTTTATACAGTTAAATTAACTATGTAATAGAATTAGCATAATTATACAAGATACTATAATACATCTATGGTAAAGTCAGTGTTCATCCAAATTACCTACCAACTTAAAATGTTCGTATATTCAAATCACAACTGACATACGTATATTCAAATCATTCCTTTGAAAGTTCTCTTTTTTTTTGTTGTAGGATAAGCTTATCTTAATAAGCCTATAATATTCACACTGCTGGGACACACAGGCCTCCTCTCTGTGATACGGTTGGATACAGAATAGCTTGATAGTTGTATGAAATGGCTGTAGTACGGCAAATTAACGTCGAGTGTCAATTTGATAAATAATTAATTACCCTGGCCGTACCTGCCAATATTAAGATACTTACTGAAATATTTTAATTCAAAACTTTATTTAATTCACTTAATCTCTCTGATGGTCGTGACTTTTTCGGTTTTCCTTCTAAAAATACATCGTAAGATCCGCTCATTGGTTATATCAATTTCGACTGCCATGTGTAAGAATTTTCCACAATTCTACTCAATCCCTCGACATTATACGAGTACACTAAGCCTAAAACGTATTTTGATTATATTATTTTGATTTTTTTTCTCAGTTTTAATCATGATTTATGAGGCCTACCCTAATGTCCTTTCTTTGGTGTTGTTCGTCGAATCGTTGAGCTCCTTAAGTTCTGAGTTGAGCTGCACGATTACTGACAAATGCGTGCACTGACTGGACAGGTCCACTCAATCTATGTGGTTCTTTCCTCAAAAGACCCAATCTGCATATTCCTTACATGATCTTACCAATATTATGTCTGGAGTTTAAAAGAGACTGTGACCTCTGAGTATGTTACGGATATTCTTCTCAGAGTAGTCGGATAGACCTCATCTAGATATTGTCTATAATAAAAGTTATATTATAGGTAACAGAACACACGTGTATTTTCTTACTATGTCTGTTGTTTGTTTGCATGTTTTTATGTTGATTTTCAATTATGTAGTTAAATACATAGTATCATTTATAGCTCTAGACTGTATCGTTTAAATCATCATCATCATCTAACCAGTCGAACCGGATGCAGCTGAGAACCAGTATATTACATGGAGTGGCTGCTTATCTAACCTCCACAGCCAAGTTACTGGGTAATACGATACCTCTTGGTAAGACTGGTTGTCAGACTTCGCATATACATTTTTATATATTTTCTGCCCTCACTGGTAACAATTGAGGAGTAACTAATGAAAAACCGTTAAATCCATTTTGTATTTTTTTTTCTTCAGAAAATGATAAAAACCTTAAAGTGTTTTAACGTGATGTATTTGTTGGATTTTGATCAAACCATCGACTTTTAATTTTTTTTCTGATGTGTATTTCAATTCTGAGAAGCGAAAAAAAAAAAGAAACCTACCCTGGCTTTTGTTCCGTCACTCCTCAATTGTTTTGAAACTCCGTCCTACGCTAGACCAACTCAAGGCGAAATCTACCGTTCTGTGGTCAACTGTCTTAAAAAGTTTTCAATATTGTGTATAAATTTCTAAGTATTTTGTAATTCTGGATATACCCTTGACATATACGTACAAATTTTGCTCGTGACTACGTACTATGTACGGTAAAACGGAATCCATTTGATTGTCGGCACAAAACCGAGTGATGACTGCCTTTAATGCAGTTTGCAGTGAACCGCTGGAATCTATTCCTTTATTGTGTTCAAATGCTTTGTTTCAAGGTATTACAATCAAACGAAAAACGGATACATCTATCATTGTTCGTACAATCTATCTTATAACTATAGTAGTAGTAGTATACAGGGTTATTTGTAAAACACCAGCAACCTCTTAAGAGGTCATTGTACTCGTCATTATGAACAACTTTTACTATGGGACTAAACCTGAAATCGCGAAAAAAAAATCAGCTGTTCCCTACATTTTAACGAGTTATACGAACATAAATGTAGGGAACAGCTGATTTTTTTTTCGCGATTTCAGGTTTGGTCCCATAGTAAAAGTTGTTCATAATGATGAGTACAATGACCTCTTAAGAGGTTGCTGGTGTTTTACAAATAACCCTGTATAGTAGTAATAATAAAGCTAAAGAGTTTGTTTGTTTGAACGCGCTAATCTCTGGAACTGCCGGTGGGATTTGAAAAGTTATTTTTGTATTTGATAGCCCAATTCTTGAGGAAGGCTATAAGCATTATATATTTTACATCACGCTGTGACCCTTAGGAGCTGAGCAAAAAGAAAAAATGTCAGAAAGAACGCTAAGAAAAAACGAAGTAATAGCTCGGGCAGGCGATGCGATGCGACGGAGTGGTTCGAAGGAACAAGATATTTCATGCGGACGAAGTCGCGGGCCTAAGCTAGTCGTTTATAATAGTTTTGTCATATTCTCGTTTCGGCGTAGGTACAAAGTTGGTTTATAGAAGTATTCAGGAATTGCCTCAATCAAATGACAAAATCAACATAGATTGGTTTCAGAGAATGTAATAACTAACACACATAATTTATAAAAAAAAACATTACCCTCCTTTTAGGCTCTGCCGCGGTCGGGTACATGACGTAACATAACATCACGCCTGTATTCCTCGGGAGGTTATGCAGAGGTGTAGGTACCTATAGTACAACTATATTTTTCCAGTTATATTTAAGTCCCATGTAATAGGGGGCGAGCCTATTGCCATCAATCGGGCACAAATCTAGTCACTGGGAAATTCCAGTTGGAAAAACCCAATAACACTTTGGCCGACCCGGGAATCGAACCCAGGACGTCAGGCTCAGCAGTAGTGCTTGCGAAAATTAGATCAACGAAGCAGTCGGGTAATAAAGTCTACTTTTCTGTGATAAAATCACACAATTTCGTACTGTCAATGGTATACTAGTACAGCGATATGTACAGTCCGCTTATATTTATTTTGCCTCTAAAAGCAGTGACAGCAGCAACCTAACATCAACCTTATTGTGATGAGAATAAAGATCACAATGATTTTGACAGACTTGTCAATGGCAGCATCCCAACTGCAACCTTATCAGAATGAAAATAAAGATCACTTTGATTTGGCCAGTGATGCAAAATCAGAGATAAAGTACTCGTGGCTGTAAGTAGCCTGAAACCAACGACCTATGAAATAAATCATATGACACAATGTATCGTGAATTTATGATCAGTTCAAATGGAAAATTATTGCCCTGCTGCGTTTATAGTTGCAATCCTTTTTAGTTTAATGGATATTTCTATAGTTTTATCCATTACTATTAAACCGAGATATGTTATACTAGCTTTTGTCCGCGACTACACACGCGTGGATGTCGGGAGCTATCCCACGAGAACGTAGTACTACCGGTTAATCTAGGTCAATACGGAACATACATCTAGATAAACAGACAAACGAACCAATTCTAAAAACTATATTTTCCTCGTCAAACTCGTCACATCTCGTATTTTTTTTATTTACTTTTTTTTTTTAATATTCAATTTACAAATTTGACTTCGTTACCATTTTACGGCTAATTAAACCAGCTGGCTGCGACATAAACTACGTGTTTTTTTTTTAAATCCCATAACTCTAGGGTATGAATGAGACCATATCAAAGAATCAATTGGCGTATGAATTATGTTTCTGATAACAATTCATCATAATCATAATCAGCCTATAATGTTTCCACTGCTGGGACACAGGCCTCCTCTCGGTGAGAGGGAGTGGACCGTAATCCACCGCGCGGGCCCAGTGCGGATTAGCAGATGTCACATGTCTTCGACTTTTTGGTTCTAGGACATGCCGGTTTCCTCACGATGTTTTCCTTCACCGTTGATAACAATTATTTTTTGTTTTTATTTTTCATATAAAACAATTCGACAAAGTCACGATTATTACTGTAAACACCCTTGCGTGAGATATGACAACGTCGCATTTTCTTAGCTTTAATGGTTTTGATGAAAATGATTTACTCGTATTTATCAATGAAACTACACATGATATCTTCGAAACTATGCATTTTTGGACCACATATTCTGGGACTTTTTGTATTATTTTTACGAACAGAAGTATTATTTTTACGTGAAGAATTGCCTCTCTGGTCCTAAAGATAAACCTTGTTTTGTAATAAGACAGAATGTGTCTAAGTTTGACTGCCGATGCCAGTATATAAAGCACTTCTGGCATCATGGACTCCGCATCAAAGTTGCGACAAACAAATACCATCTAGTATTAAAACTTATTGCATTATATACGTAATATCTAGAATCTGGTTTATGTTCAGTAAATTTTTCAGAGCTTCATATAAAAAACGCATGGTAACGTCAGTGCGTTAGGGTTATAAAGCTAAGAGATTGAGTAGCTACTGTCTTATAATACTGTCTATTTGTCCATCGAAACTTCAACTATCACGATCTTTTGCAGGCCCATGTTGGCGTAAAGTAATCAATTCAACCTACCGCAGTCCACTGACAGGCCTCTCCGAGGCTACGCCACAACACCCTGTCATCCACCCCCGGCATCCAGTCTGTCCCAGCAATTTTTTATAAAGTAATGACGTCACAAAAAAACAAAAGCCTATCTCCAACTTGATTTCTCTTCCAAGAAATCCAGCATCTTCAACGGTGATTGTTCTATCAACTTTTACAGGAACCCAACAGAGAGCGTGGTGATATCGAACTACGACTACGGAAGTACTAAGAAGAAAAGCAACATCATAACCAGGAACAGTGCTGATGGAGTCACCATCATGACTGTTCGAGACACCAATGATTTCCTTACTGGGGACTTGGACGAAAAATGTATCACCAGATAGGGAATAAAGGATATCGTATCGCGGTACAAAAGACAATGATGTTTTTTTTTAGCTGTGAAATATCTGATGCTTTTTAAGCGTTTTATTTAGATTAACGGTCTTATTCATAATAAGTTATAGAACATCTAAAGTCTTGCTAATGTCTCGTTGTCAAAAATTGTTATTCATAAACGCATTTTAGCCCTAAAACGTTCTATAAACCTACTATAAAGTTATGAAACCCAGAAGCCTACTATAACAGTACTATAAGGAAAAAAAAATGGCCGACTCTATACCAGCTGATAGAAAATGACGTTTGACCTACAAATGTAACATGTGCAGTTGTATTTAATTTATGTTGCACTTCTGTTTAACCAATTTAGTTAGTTATTATATAACTACAATGCAAAATAGAAGCGAGGAAAAATATAACGACATAATTCGTCACATCCACGGCAAACTTACGAATCTTCAGAAAATGCATTTTACAGGGAATGTTAAGTTTTTTTTTAGTAACAGCTAAGTACCGTGGTACATTTGGTTTGGTTTGTTTGGTAAGATTTAATCTTAAAAAAGTAGTATTTTTAAAACCAAATGTACCTCGGTACCTATATACCTAGGTATAGGTACCTGTTACTAAAAAAAACTTATCATTCCCTGTAAAATGCATTTTCTGCAGATTCGTAAGTTTGTCTTGGATATGAGGAATAGCAACAAGAATTACTGTGGGACGCTGCTGCTTTGGGCTGTGGAAACAACGCTTTCAAAATGTCTTTTACATGCAACAACCATAGTGGCTAGAGCAGTCCTTTACAATATTGCAGTTAACCATGGAGACATTCAGTTAGAGGGTAGGTAGCAATATCAATGAATATCATACAGTCACCCCAAGAAGTTGCAAGGGGAAATGCAAATGCTAATTTACAAACTTTTCAGGAAACATTCCACCGAGGTAGCCTCACTTTACCAGGTTAGAGGTACATCTTCCCACTTGTGTCCGGAGACGGTTCAGGGACTTCCGTGTGGATCATGTAGGTTTACACCCTGCAGGGAGATGCTCCAGTAGGGAGTGGTTGTGAAGCTATGTCGCAAACCATGCTCCGCCTCCTATCCTACCCTATGTGTCCCAAAACATGCAGTCAAAGTGACCTCTGCGCTGCCACTGACAACATTGTGGAAGTGGCAAAGTTTTGGGCCAACAAGATCTAAAATACAGTTGTCCCCGCGACACAAAGAAGATAAAGAGGAAACATTTTAGCAAGTAGTGCATTAATAAAAAGCGTATACATATACAGATATCAGTTTAATTAATTTATTTTTTAAATACTCTAAACTTTAATTCGGCTTCTAGAACTTGTGCTAGCAGAACAACATTTTTAAAATGTTTCTTTTCATTTGCCATCTATGCCACCTCTTCTGTTTATTATTTGTAGTGAAGCACCATTCTTCCTATTGTCCTGAAATACAAAATTAATGTTATAATTCTTTCTCTTCATCAAACGAAGTTCTTGACATGCTTACTCAGGAACTTTGTAACTTATAAGTAAATTGGATAGGCACCTAATTCGTAAATCATGCCAGGCCGCCTTTTTCCCCTTTTTTGCGTTGGTGTCAGTCAGTACCTATGTCTTTTTATTTTCTATCTTCTTATTGTGCCCAGAATTCAGCTACTTGTTTGGCGCCATCACCAACGTCCACCTTCATTTTCTATTATGGAAACTCTCTCCCTGACCAATTCTTCCAAAGATCTAAGGAAAAGCAAAAGCAAGAATAAGTTTAAGAAATAAAGATTGTTTACAAAACAAAACTTACTTTGAACACATTTTAGTTGTAACAGTACAAACCTTATCGTCCTCCAACCAAAACGAGTATTCACTTCTTTGCCTTTTCTTGGAACTAGTCTCCGGTCTTAATTCCATTTCTTTTAAATACAAAAAAATATTCAAAGGTTTTCGCTCGCCTGACAATAAAATTACATTAACAAATTCACTGTCAAAAATGACGTTAACGCGGCAAAACTGTCGAAACCGTAGACAATAAATTAGTTTTCCGTACGTCATAATGTCTATGGTCACAATTATTTGGTGCGTAGACAGATATTCTCGTTTGATGACTCAATATGTTGACCAATTTGTTGGATGACTTCAATAAAATGGCAACATTTATATTTATATTGAAGTTATAGCACGTTTTAGTTATCGAACGTTTATGAAGCGTTTATGAATACAAAATTTTATCGAACGTTTTAAAGGCTTAATGAGCATTTTAACTAGAATAGAATAGAATAGAATAGAATACTCTTTATTATGTACACCATATAAATTACAGACATAATTATAGAAACTGTACAAAGGGTGACACAATGGGCGGTCTTATCGCTAAAAGCGATCTTTTAAAGACAACCTTTGGATGGATTAAAAAGGGGAAGGACAGACAAATACTGTAGGTAGTCTGTGGTGTACCATTTATATAATACACCTTCTATAAGCTTTTTTTATGAATAAGACCGTAAATGTTTTGCTGTTCAACGAATCATAGGCACAAAATACTGACGGTCTTATTCATAATAAGTTATAGAACATCTAAAGTCTTGCTAATGTCTCGTTGTCAAAAATTGTTATTCATAAACGCATTTTAGCCCTAAAACGTTCTATAAACCTACTATAAAGTTATGAAACCCAGAAGCCTACTATAACAGTACTATAAGGAAAAAAAAATGGCCGACTCTATACCAGCTGATAGAAAATGACGTTTGACCTACAAATGTAACATGTGCAGTTGTATTTAATTTATGTTGCACTTCTGTCTAACCAATTTAGTTAGTTATTATATAACTACAATGCAAAATAGAAGCGAGGAAAAATATAACGAAGGACATAATTCGTCACATCCACGGCAAACTTACGAATCTTCAGAAAATGCATTTTACAGGGAATGTTAAGTTTTTTTTTAGTAACAGCTAAGTACCGTGGTACATTTGGTTTGGTTTGTTTGGTAAGATTTAATCTTAAAAAAGTAGTATTTTTAAAACCAAATGTACCACGGTACCTATATACCTAGGTATAGGTACCTGATACTAAAAAAAACTTATCATTCCCTGTAAAATGCATTTTCTGCAGATTCGTAAGTTTGTCTTGGATACGAGGAATAGCAACAAGAATTACTGTGGGACGCTGCTGCTTTGGGCTGTGGAAACAACGCTTTCAAAATGTCTTTTACATGCAACAACCATAGTGGCTAGAGCAGTCCCTTACAATATTACAGTTGACCATGGAGACATTCAGTTAGAGGGTAGGTAGCAATATCAATGAATATCATACAGTCACCCCAAGAAGTTGCAAGGGGAAATGCAAATGCTAATTTACAAACTTTTCAGGAAACATTCCACCGAGGTAGCCTCACTTTACCAGGTTAGAGGTACATCTTCCCACTTGTGTCCGGAGACGGTTCAGGGACTTCCGTGTGGATCATGTAGATTTACACCCTGCAGGGAGATGCTCCAGTAGGGAGTGGTTGTGAAGCTATGTCGCAAATCATGCTCCGCCTCCTATCCTACCCTATGTGTCCCAAAACATGCAGTCAAAGTGACCTCTGCGCTGCCACTGACAACATTGTGGAAGTGGCAAAGTTTTGGGCCAACAAGATCTAAAATACAGTCGTCCCCGCGACACAAAGAAGATAAAGAGGAAACATTTTAGCAAGTAGTGCATTAATAAAAAGCTTATACATATACAGATATCAGTTTAATTTATTTATTTTTAAAATACTCTAAACTTTAATTCGGCTTCTAGAACTTGTGCTAGCAGAACAACATTTTTAAAATGTTTCTTTTCATTTGCCATCTATGCCACCTCTTGTTTATTATTTGTAGTGAAGCACCATTCTTCCTATTGTCCTGAAATACAAAATTAATGTTATAATTCTTTCTCTTCATCAAACGAAGTTCTTGACATGCTTACTCAGGAACTTTGTAACTTATCAATCAAGTAAATTGGATAGGCACCTAATTCGTAAATTATGCCAGGCCGCCTTTTTCCCCTTTTTCGCGTTGGTGTCAGTCAGTATGTGTTTTTATTTTCTATCTTCTTATTGTGCCCAGAATTCAGCTACTTGTTTGGCGCCATCACCAGCGTCCACCTTCATTTTCTATTATGGAAACTCTCTCCCTGACCAATTCTTCCAAAGATCTAAGGAAAAGCAAAAGCAAGAATAAGTTTAAGAAATAAAGATTGTTTACAAAACAAAACTTACTTTGAACACATTTTAGTTGTAACAGTACAAACCTTATCGTCCTCCAACCAAAACGAGTATTCACTTCTTTGCCCTTTCTTGGAACTAGTCTCCGGTCTTAATTCCATTTCTTTTAAATACAAAAAAATATTCAAAGGTTTTCGCTCGCCTGACAATAAAATTACATTAACAAATTCACTGTCAAAAATGACGTTAACGCGGCAAAACTGTCGAAACCGTAGACAATAAATTCGTTTTCCGTACGTCATAATGTCTATGGTCACAATAATTCGGTGCGTAGACAGATATTCTCGTTTGACGACTCAATATGTTGACCAATTTGTTGGATGACTTCAATAAAATGGCAACATTTATATTTATATTGAAGTTATAGGACGTTTTAGTTATCGAACGTTTATGAAGCGTTTATGAATACAAAATTTTATCGAACGTTTTAAAGGCTTAATGAGTATTTTAACTAATGTGTGCTTTAAACCTTCTATAAGCTTTTTTTATGAATAAGACCGTGAGAGTACAGAAGTCAATCTACATACAAAGTGCGCTCGAGCAACGCAAACATAGACACCGCTCACGGACACGATATCTCGGACCGGTTGGGACTAGTGCGAGCGCGAGTGCCATCCGCTTGAGACACGCGTCTGTGAACTGCAAAAATGGTGCAACAAAAAAATGGCTATCTAAGCTCGATATAAATAATAGTTTCCTATTTTGAATCAGTTTAAACGAAGTAACTTTTTTGTAAGGTAAATTCACGCCACCAAATATTACGTAAGTTACGCATGGTTTTTTGTTTGTGTAGATATTGTGTTCTCTTTAGTGTCATTTGATAGGTTTAAATTGTGTTAATAGGGTAATCCGGATATCTATGGGGTAATCCGATTGAAAGTTATTAGGGATTTTCGATAGTGATAATTGACAAATGTAAAATTTTATATGTTTTTGTTCTGTACCTAAACTTTTTGTATTGTAATGTGTGTGTTGTTTATTGTTTTGTTTTAATATTGTAGAATAAGCTCAACAATAAATCATACGAGTGCCACAACCACGATAGTTTTTTGTGCTTAAGCCAAAGTTGAAAAATTTTGAAAATCGGTCCACAATTGGCGGAGTAATCGCGTAACAACACCCAAAAAAAAAAAATTCACTTTTTTCACTTTATAGTGTTTTTTGGAAGTCGGTTCTTTTTTTTGTAAAAAAAGTTTTTATTCACTTTATAGTGTTTTTTGGAAGTAGGTTGTTTTTTTTGTAAAAAAGTTTTTATTTTTCACCTTTTAGTGGGTCAGTTTGTAATTTATCAATAGCCTAATGTCAACTGCTCATCACCTTTTACAAAATATTGCTTTTCCCGATGCAGGGACGTTAATTGTTGAGGAGTTCTCCTGGTTCTTACCAATTCCTAAACAACCACTCACCATACGCATTGTGACGAGGATAAATCGTATAGCAACCATATTAAAGTAATCGAATCGCAACCCGTGAAATATTTGTCATTGAGTAGTTCCTGTGGCCATCTGTGGTCTTCATCATCAGCTCCACTTTACCAAATGATGATTTCCGAGAGCAAATGCTCAAGTTACTTTAAAAAATACCCAAATCGCTATAGCTTTGCCTATAAAATTTGAGGGTTTCCCTCAATTTCCATGGGATCCTCACATCAGATTCCAACTTGATGATAATGGGACCACCTCGAGAGTATACCCTTACGAACAAAAAAAGAATTTTGAAAATCGGTCCTCAATTGGCGGAGTAATCGCGTAACAAATACAAAAAAAATATATATATACCGTCGAATTGAGAACCTCCTCCTTTTTTGAAGTCGGTTAAAAAGTGAAGTACATACATGTGATTGACTTCTGTACTCTCTGTACTTTGTGCATAGGGTTTATTAAGGAATATTATATTTTATTGAAATGTTGGCAGGCCAACAATTGTTTGTAATATAGGTATGATCTTCGTCTCTTTCTTTAACTCCTACTAAACTGATATAATAAAACAGATTGCCTTATCTACAAAAAGTGTAGATCAGTTATGATTTGTTTAACATAGACACTGCAAAGTAATTATGTAACAAAAAAAAAATGGTTGCCTGTAAAGTCGGTTTTACGGGCGAAGATTTTACGTGACAACGTCTTTTTCTCGGTAGAATATTTATTGATATGAATATAATTAAATTGCACAATAGGAACAAGGAATTAAATGAAAATAAGAACGTAACGTTACCGAGCGTTACACTTTTTCATAAGTGACTCCCAGCCGCAACCTAATTTAAGACGTTGTCACGTCAAAAACATAAGTCATTTGTGCTTCTTAAATGCAAAAGTAACTATTTCCCGTGCAGGCAATGCACTAGTGAAAGAAAGATTCTTAAACCGCGGTATGTATGTATAACCTTTTTAAGAAGAGTACATAGCTCTTTCTCCTAATTCTTTAATTAACCTTTTGTATACGACTGGAGTAATGGAAGTGATTCCCTTATGGGGCTTATATGACCTAAAACGCGGTCACTGTCGGACTGCATAGAAAAGAAAGAGAAGCAAAGAAGAAATTATTTAATTACAAAATATATATTGTTTGGACGAAAAAATAAAACACTAGTATTTTAGTATGTTGCTTGTAGAATAATCTGACAAAAACTTAGAATGATTGTATGTATATTAGTATGGTATTTATTGTAAATAGAAAGTTTTTAGAGGTATCTTCATGATTTTTTTCTATGGTATCAAATTAGTTTTCAACACACTATCTACCTAGCATATATCCTGAAGAAAATGTATGAAACAGCTGATTTTTTTTTCGTGTCCTGTGAAAATATGCGCAATGCATAAAAAATTATCCTGTATATTTTTCTGTTTTTGTTTACTGTAGTCGATCATATACATTTATTGTTTCTAAAATTTGCGTTTTTTGTGTTTAGGTCCCGTAAGCCCCTTAAAAGTCTTCGGTATGCGGTCAACGTATCTTTGTATGAAGCAAGCTAGAATGATAACGAATATAATGATAAGTACCTATTATCACTTTACGAAAACCTATGATCACTTTGGGACTTTGTCACATTAAACAAGTTCATTGACGCGGCACAGTTTTACCACCGCCATTTGCATCCCATTATATGGCAAGGTTCTAAATAGGGCTATGGTTTTCGGTTTACGTTTACCGTACATAATTTTTGTTATACGTTTATGCATTTAGCAAGATGTGAATATTGCTATTTTTGTATTGATTGGAAAAGGGCGTGTAGAAGCTTGAAGCTAGTCTTAATTGAAACCCAAGTACAGACGCCAGCACATGAAGCTA
Source organism: Oligia latruncula (assembly GCA_948474745.1). Classification (NCBI taxonomy): domain Eukaryota; kingdom Metazoa; phylum Arthropoda; class Insecta; order Lepidoptera; family Noctuidae; genus Oligia; species Oligia latruncula. The sequence goes on along the minus strand of OX419702.1, from coordinate 12,199,294 downwards.
CTACAATCTGTCAAATTCTTTAATAGATTTTCAACTTTATTGCTAAAGCTTATGGTTCAAAGTTGATTGGGTCAAATTTGACAGTTTCGGGTAGCTTGATGTGCTGGCGTCTGTACATAGAATTTTCAAATATATCAGTAAGACTTACAGTGGCCTCTAAAAATTAACACACTATTATGATTTAAAATTGCGATAAAATTATTCTGACCTTGAATTGTATAATATATTATTAATAAATATATATATATATTATTAATATTATTAATATATTATTATTATTAATATATTATTATTATAATATATTATTATTATTGTTTATTTAATTTGTAAGTTTTTCAAACTTTAGTGTTGATCGTCATAGTGTTGGCAAGCTTTTTATCATTCACTACACAGTTACTATTTGTTTACTGTAATGGGTATAATAACTGTTATTAATTCAAAGCTAAATCCCAGTAATAGGTGGATACTGGACCAGGATACGGTTCGTAACTTCAGCTTACAGCCAACTGCGCCCTCAATGGGGATTGTCCAAAAATTCTAACCATTAGATTTTTTTTTATTTTTTGAAAATTTAGAGCATTTTGAGAAACTAATTTGAATATTTTGATGATTGGCTCAATAGTTATTTAAAAAAAAAATATTTAATTATTTTAAGTTTTTAAGGTAGGTGACGTCATCTTTGGCTTAAATAGATTAAGTGCCGTTGCTTCACTAGTACATAATTAAAAATTTAAATCTGTCAACACAACGTCATCCATATCACATCTGTCAAAGTGTCAATACTGAATACTCAAATACTGTCTTATATAATCGAATTCAAATCCTATCCTATTATCGTATTTGTTTACAAATGGTTTTTTTATGAGTAAGTGTCGTCCAAGGAATATACTACTCTCTGTCGTCACTAGAACAATCTACGCGGCGACTTAGAAATAGAATAATAACGCACGCGGCGACATAATTTTATTGTTCGTTTTCCTGAACCACAAATGACCACAATGAGCGATACTTTTGTTAAAGCTGACTCGCGAAACCTGCCTAAAGTTGAGACCGTTATGATATTAGAGTATATTTCTACTAGCAGCCATCATAGCGTAGCTGAAATAAGGGGAGCAAAAATAATAATATAATAAATATAATTTGACACTTGACAGATTGTAGACAATACTTGCCTCTTACTTTTTAACGATAACGAGGTAACGATACAAAACTGTACAGCCAAACCAAAGGGCAAACAAGGTCAATCGTATTTTATCAAAAATATCAATAAAATATGAATATTTTTCGTAATTAATTAGTCCGTAATGATCAGTAACGCTATTCCTCGAAATGGTTTTTCAATTACAACATTTAAAAAAATATGAACAATGCCCATTGTACAGTTAAGCGGCTAAGCTATCTCAGTTTCATGCAATCGGTGGTACGAGAACCTTTTAATAGTCACTTAGGTGCCGAGTCTTTTTCAATATACTGTGATTGTAACTTAGCTTAGTTTTGAAGCCTTATTATAAATGTGTTTTTTTTTTGCTGATTATCTAAATATATAAATCTCAAAGGTGACTGACTGACTGACTGACATAGTGATCTATCAACGCACAGCCCGAACCACTGGAGGGATCGGGCTGAAATTTGGCATGCAGGTAGATGTTATGACGTAGGCATCCGCTAAGAAAGGATTTTTCGAAATTCCACCTCCAAGAGGGTGAAGGGGGCGGGTGAAATTTCACGCGGACGAAGTCGCGGGCGGAAGCTAGTAATTTTATATAATGATACTTATCTATAATCTTCCCACTGCTCCAAAAATATATACAAAGGCCTCCTTTCTGCGAAGGAGTGGGCCGTAATCCACCACATATGCATGCTAAGCATTTTTTTTTTATAAATATATAATCCGTATTTTACCTGAAAATCGCATTAATTATGTCATTAATTTCTCACAAAAAATCTATGCTCGCAACAGTGCAATGAATGTTTATTATAAAAATATAGGTAGGTTTAAGTATAATATAAAAAAAAACATTTCAATTGTAAATTATACGATATTGGGTTTTAAAAGACCAAAGAACATATTTATTTATTTTCGTTAAATGATAGAATAATTTGTTGTAAAATAAATGTGAAATGTAAATAATATAATTGTTAGATCGCTTTTTGTATAAAGTAAGATATATTCCAAAGATTTGTACCAATTTTAAGATATAAGTGAAAAAAGATGTTCTAACTACCCGATAGTATCCAACTATGTATAATATTATTTTGAATTAAATAGGCGTCTATACAAAATTGTTTCTGTTTTTTTATTTACTACCCAAGAAATAGCTTCTAATTATCAAGCTAATGCTGCAAAAGGAATATCCTACTCAGATGCAAATTAAAAATGTTCACTAATTTACTAAAGAAATCGATCACTTCTGAGGTATACCCTATTAATTAAAAAAATAATTTTCGAAATCGACCCACAATTGCCGGAGACATAGCGTAATATACCTCCTCCTTTTTAAAGTCGGTTAAGGCCCTCTTGTATTGCGCTCTTAGCTATGATAACGTTTCCTCACTCGATTCCCGTATAAAGGATGACTCACGCTAGACCGTGTCGGGTCCGAGCCGAGTGTCGGCCGTAGCACAGTCAACTAATATTACATATATTTTGTATGAACACACTCACGGTTAAATACTACAACTGTTCCGACTGGACACTCGGCTCGGACCCGACACGGTCTAGCGTGAGTCATCCTTAATACGTATCGGGGCAACTCTCTCTCGCAGGCACTGGCCGACCGATGGGAGCTCTTGAATTGCTAGATTTTGTGTATATTTGTTTCATAGAAAAAAACTATAAGGAAATTATAAAATGTGTTCTCACCAAGCCCTAAAAAACAATAAGGCTTACCTTTTAGTATAACTTTTACATGGTTTAACGATGTAATCTCTTCAAGGTACACGTTTTAAATAGCTCCAATTATTTTAATTCACGTTTCTATAAAGATAGAAACGGGAATTAAAATAATTAGTTCGATAAAAAAAAAACACAGCGCTTGACAATATCGCTGACTGAATACATTAGTGGCACAAGTCGAATTTGTAAGCAATTTGAGTTAGTAATAACGCGCACTAGTCTTCGAATATTTATTGTACGTTTTCTCAAATTGTTGAATTTTGTCTTGTGCCACTATCGAATTCAGTCAGCGATATGTTCAATTTTCCTAAAGTATATTTGCGCAAAATTAATACGGTATTTTGCTAGATTTATAGAGGTTTAAAAAAGTTAAAAAGTACTGCAATCTCGGTTTAAAAATAAACACTAATTCACCTTCAGCCTTTGGTGATGTCCTGGGGGAAATTAAAACAAATACTTTAGACCTTTCTGCGCAGCAATTTAAACAAAGATTAATAAAGACACACACATGGAACAAAAACCAATTTACAACATCATTATAATTTATATACAAACCCTTTATTGGTATTTTAAATTGACATTGAAAACACGTCTGGTGTGGAACCATCAGACGTGTTTTCGATTACGTTATAATTTACACACCTGCTTTCACTAATTGATTATTAAGTATAAATTCAATATTTTGCGGTAACTAATCTGTTTCATATAGGTCACCTTTTAATATACATATATTCAACTGTCATTGCGTATTGACAAAATAAGATGGCGGCTCGCGGCGTTGCTTTATGTTTTTTTTTTTATATTTTTCTGTTTTTTTTTTAATGACTTGACCTGTTACCCGATTCCTGCTTGACGTCGACTTCTGGGACACCCTGTATGAATCCCTGTATGTGTGTGTGTCTTAGAATTTTTGGTTCTAGGACATGCCGGTTTCCTCACGATGTTTTCCTTCGCCGTTTTGAGAGCAGTGGTGATGAAATAATTTACACAAAGTAAAACGCCTGTCAGAGTTCGAACCTACGACCTACAACTCGTAAGTTGCGGCCGTTACCACTGGGTCTCTGAACTTTTGCTCTAGTGTAACTTTACTCCGAATTTATTACTAAGAATAAACAAATGAGTTCCTATCCTCCTTGGATAGGTATTGGTTTCTTTGCTCTTAAGAAGTAGAAAGCTCAGTTTCTGCAAATACAAACAGCCAGTAAATTAACCCATTCAAAACTTTAGTGGATTAGCGCTGAAACATAGTTTAATTTCAGTCCTGAAGACGCGATGTATACAATAGAATCCAATTTAATCCAGAATAATTGAATTACAAACTTGTATTGATGTTACTCAGTAAAACGAGACGACATAATAAAAACTTTTTAACAAAAAAAAAACCGACTTCCAAAAAAAACACCACAAACTAAAAAAAAAACACTACAAACTGAAAAATAACTTTAATTTCGGAAGTCGGTGTCTTAGGGATCAGTATTTTAGTTTTTGCCACCGACTTCCGAAATTAAAGTTATTTTTCAGTTTGTAGTGTTTTTTTTTTAGTTTGTGGTGTTTTTTTTGGAAGTCGGTTTTTTTTTTGTTAAAAAGTTTTTATTTCTCGCTTTTTAGTGGGTCTATTTATAATTTATCTAAGTTACAATAGCCTAATGTCAACTTGCCCATCGCCTTTTTATAAAATATTCCTTTTCTCGATGCAGGGACGTTAATTGTTGAGGAGTTCTCCTTTTATTAGTTTTTAGATTAGATGCTGATAATCCTGGCTGCAGCATCAGGCCAGACTTATGTCAACATTGCATTGAACTTAAAATTAGTCCTGTTTAAAATGAGCCCAAACACGACTACGGTGCTGTAATTTCAAGGTTTGTACATTTTCTGATGCTCCTGGCTTCAGCATCAGGTCTTCGGTGTTCCTCAGTAACAGTACGTTTATCCACACATCGAGCCCTTTTCAATAAGCCTAAACACGATATATCTGCTGTTAGTTGTCGAGGAGTTAGGTACTCTGCAGACTATCCTGACTGCAGCATCAGGTCATGACTTGATGCTCATGAGACCAAATGTGGCAAATGCCCTATCAAACATCAAAACAATTTACTATAAAACAGTCCTTGCCTGTTCGAGTAACTTCTTACTGTTAAGGAGTTGTACCTTCCATCATCAGCCCAGCTACCTGAGATGGTGACAACCATACACAAATACACAAGATACTTCATAAAATATGCGAAAAACAATAAGTGAGCCTAAAAAATTTGAGGGTTGCCCTCGATTTCTCTAAGATCCCATCATCAGATCCTAACTTGGTGACAATGGGACCACCTCAGAACTATCTACTTTCGAACAAAAAAACATACAAACAGCCGAACATAGTACCTCCTCCTTTTTGTAAAGTCGGTAAAAATGAGAATAGGCTTTACTGTATCGTTACAGCGGTTTATTAGTCGATTCGCACCAGTTTACTCGCCCGAAAAGTGCGAATCGCAACTTTTAAATAATATTGTTCTTTCTATAGGCGACTCGCACGAATTGGCATATTTTGAATTTTATGCAATAAATTATAGGAATATAATAGATAAAATAAAAATATAAAATATGTACAGTCAACAGCAAAAGTAGATGATCAAAATCAGAAATTCAATAGGAGTCAAAACTGACTACGAATATATATGGCAGCTGTACTAGTAGTATATGTTTGGTATAATTAACAATCACATACTTTTGAATCACTTCGACCCCACACTGTTCTGACGCGAACTCCGTTCATTAGTATTGAATTTCTGATTTTGATCATCTACTTTGCTGTTGACTGTACCTACTCTAAACATGACTAGCACGAATTAGCACATTTTGAATTTTTAATCAATCAAAATGGTGCCAATTGCCTAATAACATATTTCCGGAGTTATCGACTCGCCCACAAATAAATTAACTTCGTACGAGTCGCCTATAGTAAAAATTATATTATTTAAAAGTGATGATTCGCCCGTTTTGGGCGAGCAAATTCGTGCAAATCGACTAATGAGCCGTTACAGCTTTGGTAGCAAGGCGAAAAAGGTCTAATTCATTTTACACCAATATGTTTTTGTTCAGCCGTGACAGTTTTTTGCCGTAGTTATCTACCGTTACCTATCGGTAATATTAAACAGTACTAGTCACCGTTATAGTAATAAAGCCGAACCATGAATGACATTCGATGTGCACTTGCAGAATAACAATGCTGATCATCCCGCAAAAAGCATCTCACTTTTTTTCTTTATGTAGGTACGACCATTGACACTGAAAATTATAGTGTATGTAATATGTACCAGTGTACCTATAGTCTGTTCCAAAAATACTGATTAAAATGTAAACAAATACATCAGAAAATTAACCTGTGGGTGCCACAAGACTTACAAATTGAATGCTTAGATTTGATACTTAAACCTGATATTTTAATTTTAAATAACCTTAATATATAAATATCTTTTATTCGATATTATAATTGAGATTAATTTCATAACCTTTGCGTCAAGGATTTTTCAATTAGGTACAATTTAATAGGTAATGTGATTTAAAAAATACTTTCTTTTTTTGGAAAACGTGGTGAGATTTATAAAGTTGAAACCTTCTAAATACAGATGAATGTGTTACTTATTTCCTTTAATGAGTCATAGCGCAAGAATTTAACATGAACAGACTTTGTTTACACTTTCATTAGATAATTTTGGAACAGATAGTACCAATACGAACCCCACAGTCAATCGTTCGTAACATTCAAATGTTCGAAGTTGGAAGTTGCTAAACTTGCTCGTAATATTACAGTTCAAGATTACTCGTAGTTCCATTCTGATTCCGTGCCACATAGAATTTAATTCAATGTTACTTTGAACAGGGAAGTTCAATTTCTAGTAGAGCTGGCTAGATTAGCATTGTTGGTAAGTTAAAACTGGGTAGTGAACGGAGCATATTTTTTTTCTAGCACAGATCAAGTGAAAAGCCAAGCTTGCTGTGAGAACTTTTACTTAAAAGTATACAGATAGCGCAATCCACGAAAATGCGCCCCACTCTTCTTAATAATCACTAGTAGTTGTCGCTAGTTAAGGGGCTTACATGACCTAAAGCGCGGTCACTGTCGGACTGCATAGAAAAGAAAGATAAGCGCGATGACACAACGCTGGTAATTTATTGCAAAGTATAAAGCAATTATTAAATTACAAAAAATCTATTATTTCTTCTTCACCATAGAGATCTACGTTTTCGAATGGGCAACTAGCTTCAACTTTCTGACTAACTAACAGACTATTATTTAATTTTGACAATTTAAAAGTGCCTGTAAAAGGTTTAATTGAAATAACTGCTGTGAGTTTGAGTTTGAGTTTTGAGTATGAAAAAATTAAAACATTTAAGTATGTTGCTTGTAGAATAATCTGACAAAAAATCAGAATGATTGTATGTTAGTATGGTTTTTATTGTAAAAAGAAAGTTTTTAGAGGTATCTTCATGATTTTTTTCTATCGTATCAAATTAGTTGTATTATGTTTTTAACACACTATCTACCTAGCATATATCCTGAAGAATATCATATATTTTTCGGATTTAGTTCACTGTAGTCGATCATATACTTTTATTGTTTCTAAAACTTGCGTTTTTTGTGTTTAGGTCCTGTAAGCCCCTTAATTCCGCTAGTTTTTAGTTTTTTTTATACACACTAATTACCCACTAATAAGTAATTACTGTGTGTCGACAAAACTAAAATACTAGCGGAATGTTGCACACTTGTACTGTAAGCTATTAGGAAGAAGAGTGGAGCGTTTGTTCGTGGATGGCGCTATCTATAAATAGGGTAGAACATAATTGTAACAGTTAGCATAATCAGCATATAATGTTCCCACTGCTGGGACAGGCCTCCTCTCGGTGAGAGGGAGTGGGCCGTATTCCACCACGCGGGCCTAGTGCGTGTTGGTGGATGTCACATCACATGTCTTCGAATTTTTGGTTCTATTACATGCCGGTTTCCTCAAGATATTTTCCTTCACCGTTTTGAGAGCAGCCGCGATGAAATCGTTTAAACATAGTAAAACACCACCACTCGTAAGTCGCAGCCGTAACTTTCTGGTAGGTAGGGTAAAATAAAAGAAATACTAGATAAACACCGTGTCCTTCACGATACTCATAAACTTTGGCAAACTTTCTATAGCTTTTACAAATCAAATCCGACAAAGGAAGTAGTACTTAAAAAGGCTTCGTTACAAAGATATTTGTAATTTCATTTAATGAAATTTAATTATTGAGCTATGCAGTAAGAAAGGGTCTCAACTTAGTTTTGACAAGTTTCAGCCTGCCAAATCTTATGAATGAAAATACGATTGACATTGCCAATTCGAATAAAGAGGCACGCATATCGGGTGATTTACGTCAAGGTATTTAGTTTGTATGAAAATTAACAAAAAAAAAAAAAAATTATAAGAATTTATTAACTCATTAAGCTCCGCTTATAAAAAAATAATGGGTAATGAAAAATGCTTATTTCCATGATCTGAACATCTGGACGAAGTTTATGTAATTCGTCCAGAACACGGTGTATAGGTACAATGATATGTCTATTCACCATTGGGTTTGATAGAAACTTAAAATGTTTACATAATCGTAAGAAAACATAATTATCGAAATGTGGGTACCTATAGATATAACTCTGCATAACCTTCCAGGGATTGCAGGCGTGATGTTATGTAAATGTACAGACGCCAGCACATCAAGCTACCCGAAACTGTCAAATTTTCCCAATCAACTTAGAACCTTATGCTTTAACGATAAAGTTGAAAATCTATTAAAGAAATTTGACACATTGTAGTAGCTTAATGTGCTGGCGTATGTACCTAGTGACATCGGCTTTTATTTACTGTCAACTTTTAGAGTCATGATTCCCGATTACTCTGAGATTATGATAAGATTAGCGTCTGTACGTGAGATTAAATTGTTTTACCTCCATTCATATTTTTTTCCATCCGAGACGCGAATCACATGCAAATACGACCTACGCAATGACCTTTTAAAATGGATCCAGCAAATAAAAGTCACATGATAACATTTATTTTCTTTGCGCCCGTTCGTCAAAAATACGGCGCTTCGCAGAATACAGATGTGACCAATTTGTTACGGTAGCAAACAATCCGAAAACGGCATCAATCATTTGTTAACACGCTTTTATTAACTTCACTTGTAACTAACAAACAATGTAGTAAAATCTTAGAAGTCAATTTTAACCTACTTCTAATTATCATATCGAAATGAAACTTTGTATTTTTTTTTTTTTTTTTTTTTTAAAAAGAAAAGCATTTATTAATAGTAACTAGAATATATTTTAACTAATTGGTAATCAAATTATTTATTTACTTATTAGAACATTATTATGTGTATTATTAAATCTGATACTACAATTTAACTCTAAAATATACATATTATATAGTATATATAAGTATATAAAAAAAAAGAAGGGAAAAGAAAAAGAGAGGAGCTCATTGGGCATCAAAAAATTCGTCCGCATCGCTGTCAATGGCATAAGTGCCCAAAAGGCTGGCAGCATTACCACGTTGGATGGCAATGCTTATTCTTTGGGCTAAAAATAGGCCAGCCCTCTGCTCACGTGATGAGTCAACCAACCGCTTGGCGATGTCCCGAAATATTTGATGAGCACTCGGACCCCAAGGCCCTAGTGTTTCAACCCCAAACGGCTCAAACATATAGCTCCCAATAAGGTTGTTATATTTGCGCCGTTTGAGGTTTTCTGCTCCTGCAGCAGCCGCCCCAGCACAGCCCACCGTGCTAGGAAGATGGGATGGCGCGAGGGTGTCGACACAGGTAGCATCCCACACCAAAGGCCTACCCAACTTCCAAGGCATTATGGTCATTCCATCTGGCCTCTTCCCATCGTCGCGCGCCAAGCCATTGGGTTCTGAAATAGCTGGCACCCCGGCGGTGACAAGAGCCCGACGGATGATGTCGTTAATGCTGGCGTGCCGTGCCATCCGACCAGCGCTCTTGCTGCAGGATAGGCCATGGTGTCCGAGGCAGTCGACTGCTTCACCGCATTGACAGCGATGTGGAGCTCCGCAAGGAGCACCCAGACGCAAACATGTAGCGAGCCGGAATGTGGTGTCACCCAGCATAGTGCCTATGTTGGGTGACGGTAGCGCCTGAAGCCAGAGGCCCGACTCCCATTCACCCACAGCCAGCAGGCGGGCTCGCTCAGCAGTATTGGTGGACGTATTAATAAGTTTATTCCGTACCAACCTGCAGAGCGGCTCATCCCACTGTCTCTGGGAAGACGGGTTCTCGGGCTGAACCGTGTCCGGGCAAGCCATTTTCCAGGCGTTCACTGCATCGGTCAAACACGGCACTTCAGAGTCAACCTGAGCAGGAATCAAAATTCGTGTGGTTAACTTTTCTGTGCTGTGGACCGAGGATAGGAACGCCGGTAGGCTTACGCTAGAAATTTTGCGGACGCCGAGCCCACCAAAACGAATGGGTAGTGAGGCTTGCAGCCACGCGCGGTCGTCCAAAGCCACATTTAAAATGGATGTAAGAGTACTGCGAATAATATGGTCAATTTTGTCCAAAAGATGTGGCTGCTTCCATAAAGAGGAAGAGCGGAGAAAATACATAAAATTTGGACCGAAACAACAATATCTGATAAGGGTGAAAGCCGAATGTAAATTAATTTTAGAAAGCCTATCCGAAATATCGTTAAAATGTTTAATTTTTTCGTCGACGAATGGTGAAAAACTGTCTTCTAAAATTGGGGAACCTAGGAGGTGCAATGAACTTTTTTCCAAAACTTTGATGTCTGGGGCTATTAAATTGAATTTCTGTATAGTTGATAAACTTTGTATGTATATGTAGTTTGGATGACAAAACTATAATTTGGAATCTTGGAACTGATCTGATGATGGAGCCAGGAGGTGGATAATGGAACTCTTCAGTGGGTACTAGTAAACCCCTCCAGTTTGGGCTCATAATATGATTTGTATTGACAATTCCAATAGATAAACGTGTTTATTAGTTTTTTTTTATACTATGTACAGACTTGGGCTCATAATATGGTTTGTATTGACAATTCCAATAGATAAGCGTGTTTATTAGTTTTTTTTTTATACTATGTACAGACTTGGGCTCATAATATGGTTTGTATTGACAATTCCAATAGATAAGCGTGTTTATTAGTTTTTTTTATACTATGTACAGACTTGGGCTCATAATATGGTTTGTATTGACAATTCCAATAGATAAGCGTGTTTATTAGTTTTTTTTTTATACTATGTACAGACTTGGGCTCATAATATGGTTTGTATTGACAATTCCAATAGATAAGTGTGTTTATTAGTTTTTTTTTATACTATGTACAGACTTGGGCTCATAATATGATTTGTATTGACAATTCCAATAGATAAGTGTGTTTATTAGTTTTTTTTTATACTATGTACAGACTTGGGCTCATAATATGATTTGTATTGACAATTCCAAAAGATAAGCGTGTTTATTAGTTTTTTTTATACTATGTACAGACTTGGGCTCATAATATGATTTGTATTGACAATTCCAAAAGATAAGCGTGTTTATTAGTTTTTTTTATACTATGTACAGACTTGGGCTCATAATATGATTTGTATTGACAATTCCAATAGATAAGCGTGTTTATTAGTTTTTTTTTATACTATGTACAGACTTGGGCTCATAATATGGTTTGTATTGACAATTCCAATAGATAAGCGTGTTTATTAGTTTTTTTTTTATACTATGTACAGACTTGGGCTCATAATATGGTTTGTATTGACAATTCCAATAGATAAGCGTGTTTATTAGTTTTTTTTTATACTATGTACAGACTTGGGCTCATAATATGATTTGTATTGACAATTCCAATAGATAAGCGTGTTTATTAGTTTTTTTTATACTATGTACAGACGCCAGCACATCAAGCTACTACAATCTGTCAAACTTTAACAGATTTTCATTTTTATCGCTAAATCATAAGGTTTAAATTTGATTGGGAAAATTTGACAGTTTCGGGTAGCTTGATAAGCTGGCCGTACATATTTTTATTAGGGACTTGCAAAAATAAAGGCACATCAGATGTGAACAAAATAATGATCAATTTTAAAATTCACAAACTTTGTTATATCATGTCGGTCGTTGTGAATTTAAATGTGCTTGTCACATGACTCGCGACCCGTAGGCCCAAAAGTAATTAATGTCTCTCAGCGCAGACCGCATTATAATTAATCTAATGAAACTTGATGTATGCTGACTGAAATTGGTTAAAATAACATCGTGTATTTTGTCTCGTCCGAGAAGAAAATGACAGTGATTGATATTTTATGACGTGTCATAACATCACGCCTGTTTTAATGTAGTGTTAGGTAGAGGTGTTCCTGTACTACCCATATTTCACCAGTTCAAACTCAAACTCAAAGCATTTATTTAAATTAAACCATTTACAGGCACTTTTGAATTGTCAAGAAGTCGGTCAGTCAGAAAATATGAAGCTAGTGGCCCATTCCAAAGCGTATGTACCTATAGAAAAGAACGGGCAAGAAAGTCCATGGACACTCTTAGTTATAATAAAGACCCATAAAATAGGTAAGGGGTGAATCTATTGCCTTCGACCGGATACAAATTCAAACTACGGGCTGCTGCCTCTTTTGGGATGCATGAAGAAGCCTCCTCGTGTAGCGCAGTTTGTTCCACCAGTTACTCAACTGAACCGAGCGCTCGCCGCATCCTGGACAGTCACACCCGACGCCTTATTTGACTGGCCAATTCTTCCCTTGCGGTGGTAGGGCTAACGTCCGCCTGGTTTGTGACCACCCTCCCACTGGAGTCCGGCGTCAAGCAGCCTGCTGTGTTTCGTCGATGCGTGGGAGTTCCGGTGCCTTAGGCGTCGTCTAGGCACGCTCGTTCCATGATAGATCTCATCAATCGCTTTTCATCAGGCGTGATCGAGGTCTGAGAGAGCCCCCCATCCCCATTTTTCACAACACTTTGCCTAACTTAGGAATCGAACCAAATACCTCATGTTCGGCAGTGGAATCACTAGACCAACGACGCAGTGATTGATACAACGTTTATCGTATGATGAGCGTGGATCCACGCGAGACACAATGGTTTTTTAATAATTGTAAAGTATCGTCTTGTCTCTTTTTCACTCCCGATAATTACGACATGTCGTCCTATTTCCACGTGGTGTCATCTAATATGACAATGTTGTGTCGGTTTTGAAGAGCGAATGTTGGGTAAGTAAATCTGCCTCTATCATTTCATCGCATCGCATCGTTAGCCGAGATCGGAACCACACTATCAAAATTATATTTCCCATCAAAGGCCTTCGAGTTTACGAATAAATAACCTGTCTTTGGAACATCGTTTGAGGCAAGATTTATAACACGGTTGTTATAAAGTAAATAAACTTTATTAGTCAGGTATATTTTACGATAACACCAAAGGATTTGCGCGTAAACGTTATTGTACATTTTCATGGGCACTAAATTTGAGAACATAAAGGAAATTAGGACAATAATTTAAACCAAGAAATGGAAGTAGGTACTTACTTGGTGGACTTATCCAATACCTATAATGATTCACTACGCAGTAATCGAATGGTTTCGTTCACACGTAGACTATTCGGTACGATATTTTCACGTAAGTATACTGATTTCTCGAATACGACACAGCTATCCACATGGTGACCATTCGGTACAATATTTTTGCGTAAAGGCTCCTACAAACAGGCGCGACTCGCGATAAAATCGCGCGCGACTCAAAGGCGCCGCTCGTTGCGCGACTTGCGGTGCCTTTGTGTTGCGCGCGATTTTATCGCGTGTCGCGCCTGTTTGTAGGAGTCTTAATAGCCAGTAATTTGTCCGTGTGGACGAAACAATAAAAACGTTGCCACTGCTGGACACAGGCGCTACTGCTTAACCTTGTACCGTACACTATAACAATCGTTAGTGCGTTTGTCCACTGCAGCCGTCACCGGAACGTCACCGAGAACGAGATGGTGGTGCTGAAATAGCGATACATACTTTTACTATGGCTGCGTGTCCACTGCACGTCCACGGCTGCCGAAGTTTCGAGGAGTTCGGTGTGACTGGTAGAACTCAGTCCAAGATTGTGACGGGCCGATATGTGCCGTTAATTCAAAACAAGTTTGGTCTTGGCCACATACTGCCGTTCGCCCGCCTTTTGTTATGTCTATCATAACATAATGAACCACCGTCTTCGGTCGCGGTGGACAAATAATCGCCGTCACCGGGACGTCACGTTTGGTTCCAATAATCTTCTTTCTCGGTGACGATGACGTCCCGATGACGTGATTTTATCGTATTACCTTTATTTCCATTTTAATACAAAAGTGGCTGTCACTACTGTATACGACAGAATATCGTATCCGATAAACGTGAATAATTGCACTGTGTGGACGTAACCTATTATGACGGTTTCAGTAATAATTATTTACAACGGAACGAAAATAGTTATTCCCCGAGACCTTCAATTTGCATCGTATGGCGTTGCTACAAAAGAAGAAAAATAACAATTGCATGCGAGAAACCCGAAGAACGTTAACACGAATTCTAGAAATCTAGGATTAATATTCGTGTATAATCAGACTCCTACCTAAAACCACAGCACGTGATTAACAACCACATTAGTTCTAAAATTATAATTAATCATCAATTTCACTGTCCATCGCTATGTTTACCTGCGACCACAAACAGGCAGGTCTGGTATAGTCAGCCACGGAGTGATCTAGCGCAATAAGTCACGTGTTGTGGTCACTAGTCGGATTCGAATGCTGTAACCGCATGCAATATCCGCTTAATATCGGGGTGCTGAACTGTCCGTCACAACGGGGCTTTTAAATCCACGAGAAACGAACCTTTTTTCTATTTTTTTTTTGTTGAAATATAAATATAATCTTTAGCATAATCATGAGCCGGATCGTCACTCACTGGACGCCTGAGGGAGGACATCGCCGCAGAGATAGACCACGGTGAAGGTGGTGTGAGGACCTCATAAGGTTTGCAGGGTCACCACGGCCAGACATCACATACGACATCCCGAGGTTTGGAAGGAAAAGGGGAGGCCCTTGCCTAGCATCATCATCATCATCATTTCAGCCGAAATACGTCCACTGCTGGACATAGGCCTCCTAAAAAATGGGGGGTTTGCCATAATCGCCACGCTTGGCAGGCGGGTTGGCGATCGCAGTATGGTATGGTGGTGGAATGCACAGAGAACGCTGCTGCCCATTCTCCGGTACGACCCTTAGTCGCCTTTTACGACACCCACGGGAAGTATGGGGTGGTGGTATTCTTTATGTCCGGCACCACACAGACAACCTTGCCCAGCAGTGGGACACAATATAATCTATAAAAACTTTATTACGAGTAAAAACAACAACCGACTTCCAAAAATAAACACTACAAAATGAGAAATAACTTTAATTTCGGAAGTCGGTGTCTTTGGTTCTGCATTTTCGTTTTTTGACACCGACCAAAAACGCGTTTTTTGACACCGACCAAAAACGAAAAAAAGCGACATGCGCTTTAACTTTTGATATAATTAAGTAAAGCACGTGTCGCTACGTCAGATAAAAATTCTGCTGTGCGATTTATCGATACTAGCCACTATCGCTGTTTTATTTTTCACCAGCGGCATACCCCTTCACACGGTTCTTACGTCTTGACAAAACATCGAGATTTCATTATTATATGTAAATTAAATATTAATGTATTATCTAAAGGATGGTGAAAACCGCATGAAAATCCTTTGCGAAGTTTAGAAGAATGACGCGGTCACACAGACAGACACGAAAAACAACTTTAACTTATAATATCCATACTATATACCATAATCAGCCTATAATGTTCCCACTGCTGGGACACAGGCCTCCTCTCAATGAGAGGGAGTGGGCCGTAATCGTAAAGTTGGTGGATGTCACATGTCTTCGAATTTTTAGTTCTAGGACATGCCGGTTTCTTCACGATGTTTTCCTTCACCGTTTTGAGAGGAGTGGTGATGAAATAATTTACACAAAGTAAAGCGCCTGTCTGGGTTCGAACCTACGACCTACAATTCGTAAGTCGTGTCCGTGACCACTGGGCCACCACTGCTCTCTAACATATAATACGTTTCGAAGATTTACCCGCTGCTCTCATAGCCATACCACTGAGGGCAATAATAGTCGAACTGAAGGACGTTTTACGACCTGCCTTTGCATGCATTTTGTCTGATCGTGTAATAGATATATCGCTCCACGCTAAGTGCAAGGTCGTCTTCATTAAACTTGTTTTATTTATTTATTTGATTTACACAGCTTACGAAACCAATTACATAAATCAAAGTATATACCTATAATAAGTACTAACATAAAACATAAATTTATTATTATTATTATTTTATTATCAGCCATTTCTGTCCCACTGCAGGGCAAAGGCCTCCCTTCTCTCCTTCCACTTATCTCTATCCAGTGCTGTTAAACGCCAATCCTTCTGGAAAGAAACGAGCTCAAATAAACATAAATAATAAATAAACATAAAACCAAACATAAATAATCATAAAACAAAACATACATAGGTAATCATAAACAAAACATAAATAATCATAAAACAAACTCAAATAAACATAAAACAAAACATAAATAATAACAACAATTAAATACTGTTATTCTCAGAAAAATGTATTAAATTGGCGAATTTATTAGCGAACAGATCGCAGTCCCACGCGAGATACGGGAGACGCAATACGGGCCACAGTCCGACTTGAAGGCACAGCTAGTAGTCGATATTTTCTGCTAAAGATATAATTATTCCGTGTGTTAAGTCGAATCTTTATTTTCTTTTTTTCTCTTTATTTTTATTTAATCTTTATTTAAGTAGGTACCTTCTCAGTCTTGTGACTAGATCCGCTTTGACTAAGGGGTGTTACACACATGTTCGGGTCGGTCTGATTGGGCACAGTCGAGCGGCAAATTGAAAATAATATGTTCTAGAAAAAACCGACCGGCGGCATAGAATAGAATAGAATATAATTTTTCTTTATTAAAGTAACTCAGACTCATAATCAAACAACATTGTTACTAAAACTTATGACTAGGTATGTTAATAAGCACAGACACTAAACAAAAATATAATAAATAACGGTTGGTCACCGTTGCGACATCCCATGAGAGACGGCACAACGGTGACCCACGTAAACACAGTCTAGGCGACTCGCAACCATGTTTAAGACACTGTTGGAGCCGCCCCACACCCTGCGCACCAGGGAAGCGCACCTTTTACGCATTGTTGCGTAAAAGCAATCTACATGCGCATCCGCGAACATCCCCGACGCACTACAGAAACGGGGCAGTCCCACAAGTATCCTAAACGCATATTGAACATAGCTCGAATTGACCCAAACATGATTAAAGAAAAGAAGAGAGGTTTATTGTGACAGAAACACGTGCGTAGTACCTACATAAAAAAATATGTAGGCAAGTTAACTGGAATAAAACAACAAAACAGATCAGATAATCCGAATAAAAAGAGAACGGGCGAAGCGATGGTAGATGCCAAACGAAGTTTTCCGATCGGTACCTATAAGCTGAATGAAACCCGAATGTAGTAATTGGTTCGGGTCGGCTTTGTTGTTCAACAACCCTTTTCCCTTAACTAGTTAATTTGTATATTTAGTTTTGTAGTGTCGATGAGGCTAACTAGCTTTTTTTACTTATTTTGTTTGAAATTACCAAAATATTTTACCAATTTTACGCCCAAGATACAACACTGTGCCTAGTTTGGGACCAACGATACCTCCATATTGTAATTTTGAATGTTAAAATACTTAAACGATTTACTTTACTTTAAAAATACTGCAGAATCGAATGCCAGGACTCGAACATGTGTATCTTAGCACCCTGAGAATATTCAAGATAATTATTTGAAAAATTTCTTTACGTGCTTTCCGAGGCACGGGGGTAAACTTCGTTATTTTATTAGTTTTTTTTTGTCAAATTTATAATCGCAAGAAAACGTAATGGTAGAATATTTTTCCCGTTCCTCATACAACTACAGGCCGACCGCATAACTGAGACGTTGCCTGAGGTAGCAGCGCGGCCCCCCCGGTGGGTTCCCGCATTGTCGAGGCGGGGGGGCTCAGTAGCCGTGGCTGTCCAAGCCACGGCTACTGAGCGCAGTGAGAGCCCACGGTGAAGCGAAGAGGAACACGAGGAGAGGCCGCTCGTCAGGGCTTTTGCCGACAAGCCGACGACGTAGCGGCCAACATGTAGGTTGCGGTGCCGCTTGGGCGACATCGCAACTGAGGCGGGCCGCGATGTCGTATCGGAGGCATCGCGGCTGAGGGTTGGAGGCCGCGGCGGGAGAGGAGTGCCGCGGCGTATTACGGTGCGCCGCTCTCCCTACCTTCCGCGGCCTTGACGGGGTCGCCACCGTTCGATGGCGGACGCGGTGGGGCCGCAGGGGAAGAGGAGTGTTGGTATGACGTTGGCCACTCTCCCTATCCTCTGCGGCCGAAAAGTGGCAGGCGGCGGGGCCAATGACCTGACCCGTCGCAGGGGGACCAAGGGTGGCAGAGACGGGGTCCTCTGGCGCCCATGTGCTGGTTTGGTCCCTGGGGTGGTCACGGCGTGCTATGTGTTCTGGTGCGCCGGTGACGGGGAGTACTCCCCGGGCGGAGGAGGGTCCGGTGACGGACAGCCGCGGCGGGTTCACGGATGAGTGCTAAGGCGTGCTCGTGTTCCCGCCATAAGCGGCAGAGGAGGACACCGTGGAGATTTAGTGGGTTAGAGTCCCACATAACTGCACTATCTCCCCGTGGTAGTGCAGATTGCATAAGCATTTCTCCACGTAAAAAAAAAAGAAAAAGGTAGCAGCGCGATGCGGGAGGGGTGTGGTGACTGGTGACGTGATGCAACAGCTCAGTGATTCGTCAACTTGTGACAACTATCACCCCTCCCTCACCGCGCAGCAACCTCACGCAACGTCTCGCATACAATCATTAGTATGCCATACGAGTAAACAAAATACCAAGTTTAAGGAAGAACAAGGAATCCCCTTAGCCGATATACAACATACATTACCTAATATAGTTATCGCGAACTGGGTCCGAATCGAAACGACACAAATTTTATGTCGATGTTGTTTTCAAAAGTGGGTTTTCCCACCTCAAGCAATTATTTTTGGGTTCTACGTATTGATAACAATAATATTATTGTTTTCATTATCCTGTACCTATTGTTTTTCTTTTGCTAAAGGTTAAGGTGGTCTCAATATTTCCTTAAGTAATATTGTCCTATTTTGAGAGTCGTGTGATTTCTGTGTTTGTATATGGCCTACGTCCAGCTGTGGTCGTGTTTCGGCTGAAATGATGATGAAAAATAATACGGCTATAGCCGTCATAATAATAAAACTTCTATTGTGTCTCGTTTACCGCGCCGGAACCTGCCGGTCGATTCTGAAAAAATCTCACCGTGAAAACTAAGGTGAAGTGAGTTTGTTTTTGCTAGGAATTGACACTATTGACGGCTCACTCCACACTCACTTCACCTAAGTTTTCACGGTGAGATTTTTACAGGAATGTTTATGGAATAGAAAATCCGTAGGCGCTGTACCCCTATAATCAGCCCATAATGTTCTTACTGCTGGGACATAGACCTCCTCTTTCCGTGAGAGTAGTGGTCCAGTGCGGATTGGTAGATGTCACATGTCTTCGAATTTTTGGTTCTAGGACATGCCGGTTTCCTCAAGACGTTTACCTTCACCGTTTTGAGAGTAGTCGTGATGAAATCATTTACACAAAGTGCCTGGGGCCTTATTCTCTATGTCACAATGAACGAAACCGCGCAAAATTAACGCGATGTTGGCGGGAAATAGCTAAGGATTTGACGTGGTTTCGAAGTAAGGAATTGTTAAGTGGTCATAGTGCATTAGGGTCCTCTGCGTGGGATCGAACTTACGACAAGTCGTAAGTCACAGCCGTTACCATTGAGCCACCACTGCTATTAATTTACTTTACTTACATAATCAGTCTGTAATGTTCCCACTGCTGGGACACAGGCCTCCTCTTGGTGAGAGGGAGTGGGCCATAATCCACCACGCGGGCCCATTGCGGGTTGGCAGATGTCACATGTCTTCGAATTTTTGGTTCTAGGACATGTCGGTTTCCTCACGATGTTTTCCTTCACCGTTTTGAGAGCAGTAGTGATGAAATAATTTACTTTGTGTAAATTAAAGTAAAGTAAAGCGCCTGCCTGGGTGCGAACCTACGACCTACTCGTAAGTCGCGGCCGTTACCACTTAGCCACCACTGCTCCCTGCTATTTACTTTACCTTACTCCTAATTATACAGTTTTAATCCTTTGTTCTCATAAGTATTATTCTCATTAACCGTTGCAGTTGAAAAATGGAAAAATAAACGGTTTGTTCATCAATACCCCCCCCCCCCTATCATCCCTCTCTCTGATCTTTTTCTTTTACTTGCTTTACAAACTTTAAGATCGTCGCCAAACAGAAAATAAAAAGATCTTTTACACGCTGACCCTTGGCACCCTCTTTATTTGAGTAGGTACTTTGCGGGCAAAACGATTTGACGTGCTCTTAAACCCACGACGTAAAGGCGACCAACCTATTTCTTTAGACCTTTGTTGATTTTCCGTCAAAGAAATACTTAGGCTATGATTTCAGCACCGTCGTTTTTTTTGGGTAGTTGGTACTTGGTAGGTAAGGTAGCAAACTATTTTGAGGAGTTGTCGAAGGAAAATGAGTTTTCAAATTAGACCTTTTGGTGTAGGTACCGTAGGCGTAGTCCTGTCATTTAAAGGCGTGGGTTTTTTAATGTATAAATAAATACAATAAAATAAGCTATTTTTATACGCAAGTATAAAGTATAGTAAAAATATGATTTACATTCATTACAATCGAGGAAAGTTAAATATTCTAACTGTAATGTAGACCTGCCTGATCTAGGTTTCTGGAAAACCTGTGTTTCAGGATTTGCCCGGTATAAGGCCATTTGTGCACGGTATGGTTCCCTTACCGTGGCGTAGAAAAATCGTGTGACCTTGTATATTATTATTACTATCCATTTATTTCAGGCATCAAGGCCCATATAAAACACATACAATACAATATGAATATAACTTAAAAATACTATAAATACATACAACATTATAATTACACTAAAAAACTAACAAACTAAAGTACACGAAGTGTCTGCGTCGTGTTTCGCTGACTGGTGTCATGTAGCCGGCCACGAAACCGGCGGTACACAACACCCTTCGGCCAGAACTCCTTGAGGAACTTCTCGAGATGATGTGTCGGAACGCGTACCACGAACGACTTGAAGTTCGTGTTGTGACGCGACTCCAACTTCTCGACCCTCAAAGTCCAGTTGGTCTTCACACGCATGTACTCCACGATCTCCTCAACCTTCGTGGAGTGCACGGTTCTATGGTATATGGCGATTGCGCCGTGCCGTAGCCGTATTGCCAACAAACTTCCATAGTCATCCATTCAACATTAACGACCGTGCCTACACACGGCGAAAAAGCCGTAGTTTTTTACGGCAAAAAAATGTGTATACAAAGGGCCTAAGATGGCTTAGGGAGCACAATCATTAATTTTATGGCTGGATTTTAAGTAGAGCACGCAAAGGCAAACTTTAGCAAAAAATTACAAACTTTATCTTTCCGAAAAAGTATTAAAGTAGGTTCATGAGACAATTTCTAATGATGATAAATGACTTAAATAACCGTGAGCACATCTATTATGGAACACTTTTATAAGAAAATAAATAGTCTCTACTTCAGTCAAACCCAATGACGCAAAACATAGGTAAGTAGTTGATTTTGGATATATAGAAAGTTATACTTACTTCAGAAAGGTTTAGATTATGCACCAGACCCTTTTCGAAGTGAAATAGAAGTAGGTATTCTTTATTGCTGAATGGGCCCCTCTTGACCTCGATCACGCCTGATGGAAAGCGATGGATGAGGTCTATGATGGAACGAGCGTGCCCGGAAGATGCCTAAGGCACTGGAACTCCCACGCATCGACGAACAGCAGGCTGCTTGACGCCGGACTCCGGTGGGAGGGTGGTCGCATACCAGGCGGGCATTAGCCCTACCACGGCAAGGGAAGAATTGGCCAGTCAACTAAGAACAGACTTTTCATCCAATCAGCAATAAAATTTCCAATCGTCCCAAGAAGACCAGTTTTTTTTGCACGTAAATATTGAATGATATTAGAACGTTTTATTAGAAAAACTAGCTGCGCATAAGTTTGGATCCCTTGGGAATATCGGGATAAAAAGTATCCTATGTGTTATCCTGGTTATAAACTATCCGTGTGCAAAATTTCATCCAAATCCGTTTAGCTGTTTGTGTGTGAAGAAGTAACAAACATACAAGCACACTCACAAACTTTCGCCTTTATAATATTAGTGTGATGGAATGTGTCCAATATGAGTCCAGTAGAAATAATTTTGTAAGGTCCCTGAATTTGAACAGAACTGATGTTCCATACAATTCTATCCCAACCAAATGGCGACGATGCGAAGGGTTTGTTCAAATTCATGGCCCACGTCCTGTGAAAGTACAATTGTTTAGGATACGATGGGACTGGCATACGCCATGCGTAAAAGCATAAATAAATAAAAAAAAAATATTAGTGTGATCTTTCGCAGTTTCCAGAAAACGATTTTTCAATTAGTCTGCAACTTATAAAAGAAAAAGCATATCTCTTATGTCAATAGCTTCCACAATCAAAAGTGTAACAAGACATTCGATAAATTCAATAGGTGTCAGAATCAAGACAAAGTGAACGTTGTAACAGGCGTAGTTCGAAACTGGACCATGGCGATGGCAAAGAGCCAGGTGGCTTTAACAGGAAATTTATGATGTACGGAAAAGGTTGTATAGTAGAAAGAAAACGCTGTATACGTTATTTATTTACAGTCACGCGCAGAAAGATTTATATTGCAGGGAAGAAGAACGATTTCCTTTTGAAATATCGATCGAAATAACGAGATATGACACTGACAAACTGATTGTGTTTTGTTTTAAATGTTGATACACTTTCGAAAGCTTTTATTTAGTTTGACTTTATGTTATTGTGCAAATGAGTATTAATGCTTTATTCATTGAGTGTGTTTTATTGAGGTTTTAAAAAGTATTTTTCGAAAGGCCTGAACTGTATTCTTAGCTTTTCGAAAATATATGTAATGGTCGTAGGTTCAAACCCAGACAGGCGCTTTACTTTGTGTAAATTATTTCATCACCACTGCTCTCAAAGCGGTGAAGGAAACCATCGTGAGGAAACCGGCATGTCCTAGAACTAAAAGTTTTACATACCTGCACTGGGACCGCGTGGTGGATTACGGCTCACTCCCTCCCTCCCACTCCCCCACAGACGGCTCACTCCCTCACAGAGAGGGAGTGGGCCATCTCCACTATCTTTAGTTTTTTTTTTGCCTTCGCTGTCCCACTCCTGGGCAAAGGCCTCCCTCCACTTCTTCCATCTTTCGCGAGCCCGCGCGTCCTCTTTTCAGTTTTGATGGAACCTATCCAGCTCGTCCCGCCATCTCCTACGTGCTCTGTTATTCTCCTCTCTAGTTATTTTCTTATTTTAGTGTCGTATTTTATTTACATTGGGCATACTACGCTATAAACCTCGTTGGGTATTAATTTTATTTTAAGCTTTGGCGGTAAACCATGTCTGGCAGCCATACTATTATGTCAAGCACAGTAATAGACTTGAATTCATTATTTTTGTTTTATAGCTATTGGTATATTACTTTTGAATATTTAATTCAGACTCCAGTATTTCATATTCCATGTATTTTATACTCTCTATATATTTTTAGTTCGTTGTTTTTTTCTATCATAACTAATTTGCTTCCATAGATAGATATAGTTTTCAGTATACGCTTGTGGTTAATATTCAGTCTTATTGGTATTTTTAAGCTATTAGTCATTGTCATAGTTTTGGTGAGATTCATTACCAGGCATTTGCAATTATCTGCACTTTTTCGATCATGAGCTGCAGCTGGGCGCTTGTCTCTGATAGGAACACCAGGTCGTCTGCATATCGCATTGGCTTAGGTATGCGCCTTGTAAAACGGTGAAGGAAATCGAGATATCGTGAGGAAACCGGCATGTCCTAGACCCAAAAATTCGAAGACTTTTGACATCTACCAACATGCACTGGGCCTGCGAGCCCATTCCCTCTTGAATCGAAGAGAGGAGGCCTGTGTCCCAGCAGTGGGAACATTAAAGGCTGATTATACTATGCAACTTGTGTGTTTAGCCCAGATTTGCTCCAATCTAGCTAGATAATGATGGATACAGATCCCTCTACAGATACATTAATAAACCCAGCGAATACAACATTTTGGGAGGTAGAGGAACCGGTATTTCCAAAACCCAAAAGAATAATTATAGTATATCGTCCGAGTAAAAGTAAAAACAGCGAAACGAAGTAAGGTACGTAATTGGACAAAGTTTGGATATCCCCAGAAAAACAAAAAATTAAGGTTTAATAGATTTAGAAGTCCAAGAGTAAAGTCCAAATCCCATATTATAAATAACAATCATATAAAACCAAAACTTTGATCTTCGTCGTGTTTGTTGCAGATAACAGTTGACCTTGCACGATCTTCATTCGTGTTTGAATAGGAAACTTGTTCAATTAATTATATTATCCTTAAAGCTACAAAGTATGTTTTATGACTTGAGGTAATATTTCTGAGTTCCCCTTCTTCATACAGATTTTTAATAAAAATTGCAATCTTTTTTCTTCGTCTTTTTTGGACATTCAGTAATTTTGATGACGTGTTAGATGTCTTGCTCGGTATGCGTCGTATGACACATCCTAGTATTTAAAGCATCAAGCTAAGTTTGTCCAATGAAATCCAGTGGAATTTTGTGTTTTAGCCTGCGTAGCCTGCCTTTTTATGGTTCCCAACCGAAAGGGTAAAAACGGGACCATATTACTAAGACTTCGCTGTCTGTCCGCCCGTCCGTATGTCTATCACCAGGCTGTATCTCAAGAACCGCGATAGCTAGACAGTTGAAAATTTCACAAATTATGTATTTCTGTTGCCGCTATAACAACAAATACTAAAAATAAAATAAATATTTAAGGGGGGCTCCCATACAACAAACGCGATATTTTTGTCCTTTTTTGCTCGATATCAATAATGGCAACAGGTAAGCACTTGAAATATTCACAAAATACTCAGTTGTATTTTTACTTTAATAATAAAATTAAAATAAATATTTAAGGGGGGCTCCAATACAACAAGCCGCGATTTTTTTGCCCTTTTTTGCTCAATACCAAAAATGGCAACAGGTAAGCACTTGAAATATTCACAAAATACTCAGTTGTATTTTTACTTTAATAATAAATAATAAAATAAAATATTTAAGGGGGCTCCCATACAACAAACGTGTTTTTTGCGGCGTTTTGGCCAGTTTTTTTATTATCCATTAGGTGGTTTGCCAGGTTATTTGGGTGGCGAGTTTTTCTTTCTTTATACCTATGACATGACATAGCGTTTTATTTCCTCTTTGACTATCGGTATTTTCAGATCATGGCGTTGTGCTTCATTTGGTACAAACCATGGAGCGTTTTTTATTGTTAGAGTGTGATGCTGTTCCCCATAGCTGAATGCCATAGATCCATAATTATAGGCTTGATTGGTCAAAAGTCACAATTACAACTGGAAAATAAAACCATTGTTTACAAAGCTATAAAAATTGCAATATAATACATTTTTTTAGTTCGCTTCTGCAATCTTACCACAAAAACTTATGCTTACCCATTTTCATTAACATTACGCGATACCAACCTAAATGTATCGCCTAATAAAAGCGTGCATTGGATTTTCAAGCCTCGGTTCTGAGCCGAGCGTTGAAAATTCGACAGTGCGCTAAAAATGCGTCTTATGTCAGTCTAATATCAAACTAACATAATGACGTGTTAAACACATGTCTAGCCTACAAATGATAAACACGGTCATGTGGTAGTAAGGAGTATGTAAAGTTAATTTATTTACTACTAGCTGCGCCCCGCGGTTTCACCCGCGTAAATGTCGATCCCGTGAGAATATCGGGATAAAAAGTAGCCTATATATTAATTCAGTGTGTCAGCTGCCTCCATACAAAATTTTATCAAAATTGGTCTAGCCGTTTGAGCTTGAAGAAGTAACAAACATATAAACACACCCCCACCTCACATTCGCCTTTATAATATTAGTGTGATAACTTATTAGGCTAATTACATTCGTCTAATATGTATAAAAACAATAATGAATGAGGTTTTCTCACGGTTAGGCGCTAATTGGTTCAGTGCGATTAGTGGAAGTGCTCAGGTGCGGTGCAGTCAAGTGCTGTTGAAATCAGTCCTCTGTGTGGAATAATTCAGTTTATCTCATCTGAAACCAATTTATACAGTAAGTAAATTACCTCCTTTTTTAGACATGTATGTAAAAAAAGGTCCAGTTAGGGAAATTCATTGTTTATCAAATTGACACACAATACGCCTATTTGCTGTGTCAAAGCCATTTCATGTTCAAAGAATTACATTTGTAATTCAATCATATTTTATTTTTTGCTGCGATTTGGAAATCCTCTTGTACTTCCTCCACCGTGGGGGTGACAGAGGGGTATGCCGGACTCTTACCGGCTAAAACCACCGCGGTGTTCCACCTCTGCTTATGGCCGGGGTGCGGGATTCGCGTAAGCATTTATCGCTCATCATCATCTGCCTAGCCTTCCCCAAACCGGCCTCAGCTGAGTACCAGTATTTTACATGCAGCGGCTGCCTATCTGACCTCAACAAAGTAACACTAGGTATTGGTAAGACTGGTTGTCAGACTTTCGAGCTTCTGACGACCCCTAACGGCTGTCAAAGATCCACGAATGACCGCGACCGCGACCGCGTACCGGAAGACGTAGCGTTGGAAGGCCTCCCACAAGGTCGTCCGACGACCTTGTGAAGGCCGCAGGAACCCGTTGGATGCGAGAAGAACAGAACCGCTCGAAGTGGAGGTGCTTGGGGGAGGCCTATGTCCAGCAGAGGACGTCTTTCGGCTGAAATGATGATGATGATGATGACTTCAAGTAACAACACTACCAGCGGTAATTGCCCCCTAAGAAAAAAAGATCTGTATTGGTTACCGTTTTATAAAGTAAACCTAATTGTAAACACTATACACATTACACAAGCACATTAAAATATTGCATAACCTCATACTCTTTGTACTCCCTTCTCCTCTCTTTCTTTTCCTGTTTGACAGCTGTCACTGTCACATAAAACTCGCGAATCTTGACATTCATAATTATATTGTAATAGGTTCTCCTCATATTTAGTTCGTTTTAGTTGTCCTTTGTTCTTGTTATCGTTCAATTCGTGTTGTAAGGATTACTACTACCACTACGCATGTTCGAAATGAAATGCGGTAAATTGTAAGATAAAACCTTTTTAATACAATATTTTAAAAGAAGCACAATGTGCCCTGACCTAGACAAATTTTCCAAGTGAAGTTAGGATACGGAAGTCCCAAAATAATGTTGCCAGTTTATGAAATTAGAGATGTAACATAATGATTGGCTATGGTTACTAAGTTTTAACAAGTATAAAATTATAATTAATATTATATATTCAAATGGACTTGAACATAGTTGGGCCAGGGCAAAATGCAGAAATACAGCATACAAAATAAGTAGAATTTATTAGATATAACATAGTGATGGAACATGACTTAATTAAGGAAGTGCCGAGGTAGGCAGAAATACAAATATTTGGTAAAAATCACTTTTATTAAATCTACCCCGTAACACTTCAGATCAAATCTTTTTATTTTATCACGTTTGTAGAGTTTCCCTAGCTAATTTAATTTGACACTGTACTCCTCGAGTAAGATTTAAATATACAGATAATAAATTATTGCTTTTGCTGCGTAATATCAACTAAAACCTGTTACAGTGACCTTTTTTCTTTTTGGGTTTTTATCGCTTTGATTATGTAATTTATTATATTTTTTAGCTGGGTATTTCCATGAATTGCTTACTAGCAGTCCGGAGTTTGGAATTGGCGAAACGTTGGTACCACCTACCATGGCTAGAATAGAATACTCTTAACACCATATGAGCAAACCTCCCTACCCTTTCGGATGACAGAGGCATAATAATAATCAGTATATAATGTTCCCACTGCTGGGACACAGGCTTCCTCTCTTCGAGAGGGAGTGGGCTATAATCTACCACGCGGGCCCAGTGCGGGGTCTTCGAGTTTTTGGTTCTAGGAT
Organism: Oligia latruncula; assembly: GCA_948474745.1. NCBI lineage: Eukaryota > Metazoa > Arthropoda > Insecta > Lepidoptera > Noctuidae > Oligia > Oligia latruncula. The sequence goes on along the minus strand of OX419702.1, from coordinate 12,171,060 downwards.
AATAATATGCCGGTTTCCTCACGCTGTTTTCCTTCACCGTGCACCGTTTTGAGAGCAGTGGTGATGAAATTATTTACACAAAGTAAAGCGCCTGCCTGGGTTCAAACCTACGACCTAAAACTCGACAGAGCATACAACAACAATGACACAGGCATAATAGTATTAATTTTCGGGTTTATTCATAAACATTGCTTTAAGTTATGTCATGAATGGCGACTGTTTAACCATACATTTTCGACGTTTAATAATAATTCATTTATTTTTCAGACAAAGTCCATTCCATAATTACAATTAGAAAAACATTTAAACTTCTTAGAAAAACATTTAAACGTTTAAACTTCTATTATTTTTATTTATTTAGTTCATATTAAATTTAGCCACACAACGAAAACCTCTTAGGGTTTATCTGCATGTTGGCGAGCCGTTCATTTAATAGTTTTCTAACAATGTTAATGATTTATAGGTACATTAATACATGACACATTAGGAGAAATTTTGTGTAAGGAAACGCTTTGATTTGTACTTATAACTTTTCGAACTCGTTTTGTATAACGTTTGCAAGTCTTCTGGAAGTTTATTAAGATAAAAAGGTACCTACTTAATATTCTGCAACCCTCATTCCGTACACATTATTGAATTTTGGTAAGATGTATTTATTTTTAAGAGCCTATACTACCTCAGCTAAAATTCACTCTTTATCTCGCTCGCACGATACTGCTCGCGGACTGTGTGAAAGCGAGACAGAGTGCGGTGCTGGGCGGGAGGCAGCGCCAATAGTTTAGGTATTTGCTTTTTACGGTGAAAATAAAGGTAATTAAAAAAAACTAACTAACATAAGACCTGCTTTATAGTTAGTTCAGTTAGTATGCAAAGTTTCATGATCTAATTTGAAGTATTTTTTGAATACCAGCGGTTTATTGTTCGGTTTGGAGGTAACTTTGGAATTTTTTTCTATCGAGAAAATTTTATGGAATCGTGTTTTCGTCTAACATAAGACCTTACATTAATCCTCAACTTTAGCATATATTTATTTCAAAATTAATGCTGCAGAGTTTTCGACATAACGGAGGATCATGCTAAGCCATTTGAGGTAGTATAGGCTCTTAAGTGGTATCGTTCTCAGAAATTCAGGTCTTGCTTTTTCGGTTATTTTATTATTTTATTTTATTAACTGCAACGTTTACAAATAAAGGGTCTTAAGTTTATTTTGTTATTATGTAGGTACGTACATTGTACAACTATGTAAATAACAAGCCAAACCAGTAGGAAATAAATGCTAATTAAACTATAGTAAAACGCAGTTCCGAGATGAAGCAGAAGTGTTTACATTGTCGTTTGATGAATGTTCTCGAATAAAATTAAATTTTATTAATAGAAAACAAACGGCTCAAAATAGTTTTTTCGGTTTTTACTAAACTTCAACTATATTCGACGATCCTGCATACTTACCTCTTTAGTTGACTGTACAGTTTTTTTTTTCTTTCTTTTTTATCCTTCTTTTTTTCTGTTTCTTTTTTATTTCTTTTTTCTTTCTTCCTCTTTTTTCTTTATTTTCCTTCTTTCTTTCTTTTTTTATTTTTCTTTGATTTTCAACTTTATCGCTAAAGCATAAGGTTCAAAGTTGATTGGGAAAATGTGACAGTTTCGGGTAGCTTCATGTGCTGGCGTCTGTACTTTGTACAACTATGTAAATAACAAGCAAGAGATAACCAGTAGGAAATAAACCATGCTAATTAAATTATAGTAAAACGCAGTTCCGAGATAAAGCAGAAGTGTTTATATTGTCGTTTTAATTGCCATAATTTATTTATTATTATTGTAACAAGAGACGTCCTGTTTGTTATTGAATTAATCATTATTATTTTTCTAATAACAGTGGCACTAATATTATTATATTCTTGGCCTATTTATGTCCAATTATAGAACTAATATAAGTATGCTAAATTGGTTATTAGTCATACATACTAATGAAAACGACCGGCAAAAAGCGAGCCGGGCTCACACAAATAAGATTCCGAACTAAATTACTTATTGTATTGAGCGTAATTACTAAACGTGCGCTAGCTTCTAAACCATTCATCTAAATTGAAATTGATGAATAGTCTAGGAGCTAGCACAGGATTATTAAAAATAAAAGTAAAAAAAGCGGTACTTCTGGACACGGCACGCATTGTTAGGAGGTTCCTCTCCCTGGAGCCCTGACCGCCGTCGGTGGGCTACTATTTTTTATATTTTTAAATATTTTTATATTTTTTTTGATACTAATATTTAAAAATATAAATTATAATTATTTCATTAAATAGAGGAAATAAAGTTATAAAAAAAAGGAAAAAAAAATTCAGAATTATTAGATTGCTGAATCATAACTGATTCATCAAGCTAACAATTTTTTTATTGTTGCATAGACCTCGACAACAATCTCTGTGACAGACGGACTAAAAAGTGAGATTATAAGGTTCCGTTTTTTCTTTGAATTTCGAAAAACTTTAAAAAGCGACTAATTCCATTTTCAGCGCGCCCGAGTTTATTACTATACTAGCTGCGCCCAGTGGTTTTACCCGCGTAAATGTCGATCCCGTGGGAATATCAGGATAAAAAGCCTATATGTTAATCCAGGGTGTCAGCTACCTCCATACCAAATTTCAGCAAAATTGGTCCAGCCGTTTGAGCGTGAAGAAGTAACAAACATATAAACACACCCCCACACCCCCACACACACACACTCACAAACTTTCGCCTTTATAATATTAGTGTGATTGTTATGCATTAAAATAATCAGATAATATCGATCTAAAAAATATACTTAACCTACTAACCTAATGACGATATTACGATTGTTAGTATTAGGTAGGTACTCATCGCATTCGTAACTACTGAGAATTCTGAATTCAAAGCCACACCGAATAACCAAATGGGTGTAAAAGTAGCCTTAACGAAGCCGAGAGTGACTTCTTCTTCCCGTTAATATGATCATTATTTTGTACTAGACCACATCTGGAAACCTTTTGGTTACGGAGATATTGAAGGTCAAAGTTCTAAAATTGTTAGATGTTTTCTTACGAAAACAAGTTTTAAATGTAATAACTTAACTTGAAATACATCCACGAACCCTGTACCTCGCATGCACCCACAATGTTTTGTGTGTGTTTTTGCGCATTGCCGTAAACAGCGAATTTTCAAAACTTAAAGTCGTTTTCCAGCATTTTTTTTTGCACTAAGTTACTTAGTTTGATGTTACAGTAATAGATCACGGCTTCTTGAGGATCTTGTTACACCCTGTATGTAGATTGTAGGTAAGTACACATGACGACATATCAAGCTATACATTTCCAGTTTAAGCTGAGTTCTCATTGCTCGAAAATCCTATACAATGCGAGGTTAGCTCTGTCGTTGGCTCCAGAAAAACACTCTAACCTAAGTCCGGAGCCAGTGTCTCACAATTTTCTGTAACCTGTTTTTATAGCAATAAAGAAATTTATTTATTTACTAGCTTCTGCCCGCGACTTCCTTCGCGTAGAAGTCGTAAGATATACAATGCCTATATATGCTAAAAACCAGCCACATGTTTTTTAAAACTCCCTGTCGCTATGACTTCGTTTTTGCTAAGCGTTCTTTCTGACTTTTTTTTAATTTCTCGACTCTTATTGATTCTAGCGTGATGTTAAATAGCCTATAACCTTTCTCAAGAGTTAGGCTATCAAATGCAAAAAAGATTTTTTCAAATCCTACGGTTAGTTTCAGAGATTAGTGCGTTCAAACAAATAAACTCTTTAGCTTTATTATTAGAAATAATTTTTAGATCTAGGTTACCTAGCTAAAACTAGATATGTATAACTTGATATGTCGTTGTGTGTACTTGTATGATATAAAAGAGTGTCGGTAAACGTTATAATGATTCAGATGAAATCCTGTTGTGAAGCACGGTTTTTTTATTAGATTTGCCATTTATCCAGCAGGAAGTTGATCTGCCATAAAAAAGCAGCTCTTCCGCATTGTAAAACACAATTCTTATTATGTATATTTACTAGTATTGTAGCATACGCACCAAACCGAAATAGGGGTGGCTTTAATACTACACTGGGAAAATAACGATTTACGTATAATAACGATGTTCAATAACTCGACATAAGCCGCAGCGAATACAATGCACTCACGTACCTTGGACTGCCTCGGCGATCGTTGAGCTTCCACCTTCGATTGTCCATAAGCTAGCTTCAGGGTTTCACGTTTAGAGGATTGTTCACACGCGAAATAAAGGATGATTCGATTTTCCTCAGGATTTCGACCGATTTGATGATGCGCGCGCGTCTTGCTTTCACTCACACGACATCTGCCTTCGCTCCAAAGAAAACGAGTACATGTGTGCAATGACAGCTAGTTAAAACTGTCTCCGGTGCTGCCATCTTGCGAGAAATTTGAACATCGATGCGTTTAGAAATTGATCTTTAGCATTAGAAAACGTTACGGTAACGGAACATCCCGCCCACCAAAATGCCTATGGTATTTTCTGGTTAACGATGAAAAGGATTCGGGGACAAGGATCGGTATAAATAGAGTGCGATAATAAGCTTAGCTAACGGTAGAGTGTGATGCGATTTGTGTTAAGATACCAATACGATAGAGATTTGATGCAATAAATATTTGATACGATATAAGTTAGATACGATAGATATTTGATGCAATAAGTATTTGATACGATATAAGTAAGATACGATAGAGATTTGATGCGATAAATATTTGATACGATATAAGTTAGATACGATAGATATTAGATACTAATGATAGAAAATTTTATACGATTTAAGCTAGTCCTCGAGAGGGAGAGGGCATAACTTAACCAACGGTCTTTGAATGATATGATTTTTTGCGGTTTTAATTACTGCAATTCGAGCTATTCCATCAGCACCAGGTAACAGTTCCACGACTCTGGCAAGGGGCCATTGAAGTGGAGCGCGATTGTCGTCTTTGATAATCACCATTGAACCTATCTGCAGTGGTTTTGAATCTTTGGTCCATTTGGCGCGTTGCGTTAAAGAGTGGAGATATTCGTGTTTCCATCTGGACCAAAAATTCTGTTGAAATGCCTGTATCAGCTGCCACCGATTGAGCCGATTTACGTTAACATTGGATAGATCCTGATCGGGGACGGCTGTCAGAGGTTCTAAAGTGAGGAAGTGACCGGGAGTTAGTGCTGATAGATCGTTAGGATCGGAACTGATCGGACAGAGAGGGCGCGAATTTAAAATGGCTTCGATTTGTACGAAAAGTGTCGTGAGTTCTTCGAACGTCAGTACTTGGTTACCTACGGCATGAAGTAAGAATGATTTTGAGGCTCGTATTTGAATTTCCCAAACGCCACCGAAATGGGGTGCCGATGGAGGGTTGAATTTGAAATCGATCCTTTCCGCGGTAGAAGCTTGTTGCATGAGAGACGCTAGTTGATTCCGTGCGCCGGTAAAATTCGTACCACAATCCGCGTGTATCTCATTGCAACGACCACGGCGTGCCACGAAACGTCGTAGAGCTGCGATGAATCCGTCTGTTGAAAGAGTCGAAACCACCTCGAGGTGAACTGCTTTGGTCGCGAGACACACGAACAAGCATAGGTACGCTTTGTCGATTTTAGCGCCGCGATGAGGGCCGAGTTTGATACGGAAAGGTCCGCCGAAATCCACGCCTACGATTGAAAAAGGTTTTACCTGATTGACGCGGTACGACGGGAGGTCACTCATGAAAGGTTGTAATGGTTGGGGATTAGTCCGATAGCATTGTACGCATTTAGCAAGGCGACGACGAATAGTACGTTTGGCGGAAACGATCCAAAATTGTTGCAGTAGTAGAAAGTGAGTGGTATTTATACCGGGATGCAAGTAGCTACGATGAATAAAGTCAATAATCAAAAACGTGAGTGGGTGATCAGACGGCAAAAATGCTGGATGCTTTTGTTCGTATTCTAAACCTGATCGAGAGATCCTGCCGCCCACCCTGAGGATACCGAGACCATCGATAAACGGGTTGAGTTTGCGAAACGGTTTCGTAAGCGGTTTGTTTGATTTTAGGTTACTAAGTTCCTCAGAGAAAGCACTACTTTGTACGTTTTTAACGATTTGCATCAATGAGTTGTGTCGTTCAACGTTATTGAGATACTTGTTACTTATAGCTTTATTCCGATTACGACAATTGTTTATGAAACGATAAACGTAGCCCAATACGTTATGCCAGAAACGTGAACGGGAAGAAACGTGATGCCAGCATTCGGTAGGTGCAGTGTCTTGTATATGGCTGACACGGTTAGCAACGAACGTAGCCCAACGAGAGGAATGTGACCTTATCCATGAAAGGACCACGGTGGAGTCAGACCACAAGTAAACAGCATCGATTTTTATACGAGAGAGGTAAGTATCGCGCACAAATTTGTATAAGTCCGATAGAAGCACAGCAGCGCAGAGTTCGAGTCGAGGCAGAGAGGTACGTTTAAGAGGTACTACCCGTGCTTTAGAGCAGACTAGAGAAGTGTGAATGTTACCCTCTGCATCGATAGCGCGCAGATAAATGACTGCTCCGAACGCAATTTCCGAACTATCACAGAATCCGTGTATTTCGTATGATTTTGCATCTTGGCATGTAAGTTGCCGAGGTATTCTCAGTTCAGTCAGTGACTGTAATTGTTCTTGATAAGTGTTCCATGTACGGATGACCTCATCAGGAGGAGTCTGATCCCAACCAACACCGAGTATCCAAAGTTTTTGGATTAAGCACTTCGCTTGAATTGTGATAGCGGAAAGTAACCCTAAAGGGTCGAATATTCTAGCAATCTCGCTTAGAATGGAACGTTTAGTACATGACCGATCTGAAGGTTTGATTTCGAATAGGAAAGAATCTGAGGTAGGATCCCATTTGAGACCTAGAACTTTCAAAGTTTGCGTTTCAGTATTATCGAGCGATACAGAACCTGTTAGACAATGCTCGCGGGGAAGATCGGACAATAGCCGAGGATTATTACTAGCCCATTTCCTGAGTTGGAAACATCCGCGGTCGAAAAGAGCGATAGTTTGCGATTTAGCTTCTTGAGCGACTTCTAAGGACTGAAAACCTGTTGTGACGTCATCGATATACACGTCCGATAAGAGACTTTGTTTGGCAAGTGGATAAGAGTCTCCTTCGTCTTCAGCAAGCCGTTTCAGAGCACGACAAGCGAGATATGCACTCGACGCCAAGCCATAAGTTACGGTGTTTAGGCGATATTCTTGAAGGGGCTCGCTTGGCGAGGTCCTCCAAAAAATGTGCTGATAATCACGGTGTTCAGGTGCTATTAGAATTTGACGGTACATCTGACGAGCATCAGCCATGAATACGACATTGTGTTCACGAAAACGCAAGAGAATTTCCAAAATATTGGGTTGTAATTTTGGTCCGATAAGTTGCGTATCGTTAAGTGATCGAGAGTTTAAATCCTTAGCCGACCCATCAAAAACAACGCGTAGACGCGTGCTCGCAGAGTCTGGGCGTAAAACGCAGTGATGTGGAATGTAGTATTTACCCGTGCTCATCTCGTCTGTAGGAATCAGGGACATGTGGCCGCTTTCGATATAGTCCTTCATGAAGTCTACGTATTGACTCTGTAAAGATGTGTCACGTGTCAGCCTTCGTTCGGTAGCGTAGAACCTTCGTAACGCGAGGTCGCGCGAGCCTTCGAAAGTTGGTTCTGATTCGTTTTTGAAAGGAATTCGGACTACGTAACGTCCAGATTGATCGCGATAATGATCGGCAATAAACTTTTGCTCGCACAGCAATTCATCTGGAGTCAACTTCGATGAATTCGGAAGAGAATCTAGTTCCCAGAAGCGTTGAACTAAAGAGTTCAACTCGTTGTCGATGTCGGGCAACGTATGCAATAAAGTACTAGCCGAGAGACAAGTTTTGCCTAAGAGAAGCCAACCGAATGTTGAATTAAACGCGGTAGGTTGATTGACACCTCCTTTAATATATTGGTTGAGTACAGAGTCGGCAAAGACATCTGCAGCGAATAGTAGATCGATCGGACCTGGTATGTCGAAGCCAGGGTCCGCCAACGGTAACGATGTAATATGTGACCATCCCGATGTGTTTAATTGCGCAATGGGTTGATCGCCACATATTTTAGCTATGACGTGCATGTCAAGTTTGTATAGAATCTGATTATTGGTACCAACGGAACAAGTGACGTCACCGATAATCGGCGCGGCAGCTTCTCCTAGTCCACTAACGTTTGCAGTCGTTGAGGCTGTTTTAAGTTTTAAACGATTTACTGCGGAAGCAGTTATGAAATTGCTTTGACTTCCGGTGTCAAATAAAGCGCGAAACGATTGCATATTGCCTGAAGCATCCTGAATGTGCACGATCGCAGTAGCCAGCAACACGGTAACGTTCGATTGAGACCTTGAAACCAACGACGACGATCCGATTTGATTTGAAACGTTATTAGAATTATCGCGATGAAGTAAGGTATGATGTTTACGTTTGCATGTGCGGCACGAAAAAATTGAATTGCAATTCTTCAGTTGATGTGATGGTTTCAAACAATTAAAGCACCAATTTTTATCTTTAGCGATTGTCATTCGCTCGTCAATCGATTTTTTAAGAAAATCTTGACACGATGTAATCGAATGTGACTCGTTACAATAGGGACATTTACCCGAGTAGGAACTGATTTTAGTATCACTAGCACTGTCAGTTGGAGCTTGATCATCGGTTGCAGCTAACAGTGTGTGTGGAATGTTACGCTTCGTCTGTGGCTGAGGGTTATTCGTAGGCTTTGCCGCCTTGGACGATTCGGAAAAGTGCGTGTCACGCAATAACGCTTCGCATTTAGACCTTAGAAAACCCTTGAGTAGTTCGTAAGACGGTAACTCGACATTTGAGTAACTTTCCTCAAATCCGCGGCGTAAATCTTTGTTAAGTTTCGATAAAATGTGATAAACTAGAACAAAGTCCCAGTGTGCGATTGGCAAGTCGATCGTTTTTAATATACTCAAATTCTCTTCGAAAAGGTCAAGGGATTTTTGAAATTCGTGCGCGTTATTGCTTTGAAAGTCAATGTTTAAAATATCCCGCCAACATATGAAAGCTAGGGTGCGTTTACTTTTGTAGCGAGCTACGAGCGCTTGGTATGCGTCATGATAATATTCGTGTGTCATGGGAAAAGCTTTGACTACTGATAACGCATCGCCGCTAAGAGAAGATATCAGATAATGAAACTTCTCCGTATCTGTTATAAAAGTGGAGTTGTGTATCAACGCGTTAAAAGTATCAAAATACTCTGGCCATAATTTAATATTTCCAGCGAAAGTTGGTAGTACGATTTTCGGTAGACGAATATTATTATTTGATGATGAGACGTTGTGCGATTTAATCGCATCATTGTTTAATAAACTGCGGTGTATTGATAACACTTGATAGTACATGTCATCAAACTCCTCTTGGATTTGATCATCTTCACTATTGGGATCGGAAATGAGTTCTAAAATTGTGAAATGCGCGTCTTCAAAACCCGATGCAATTTGTTTTAAGTCTTGATGATACGATAAAAACAAGTCGCGCTGAGTAGTATCACTTGAAGCCGAAGCGCCTATCTCTAATGCCTTAGCTAAGCGCTTATACGCAATGGTTCGCTTTCTACGCAAAGACGGCAAGTCCTGAACCGTGAATTCTTCATCCACCGATTTAGATTTCGATTTCTTTAGCATGGCTCGTTTACGCGTGGAATGTTTACCTATAAGCGACATTATTCCCTATTAGTTGAAGTTTGGTAGTATAAAAATGTATTAGGATAGTTAAAGTTATAAGTCGAAAACGTAAACAACGATAACAAAAGAAAGCTAAACTTATAACTTCGATGCGACCGAATAGAAAGAATATTATGCAAAGAATTTACGATCTTATTCTATTGACAAGGATTGTACACCCCGTTGCGCGATTTGAATATAGAATATTTGCAAAGAATGTATAAAAGCGGTATATTTCCGATTGACAATAATTTGCGCGGTAAACTATACAGCAAATCGATGGGTGATTACGGAATGTTCGCCCGCTCGGGCGTTGGTTCACGAGTCTACCCTACACTTTTTTTTTATAAAGTTTCGTATTGGAATATTTGCAATCTTATGAATATGATTGGTGATTTGAATAATAGAATTATTGCAAGCCGATGGAACAGTTGATTGTTGAAAATCTTACAATAACTCCCGATTCGCGTGAAAATGAATATTCGAATTAAAACCCAGCTCAATGGTGATTACTTATAGACGCCATTGCGACACGTAGGTAGGATAGGTCCGATAATAATTGTAGGATTACAAGATGATGCGATAACTTAGAATGCAGGAGAATGATAATAACGATAGATTTATGTATTCTAAATTAAATCACAAGGGTTTGACCAGAAATACCATGTGCAAAATGCGATGGACTTGAATTAAGATGGAAAGTTCCCTGGTTTCGGCACCAACAAGATGTAGCATACGCACCAAACCGAAATAGGGGTGGCTTTAATACTACACTGGGAAAATAACGATTTACGTATAATAACGATGTTCAATAACTCGACATAAGCCGCAGCGAATACAATGCACTCACGTACCTTGGACTGCCTCGGCGATCGTTGAGCTTCCACCTTCGATTGTCCATAAGCTAGCTTCAGGGTTTCACGTTTAGAGGATTGTTCACACGCGAAATAAAGGATGATTCGATTTTCCTCAGGATTTCGACCGATTTGATGATGCGCGCGCGTCTTGCTTTCACTCACACGACATCTGCCTTCGCTCCAAAGAAAACGAGTACATGTGTGCAATGACAGCTAGTTAAAACTGTCTCCGGTGCTGCCATCTTGCGAGAAATTTGAACATCGATGCGTTTAGAAATTGATCTTTAGCATTAGAAAACGTTACGGTAACGGAACAAGTATAGTCCACCAAATAATAGCTTTATCACACTAAGTTCGAATGTCACTTCATAGAACGACAAGGTCTATTTGTCTATGTAATGCGGGCTTTACACAGGTGACTATAGGCTGTCTAAATGTCAAATTGGCTAGGCCGCAGCCGCCACAGGTGACTAAAATCGCATGTTCTAAAGTAGAGTAGGTTTCGTGGGTGACTAAAATCAGCCGTGAAAATGCACAGGCGATCGTCTGCCACATGAAGTTCAACATTTTGATGCAAAATGAACTAGTCACCTGAGATTTTTATCGACCTGTGTAAATGGGGTGGCGATTCGGCTTGTGAGGAGATTTGGTAAGCGACCAGCCGTTCGGCGTAAATTGACCTATAAATTCCCCATATTAGTTAGGTCCCTATATACAGTTTTAACCTTGAAGTTTCAATTTACTGGTAATCGTTGTCAAAAATGACCAAGCTATTACGAGGTCCACTATACTAATGTGAAATGTCATTTAAATGATAATGGATGAGTCATTCTATCGTGAGATGCAGGTTTTCTTGTAACAAATTCAATTGTGGGTTGAGTCGATTAATCTTATTACTAACCTTGAAAAAAACCCATACAAATGTATGGAGTTTGTATTGTTTTTCAACGGATTTACTCCAGCTACGTCACCGGCCTAAATGGTTAAAACTTTTTGGAAAAAAGGTATTTTCTAAGATCAGGGGGGCCTTAAAAGGCCACTTTGGCAAAATCATAAAAGGATAACATTATTAATCATAATGGAAAGTTAACTGTTAAGTTAATCGTACCAAATCCCATTGGTGAAGGGGTTTTTCAGTTATTTTTTTTTTGTCTGTGTTAAATTACCAATCAATCCGATCCCAATCTCTTAGATTATACCTACGTATGGCAGCGAAAGAAAGAAAAACACGGACTGTCTTCGCCATATTCTGGATTCATAATGTTATCCTTTTATGATTCTGCCAAAGTGGCCTTTTTAGGCCCCCTGGTCAGAGTATCAATGAGTAGGTATTAACACCATTGAAGTTCATCTTCTTTCAATGCCTTTCCCAACGATTTTTGGAGTAGACTAAGAAATGTAATCACGAGCTTTTGTTCCGAGATTCAATCTCGTGATTGATTGAGATTGACAAATCTCGACACCAGACTTAGCACGCGAGATCTCGTGTTGCCTATCTCGATTGCATTCCATAGACTTGTGTTTCCGTCCAACCAAATGCGACTGAAATCAAAATTTATGTAAAGCGCTACTGCTATCCGGATTCCGACCTCTGTCACCTCACTACTGATCAATATCCACAGGTGTACCTACTGCAAGATGACCAGCTGTTACGCTGTCGAGGTTTAAAATAGATTAACAATTGATGATTGTGATGACAGCTGTTTTGTATAACGCAATCCCTTTAATTTTGAAAGGAAATCCAGGAATTTACCAATTATTTCTTTTGTCTTGCTTATTTTAGGCATTGTTAAATTTTCCTGTTTGGGTTTTTCCGATACTCTCACAATTTTTTCTCAGTCATGTCTTTTTAAATTAGGTCAGTAGGCAACCGCAAAATTGCTAAAAAATAGTTGTACAAAAAAATGTCTACACCACTTCGGTGACAGAACTAGTCTTCTGTATTATTTAACACTTGTTATAACACTGAAAAAACCCGCTACTACGAAGGAGGGTGTGTCAGATAAATGGTCACTTGCAAAAGTTTTTATTACCTCACGAATGACTCAAAACCCCTGCGTTAATAACCAATTTAACTTGACCTACCGCTCCCCTCTCCTTGTCTTCAAAAATGGACGTTAGCGCAGTGATTGAGTGAATCAACCAGGGTCTACCTTGATAGGTCGCTGATTGACTTGGATGAACTTGACATGTGACGTCATACGGCGGAGAGACGATTATCCCGCGCCACGCTTCGAATGGGGTTTTTACGCGCACTTTAAAATGTTTAGAGGTGCAATATTTGATTATTTTTGTAGACTTCATTTAATGTTATGTTAAAATTTACGAGTTTTCTCGAGTTCATTTCATTTAATGCGATCAGACACAGAAATACAAAAAAGGTGACATAAACATTTTAATCGGTTACCTATTAACCGATTTAAATTTTTATGTCACCTTTTTAATATACCTACTTACACCATGAGAGTAATAGTTTGGTTTTTTTTTGATACCCTATAAAATAAAAGTACCTACCTACCTACTTGTTGAAAAAGTTTTTCAATATAAAACTATTATCCGATGCCAACAGAAATGCATCATAAAATCAAAATCCAAAACCAGTTAATTATTAATTAGAAAACAAACTCCGTATCCCTTGAAAAATCTACATTCACCGCCACACGGTTTCCAATTTTAAAAGTGGTCGGCCAGTCTGTTATTAGTGAAGTCTGTGTGTAGCGATGGTCTCGATAATTTACGCGTTCATATTTAAACAGTGTCCAGTGGTATCGAGTCACAGTTCGCATTGAGAACCGAGAGAGACCGTGACAGTCATTGGTCATTCACCTCGCTTTATTTGTTTGTTGTGCGTGAAATCATATCAAAGGTAAATGTTTTGTTCATTTGTTTTTTTTTTGTCTGTCAACGATTTCGAACTTTTTGAAGTTACTTTAGTAGGGGCTGATTTTTCAGTACTCAGATAACTTGTATCCTAGGAATTAATATTGCGTTTTGACAGCTTTTGCATAGAATATAATTATGTCAAACTGTCATATTTATTCTTCAGATAAAAGTTATCGGACTATTGAAAAATCAGCCCAAAGTGTTTTTTTTTTAAGTTTCAAAATTTTATCAATTTTATTTGTCTAATTTAAACGATCTTCTTAGTAAATTCTTGCTTTAAATAAATTCGCGTTCGTAAGCGGATTAGGGCATTGTTGTTATCGTTATAAATTCGTCATTCCAACACGATCCCACTGTCATTTTGCTAAAAGTTCGTAATCTGCTAAATTCATAATGGTCGATCATTAAGTGTCGGTCAATGGCACAGAACATAAATACGATACTCGTAACGAATTAAAGCAATGACTGCACAATGACGTTCTTAAGGTAGGTCACTGATCAAAGGCACTGTCAAAATTTTAGCAGATTACCGCCTAAGTCAGTCATTCATTTGTCATTATGTACGAGATTACCATTCTATGCCATTTCTTTCAATGGAGGGTCAGTGGTTGACCTTTGGAAAGTCGTATTGACACCATTATATTAGTAGATTACCAAACTTGTCAAAATCAACAATTATGAAATCAATGATAGACCATTCTGACACTATTGTAATACCAGACTTGAGGCCCAGATAGCCTGGACAAAGTACGATTCTATCAGCGATAACAACGATGGACAAGTGAAAAATATATTTAAGCCACCGAAACGCTTATGTCATGTCAATCCTGTTGGAAGGTCGTAGAAATACGCAACGCTTTGAAAGCGATTGCCCCTTGTCCAGACATGTTGTCAAATGAATTTGTAACTTTTAGTTGAATTATCTAGCTATTTCAATTATATACAATAATGCGGATAAAATTGTGAATATGTAAACAAATTCTTACCAGAAATAAAAACAAAAAATAATATTAATTCAGCAAAAACACTAAATCATTATTATTCACTAATTAAGTTGATTAAAAGTGCTTAATAAGGTATTTCAAACAGCGATGTTTTTCTCAACAGGTGGGCTATAAAAAAACAAACAATAGATGAACATTAAGATTTTTTTCTCTCATAGTTATAAAAACTTGACCATTTTTTATCATACTACTCGTATCGTGTTCAATTCTACACAAGATTCTCTGCGGAAGATTGCATTCACTGTAATTTGCGCTCTTTTTGCCTTTTGCCAGCAACCGGTTTGACAAGTCCACTTATTGGTTAACAAAGTAACAATTCTACATCACTTAAAATTTTATTAAACCTTGATTTCTTTGTTCACAGAAAATGTCTGCCTACAAAATCGTTCTTGCACTCACAGTCGTCATCGTTGTTGTGAAGGCTCAAAGGCCGTTTTACGCTGGATTGAGCCCCATCGGATACCCAGCAGTGGAAACAGACCTAATATCGAATAGGTTCGGCGAGGATGAAGATTACCCTATTGAAGCTAGGAGTGACAGGAATCTCATCAACCGATTGGACGCAATGCCCGTCGACAAGCAACCTTTCTGGTACCTGAACTGGAGACAGTATGATAACTTCAGACGCAACCCACAGACCTATCCTCAGAGACAAAACAGCTTTACCGCTGGCAAATAAACGAAGAAAGTCAAATGCATGGAATGAAAGTATGGATCGATTTAGAATCTCGATTTTATTATACGATTCTTGACTGAAGATTCGAATGAATGTGAATCGAAATTAGGATGTGGCTGGAAGTGGAACTGGTTTAGTTTGGAAGGACTGGGAACGTTAAGAAACAGTATTATTAAATAAAGTGTTTTTGAAAGTTTGAAGCAAAGACTTAATTGGAGTGATTAAAAACTAATTTCCGAATTTGGAAAAAATTGTTACTATTTGAGACATTTTATTTCACCGGCACATATTATTATTTTATTTTAATTTGTGTGCCAATAATAAAATTATTGCAATTTTATGCCATTGTATTGCATTTACTATTGTGTGTTAAATAAATCATGATTTTTTATAAAAGAAATATAAATAGTTCTTTTTAATTTAGGATTACTCTTACACGGAGTCTTTACATGCCTATCTTGTGTAATACACCCACCCACACACCCCTACACACACACTACTCACACACAGGAACACACAACACACTTAAACATACAATTTTATTATTTTTATACCATACAGTAGAATGACACAATCTATTTGAAATAAGTTTTTGTTGATCATTGTAGCCTTGACCATAAAATATTATATTATATACTATGTTATAATTATATACCTGTATTTTAAGAGGTAGCTCTTAAAATACAGGTATATAATTATAACCTAGCTTAAGAGATAGAGGTTATTCTTGTACAGAATTTGCAACATAAACGTTAAAAACATTTACCTATATTTTCAAACCAAATATCAAAACTGTATTTCGAACTCTGTATGTTTTTGGATAAATAAAGATTTTTATTATTATTATTTATTATTTCTTTTCCAATATTGTATTACTTTTTGTAATAAAAGATTTAAACTGTATTATTCCATTTTTCTTCCACACTTTCATGAATTAACTAGCTGCGCCCCGCGGTTTCACCCGCATAAGTTTCGATCCCGTGGGAATATAGGGATAAGCCTATATGTTAATCCAGGATGTCAGCTACCTCCATAGAAAATTTTATCAAAATTGGTTTAGCTGTTTGAGCGTGAAGAAGTAAAGGTAAAGAAATACAGATCTTGAGTTTGGTGAACAGAACGCTATGTTATGCCAGGAGGCGTACAAATATGCTGTGCATCTAGCTCAATATTACGAATTTAAACAAAATAAAAAGATGTTTGAAAATCATGTATAATTAAAATTTCAAAATAAATTATAACAATTATATAATATTATTTAAAAATTTAGTGATGTCAGATTTAAATGAGGAATTATTTTGTTATAAAAGTAAAAAAAAAATCTAAGTAACAAACATATATAAACACACCCCCACCCACACACACACTTACAAACTTTCGCCTTTCTAATATTAGTGTGATTTGCATTAATGAAATAAAAGTGACTACCTACCTAATGATAAAAATGCTTAACTAATAAAAAAAAAAACAATTGTTTTACTGGTTGATTGCTCCAGTGGAGTGTTTTCATTATAATAGCAAAAGTATACAACAACATACATAATCAGCCTATAATGTTCCCACTGCTGGGACACAGGCCTCCGCTCGGACAAAGGGAGTGGGCCGTAATCCACCACGCGGGCCCAGTGCGGGTTGGCAAAAGTATGTTTTCGGTTAATCCAATCACATTTTCGAAGTTTTGAAACCTCTTAAAGATTTCTAATTTCAACGAATAAATTTAATAATGTTCAACTTCAAAAAGTAATTTGAGTCAAAGCGCAATCAATTTATAATCACTAGCTGTGCCCCGCGGTTTCACCTGTGTAAATGTCGATCTCGTGGGAATATCGGGATAAAAAGTAACCTATATGTTATTCCAGGGTGTCAGCTATCTCCATACAAAATTTTATCAAAATTGGTCCAGCCGTTTGAGCGTGAAGAAGTAACAAACATATAAACACACACACTCACACACTGACAAACTTTCACCTTTATAATATTAGTGTGACTAGCTGACACGGCGAATTTCGTACCCCCTCAGAATATGAAATAATTCGTTTTTTTTCGTGAGTTTTTCCCATGGTTTAATAGTTATTCTGCTATTTGGGGCGGAGACAAATCAAAACACTGTAAAAGCCAATTATTTAAAAAAAAAAAGAGTAACCGTGGAGTTTCTTGCCGGCTCTTCTCCATAGGAAACGACCAATTGGAACCGTGCACCTAGCTTCTGACGTTTCATAAGTGCCCATGTAGGTTTATATGAAATAAAATATTTTGATTTTGATCCAAGAAATCAAAGATCATAAAAATCGGTCGTTCTAGAGTTATAAATGGTGTAACTAACCCGACTTTGTTTTATTTATTTAAGAGATCTACTCTTAAATAAATAAAACAAAGTCATACAAACTTCTAATATACAGGGTGTCCGGTAATTAATGGGTAACCTCATAAGTGATCATTGTACTTATCATTATTATCATAGAACCAAACCTGAAATCGCGAAAAAAAAACTGCTGTTTCCTACATTTATGTTCGCTTATCTCGTCAAAATGTAAGGAACTCGAGGATTCCTTTTTCGAGATTTCAGGTTTGGTCCCATATTAATTCATCGCCCCACAACGAGCATCATTGCCTTTACAAATACCATACATATTTTGACCTGAGACTAGAGATGCCGATGCATTCCACCAGTTTCTATGACAAATCTTTTACTGTTCAAGCAGTACGGTTATGGAATGACTTGCCCGTGTCGGTAAGGCGTGCTCAATCTTTGTCCACTTTTAAAATTATGATAAAAAAGCACTTCCTCTCTCCTTAAACGTCATCATCATAATTTATTTGCTCCTGTTTCATGTTTATTATTATATGTATATATTTATTTAAATTAGTATAATATACGTTATGTATGTTTTATTGTATTATGTAATAGGTACACCACAGACTACCTACAGTATTTGTCTGTCCTTCCCCTTTTTAATCCATCCAAAGGTTGTCTTTAAAAGATCGCTTTTAGCGATAAGACCGCCCATTGTGTCACCCTATGTACAGTTTCTATTTTTATGTCTGTAATTTATTTGGTGTACATAATAAAGAGTATTTCTATTCTATTCTATTCTATTCATTTACACGCCACGGAGGCATCGACAATGCATTGCGAATTTGCGAGACAAGTATTGCGAAACTTCGTTGTTTCTACGTTTATACCCCTTGGCAAGTACAAGAAAACCTACTTTTTAAACTAGAACGAGATGCTCTTTTGTAAATTATTGTTATTACCAGCTATTATCTGCGGTTTTACTCGAACCAGCAGATCTTACGACTGCATTAATTCCTGCGATAAAAATCTTCAAATCTTTTCGTGCACTAGTTTTCTTAACTTTGCAGTTTTACGAAGAAACTTAAAAGCTTTAGAAGTTTGTTGATTTGCTTTATACACACCTAATTCTAAGCTAGATCCTGATACATATGTAATTTTTTTTTTTTCAGTGCAGCAAGGGTCGGGGCGGACATGGTACGGGGTGTCGCCGCAATCAGGGGATTGGGATGCTTAATAGCAGAATCGAAGTAGCGCTTGGAGAGGCACTTCATGAACTGCTGGACGGTGGGGAGTCTGAGATCGACGTGGAGATTCACGTTTCGGACATAGAAGGGGGCTCCCGTGACCTTTCTGAGGAAACAGTTCTGGAGGGTCTGCATTTTATGCAGGAAACGAGGGTTGGCGTGCGCGAAGATAACGCAAGCATAAGTCATGATGGGACGGATGATCGCGGTATAGAGGCGCAATTTGCACTTGAGTGACAATTTGCTACGGGCGGTCAGTAAGGAGTGGAGCCTACCGAGAGCGAAAGAGGCGCGCGAACGCGCCGTCTTTATGTGCTCTTTGAAGTTAAGACGATGATCGAGAATGACACCTAGGTATTTGGCTTGCTTACCCCAAGGGATCGGCTTGCCATAAATAGAGATTGGGCTCGGGAGGGGGGGTGAATTTGCGCGGTTTTGAGAAAAGTACCGCCTGACTCTTGTCGGGATTGATACATATGTAATACCTGAACCAGGATTTGTTATCTTGCATTTTCTGATACCTACTGGACGGTGAGAACCCCCCCCCCCCGCCCCTGGATCCCCTGCGTTAACAAAATTGATTTTGTTTCTTGCTGCTCAACGCTGGTTTTTGAAGTGTGGAGTAAAAACCTTATTGGCGTTTGTTTCATGGGCTGCGGGTTACTGGGGGCCTTGTCTATAGTCCGTTTACATTTATTTCACCTCTGAATTTGCGTCACTGTCAAAATCAAAGTGATCTTTATTCGCGTTACAATAAAGTTGCTGTTAGGTTTTTGCCACTTACTAGTCTGTCAACGTCACAGTGACCTTTATTTACGTGACAATGAGGTTGTAATTAGGCTACTGCTGTCAGAGGTAATATAACTCACTGTGAACGGACTGTACGTTTTTAATGTGCACTAAAGAATTACTCAACTACCTCGAGTGATGTACCTAATAGTACACTCTAAAACGTTTGTAACCCTAATAAAAAGTTAACGGCCCCTTTAATTAATAAAGACCCTTATTTGTAAGGCGCAAAGCTCTTTGTCCTAAAGATGACCGTCCAATTACTTACTTCACTTAGAAAAATCGGTTCCTTTTCCCGATTCCCTTTAGGATCGTACTTCGCTGGGACGCCATACCGTGTCTGGTCGCGTTGCCAACAAATCGCATTATTCATGTTTATGGTGGTAACTTTCGTCTAGTCATTTATTTAGCTTAGCTGTTATGTGTACCTATATACTATACTAATAAAAAGCTAAAGTTATTTGTTTGTTTGTTTGAACGCGCTAATCTCTGGAACTAAGTCGGATTTGAAAAATTGTTTTTGCATTTGATAGCCCAATTCTTGAAAATGGCTATAAGCTATTTAGCATCACGGGTTAGAGCCTTTAGGGGTCGAGCAAAAATAATGAAAAGCAGAAAGGACGCTAAGCGACAACAAAGTAGTAGTACGGGCAGGCGATGCGATGCGACCTGTTGGTTTGGGGGAACAAAAAATTTGACGCAAATGCATTTGCTGGCAGAAGCTAGTTTAATTTAAACTCAAAAAACTCAAAGCATTTATTTCAATTAAACCTTGTACAGGCACTTTTGAATTGTCAAAAATAAATAGTCTGTCAGTTAGTCAGAAAGTTGAAGCTAGTTGCCCATTCCAAAACGTAGATCTCTATGGAGAATAACGGGCAAGAAACTCCATGGACACTCTTTTAAATCAAGATATTACAAAATCCAGGGTATTCTTGTTGCTTCTTTATGTGAGAACAATGTAAAAAAAGACACAAATGAAGAAACAATTCAAAATATAAGATTAAAAATAAGCCTTGGCAGTCTCAACCGACGGCGCCCGTTCACGAACATTACACGTGGATCAGCACCATATATCCAGCTCAACCATTTTGTAGGGAACCAAATGATCCACACAACACACGCGCCACCATCGGTGAGACATTTTAAGTGAGTAATTTAAAACATACCATCTGATATTTCGTAACACCTAATATTCATAAAGTACTTAATGCAATTATTAAATCTCAGTACAGAAAACCTTTTGAAAATGCTGTCACAGTTAAGTTTCTCGGTAATCTGTCAATACAAATAAAATCATTTATTGGTTTGCAAACATGGGTATTTAGTAGTACCTACATAGGTCTTTTATTTTGTAAGAGTCCTCCATGTTCTACCGTGACATAGCATGCAAATCATAATTTATTATTTAATTAACACAAATTTAAAGATATTATAATTTTAAATAACAACTAGGGGAACATAATAATACAAAATACAAATTAATGTCAAATCGTTTGAATTACAGTAAAAATGTCCTTAATGTAAAAGCTCTAAAACCTACCTTAACAAAAAGCAGATTATCTCTCATTCGCCTATCACGGAAGTCGGAACAATCATCATCTGCCTAACTTTTTCCCAGGTGTTAACCGTGCGATCCTATGTATACATAAATATAACCTACTTATTCGAATATATTTGTACTTTGTTTATGAATAAACTTGAGAGTAGTGTGCGTCCGAGGAGCTTGTAGGGTGCGGGAAGCTGAAGCACGTGGGCGCGAGGCAGATGAACGCGGGCGCGCGCCTCAGCCAATCCGCGAGCATCTATGTGGTCAAGGCAGCACGCACGTACAACCTCCTCGTCCCCGACACTTTCTGAAATCTTTACTCTTGATTTCTTCATTACCTCCTCCTCCTCTTTTTGGTCCTTCGAGCCGGATCTGCTGAATGTTTCATCCCCCACCCCAGTCGGCCAGTGTAACCGGATGCAGCTGAATAACAGTATTTTACTTGAAGCGACTGCCTATCTGACCTCCACAACCCAGTTACTGGGTAATACGATACCCCTTGATAAGTCGGAACAATATGGATGAGTAAACATCCATGAACGGACCCAAGCTTAAAATGTAAATATAAACCATTGGTTTCACGCATTTATCAAACGCTTTTACCCTATTTAACTGATAAATTAAAAAGGGTTTTCAGGCTATTAAGAGGGAACAGGGCGTGCGATTCTCCATACAAATGTATTCCCCTTTTTTCTTCCTTAATAATGCCTCTAGAGCAAAATTTTTTTCTCCATAATATCAAGGTCTGCTGCAAACACGTCCCTGTCATTCTCTTTTTCTCAGCAACTAATTAGTAAAGAAAATATGACCCTCTAAATATTACCAAAGATGCCCTATTTTTACCGCCGTGTTTAGAGGACTACCAGACAAATTAGAAAAGTTTTTAACATAAAAAAAATTATAGGAACCTAAACAAACTCTTTCAATTTTAAATTAAAAAATAATTGAATCAGCTCAGTTTTCGAGGAGAAAAAAGGGGAATACGAAACGTCGATCTCGTCAAATATTTTGTGATAATTTCGGTCCGAGCTGCAGCTCAGTCACAACGGGGGCAGACTTGAGGTAAGGCGACGGCAATAGTTTCTTCAAATACCTATTTTTCAAATTCCTCGCAGGCTCCGCCCCGTCTCCTCTTAAGCTATTTGATTGAATTTAACCCGGTGCCAATTATGCTGGGTCATACTGACCCGAGGCGACTTAAATCTGACATTTTTTTTTACGCCGATCGCGCAATTTTAGCATTTGTGTAGCTGGAGATACGGCATCTGTACCCGGACCACGGATGTGCTAAGTCCAATTGCGCCTATAAAGCAAGATATACGTCCATGAACTCAAAACGGGTAAATATGACCCAGCGTCATCGATGGCGTAGTATTTTTGTGACATACTTTTATTCGGTTATTTCGTAAGAGTATTTGTTGATAATTCACCCTGAGAAACCACCCTGAGAGAATATTTGCGGTTTTAGAAGAGTCGTGGTCTACCGAAGAAGAGTCAAATGCTGCTTCAATAGTTGCGCAAAAGGATCGCAGGTATTGCGGGTGATCCTCACCCAGGAACCTTCGGGGGAGGTCCCTTGAAAGGTTCCAGGAACTCACAGAACATGTCAAATATTACCGTCTCAAAAGGATAAGAAGACATCTAATATTTGTAATGCATGCCAGATTTACATATGCCCAGATGATTTGATTCCGTAGTGCAATAATTGCAGCAGTTCCATGTCTCTGAATGAGGAAGTAGAAGACTGATTTTGTTATTATAATTATGATAGGAAGTTTGTTTGTACTCTATTTTAGTATGTATATTGATTCCTGTTATTATTTAAAATACTTTACCAAAATTTTAAAAAAACATTAATTTTATTTTTTAGAGTTGATTTTGCATGCGCCATTAAGACGGCTATTAAAAAAATTATTTATAAAATATACTGGACTTATTTTTATTTTATTACATAATAATATGCAAAAAACTCCCTTATAATAAACAAGTATTAACATTTAGACAGCTTCTTAAATTTCATAACAATTTTATTACTCGATAAAATCTGGGTCATGATGACCCCGGTGTCATCGTCGGCCTAATAAATTCGCGTCATTTGCCCCGAATTGTTCGAGATTCGAGATTTATGGAACAACCGCAGCCTCGAATGGAAATATCTGGAATATGGTAATGTTTGTCCCATATTGGAAACAGTTGGAAGTTTTTAAATCCTTGATCCAATTACTAGTGTGCGTGGAAGGATTTTGTGGACAAAGCCCAATGTTTTGTTTCAGTTACAAACGATGAAGTTTGACCTACATGTGTGGTTTAGTTACATAGTTAATTAGTCTTTTAATTTAATACCTAGTTAGTTATGAGATTATGAAAATATTTAACCATACTAATATTATAAATTCGAAAGTAACTCTGTCTGTCTGTATGTTACCTTTTCACGCCTAAACCACTGAACGGATTTCTTTTCTCTAATACTATAAATTAAACATAGCAACCAATGCCATTCAATTACGATTTTTTTTTTTTTATTAGCCTATACTGTCCCACTGCTGGGCAAAGGCTTCCCCAAGTCCTTCCAGGAACTCTTTTCCTGCGCCGCCTCGAACCAGCCCTCGCGGTAATTACGATATTATTATTATTAATTTGAAAGTTTATAGAAAAATGATATTTAGTGACAAATTCTGGAAAATTATTTTTTTTTTTTATAAAAATTGGGTTTTCTCGAATACAATGAATTTTCGCCTAGGCTTTATGGGGTGCTCAATGATGGTTGTAAATGGGTCACAATATTACGTCCTGAAACGAATATGTTAAATAACAAGTCACCATGTATAACGAAGGTGAGCATATAAGAAATGATTTTTGAAAAATCATCCCATGTAAGTACAGTCAACAAAGGAGATAAGTATACAGGACGTCGGATATAGTTGAAGTTTACTAAGAAACCGATGGATGTTCTCAATAAAATTTAATTTTATTAATAGAAAACAAATGGCTCGTTTCGTCATCGTCGGGAGCAGTGGTGGTTGTATTTTTTTTTTTTTTGCTTTACTTTCATCATCTGCCTAGCCTTTTCCCAACTATGTTGGGGTCGACTTCCAGTCTAACCGAATGCAGCTGATTACCAATATTTCACATGAAGCGACTGGCTATCTAACCTCCACAACCCAGTTCCTGGGTAATACGATACCCCTTGGTAGGACTGGTTGTCAAACTTTCGGGCTTCTGACTACCCGTAACGACTGTTTGAATTTATTTCATCACTACTGCTCTCAAAACGGTTAAGGAAAACATAGCGAGGAAATCGGCATGTCCTATATAGTACTAAAAAATCGAGGACATTTGACATTTAGCAACCCGCACTAGCGCCCGCCCAGTGGGCTATAGCCCACTCCAACTCACAGAGAGGAGGCATGTGTCCCAGCAGTGGGAAGGCTGATTATGTAAGATCATAATTTTTGCCGATGTGAAATCCCATTGGGCACACGGCTTGTTTTATAATGAAACTGAATCATTTATTTAGTTTACTACAAAATAAGATATTTAAATGCGTCGTCGACCGCGCGTAATTTCCAGTTTCAGTATTCATAATTATAATTATTGTGACGCACCAACTCAAGAATTTGCATGGTATCTATACTTAGAAATACGGTTAGAAATAATAAAGTAATTATTAATTAATCATTATCATTACCTACAAAGCTGGGGTTAACGTATTCATTAGCGGTTAGGTGACCGTATTATGATATCTGTTATTCCGCGGTTTCATATAACATAGTTCAATTAAAACTTAAGTTATTTTAAGTGCTTACTCATCACCGTCTCCTTTGATTTTCTGGTTTAAATTGGAAAACGATATAGGTAATAAGATTAATAAGTATAATGGCACCTTTCGAATTGGTAATTATTTCATTAATAAATTAATACATAGCATTTGTAAACTGACAGTCGGTTTATTCTATAAAAATGTCCTAGTGAAATGTAGGTGAAGTGAACTTGGTATAAGCCGTCATTCCACCTGCACGCGTAGCATGAGCACCGATTTGTCGACGGAAGAGTAGACAAAGATGACGTTCCGTGTAGACAGTACGACGGCAGCAAAGAGTCAACTGCACTTTTTACGAAATTCACTCTTTTTATAATTCGACTCGGATTTTTTTGTTGTCATAGGATTTTTTTTACTTTTTGATTCTTATTCTTTACTGATAAGTACATTATAAGGAGGGGTCCGTGGCTTAATAATAACAGCCGCACAGGTTGATCGATCAGGTTCAGCTACGCTTGCCGCGGTTGGTCCACGGATGGGTGACCATCTTTACATACCGAGACCCCTCCGTGCCTCGGAAAGCAGGTTAAGCCATTTGCCCCGGCTGTGATTCGTGGATCTTTGACAGTCGTTACGGGATTTTGTAGATAACCGTACCTATATTATCTACTTTGTGACCGTCGAGTTGAAAGTTTTCTACTGTCTTTAGCGATTACAAAATCTCTTCACTACCTTAGACAACTGTCAAAGTCAAAGTCAAAGCATTTATTTCAAATAGGCACATAAAAGGCACTTTTGAACGTCAAAAATTACGATAAATAAAATAGAATTGATTCTAGTCGCCCATTCCAAAGGGTAGTTTTCGTAGGTATGGAGAAGAACGGGCAAGAAACTCCACCGTTACTCTTTTAAAAAGTTTTACAATATTTTGCATACATTCATTATATAATAATAATATGTGAAGACGTCTGTCAGTTGTCAATGTGATTTTAACAGTTTGGGATAGAAAATTTTCTTCTGAAATAGTCTACAATGACATTAGGTAAAAGGACCTAGACAAAGATCGTTAGAAACAAAAGACAAAATGACAGATTGTAGAAGGATTTCTAGGCGGTATGTCAAAAATGAAGAAAAGTCACTTTGTATAGAAAGCGAAGTGTCTACTCTTCGTAGAGATTTAATGTTCACTACGCGTGCTGGGGGCCTAAAAAGGCCACTTTGGCAGAATCATAAAAGGATAACATTATGACTCATAATATGCCGAAGACAGTCCGTGTTTTTCATGTTTTGCTGCACTACGTAGGTATAATCTAGGAGATTGGGATTGGATTTAGATTGGATTGATTGATATTTAGCACAGATAAAAAAAAATACTGAAAAATCCTTCACCAACGGGATTTGATACGATTAACTTAACAGTTAACGATCCTAAAATACCAATCAATCCGATCCAAATCCATTCCCAATCTCTTTGATTATACCTTATTTATGAAATACTAGTGAAATATAAATAAATATAGGCTTCTGCTCCGTTTACCTTTAATACCCTGTTTTTATCCAGACGGTAAAAAAGTCAGACACTATCGAAAGTTACAAGGTTAATCATACTTCATAAATCCAATTTGTGACAGAAACCACGATGTACGAGTATAAGCTCACTGATCTATCAAATAAAGCGGTAGTCAAAAAGCCACAATCTTTACACGGATAATGGTAGTTGGTACAATATAATTAATTGCTTGTCGACTAAGCATACACAGGTGATACTTTTTAGTGTTGCGTGTCTATCGATACTTTAACTGTGCCAGCTACTGCTGCGGTATCTAATGTTTTTTATGGGCTTCGAAATAAAGAACGGGACTGGTATCTGTTGTATTGTGTTAAGTATACAAGTTCTGAATGATAAGCTCTGAATATAAATCTGAGAAAACGAGTGACGTCCGCATTGCGTTCCTGGCGGCCAAGTGGAGGCACAGGCGCGCCCTGTGCCTCCACTTGGCTTGTGTGGTAGTAAGTCCTATCGTGCGCCATCTGGCGGCGGCAGGGCCGTAACATTAGCTATCGATATTTCACCTTGATCGATATTCTATCTGGCCGTCGATAACATCGACGCTGTTAATTATATCGATACATTAGTATTTAACAATACTTTATTGCAGCTCATTACTAATTTTAACTCAATACCAAATCATTAACACTATCGACAAACTACGATACTATCGATAGTTTTACTAAGTGTGCAGCACTACTGTTTACAATGATAGAACATCCATCCATGGATAGCGTGAGTTATAGTTGCTTTCATGTGTACCTTTGTGACAAATTGCGAACTGGAGATAGTGGCTTGTAGTATCAATTTTGAATAATGTATGTAAATGTAGATTGTATGTAGGTTATATATATATTGTTATATACAGGGTGAATTTGCAAGTGGGCGTGGATGGCGAAATTAGAAACTATGAGGAACAGTGAAAAGTACTTAAAGGAGTCGCGGGCTCGATTTTGATGAAAACTAAAACTGCATAATTAGATTTTTTTTAAATCAATATTTCCAGCCCGTGATCGAACCCGTTGATTACGAAAAAAAATGTCATTACTTCCCAGAATTTGATCCTTATTAGCGACACTATCGAATGGTGAGTTCTTGGGCACACTCACCGAAGTACAATCTGTAGAAGACCGACAAGCAGGCAACCTTGCGGCGACGAACCAAGCTGTGAAGCTTGGGATCCACCAGTGTTACGTCGCCAATGAACCTCTTAGCTCTGCGTTCCACCGAGTCAAGCGCGGCAAGTTGTATTTTGTTAAACCGATCTACTCTTTAACAATGTCATTGCGAAAACGAAGGTGAAGTGAGCTTGAAGTGAACTGTCAATCTGTAGCATCAGCGGTGCTGTTCTGTAAGAATCTCACCGTGAAAACTTAGGTGAAGTGAGCGTGGAGTGAGCTGTCAATAGTGTTGATTCCTAGCAAAAACAAACTCACTTCACCTCAGTTTTCACGAAGAGATTTTTACAGAATCGACCGGCTGGTGAAAATAATGACAGCTCCCTTCACCTAAGTTTTGACGGTAAGATTTTTACAGAATACATCGGCGGGTCTTTTAGTTTGCCGTGTCTTCTCTACTGGTCTATTTATTATTGAATGAAGCATTTATTTCAAATAAAAAGCGAACAGTCTTAAAATAATAATATGTACAAGTATATAAAAAGGAGGGGAAATAATCAAAGGGCATCAAAAAATTCGACCGCATCGCTGCCTACAGGAAACGTGCTCAAAAGGCTGACAGCATTGCCACTTGTATGGCAATGCTGATTCTTTGGCCAAAAAATAGGCCAGCCCTCTGGTCACGTGAAGAGTCGACCAAGCGCTTAGCGACGTCTCGAAATACTAAGTGGGCACTTGGGTCATTATAATATTATGTTGATCATTCAGTATTGAATGAATGATCAACATACAGGTAAGATGAGTGTAGTGAGTTACGGTAGTTAGTATAGGATCATTTTAAACTTAACATCTGTAACTTGTACAGTCAACAGCAAAAGTAGATGATCCAAGTCAGAAATTCAATACTAATGAACGGAGTTCGTGTCAGAACTGTGTGGCGTCGAAGTGATTCAAAAGTTTTCTACGTAGTAAGTATTCTAAGTAGTAGTAAATCGACGCCACACAGTTCTAACGCGAACTCCGTTCATTAGTATTGAATTTCTGATTTTAATCATCTACTTTTGCTGTTGACTGTACCTACTTTCTGTGCAAATAAAGAACTATTCTATTCTATTCTATACACACAAAAACCATTTATTTCATTCACATTTAAAAATGTCTCACTGATTGAAAAATGGAGTTATAATGATTTTTCAGTTGTTTATGAAACATTTACCTATAAAGTTCTTCCCGTGACCCGTGGGCTGGCTTTTACCTTAGCCAGAGCCTAATGCCTCGGCCATGAAAAAAACGCCACGCTTGAGGCGTCAATTCGCTACAAGCGTCATTTCTAAGCGTCAAAAGTAAGGCATCGTCGGATCATCCAACGCTCGTGCAAATTCGCTCGTAGCAAATTACGCTGCTGCTTGCAGCGCTACTTCGTGGCCTTGTAGATAATAGACATACATTTGTTTTTGACGCTCGACGCTGATGCTTGCAGCGCAAGGCGAATTCGCTTGGAGCGTCGTATTTCGTGGCCCTCGGGTTAGTATTGCCATACAACGTGGCAATGCCGCCAGTCTCTTAGGTACATTACCAGTGATGTCGAGAAATTTTCGTCATATTTTAGTTTGTTAATACATAGTTTTAGTTAGAATAGGATAGAATTAAAAAAAAAAAAAATTATTGTGTATTGTTTTTTTTTTTTTGTTTATTAATATATTTAAAAATGTATGTTTTAATTATTTAAATGAAATAAAGGAGATGCATAGTGTTGAAAAGTGCTAATAAATTCAGTTCTGGTGAACTTTAGCATGCTTTAACACACATTGTTCATTTGTTTCTGGACCCAATTCTGAAATCCACGCAGACGAAGTCGCGGGCACAGCTAGTAAATTAATAAAATGGATGAAAGTACTAAATCAAAACTTAAAATAAATTGTATGTATTGCAGTGCGATGCTGAAAAGTAAACTAGATATTTAAGTTATTTGAAGAGTTCTATATAAACGACATGTATAATCCAAGCCAAAGTAGCAAGTAATAATCCGGGTTAGCGGGATTGGCCGAAAGGGTTACCGCTGGCCCGGAACATAAAGGGCTAAGGAAGGAACATGGGTGGGTTTTAGGCAGTAAGAGTCTGACACTCCCTTCCGCTCCACCCAGAGCGGATCTTTTGATGATTTCCCACCCTAAAAAAAAAAAAGCCTCAGTAGGAAACAAGCAAAATACGTCGTTTTCCATTAGGTTTTCGATTAAGCAACCCTGTACCATTCGTTTACGGGTCGCGTAAAATTTACGTTTAATTACATCTCTAGTTATGTCGTTAGCAGCTTTACGTGAGCCATAAATTCAATTTTAAAAAGGTATAATTGTTTTTTTCGGTAGGTACAGACTCAGCACATCAAGCTACTACAATCTGTCAAATTTCTTTAATACATTTTCAACTTTATCACTAAAACATAAGGTTCAAGATTGATTGGGAAAATTTGACACTTTCGGGTAGCTTGTGCTGGCGTCTCGTCTGTACAAATGTCACCTTGACGTCATAGTGCCGGTTTGTTTACGTAACGAAGATTTTATTTAAGAACTTACCAATTATACTGCTCGGTTATACCGTGGACGAAGCTGTCATTTTCAGACAAAGTGACAGTTAAGTAGGTCGTGTCTGCGTACGAAAGCTTGCCTGTAAGCAAAAGGCGGGAGAAAAATCTAACTAAATAAAAACAAAATGATCGTTGGTAAGCGAATCACTTGAGACCGGCTGGACCGGTTTAGCTATTTTTTGTTTTTTAAAATGTTCGCAATAGTCTGAATCAGGTTTTTATGGAAGAAACATTGCAAAAGTTTTTTTATTAAATGAGGAAAAACTGAACTGCCTATTTTCTACTGGATTTTTGTAAGAATTAAGTATTTAAATTTGGTCAGGACAATGATTGTCGGGTCAGTTAGTTATTTAACAAGAGAAGATTATATAGAAAATAGCGGTAAATGATTTAATATTGGAAGTAGAGGTATGCTGCCTGCAATGATTAGCTTTGCAATAGGAACTTAGCGGTGCTATGTGCACACATGTTCGGGTCGGCATGATTCAGCAAACACACTCGGCTTAGTTCCATATGTGCTGAGCCGACCAGAACATGAGTGTAGATGCCGAATGAAGTTTACCGATCGGCACGAGCCGAATGAAAGTCGATTAAGAGTAGAAATTGCTTCGCGTCGTCAACTGCAGAATCGAGTGTGCCGTCCGGAACATTTTTGTAGCATCCTTTACTTCGCACGCGTTACATGCAAAGTGAGGGGTGCTACCACATGCACAAACTGGCAGCAACGTCTCTAATTAAACCACGAAATACACGTTAAGTCACAATAATTTCTGTAGACTTAAAAATACAACCAAATAATAATTTTGAAAACATTCTAAAGTTCAAATTAGTTGACAAACCAGTTAGGAATGATGTTGATACCGGCTTGGGTTTTACCAAGTTTACCTGTTTACGTTAGGATTTGAGTAGGTATCGCAGGCTATAATTAGAGCTTAACCGCACATTGGCTCTTTCCTTAAAACCATTTTCCAGATACTAATCTACATGGTCCTCAGATGATCTATATATATTTTTGGGATGCATGAAGAAGCCTCCTTGTGTAGCGCAGTTTGTTACACCAGTTACTCAACTGAACCGAGCGGTCGGCGCATCCTGGACAGTCACACCCAACACCTTATTTGACTGGCCAATTCTTCCCTTGCGGTGGTAGGGTTAACGCCCGCCTGGTTTACGACATGAAACATGAATGTTAAGCCGCAATTATATTTAGCCCGCGCCGCGTGTCGCCACGCGTGGGTAAGCTATCGGTTACATACATTTAGTGCGTGGCGTGGCGACACGCGGGGCGGGACTAATGTAATCAATCCTACTAGATGGATCGATTAGTCTTTCGCCCCTATACCCAGTTCCGACGATCGATTTGCACGTCAGAATCGCTACGGTCCTCCATCAGGGTTTCCTATACTAAATGTATGTAACCGATAGCTTACCCACGCGTGGCGACACGCGGCGCGGGCTAAATATAATTGCGGCTTTAGTTTGGGCAGTTTTCCTGTTGACAGCGATGCAGACGAATTTGTTGATGACGTGTAATTCTTTCCCCTGCCCTTTTTATAGATTTGTACATTTATTATTATTTTAAGACTGGTGTATATTATATAAATAAATAAAAAAAATCTTCTCTACCCATTCAGCACTATCTGGCCAAACAACACAAAAATATTATACAATTCTCGCTACGTCTTGACCGTCTTCATAGAAATCTAGCATGAATAGAGAGAGCACTTTCTACGTGGCATACCTACATCCGAATCCCGCCATTGTGTGTGCCGTTCGTCGCACAGAGAATATTTATTGGCCACTAGGAAGATACGGACTAGATTTTTGAGAATGCCTTTCGAGACAGCATTTCCGATAGGTATCTAACTGTACTATCAACGGACGAATATCACGATGAAATAAAAATGTAACATTTTCAGAGAGGACTTTCTAAATTCTCAGTAAAGTAATGGTAAATTTTTTGTCAAAGTTTGGGTCTTTAAATAAGAATATTTACTCTTAAACGATTCGAACCGTTGGCTTTCGCAAAATAAAAATACTTTTACGAAAGTTTTACAAGTAGGTATGAGTGTTGTTTGCGATTTCCAGAAAAAATACATGTTTCGAAGTTGATAAGTAACTTCTCCAAAATACGTACATAATATTTTAAATAGTTAAACTAGCTCACCTGACAGAGGTTGCCATGTCCAAAATTCAATCTCAAAGAAAAATCATTTTCAGTTTTTCCCCGAATTTTCAAACTTTCCCAGCAATTTATCGATTGTTTTTTCCCTAACTATTACGAACATTTAAAAACAAAAATTTTCCAATCGGCCCAGCCGTTTTGAAGTGATTCCCTTACCAACGAACAGTAAGATGTAGTAAGTACATATCTACTACATAATACCTACATTTCAGTTTGCAATGCTGGCAACGAAAATAAACAAAATTTTATCAGGTGCAAAAATTACCGGTGTTTACAGCATGTTTTTGAAACCACGGGACGTAGGAAATACATTTTACATAAGCTCGAGTTTTTTCAATTAATTAAAATAACCGTTCATCCGCCCGTGCTTCGTGAAGCACCTTCGTTATTACTTTATTAGATGGGATTTAAAATTTTTGCACTTCATAATAATAACTCGGTGGTTGAAATTGCTTTAATTTTCAAACAACAATACATTGAGGTGGGTACATTCTCGTTATATGCGTAAACTGGGTGCTTTACATGATACCCATTTATTTAAAATCCGCATTTTGAAGTCTTTTTTAGGGTTCCGTAGCCAAATGGCAAAAACGGAACCCTTTATGGATTCGTCATGTCTGTCTGTCCGTCCGTATGTCACAGCCACTTTTTTCCGAAAACTATAAGAACTACACTGTTGAAACTTGGTAAGTAGATGTATTCTGTGAACCGCATTAAGATTTTCACAAAAATATAGAAAAAAAAACAATAAATTAAGGGGGTTCCCCATACTTAGAACTGAAACTCAAATTTTTTTTTTGGATAGGTCTTCAAAAATGATATTGAGGTTTCTAATATCATTTTTTTCTAAACTGAATAGTTTGCGCGAGAGACGCTTCCAAAGTGGTAAAATGTGTGGGGACACATTTTACCACTTTGGAAGCGTCTCTCGCGTTACAGGTCTCGGTTACAGGGGGGGGGGGGGCCCCCCCTGTAACTTCCAAAATAAGAGAATGATAAAAAATAAATATTATCTATTTACATAATTTACACCAGTCTTAAAATAATAATAAATGTACAAGTATATAAAAAGGGTAGGGGGAAGAATAAAACGGCATAAACCTCAGACCAAATAAAGAACCAAGACAGAGGGCTGTCAACAGTAAAGTGAAGCCGGTTTCGTAAACATGTGTGCACATAGTGAGGTGTAGTTTGAGTGTAAATGGTTGAAAATTTGTGCGTGTGAGCGTGTAGGTATGCACAGAACGGACGTGTAGTTTTTGCATCCTTCACTGTATTGTCTGCAGCGCTATATCTTGACTTTTTATTTGGTCTGAGGCATCAACAAATTCGTCTGCATCGCTGTCAACAGGAAAATCGCCCGAACAAAATTTGTAGGTATACATCACGTCAGAAACAGACCATAATGATGAGAAATGTGTAACGAAGGCGAGTAGGTACAGTGGCCTTGAAAAGTTAGTTGACATTTTTGCCACTGCAACTGTGACGCCAAATGATGATTTAAAATAAAAAAAAACGCAGGTACTCCTAAGGGATTACTTCATATATTTTTATGATTTATAGGTAGATGAATTAGTCAGTAAAAACTATTTTTTTTCTCGAATTTTGAATCAATTTTGAAATGTAGTTGCATGTACAGTATTAGAAATAAAGGCTATTTGAATTTGAATGCCAATGTCACACTAAACAGCAAATGCCACAAAACAGCCTCATTTTATCGCGATTGTTCCAACATTTCAACAAACTTCGTAACCTACTTTCAGAGCAAACGCTACGAACTTATGACAGAAGCGGATTGCCAAGTTAAAGATGGCTCCCAAGACAATCGTTCGAAATAAACAGAACAATGTACATGCTAATTTAATTACATGCAGTATAAACTTCAGTTTTCGTGTGCACTTGCAGGAGGTGCAGCAACTTTGTGGAATTCAGATGATCTTGTGTCTGCTTCGCTGTTTCATTGTTTTAATGGGTTTTGAATGTTGAAGACATTCTAGCATAATCAGCCTATAATGTTCTCACTCCTGGGATTCATTCCTTCTTTTTTGTAAGAGCCATAATCCACCACGCAAACCCAGTGCGGGTTGGTGGATATCACATGTATTTTTTCGATTTTACGACATGCCGGTTTCCGCACGATGTTTTCCTACACCATTTTGAGAGCAGCGGTGGTGTAATAATTTACACAAAGTAAAGTACCTGAGTGGCTTCGAACCCACGACCTAGAACTCGTAACTCGCTGCCGTTGCCACCACTGTTCTCACCAAGACATTGTGCCCGAGTCAAAATAAAATTGTATATCCGTAAGTCTCGTGTTTATGACTCACACTTATTTAGGAAAACTAGACTTACCTGATTTACGGCGGGACGTCATTCGAGAGGTAGTTGCTGAAAATCAGCGCTGTGTACGTTGGTTCGTCCGAAGTCACAGCATTTTGCTGAGCAACGACCTGTTCTTGCACAGATGCGACGCACGGCTTAAAATTGTCCTTAATATTGTTGATTGTTACAAAAGTACCTAATTTTTTCCTCTCTGCAATTGGCATTTTGTTTTGATTGTTGGTGTTTTCACTTTGTTTTGTTGTCAAAATTAGGCCAGTGACGCGGGCGCATCACCACAGAACACATATACTCCTATCGGATTGATTTGTGATTTGTATTGTCAAATGTCAATCTCAAATTGTCAATGTCAAGTAATAAAATAATGTGTGTTGTCTTTGGTCCCTGGCCCTGACATCAAGCAAAATTGTCAACATTTTTTTTAAGCTTGAGTACGAGGCATTTGATTACGTCGTGTGTGTATTTTTATCTTTTATTTTTTTGTTTATTATTTTATTTTTTCTTTTTATATTATGCAATGTGCGTTTTGTTTGTGCAGAATAAACAGTTTTTCTTTCTTTCTTTCTTTTTCTATGACAATTAAAGTTGAGAAGAAGTTCGGCACCATCAAATATGTGGCTGGCAACAATTTGCACAGCTAACAGGAACCGCGCAAATCGACTGCAAAAAGTTTGAAGTTGACGCTAGTTACGATACCATTCGACCGCCTAATGACTTTCTGAACGGAGCAACTGCGCATGGCAACCAAGTGCTGGCGGAAAGTAAGTATTTAATTAACTGACAACATCGGTGCTCGTTGCAGCGATGTGTGATTTCGTTCTTACTTTTAGAATATTTACGAAACAAGAGTATTTACAATCTATTTATCTATCCATCTCATCAAGAGTTATTTACATTTCAATAAAATAGCTCACTTTTCGGGGTTTTGGTGGGAAATTCATATCTAGAAAATGAATGGAGGGACCATTCATTTTCTAGATATGAATTTACAATTATTAACAAATACTCGATGGCTTTGGGGTCAGAGTTCTCATCGAGTATTTCGGGCCATCGCCAAGCGTTTGGTCGACCAAACGCTTGGCGATGTCCCGAAATACTCGAGTTGAGTCGACTCATCACGTGACCAGAGGGTTGGCCTATTTTGAGCCCGAAGAATCAGCATTACCATCCAACGTGGTAATGCTGAAAGCCTTTTGGCCACTTAATCGATATCTAAATACAATAAAACGAAAAAAGTAATTTAAAAAAATTAAACCGACTTCAAAAAGAAATTAACTCAAAATTATGAAATAACTTTTAATTTCGGAAGTCGGTGTCTTGGGATCTGTATTTTAGTTTTTTGCCACCGACTTCCGAAATTAAAAGTTATTTCATAATTTTGAGTTAATTTCTTTTTGAAGTCGGTTTAATTTTTTTAAATTACTTTTTATTTCGTAATTTTTAGTTTTTGCACTAGTATTTGACCAAGGTTTTGAGATGTTTTCCCTTTGACACTACACCCGTAGCTCTTATCAATAAGCCAGGCCGTCACACTTACACGTATTAGTCCATATCTTGAAAATTACTGAATCGATCTTGATGAAACTTGCACTGTTCCCTAAGTTGAAGAAAATGTAAGCCAATAAAAAAAAAATGGTCACGTTCCGATTAATAGTTCCGGAGATATGCGTGGACAAACATACATACATGCATACATACATACATACGTCTATGAAATTTTGTATATTTGTTTGGAAGCCCTAATAGATCATCATATGTGAATATAATGCAATTCCAATAATATTACATACATACGTATCGAATTGATAACCTCCTTTTTTTTTGAAGTCGGTAAAAAAGAAAACAGATTTTGTCAACTCATACTTCAAGTAACAACACGCATTCTTTAGTTTTATCATGACGTTTAGATATCGATACAAATCACGTCTACAGAGTTTCACTAGCTAATTTAAATTGACTCTGTATATTTGTGCATAATAAAAATATAAAAAAAATATCCTACATATTTTACTAGCTGCGCCCCGCGGTTTCACCCGCAAAATGGTCTGCGCAGACGACGGACTTTTGTCCGCGGACTTAAAATAGTTCGCTTTGTATACGGTACTTTTAATCCCTGGATTGCGTTACTCAATACAGTTGTAAGCGATCTATTTTAGCGGACAAAAAAGTCCGCGGACAAAAGTCCGTCGTCTGCGCAGGCCATTAGTGTCGATTCCGTGGGAATATCGGGATAAAAAGTAGTGTGTATCCAGTGTGTCAGCTACCTCGATACCAAATTTTATCAAAATTGGTCCAGCCGTTTGAGCGTGAAGAAGTAACAAACATATAAACACACCCCCACACACTCACAAACTTTCGCCTATAAAATATTAGTGTGATATATAGTGTGACAATCAACATAAATATCGGTTCAGCAGCGACCAAGCTACTATTATACTCGTACCTACTCTCGACTAGCACCAAAATATTCGTCATTCAATTTTCTATCTACTCCAACCCCGTACGTAAAATATTGGTTGTCGCTTCCACGCATGTGAGTACGTACGATAGTGCTCAGAAACCACTTAACCCTGTCAGTTTTGGCGGTCGCTTTGCTGAAGAGCAGTCTGTGAATGTATAAGTATATATATTATGGCTAAATATAGTTACGGGAAGTGGAAATATGATAAAGTGATGTATAAAGTGCTTCTTGCAAGCTATGAAGGACATTTTAGGCTGCAAATAATAGTTGGCTTGATTGTGTGTGGTTTTTTTTTGGAATGAAGTTCTTTATCAGAGCTTGCGGTAGGGGAGTAAACTGGTAGAATTCTTCACGTAACAAAAAAGTTTTATGTCCCCTCTCCATGTGACTTTTTATTACATATAATAGAAAGAGAGAGATATATAGAGCACCAGCAGAGTCTACAGTAATATCCTTCCAGGAACTCTTTTCCCGCTCTTTTTAAATTAATATAAAGTGTCAAAATTAAATTAGCTAGCGAAACTACGCGGACGTGATTGTTTTGACTGATCAATGACTTTCGGATGGGCCCGTATCTTCGTAGACGGACTTAGAGAGTAGACCTCGAGGTTCACAAAACGAATCTTTCGACCCATGGGCGTGACGTAATTTTATCAAATCTGACGACATAAATGGAATCCCCTGAACTGGGAGCCTAAAAAGGTCTTCGGCAGAATCATAAAAGGCCCCCTGGGCTATTTTCCTAATTGGATTCTGGTTATCAAAACGAATTGGTACTTTTTTTTTGCTTTACAGATAGTTTATAAATCCTTTTTGGACACTGGATTGGTTCAATTTAAATTAATGAAATATTTTTGGCAATATAAAGGCATTTATTTTGAATCTATTTAACGAAGACTTATCTTTGAAAACAACTTTAATGTAACGATTTAGAAATTAATGCTTTTGTCTAGCCTTTGAAAGCAAGGTAAGCTAAATTAATTGGTTAAGTTTCAGGCAAAATTTAAGTACATATTTCAGTTTTTGCATAACAAAACAAAATCACAGCCAGCCACGTTGACGTACAGACGCGAGCTGATCAAGCTACCCGAAACTGTTACATTTTCCCAATCAATTTTGAATGTTTCGCAGCAAAGTTGAAAATCTATTAAAGAAATTTGACAGATTGTAGAAGCTTGATGTGCTGGCGTCTGTAGTTCAGCCACTCGTGAAAATCTAATTTATTTTTTGCTAGTGTCGGTGTGAAGATAACAGTTTCAACCTTTGCTTTTTCACCGTGGAATATAGTAATAAAGGCTATTATTGTACCGATAGTCGTGACAGCCAATGGCTTAATAGCCCAGAGCCTTGACCAAAACCGTTTTCGTTGGACAGCTGGATCAAGTGCTTGATTCAGAAAGCGGTACTTCTGAAGATGAACACGGCTCGCATTGTTAGTTGGTTCTGGGTTCCCCTCTCTGGAGCCCCTTTTGGACCTTGTTACCGATACGGGTGGGCTACTATTTTTATATTTTTAAATGTTTTTATATTTTTTATAAGTATTCTAATATTTAAAAATATAATTTGTATGAGCGTAAAGAAATATAGGACAATAAAATTAATAAAAGTTGTATTTTATAAAAAAACCACATGTTTTATTTTACACAGATCAGTAAATGCAATACAATGGTATACTTAATTGTAATAATAATAACTCTGGCACACAAATTAAAGCAAAATATGTGCTGGTGATATCAAAATAAATAATTCAACCACTCAAATAGTAAAAAAACAATCCAAATTCGGAAATTACAGTTTTTAAAATCACTCCAATTATCTGCTTCAAACTTTCAAAAACACTTTATTTAATAATACTGTTTCCTAACATTCGCAGTCGTTCCAAACTAAACCAGTTCCACTTCCAGCAACATTCTAATTTCGATTCACATTCATTCTTCAGTCAAGAATCGAATACTAAAAACGAGATTCTAAATCGATCCATACTTTCATTCCATGCATTTGACTTTCTTCGTTTATTTGCCAGCGGTAAAGCTGTTTTGTCTCTGAGGATAGGTCTGCGGGTTGCGTCTGAAGTTCTCATACTGTCTCCAGTTCAGGTACCAGAAAGGTTGGTTGTCAACGGGCAGTGCGTCCAATCGGTTGATGAGATTCTTGTCACCCCTAGCTTCAATAGGGTAATCTTCATCCTCGCCGAACCTATTCGATATTAGGTTTGATTCCACTGCTGGGTATCCTATGGGGCGTAGTCCAGCGTAAAACGGCCTTTGAGCCTTCACAACAGCGATGACGACTGTGAGTGCAAGAACGATTTTGTAGGCAGACATTTTCTGTGAACAAAGAAATCAAGGATTAATAAAATTATATGTGACATAGGATTGTAATACTTTGTTAGCTTACAAGTGGACTTGTTTTTATTCAAACCGGTTGCTGGCATGATCCATATAGAGAATAAGAATGCAATCTTCCGCAGAGAATCTCGCTCTAGTTTTAAGTCGTCTAAGTACCTAGTCAACATATTTTGTTCGAATTTTTATAGCCCAGGTCACAATTAAGACGAATCTAACGGCACCCCTCAAGCTCAGCTTGAGAGGTGAAATTAGGGTTATTATAAATAGTATACCTAGGTATTTTTGTAAAACTATTTTTTTTCATGTAAGAATTTGATTCAGCGTAATGTCCCATTCATCTATTGTATCTAATTGAAATAGATAAATACATTATTTTAACCAACATTTACAAATTCACTCGACAACTGGCCGTAAGCAAAATTAAATGGCAATCGCTTTGAATCATCATCATCATCATTTCAGTCGAAACACGTCCATTGCTGGATGCTGGCCTCCCCAAGCACCTCCAATTCGACCGGTTCTTTGCTTCTCGCATCCAACGGGTTCCTGGGGCCTTCACAAGGTCGTCGGCCTTCCAATGCTGCGTCTTCCACCACTCCAGAACCTTTTGGCCCTCACTTTGAATGCTCATCGTATTTCTACGACTTCAATCTTTTCGGCAACGTATGTCAATTCAATACAATACATTTTTTTTAACGTTTTCCATCACCTTTAACCCTGATAGAATCGCACTTTTCTAGGCCATCTAGTCTATTTACTTTTGAAACTTAAAAAGAAAATTACAACCTATCAAAAGAGAAAAAAAAAACAAATGAATAAAACATTTACCTTTGATATGATTTCACGCACAACAAACAAGTAAAGCGGGGTGAATGACCAATGATTGTCACGGTCTCTCTCGGTTCTCAATGCGAACTGTGACTCGATACCACTGGACACTGTTTAAATATGAACGCGCGAATTATCGGGATCATCGCTACACACAGACTTCACTAATAACAGACTGGCCGACCACTTTTGAAATTGGAAACCGAATGTAGATTTTTGAATGGAAACTGAATTTGTTTTCTAATCAAAGGCTAACGGCACCCACATTGCGTAACACACTTTCAAAAATAATCAGAATCATTTTGAAGGATATTGCTTCAAATTATGTTCGAAAAATTTGTCTGCTCGACAACGTAAACGCAATAAATGTTGTCGAACTGTCAAAATGAAAGTTATTGTTACTGATAGTGTGTTGTTGTGGAGGTCAGATAGGCAGTCGCTCCATGTAAAATACTGATATTAAGCTGCATCCGGTTGGACTGGAAGCCGACCCCAACATAGTTGGGAAAAGGTTAGGCAGATGATGATGGAGTGTGTTACGTAATTACCCCACTGGTTTTGGATTTCAATTTTGTGACGCTGTTCTCTAAACATCGATAATAGTTTGATAATAAAAACTTTTTCAACAAGTAGGTTATAAGTACCTATAAAATAACCTACTTATCAAAAAAGTTTCAAACATGATATAAATATCTAACTTTAAGCAATTTTTAGGGTTCCGTACCCAAAGGGTAAAAACGGGACCCTATTACTAAGACGCCACTGTCCGTCTGTCTGAACCGTGATAGCTAGACAGTTAAAATTTCCACAGATGATGTATTTCTGTTGCCGCTATAACAACTAATAACAAAAATAAAATAAAGTTAAAATTTAAAGGGGTATAAAAGAAATATATACGTTTTTTTCGGCGTTTTATGCCTTGTGGTACCGAACCCTTCGCGAGTCCGACTCGCACTTGGCCGATTTTTTTAAATGTAAATATTTCAAATTTTAATGCATTTTTTTAAAGTATGCTCTTACATCCTAGGACTAAAAAAAAGTCGAGAAAGCTCATAAAAATTAAATTAAATCTACGAAAACAATCACATATTTGCACAGACAGAACACCTCTAGACATTATAAAGTGCGCGTAAAAACCCCATTCAATGCGTTACATTAGAATACTCGTCTCGCCGCTGAATAACGTCACGTATAAAGTACGTCCAAGTCAATCAACGACCAATCAAGGTAGACCCTGGTTGATTCACTGAATCACTGATGAACACGGCTCGCATTGTTAGTTGGTTCTGGGTTCCCCTCTCTGGAGCCCCTTTTGGACCTTGTTACCGATACGGGTGGGCTACTATTTTTATATTTTTAAATGTTTTTATATTTTTTATAAGTATTCTAATATTTAAAAA
Organism: Oligia latruncula; assembly: GCA_948474745.1. Taxonomy (NCBI): domain Eukaryota; kingdom Metazoa; phylum Arthropoda; class Insecta; order Lepidoptera; family Noctuidae; genus Oligia; species Oligia latruncula. Next base: position 12,129,425 of record OX419702.1, on the reverse strand, counting down.
TATAATTTGTATGAGCGTAAAGAAATATAGGACAATAAAATTAATAAAAGTTGTATTTTATAAAAAAACCACATGTTTTATTTTACACAGATCAGTAAATGCAATACAATGGTATACTTAATTGTAATAATAATAACTCTGGCACACAAATTAAAGCAAAATATGTGCTGGTGATATCAAAATAAATAATTCAACCACTCAAATAGTAAAAAAACAATCCAAATTCGGAAATTACAGTTTTTAAAATCACTCCAATTATCTGCTTCAAACTTTCAAAAACACTTTATTTAATAATACTGTTTCCTAACATTCGCAGTCGTTCCAAACTAAACCAGTTCCACTTCCAGCAACATTCTAATTTCGATTCACATTCATTCTTCAGTCAAGAATCGAATACTAAAAACGAGATTCTAAATCGATCCATACTTTCATTCCATGCATTTGACTTTCTTCGTTTATTTGCCAGCGGTAAAGCTGTTTTGTCTCTGAGGATAGGTCTGCGGGTTGCGTCTGAAGTTCTCATACTGTCTCCAGTTCAGGTACCAGAAAGGTTGGTTGTCAACGGGCAGTGCGTCCAATCGGTTGATGAGATTCTTGTCACCCCTAGCTTCAATAGGGTAATCTTCATCCTCGCCGAACCTATTCGATATTAGGTTTGATTCCACTGCTGGGTATCCTATGGGGCGTAGTCCAGCGTAAAACGGCCTTTGAGCCTTCACAACAGCGATGACGACTGTGAGTGCAAGAACGATTTTGTAGGCAGACATTTTCTGTGAACAAAGAAATCAAGGATTAATAAAATTATATGTGACATAGGATTGTAATACTTTGTTAGCTTACAAGTGGACTTGTTTTTATTCAAACCGGTTGCTGGCATGATCCATATAGAGAATAAGAATGCAATCTTCCGCAGAGAATCTCGCTCTAGTTTTAAGTCGTCTAAGTACCTAGTCAACATATTTTGTTCGAATTTTTATAGCCCAGGTCACAATTAAGACGAATCTAACGGCACCCCTCAAGCTCAGCTTGAGAGGTGAAATTAGGGTTATTATAAATAGTATACCTAGGTATTTTTGTAAAACTATTTTTTTTCATGTAAGAATTTGATTCAGCGTAATGTCCCATTCATCTATTGTATCTAATTGAAATAGATAAATACATTATTTTAACCAACATTTACAAATTCACTCGACAACTGGCCGTAAGCAAAATTAAATGGCAATCGCTTTGAATCATCATCATCATCATTTCAGTCGAAACACGTCCATTGCTGGATGCTGGCCTCCCCAAGCACCTCCAATTCGACCGGTTCTTTGCTTCTCGCATCCAACGGGTTCCTGGGGCCTTCACAAGGTCGTCGGCCTTCCAATGCTGCGTCTTCCACCACTCCAGAACCTTTTGGCCCTCACTTTGAATGCTCATCGTATTTCTACGACTTCAATCTTTTCGGCAACGTATGTCAATTCAATACAATACATTTTTTTTAACGTTTTCCATCACCTTTAACCCTGATAGAATCGCACTTTTCTAGGCCATCTAGTCTATTTACTTTTGAAACTTAAAAAGAAAATTACAACCTATCAAAAGAGAAAAAAAAAACAAATGAATAAAACATTTACCTTTGATATGATTTCACGCACAACAAACAAGTAAAGCGGGGTGAATGACCAATGATTGTCACGGTCTCTCTCGGTTCTCAATGCGAACTGTGACTCGATACCACTGGACACTGTTTAAATATGAACGCGCGAATTATCGGGATCATCGCTACACACAGACTTCACTAATAACAGACTGGCCGACCACTTTTGAAATTGGAAACCGAATGTAGATTTTTGAATGGAAACTGAATTTGTTTTCTAATCAAAGGCTAACGGCACCCACATTGCGTAACACACTTTCAAAAATAATCAGAATCATTTTGAAGGATATTGCTTCAAATTATGTTCGAAAAATTTGTCTGCTCGACAACGTAAACGCAATAAATGTTGTCGAACTGTCAAAATGAAAGTTATTGTTACTGATAGTGTGTTGTTGTGGAGGTCAGATAGGCAGTCGCTCCATGTAAAATACTGATATTAAGCTGCATCCGGTTGGACTGGAAGCCGACCCCAACATAGTTGGGAAAAGGTTAGGCAGATGATGATGGAGTGTGTTACGTAATTACCCCACTGGTTTTGGATTTCAATTTTGTGACGCTGTTCTCTAAACATCGATAATAGTTTGATAATAAAAACTTTTTCAACAAGTAGGTTATAAGTACCTATAAAATAACCTACTTATCAAAAAAGTTTCAAACATGATATAAATATCTAACTTTAAGCAATTTTTAGGGTTCCGTACCCAAAGGGTAAAAACGGGACCCTATTACTAAGACGCCACTGTCCGTCTGTCTGAACCGTGATAGCTAGACAGTTAAAATTTCCACAGATGATGTATTTCTGTTGCCGCTATAACAACTAATAACAAAAATAAAATAAAGTTAAAATTTAAAGGGGTATAAAAGAAATATATACGTTTTTTTCGGCGTTTTATGCCTTGTGGTACCGAACCCTTCGCGAGTCCGACTCGCACTTGGCCGATTTTTTTAAATGTAAATATTTCAAATTTTAATGCATTTTTTTAAAGTATGCTCTTACATCCTAGGACTAAAAAAAAGTCGAGAAAGCTCATAAAAATTAAATTAAATCTACGAAAACAATCACATATTTGCACAGACAGAACACCTCTAGACATTATAAAGTGCGCGTAAAAACCCCATTCAATGCGTTACATTAGAATACTCGTCTCGCCGCTGAATAACGTCACGTATAAAGTACGTCCAAGTCAATCAACGACCAATCAAGGTAGACCCTGGTTGATTCACTGAATCACTGCGCTGAGTTCCACTTTTAAAGACACGAATAGGTGAGCGGTAGGTCAAGTTAAATTGGTTATCCGCGCATAGGTTTTGAGTCATTCGTAATCTTTTGCAAGTCACCATTATCTAACACACCCTCCGCCGTAGTAGCGGGTTTTCACGATGTTATTAATAGTGTTAAATAATACTTTAGTTCAGTCACCTATGCGGTGTAGACATATTTTTTTGTATGACTAATTGTTTAGTTCAATTTGCGGTTGCCTACTGACCTAATTTTAAAACACGTAGCTAGAAAAACCTAAGGTAACCGTAAAATTAGAGCAGTGGTGGTCACGGCCGCGAGTTACGAGTTGTTAGGTCGTAGGTTTGAACCCAGTCAGGCGCTTTACTTTGTGTAAATTATATCTATCAACGCCACTGCTCTCAAAAGGAGGAAAAGAAAACATCGCGAGGAAACTCCTAGTACCAAAAAAAAAATTCGAAAACATGTGAAATCTACCAACCTACACTGGGCCCGCGTGGTAGATTACGGCCCACTCCCTCTCACAGGGAGGAGGCCTGTGTCCCAGAAGTGGGAACATTATAGGCTGAGTATGTAACAGTAAAATTAAACGATGCTTAAATTATGCAAAAAAAAAAAACAGTGGCACTCCTGGATTGCCGACAGAAGTGAAAACAAAACATAAACAGAATACTTTGCCATCACTCACTGACATATCGGATTTAAAACCGAGGACAGCCGAACACATCCGAATGTAGCGCGGTGTCCGTAAAAGTGTCTCGAGTTCAATGGTTTTTTTTCCCATCTCAAAAAAATCCCAACGCGCCTAAAGAAGTTTTCACTTCAAAAAAGAACTAGCTAATAAATTCATGATTTTCTTTCAAAATTGAAGGGATTGAGTTTTATAAATAAAGGTCTTGGCGAAATCCCAATCCATATTACCATACCATAATCAGCCTATAATGTTCCCACTGCTGGGACACTGGCCTCCTCTCAGTGAGAGGGAATCCATATTATTATAATAGTATTTGTGTTAATCTAGTCCAAACTTCGACAGCGTAACAGCTGGTCATCTTGTAGAGCACCTGTGGATATTGATCAGCAGTGAGTTGACAGAGATCGGAATCCGCATGGCAATAGCACTTCTTTTAATTCATTCATTTTGATTTCAGTTGCGTTTGGTTCGACGGAAAGTTGACTCTAGGGAATGCAATCTCGAGTCGAGATGGGTAACTCAAGATCTCGCGTGCTAAGTCTAAAGATTTGTTAAGACGTCAAGAAAGACAATTATTTTCCACGAGATTGAATCTTGCAAAAATAAGCCTCGTTATATTGCGAGATTTAAGACCTTTCGAGATCAAGATGGCATTTCCTAGCTTACTCCGAAAATCGTTGAGATAAGCATTGGAAGATGATCGTAAATAGTATTGATACCCTACTCATCTAAGAAAATGCCTTTTTCCATAAAGTTTGATCGATTCTGATGTAACTATAATTATGTGACGAGTATTGTGTACTTTTTTTGTATTGGAGATCCAAAAACAATAAATAAATATAAATAACAGTGACGTAGCTCGAGTAAATCCGTTGAGTAACAAATTCCATACATTTGTATAGGGTTTTTCCAAAGTTAGTAATAAAATACTGCCGGTCGATTCTTTAAAAATCTCACCTGTATCGTATATTTATTTGTCAACAGGTGGCCTAGATAAGGATCTAGATTTCGATTATGATTTCCTTAAAAAAAAGAAATACGTAGTAGGTACTATTTTGTGCTACAATTGGACCTTTCCAATTGTAGCACAAAATAGTACCTACTACGTATTTCTTTTTTTTAAGGAAATAATAATCGATAATGGCAAACTGGCATAAGACTGCGGTATATTTGATGGTCATTAAAGTAAGTTTCTCCTGTAGTTGGTTGAGTTTATAAGGTATGAGGAACAGGGTGTAAAGTCACTCATACTCTACAGAAAAGGGAGGATCCTCCGACCAGACGGGTGTTGTGTCTGGTGGGCCCGATGATTCATGTCGGGCCGTTGTATCTATGCTAGTTGCGCGGTAAACTCTGCTTGCGAGATGCAGGATTTTGCGTGACGTCATTATGACGCGTTGTTCGCATGTGCCGTTGTAGATAACGCTACAAGTTCATATTGCAAGTCTTCTCTGTCTGTGTGTGTATTTCCTAGTATGTTTTTAACAGTTTAATAAATACACAATATGTAATTGTTTCAGTAGATGTAACATAGGTATTCATGAAACATTTTTATTTTAATGGGACGACGATAATTCGTGTCTACTTGAAAGTATTATCTTAGTTTGCACTAGGTATATAAGATGATAATTACACGATTTTTTTCAAGCATTTAGATTTGGGAAATGACAATTTATAATGATTACGTAACAGTTATTGTACCTCCTATTTCGATTTGGCGTAAGTTTTAAATTTTATCCTGTACTAGCTTCTGCCCGCGACTTTTTCCGCGTGAAATTTCTTGTACCCCCACCCCGTCGCAACACTTCGTATTCGCTTAGCGTTCATTCTGACTTTTTTTCTTTTTGCTCGGCTCCTAAGGGTCATAGCGTGATATTAAATAGCCTATAGCCTTCCTCAAGAATTGGGCTATCAAATGCAAAAAGATTTTTTCAAATTTGACCGGTTGTTTCAGAGATTATCGCGTTCAAACAAACAAACTCTTCAGCTTTATTATTAGTATAGATAGATATAATTGAGCTTTGAACTTGCTAAACCTTTCAAGGGCAGGAAGGAACTCAATAGATTTCCTTGTTGTCCTTGAAAGGTTTGACTTGAAAGGTTTGTTTTAAGGTTTGGTGGTGACTCTGAACAACTGATTAAGGAAAAAGATGAATTTTTATCTGAATATCCTGCATATACTACGCAAACGCACTGCACTTGAAGTTTAGTGTACAGAGTTTCGTTGCGCGCGTCGTCACGCCACCCGCGGTTGTTATTTGCACTAATGCGGGTGTTGGGAGACGCGCGGGTGAAATCAGATTTTATCCTGTCATTGGGCCCACTCTTAAGGAAAAAGATGAACTTAATGCCTTTTTGCTCAAAGCCTGCGTGAGTTTGGACTCTTTTAGGTGAGCCCGCGTCCTGCGATGTTTAAAAAGGAGTAATGGATTGAGTAAGCGATGATATTTAGTTGAACGGAAAATTAAATTTAGATCGTAAAAAAGAAGGTCTGTCACCAAACTAGTTTATTTATGTTTTTAAGGTCATTGGCATCAACTTGTAGTCGTAATAAAAGTGGTTTACTGAATTGTAGGCAAAATATTTAACAATCACTAACAAGTAAAATATACAAGGTGGATATTTGAGACGGGGCAGTCAGTACAAGTACCCTCACCGTTATAGCTACAGGAAAACGGTCTTAGGCGACCTTACCTTTTTGAAAAGTTTCGATCTGATTCACAGATTTTGAAAAAAAAAATAGTCAGTAAGAAAATGGGTAATTTTCACAAAAACTTTTTAAATGCTAATCGATCCTTCTATGGATCAAGAACCTCTATCGGACCAACTGAGGTTTGAAAAAATTCCCATACATTTCGTAGAAAATGACAATATACTTATATTATTTTTATGATGGATAGACTGACCGCTACAACGAAAACTGGCTGAAAAAAGAAACTTTTTCTAATTTCGAACGAATATGAGTCGTTATTTTATTTGCTTTGAAAACAAAATCTTGATATCTTGATAGTTGAGTGCCAACCAGATTGCAAATCTTGTAAAGGATCTCGCAGAAGGTGGTTCCTTCTACAAAATACAATCTACAATGTTTAACACATATCCAAAGGTATTTTACAGAGTAGTCTGCCTGGCTTTTCTCTTTTAAAACCACCATTATATTTATTATATTATTTAATTTATGTTTAGCACCAAATCACCTTCTTTTAGTAAAACTTCCAGTAAAGCTGCTTTTTATAGTCCTTGTTATAACGTAGTTTCGAGCAAGTTTAATTTTACCGTTGATATCCAACTGTTGTTTTTACATAATAACTGTATTTTCACTTTGTCAAAGTTTCCACGCGAGTGCAAACACAGCTGCTGAAAGTAGGCGATGCCTATATATAGCCACTTTGATATTTATACAGAGTGACATTGTTGATCCAATATTTTGTTTGCTTTCACATATTCTTACAGAGAAAGAAAGAAACAGTTTACAGTAATGCTATCAGAAAACTTGAATGCATTCGTTACCTGTTTTCTTTTTGTTTTAAAAAGTAACCGAGACTTATGGTGTGACTTTTAGGCATTGACATATATATTACTAGCGTAAGGACCGGGCTAACGGCGCGACGAAATGGCACCAGCGCGCTGGCCCTAAAATGACGGTTTTAGGGCCAACGCGCCTCTGTTGACAGTGGTGCGCGCGAACTTCGAATTTCGAACGAAGAACTTCTATGTAAAATGTTCAGACGGGCGTATCCTTACTTTTGAAATCATTGCTTTTAGGTAAGCAATCGGGAAGTTACAGGCATCAAGATATCAACATGCAAGGAAAAGTCATTCGTGAACTTGCTAATTCCCGCCTGGCAGTCTTTGATGAAAAAAATATTAACAATAATATTTTCCCTGTGTACAGACGCTAGAACATTAAGCTACTACAATCTGTCAAATTTCTTTAATAGATTTTCAACTTTATTACTAAAACATAAGGTTCAAAGTTGATTGGGAAAATTGACAGTTTCGGGTAGCTTGATGTGCTGGCCAGTCTGTGCATATTATTTGGCATTAAGTATTCATGAATAACTAAAATTAAAGTTAAGAAACAGAACACTTTCCTAATAACATTTATTACGTCATGATATTGTTTCATATTCTTACCTTGGAAAGCACGTTAAGCCGTTGGTTCCGGCTGTCATTCGTGGATCTTTGACAGTCATTACGGGTCGTCAGAAGTCCGAAAGTCTGACTACCAGTCTTAGCAAGGGGTATCGTATTACCCAGTAACTGGGTTGTGGAGGTCAGTTATGCGGTCGCTCCATGTAAAATACTGGTATTCACCTGCATCCGGTTAGACTGGAAGCCGACCCCAACATAGTTGGGAAAAGGCTAGGCAGATGATGATGATCGTTTCATATTCTTCTACGACGATAATAAATGGACTTTCCAATAGATATAGGCTGGAACATCCTAGGATTATAGATAACTAGCTACGCCCCGCGGTTTCATGCGCATAAATGTCGATCCAGTGGGAACTTCGGGATAAAAAGTAGCCTATATGTTAATCCAGGGTGTCAGCTACCTCCATACAAAATTTTATCAAAATTGTTCCCGCAGTTTGAGCGCGAAGAAGTAACAAACATATGAACACACACTCACAAACTTTCGCCTTTATAATATTAGTGTGATGGTGCCGATTCTGTTGTTCACATACTAAACTAAGTTCAGTGCATCTTTTTCTTTCTATTTATTACATTAAGAAAAGGACAGGAGATACATTTTGGTTTTGTGCTGTCAAATTAATCAGTGCCTGACACTATTCCATACAAGTTTAGACGTGATTAAAAACATGCCTACTAAAATTACGTCAGGCGCTGATTTTGACAAGACTAAACTAAAATTTATCTCCTGTCCTTTTCTTAATGAGATAGAAAGAAAAATATACATTGGACTTAATTTAGTTTAGTTTGTAAACAACAGAATCGGCCCCATTACGTGGAATATAATATTATAAAGAGGTAAAGTTTGTAAGTTTGTATGTAGGGGGTAATCTCTGGAACTAACAGTCGGATTAAAAAAAAATATATATGTATTTGATAGCCCAAATTTTGAGGAAGGCTATAGGCTATTTAACATCACGCTATAAAAAATAAAATAAATAAATTCTTTATTCCACCAAAAGCCAATTCATTACAAAATCCAAGGACAAAAGAGCGTGAAGGCTTATAACTAGGTCACAATAATGATAATACTCTGACTATGACCCTAAGGTGCCGAGCAAAAAGAAAAAAAGTCATTAGAACGCTAAGCAAAAACGAAGTAATAGCGCGGGCAGGCGATGCGATGCAACGGGGTGGATCGGGGGAATAAGAAACACGCGGACGATGTCGCGGGCAGAAGCTAGTGTGGAATAAATACGCAAAGACTAAAGCCGCAATTATATTTAGCCCGCGCCGCGTGTCGCCACGCGTGGGTAAGCTATCGGTTACATACATTTAGTGCGTGGCGTGGCGACACGCGGGGCGGGACTAATGTAATCAATCCTATACTAAATGTATGTAACCGATAGCTTACCCACGCGTGGCGACACGCGGCGCGGGCTAAATATAATTGCGGCTTAAGACTGAGATAACAATTACAACTCTATCTACCTAAGTTGTTTTCTTGCAACCTTGTTTTCTCTTTGTACCATAATATCATTATATAATAGCATGTTTGGAAGTATACTATCCCCTATCTTTATCCATCTATCTTCCTATCCTACTTTCCTACTTAATAATATAATAAACGTGAAAGTTTGTGAGAATAGATGGATGAATGTTTGTTACTCTTTCACGCAAAAACTACTAAACGGATTTAGTTGACATTTGGTGCACAGATAGTTTATAACCAAGATTAACACATAGGATACTTTTTATCCCGATATTCCCATCGATCGAAACTCGAAACTTATGCGGGTGAAATCGCGGGACACAGCTAGTTATATTATAAAGGCGAAAGTTTGTGAGGATGAATGTTTGTTAAGTACTTTTACGCAAAAAATACTGAACGAATTTGAATGAAATTTGGCATACGGATAGTTTATAACTAGGATTAACACATAAGATACTTTCATCTCGATATTCCCACGGGATCGAAACATATGTCGGTAAAACCGCGGGGTGCTGCTAGTATACTAATAATAAAGCCGAAGAGTTTATTAGAACGCGCTAATCACTGAAACTGCCAGTCGGATTTGAAAAAATATTTTTTCCTTTGATAGCCCAATTCTTGAGGAAGGCTATTATAGGCTTTAACATCGCATTATAACCCTTAGGAGCCGAACAAAAATAAAAAAGTTAGAAAGATCGCTAAGCGAAAAATAACTAAGCTAACCGAAAAATAACTAAGCTAACCGAAAAATAACTAGGTAAGCTAAGCGAAAAATAACTACGCTAAGCGAAGAAAAGTGACACTACGGCCAGGTGATGCGATGCGACAGGGTGGGTCGGGGGTACAAGAAATTTTACGTGGGCGGGCGGAAGCTAGTAAATACATTGTTAATTGTAAATTGTTAATCAAATATTTCCTCAGCATAATAGCCAAATATATATCACTATAAACACTAGTATCTATACGTAATTAGGAGTTACATGCTAAACACTACCTCATTGAATTTGGGATCTGACCCCAAATAATTTGGCTAAATCGGTAAACAGAGAATGTTTGGTCAATATATCATAGCTTATTGTTGCCTTTGTTCGGAACTATTTGCGCCAAGTTAATAAAATAAGACTTGGTAAGCTTATATAGATGTACCTAAAGATTAAGCTCAAGATTAATTGTTATTAGTCTGTTTTTAGGCCACCACGGCCTAGTGGTAATAATAAATAATAATAATAATCATTTTATTGTCAGGCAACTAAGGTCCATAGATAAAATACACAAAATAATTTTACAAAATAATAAACTAATACATAATTAAAAACCTTAAACTTAACTATGAACTATACACGTAACATTGTCGGCGTCGTGTTTCGCTGCGTGGTGTCGCGTAGGAACCGTCCACGGAAACGTCGATATACGACACCAACAAAAAAACCAAATGAAACGATGATGATGATGATGTAATGGCCCGGACTTACGAGTTGTAGGTCGTGAGTTTGAACCCAGCCAGGCGCTTTGCTTTGTGTAAATAATTTAATCACCACTGCTCTCAAAACAGTGAACGAAATCATCTTGTGGAAACCGACATGTCCTACAACCAAAAATCAAAGACGTGTACCGTCTACTAACCCGCACTGGGCCCGTGTGTTACATTACAGAGAGGAGGCCTGTGTCCCAGCAGTGGGAACATTATAGGCTGATTATGCTTATCTGTTTTTACATTCCATCTTTACATACTTACCTCGACCCCTCCGTGCCTCGGAAAGCACGTTAAGCCGTTTGTCCTGGCTGTCATTCGTGGATCTTTGACAGGGGTAGTCAGAAACCCGAAAGCCTGATTACCAGTCTTACCAAGAGGTATCGTATTACCCAGTAACTGGGTTGCGGACGTCAGATAGGCAGTCGCTCCATGTAAAATACTGGTATTCAGGTGCATCCGGTTAGACTGGAAGCCGACCCAACATCGTTGGGAAAAGGCTAGGCAGATGATGATAAGCTAATCTGGGGGCAAGGGAGTGCTCCCGCCAAGACGAGCCAAGCGAAGCGCAAGGGCACCCTACCTTTTCTCGAAGCGCTTCGTCGTTTATTTGAACCGACATAACTTGGGTTTGGATTATACCAAATAAACAAAATTCTCGGGATATGATGTCAATAGTGGACTTATTAAACATATAAAGAAAGATATCATCATCATATCATATCATCTATCTATATATATAGATAGATGATGATGTTATATAGATATGTTATTTCTTATGAAATAAGCATCACCTTTGTACCAATTTTTCTGTTCTGTTTTTTTCTTTTCAGTTTATATATGTGTGTACATAAATGGTAAAATAAATAAAGTTTCAATTGCATAGCTCTTAAACTTTAGATTTTATTGGTATCTAAAAAACTCCGAGTTCGTCACTGATGATCATCAAAGCTCTTAGGGTACTTTCTGAAATCCTAGAAAGCTGCATTTTTGTATGTAAGCTAGTGTTACATTTGATGATTTCCCATCCGCAAAAAAAAAAAAGAAAAAAAAGGCTAGTGTTACATAGACACAAACAACAAAAAAAGTTCTAAGACTTCGAAGTTTTACCCCCCAACCCCTTAAACTAGGGAATGGAAGTTTGTATGAGACTAACGCAAATTTTGATGCTAGAGATCTGAAAATTGATATAGGTAGGGACTCCTTGTTATAAATAATAAACTACGTATTTCAGGGTTTTTAGTAAAACAACCCAAAACTAATTTTTTTTTTCATAAGCAGTTTACAAAAAGGTTTGAAATCCCACCAAAAACATTTTCATATAAAATGTTGCCAAGACGAGACCACATTTGGCTCGCAAACGGCAAATAATATTATCATATTAAAGATACCTACTCCGGCTTATCTACCTCTTACAAAAATTGACCCTTCGCTACTGGTAAAGTTAATCTTACCTAAGTAATCTGCCAGTAAACAAGGAAAGCCGTAAATTTCATTTTTAATTGGATTAAACCCATTATCCTGCAAGTCACGTTTGAATAATTAATAAAAAGTTATTGGTTAACGTTTACGTTTTACGTAAATTGTATCTTTCCATTATAGTTCTATAGTAGGTATAGATGAGCAATCCACCGGGTTTAAACTCGGTGCTTTTGATAAACACCCGATAAACACCCGTAAACACCCAATTTTTTAATCTCAAAAACACCGGGTTTAAAGCCAGGTGGATAGCCCAAATAGTAGGTATGTTATCAGTCAGGTAATTTGGCTACCCTGTCGTTCCCGTGGTCGCAAGTGGGACTGCTGAGTGTGGCCCGGACCTGGGTTTGATTCCCGAGTTGGGCAAAAGTGTTATTGGGTTTTTTTATGAGGAATTTCTTAGTATCAGCACAGGTATCAGTCTATTGGGAATTTGTGAATAATGTTTGAATTGTAAGTTTTTACTGTTTTTTTATATGACTTTTTTTTAAATATAATTATTATGTTTTAACTCATAGGAGTGAACATAGAATTAAATTATTTTAAACAAAATAAATTGTCTTAAACATAAAGTTTAAATATGGAGAATTTCTTGTTCAAATCTTATTCCCTCCTCATTCTTGAAAAAGCGAGAATGTTAAAAGTGTCAGCTTATAAACGACAAGCTATATTTAAAATTATTGCACAAAATTCTCCCATCAATGTTAACCTTTTGACCGCCACAGTCATGTATGGATGACAAACCAAAATGTGCCCAGCACGCCACGGTTCGACTACGTGACAGACTGACGCCGAGGGCACGTTTTTGATTTTTTGACGTGTGGCGGTAAATCTACCGTATCGTGAATACATGATAGAGAAGAAAGCTATAATATATAAGCAAAGAGTATTAATTAAGGACTTTAATATTCTTTGTAAAGAGTTCTCATTTGGCCCATTTACCACTAAAACATATTTTGCACGCACCCAGCTGAACGCTGACTTTTTCAAAAGTGCAGAGTGCTCCTTATCATCCCAACTATGTTGGGGTCGGCTTCCAGTCTAACCAGTTCTTATCGTACCTTATATAATCTTTTCTATCGTGCTTGTTAGTGATCCTAAGATTTCTAAGAAAATTTTGTGTCTATCCGTGAGAAACTGTAATTAGCTCTGTCTCTTAAGGCTACTCTTTCGAAAAAAGCTTAAAAACAGCGTGCAGATGAAGCAGCTTTTCTCCGGAACTTACAAAGAAATTACATCTGAAAAAATAGTTGGTAATCTACATGATATGAATCGTAATTTGGTTTAGCCATAATTTTTCTATCGATATCACCTATTAAGAAAAAAAACCACCAAATCACCTCCAAATCGTTGAGATGAAACCATTTTACTCCTTCATTTTTTATCAAAAGAATATAAAAAAAATATCTAGTGCTTTGCAATACAAACGAAAATGATTTGGTTTTGTTACTTTCTAAAAACATGTATATTTCTTAATATAATAAATTAAAAATGCGATCGTTTAAAGTCCGTGTCTATATCATCCCCGCACTCGCCCACGAATTCAGTGCGGGGCGCCTCGTGTTGCTAGGCAACGCGTTGGCATGCGGGTGCATGCGGGTGGCGGAGTGGCGCGGAGGGGGGTAGTTAGCTCCGCCCAAATGCACAAGGTCGTTGGCATGAATACAAGCCTTAAACAATTGTTATCTTTCTGTAATAGCTGTTGCTTCTCCTATAAATAAATAACTCTCACTGTAGTGTGACAGATTAAATAAAGATTATGAGAGATTTAGTGTGAAATCTCTCTTATTCTTTATTTAAAATCATAAAATAATAATAAAAATAATATTTTTATTTTAATTTTTATCTCATAATCTTTTTTTGTAATTTATTTGGTGTACATAATAAAGAGTATTTCTATTCTATTCTATTCTATTTTTTAAGAACTTTCACTTCTATTATGTACGGTGCTGCACCCGCAATTTTTTTTTTAAACAATTTTGTCTTTTCAGCCACTCTTCGAAATTATGTTACACAAAGAACCATTCATCACATTAAATTACCTACTCATGTGAGTTTTAGATTACGAAGTTATTATTTTAGAATTAGAACTTTCAAATTCTGATATATTATATAATTACTAGCTTTTGGCCGCGGCTTCGCCCGTGTGGAGGTCGAAAATTATCCCACGGAAACGACGAAAAAATGTTAGCTACCCGACTAAGAAATAGTGATAGTTTTAAATATTTTTAAATATTCTATAAACTCTCAGCTACATATGTTTTGAACCGGGCCTGGGTTATTTTTGGCCCATCGCCTTTTTGGGTGTTTCCCGTCCATTTCTTGAATGCACATTACATTCACGAATACAGGATCCATTTTGAACGACGTAAAATTATTAGTTAGTCATCATCTTCCTGCCCTTATCCCATGTTACTTGGGGTCGGCGCAACACGTTTTCTTCTTCCATTCGCCCCTGTCAACCGTCATGCTATCATTAACTCCCTTCTCTTTCATATCATTCCCCACACAATCCATCCATCTTTTCTTCGGCCTTCCTTTATTAGTTAGTCATTGCAAAATTATTAGTTAGTTATTGCAACTAAACTTTTATCTCGGTAAGGTTAGGTGAATTGATTAATTAGGATGATTAATCAAGTCAATCATGATTGAATGAACCATGATCATTATTATTAATGATTAATCATTAATCAGAATAATTACCAAGAGCTTTATCAAACTCACGGCAATCATTTTAATTTATACTTTATTACAATGGTATAAGAGTTACGTTGCAATCACTTACTAACAGTTTTACGTCATTTATATTTTATCAAGTCAAAGTCAAAGTCAAAGCATTTATTTCAAATAGGCACATTAAAGGCACTTTTGAACGTCAAAAAAAAACTAAATAGAAATGATTCTAGTCGCCCATCGTGACTGACCTACATGATAAGCCTCCATTTTGCCATGATGTACAAAACAATGCACTGGACCTCTGAAAAAAGGGTGAGCAAGCCTCTTCTAACTACCTTATCCATCATTACAATGGCGCCAATTCCCTTGTTTACAAACTAAACTAAATTTAAGTTCAGTGCATCTTTTTCTTTCTATCAGGTATCTCCATACAAAATTTTATTGAAATTGGTCCAGCCGTTTGAGCGTGAAGAAGTAACAAACATATAAACACACACACACACCCCCACACTCGCAAATTTCGCCTTTATAATATTAGTGTGATTAAGTACCTTTTGGCATTTCCCCACTTTCTCTGACCGTTCCCACCATTTTCGTCATTTCTTTTCTCATTTAGCTGTAGCAAAAATATTTGGAAAATACTTCTAGAGCTAGGTGTATGTTTAAGTATCGTCATTCGTGCAAGCTCTTTTACTACGGCCCAGTGATAAAACAATACAGAATCATATAACCTTTATTGGTTATATTACAATAAAAATAAAACTACACAATAAAATAACTTTTAAATCACTCTGCAGGAGTCTCCATAAAACCTGTTTTACACAATCAGAAGAAGCTATTAAAATGTATCACGATAATAGTGTTTGCACCGGCTGAATATACGTCTAACGTATAATGTGCTATGTTCTATGTTATGGGTTTGGTTTTCGCACTTAGTCCTTCAATGGACCATTGTGCGCCCAATCCAACCAGCCCACCTCCCTCCAGAAGCTGATTAAGTCTTCTGGTCTGTTGAGAACATCCGTGTACGATCTGGGATATATCCCAGATCGTACACGGATGTTCTACGATCTACGTATAATGAAAAAGATGCTTAGTTATTATTGCAATAAGTTCTAAATTCATTATTACTCAAGGGGAATAATATAGACAACCCTCTGTACATGCGTGTTTGGACTATAGATAGCTACTTAACAACTGAATGTTAGTGACCCCATCCTCTCATGAATGACTACGTGACCTTAAGACCCTTCGTACGACACGGTTTCTTCACGGTACGGCGTATAAAAACCCGTAGAAAATAATGTTTCAGTCAACAAGCTTCCATAGTGATCAATACAACACTAACGATCGTGCCTACACACGACAAATAAACCATAGTTCTTCACGGCAAGAAAAACGTGTGTATACTCGTACAAAGAACTGAAAAGCTTTCAATATACTTCTAACAATTTAATAGATCTAAGATTACAAATTGGGCCAACACACTTTAGAACAAAATAATAAGAATGATTAATGACTCCATCACTTAAACTATGTTATTCATATATCAGCGTTAATTTCAATACACAAGTTAAAGCAAAATTTATACAACAGATACCAGAAGGCCGATTTCCGTAATTAAAAACATTCAAAATCTAGTCGCAATCTCATCTCAGCGACAGTCAATTTCATTAACTTGACAGAAATGTAGGGAAATTAGATATATTTTTGATAAATTGAGACTGAGGTCAGAGTGTGAACGTTCTTAAAATTATGAGAATTGACCCTCAGATCTGCAGGACATTTGCGTAGGACACTTAATATTATGTCTTTGTGCTTCAATAATATTATTACGATAGTTAATATTCTATGTCCACTTTGACAATATTTATACATCAGCACATAATGCAGAAACAGAAATATATTATAGTTTCTAACATAATTATGTATTATACATAGTATGAATTGAAAAAAGGTACCCATATGATTTTTTTTATAATTATTAAATGCTATCATGCAGGATGATATCGTACCCATTTGTTTTTCTAAATCTATTGACATAGAATTCGTACCAAATGTTCCGATTACTTTTAAACACAACCAATAAAACGTCTAATACTAATACATTAAAGTTATCTATAAATATTTGTGTAATAACAAATATATGACTGTAATAATCGAGATTCATGAAACTTACAACTATGCTAGACCACATAATGACGTCACTCAACATAAATATCAACGTAGCTATATAAAAGCGACGCCAGATGTTAAAAGCCGTATGTGCCCTCGTGTTAAAACTACGAAAAAGTGAATATACAATAATAATGTAAAAACAAGAGTTGAGTAGTAACGGTAAAATGTGGCTTCCCTTCATATATAAAGGCGGTAATATATACTTGTACTCAGCGTTACCCAATACGCAACATTTGAACAAACAAAGATAACATATTAAACACGAAATTAGAGTTGTCATTAAAGCTACACCCCAAGCAAAGAGGGTACTTTTTAGATATTTCCTTCGTATGTGCCCATTGAAAACTTTTACAATATCTACGTAATACATATGACACAAAACCAGCAACCAGTGGTTGTACACAGATTTAAAGTAAACTCTTAAATGGTTTATCGTATAATTAAAATATATCTCATACGTGATATTCTCTATATTTA
The DNA here is from genome assembly GCA_948474745.1 of Oligia latruncula. Lineage (NCBI taxonomy): Eukaryota > Metazoa > Arthropoda > Insecta > Lepidoptera > Noctuidae > Oligia > Oligia latruncula. The sequence continues at coordinate 12,111,940 of OX419702.1, read as the reverse complement.
TTTCTGATCTCTCTATTAGCACCATTGTGAAGCCAAAGAAGTTTGCTAAAATCGCGTTCAGAAACACGAAGTTTTTGAAATTGCGAAAATTCTTCAAGATACACCATGATGTCACTCCGTATATCAACGTAGCTAGTGATAGCACCAACACTAAGTGTAGCAAAATATCCTGAAGAATGTCTATTAAGTCCCAAAAATCTTCATTTTTCATTTTAGAGCTTTGTCCACTGGTATCGTTGTCAGGCATGGCGAATTTCACTTGCACACACAAAACAAAACTAGCTCAGTAAGCTTCCAAAATGTATTTGTAACCAGTTTGACGTAAACAACTTCAATTCAATATGCACGAGTGTTGCTTCTGAAATATCGACATTTAGCATTATTTTTTCCTGTTTGTCAGATTTTAGCTACGGGTTAAGTCGTTGGACTGTACCACTGACTACGTCATCCGTATTTTTATGCAGGTACCTGTATGCAACAGTAGCAACAATGTTACATTTTACGGCTGTTATTGAGAGACTCAACATTTTATTGTACTACATTGAATATAACTTTAATGGGAAGTAAGCTAAGCGAGACAGGAGGGCGGAAACCATGCTGACAGGCTTATTAGTATTTCAACCTTACTAGTATTGGTTACATATCGTCACGTGAAGCCCGTCACATACGTAGCTATAATATTTTAATATATCGAGATATATATTATAGTATAGCAAGCTACCACACACGGGAGCTATACTATAATGTATATTTTGCCCTCACTCGGTCTGCGGTCGTCCTTGTCCTATGCGTCTATCGTCCTATGTCAAAATATACCGAGATATATGTCGACATATTGTGATGACGTCATAGAAATATATATTATAGCTGCGTGTGCGGTCACTCGCAAAATATAGAAAATATGTCGTAATAAGCCTTGCTATGATTCATATTAATATATATTATAGCTACGTCTATGACGGGCTTTAGAAATTATAAAAGCACACATTCAAGTAAGTATTAAAAGCATCTTGAAGATATGAAATATTGTCAAAAACCTACACACTTACCAACTATATTATATTGAAATAGTAGGTACCTACCAGGTGGTCAGGTGGTACTGATAGGACAGCTGCCTGTGGTTCCTTTAAAATTAAATCACTTCGGTTGCTGCTAAACGAAACAAACTTTAAGTAAGTACACAGCATATTGAAATGTATGACGCGAAGCTATTTCTAACCGCTCGCTCCCGCCACAATCCACGCGCTCTTGGCAGAAACGTCTCTCGTTCCCGCCCGGCCAATGAGAGCGAGTCGAAGCTTCTAGAACATTCTCATTCTAGAAGCTTCCTTTGGAAACATTCGACGCGCATCCCTTTTAAAAAAAAATAAAAATAAATAAAATAAAATCTTTTTAATTCAGGCATTATTTTGCCCATAATATTGTTAGTACCTACAATTTATAAACTATGTTAGACACATTACAAAAGAATAAAATAAATAAAAGAATAAAAGAAAAAATCAGAATTAAATTAAATTAATTTTTTTTTTTTTTAATTACTATTAAAATTAAAATCAAAATTAAAATCAGAATCAAAATTAAAAATCAAAATTATAAGAAAAATGAAAGAAAAACAAGACAAGAGTCGTGTGACTTCAGTCGTGTTTTGGAGAACTGGTTCGTGAATCGTACCTATCGTTGATTACATACGCGCTGTTGGATGTCACGTATGACGACCCCAAGCAAAAAAAAAATGGCCAAGTGCGAGTCGGACTCGCACACGACGTACCACAAGGCAAAAACACCGAAAAAAAACACTGTTGTATGGGCGCCCCCCTTAAATATTTATTTTATTTTGTTTTTAGTATTATTTGTTGTTATAGAGGCAACAGAAATACATAATGTGTGAAAATTTCAACTGTCTAGCTATCGCGGTTCTTGAGATACAGCCTGGTGACAGACGGACGGACGGACAGACAGCGAAGTCTTAGTAATAGGGTCCCGTTTTTACCCTTTGGGTACGGAACCCTAAAAAACGAGTCTGAACAAGACGCGATGGAGACGCCAAAGTCAGCGGGGCGCAGCGCGCCCCCGGCCGAGGCGCTGGCGCTCATCACGGCGAGTGACCTGTCCGCCATGTTGACGTCCGTTCAACAGGCGCAAGCTGATAACTTCGAACAGCTCCTCACATTGCAAGACTCATTACAGCGGAACGACGACCGAGTCTCTTGACGAATTCATAGATGCTGTTGAGGCATGCAAGGACTGCACCAATGTTAGTGAAGCCAACTGTTTACGTGGTCTTTCAATGCTCCCAACATATGATGCAGCTACATGGTGGCAAGGTGTTTAGGTCACGCTCTATTCATGCGATGAGGCAATACAATATTTACGTTGTGCCTTCGATGACAACCGCCTACAAAGCCGCATATACATTGAGCTATTTTCCAGACCACAAGAAGCTCGAGAGCGTATTGAGCTCATCGTCGCCTTAGCGCGCGCTCAATTAGCGCGGCTCCCAACCGGCAACATAAGTGAGAAGGCCCAATTAGACCGGCCTTCTCAAACATAGAATCAGAAAAAGGTTACGAAGAGATGAATTCTCTGATTTTAATAACCTTTTTCGTAAAACTTGGTGTATCGGCACTTTAAAGGGAATTACCGCTGCTACACGCGCACGGTTCAAGTCGCCTCAACAGGATGCGCAGGCTACGGCGCGGATCCTCCTTCTGCGAACACGTCATGTCCCAGAAGGAGGCGGCGGAGCGCGTGCGGGAGGATGACCCTCTCGCGGCGCCGCTCCGAAGGCGGAGGAGGGGTCGAGAAGACGTCAGTATGACAGTCATCTCCGACTCCTCCCAGGTGGAAGCCAGCAGGCGACGGGTGCGGGGGCACCCTCGCCTGTATTGCACAGGCTTCCACCAGTGCCGGACGGGAATGGCCAGGTGTTCCCGGCTATTCCCGTAGCCCCCCAGACGGGGGGACGTGCGGGGCCCGCCAGCTAGGCGGGCATGCGCTGGGGGGGTTGTGGATGCAAAGGCTGAGCCGGATTCCCATGACCTCCCCATCAAGGCGATGAGGGAACACCGCTGAGTTTTAGTGAGTATACTGCCATCCTGGCAGGGAGTCCCACATACTCCGTCTCGTCCCCCGACGAGCGGAGATGCGTAATGACATTTCTCAAAAAAAAAAAAAAAAAAGGCTACGGCGCGGATGTCAACTCAGCGGGCGTCGAGTCCCACGGAGCGGAGTTTATTGTAAAAAATATGGACATAATCGCGATCAGTGTCGTAAATTAAATGCAAAAGACAGTAGTAATAATGTAATACTAATAAGATATTATCGTGTTTCGGATGCGGCGAGAGCGGGGTGACACGTTCTAAAATGGTCGAAAATGCAATTCGAAGTTTAGCGCAGTTGATCTTGTTACTATGTCGCGAAAGAGTAATTCGCGTACCCCGTGTGTATCAGCAGACGGTAATCCGGCTGCACAGGTGAGTAACATTGATGTTTCTCCTGTGATTTCTACTGCTGTTGTACCTGAGTTGTGTTCTCCTATTTGTACTTTTTATTTTCTTAGAATCTTCTCTTGCTCTTGCTCGAACTGTGCAACAAAATGCTCAGCACTGCAGAACCAGGGACTCTTTCGCGTAATAATGCAAATTCAAGTATATATAATAAATATCGCAATATTTGCAAACAAATTTTTGATTGCTCTTGTCAGTGTCAAACATAAAGTAGGGTGACCATGAATTTTCCGGGACAAAATCCAGAAATTGGTATACCGCGTAGGGCGACCATGGTTTTCTCAGGACAAAATCCGGAAATTAGTTTACCGGATAGCGTGATTACAAATGTCGAGTATTAGCAGTTTATTAGGTGTTCCTCGATGAGTTCTTCACACAGTGCACCGTGACGACCCATTTTATATATTGAGATTTTAGGAATTCAAGAAACGGGTTTAATCAATACCGCAGCTAAGGGAACTATGGCCGGATTCTTACACTACGCGTTGCTCCAACAGCGTATTAGTATATTCACGTCTAGTTCTACCGCTGATTTCCACCCGGCTGTTGACACTAGCATAAATGCTTGAGAAAAAATGTAAGTTGATGATGATGTATACATATTATAATCAAAGTGGACATAGAATATGAATGATCGAAATAATATGATTGAAGCACAAAAAGACATAATAATAAGTTGCCTACGCAAATGGTCTCCAGATCTGGTATTGTTCTATAATTTTTAGTTTTTTTTTTATAACTGAATGGGCCCGCTCTTGACTCCGATCACGCCTGATGGAAAGCGATAGATGAGGTCTATGATGGAACGAGCGTGCCCAGAAGATGCCTGTTCAATGTTCTTGCTTTGAAGGCAGACGGGTTAAATGTGGGAGGTTAATAATAACTTAAGTTTTGAAATTAACGCCGATATTATATAAAAAGGGTGTCCCAGAAGTTGACGTCAAGCCGGAATCGGGTAATAGGCTATAGTCATAAAAGTTATCAGAAAAAAAAAAAAAAAACTAAAACTCTCATTTTTGTTTCAGTACAGTCAGTAAAATTTTCGGAAAACAAAATAACATCGTAAGCAAATGGAGAGCTAGGTACTTGAGGATAACACTGACTGATGCAAACTTTATAAAAATGAACATTTGACATTTGATAAGACAAGCAATAGCCTAAAGTAGAGGATTTAAATGAATCTTTGAAACGTGAAATTCCCTAAAACAGTTTTAAAAACAAAATGTCTCAACAATATACTTATTTTGTGCAAAATAATTTCTTTTAAGTAAATGCTTACAAAAGGTATTCAGTCGTAGGAAGCATTCTGTTATGATTGATCGATCCTGTGAGTGCTTGAGCATGGAATTTAAAAGTATTTTGAGATCATTAATTTGACAATAGACCATCCTTTGGAGCCACTGAACAGATAAATATAAACAAGAACCATTATATGAAGTTATGAGTAATTTTCGAAACATTCCGTTTTAACCAGGTGCAGCACGGCCATTTTGTCTCGTGCGGTGCCTCGCGAGGCTGGCGCACGCGGCAAAATGCGAACGAATCTCGTGTTATGCGTATGCGTTTGCCTCGCGGAGCAGTCTGGACCCAGCTAATAACCGTTGACCAAATGAAGTCTAAAATAGGAAGAGTTTTCATACAATATCACTTTCTCAGTCCCACATTGTACTCGCATTAGAGGTAAAAACGTGGCGGAAGCGTGCATTTTGTTTTTTCGTTTTTCTTCCGAACAAAGCAGATCAACATTTTCTGTTCACATTATTTAGTATTAGACTTATTACTAAACAATTTATATATTTTATAGGTGTACTAATTAGGGTTAGGAACTAAAATTAATGCTGCTATCTTTTTTTTTTTATTTAAATGACATTTCGTAGGTCAACCTAGAAGGTTGTCGGCTGCTTGATCAGGCTTGCCTCGGGGTGCCACAATAAATTAAGGCCTCCAGCCAGGGCTTAGAAAACTTAAAAACTAACGGCCTTATTACAAAACAAGATAATTATATCTTTAGACCCAGGTTTAAACCACTGGGCCATAATTTTTAAATTTCGAACTTTAATCCGACGAAGCTAAAGTTCTTATTACAAAAACTGACATTAAACCCGAGTCTAAGTTGTCAATTTTGCATTAAGAACTTTATGTTTGTCGGAATAATGTTCAAAAAAGAGTTACTGGCTCGAAGGTTTCGGCTAGGTCTAAAATTTGATCTCGTTTTGTAATAAGTCGGTTAGGGACTACACGCTAAGGGCACCCCCTGCAGGGTACAGACCCTAGCTTAGGACCTCGCTGGGGAAGGACAGTAAGGGACATGGATCGGATTAAAAGATGCTGCTATCTCGCCTCTAGTAAACTTTTATACCTGACATACTGTTTCAGACAATCACGTACAAGAGTGGGACTACTGTTCCTCATCTGTTTTGCCAATGTAACAAAGCCTGAAAAGGTTGTAATACCCATAAATGGGCCGTAATGGAAGGGCTTTGAAGGAATTCAATGATAAACAGGCATTGTAGAGAATATTTTTGATTTATTTTGGGAATAGAAAATCATGGGGCTCTTCAATTGAGTTGTTGTTGAGTTTCATAGAAAACTAGTGTAGCCTGAATGAGAATATCTATCGGTAGTAGGCTGTCTAAACGTGAAGGATGAGATAATAAAAAATAAGAAAAAAATCATCTTCTGCTTAGCGTGTCGAGGGTAAAAATTAATGTATGTAATTTTTAGGGTTCCGTACCTAAAGGTTAAGACGGACAGTGGAGTCTTAGTAATAGCGTCCCTATTACTAAGACTCCACTGTCCGTCTGTCTGTCACCAGACTGTATCTCATGAACCGTGATTATTTTAGACAGTTGAAATTTTCACAGATGATGTATTTCTGTTGCCGCTATAACAATAAATACTAAAAACAGAATAAAATATATATTTAAGGGGGCTCAAATACAATAAACGTTTTTTTTTTCGGTGTTTTTGCTTTGTGGTACGGAACCCTTCGTGTGTGAGTCCGACTCGCACTTGGCCGGTTTTTTTAATTTATTTTGCCCAAAATTCAGCAACGCGAAAGTATATTATAAAATAAAAACTTTTTACAATTTGTAGTGTATTTTTTGGAAGTCGGTTAAGTATTTTTTTTTGTAAAAAGTTTTTATTTTTCACTTTTTAGTGGGTCAGTTTGTAATTACAAGCTTTTTTAATCTAAGTTACCTACAATAGTGTTGTATAGTTTATGTTTGATCTATGGTTTTTATGATTATGTCATCTTGACTTGTTAAAATAAACGTCAGTGCGCTACTAGCTATCCGTGAGTTCATTTCTCCTTTATAATCCTAGGGCTTCGCCTTCCGCAATTTCCGCATACTTATCATTGGCGACGAGGACCCACGACAAAATAAAAAAAACATGGCTCATTTCGGTATTTTGTCAAGTTTTGACCATGTCAACCAGACATGGGAAAATTTTAAGCAAAGGATTTTGCAATGGTACATTGCAAACGATGTAGACAGTGCGAAAGACCCAATAGGTATTAAACGACGGGCAATATTGCTGAGCGCACTCGCCGACGGCACATTCAAGCTTGCGGCCGATTTGGCTTTGCCAAAGGAAATTTCGCAGGTGCCCTTCGAAGATATTCTTATTCTTCTGGATAATCACTTCACGCCAAAAAAATGCGGTTTTGGCGAGCGGTATAATTTTTATGCTGCTACTCAAGGTCTGGAAGAAACATTTTCGCAGTGGGCTGCTAGGCTTCGCGGTCTGACCACGCATTGCGGATTTCTGAATGTTGAAGAGGCGCTGCGCGACCGATTTGTTATGGGTATGCGGCCGGGACCTGAGAAAGATAAGCTTTTCGCGCGTGAACTTCAAGATACCACACTGGCTAAAGCAGTGGAGTTGGCGGAGAGCGTGCACAGCGCACGCAAGGGAGCAGCAGCTTCGTCGTTGGCAGCGGTACAGGCGCCGCCGTCGAGTGAGGCGTTATTCAAAATAGAAACCAACTCAAAGGAATCAAGTGTTCACATTGAAAAGTGTTCAGTTTGCGGCTACAAGAACCACAAAACATCTCAATGTCGGTTTGCAAGCTATACATGTAAGAAATGTAACGTAAAAGGCCACCTACGCCGAATGTGCAAAAAGATTAATTACGTAGGAACTGGCGGGTCGGGCGAGAGTGACGATGACGGTAAGACAAAAAAAATATGTTCATTCAGAGGTGAACCTATGACTTTAATAGTATCGATTCAAAGTTTTAAGCTAAAGTTCGAAGTAGATACCGGATCGGCAGTCACAGCGATTTCAGAAAAAATATACAAAAAATATTTTAAATTGTTGCCATTATCACCAACGACGGATCAATTGTTTACATACACGGGGTGTGTTATACACTGTTTAGGAATAGTGCAATTGCCTATTACATACTTGGACAAGACACAGGATGTTAATGTTAGAGTGATTCGCGATGGTGGTCCCCCAATTTTAGGGCGAGATTTTATTAGTTTGTTTGGTTTACAGATGTTGCAAATCAATTATTGTAAAACAACTCAAATTGCTGATCAGTTAAAATTACAGTTTCCATCGGTTTTCTCAGATGAATTAGGCTTATTTACAAAATATAGAGTAACGTTACAGTTGAAAGAAAACGCAAAGCCAATTTTTTTTAAAGCTCGTCCTATAGCTTTTGCACTTAGAGATCAAATAAACGGTGAGATTGATCGTTTGGTACGTATAGGTGTGTTAAAACCGGTTCAATTTTCAGAATACGCCTCACCAATTGTCCCTATATTAAAGCGCGATGGTTCAATCAGGTTGTGTGTTGATTACTCTGTGAGCGTAAACAAACAGCTGGTCGTCGAACAGTATCCGTTACCGACTGCTCAAGAACTTTTTACAAAATTACACGGGGGTCAACAATTTAGCAAGTTGGATTTAACGCAAGCTTACTCACAATTTGTGTTAGATGAGACGTCTCAGAACATTACTTGTATCAATACTCACCGCGGTTTATTTGTTTATACAAGATTAGTTTTTGGTCTTGCTAGTGCTCCTGCTATTTTTCAGCGGGCTATGGAGTGTTTACTGTCGGGATTGGACGGTGTTATGTGTTTTCTTGACGACATCTGTATTACAGGGGCAACTAAAGAGCAACACTTAGAGAGATTATGTGCGGTTTTGCAACGACTGCAAGACGCAGGTTTAACACTTCGTAAAGATAAGTGCGTGTTCTTCGAGAACCAAATAGAATATTTAGGTTATACTATAGATAAGAATGGTTTAAGGAAATCAAATGAAAAGGTCAAAGCTATAGTCCAAGCACCTACACCAGAAAACGTGAATAAGTTACAATCGTTTTTGGGATTAGTCAATTATTATAGGAACTTTGTCCCTAACGCATCATCCATTTTGAGCCCGCTTTATTCATTGTTGCAAAAGGGTAATACATGGAAATGGGGCGTGATACAAGATAATGCATTCAAAGCAATTAAGAAATGTTTAGCCTCAAATCAGGTTCTTGCTCATTTTGATCAAAATGCTCATATAATTTTGACGGTGGATGCTTCGCCCAACGGCTTAGGAGCTATCTTGTCACAGATAGGGTCAGACAGAGTGGAGCGCCCTATATCGTTCGCTTCACGTACACTGAATGCAGCAGAGAAGCGGTATTCTCAGTTACAAAAAGAGGCCACAGCTATTATTTTCGGAGTGCGTCGTTTTCACCAGTACTTATATGGAAGATCAGTTCCGTTTGTGCTCCGTACCGACCATAAGCCCCTTTTATCTATATTTGGTCCATATAGGGGTATTCCAGAGGTCTCGGCAAATAGGTTGCAGCGTTACGCGATGTTCCTGAGTGGTTACAATTATACCATCGAATACATACGCAGCGCCGACAACAGCGCAGATTTTTTATCGCGTGCCAGTCTGCCTGACAGTGAGTCAACGGCGGCTAGTGGGGGGTGTGGCTACAGGGCCGACGATAGTTTAGTCCCTGTAGAAGATCGCGCATCTTATGTTAATTTTGTTACCGATGGTAGTTTACCCGTTACACTTAGTGAAATTCGTGATGAAACTCAGAAAGATCCAGTATTAATTAAAGTTTTATCATATATTGTTAAAGGCTGGCCTAAGCGACTATCAGATATATTAATTAAGCCTTATTTTTTATGTCAAAACCAGTTGTCGTTTGAAGGCGGTTGTATTATGCGAGGGCACAAGGTGGTTATTCCAGAGACTCTGCGGACAAAATTATTATTTGAGCTACATAAGTCACATTTGGGTGTAGTGAAAACGAAAGCCGAAGCGCGCAGTAGATTTTGGTTTCCAGGAATTGATAACGCTGTAGAGAAAATGATTGCGGATTGTAAGGTCTGTTTACAGTTGAGACAACTACCAGCGCGTGCGCCACCAGCGCTGTGGCCACATCCACCGCAAGCTTTCTATCGTATTCACATAGATTTTCTCGGCCCCATACATAACCGTTCCTATTTTGTGATTGTGGATGCGTATTCGAAGTGGGTAGAAGCTTACGATATGGGAACGAGTACGTCATCCTTATCGGTGATTAATAAAATGTATGAATACATGGCACGATTTGGCTTACCGCATACTATAGTCAGTGACAATGGCACACAGTTTACTTCCTCAGAATTTAGGACGTTTTGTGTTTCAAATGGTATTTCGCATGTGACGTCGCCGGCTTATCATCCCGCTAGTAACGGGCAGGCGGAAAGCTACGTGAAGGTGGTTAAAAAAGGAATCAAATCATGTATGTTAAGTAGTAGTAATGTTACGGGATTAAACAATAACTTGCTGAAATATCTATTTGATTATAGAAATTCCATACATTCTACAACAGGCTGTTCACCTGCCCAGTTGGTATTCGGTCATAAACTGAGATCACGGTTAGATTTAATTTCACCGGCGTCTATCACTCTCACCCAAAACGTCGAAAATAAACAGTGTTTGCAGTCTAAAGTGAAAAGTGACAAAACTATTAAATACTTTAAACAAGGAGACAATGTATTGTATAAAAAAAACAGCACTAATAAACAAGGAACTTGGAATAGAGGCGTAATAATTAAAAAAATAGGAAAAGTTGTTTATATTGTCCAGGATTGCAATACTTTATTGAAAGTTAAAAAACACAAGAATCAATTATTAGCATTCCACGGCACAGTAAGAAATATTCACGGGCCGAGTGAATGTCCTATTGAATTTGAAGATCTACAAGAAACTTCGGAACAGTCTGAACCGAACCCGGCACTTCCAGGGGATGGTAGTGCGTCGGACACTGGAGGGGAGGGAAATAGAGAAGACGAAGTATTCTATGATGCAGCAGATGCGACTCATGGTGATACTCCTGTGGAATCAAGACAAACGGTTGATGGAAAAATACTGCGAGCTGTGCCTAGAGTAGACTATAAGCGTTTTTATTAGAGTTTTTGATTTATGTTTATTTTGTCAAGCTAGGGGAAGGAATGTTGTATAGTTTATGTTTGATCTATGGTTTTTATGATTATGTCATCTTGACTTGTGAAAATAAACGTCAGTGCGCTACTAGCTATCCGTGAGTTCATTTCTCCTTTATAATCCTAGGGCTTCGCCTTCCGCAATTTCCGCATACTTATCATTGGCGACGAGGACCCACGACAAAATAAAAAAAACATGGCTCATTTCGGTATTTTGTCAAGTTTTGACCATGTCAACCAGACATGGGAAAATTTTAAGCAGAGGATTTTGCAATGGTACATTGCAAACGATGTAGACAGTGCGAAAGACCCAATAGGTATTAAACGACGGGCAATATTGCTGAGCGCACTCGCCGACGGCACATTCAAGCTTGCGGCCGATTTGGCTTTGCCAAAGGAAATTTCGCAGGTGCCCTTCGAAGATATTCTTACTCTTCTGGATAATCACTTCACGCCAAAAAAATGCGGTTTTGGCGAGCGGTATAATTTTTATGCTGCTACTCAAGGTCTGGAAGAAACATTTTCGCAGTGGGCTGCTAGGCTTCGCGGTCTGACCACGCATTGCGGATTTCTGAATGTTGAAGAGGCGCTGCGCGACCGATTTGTTATGGGTATGCGGCCGGGACCTGAGAAAGATAAGCTTTTCGCGCGTGAACTTCAAGATACCACACTGGCTAAAGCAGTGGAGTTGGCGGAGAGCGTGCACAGCGCACGCAAGGGAGCAGCAGCTTCGTCGTTGGCAGCGGTACAGGCGCCGCCGTCGAGTGAGGCGTTATTCAAAATAGAAACCAACTCAAAGGAATCAAGTGTTCACATTGAAAAGTGTTCAGTTTGCGGCTACAAGAACCACAAAACATCTCAATGTCGGTTTGCAAGCTATACATGTAAGAAATGTAACGTAAAAGGCCACCTACGCCGAATGTGCAAAAAGATTAATTACGTAGGAACTGGCGGGTCGGGCGAGAGTGACGATGACGGTAAGACAAAAAAAATATGTTCATTCAGAGGTGAACCTATGACTTTAATAGTATCGATTCAAAGTTTTAAGCTAAAGTTCGAAGTAGATACCGGATCGGCAGTCACAGCGATTTCAGAAAAAATATACAAAAAATATTTTAAATTGTTGCCATTATCACCAACGACGGATCAATTGTTTACATACACGGGGTGTGTTATACACTGTTTAGGAATAGTGCAATTGCCTATTACATACTTGGACAAGACACAGGATGTTAATGTTAGAGTGATTCGCGATGGTGGTCCCCCAATTTTAGGGCGAGATTTTATTAGTTTGTTTGGTTTACAGATGTTGCAAATCAATTATTGTAAAACAACTCAAATTGCTGATCAGTTAAAATTACAGTTTCCATCGGTTTTCTCAGATGAATTAGGCTTATTTACAAAATATAGAGTAACGTTACAGTTGAAAGAAAACGCAAAGCCAATTTTTTTTAAAGCTCGTCCTATAGCTTTTGCACTTAGAAATCAAATAAACGGTGAGATTGATCGTTTGGTACGTATAGGTGTGTTAAAACCGGTTCAATTTTCAGAATACGCCTCACCAATTGTCCCTATATTAAAGCGCGATGGTTCAATCAGGTTGTGTGTTGATTACTCTGTGAGCGTAAACAAACAGCTGGTCGTCGAACAGTATCCGTTACCGACTGCTCAAGAACTTTTTACAAAATTACACGGGGGTCAACAATTTAGCAAGTTGGATTTAACGCAAGCTTACTCACAATTTGTGTTAGATGAGACGTCTCAGAACATTACTTGTATCAATACTCACCGCGGTTTATTTGTTTATACAAGATTAGTTTTTGGTCTTGCTAGTGCTCCTGCTATTTTTCAGCGGGCTATGGAGTGTTTACTGTCGGGATTGGACGGTGTTATGTGTTTTCTTGACGACATCTGTATTACAGGGGCAACTAAAGAGCAACACTTAGAGAGATTATGTGCGGTTTTGCAACGACTGCAAGACGCAGGTTTAACACTTCGTAAAGATAAGTGCGTGTTCTTCGAGAACCAAATAGAATATTTAGGTTATACTATAGATAAGAATGGTTTAAGGAAATCAAATGAAAAGGTCAAAGCTATAGTCCAAGCACCTACACCAGAAAACGTGAATAAGTTACAATCGTTTTTGGGATTAGTCAATTATTATAGGAACTTTGTCCCTAACGCATCATCCATTTTGAGCCCGCTTTATTCATTGTTGCAAAAGGGTAATACATGGAAATGGGGCGTGATACAAGATAATGCATTCAAAGCAATTAAGAAATGTTTAGCCTCAAATCAGGTTCTTGCTCATTTTGATCAAAATGCTCATATAATTTTGACGGTGGATGCTTCGCCCAGCGGCTTAGGAGCTATCTTGTCACAGATAGGGTCAGACAGAGTGGAGCGCCCTATATCGTTCGCTTCACGTACACTGAATGCAGCAGAGAAGCGGTATTCTCAGTTACAAAAAGAGGCCACAGCTATTATTTTCGGAGTGCGTCGTTTTCACCAGTACTTATATGGAAGATCAGTTCCGTTTGTGCTCCGTACCGACCATAAGCCCCTTTTATCTATATTTGGTCCATATAGGGGTATTCCAGAGGTCTCGGCAAATAGGTTGCAGCGTTACGCGATGTTCCTGAGTGGTTACAATTACACCATCGAATACATACGCAGCGCCGACAACAGCGCAGATTTTTTATCGCGTGCCAGTCTGCCTGACAGTGAGTCAACGGCGGCTAGTGGGGGGTGTGGCTACAGGGCCGACGATAGTTTAGTCCCTGTAGAAGATCGCGCATCTTATGTTAATTTTGTTACCGATGGTAGTTTACCCGTTACACTTAGTGAAATTCGTGATGAAACTCTGAAAGATCCAGTATTAATTAAAGTTGTATCATATATTGTTAAAGGCTGGCCTAAGCGACTATCAGATATATTAATTAAGCCTTATTTTTTATGTCAAAACCAGTTGTCGTTTGAAGGCGGTTGTATTATGCGAGGGCACAAGGTGGTTATTCCAGAGACTCTGCGGACAAAATTATTATTTGAGCTACATAAGTCACATTTGGGTGTAGTGAAAACGAAAGCCGAAGCGCGCAGTAGATTTTGGTTTCCAGGAATTGATAACGCTGTAGAGAAAATGATTGCGGATTGTAAGGTCTGTTTACAGTTGAGACAGCTACCAGCGCGTGCGCCACCAGCGCTGTGGCCACATCCACCGCAAGCTTTCTATCGTATTCACATAGATTTTCTCGGCCCCATACATAACCGTTCCTATTTTGTGATTGTGGATGCGTATTCGAAGTGGGTAGAAGCTTACGATATGGGAACGAGTACGTCATCCTTATCGGTGATTAATAAAATGTATGAATACATGGCACGATTTGGCTTACCGCATACTATAGTCAGTGACAATGGCACACAGTTTACTTCCTCAGAATTTAGGACGTTTTGTGTTTCAAATGGTATTTCGCATGTGACGTCGCCGGCTTATCATCCCGCTAGTAACGGGCAGGCGGAAAGCTACGTGAAGGTGGTTAAAAAAGGAATCAAATCATGTATGTTAAGTAGTAGTAATGTTACGGGATTAAACAATAACTTGCTGAAATATCTATTTGATTATAGAAATTCCATACATTCTACAACAGGCTGTTCACCTGCCCAGTTGGTATTCGGTCATAAACTGAGATCACGGTTAGATTTAATTTCACCGGCGTCTATCACTCTCACCCAAAACGTCGAAAATAAACAGTGTTTGCAGTCTAAAGTGAAAAGTGACAAAACTATTAAATACTTTAAACAAGGAGACAATGTATTGTATAAAAAAAACAGCACTAATAAACAAGGAACTTGGAATAGAGGCGTAATAATTAAAAAAATAGGAAAAGTTGTTTATATTGTCCAGGATTGCAATACTTTATTGAAAGTTAAAAAACACAAGAATCAATTATTAGCATTCCACGGCACAGTAAGAAATATTCACGGGCCGAGTGAATGTCCTATTGAATTTGAAGATCTACAAGAAACTTCGGAACAGTCTGAACCGAACCCGGCACTTCCAGGGGATGGTAGTGCGTCGGACACTGGAGGGGAGGGAAATAGAGAAGACGAAGTATTCTATGATGCAGCAGATGCGACTCATGGTGATACTCCTGTGGAATCAAGACAAACGGTTGATGGAAAAATACTGCGAGCTGTGCCTAGAGTAGACTATAAGATATATTAATTAAGCCTTATTTTTTATGTCAAAACTTATACTTATTACTTACTATTGTCAACTGCTCATCACATGTTACAAAATATTGCTTTTCCCGATGCTATCATTGTTTATCACATGAAATGTTTCCTTTGCCATTACAGTTCTCATCAATATAAATGAATTAATTCCAAACACAAGGTAACTGCTGTAAATCGTTGAGGAGTCCCCTCGACTGTCTTTCGGCTCCATCATCAGATCGACTCCAGGCCTTCATTAAATTGTAGTGCTTTAAAATACCTAATGAAAAAATTAACAAACGCACTAGTCGCTCCTACGATTTTCGAATGTTCCCCTCGATTTCACTGGGATGCCATCATCAGATCCTGGTTTCCTTATCATGGGACCACCCTTGGCATATCTCCTTTCCAACAAAAAAAGAACAATCAAAATCGGTTCATAAACGACGAAGTTATCCGCGAACACACATAAAAAAAAAAAATATGTACGGTCGAATTGAGAAACGTCCTCCTTTTTTGAAGTCGGTTAAAAACCTCCTCCTTTTTTGAAGTCGGTTAAAAAAAACAAGAATTCGGTTCGATTTTCGATAAAGTAAACCATTATTTCTATATGTTATTGTTCGACCCACCGGAACCCTCGGTGCGCGAGTTCGACTCGCACATGACCGGTTTTTCATCTTAGCGTGCCGATGGCAATCTAAATGGACTCGGCCCAGAATTCAGCTACGTGTTTGGCGCCATCCCTAGCGTCCTGTAACGTGCTGACGATAAGACACGCAGGACACGGTGTCCCTTCGTGTGTGGAAGAGAACCGCATTATTACAGAAAGAATACTATTCAATGTATCTACTCATAAAGAAATAAAATACTTGAAGTAGAAGTAGGTAATAATGAGCAACTCTCAGTAACATTTTCACACTTGTATTTTTATGTAGTGGCAATATTTTACGACAAGTTGGCAACACTGCCAGTAATGGCGTACGCAGACTATTTGGCGCCAACCGCCTTAAATAAGTACTATAAATTGGGGGTATTTGAATACTTACTTTTGATATTTTGTTTTGTTGGGATCTAATTCAGAGTTTAATTCCTTTTTTTAATCAAAAGAAAGCCTTTCGTACTCTGCACCCTAAGTGCGTAACACACTATTAATCAAAATATGAATAATTTTTATTAAGTCCGAAAATATTGTCTGCTCAATAATGTTTATAACGCAATGAATATGGTTGAACTGTCAAAATAAAAGCCATTCCTAGTGTTATTTGTGAAATTAAATACATTCCCTATTTATATTATGTTGAAAGCAATTCCCTTTTACCAAAGCTAATTATACAATAAATAAAGAAAAAGCAGGCATAATAATATAATTTTTATCACATCTATTCAAAAAGAGCTAGTGTATTCTTCGTAAACAATCCCAGCTCAACAATTCAGCTCTTTAATCCCTAGGGACTAAAACTGATTTGAATTTGGAATGTGTATATTTTAAGAAAAAGTTCCAACCACCAAAGAGATCAATCACAAACAGGAAATTGAAATGGCTGACGAGTGGCTGACCATACACACGGGGTTTCTACCTTAGGTTTGATATACAAAAAAAAGTTGTAGAAAATTATAAGGTAATTAATAAAGAGAAAAATATAGCCTTTACAGATAAACATTAAACACACTTTTGTTTCTAAAGGCCCTTTTAAATACAATATAGACTATAAAATAGAAGCTAATTGTTCTTAGGGATAATGGTGTTGGTGTCTAGTCAAGATTATACCAGCACAATAGCCACCTAAACCCGGGCCTTTTTTTTTTTTAATTCTT
The DNA here is from genome assembly GCA_948474745.1 of Oligia latruncula. NCBI lineage: Eukaryota > Metazoa > Arthropoda > Insecta > Lepidoptera > Noctuidae > Oligia > Oligia latruncula. Next base: position 12,094,944 of record OX419702.1, on the reverse strand, counting down.
TAAATTTTAGGGACTTTTAGTTATAAAAGTCCCTAAAATTTTACTTATTTTTTTTATTTTTTTTTTACTGACATTGACATTTACGTATGTCAGTCCCATCGTAACCTAATACAAGATACACATCAAACTAATAAGATTAATGTATCAGGGCCATAAAGTCGAATCAAGATTATACGAGCACAATAGCCACCTAAACCCGGGCCTTGTTCCAAAGAATTAGTCTAGTATCTTAGCAGCTCGAACTAACAGGAATTTAACACAATGCCAGTCAATTTACGAGCAGCGGCATTTAGCTAAAGGTACAGTCAAGAAAACTTTTCTTGACTGTACATGTACAGACGCCAGCACATCAAGCTACCCGAAACTGTCAAATTTTCCCAATCAATGTTGAACCTTATTCTTTTGCGATAAAGTTGAAAATCTATTAAAGAAATTTAACAGATTGTAGTAGCTTGATGTGCTGGCGTCTGTACATACAACTGTCGCGTCACCGTCAGGTTACCGATCAGTCACGTTGAATGAATGAATGAAAATAATATTTATGTAAGTATAGGTATTTAAATTGTGTGCAATTTCATTTATGTTTACGTTAAGATTCTGGAAAGCAAGACAATCGGTGTCAAATAAGAAAAATAAATCTATACTAATGATAAAACAGAGAAGTTTGTTTGTTTATTTGAACATACTCACTAACGGCCTCTACTCAGAATAAGTGCTGTCAAGATTCGGCTCAAGAATAATGGATGTGCGTTCTGGAGAGAAAGTTGAAACGCCACTATTGATCATTTATATAAATAAGATTACCAATTATACACATACACAGCATTAACCCAAACTCCCATAATATAGATCTCGTATATAATAGGATAATGTGTTACATAACAATCCCTACACGATACGTCATACTCGGCGGATGCCTACTTGGTGTTGCCAGCAATCGTTCTGTTAACATATGCTTCAGTCTATTTTATATGACTGATTATGATTTCATTATCTGAAAGAGTTTTACTTAGTTATAACGCCCACTAAAAACATTTTGGTAAGCTTTTCTTATTTTGTTATTAAATCTAAAAATCTTTAAATAAGCCGATATAATTTCATCAGATAGACATGACAAGAGAAATGAAAATGCTTTTTGCAGGCGCTGAAAAATATGTGGAGTTTTGTTTTTCATCCCATTACTTTTATTTGAGCATTCAGCTCTTTTTGCAAACGCTACATTATAATAATTGGTTTGACATTCAAAATCTGTGTGGACCACAATCAACTAAATCCATTATTTATACCAGACTTGCGGGTTGCTTTAAAAACTTCTAGCATTTTACGTTTATTTTTGCGAAGCGAAGTCTTAGGGGAATAAATTAGCATCGCCTTAGCATAGCTTCAGGGAATATAAATCCTAATATCAAGGAGAAATTGAAACTTTTTGACAACCTTACGAGCGGTGTAATTGCGTAACACATTATCAATCGGAATCGGTTTCATTTTGACAGTTCAACAACATTCAATGCGTTATTACGTTTTGAGCAGACAAAGGAGATGTTCCAAAAATGTATGGAGCCTGGGCTAGCACTATGTACACTAAATGTAAATATGGCTATACAATATAGAAACCGTTTCTTAATGTTAATTTTCTCTAATTTGACTTCGTTTTAATGTACATTAAAATTAACTCTGTCAAGGAGAGCAACACAAAATAAATATGGTGGATCAGCAATATGTGAAATGTCACTATGACAATGACATTAAATTGATGTGTCGTAATATCTGTGAAAGAAAACAAAACACGAATTCCGAAAATAGATGGGTTTTGACTAACATTCAAAATTGAAAACATATCAAAATAAAAACAATCAAAGTCAAAGTCAATAGTACATCTGACAACAACGTATATGCAAAATTGCTGTGTGTCCATGTGCTGTGTGTGTCATGTGTGTGTGTGTGTGTGTGCTGTGATATCGATATCAATCACGCCTGTGAAATTTGGCCACTTTATTTAATCTGACCATGTACAGGCTGGCATTGGAGTCGCGATCTAAATAAACAGGTTGGTGACAACAGAGGAGAAGAAGAAAAAGTTAAAGACTAGTCTAGCTCTAGAGCATTCGCAAGAGTAAAAATTCCAATGCAAATAAGTGTTATACCTTTTGCCCACTGCAGGGTAAATGCGTCCCTTCCATCTATCCATTTTATACTCTATCTTTTGCAATTAGAGCCCAATCGTTCAGGTGGGAGTCTAACTCGTCACGCCATCGCCATCTCCTTCTTGGCATACCGCGTCAATGGTTCCTCTTGTTCGGAACACAATTTGTAGCTGCAATATGCGCCAGATAACGAGCAAGTGTAGTGCGGCACGCTTCCCTGCTTGATGGACTGATGACCATAAAAAGTGGCTGGAATGATGGATGTGGAGGGCGGAGGACAGGATGTTGTGGTGTAGCCTGGGAGAGACCTATATGCGGCACGTTTCCCAGCTAGATGGACCGATGACCATAAAAAAAGTGGCTGGGACGATGGATGTGGAGGGCGGAGGACAGGATGTTGTGGTTTAGCCTGGGAGAGGCCTATATCCAGCAGTGGACTGCGATAGACTGAGTTCAGTTGATGCGGCAGATGTGGCCTGCCCAGACCCATACCTACATTAAAATTATCGACATGTGACGCAAATGTGCAGGAAGTATATTTCTTAATCGTAATTGAATTTTAATCGGAATTAGTTACTAGACGTAAGATTGTGCGTTAAGTCGTTTCAGATTATGATTGCCTTACAGTAAACTTATTATTTGTCAGAAAATGAATTATTTGCTACCCATTCTCATCGTGTATTGTAAGGCCTGTATTGAATTACTTTATCATTTTTCTTCTCCTTTTATTTTCTAATTACCAACAAGCTCGTATGTTATCGCGCCATTCTTTTTATTGTCTTCTCTATCTTCTTAGTATTGTTCTTTAGTAGCTTTGGTTGCACAGCACAGAACCGGTCGAAGTGGAGATGCTTGGGGGAGGCCTATGTCCAGTAGCGGACGTCTTTCGGCTGAAATGAGATGATGGTGTGTTTTGTTAAATATGTATCAAAAGCATTATACATACGTATGTCTACATGGCAGCATATTACTAGCGCCATCTATTTATCTACTAGTGTACCTGTGTGACGTTTCTGGAACATTCTAAATAAATTACTGTCTGTTGAAAGCCACTCTGAAGGTTTGTTATGTTTGAGCTTTGGTTGAATGAGTAATATTAGTATACTCGTCGGCAGTTAATGTGGCCCAATCTCTAAACGCGAATTCACGAACTAAGTAAACCTATTCGTTGGGAATTTTGAATAATAACAGACGCCAAGTAATTTCTCTAGTTGGTTTAAGAGAATCATTTCACATATGATTAGTTTAAATTTGACTTGTTTGAAAAATTATGCTAAAGCTGTTTTTAAGGTTCCCCAGAAATGTAAGTTTCTATAAAGTTGCTTTCAATCTATAACATTTTCTTTTTTACGACTTTTTATTAATGAGTTGGTTATGCCGATCTCACAAAAAAATAAAACAAGCCATATAGCGTTACGTATGCCTCTTGGTCCTGCTTGTTAATTGTCGGAGAACGAACAGAAGATTTGCTGTAAAAAGGAATCATGGGACATTTTTGACATGCGGCAACCAAAAACTGATAGAATGTATTGCATCAGCGCCCGCGAAGACCATTATAATCACGGTGTTAAAAAAACCGATTTCTTACCTCTTGGACCTGCCATGCCAACCTCCAAATGGAATGAGGTGGCAATTTTAGCAAGAAGAAGAAGTTCCTGTCTTTCGTCTGCCGATTCACAGCATAAAGGAGCATGATTAATGTACCCAGTGACCAGCTCGAGGGCCAGAACATTTTACAAATGCGCGTGTAGGGCCACATTTACTGCCGCTGAGTGTATTTTGTATGTATTTTCTTATTTGACATTATACTGTGTGTTAGGTTAAACGATGGACATATTTCAAGTGAGAGTGAAGTACTCATGTAAATTACCAACATTTTTTATGGGAGCAACCACGAAATCCCGAAAAGAAATCAGTTGCTCCATATATTTATGTCAACAAAATGAAGGTTTTTGTCATATTTCAGAGGTTTGGTCCCATTGTAAAAGATAAAGTATATCCTTTAACATTAAACTATGGTAATATTACTTGGTAATATTACTTGGTAATATTACCCTGGTAATATTACTAACGTACTTATTGCTTTATTCTGAAGGCCAATTCCCGTAAAAACGTTAAAAATCCAGTCGCAATATCATCGAAGCAACAATCAATTTCAAAAACGTGTCATTTGATACTATAAAAATAGCATTATAAGGTAATGCACTTTTGTTGTATATGAGGAAAGGGTCAATGCTGTCGTTCTTCCAATAAAAATCATGCCTATGTGCAATGAGAGCAGTGGTGGCCCAGTGGTTGCTGGCGAATCCACGACCAGGCGCTTTACTTTGTGTAAGTTTTTTCATCACCACTGCTCTCAAAAACGGTGAAGGAAAACATCATAAGGAAACCGCCATGATAGGACCAAAAATTCGAAGACATGTGACATCTATCAATCCACACTAGGCCTGCGTGGTAGATTACGGCCCGTTTCCTCTCATAGAGAGGAATCCTGTGTCCCAGCGGTGGGAACGTTATAGGCTGATTAAGCAATGATTATGGCCCAGCTAAAACTTTTGCCAAATCTTTTACACGGTTTCTGTAAAACTTTGGGCAAAATAGATGGTGCACTGTGTGGCATCCATATCACACGATAGCGACTTAAGCGCAATAGTTTATGCCAAGAATATTTGTGCTGGTAATATTGAGCATATAGCTGGCCCATTACTAAGAACTCAAATTTAAACATATGGCTGATATTCGTAAATTATATAATATGTGAGCAAGCCAGAATTAATGAAGAAAATGCAGTGCCCAGTCTTTCTCATTGTCCGTTTGCGATGTGACATTTTGCATTGTCTCCCACACAACCCTGTGGCTGAAGTAAATAATGTAAAGCGATGAATCTCGTGCTTTCTCATTTCGAATTAAATTGTATTCATTGCTACTGTCTCCGTAAGTTGTTCTTTTAACAGCGTTGGTTTGCATATCTTAAAGAGCAGGAGGGCTAGGAGGCTTACCTAAATGGCTGTTATTGCTTGGTCGTTCAAACAGTAACCAGGGCAGATTTTTCAATTGTCAAATAATGTTTATCTAGGGAATAAAAGACAGTGGAGAAAAGTGGTTATTTTTATTAACCCATAAAAAGATCTGTTAAGTAATAATAAAAGTAAAGAAAAAAAGCTCGATCGATTCCTAAAAATTTGGTATCATGTGATTTGTTTTGACAGCACGAGTGACGCTTTTCATATATATTATATGTATATACATTCTTATTTACACACAAAAATTTACGTTTTCTGCTTACGGTCGCTTGATAGCCTTTTGGTTTTGTATCATCGTTTCTGGATAAAGCATAGGTAAGGCCTGCATAATTTCTCTTTGTCTTGGAAAATTCTTTGCTAACTCAATTATTTATCACTCATCATCACCTGCCTTTTTACTAATTCATTTGAAGTCGACGGAAGATGTTCTTCTCTTCCTTAAATCATTATCAGCCATCGCCTTACCGTCTTAATACAAAACGAGTTCTAACTTTCTAACCTTTCAGCTACTTTTTTTATTTCGAACTTTTTTCTGACTGAGATTGTTCTTAACACAAAATTGATATCAGGGTCTAAAATTAGTTTTTGTATTTAGAACTTCAAATTTGTTGGAATAAAGTTTGAAATTCGAAAATAGCTCGATGGTTAAAGTCTGTGTCTAAAGTCTTGTTTTGTAATAAGGTTAGCCTATAGTTACTTAATTTCTTGTTATATCATCATTAAGGCAGTTAGTTAAACCATTAATTTAAATAGGCTAGTTGACAGTAAGAAAAGTACCTAATGAATTTTGTATTGTAGAATTATTTTTTTTGTAAATGATTTTAGGCTAGCTAATATTTTTGAGTCCACGATAACGTTTTGACGTGTACGTATTTCCATACATTTTATGGACGTGGACGTCCACGATAATATCCTCACGTTAAAAAAAAAGTAATTAAGTGCACATTGGTTTCACAAAAACTGTCAACTAGCCTACAAGATGGCGTGGATACCACGCTATTGACAGATGTAAGATAGTGTTTATTTTTTGGATACTTTGGGGGTTTATTTAGGAACTTTGCTTAAACTTAAGAGACGTTTAAACGTCAAAAATGTATGGTTAAGAAGTCGCGAATCATTTATACTTAACTTTTAGCAACGTTTATAAGCAAACTCCTTAATTTAGTATAAGGACAGACGCAGCACATCAAGCTACTACAATCTGTCAAATTTCTTTCATAAATCAACTTTATCGCTTAAACATTAGTTTCAATGTTGATTGGGAAAATTTGACAGTTTCGGGTAGCTTGATGTGCCGGTGTTTATACATGGTCGTTAAAGTGGTGACATAATTTACCAACAAAAAAAAAAGGAAAAAAAAAAAGACAATGTCCAAATAGTCCAATAGGTATTGTTGTTGTTGTTGGTGTTGTATTAGGTTGTCTTGAAAAGATCGCTTTTAGCGATAACACCGCCCATTGTGTTACCCTTTGTACAGTTTCTATATGTATGTCTGTAATTTATATGGTGTACATAATAAAGAGTATTCTATTCTATTAAATTAAATACCCAAATAATTTAAACTTACCCATTTTTTTAAGCATTATTAAATGTAGCAATATGCGACAATTGCAAGTATGATGATTGCCCGCAAGAGGGACAGATGACGTGCGCTTTGGATGAGAAAGGAAGAAAATTTATTATGTTCGCCTCGGAATGTACCTTTAAAGCTTACAGCATTTGTCATAGTGTTGGTGAGTATTTTATTTATATCAGACGTCATGACATCAGACGATACATGCATTCTTAATGCATTTACTACCCATACATATTTTTTTCTTTAAATAAAATCTCATACATTTTTTTTTCTTCGGATGTGAAATTATCAAATGACCCCTCTCGCTCTGGGTGGAGCGGAAGGGAGTGTCATCTCATACCTTGGCATGCAGTCAGAGCAAGAATTTTTAGGCTCGTGGCCAATATCGGAAAACTAACACAAAACACTAAGTCAACATTTCTACCTATCCTGTGCGCAGTGGATATTGAACGAGTGGCATGATACATGATAGCCAATACGATAAAAAAAAAATTGCTAAATTTTTTACCAACAGTGCTCCTCCTGTCAACGTCCTGTCAAGAATGGGATGGGGGGCAGTTACCTCTTTCTGCGAAGCAGTCATGCTAGCGAAGGAGGTGGCGGGATGGATGTGGGAGAGAGCCTCCCGTCCCAGCCGCCGCGGGAGACGCTCTGGGCGTCGGGAGCCACGGGATGACTCCCGGCCACCGTAGGCGCGGGCCTGCGGGCGTAGATTAATGGGTAGCTCACCGTCCGATCAGGACCAGGCCCGTGCCGGACGGCGCGTACGTGTTCCACGCGCGCCTCGAGGAGATGTCAGCATCGCCCTTAGGGCCGAAGCCTGCCGGATCAGCGGGATTGTCCGAAAGGGTTACCGCTGGCTCGGAACATAAAGAGCTAAGGAAGGAACACGGGTGGGATTCAGTCAGTAAGAGTGTTACACTCCCTTCCGCTCCACCCAGAGCGGGAGGGGTCATTTGATGATTTCCCATCCACAAAAAAAAAAAGCACCAAAAGATCCTTTATAGCAATTAAGACGCTTATGTAATTATCGACATGGTGAATCATTGCAATCGAAAACGTCGAAGCGGGACCTAAAGAGCTTTGAAGGTCCGTGGCATACGTCAGCCATTTTGATGTTTTTTTCAAAATGGCAACCACGCATGCATCCTATATAAATCGTTAGCTGACATCAATGCAAACAAAAGACATTAAAAGACCAAACCCCGTAAACTGTCACGTTTACGTTTGTTGTGTGTCACGTTTTTGATATCCATATTTTTGAACTTGCTTACATCTTGTTGCACACATGTTTGATTACTTTAAACTTTCAGAGTGATTATTTCACACATCTAAGCAACAAACATCTTGTTGCTTAGATTTTTAAAGATCGATTTATATAGGAACCGTGCGCGGCCGCCATTTTGACAAAAAAAAAATTGCGCGACAATGCCAGGCACAAAAAACTTCAATCCCCTTTCCTAGAACTATATTTAGGTATAATGGTACCCTCATAATTGTGGTTCTCAGATGAAAAAAATACAAATTTGTCTACAGAGCTCAAGAAAACACCGCTAAAATTCTGCATGAAACAATATAAAACCAGCCTTAGGAGGATGTATGGTGAATCCTGCCCATTATTCTGTCCGAGCCACTACAGGCCAGTGTGTGGGATGTCTACAATGAAGTCCTACCTCTACAAAACTTTCAATAATGGTTGCCATTTAGACATGCTCACTTGCAGGGGGGACGAATTTGATGGTAATGTGAACTACCAGTGTTTAGATTTTTTAACCCCTTGACGGAAAAGAGAGTGGGAGTTCCAGTGCCAAAGGCATTTTTTGGGCACGCTCATTCCATCATAGACCTCATCCATCGCTTTCCATCAGGCGTGATCGAGATCGAGTACATAGATGCCTATGGCACAGAGTCCCTTTTTTTCACAAAAACAAATCAAGTAAATCGCATACCAAATCAGGGCGTCTACTCCGAAGCGGTTAACCACTGTATCGGCCGAATGTTCGGTCATTTTCTACTACCATTAATTTCCTATATTGACTATTGGTCCCGACCAAACTGTGCCAATCCGAACCTTTTTAGAACCCTTAACCCTTTTTTTACCTTTTTTTTTTTTAATTCGTAGTAGGACAACAATATTCGAATCAGAAAATGACCGAACATTCGGCCGATACAGTGGTTAACCGCTTCGGAGTAGACCCCTGAATTTGTACTTTTTACCAGTTCTAAGCCCTAGTCGTAGTATTATGCTGAGCGATTGCCATTTTTCACTGATGCGACACATATTTTCCGCATTTTTTTTTTACTCTGTTTTCAATTTTATGAGTCATAATAATAATAATTAGATGTGTAAATAGACAAATAAACGAAAATAATAATAATAATTTATTTCAAAATAATCAGACAACAGAGATCCGTAGTGTTAGTAAAGTACCTTAAACCTAGTGTTAGTAAATACATAAATTACGATAACAATTTGGGTATTATTTGGGTATGAGTCACTTTGTAAAGAAGACGAAACCAGTTTCTCAACCGGTCATCCTCTCCACAAAATGCCTCATAAAAGGGGAAAACACATTCTCAGTCACTGTATTTAGAATGCTGTTGCTCCCGGCCCGGGTTCTAGTCAAAGTCAAAGTCAAAGTCAAAGTTATTTTATTTGTAAAACATAGGTGGTGTAGAAACAGTTGTTATTCAAATATATAGGTACACTATGTTTTGCCAATGACGGCGTACAAATATGAATAAAATAATTAATTAAAAGTGAATTAAACAAAAATAATAATTTAAAAAATGTCAAACAGAAAAAAAAATATTAATAATTATTATATTAAATTTACAATTTACATAGCTGCCACAGATGCTATTTTCTTCCGCACAATTGCGTGGAAGCCATCAGTACGGTTCTGTGTAAACATCTCTGGCGTCATCTCTCAATATTAGGCGCCTATAAAGTTATTTTTATTTATATTTTTCCTCTTTGTGTCGTGTATGTGCACGCAATAGTTTCAGACTGATCTTGTCAGATTCGTCTGTTTATTTGTATATCTTCATATTACCTATGGTTTTCGAGAGGCAGGCCTAGAAAACGCGTAATTTCAGGTATTTTTAAGTGTTCAGTTTTTAATTATCCACCATAAGTGTTCAGTTTTTAATTATCCACCATTTTATATTAGTTAATTAATATAACTCAACGTAGACTATAAATATTTCTATAATTCAGATCACGAAAGACAAAAAATATGTTAGGAACTTTTTATGTCGAAAAAAAAAATCAAAAGCTTTTTGTTCTCCGAGCATTTGGAGATCCTCGATTACCTAATGCTTGGTGAACAAACAATCAATCAAACAAGAATCGGTAAAGTTGATATCCAAAAGCTTCACTTGATTGAATGGTTCAATCGAGTGAATGTTCATTTTTGTTGTTTCATTCCTCGTTCACACGACCGACACATTACATAAGAATGATCGTTCATCTGCTCCTTATATTTCACTTTTCGAACATTCGGTAGGCGATCGGTTCAGTTTTGATTCATTTTGTGTTGAGACGTTTCACTTAGAGAGAAAGATGCATATATACCGAAATACAAAAATGTACCTACAAAAAGTGATGCGTCTGAACGCATCACTTTTTGTATATTTATAACATAAGATTTTTATTTTTCGATTAAGCAGATAGCTGTACCTATCTGTAGTAATAGTTAGTTAGTTGATAGTTTTATCACCGATTAATCGGTGGATAAATACTTTTCTATTTCAGATTACATCGAAGTACCTTTGAGTCGTTGCCAAGGACACCTCATGAAGAACATATTCAAGGAAAAAATTATCCTCACTGGTTTGAACGACTACAGGGATTATCACGAATATTAAAATGAGAGATATTTTTTATAATACCTAAGGCGGATCACTCACTGCAACATGCCACGCGACGGGGCGCAGATAACGCGATCCCGCGTATGATTTTTTACATACAAATGCAATAAAAAATTCCCGGGGAATATGGCTCCGTTTTCCGCGCCCCATCGCGTGGCGCGTTGTTGTGTGTGATCCGCCTGACTACACTTCAGTTGTTTTATTGATAGAAATATTCTTTACCAGCTTTTACGCGAGGCTTCGCCCGCGTGGAGGTTAGAAGTTATCCCACGGGATCGTACTACGGGGATAAAAAGTATAATATGTGTTAATCTCGTTTAAAAACATATGCCGAATGTCATGCAAATCCGTTCAGCCGTTTTTGCGTAATGGAGTAACAAACATCCAAACATACAAACTTTTACATTTTTAATATGATATACTAGCTGTTGCCCGTGACTTTGTCCGCGATCCAGGATGTAAAGTAGCCTATGTCCTCACCCATGTTCTACCCATGTGCCAAATTTCATCCAAATCCGTTCAACCGTTTTAGCGTGAAAGTGTAACAAACCAACAAAATTACTTTCGCATTTGTAATAAAGTAGCTGTGCTCCGCGGTTTCACCCACGTTAATTTGAGGAGAAAACCTACTAAAATAATAATATTCCACCCCCTTATGACCGGCCACCTTGCGGAGTTATCTTAAACTTTGATATCTCCTAAGATATTCATTGAAGTCAAATGATGTAAAAAGGGCAATTTTGTTCAAAATTAAATATTTGTGCTGAATAACGTATTTATTTGGATAAGGATGATTGTGATGTGTGCACACAATCATCATGTTTTTGTATTAGTGGAAACATGTTCCTGTAACATGGAATGTTGTAGTATTGTAGGCAACATTTGAATGTATTCTTAATAAACTAAAGTTGCGCAGCGTTGTCCCTAACAATATTTGATGTTGCAGAAAATCACAGAGTACTTTTTGATAGACTGAAACAGAAAATGTTGTAAACGCAATGAAAAAAATTGAAATTTCAATGATAATAATCACCGTAGGTGCAAAAATAAAAATAGGGTATCCGACATACCGTGTCATTGAAATTTAAATTTTATTGTCATACAATTAAGTTACATTTTTATTCGTCGCATAAAAATCCTGAGCCGTGCGATGCCGATAGTGGGCGCCGGGCCTATGTCTACCTAGGGCAAGTCGTCATCCAGCTCGGTAGACACAACTTTGAGAAAGCAGCCGACAGAAAGATCCAGTTGGGTTGGGCAGCGTTTGGGAAACTTCGTCAAGTTCTTTTCGTCACCTATCCCGAAATGTTTGAGGACTGTCTTGAAGACAGTCCTCAAACATTTCCAGTGCATTCAAAGTCGATTTACTTTTTTGTTGGTGCCGTCGCTAATCCAATAGTAGGCTAGTGTTGTAACTTGTAAGGTACATTTATCTATATATCCATCCATATAAATGAAAATTATATGCTGTTTGTTGGTAAGCGCATCACATGAGACCAGCTAGATCGATTTGGATTTACATTACAGTGAATCATTGATAGTTTCACGTTTAAATAAATAATTACTTTCACTTAAAACTATCAATGAATATTAGTTTCGTTATGTAAATCCGGCTATAAAGTTCGAATATTTTCAAATCACGGAAAATGTTAAATTCGGGAAAAAAGAACGAGATTTTTGTAAAAACTCAAGACAGCACACGATTCAAGGACAGGACAACGTCTGTCTGATCAGCTAGCTATAAATAAATCAGTGAACTTCCAAGAGGGTTAGAAGAGGGTTAGGCAGCATGTAAATAGATAAATTATTTACAAGGAAACTATCAATTAATAATTAGTTTCGTAATGAAATCCTGCTTTATAGTCCGAATGATTTTTTTTTTTATCGGGAAAAAAATCCCGGAAACTATCTAAATTTGTCAAAAACTGAACATCCTTTTTTTTATATAGGATATTTGTATGACCCCAAGACAGTTTACGATTCAGGGACAGGACAAAAACACATAAAAGAACAAGTACCTACATAACTCGGTAATAATTAAACTCGGTTTCTGGACTCGATCCAAGCCGCAAATCAATTTATTTTGTTTGTCTGTTGAACGAAAATAAGGGTGGAAAATATAATAATTCTGATAGGATACTAAGTTGGTTACAAATAAAATGACGGAACGAGTGGATGACAACGAATTAAAAATATGTATAAGTACTATAATAATTAATGCAGTTGTGGAAGTCAGAATAGAGAGTTATTCCGTTCTGATCCCCTGAATCCCCCTCCACCCACCCCTCCTCGATCCCCTGCTTGTTCGTCTTCTGTTTTAATCTCTGTCATATAGAATAATTAAACTCTCTTTATTATGTACACCATATAAATAAGTAAGGGGGGGGGTTGTAAGGGAGAGGAGGGGGTATAAGTCAGGGAGACTGAAGTGACCTCCAGATCCAGGATCAGAAATCCTGCCCCATCCAACTGCTCAAAGGGCTGAGACAGGAGTAGGCCTGGGCATGATTTTGGACAAGATGTAAATCTTGTACAGACTAGCACATCAAGCTACTACAATCTGTCAAATTTCTTTAATAGATTTTCAACTTTATCGCTAAAGCATAAGGTTTAAAGTTGATTGGGAAAATTTGTCAGTTTCGGGTAGCTTGATGTGCTGGCGTCTGTACAATTCACACTTCTTAAGATGCGATTCCACCAGTGTGCGACACTGTGCAGCACAGTGTACAACACAAATGTTTATTCTGGTCGACTCACTCAAGCAAACAATAACTAATTGCGAAATGTTCGCGCACATCTGCATACTTTTGTGCGCGCACATATGCAAGCAGTGGACTCGCGTCGTCGCGTACACACTTGTTGTTCGCGAACTCAGTCTTGCTTCCGCTACCGCAGTGAAAACATTTATTTGTCCTGTTTCATCATGTTCGCGCACAAGTGTGCTACACTGTGCGCGTACAAAGGTTACGCACAGCTTTGCCGGTGGAAACAGAGACTATCGGATCTGCAGCTCAGTACGTGCACTGTTGGAGTTCTGCACAAAATGTTTGTGAACAAATGTGCTGCACACTTTTTTTGTGGAGTTGTACCTTTACAGTCTTGCCGACTTCAATTCTCATCAAACGGTCGCTTCTCGAAATTGGGAAGGAGTATGTCTACCTAGGGAAAGTCATCCAGTTCGATAGATACCACTTTCATAAAGAAAAGAAAAGTTGGGCAGCGTTTGGGAAACTTCGTCAAGTTTTCTCGCCTGTCCCGCAACGTTTGAGGACGGTCTTCAACCCGTGCTCCTGCCCGTTATGACATACGGTGCCGAAATGTGGACACTGACAGTTGAGCTGGTCCACAAATTCAAGGTCGCTCAGCTCGCTATGGAGCGGGCTATGCTCGGAGTTTCTATTGAAAACTATCGAATAAAAATATATAAAAAATACATTCATACTGTCCCTATTTACATATCGTTTACGTCACACGTTCGTGCTGGGACTTCTGGGCCAGAAATCAGATCCATGTTCACACTACGCTGTTTGAATTTATTTAGCACTAGCAGCGCCCCGCGGTTTCACCCGCGTAAGTTTCGATCCCGTGGGAATATCGAGATGAAAAGTATCCTATGTGTTAATCCAGGAAATGGTCTATCTATGTGCCAATTTTCATCCAAATCTGTTCAACAGTTTACGCGTGATTGAGTAACAAACATCCAAACATCTTCACAAACTTTCACATCACACTAATATTATAAAGGCGAAAGTTTGTGAGTGTGTCTGTGCGTGTGTTTGTGATTATACGTTTGTTACTTCTTCACGCTCAAACGGCTAGACCAATTTTGATAAAATTTTGTATGGAGGTAGCTGACACCCTGGATTAACATATAGGCTATACTTTTTATCCCGATATTCCCACAGGATCCACATTTACGCGGGTGAAACCGCGGGGCGCAGCTAATATTTTATAATATTAGTAGGATTTAACAGAAAGCCACAGACTGCACAGTCCAGCTGAGCCTAAGTGTTCGCCCAGACCGCTTACCAACGCTAAAAGCTACTACAAGGTACAATACAAAATGAACAATACAGTAAGTTGCGTTGAAACCAAGTCTTCGTACAATACCCTTTGTTATATTTCAACAAACTTCTAGCTTTTGCTCTAAAGTTTTGACGGATTTTCGTTGAATTAACTACATAGAAATTCATTTAATTTGAGCATTATTAACGACGAGCTGCGCCCTACGGTCTCACCCGCATAAGTCTCGATTCCGTTGGAATATCACGATATAAAGTATCTTATGTCCTGATCCAGTTCATGGTCTACCCATGTGCCAAATTTCTTTTAAATCCATTCAGCCGTTTTAGCTTGAAAGCGTAACAAACACACATACAAAAAATTCATTTATAATATTAGTTTAGATCATTATTTTAAGGTTTGAGCTAAAGTTTTTAGTAATATTTTAAAAGGTTATTAAAAACTGAGACAATAATTATAATTTCTCCATTTACTTGTTATTTTAGAGCTCACACCCCAGATTGGTTGATCCGTGTGCTGCGCACGATACAAAAATTCAAAGTGTGTCCGGTGCTAACCAGAAAATACAACATACTAAAACACTAGTAAACATATAACATACTAAAACACTAGTGTTTTAGTATGTTGCTTGTAGAATAATATGACAAAAAATCAAAATGATTGTATGATTTGTATGTATATTAGTATGGTTTTAATTGTAAAAAGAAAGGTTTTAGAGGTATCTTTATGATTTTTTTCTATAGTATCAAATTAGTTGTATTATGTTTTCAACACACTATCTACCTAGCACATATCATGAAGAATATCATATATTTTTCTGATTTTATTTACTGTAGTCAATTATATACTTTTATTGTTTCTAAAACTTGCGTTTTTCACGTTTAGTTCCTGTAAGCCCCCCTCTGGAATTGAGCTATCAAATACAATAAGAATTTTTCCAATCCCGAAGTTTTAGAGATTAGCGCGTTAAAACAAACAAACTCCTCAGCTTTATTATTAGTATAGATTTTTAAATAACTGTTGCTTCATCTATCTGGTACACATATTCAAAGCAGGAGTGACCTACATTTTGGCCACAGACGTCAAAGCATTTTCCTTCCATAATAATGCACTCCCTTAAGTAATGTTAAGGGAGTCCCTTAACATTATAATGGAACATAATAAACGTTGGTGTATAACACACACTTCCTTTTCACATACCCCAGAGTCGGGTTACAAAGAATTTCTATTATAATCCCAAACTCTTTTATACTTAATACGGAAAAAATCCCCAACATTATTTATATGGGTTCTGCAAACAATATTGGGTATTATTTATACACACGGTGGATCGTGACACGAACTTTTACCAAGGGTACATGATTCGAATCTGTGCGTTCGCGATTTATTTTCCAAAAATGTAAACAAATATGAATTAATGGCAAAATAACTTTAATTGGTACACATTAAAGTTCAGTTTATGCTACAACTTCAAACATTTTTATAACTTTTTCAATAGTGCTAGTCGAGAAGATATTGCGCTTTCCGTATGCTGCCCAGTTGGATTCGACGATTGACCTCTTTTGAAATAAATCAGAATGCTGTAATAGGCTATTTGACTGGTTTCTGATAAACATCTCAGATTATTTAATGGTGTCTAACGAGCCCACAAAAACCTATTACTTCAAATTGCATAATGTATTTCTTTTAGAAAATAGTAAATAAAAATGTACTGTTTAAATAAGCCGCCAAAACGCTATCTTTAACAATATGGCGTCGTCACGTCACAATACACGTAAACAAACGTTGAAACGGTCGAGATACTAGACAAAAGTCATCTGTTCTGTCAACGATAGACAGAAATTGACTATATCATGACGTCATCATAAGTTCAGCCAATCCAGACCGTTTTCGATTACGTGGCGCCAGATTTAAAAAGATGAAGTTTTTTCGGGATTTTTTTAATAAATAATACGTACATTGTTTTGTAGTAAAATTAATGCAAATCGATTTTAAAAGCGATAATCTATACGAGTGTCAATAATTCTTTCACTGATATCCAGCTCCTCTATAATGATATACTACACAAGGAGCATTTGCTGAAGGATATTTTTGAAAAATATGAAAGTTCACAACGACAACTAAGTGACCGCTTGTTTGAGGCTGGAGAACTCCTGGATTTGGTGAAGTACAATGCTGAGAGGTATGAGTCTCTGACAAATGATCTTTCATGCAGCAGTGCCAACCAACCACCACCTCTTCAACCTCAGTCTGACTTACCCCTTCCGGTGTTAGCTCTTCCAGCAGAGACCACACAGATAAACAAATCAATATTTTTTTGTGACGAGTTAGGTTCTGGCTTTGGAAAAATTCTACTCAATTACCTAAGCCATAGTTTTACCAATCATAGTTACCATAACATAAGTTTTAAACAAATGATAAAAAGAATTGCCAATGCAAACCTTGATAATTATTGTACTATGGTTTTGCTATTAGGTAATAGCACTGGTATTACCAGAAAGGACATAGTGGATGGTGTAAACACCTTATTAAAGTTAAACATAGGTAAGCTAATGTTGTGTGCTTTTCCTTACTCAGATACTTTATCATACAATGAAAATAATTATATTTATAAGTTGAATAATACTATTCACAATCTGACATGTTGTCATAGAGACAAATTATTGTTTTTTGACACTAACAAGTTTGTTAGTGGTATTAAGTTAACTCAGAGAACTATATCTCTGTCTGGGGAATGTAGACATATGATTGCTATGTTGATAGCATATAATATTAACGAGGTTATAGCTAATATAACGAGTTCTAGTATTAGTGACGAGTCCGTGTTGCCTAGTTATACTAACAACATGGTGATTAATTATGGATCGTCATGTTGTACGAAGGAGGATCCACCACCACCACCACCACCACCACCACCTATAATACCAACATCCTTGGAGACTACTACCAGTCAGATAGGATATTCTCCTCCCGCTGGAACATACTCGGGCAATCCAGACTCTCCAGTTGTAGTTGTGGAGGTCACTCCGGATAACTATTTAAACTAGTCAGTGAGACAACAGAAGTTACCCCTTCAAATACCAAATTATTATTACAGAATAATAAAAAGGTATCTTCTGGCAATATAATTAATAATAATAAAAAACCAAAGGGAGTGCAACATATTTTAAAATTATTTAATCAGAATATCCAAGGTTGCGCTTCCAAATTATTGGAAATAGAATTGTTTTTGGAAAACACCAAGTTTGATGTCATTTGTTTAACAGAGCATTGGTTGAAAGATCATCAAGTAAAGTCAATTAATTATGAAAATTATTGTGTAGTTAGCCATTTCAGCCGAAAACGTATGATACATGGCGGATCATTAATATTAATTAAAAATTCTATTAAATCAAAAGAACGAAAAGACATAATCGGACTGTCTGTTGAACACACCATTGAATTGTCCTGTGTTGAGCTTGATAAGCATGTTATAGTATGTGTATACAGACCTCCAAGTTACCAGAATCTATCGGTGTTTGATTCTGTAATGGAAGATGTGTTAAAGAAACTTAGTACTAGTAGTAAGTCAATAATAGTATGTGGAGATTTTAATATTAATTTATTGGAAAATAACTCGAATACTGTCAGATTGTTAAGTCTTTTTAGGTCATTTGATTTGTCAAATGTTTTTATTGAACCAACCCGAGTGACAGCTTCTTCTGCCACTTGTATTGATAATGTTTTTTGTAATTGTGATTACTTACACAAAGAAATTGTAAATAAGTTGCCATCTGATCACAGTGGACAAAAAATAACATTTAGCTCCTACATGCCTTTACAAAAAATTCAAATAAGGTTTAGGACAATTACATGTAAAAAGTTAGAGAAATTAAATAATTCTTTGGCCAGTAAGTTATGTGATCAGAATTTTAATAATATAGGTGACCCAAATGAATTCTACGCCGAGTTCTTTTCAATATTAAACGCGCAGTTTAATGACACTTTTCCACTAAAAACTAAAAATATTCACACAAAGTTTTTATTTAGTGACTGGGCGACTCCAGGTATTCGTAAAAGCAGGGAAAAACTTTTTGAACTCTATGGCTTAAAGCAACATATGAATAATACAAACTTTCATCAGTATGTTGCAAAATATTCAAAAACTTTTAAAAGTGTGTGCCAAAAAGCTAAAGCTCTTTATATTAGCAATAAAATAAAATCAGCTGATGATAAAATAAAAACTACCTGGCAAATAATAAATAATGAAACAGGTAGGAAAAAACAGCCTAACACTGAATTTAATTTAGAGACTGCACATGGCCCCATCAACTCAGATGTAGAAATAGCTCAGGAATTTGAAAACTTTTTTTCTAATATTCCCCTTAAAACTACTGAAGCTTTAAATTCATCCCCCACGCTTTCTGCTGCCTTACTTAAAAAGAATGTAAAGGCATGCCCTTTGGAGTTTAGGTTTCAGCATACAAGCCCCCAGGCTGTTATAAAAGCTTTTAGAGATCTTAACATTAAATCAACAGAAGATCTCTGGGGAATGTCTGTAAAAGTATGTAGATCTTTTATCGAAACTATTGCGCCCTATTTAGCTTTCATATTTAACACCAGTGTTGACCAAGGAGTCTTTCCGGATCTTATGAAACATAGTAAAGTAGTACCATTGTTCAAATCCGGTGATAGTAAAGATCCTAACAATTATAGACCTGTGTCAATTCTACCAGTTCTCAGTAAGGTGTTTGAAAAGTTGATGCTCAATCAAATGTTACGTCACTTTAATAAAAATTCCATCTTTCATGAACACCAGTACGGTTTCACCAAAGGGCGTTGCACTACTGACGCCGGTGTTACCCTAATAAAGAACATTTTTAACGCCTGGGAAGAAGCACAAGATGCCATTGGAATCTTTTGCGACCTCTCTAAGGCGTTCGATTGCGTAAACCACGAGACACTTCTGATGAAACTGGAGCACTATGGAATTAGAAAAGCAGCACTTGACTTGCTAAGATCATACCTGAAAGATAGAAAGGTTAAAGTTCAAGTAAACGGCGTAAACTCATTAGGGTCTGAAATGACAATGGGTGTTCCTCAAGGTTCGATATTGGGTCCATTCCTCTTTTTAGTTTACATTAATGATTTACCCCAATTACTTCAAAATCAACCGAAGATGGTGTTATTTGCAGATGACACATCGTTAATCTTTAAAATAGACCGACAGTCACAAAATCTTGACGACGTGAATAACTCTATTCTTCAGGTCCAAGATTGGTTTACGGTAAATAATTTAGTACTTAATGAAAAAAAAACCAAATGCATTAGATTTAAATTACCGAATGTTAGAAGTAGCGAATGTGAAATCATATTGAATGGCCAAAAACTAGAATTTATTGATCAGACAGTTTTCCTAGGAATCACGCTAGACGAGAAATTACAATGGGGACCTCATATAACATCTATTGCGGGGCGGCTAAGCTCCGCCGCTTATGCTGTTAGAAAGATAAGACAGTTAACAGATGTAGAAACCGCGCGTTTGGTCTATTTTAGTTACTTCCACAGTATTATGTCATATGGCATTTTACTATGGGGTCGGGCTGCTGACATTGAATCCATTTTTATTTTACAAAAGAGAGCTGTCAGAGCCATTTACAATCTACGTCGTCGCGAATCTCTTAGGGAACTATTTAAAAAGGTTAATATCATGACGGTACCTTGCCAATTCATTTATGAAAATATTATGTATGTAAGAAAAAATCAACATCTTTTTAATAAAATAAGTGATCGGCATAATTTTAATACTAGAAATAAAGATAAATTAGATCAACCTTTTTTTAGATTATCTAAAGTACATACATCTTTTATGGGGTACTGTGTTAAATGCTACAACAAAATACCTTGTGACATATTGCAATTAAATGAAAGAAAATTTAAAACTCATATTAAAAGTACACTTTGTAAACAAGGATATTACAAATTAGAGGATTATATCCAAGATAAGAATGTTTGGAAACATGCTGGTCCTGCTCCATAGGACAATCTAAAAGTTTAGACAAAATCAAACTTGTTCCTAATTTAATTTATATATATATTTTTAATTATGACATCTTATTCTAATTCATTTTTACAATCTGCGACTACAGTGGCTCACACACTTGTTAAAGTTCAACTACTTTTGCATTTTTTTTTTAAATAACTTGTAAATATGTGAGCACCATGTATCTATCACTTATTTGATTTACCTGTCATTGCTTAATTTTTAATTCTTTTTACCTTTTGTGGTAGACTAATTTTATTATGGGTGCATCGTGTTCACATATAATTTTTATTATGTATACAAGACCTTGTAAAACATTTTTAAAAGAGTAACGGTGGAGTTTCTTGCCCATTCTTCTCCATACGAAAACTACCTTTTCGAATGGGCGACTAGAATCATTTCTATTTAGTTTTTTTTTTTTGACGTTCAAAAGTGCCTTTAATGTGCCTATTTGAAATAAATGATTTGACTTTGACTTTGACTTTATGACCTTATTTTTTACATTGTCAAATAGCCTATTAACAAGGAGATTTAATAAAACGACTAACAAAACTGGCTTATAAGTGCCAGAAATATTTAAATAGCCTGTCAAAACTTCTTCATGTTAATTCTATTGCCGTATTAAAACTGTGTCATTTTGAAGGATTTCTAACTTTATTTATCAGCAGAAGCTGATAAATTAAGTTAGAAAACCTTGTATTTCATGGCCATTTAAATATTTAGCCAGTAGAATGTAAACATAAAAGTCGAGAGTTGTCGTGGGACACTTTGTTGGGACGAAATTCCTTTCGCTCTTACACGCTTGGGGAATGAGAGCAAGATCGAAAAGCCACACGGCAAAAAACGCCAACCCGAAGGGGGTGGGCGTTTTACCCTTTATTTTTAACCCCTTTATTTTTTAACTTGATTTGATTTTTAATATTACTTGTTTTAGCGGCAAAAGAAATGCACACTTAGTGAACATTTTAACTGTCTTCCTTATACGGTTCATGAGATACAGCCCGCTGACAGACAGACGGGACGGACGTACAGATGAACGGATGGATGGACGGACAGCGGAAGTTTAGTAATAGGGTCCCTTTAGCACCCTTTGGGTAGGAAAGCCTAAAATGTGTTATATTTTGATCGCCACGAGACTATTGTTTCAATGTTACGGAACGGTCATGTACCTAATTAATAAATAAATAATAATTGGTATTAAAGCAAACAAATAAAAAACAGATTTGTAAGAAAATGTCTGTGACACACTTACAATGGCAATGCCATTCATTGCCTTAATTTAATAATTGTAAAAGTGGCGATTCGTCCGTTTCGAGTGTGTAAATTCGTGCGAATCTACTGATTCGCACACTCGAAACGGGCGAATCGCCACTTTTAAATAATGCTTATTATTTTTATTTTATTTACTGTTATATAGATATAAAGTCGAACATATAACCTCCTCCTTTTTGGAAGTCGGTTAAAAAGTGAAAAATAAAAACTTTTTACAAAAAAAAAACAACCTGCTTGATTTTTTAATTTGTAGTGTTTTTTTGGAAGTTTTTTTTGGAGTACACTATTTCGGAAAAAAGTGGCTGTGACATACGGACGGACAGACAGACAGACAGACATGACGAATCCATAAGGTTTCCGTTTTTGCCATTTGGCTACGGAACCCTAAAAACGAAAATATATATGACATCTACCAACCCGCACTGGGCTAGCGTGGTGAACTACGACCTACCACGAATATTATAGGCTGATTATGATATGCTTATTTATTCGAACAAGGGGACTATAACGAAGCCTATAAGTACTAGGTAGATCGTTATTTCTGAATAGATTCCGTCAAAACAAGAGTTTTTCTTGGAAGAATACTGCTTTACATATTATTTTTGCTAGTGGATTTAAATATTGAGGTCATTGTGGTATTGAAGAGTTAAGAAATAATGTAGCCTCGGTTTTTCCCACTAGATTACTACCTACGGTTGTTGACAAAGATTGTAATATAGCGGATATTTCCTGTACGGATCTTCATAAATTGTTCTAGTGGAAAAACACAAGGTGATTTCGACAAAATTGGCATATTTTTTTAAATGTGTTATTATAAGGTATTTTCCATTGTGCGTTCACCGTTTATGTATAGACGCCAGCACATCAAGCTACTATAATCTGTCAAATTTCTTTAATAGATTTTCAACTTTATCGCTAAAAGATAAGGTTCAAGATTGGTTGGGAAAATTTGACAGTTTCGGGTAGATTGATGTGCTGGCGTCTATACGGGAAAGTGTCCTACGGGAACGTAGTATTGGGATAACAACTTTCCTATGTGTTAATCCAGGTTATAAATTACTATCTGTGTGCCAAAATTCATCCAAATTCGTTCAGATGTTTTTGCGTGATTGAGCAACAAACATCTAAACATAATAATATTAGTAGGATTAAGATTCTCTAATCCTACTATAAATTGTGGGAGTTGTGGAGGAATCCTACTAATATTATAAATTGTGGGAGTTGTGGAGGCACTCGCCTGAAGTAAATATAAGCAAAATAAAATAAACAGACGTTCGAGTTCATTAAATAATACTTGAAATAATGTGCATGCAAACTCTATAGTTTGCATGCACATTATTTCAAGTAATGAAAATGTATATAGTAGATAATGAAATGTCTTATATTAGATTAAAAAAACGGCCAAGTGCGTGTCGGACTACGCACAGTGAAGGGTTCCGTAGTTTGAATGAATATTGACGAATGCACAATACATTTGTCATCATCATCATAATGAGCCTATAATGTTCCCACTTGGACATAGGCCTCCTCTCTTCGAGAGGGACTGGGTGGGTAATAATTTACCACGCGGGCCCATTGCGGGTTGGTAGATGTCACATGTCTTCGAATGTTTGGTTCTAGGACATGCCGGTTTCCTCACGATGTTTTCCTTCACCGTTTGGAGAGCAGCGATGATAAAATTATTTACACAAAGTAAACCCAGGTAGGGGCTCTACTTGGGTTCGAACCCGCCGTCCGTTGGCACCCTTTGGGTACGAAACTACTTCAAAATCATAAAACAAAACCTAACAACAAACTAAATGGTGTCAAAAAATCGACCACTTTTAATTGAATATTTTAAATATAACCTACGAGTAAATCCCTAAATTCGAAAGAAGAAATAAGAGCGGGAGAAGTTATGAAGTTATTTGATAATTTCTCAACCAAAACAATAAAATGAAAAAGGTAAGCAACAGATAAACTTTTTTTGATAGGTACGCAAACCGATTTGTCTCTGGTCGCTTGCCCGCAGCAAACGCTTTGGTTTACATTACATAAATTATAGACTGAAAGGAGCAAAACAAAATTTTATTGACATTACGTAATCACAATACGTAAAATTCTAAAAACCTTTAATTAATCTATCTGCCTGAGCAAGATTAATGTCTATCAAAATTAAAATCTGTCTCCTGCATCATTTTAAAACGTTCGTGATAAGCCAATCAGAAATCGGTATAATAAATTATGAAACACCCTGACTTAAAGGCGTAGTATAATTATTCAGCCTATAATGTTCCCACAGCTGGGACTCAGGCTTTCACTCCTCGAGAGGGAAAGGGCTGTAATCTATCACGCAGGCAGGTTGGTTGATAATTCCAAATAATTAAAACTGTTTTTAAAAGAAAGTACAACGAAATTTTAAAAATTATAAAATATATTTTATAAATCACTAGCTTCCGCCCGCGGCTTCGCCCGCGAGGTATGTCGATAAAAACTTCCTATGTCCTTCCCCGGGATGCAATCTATCTCTCTGCCAAATTTTATCGAAATCCGTTCAGTGGTTTAGGCGTGAAAAGGTAACATACATATAGACAGACAGAGTTACTATAAAATTTATAATATTGAGTACGGAAGTATGGATTTTTGTCTCCCATATTCAAACATCATCATCTGCCTAGCCTTTTCCCAACTATTTTTGGGGTCGGCTTCCAGTAACTGCAGCTAGCTCATCTAAATACCATTTTACATGGAGCGACAGCCTATATCTGACCTCCACAACCCAGTTACTGGGTAATATTGAGTGCATGACAGACCAAAGACCAAAATATCGTAAACTTCTTCAATTTATTAAGTTAAACTAACAAAAGCAGAGGTTATACATCGGCCCATGAATAAAATCTAATGAAAAATGGTACTACCAACCCGTATGCAAGTAGCTGGCATGCCAGTATGGTATTCACCAATCAGAAGTTATTATGGCACACGGCATGCAAGCTGATTGGTGAATGCCATGATGACTTGCAGGCTACTTGCATACTTTTGTGCCAGCTACTAGCATGTGTATCCTTAAGAATAAAGACATCTGCAGCATCAGGGTATCGGCAACAATTTCAAGGATAACAATATCTTGGTGTCGCAACTGATATGTACAGTCACGAGCACTAATATGTCAACACTTGGCAACTTTCAATAGGCTATTTGACAATGTAAAAAATAAGGTCATAATTATTGACACTCGTATAGATTATCGCTTTTAAAATCGATTTGCATTAATTTTACTACAAAACAATGTATTATTTAATAAAAAAATCCCGAAAAAACTTCATCTTTTTAAATCTGGCGCCACGTAATCGAAAACGGTCTGGATTGGCTGAACTTATGATGACGTCATGATATAGTCAATTTCTGTCTATCGTTGACAGAACAGATGACTTTTGTCTAGTATCTCGACCGTTTCAACGTTTGTTTACGTGTATTTTGACGTCACGACGCCATATTGTTAAAGATAGCGTTTTGGCGGCTTATTTAAACAGTACATTTTTATTTACTATTTTCTAAAAGAAATACATTATGCAATTTGAAGTAATAGGTTTTTGTGGGCTCGTTAGACACCATTAAATTATCTGAGATGTTTATCAGAAACCAGTCAAATAGCCTATTGCGATTTTTTTGGGAACTAACAAATGCGACGTTGAAATAAGACATTATACGCAAACCTATGGGTTCGAAAATACTTTGTTCGTAATAACATATAATTTCATTCAAAAATGAAGGAGAAAATCGTCTTTGAATAAAGCCAAGTGTATACATACTTATGCTCGTGACTGTACCCACCTCTTATCGAAAGCTACGCTTGCCGCGGTTGGTCCGTGGATGAGTTACTATCTTTAAATATCGAGACCCTTCCGTGCCTCGGAAAGCACGTTAAACCGTTGGTGCCGGCTGTCATCCTTGGATCTTTGTCGTTACGGGTCGTCAGAAGTCCGAAAGTCTGACAACTAGTCTTAGCAAGGGGTATCGTGTTACCCAGTAAATGGTTTGTGGAGGTCAGATAGGCAGTCGCTCCATGTAAAATACTTCTATTCAGCTGCATCTGGGTAGACTGGAAGCCGACTCAAACATTTATGTAGTTGGGAAAAGGCTAGGTAGATTGATTGATCTACAAGGTGTTATTGAATTAACCCAAAACCTCTTACGAGGTCATTGTACTCATCATTATGAACAACTTTTACTATGGGGCCAAACCAGAAATCGCGAAAAAAAAATCAGCTGTTCCCTACATTTTGACGAGTTATGCAAACATAAATGGCCCCATAGTAAAAGTGGTTCATAATGATGAGTACAATGACCTCTTAAGAGGTTTTAGGTTAATTCATTAACACCCTGTATAAGAATAATTAACCTTAATAACGCAATATTAACCTTAATTTTCCAATTAATTAAAATATGGCGGAGAATATCAATTAACGCTGACTCATAGAATTCTATGTCTCGACAACTAAAGGAGAACCCCTTAGTAACAATATCAATACGTACGTCACCGATTTCCCTTTAAGAACATTATTCATAAAACCCTCCAAAGTTGGAAATACCCATAGCACAATAAAATCGACGATGCACTATCATGCGTCACCAAGATCCAGACCGGTCGTAAAGTATCGCTGTCCTTGTCACACGCACACAAACCTCAATTAGCCTGTCTTTTTTACACGGTTATCCTATTAGCTAAGACTATTTGTTTATATATAAAATGTTTGCAGTCGTTTAATTCATTAGTTTGTTTACGTTCGCCGTGTGAACACGGAAATATCAATAAAATATATAAATTATAGCTGTGATTAATTAGATTTGTTTAAAATCAGTTCAACTTTGTTCTTGTGATTACGTGTTTTTTAAGAAAAAAATAATTTAAAGTGAGTTTCTACAACATTTTAAATACTTATATTTATTTACTATTTAAGTATATTTTCTTGGTTTTTTAACGACCTGACATAGAGGTCAATCTGAAATGAGTTGAAGGCGCATTTGCACTGCAATACTTCGAGGCAGTTTATACAGGGTTATTGGTAAAACATTAACAACCTCTTAAGAGGTCATTGTACTCATCATTATGAACAACTTTTACTATGGGACCAAACATGAAATCGCGAAAAAAAAAATCTGCTGATCCCTACATTTTTGCTCGTATAACTCGTCAAAATGTAGGCAACATCAATTTTGTTTTGCATCTGCTAAACTCCATCTCGTATGAGCAGCTTTTCACAGTTTTCTGAGTTTCCCACAGAAAACTATGAATAAATTATAATACTATGTATCTTGGGATTCGAAAACTGTAAATATTTCAAATTTTTGGTAACAAGCTCCTTTCTGTCAGCTAATGACAAACATACTGCATCTATCAATAAATTTTCGACCCCCAAAATACAGGCAAATGCCTAGTTTGGGGGTCACCGTCCGGTAGAAGCTAGTATATAGATCTATTTTGAATTTTAAAACCATTCCACTTTGTATTCCTCGCCTTAAGAGTTCCTACAAATACGGAAATATAGTGTTAAAACAGACACTCCAGTTACTTTCGAATCTGTATTCTGGGGTCTACCCTGTAAGCACGAAATCCGTAGGTTAAGCCGAAATTACGGGAATTACCTACTCCATCTCACCTACAGATAATAAGATTACTACGGGGTCCGGCCTAAGAATGAATGACAACACGACTTGACAGTAATTTGTCCTTACTCTTGAATTCCCGATGTATCTTTGCCCGTCCGAAAAAATTAGTTATTCGGGAGTAGGGTATAGCATATGTGAGGCTAGCCAGAGCAAAAGGGAAATAAAAGTATTTACTTGAATAAGTAAGCATGATTTATTTACTGGGTACAAACACTGGGTAAAAATAAAAGCACAAATAATATTACGGCAATAGATTTATAGTTATATTATTACAGTTCTCAGTACTTACATGGGTATTACACGATCCTTACACTTTCACAGTTCAACCACTACTGACTTGCTAAAATGGCGCTACCACGTAAGTTTTTAAATCCCTCCACTTTATCAAACTCAAATAGTCAGTTGACTATCCGTCGAGTTGAATATCCGGTGGCGCCATTTTAGCATTTTAAACAAATCAAATAACTGTCAAATTATAATCAAATACAATATTGTGTTATTTCAAAAATACCTTAAATAACATAAAGATACCTAAACATTTATATAAATAGCTAACATTCGGCCATCCAAAATCTCGTACGTCCTCGTACGGTAAAAAAAAAAATAGTATTAAAAGTGACAGTAGATTAATAATGAATTATTTCTTGTACACACTATACAATGCTTTCGTATATCCTCAATAGTTTTATCTTCTATAACAATAATAATATCAACCTGATAACATTATTATAATGAATTACTAATTCACCAATAGAATTTAATTCAACAATAAAATTAATAATACCAGTTTTCATCTTTACTTTAGCTGTAAACATTTAAGTTATCACAAGTTCCCCTGCACCTACAAAAGAACCTATGGCAACTCAAATATTCACATTTACATAAACATACCTAATAGTATTCTTCTCTTACGCAGTAGGTACATACTTTACAATAATATTGAAAATTAGAAGTAACTAAATCTCACATCTTATTATTTTATAGTGCATGTTTAACAAATCAATGTCCTGAATACTACAAGCAACAGGCTTCCTTACATCCTTAATACTAATAGCAATAGCGCTAATATGTCCTGAATACCAGTGGCAACAGGCCCCATTATGTCCTGAATACCAGTGGCAACAGGCCCCGCTATGTCCTGAATACCCCTGGCAACAGGCCCCACTATGTCCTGAATACCAGTGGCAACAGGCCCCATTATGTCCTGAATACCAGTGGCAACAGGCCCCGCTATGTCCTGAATACCCCTGGCAACAGGCCCCACTATGTCCTGAATACCAGTGCAACAGGCCCCACTATGTCCTGAATACCAGTGGCAACAGGCCCCATTATGTCCTGAATACCTCTGGTAACAGGCCCCACATGTCCTGAATACCCCTGGCAACAGGCCCCACTATGTCCTGAATACCAGTGCAACAGGCCCCACTATGTCCTGAATACCAGTGGCAACAGGCCCCATTATGTCCTGAATACCTCTGGTAACAGGCCCCACATGTCCTGAATACCCCTGGCAACAGGCCCCACTATGTCCTGAATACCAGTGGCAACAGGCCCAAAATTATTCTTACATATCCACATCAACAAAAGATAAATGACCTGTAAAATCAATACAAGTTATTAAAACAAATATAAATCAATCCTTAGTTTCATTTACCAACAGTATCATCGTATTCACGTCATTAATATTGTAACAAATATTATCAATTATCACTAATTATCACCACATACATCTACTACTAGCTAGACATAGTACCACCATACAGCACATCTACTCACAGATAGTCTTAATATATTATTCTGGGTCAGTACCGTCACTTTCTTCACTTAGAGACTCATCGTGGGGTCTTTTAAAATTCAACCAAGGTTTTATTTTGTCCACCGCCACTACAGCAGAGTATAATTTATTGCCCTTTCTGGTCAAAGGGGTGTCTTCTATTTGAAACCTATCACAATCGTAAACCTTTGTTATCCTGTAGGGACCCTGATATTTAGGTACAAGTTTTTTACTCTGTCCTGTAGCGGGTACTTGCCTTTCTACACTAACTAAGTCACCTATTGAATACTCATGAGGCTTACAACGTTTCTTATCATATAGTTCTTTGGCCTTTTGTTGAGACAATCTTATATGGGAATTAATATTTTCCCTAATTTCAGTAATATTCTGCTCGTCAGTAATATCTGTTACATCGTCGCCTAATTCCGAGACTATTTTATTGTCACTTGATCCTGATAGCCTTGTTCCGAAAAGAGCCTCAGAAGGAGTGCGATTAATGCCTTTATTAAAAGTATTGTTCACACCCCATTGCACATCTAACAAGTGTTCGTCCCATTTATTGTCAGCCGTGCCTACACACTTTGCAGTGAGAGCGTCTATTATTGTTTTGTTGTAGCGCTCTACCTGCCCGTTGGCTCTAGGAGTGGCTACAGCATTCAATATATGTTTCACACCCTTATCGGTCATAAATTTCCTAAAAATATCACTGGTAAATGAAGTACCGCGGTCAGATATAAGCCGCCTTGGGACTCCAAAAATACCAAAGTACTCGCGGAATACTTTTATTGATGTAGAGGACTTCGTATTCCTAACGGGTTTTAAATAGATATATCGACTGTAAGCATCAACAATTACAAGTATGTACATATTTCCTTTACTACTTCGTATAAACGGTCCTACATGGTCCACGTGGATTGTATCAAAAGGAGTAGCGACTTTATCAATCGGATGCAAATACCCAGGTTTTTTTCCACCCATAGATTTCGAGTAACTACATTCTAGACACGAATTAACGTATTTTTTTACAAAATTTCGCATTTTTTTGAATCAATAATGTGACTTAATTTTATCTAACGTCTTGTCAATAGCAAAATGACCAATGTCATCGTGGTTCTGCTTAACTATTTGCCAGCGAACTCCTTTTGGTACAACCCATTTATCCCCAGATGCCGTTATTCTAAACAACTTATCATTTTTCAATTTGTAATTGGTTTTAATATCTATAACATTATCTAAATTAGGGTCTTTTAATATTCCTACAATTCTTTGTATTTCGCCATCCGAACGTTGGACTGTGGCTAACCAATTATCATCATTAACAATCATTACATTGAATTTTGTTTGTACGTCGTTTATAGGATTACGGCTTAGGGCGTCCACGTGAGACATTGATTTCCCTGGTCGGTATTCAATACTAAAGTTAAACTCCTGCATTTGCTCCCACCATCGAGCTACCCGAGGAATCATGTCCCTTTTCTGGAAAGTGGCTCTTAAAGAATTGCAATCAGAGACTATCTTAAATGGGATCCCAATTAAATAAACTCTAAATTTATGTAGAGATGATACAACTGCTAAGGTTTCAAGATCATAAGATGAATAATTCTGCTCCTCTGGAGTCGTTTGCCGACTAAAATATGCAACAGGTCTAAGAACACTATCATATTTTTGAAGGAGGATACCGGCAACGCCTAATTTACAAGCGTCAGTATGCAGTTCTGTGGTTAAATTTGGATCGTATAAAGCCAAAGTAGGCTTACGCATTAGTTCAGCCTGCAACTTTCTAAATGAATTTTCTTGATCTGGGCCCCAAACCCATTTAATATCCTTCCTCAACAAATATGTCAGTGGTTTTGCTATAACTGAGAAATTTGGCACAAATCTTCTAAAGAAACTGGCTAAGCCAAGGAACTGTCGAACATTATGTTGACTAATAGGAGTTGGAAACTTCTCTATTGCTTCTACCTTCTTTGATCCAGGTCGAATACCATCAGCAGATATCTCAAACCCCAAGAATTCTACTTTAGGACTAAAGAACATACATTTGGATAAATTCAATGTGAGACCAGCCTGACTAAATAACTGTAATATCGATTCTAACCGTAAAATACCCTCATCAAATGTTTTAGATGGTATAATAACGTCATCTAAATACGCCAGCGCCTCCCTATGACGCGCTTTACCTAATATTTGGTTCATAAGACGTTGAAAGGTTGCTGGAGCATTTGCAAGACCAAACGGCATTCTGTTGAATTCAAAATGGCCGTCTGGTGTTACAAACGCAGTTTTATGTTTGTCTTCTTCTCTAATCTGAATTTGATAATAGCCTGATTTTAAATCAAGTGTAGTATAAAGCTTATGGCCTGCAAGTACATCTAACTGATCATCGATCAACGGCATAGGATATTTTTCTTTAATAGTCTTCTTATTTAACGCCCTATAATCTATGCAAAGTCTAACCTCGCCACTCTTCTTCCTGACAAGCACGATTGGACTAGCATATGCCGATGTTGATGGGCGGACTATACCGTTGTCCAATAGTTCTGAAACCATATTTCTAACTTCCTCTTTCTCTTTAATAGCTAACCTATATGGTCGGTAAACTACAGGTTCATTGCTATCAAGATTTATTGCCATTTCTCCTACTGAGGTACAGCCTAACTCATTTAAATTGAATGCGAAACAGCCTCTAAACCGGTTTAATAAAGTCAGTAACTGTTCCCGTTCGGCAGTAGATAAATTTGAACCAGTGTCAACATTTAAATTACTAATAGGATCTAAGCACGAAACTGAATGAACTTTAAATTGACTTTCTTCACGTGCGACCCTGCCTCTAGCGATAAGCTTGTTCTTACGTAACGTAATAGGAACAACACCCCATGAATTTAGCACTATTTCCCCTGTTCCGTCTTGAATACGAAATAACCCTGTTAAAACTGAGAACATAGAATCAGCTTCAATCCTAAAACCTCCATCAACAAATATTGTTCCATCATAACTAGGCTCTGTGTAAACATCAACTGTTGTTATTCCAGAAACGGTGGTGTCACTTTTACAGTACAAATCTATCCTGTTATTTTCAGTAATTGTATGACTTAACTCTTTAATTTCTAAATGCTCTTTAGTTTTAAGAATCTCAATGTGTGGCTGCTCTGTAAAAGTGTGACCAATCATCACTGGTACTTGCATAACACTATCTGGTACTATCACCAACTCTACGTTGGCGACTACGTCATCAATAGAAATACAAACAGACTGTTTGCCCAAAGAAAGAACGGTTGAATTTCCAAATCCTACTAGCACTGAATTGTCTACTTCATAACCTACACCTAGCTTTTTAAATTCAGTTAATTTCATCATAGAACACTCACTACCTAGATCTACATATGACTCAAATGGAACATTATTAATTATCGCGACCTTAAAATATTTATCATTGGTTTTCCCCAAACTAGAGACACGCATGACATTCTTTTCAGCCACTGGAAGTTTAGTAAAACAATTATTTGTTTCATGCCCAAATCTGTTGCATCTAGTACATTTTTTTACAGGTTGTGAGCATTGTTGTATATGATGGCCCTCTTGCTTACAGTTAAAACAACGTTGAGGCCTGTTTGGGACACGCGGTTGAGAATCCTGTTTACCGACATTTTTACTGGTGGCAGTGATAGTTTTACGGTCACCAGGTTTTACGTTTTTAGAATTTCGTAAGTATGTAAGTAGTTTATCGGGGTCATCAAATTGTACTGCTTCTGCCCCTAATCGTACCGAACGGTCGTCAATCCCATGCAAGATACAGTCTACTGCTCTCCTACCTACTATACCGCACCTATTGATCAACGCTATTTTATCATAGTAATAATTTTCTAAAGAGTCTCCGAAGCGAGCTCGTTTAAAAAGCATTTCGCTAAGCATCTGGCCGTAATTTTCATCGGAAGGGAAAGCTGACCGTAGTTTATCCTGCCACTCTCCCCATGTAAAAAGTACAGATGGTAAACCCTCGTACCAACGCTGAGCTACCCCACGCAATTTCGGAAGGGCAAAATGAACGGTTTGCTTTCCGGACCACCCATAAATTGAAGCGCACTCATTAACTTTATGTAGCCACATCGACATAGTTTGTTCTTTCTTTGCCGGGTCAAATTCTGGTACAGCATTATTGAGATTCCCTAGTTTATGCATAGGATCTTCTCCTTTCAAAGACGTTAAAACTTCTAGAAGTTGTGACATGCTAACATTATTAGTAGTACACTCACCGACACCATTCGGTTGCTGATTGTAGTTTTCAACCCGGTGCGTGGTTGCATTCGGTCCGGAGCCGCGTGTTCCATTCCTGGACTGGCGGCTGCAGGACCGGCTCCTGGGCCGGCGACAAGCACCGCGGCGCCTATCGCAGCACCGCGAGTCGCGCCTCCCCAGTACCACGGAACGTTGGCTGCACTCGCTCACGGGTGACAGTGACCGGCTGGCGCGCCGATGTGAGCGGCGACAGCTCCGACTTCTGTACCGCTGTCTTCGTTGAACTTCTCTGGCATCCGCACGACTCCGGGAGCGGGGCGAACGGCTGCAGCCATGACCCCTTTCCGGACTGCATGAGCGCCTCTCTGATCTTCGTCGAGGTGTCCTTACAGCACGGCTACCCGAAGGTAACACCCGGCTCCGCGATCTTCGCGCACACTTGTCACGTTCTACTGCGTGAGATTGCTCACAAGGCGACAATAGGCTATTTGACAATGTAAAAAATAAGGTCATAATTATTGACACTCGTATAGATTATCGCTTTTAAAATCGATTTGCATTAATTTTACTACAAAAAAATGTATTATTTATTAAAAAAATCCCGAAAAAACTTCATCTTTTTAAATCTGGCGCCACGTAATCGAAAACGGTCTGGATTGGCTGAACTTATCATGACGTCATGATATAGTCAATTTCTGTCTATCGTTGACAGAACAGATGACTTTTGTCTAATATCTCGACCGTTTCAACGTTTGTTTACGTGTATTTTGACGTCACGACGCCATATTGTTAAAGATAGCGTTTTGGCGGCTTATTTAAACAGTACATTTTTATTTACTATTTTCTAAAAGAAATACATTATGCAATTTGAAGTAATAGGTTTTTGTGGGCTCGTTAGACACCATTAAATAATCTGAGATGTTTATCAGAAACCAGTCAAATAGCCTATTGGTGTACGTTTTCCATGATTAAACTGAAACAAAATATCAACGGACAAAAAGTTGCATTTGAAATAAATTAAACGCTACGCATGGCTTAGAAGCGGACTACAAACAATTTAAAATAAAAATGGGATCAAATAACGACCACGGACTTAGATAACTTCAAACGATTTGGTAGAGTATATATTCAAATATATCGAGCAACAGAAAAAAAAATATTAGAAAGAAACAATAAAAAGCTGTTTAGAATCAAATAACAGTAATAGAAGTTAGGTACAAACAATCCCACTTCTGAAATGTGAGGCTAGCCAGAGCAAAAGGGAAATAAAAGTATTTACTTGAATAAGTAAGCATGATTTATTTACTGGGTACAAACACTGGGTAAAAATAAAAGCACAAATAATATTACGGCAATAGATTTATAGTTATATTATTACAGTTCTCAGTACTTACATGGGTATTACACGATCCTTACACTTTCACAGTTCAACCACTACTGACTTGCTAAAATGGCGCTACCACGTAAGTTTTTAAATCCCTCCACTTTATCAAACTCAAATAGTCAGTTGACTATCCGTCGAGTTGAATATCCGATGGCGCCATTTTAGCATTTTAAACAAATCAAATAACTGTCAAATTATAATCAAATACAATATTGTGTTATTTCAAAAATACCTTAAATAACATAAAGATACCTAAACATTTATATAAATAGCTAACACATATATCTTCTTCCGTTTACGGACTTATAAAGTACGCCCCCAGAACCTTAAGAGGAAATGCGGGTGGTCTTTTCTCCATAGAAACGTTCTCGCCTGTTTTCTTTCTGGTTAATTACCGTAAAGCAATTATTTTTTTACAGAATAATAAATATTAACTACTATTGTATGTCCCTATGTTTT
The DNA here is from genome assembly GCA_948474745.1 of Oligia latruncula. Lineage (NCBI taxonomy): Eukaryota > Metazoa > Arthropoda > Insecta > Lepidoptera > Noctuidae > Oligia > Oligia latruncula. The sequence continues at coordinate 12,059,509 of OX419702.1, read as the reverse complement.
CGTTTTGATGATATATTATTTTTATAAGCACTAGAACCCTCAAAAAATGCCGATTTAAATCGTTGTCAACAACAGAGGTCTAGTGTACAAATTTGACAACTAGTAATGAAATAAGAAAAACATAGGACACAGTAACATCCTTCTTATTCAGTTTATGAAATATCTTTTAAATTGATCCAATATTGGAGGAGGAAATAGGTGAGACCCAATCCTCGAATTATGAGTTTTTACTTAGGCTTTTTAAAAAGTCTCTCCGACCGCATTTCCTCTTAATAATAATAATAATAATTTATTTATTTTACAGACAACAAACGGTCCACACTGACAAAAACAAAAATACATAAAAGATGTTAGTAACAAATATATCCTATGTTAGTACTTATATACTAGTATGTTAGTAACAATGTGGCTTATGATCTATGTTAATACTTATACACTACGACAGACAGTGTTGTTTTAATGAGATGTCCCATTATGGAGCTCTCATCAAGCCTGTCAAATAAACATAATAAATTCTCTAACAAGTTTCCGTTTTACTTCATGCTCATAACAGTTGTTTCCACTGCCTCTTATCACTGTGATACGAAGGTGACGTAGAGGTCAGGTTTGTTATCAGTTCGTGGTTTTATTGTGGTCAACAGACCTTGCTATACCTACTGTTATAATAGGAAGTCTATATAGTTTAGGTATTTCATTCTTCGTGGGAAATACCTACTAGGGTATTTTTTTTTTATAAACCGCATGTCATAATATGGGACAAAGTAATTCCTGAAGCTCTTTAGATTGATTTGGTTATCGAAATGACGTCATTTTTCCGCGGTCGCTAAAATTACAATAAAAATCGTATACATAAATAATGAGGGCCCGTAGCTAAATAATAACAGCCGCACAGGTCGATCGATCAGGTTATGCTATGCTTGTGCCGCGGTTGGTCTGTGGTTGGGTGATCATCTTTACATATCGAGACCCCTCCGTGCCTCGGAAAGCACGTTAAACAGTTAGTTCCAGCTGTCATCGTGGATATTTGACAGTCGTTACGGGTAGTCAGAAGCCCGAAAGTCTGACAACCAGTCTTACCAAGGGGTATCGTATTACCCAGTCACTGAGTTGTGGAGGTCAGATAGGCAGTCGCTCCATGTAAAATACTGGTATTCAGCTGCATCCTATTAACAGTAACTTACTAATAAATGATAAATGTAAACTTGTGATGATGCGAAGAGTCTGTTCAGATTCATAGACCAACTGTAATTCGTAGCAGTATGCAATTAAGGCATGATTGGGCTGTCATATGCATTGCTGAACCTATAAAAGTCCCTAATTAAATAAAGAATTAAAAAAAAAGTAAACTTCATTTAAGTAACAACATTTTTTCTCCTTTCAGTACTCCACAATGAAGACCATCGTAGTATTCTCAGCCATCCTCATCAGCTGCCTTGCCCAAAGATCACCGTACGCAGGCAGGCTCCCCATAGGATTCCCCTATGTCCCTCCCAGCACCACTACTCCGAACCCTTCAGGACTGGGAAACAGGTAATATTATCATAAACTTACAGAAATAGTCGTATAGTTTTTAACTGTATAAATTCAATCCAACCAATTTTTAACCGCCAAAAAAGGAGGAGGTTCTCAAGTCGATGCGTAGGATACATTTTTTTTTTAATGTATGACAATTTTTTTGTCATAAATATTCTAAAGTGTAGGTGACGTTACAGAGAATTACATTATATAAATAAACAAAAGAACATGATAGAATGATTAGGCTTTGTCCAGTAGTGGACGAACGTGGACTGCTGACATAAGAATACATTACATTTAAATTCGATTTAAAAAATTAAAATCAGTCTTGACGCCATTTTAAAAAATAAAATCAAAATTTTAAAATTCCAGATTCGGAGATGAAGTCGGCACCACAACTACAATCAGGATCCCTCTAGAAGCCCTCGGTGATGTGGAACTTGTTCAGAGGCTGAGCAAGTTGCCTATTGACCAGCAACCTTTCTGGCTTATCAACTGGAGGGCCCTAGAAGCAAACAGGAACAACCCACAGTCTTATCCACAAAGAGGCAACAATTTTGTCGATACTAACATTAACTCCAACTCCATTCAGTTCCAAAGATAAAATGAAACGAAGAACTTTTAAGTTAAGAATTTTAAAAACAAAAACGTAAGACTGTTTCGAAATTTAAACAGAACGAAGCTACAAGACAGAATATTAAAGGATGATGCCCATTTTGGTACCCCCTCCATTAGTCATGGCTGTGATAAACAACGTTGGATAGCTCTTTTTATACTGAATAGAAGGTACTATGGCGCCTTATTCTTTCCTTCAGAGTTATACTGTACCAAACATGTCAGTTTTAGCAATAATCACATTACTAGGTATGAGACAAGTTTTTTGCGATTTGTTTTCTAGTACTCTAACCTCAGTTTGTCTTCCTCAGTCAGTCTTTGCATCCTTATGCGAAACTGCATCGATTAGAATCATAAAAATAAAATGTAAGAATCAACGGTTTTCTAGCTGACTGAACCATTTTTCCAAAATCTGTTAATGTAGTTAGCAATTAATCAAGAAGCTAAAGACAGTCTCCAACGAACATTTTTCTGTAACTGCAACGGTTAAAGTAGCTTCCCTTACTAACTCGTCTCTCGGAATCAAAACAAAGGCCATTAGAACTCTTGTTTTTAGTCTTAATACCTTTCTAATGTTATATCATTTATTCCTAATTGGAGCTGGAACCAGCTTTGCATACATTTTGTTGCATCATCCTTTAATTTTTTAAACTGAATGCTGAATATTTAGGTCGTTACGAATGGTCGTTACGAACCTCAAATGGATTTAAAATCACATTTATTACATACCTACTACATTGTTAATTAATATTTCGCCACAAAAGTAATAATTACTTATTGGAATCAATTAACCATAATCATCACAGAGCTGGTTGTTTCAAACGGTTGGTTAACGTAACATACCTACGTCAAATAATAACGATTACATACTCGTTACTATTTGACGTACGGCAAGGCCATCATTTTGTAATTGTAATTTGAAACAACGCTTTTTTTTGGTTTAACCATAGTTAGCGCCATTTTTGATGTATACACGTGCATCAAGTGGACGTGAAACAACCGCTCATAGTCCTTACATGTTAAAAAAGACTGATATTTAGGACAAGTTGAATACATTAGCTACTAATTAAAAATTATTCTTAGTATGTTATTATTTTTAAAATCGATAATATTAGTCATAATTACTATGTAAGTAAATAAATAAAAAAACTATAAATTAAGTTTTATACATGAATTTTATTTTCCAAGTCATAATCAACAAGACAATAACAACACGAAATTGGTACAGTATAATAGCATAATCAGCCTATACTTTTCCCACTGCTGGGACACGGGCCTCCTCTCTGTGAGAGGGAGTGGGCCGTAATCCAGGTAAATGTCACATGTCTTTGATTTTTTTGTTCTAAGCCATGCCGGTTTCCTCGCGATGCTTTCCTTCACCGTTTTGAGAGCAGTGGTGATGAAATTAAATACACAAAAGAGCCTTTCTGGGTTCAAACTCACGAAACATACAACTCGTGTTAAATTGAAACTCTCAGCCACCTCAAGGTCATACAGAGTTACCAACGTGACGTGCAGTATACTGTACGTACAGGGAAGTTGTACATGATAGAACTTTCACCTCAGTCTGTATTGGTATTAGTCATGAGCCAAAATTGTCACAATTATGATGACATTTATAGCTGGCGACCAATATAGGAGTACATTCAAGAAAAAAAAAAACATCTTCAGCATCGTCTTTCCATCTGTAATGTCTCAGTAGCAAGATTCTGGATTTGTGCCCAGACCTGCCCAGTTGATGGCAATAGGCTTGCCCCCTATTATATGGGACTTGAACATAACTGTCAAAATGTGGGTGTTCTAATAGAGATACCTCTCCCTAATCCGTCAGGAAACAGAGTAGTTATGCCATAATAAATCCTTAAAAATTCTCGAGTTTTCACACTTCAAGAAGACTTATCATTTTCATTCATTGTCCCCAGTACAGCTTTATTAAACGAAACTCGTTTCATAACAAACCCTTCTATTTACAGTGCTAATGATTGAATAAATTATTCGCCCAATTCGCTTTAATGGCCGTTCACAGTTCGTATTCGGGCCATATTTCCTGAACTTTAGCATTTAAGTGCCTTAATTGTTTGACAAAACAAAATTATTTTAAAATAATTAATGGGTTTAATTAATTCTGCTTGGCGTTTTTGTTAAGTGTCTGTTCCTGTCGAAAGTTTACTTTTTTGTTTACCTAAGTATACTTATCTAGTGAGAGCAGAGTGGTGGCTCTGTGGAACCGACCGCGACTTACGAGTTGTAGGTTGTAGGTTCGAACCCTGACAGGCGCTTTACTTTCTGTAAATTGCCTTAGCAGAATACCAGCGCTGCGACATTTAGGAAATAAATGTCGCAGCATCATGCTGAGATAGGAGCCTTTTGGCTTCGTATAGGACTTTCTGTTTAATTTTTCCGTTTTGTTACTTTTTTTATACAGGGTTATTGGAAAAACACAAACAACCTCGTCAGAGATACAGTAGTATCTCATAAAAGGCCCATAGTAAAAGTTGTTCATAATGATTAGTATATAGAGGTATGAGGAACAGGGTGTAAAGTTCACTCATACTCTATAGAAAAGGGAGGATCCTCCGACCAGACGGGTGTTATGTCTGGCGGGCAACTGCCCAATGATTCATGTCGGGCCGTTGTATCTATGCTAATTGCGCGGTAAACTCTGCTTGCGCGATGCAGGATTTGTGTGACGTCAGTATGACGCGTTGTTCCCATGTGGCGTTGTAGATACCGCTACAAGTACAATAACCTCTGAGGTTGTTTGTGTTTTTCCAATAAGCCTGTATATGTAATTTGGTTATTTTTATTTTTGAATGTGTTTAGTTTAATTTGTGATCTTCCTGTATGACTTCCAATAAATACTTTTTCTTTCTTTCTTTCGTCACAACTGCTCTCGAAACGGTGAAATAAAACATCGTGAGGAAACCGGTATATCCTAGAACCAAAAAATCGAAGACATGAAATGTGACATGTACCAATCCGCACCGGGGCCGCGTGGTGGATTGCGGTCCACTTCCTCTCACAGAGAGGAGGAATGTGTCCCAGCAGTGGGAACATTATAGGGTGATTATGATGTATACTTATACCATTGTCATTGGATCTCTGTACTACTCTCATCTAAAAGCCTATACGCCAATACTGAATCACCATTACCATAGCAGCATGGCAGAGATATCTTACGCAGTAGCTACCAATGATTCTGCTGAATACAATTATGTATAGTCCGCGCGGAACTAGTTGGCCGCGCCTTGGATGGGGACGGTGAGGGCGGCGGGGTTGCCTATTGTTCGCAATGCACGTACTGAGTAATGATAAAGCGCCCCCGCCCCTCCGTCCCACCGCTCACATACCTTAGGTGCGGCCAACTAGTTCCGCGCGGACTATAGCAGAATCATCAGAAAGGCTTTTCAATCAAGACCATTCACAACCACTCGATACGTTTCCGTACCGTATCGAACATCAGTCATTGTTATCGTAGGAGTCCTCTAAACGCTGTTCACAAATTCAAAACCCTCTTCTTTTTTGCCGACAGCTGTTTGCTGTCGGGGGCAGGGCAAATCAGGCCGTCGAAATGTGTCATTTTCGATACGATAGCCTGTCGGACGGTTGTGAATAGCTATGCAGTACTGTATTATTGGGTGTTATTTACCTTCCGATTTTTGTGTGGGTTGTGTCCGCTAGAAGGTACAGTAGGCTGCATGTTAGTGGTGATAAAACCAATAACCTCGCATTCTGCTGGAACTCCGTACTACGCTAAGCCAGCTCAGAGTCAACCCAGTCACTGGGTATACCCCTTGGCTAGACTAATTGTCGAACTTTCGGGCTTCTGACTACCCGTAACGACCGTCAAAGTTCAACGAATGACAGCCGGGACCGACGGCATAACGTGCTTTCTAAGACACGGAGGGGTCTCGATATGTAATGGATGATCATGTCAACGAACCGACCGCTGGGGCTGTTATCACTTAGCCAAGATCCCACCCGATTGTCGTCCGCAATAAATTATCTTCTCATACGAACCGCCTCGCTCATATCAGAAAGTCATTCATATCAATTCACATTACGTAAGGACCAATAAATACGGTCAATTTGTGAAAAATATGTCTATCGTTGGACCTACGGGGAAACATTTCCCAAAGTGACGTTTATGTAACGCAAAGGTGCGTAAAAAAACGAATTTTCCGTTATATCCCAAAGTAACGTAAAATACTCTTGGCTTCTTTTATTGCAACATACTGTACCGCAATGAAAAATTTTGCGAGCAATGGTTTTACTTTGAAGTAGATTGGCACATTTATATTTAGGCTCAATAATATTCTTGTATTGAATTTTTATTCCAAGGGTATAAAAGTATTTATGGTGTTGATAAAATGCAATGGGACTGTGTGTAACATTTTTTTCAAAAGTAGCGCGTCGTATTAAAAAAATCTTTAGATGCAACGGTACTGCGTAGGAATAAAGAAAACATGTAGAGTCGCCCATGGATGCACGGCAGGAGTGAAGTTCAAAATGAAAATCCAAGATGTCGGCTGCAGGAAATTTGAAAATATTCATAGCCGCCATCTTGGACTTTCATTTTGACCTCATTATCAGCTTCAGCACCCTCGGAAACCATGAATGATTTTTTTTAAATTTTCGCAGTCGCCATGTTGGATTTTCATTTAGATCTCACTATCCAAACCAAGAAAACTATGTCTCTCTCTCTGACTCTCTGTCTCTTTCTATTATATATAATAAAAAGCCGCATAACGATTTTTCGTAACGTGATGATTTCTAAAAGTTTACTTACTCCTAGCGCAAGCTCCGTTAAAGAATTTCGTTCCAATGACTTCAGAAGCAATGGTAGCGCGTGGGACTAAGAAACTATAGAAACAATGCTAACGCGAGGGAATAATATAAGTTCAGAAGCAATGGTAGCACGTGGGACAAAAGACTTCGGAAGCAATGGTAGCGTGTGGGACTAAAATAAGTTCAGAAGCAATGGTAGCGTGTGGGACTAAAATACTTTAGAAGCAAAGGTAGCGCGTGGGACTAATAAAATTTAGAAGCAATGAGCAGCAGTTTTGTATCGAGCATTCACTATCTAGACAGCACGCGTAGCATGACCGTCGTAGAAACGGGTTTCGTCGACGGAAGAATAGACAAAATATCAGATTGTAGAAATATTTATACGCATTCTACGCGTCTAAGCATGGCAATATGTCATTTTGTCTATTCTTCCGTCGACAAAACGTCGTCATGCTACGCGTGCAGGAGGAGAAAACGGGCAAAAATATATGCTTCTAACAAGAGGTTACTGTGATAACCAATTCGTTTACCAATCATTCCAATATCCATAGGTAGAATCTTTAACAGTAGAACAGCGGGAGTAGAGCAGGTAGAACAGCGGTCCGTTTAGACTGCAGTACAGAACAAGAGGTAGGTGATGAGTAGATAGTTGGCAGCAAAGTCTGTACGTCGAATAACATTGATCATGCTTTATAAATTTAGTATCTATTATGTTCTATAAGGTCGAATGGTTAGGCCGAGATGTACACAACCACAACAACCACAACACACCACAACCACAACAACCACAAAAACCACATTTCGTATGTTTAAGTCACATGTGGGCGATTCCATTGCCATCAATCGGGCACAAGTCCATACACTGTGCTCCTACTGAGATGGATAAACCCTGCCCGAATAACACTGCCAGGCCTAGGAGTCAATCCCAGGAAGTCACGCTCAGTCTCGCGACCATTAAACCAACCAACGAGGCGTTAAGCGAAAAAACATCAACAATACGAACAAAGGCTGTTAAGGTGGAACTAGTCGCGAGCTCGAACTCACTGGTGGTCATGGCCAAAAAGCACGCTGTCTCACCTGACTTTGTGTCCGACAAAGATAGTATCAGTGATGAGCAGTTAGACGCTAGTCTACACGCACAACGTCTAGTTCACACGCAGAGAAACACCGTTCCGAACTGAAAGGCGCGTAAAAAAATTCGAAAAGTAATTTGCAAAATCGAGTTTTATGAAAAAATCGCATAAATAACGGTATCATGTTTAACTTTGGATGCACAATGTCAAACAGTGGAGTAATACTCTCCTGAAATTTGTACGAAAAAAATATCGACTAGTGGCACCTTAATATTCGTATCATTCTTAATGAGATTTCGATAATCCTACAAATAATTCGCTCATTATCTCTGAAAGTTCTGTAACAGCTGTTTCGCCTCCCAAAAATATTCTGTGTGCATTCATTATACGAGTACTTAATTAATTGATTAATTATCAACTGCACATAATATATATTCGATTAATTATCTTCTGGCGCGTCCCTTTCACCGAAATGATAAAATTCGTGTTAATACTTTAATGTTTGATACATTATTAATACTAATTAGTTGATGCTTCACTTGTTTTAATTTAAAATAACTACTTTTAAGTATATTATGCTACTATAAAGGAGAAAGCACAGATATAGATACACCTAGATAACGCAAGAGCAACTACTTCGTGAGCCCAGCTTACGTACAAAAATCGTAAGCCGTCACTTTCGCGCTCAGTCCTGAGTACTGCTGGCTGGGTGAGCGTGAGCACTGGCGCTAGGTCCCGGGAGTGAGGCGAGACGGGTGCCGCACGCACGCCGAAAGACGGCGCGCCGTCTTTGAATCGATTTGATTTTCCCATTACTAAATAGTGCTCGTGACGTCATAGTTGATAGTCAAAAAATTGCGTTATCTAGGTCTATTCTATATCTGTGGTGTGGGAGAAAGCTTCTCTGTGGGTATCACTATGAGAGTATGTCTATGGTCTAGGAACAGGACCATACATAAACAAATAGTTTACATAGCATAATCAGCCTATAATGTTCCCACTGCTGGGACACAGGCCTCCTCTCTGTAAGAGGTAGTGGGCTATTGGCCTTAGCCCTTTATGTTCCGGGGCAGCGGTAACCCTTTCGGACAATCCCGCTGATAATTAACAGCCTTACTAATTGATCGCTGAATATTAAGCTTTGGTTGCCGCGATCAGTCTAGATCATTAGTGGACAGAAAAAGTGTGAAGCCAGGCACTATAGGGATATAAAAAGTTACGCAGTGGGAGCTGTTAGATATACTTTTGTGCAAATGAGCCAAATGGGTGAAATTTTGTTTTGGTTGGCCGGTAGGTGTATTTTTATATATTCTGCTTTTTTTATTATTTGATTATTTTTATTAAACTCCTTTATTTGTAACCGTTGCCTTTTTTTTTTGTTATTTTTTTTTTTTTTGGGTGAGAAATCCTCAAATGACCCCTCCCGCTCTGGGCGGAGGGGAAGGGAGTGTCAGACTCTTACTGACTAAAACCCATCCGTGTTCCTTCAGTTGCCTGTGCCAGGGGCCACGGTATCTCTTTCGAACAACGCGCGACCGTTGCCTAAAGTTAAGACATGTTTAAACGTCAAAAATATACGGATAAATAGACGCTAATCAATACTTACTTGACTTTAAGTACCTAACGTTTATAAATAAACCCCAATTATCTAATTGCTTATTAAAATGCTTCAAAAAGGAGGTTTTATTTTCATAAGAATATGGTTAGTTTCTTTGCTATTTAATCTCCAAATGCTTTAGTTACACTTTATGTGAACAGTCATCTGGTTTATTAATTGAGAAATCACACTAATATTATAAAGGCAAAAGTTTGTAAGTGTGTGAGTGTGTGTGTCTGGGGGTGTGTTTATGTGTTTGTTATTTCTTCACGCTCAAATGGCTGGACCAATTTTGATAAAATTATATATGGTGGTAGCTGACACCCTGGGTTTTTTATCACGATATTCCCACGGAATCGACATTTACGCGGGTGAAACCACGGGGCGTGGCTAGTTTTAGATATGGATTACAAGACTCGGTACTGTAAGTCACCCAAATGGCAATAGAGAGGGCTATACTTGGAGTTTCCTTACTCAATTGAATCAGAAATGAAGACATCCGTAAGAGAACCAAGGTAACGGACATAGCCCGAAGAATTGTCCAACTTAAGTGGCAGTAGGCAGGGCATATTGCTCACAGAACAGATCGCAGATGGGGCTGAAAGGTGGCGAAAAGTGGCGACCGCGTACTGGAAGACGTAGCCATAGAAGGCCTCAAGGTGGACCGTAGACCTTCGTGAAAACCGCAGGAAACCATTCAAACCACCAAACCAACCAAGATGCGAGAAACACAGAACCGGTTGAATCGGCGGCTCTTGAACGCCTTTGTCCAGCAGTGGACATTTTTGCTGAAATCATGATTATGATGCTGAAGAATCAATTCCAGCTTGCAGTGTTTATAGTTTCTAAGTAACTTTGTTCTCTCCTCTAAATTCATTACTATTGTCGTGTTATTTAACAAAGTCTGGTGAACCAACTAACCTAGTTATTACGAATATTGGACTCCATAATGAACGTTCCTATACTTGGCAAAGATAAGAAAATGGTGTAGAAGTGAAACTCATCTGGACAGTCCAGTCCTAATAGTGATCTAGTGATCGGTCGATAAAACAGCATCGACGAAGAGGTTTCAATGTTCTAGTACAGATGTCGCTACGATCATTCTTTATAAAGAATGTCTTTTTTTAGGAGCCTATATAGGGTCCTAAAAAAACAAATCTGGCATCTTTGGAACTTTAAAGCACGAGTTCGGCGCTCTCGTCACTTTTTACCGACTTCAAAAAAAAGGAGGTTATCTTTAACTATCTATATAAAATTCAAAGTCCTGACTGACTGATATATCAACGCACAGCATAAACCGCCAGTCTTTTAGACATGAATTTTGGAGGGTGTGTTCTTTGTGAAGAGTAGGTATCCAGTGAGAAAGGGTTTTTCGAAATTCCACCCCTTATAGAGTGAATGGGTTTCACGCGGACGAAGTCGTTGTTCCTTCTAACTCCCAAACCTGTGCTGAACGTTACTCACGTCCAAAACTTTTAGCGAAATGGAATATTTTCGAAGCATGAGTATTTGAGTAAGTATCTCTTCTTTACATTGATATTCTATGACTACAGCTAGCTCTCGTCACTTAATTAAAGTTTTGGGCACAGCTCCAAGCGGTGTCAATGTTACTTGCTCTGGAATTGGACTGACGCAACAGGATTGGTCGTGTTTCTAGAAACTGTTCAGTGTTCATTTCTAATTGTAAACTTTAGACAGATCTTGCCAATGTCTCAATATATTGGCCCATCGGCTAATATAATACTGACTAGTTGGGCATTATCATGGACATATATCCGCTATGTCAGTGAGTACAGCTTGTGTTTTGTTTTCTCTTCAGTCAGCACTCCCGGAGTGCCACTGTTTTCTTTTCTTCTAAACAGCTTAGATTTAAATCTTAACGTTCTTTTGAAGGAGCTTGTGGCTAAATAATAACAGCCAGCCAGCCTTGGCAAGCGTAGCTTAACCATCAATTGTCCCGCAATTGATGGTTAAGCTACGCTTGCCAAGGCCAGTTCGTAGATGGGTGACCATCTAATACGTATCAAGAAAGCACGTTGAACCGTTGTCCCAGCTGTCATTTGTAGATCTTTGACAGTCGTTATGAGCAGTCAGAAGCCCAAAAGTTTGACAAACAGTCTTACTAAGGGGTAATGTATTACCTATTAACTGGATTGTGGAGGTACGTACAGTCACTCCATGAAAAATATTCAGCTGCAAGCTGCAACCGGTTAGACTGGAAGCCGACCTCAACATATTTGGGAAAAGGATGATGATATCACTTTGAAGTTTCTGAAAAGCTTCCTTCATCGGTTAGAGTCAGTTGCAATGACAGTAAAAGTAGAGATGTCCCAACCCGGTTCTGTGAACAGACACTTGTTTTAACGCCAGCATTCACATCTTTATGCGTGTCAAGATGTCGATGTCGAGAAAATATTAGAGAAGAGTTTGACTAATTGTTAGCTTCGAATTCTCAATTCAGAAACAGGTATAAGAATCACTGGTTGTAGTAGAAATCTATTCGCTTAGAAATATTAGCATTAGGGGATTACAGGACCTAAACGCAAAAAACACAAGTTCTATAATGCTTAAAAGTATATGATCGACTACAGTAAACAAGATCAGAAAAATGTATGATATTCTTCAGGATATATGCTATAGATAGTGTGTTAGAAATATTATACAACTAATTTGGTACGATAGTAAAAAATCAAGAAAATACCTCTTAAAACTTTCTTTATACAATAAATCACACAATCAAACAATAATATTAATACATACAATCATTTTGATTTTTGTCACATTATTCTACAAGCAACATACTAAAGCACTTATACAATCATTTTGATTTTTTGTCAGATTATTCTACAAGCAACATACTAGCACTAGTGTTTTAATTTTTCAGTCCTAACAATAGATTTTTTGTAAATAGATACTTGCTTCATATTTTGCAATAAATTACCAGTGTTGTGTCATCGCGCTTCTCTTTCTTTTCTATGCAGTCCTACAGTGACCGCGCTTTAGGTCATGTAGACTTAAAAAAGTCTGTATTTACAAGTTAATTGTTATAGTCTACCACAAATTAACTGCTATTATTGGTGTCAGCTTGAGCTGGTTGTAACCAGGAGTATTGGGCTGACCGTAATAAATATTCTAAGACTTGAAGAACAAAGCGTAACTTCAGAAGTTGGGAGGATTCCTAGGATAAATTAAGATTTGTAAATGAACTTTGTAAGTCTTTAAATATATTTAAGCTGGAAGCTTAATAATACCTATGTAAATAAATAACAATGAATACCTAATTAATGAATACAAAATAACAAATATAATTTTATCCTAACGTAACTAAAAATATTCACAGACTAAACAAAATAGCGTCACAAAATTCATCCGCATCGCTGTCGACTGGTAATGTACCCAAGAGACGGGGCGGCTTTACCTCGTTGTATGCTTAGCCTCTGGCCAAGGTAAAAGCCAGCCCTTGTGTCACAGGAAGTGTCAACCAGCCGTTTCGAAATTTCCTTAAAAAGTCCAGTAGCAATCGGACCCCACGGGTTTTAACCCCAAGCGGCTCGAAATAATTACCAATAAGGTAATATCACGGATTGGGTAATATACTTACGACGCTTGAGGTTTTCCGCAGCCGCAGCTAGATGATAGGAAAGCATCAGTTTTTAGGGTTTCATACCTGAAAAGGAAAAAACTTAATCCTTATAGGTCTACACTCGTGTGTCTGTCTGTCCGTCCGTCTGTCACAGCCAATTTGCTCAGAATCTGATGGATCGATTAAGTTGAAATTTGGTACACATATAAATCTCTGTGACCTAAATACAGAGGTCTAACGTAAATAAATGAATTTTGAATATGGGGGTCATTTTTGGGGGTCAAATAGAAAAAAAAAAGTTTCGCAATCTGTACCGTGTGACATATCAAACGAAAGGGCTTTCTGTGAGGATGTTAAATATATTTTTAAAGTAAATTGTATTGAAGCTATTTAAGATAATAGACGAAAATTTACCATTCCTTATCTCCGAAACTACTGAGCCTAAAATTTTGAAAAAAATACAGAAGGTAGTTCTATACCTATAGATTACAGGAAAACCTATAATAAGTCTGTGATCTTAAAACAAAATGGTAAATCTCTCATTATTGTGCGCTTCGTACGGAACCCTCTCCACGCGAGTTCGACTCGCACTTGACCGGTTTTTTTAAAGAAAAAGTTGGTTCTTTTGACAAGAAGCCCAAATCTCTAGAAACTAGCATTTCTTTATTTATCCTACATCCTACTAATATAATAAATGTGAAAGTTTGTATTTTTAGATGTCTAGCCGTTTTTGTGTGATTGTGAGGCAAATCGGCTAAACAGATTTGGATGAAATAATATAATAATAATAATAATAATATTGCAAACAAAGAGTTTATAACCTCACACACTTTTATTTCGTTCAAAATCAAAATATTTTATTTCACACTAGCTTCTGCCCGCGACTTCGTACGCGGATCCTGTTGGTTATGCCAGCGACAACGGGGTAGTCAAAATCGAAGATCTGAAACGTCTGATGTCGAATTCTAAGAACCCGGGGACTGGATAACAACGGGATGCGCGAGACGATTCGAGACGTCATTTTCAGGCAATAATGAATCAATAGGGTGGTAAACTTGGCCTTGCACTTTGAATGTTGGCATAAATGGGCCTTCTGAAATCTGTTTCGCAACAAAAGATGTCATTTGAAAGGCATTATTGTACGAACGTATGTTGTCCAAGAAATGTTTTGACTGTGATGGTCACCGATTAGCAGTGATCTTAATATTTCTGGAGGATTTTGTAATATTTCAATATGTACTTTCCCACCTGAGCAACACATACCGTTTGTTTCTTTTTGCTATTTAACAGCTTCACAAAAAGTAAAATTTTTAACCATACCTCCGATGGCGGAATATGTGGCGTAGTCAATCATAGGAGTATACGTAAATGCACTCCGTTCCTTATCAACCCAAGGAAGGTCGCCATGCCCTACGGCTATATCTTGAGACACATCCGATTCTTCAGATGATATCGACATTCTGTTCAGAGAATGTCGAAGTCGATCAGAATTCAAACGTTCGTTGCGCTCTTCTTAATCTGTCTCTTCATGCCGTACTCCAGCAATTCTTTCTATTGTGTTCTTTATATTTTATTGTGTGCGTGTTCGGAACAATTAATGTATGATAATCTCACCGTATCAGCGGTCAGTCGCGCATCATATTCTTCACTGGTCTCTAGAGATCTGGATGTAGATGCGTAAATACGCTGAGAACGCAGGCGTGCTTCGCGATCCGAAGAGGTTTCCACGGAGCGAGTTGCAGCCTGATGTTCTCAAACAGCATCAAGTCTCTCCTGACGCTCTTCGGTAGATTCTTGGGATCTTATGATCCTCAATCTTTTAGCTCCTTTGGAACATTGGGAAAGATTTGACCTCTTTCTAGGCATTGTTATAGTTTTATTATGAAGATACCTGATCAATTAAAATCTAAGTGACTGCTCCCCTACCAAGGGTGCCCAGACACGGGATCGTCTGGCCCATGTGCTGGTTTGGTCCCTGGGGTGGTCACGGCGTGCTATGTGTTCTGGTGCGCCGGTGATGGGGAGTACTCCCCAGCGGAGGGTCCGGTGACGGACAGCCGCGGCGGGTTCACGGATGAGTGCTAACGCGTGCCCATGTTCCCGCCGTAAGCGGCAGAGGAGGACACAGTGGAGTTTTAGTGGGTTAGAGTCCCACATAACTGCACTATCTCCCCGTGGTAGTGCAGAATGCATGAGCATTTCTTCACGTTAAAAAAAAAAAAATGGGAGTTTTGGCCAGTAGAGTCAAATTTTCAATGATATACCATCGTCATCGAAAATCAGTCCTAAACTGTTACCGCCTTCACCGCGTGGAGGTGAAATTAGTGATAGCTTAGATTTCCACATCAGATGTTTCTGATCTTCGATTTTTATAAGTCAACAGGAAATGCCCATCAGACCGAATAACTTTTACTAAGACGTCATTCCTATATGTGTTATGGTGTAGCTGGGCTCTTGGAGTTCCCCATCAGGTGTTCCAGATCTTCAAATTTATTCTCTCAGCAGAAAATCCTCATCACGTGGAACAATTTTTGCTATGGTACCATTTTTGTATCTCTTATAGTAAAGCTGGTCTGTTTCGGTTCTGCATCAGGTGTTCAAGTTTCCAAGAAACATTATAGCCTGAATGTTGTCCAGCCATAATAACTATACAACAAAAAAAAAATCATTCAAATCCGTCCAGTAGTTCCGAAGATCGGACGCGCAGGCCCGAGGCGTGTACGTACTCTGGTAGAATACCTTAACAAATGTTCGCCGTGATTCTTTAAATTGACATAACTTTTTTATTTATGAACCGATTGACATGAAATAAACACTAAATATTAAGTGAAGCCTACTACAATATATTAGTGAAAACCGCATCTAAATCGAATAAGCCGTTTCTGATATTAGCGTGCACAAACAAACAGACAAACAGACAAAAAAAAAATTAATTACAATTTCGGGTTCGGCATCGATATAATAACAACCCCTGCTACTTTTTTTTTATATATTTCCATTGTACAGACACCACTTTTCTACAAATTTATTATATGTATAGAAGATAGATAAGCCTACATGGGCACTTATGAAACGTCAGAAGCTAGGTGCACGGTTCCAATTGGTGGTTTCCTATGGAGAAGAACCGGCAAGAAACTCCACGGTTACTCTTTTTAAAAATAATTGGCTTTTACAATATTTTCAAATTACAGTAGGAATGGGAGGATAGCGTAGGCCTGTCAACAAGTATCAGGTACTTGATAAAATAAAAAATGGTCTACAGATCTAAAGTCTACAAGGCCTACAAAGTCCTCACATTTACAAAATAAGAATCTATCAAAAGGATAAATAAAAAATAAAAACCTAATAAAACATAGTGATATGATTCCCATTACAACCACAAATAAAGAGATGAAAAATTTGAATTGTCTGTATATAATGTCAAGTAATAAAGAGATTATGTCAAAAAAGTTTGTAAAAAAGTAAATAAAGTAAAGTAAATACAAAATGAACATCGTAATTTGAGAGCAGTTAATAGACATTTAAATAGTTAAGCCGTTAATGAGGAGCCAGGGAAGCCACATGTGCAGAAGGAATTATTGCCAAACTACCTTGTCTTCAACATAGTCTTTAATCTTATAATATGCTTTTTTGATAAGGACACGTTTGACGAAGGTTTTAAATTTTCCATCGCTAAGTTCTGTAACCGGCTTTGGCAACTTGTTATAAAAACGGACGCCGTTTACAAGAAATGACTTGCTAGTTTTAGTTAATCTAAATTTAGGTAACACAATTTCATTTTTACTACGTGTATTTATGTTGTGGAAATCGCTTCTTATTTTGAAGAGTCCTAGTCGTTAATACTTTTACGTGGGATAATTTCGATTTTTTGATTTTCCGACCTACACGCGGGCGATACCACGGACAAAAGCTAGTAATACATAGGTAAATTAAAACCTCTGTCATTGATGTAGATACAGAGTTTATAGAATGATGATTATGATTTTCTCAGAACCTTAGAATCAACAATTTCACCAGTTGCCAAATTAACATGAAATAACATGAAATGATGCGTGCAGAAAACAGTGGACGGTTGTTCAACAATATTTGTGAACACACAAACAGCTATACTAATATAACTAAATACCAGAGGTAGGCAAAATATTCATCGTTGTGTAATGTTCCCAGAAATCTGCAAATATTGGGTTTGTATCCATTTATAGTGTGTTCGTGTTGTCGAGGGCAAACACGGAATAGATATATCTATTCCGTATCTATATTTGCCCTCACGGAATAGATATATCTATTCCGTGAGGGCAAATATACATGGCCCGGTAATTCACACAAAATTTGTGTTTTGTGGCAAATTGTCAATGCTTCAAGAGTGATGTAGATGGAAACTAGCGGTAGCGCCCCTGCTTCGCACGGATGCGAGTAACTTGAACTTGAGATTTCTGTGTTATATCTAAGTGAAATAATTAATGTGGTATTCACATTAACCTTCCGGACCTCCTTAACAAAAATCTTTTCAACATAGGCGCCACAGACAGCCCCCTTTGCAGGGGCTGCCTTGACGCCGAGGAATCAGCCGCCCACGTCATCCTGGAATGCGAGGCCGTGGCTTCTCAACGTGCAGAAATCCTCGGAACAATGAGGTCGCTCCGCGAAGCCTGCGAAGCTCCCAGGAAGCTTCTGTGCTTTTGGGCGGAGCTTGGCTGGCTCTGTTAGCCAGAATCCCCACGCACAACGGACCGAATGAGAGTCTAAGTGCGGAAAAGGGAGCCCCATCATCATCATAATCATCATCATCATCATCATCATAACCTTCCGGAACAAAATCTTTAAATTAAGTAGATAGGAGATATATTGAAAGAAGAACTACGCGGTCACACAGACAGACAAGAAAAGCGACAAAATGTGGTTTTCTATTTCGTGTAACTTGTTAAGTATGTGGAATAGGGATTTAACATTTTGGTACTTATAGGTATATTTATTGACTCTTTGGTCTAGTATCATGTAAACGATTCAATGAATTTTTCGCGATACAAAAAAATTGCAAAGATAAATTATTTTTTTTCACTTTTCGTCGACATCACGGCGTAACGGATAAGAGTTATTCAATGGGATTTGCTTTAAAACATAGAGAATTATCATATCAAAGTTTACTCAAAGTAGTTTTAAATTTATTTCATTTATTTTGTTAAAAAAGGAGTAAGTTCGGTTTTGCATCACTTTCGCTCGCTTAGTAGATCAGTCGCTACGATTTATTTTCGAGGTAGCGCCTTAACTAAGCGGTGGGTCAGCTAGTCACACTAATATTATACAAGGTGTTGATTTGCATCCTCGTCAAATTTCAGGAGGTTGTCATAAAATACATTTTAGTACTTTAGTATTTTAGTACTTTAGTACCTACTTATTAAAGTAAAAGGCGTTTGTTTGTGTGTGAAAGCGCGGTTATATGGCTAGTAACAGACGGGCCGCGTTTAAATACGGCTGGTTCACACTTACGGATTTCCGTAAATAAGAAAAAAAAAAAACCTACCCATTTTATTGTTGATTAGGGTCGAGAATCATTAGCATCCTTGAATTTGACTAGGATGCAAATCAACACCTTGTATAGGCGAAAGTTTGTGGGTGTGTGTGTGGGGGTGTGTGTGTGTTTATATGTTTGTTACTCCTTCACGCTCAAACGGCTGGACCAATTTTATTAAAATTTGGTATGGAGGTAGCTGACACCCTGGATTAATATATAGGCTACTTTTTATCCCGATATTCCCACGGAATTGACATTTACGCGGGTAAAACCGCGGGGCGCAGCTAGTCTTGAATAAATATCTGTATGACGTACGAAAACTTGCTCTACGCCTGAAGCATGCATTTATTTTGTTGTAACTTGCACCACTTGTTTATAGATAAACCATCACAAAAAAAAACGGTCATGTGTGAGTCGGACTCGCGCACCGAGGGCTCCGTACAAATTTGTAGGTACTTATGTTAATAGTTTTTAGGTTAATATAAACGATTTTCGGATTTTTTCCTTTGCTTGTGCTACATGACATTGCTTCTTGCCAAATTTCATGATTCTAGGTCAACGGGAAGTACCCTATAGGTTTTGATTTCGGAACATAAACGCCTGTATCTTTTGATTGCGTTGACTTAGAAGTTTGATTTTTTCACTGCTTCAAGGGACTTCAGCTTTGAGTATTTGATATTAATTTCAATATGATAACTCCACGCGTTCCTGAGTAAAATGGTCTTGACTGACGGACAAACAGACGGACAACGAAGTGATCTTATTAAGGGTTCCGTTTTTCCTTTTGAGGTACGGAACCCTAAAAAGACAATCACTCAATACTTTTAGCGCTAAACGAATTTAAAACATCGCGCTGTTTCTACCAATCGTTTGAATAATTATGGCAGAGACAGACATTGATGTTTTAAATAGAGTTAAACGCTTAAAACATGGTGTAATTTTAATCACCGTTATCCTCATATGGGGTCACTGTACTCATTATGAACAACTTTTAAAAGAAAAAAAGTCCTCCAGACCGTATTTCGGCCACGGCGGCCAATCTCAACGGAGAAGCCTTCGGCGCGGGAGATATTATAGTGCACAAGTGTGCGCGCAGACATAGGTGTATTCCCTCTTCCCTCACTCTCAGAGTCCGATGGGAACAACTTTTACTATGGGGCTAAACCAAAAAGAGTGAAAAAAAAAATCAGCTGTTCCCTACATTAATATGTCCGCATAACTGCTCAAAATGTAGGGAACACCTGTTTTTTTTAGCGATTTCTGGTTTGGTCCCATAGTAAAAGTTGTTCATAATGATGAGTACAATGACCCGTTATGAGGATAACGGTGATTAAAATTACACCCAGTATAGTGATTTGTGGTGCAAGCGGGCCTGAGTTGTATAAATCCAGTACCGTAATCCACGCTGTTATATCTATCGTCAAGGCTATTATCATTCTGTCAACAATTAGTGAGAAATCAACGTTCCTTTTTATAGTAGGTGGTCATACACTATAAACAGTCACTTTGCATAAAGTTGTTACTACATGAATAAATATTATTTAATGGTCGCCAATCTCAGTCACGCGCAGTCCCTTCACTTCGATGTCTTCCGTATCCTTACAAAGGTGTTGAGGTTCAAGAAACTTAATTATCACAAAATAACTCCTTAAGAAGATAAATCTATCTATTTATCTCTTTAATTTATGTACAACATCTTATACCTGTACCTACATTCATAGCAAATAAAGTTCTGATTCTGATAAAATAATGGAGCCTGGCATGGCATTTTGTTTTTTTTTTTCAAAATGGCGGCCACGCCTGAAGCGATTAATTGATAGCTGATATCAATACAAACGGAATATATTTATAATAAACATTAAATACGGTAATTCTGAAAGTTTAATGTATCAAAGATCTGTGTGTTTAATTTTGATTATACTTTCTTAATGATTATTTCAACAAGAATTACGCAAGTTAAAAAAATATGGATGTCTCGGAAACGTGACGCTTTACGGGGTTTGTTCTAGTAATGTTTTCTGTTTGCATTGATGTCAGGTGTAGATTTATATAGGTTTCATGAGTAGCCGCCATGCCATTATGAAAAAAAATCGTAATGGCGCGACAGTATGTATGGTACGGACCTTGTAAAACATTTTAAAAGAGTAACGGTGGAGTTTCTTGCCCATTCTTCTCCGTACGAAAACTACCTTTTGGAATGGGCGACTAGAATCGTTTCTATTTAGTTTTTTTTTGACGTTCAAAAGTGTCTTTAATGTGCCTATTTGAAATAAATGATTTGACTTTGACTTTGACCTTCAAAGCCCTTTATGGGTTCATACAAAAATTAAATTAGTCTTTTTTTTTTTTTTTTGTCTTCCCTGAGGTCACTTGGTGGGCAGACAGAGTCCCCACTCTGTGCGCCCACGACCCCAAGGTGCGTAATACCTACTTGCAGCCGGCGTGCTTGTATGAATGTATGAATGAACGTAAACGAGGCAAAAGGAGTATGTAAGGATCGAAACAGCTGACGTTCTGTAGTTTATGCCTACCCCAATGGTACGAAGGCACGAATTTATGTATGTATCCCACTGCTGGGACACAGGCCTCCTCTCAAAGAGAGGGAGTGGGCCGTAATCCACCACGCGGGCCCAGTGCGGGTTGGTAGATGTCACATGTCTTCGAATTTTTGGTTCTAGGACATGCCGGTTTCCCCACGATGTTTTCCTTCACTGTTTTGAGAGTGGTGATGAAATAATTTACACAAAGTAAAGCGCCTGTCTGGGTTCGAACCTACGACCTACAACTCGTAAGTCGTGTCCGTGACCACTGGGCCACCACTGCACTGCACTGTATGTATGTAAGTTTTACTTACTAAAAGTTTTCCTATCATAAACGGAGAATCTTTGGTCAAGATTTTCAATACATTTTGATATCCAGTCAGTAAGTAAAGCCAAAAACAATGTTTAAAATTGCCACGACATTACAACTAACAAAATCTTAAAGTCACATTTATTTATCCAAAGGCATTAATAATACCCATGAGGTCTCAGCTGGTAAGTATGTCCGTTGTTATTGTATTGTGCAATAATCTCCTTATTTAAAAAGAAGAAAGGTTGCTTATCCTCTGGCAATTTGGCCAATTGGTTAGCGATAACCCTGTCGCCATTTAGCTGTGCTGGTATTATTCCAGTGTCTTGTACGCTGTTCAGTGTTTCAGGAGTAACGTCTGGATAACCGATGTTGTGGAGACCAGCGTAGAATGGACGTTGACCGAAGCAAGGGACGATGGTCATGATGAAAATAAGGGCTAGTGTTGACATGATAATCTGAAAAACAAAAGACAGTCTCTTAGAGCCTGTGTATAGGGCATGTATGTTTCTACTGGCTAGCTACTACAGGTTTATACAACTGTGTCATACAGACTAACAGACAAACAGAGGTACGGCAAAGGCCTAGTAATAGGGACCCGTTGACAACCGACGGGTGATAAGAACCCTTAGTGATCCCTAAAAAGTACCTATTTCATTGTGTAAATCATCTTGCCGTGAAAGTTATGAGAAAGGTGAGTTCTTTACAAAATTGACATACATTCCTTCCTATTAGCTTTTATTATCCAACAAAAACATGGCCCCCTTACATAATCTAATAGGCCATTGAAGAAAAAATCATGCATCCTTTATACATAAATCCAGGGAAATATAAAGGGTTTCTTCGAACCTATCAATGGAACATTCCTAATGTAATTTCCTTCGTTATGTTCGATTTACCTTCCAAAGGCTACACAATTTTATCAAACTTGAATTAAAAGATTGTCATCATTTACATAAATTCAAACTCAAAGCATTTTTTATTTAATTATTGTGAATGTGAGGACTATGTGGGTCATTTCTTTTTTTCCTTCTTAGTTTTAATCATGATTTGGCAGTTTAATTAGTTTATGCGGCCTACCCAAATGTCCTGTCTTTGGTATTGTTCGTCGAATCGTTGAGCTCCTCAAGTACTGAGTTGAGCTGCACGATTTTTGACAAATGCGTGTACTGATTGGACAGGTCCGCTCAATCTGTGTGGTTCTTTCCTCAAAAGACCATTTCAGACACCAATCTACATGGTCTTCACGATCTGACCAATATTTTGTCTGGACTTTAAAAGAGACTGTGACTTCTGAGTTTGTTTCGGCCTTTCTTCTCAGAATAGTCAGATAGGAAACGCCGACCTCATCTAGTTTAAAAAAAAATGATTGACGTGTAAAAGTGTTTGTACAAACCTACTTACAGAAATAAAATAATTTATCATTTATTTCAATTAAACCTTGTACAGGCACTTTTGAATTGTCAAAATTAAATAGTCTGTCAGTTAGTCAGAAAGTTGAAGCTAGTTGCCCATTCCAAAACGTAGATCTCTATGGAGAAGAACGGGCAAGAAACTCCATGGACACTCTTTTAAATCAAGATATTACGAAATCCTGGGTACATTATTCTTGTTGCTTCTTTACGTGAGAACAATGTAAAAAAGACAAATGAAGAAACAATTCAAGACATAAGTTAAGACATGACCAGTCTCAATCGACGGGGCGCCCGTTCACGAACATGACGCGTTCACGAACATATCATACATAATCACACTAACATTATAAAGGCGAAAATTTGCTTGTGTGTGTGTGTGTTTATATGTTTGTTACTTCTTCACGCTCAAACGGCTGGATCAATTTTGATAAAATCTGTATGGAGACAGCTGACACCCTGGATTAACATATAGGCTACTTTTTAACCCGAAACTACTTTTTGGAAGGGGCGCCTAGACTCGATTCTATTTTCTTGTAAAGTTTAACGTAAAAAGTGCCTTTTTTATGGCCTCATCATTTCAGCCGAAAGACGTCCACTGCTGGACATAGGCCTCCCCCAAGCACACTTCGACCGGTTCTATGCTTCTCGCATCCAACGGTTTCCTGCGGCCTTCACAAGGTCGTCTTTCCACCTTGTGTTAGGCCTTCTTCTTGGAGTTTCCCTGCGTGATCGAATCAGAAATGAGTAGTTCCGCAGGAGAACCAAGGTAACCGACATAGCCCGAAGAATTGCCAAACCTATGTGACAGTGGGCAGGGTACATTGCTCGCAGAACAGATGGCGGATGGGGCCGAAAGGTTCTGGAGTGTCGACCGCGTACCGGAAGACGTAGCGTGAAAATATGTATTACAGAATTTGCATAAGTATGAGCGCTACTATTGTGGAAAATAATTTTAAAAAGTATGTAAATGAGGAAAATGAGAAGGAAAAAGAAAACTGTGGTGGAGAAAGTTTTAAGTATGAATGTGAAGAGCTATAAGAGTAGGGGAAGACCAAAGAAATGATGGAGGGACTGTGTGAAAGATGATATTGTTAGAAATGGAGTGACTACCGAGATGACGACTAATAGGTAAGGCAACAGATAAGGGCAGGAGAATTCATACTAATAATATAAATGCGAAAGTGTGTCTGTCTGTCTGTTACCTCTTCACGCTTAAGCCGCTGAACCGATTTAGATGAAATTTGGTATAGAGATAGTTTGAGTCCCGGGAAAGGACATAGGATAGTTTTTATCCCGATATTCCCACAGGATCGACAGTTATGCGGGTGACACCGCGGAGCGCTGCTAGTATTATAAATGCGAAAGTGTGTCTGTCTGTCTGGCACCTTTTCACGCTTAAACCGCTGAACTGATTTAGATGAAATTTAAGTTTTATGGCCTACTCGAACTAAATGTTGTAACTTTCACTATATCAACTATTTATAATTCTTTACCTGCTTTTTACATAACATGGAACACACCAGGTTTCTTCTTTCAACTCAACAAAATAATACGCGTAACACAGTCACTATTTATATACGGAGTAATTTATACAATTTTCTAGTTAGCCACACAAACTTATTTATTTTAATTTGATTCTTCAAGCATTATAAGAAAAGTAAATTGCTTTTACTGCCTCGATGGTATAGTAGTCGCAAGCGCCACTGCTGAGCTCGTAGGTTATGGGTTTAATCCCCGCATCGGGTAAAGTGTTATTGGGTTTTCCCGTCTTCAAGTGGTCTTGTAGTGGCATCTACAACGTCACATGCGAACTACGCGTCATACTGACGTCACGCAAAATCCTGCATCTCACAAGCAGAGTTTACAGCGCTACACCCGTCTGGTCGGAGGATCCTTCATTTTCTACGGAGTATGAGTGAACTTTACACCCTGTTCCTCATGCCTCTATACTGGTGACCCCGAACATGAACGTCAGCGCAGCCTTCATGCACCTACTGACGTCATCATCACTATCGCAAGCTTTAGAGCGGCGAGTCACCCAGCCAGCATATAGCTTCTATAGATCCATTAATTTATTTGTGCAATATAATTTCTGGCAATAAAATTATTATTTTTTTAAATTACTATCGTACTATTTCAATGTACCGATTTATTTTATAGTAAGTACCTACCTATTGTTAAAATAATCAATGTAGGTATATGTTTTGTTTTATTTTGTATTAGCTTTTAGTAATAGGTAGGTATTCTAAAGGCATATGTAAACGCTACAATTTAGTCGTATTGTTATCTTACTCGCTACTTATTTGTACATGGTAAGCAGCTTTGTAAATAGCTTCTAGTCTATCCAGATGCAGCTGAATACCAGTATTTTACATGGAGCTACTGCCTTTTTTTTTTTTTTTTCGCTGAGAAATGACGTTACGCATCTCCGCTCGTCGGGGGAAGAGACGGAGTATGTGGGACTCCCTGCCAGGGTGGCAGTATACCCACTAAAACTCAGCGGTGTTCCCTCATCGCCTTGATGGGGAGGTCATGGGAATCCGGCTCAGCCTTTGCATCCACAACCCCCCCGGCGCATGCCCGCCTAGCTGGCGGGCCCCACATGTCCCCCCGTCTGGGGGGCTACGGGAATGGCCGGGAACACCTGGCCATTCCCGTCCGGCACTGGTGGAAGCCTGTGCAATACAGGCGAGGGTGCCCCCGCACCCGTCGCCTGCTGGCTTCCACCTGGGAGGAGTCGGAGATGACTGTCATACTGACCTCTTCTTCGACCCCTCCTCCGCCTTCGGAGCGGCGCCGCGAGAGGGTCTTCCTCCCGCACGCGCTCCGCCGCCTCCTTCTGGGACATGACGTGTTCGCAGAAGGAGGCGACTGCCGCCCAGGACCCCTGGCGTTGACCAAGCCGGGGAGCGAGAGGTCCGTTCCGATCGCCGCGGTGAGACTGCGGCGCGGCTCGGACCACGACGGGCACACCTCGAGAGTGTGCTGCGCCGTGTCCTCCGCCGCGCCACAGTCGTGACACGACGGCGTATCCTCCCGCCCGATACGGTGCAGGTACGATCCGAAGCAACCGTGTCCGGACAGCACCTGCACCAGACGGAAGGAGAGGAACCCGTGCGACCGCTCGAGCCAGTCTCGCAGGACCGGCCCAATCGCGTCGAGGGTTCGGCGGCCGAAGGCTGCGGCGGCGAGGTCCCGCGTCCAGTGGACGACTATGGCGTCCTTTGCCTCCCGCCGGACGGCCTCCCGCTCTTCCGGGGCTGGGCGTTCTCCTCTCGCCCTTCGCCCCGCCGTCCATTCATATACTCTGGCGAGCACCCACGCCTCGAGTTCCCAAGGCGGGGTGCCGGCCAGAGCACATGCCGCGGAGAAGCCGACCGTGCGGTAGGCCCTCGCCGCCCGCTGGGCTATGACCCTTTGGGGGGCCCGCAATGCGGCGGCGTTCTCCCTCCTGTGGAGGGAGTCCTCCCAAATAGGGGCCCCGTAAAGGGCCATACTCCTCAAGATGCCGGCGTAGAGTTGCCGGCATCTCACGCTGGGCCCCCCCAAGTTGGGGAGCAGCCACGAGAGGGCGCCCGCAGTCTTCAGCAGGCGCGTCGATAGCCCGCTAAAATGCGGGCCGAAACGCCACCTGCTGTCGAGTACAAGGCCCAGATATTTCATCTGGGCCTTCACCTCGATTCGGACGCCCTCCACGAAGATGTGGGCGTCTGGTGGTTGGCGCTGCCGAGGCCCATGGAAGAACACGGCCTCGGTCTTGTGCAGCGCCACCGTCAATCCTAGGCGGCGGATCCTCCCTGCGAC
Source organism: Oligia latruncula (assembly GCA_948474745.1). Classification (NCBI taxonomy): domain Eukaryota; kingdom Metazoa; phylum Arthropoda; class Insecta; order Lepidoptera; family Noctuidae; genus Oligia; species Oligia latruncula. The sequence continues at coordinate 12,032,757 of OX419702.1, read as the reverse complement.
CAAGGATCCGCCCGCCGAGGCCAAGTTGGCCGCCTCCCTGAAACTCTCCCCCCGGGCAGTGAGGAGAGTGTCATCCGCGTAGCAGACGACACTCGTGCCTCTGAGGAGAGTTCCCCGCAAGAGCCAGTCGTAGCCGACGTTCCAGAGGAGAGGTCCCACGACTGACCCCTGTGGAACGCCGGCCTCGACTGCGTACCGCCGGACTTGGCCAGCCCTGTTCACGAGGACGATCGCCCGATCCTCCAGGTAGCTGGCCAGTAGACGCCGCATGTATAGAGGCACCCCGTGGAATCGGAGCGCCTCTAGGATGGTGCTGTGGGGAACAGAGTTGAAGGCGTTGGCTATGTCGAATGACACCGCCAACAATCCGTCCCCCACCTCCATCGCCTCCTTCACCTGGCCCTTAAGGCGGGCCAGCGCGTCCACTGTGGAACGCTCAGCCCGAAAACCAAACTGAGCGTCCGACAAATCCGGCCCCACATTCCGCAGGTGGCTCTTTAGGCGGGCAGCGATTATCCCCTCGAACATTTTGCCGACCTCATCGAGCAGGACGATGGGTCGGTATGCCGAGGGTGAGTCTGCAGGGCGGCCCTCCTTGCGAAGAAGGCACAACTGCCCCTCCTTCCACGGCTTCGGGAACCTCCCAGACGCAAGACATGCGCTAAAGAGGTCCCGAAACCGCTCCTCCATTTGGGTGGCGGCGATTGCCACCACCCTCGCCGGGACACCGTCGGGGCCCGGAGCCGTCTTCTTGGCGCGGATGTGCACAATCGCCGCGCTGAGTTCCGACTCCGTGACAGGAGGGGCCTCTTCTTCCTCCTCAGCTGGCGGAGCCATCCCCCGCGGAGGGTCCATCACTGGTGGGGTGAAGTTGTCCCTGCACGGGAACAGGGACTGAACCACCCCATCCAGGAAAGAGGGCTCCAGGGTCTCGGCCACCGGGGGACCAAAGGGGCGCAGCTTGTTGCGCGCCACCCTGTATGGCCTCCCGTAGGGATCGTTGTCGAGACCCTCCAGCATCTCCGCTCTCGCCGAGTCCCTGGCGTCGGCGATGGCCCGCTCGAGGACCAGTTTTGCCTCTATGTACACCTCATAGAGGTGGTCCTCGTGGGCGTGGTCTCGTCGACGCCGCCGCCGGCTCCGCGCGTAGGCCCTCCTGGCCCCCACGCACGCCGCTCGAAGCCCCTCCAGCTCCATCGACCACCAGTACACCGCCCGATTGGGCAGCGGTCGGCCTGACCGAGGCATGCTAGAATTGCACACCTCGGTCAGAGACTCCCTCAGGTGTCCCGCCACGGTGTCCACGTCCAGGCCAGCGGAAGGCGGCGAAAGCCAGTCCTGGATAAACGCCGCCTCCGCCGCCGCCTCCCTGTCCAGGCGGGTGAGAGCCCACCGTGGAAACGCTGACCGCCCCGAGGGGGGCCGCGTCTCTCCGGGGCCACCAGTGGAGATGTCGAACCGCACGTAGCGGTGGTCCGACATGGTCTCCACCAGATCCACCCGCCAGTTCAGCACGCGCGCGGCCAACGCAGGGGTGGCAAAAGTGACGTCCACTATCGAGCCACCCCGCCGCCGCACGCATGTCTGGACGTTCCCTCTGTTGAGGAGGGAGAGCCCAGAGAAGGCTGCCCACATCTCCACCGCCCGCCCGCGAGGGTCGGTGACTGGGTTGCCCCAGGTCACCGACTTGGCATTCAGGTCTCCCAATACGGAGACCTGACGCGGCGCCGTCCTGCCGACCACTGCGGCCAGGACTCCGAGATAGTTCTCGAAGTCCTGGAGAGGGCGGTTTGGGGAGAAATAGACGCCCACGAGGGCTACCTCTCCCCACGCGGCGGCCACGTATCCCGGTCCCCTCTCTAATAGCGAGAGGGGAGGGGAGTCTGTGGAGGACCGCGCCGCTAGTGCTACCAAGCCGTCCTCGTCACCCAGCCAACTGCCGGGGATCGAGTAGGGCTCGGCGACCACCGCTACGTTCACCGACCACTCAGCCATGGCCTGCACCAGCAGGTCCTGGGCCGCTCTGCAGTGGTTGGTGTTCGCCTGGAGGATGCGATGATTAGAAACCATTATTCTGACATCGCACCTCCCTCCTCAGTTACCGCCGCTGGAGCTGGAGTTACAGCGGCGGTGACAGGGGCGGTGGCGGCGACAGGGCGAACCTGCGCCGGCACTATGCCCTTCCTCGTGGGCGGCTGGCAACTCCTGCCCCCCATTCTGTGCCCCGCGGGGCGGCCACTGGCAGCACACGCCGGGCAGTGTGGCGTGGCGGCGCTACAAGTGGCACTCCTGTGTCCCTCCTGTCCGCACTGGAAGCAAGACTCTCCCCAGTCGGACTTGGAGGGACACGTAGATCGGGTGTGGCCCGGCGCGAAGCACTTGAAGCACCGCGCAGGCTTGTCCTCAAGCGGCCGGACCACAGCCGAGCTGAAGCCCACGAGCAGCCGTCCCTTGGTCGCTTTAAGGGCGGCCGCCGCCACGGCGACTGGGCACTCGACGCGGATGACGCCCATACCGCGGCGACCGGGCCTGATGGCTCCCCCCTTCACCGCGCTAGCGCTGCAGCCTCCCGCAGCGGCGACGGCCGCCACCACATCCTCTTTGGTGACCGAATCGTCCATATCGATCACCTCCAAGGATGCGGTCTTGACTGGTCTGGCGACCGTCGCCACATCCGCGATGACCTCTTCCAACTTTTTTGCAAAGAGGTCCGCGTTTGCACCGCGCTGCTCCCCCCCGAACTCAAAAATTCGGGCTCCGGCCTGGGTGCGGCGGCACGTAATGTTGCCGATCCCCAGCCGGGAGGGGTCCGCGTTAGCACGAGCCCGTCTTAGGACGGACTCGTACGTTTCGCCCCGCTCCGCGGCCTCCGGGGTGATGGTCACCACTACCGCCGCAGTTTTGGGAGGAACCAACTTCCTCCCTCCCGCCGGAGCCTTCTGGGCTGCCGAAGCAGTCGCAGCGGGCTTGGGCTTTTTGGCCTTTCTCCCCCTGCCCACCTCCGTCCACGCCTGGTTGGACGGCGTGGTAGAGGGAAGCATGGCGTCCTCCCGCTGCGTGTTCTGGGGGGCTGCCGGATTGGCAGACGCTCCCTCCGCGCTTGTGGTGGGGGTTTGAGGGGCCACAGTGCTCCTCTTGCCCTTCCCTTTGCCCTTGGAGGGCTTCGAGGCCTGGGTCTGCGCACCCGATCGCAGGTCTCCCGCAGGCTGCGCAGGCACAGGCACCGGCTCCGTCGGTGGCGGACTCTTATCCGCCGCTAACGGCGGGCGGAGCCGCTTTTCCGGCAAGAGCCGGTTCTCAATGCCCGCGAAGCAGCCCCTGATGAAGGCCCTCTCCTCCATGACAACCCCGCGGATTATTTCCACGAGGCTGCCAGGGGAGGAGGAGCCTCCGTCTGCCAGACCAGGGGCAGGGGCAGGCGCAGGTTGGGCGTGCCGGGCCGTGGCCTCAGCCAGCTTCTGGTGCAGCTGGCTGACCTCCAGCTGCAGGCGATCCACCTTCGCCTGCAGCTGCCGCGTCTCGTCCGTGGCTGTGCGCTGCATCAGCTCCAGGACAATGCCGTGCATGCTCACAGCCCGGCATTTGAGGGCCTTCTGGAAGGTCCCCTTCAAGTTCGAGGACTTGGAGGCGACCTCCAGTACCTCCTCCTTGTCCTGGAGCGCCATGCGCTCCAGCTCCGCCAGGGAGTGGTCGGCGTACAGCACTGTAGACGTGCCATAGCCAGCCCTCGACCTGGCGGCCCGCGCCTGCCGCTCCCTGGCAGCGACCTTCTCCTCCAGGTCCTGCTGGAGCTGCTCCCTCCTTGCCAAGCCTAACTGACGCTCGGCGTCCACCAGGCCCACATCGTGGGTGGGAGTCGAAGCAGGACTCGAAGCCTTTTTTGACTTCGCCTTCCTCCCCGACTTGCCCACCGACTCCGAGGAGCCCCCGGACCCGAGCCTCAGGTAGGCCCGCTTCCGCTGGAGGCGGTCGTTTTCGGCCGCCGACGTGTCCATGACGGACTCGTCGGAGTCCGAAAACTCCGCCCGCAGGCTGGATAAGCTGGCCGCAGATGGTGCGCGGTCAGCTTCGGCGTGGCCCTTAGAGGGGCCGGTGGATTGGCCCTGGTAAGGGCCACTGCGTTGGCCCTGAGAAGGGCCGTTTGGATCGTCCTGGGAGGGACTTTCAGATAAAAACCGCCCGGAGGCGTCTCGCCTTAGTTTCTTCGGCATTCTTGCAGTCGTCCGCCTTTTGTCTGCAAGTCACAGCACACTTTTGCCACCGGTCTGCCACTCCGTTACGGTGGTCAGACGCGGCGTTGCCCGGGGATCACGACGAGGACGTAAGTGCTGTGGGGGGACCCCCATGGAGCTACTGCCTTTTTTTTTTTTTTTTTTTTTTTTTTTTTTTTTTTTTTTTTTTTTTTTTTTTCCGCTGAGAAATGACGTTACGCATCTCCGCTCGTGGGGGGAAGAGACGGAGTATGTGGGACTCCCTGCCAGGGTGGCAGTATACCCACTAAAACTCAGCGGTGTTCCCTCATCGCCTTGATGGGGAGGTCATGGGAATCCGGCTCAGCCTTTGCATCCACAACCCCCCCGGCGCATGCCCGCCTAGCTGGCGGGCCCCGCATGTCCCCCCGTCTGAGGGGGGGCTACGGGAATGGCCGAGAACACCTGGCCATTCCCGTCCGGCACTGGTGGAAGCCTGTGCAATACAGGCGAGGGTGCCCCCGCACCCGTCGCCTGCTGGCTTCCACCTGGGAGGAGTCGGAGATGACTGTCATACTGACGTCTTCTTCGACCCCTCCTCCGCCTTCGGAGCGGCGCCGCGAGAGGGTCTTCCTCCCGCACGCGCTCCGCCGCCTCCTTCTGGGACATGACGTGTTCGCAGAAGGAGGCGACTGCCGCCCAGGACCCCTCATCCCCTAGCATGGCGTTGACCAAGCCGGGGAGCGAGAGGTCCGTTCCGATCGCCGCGGTGAGACTGCGGCGCGGCTCGGACCACGACGGGCACACCTCGAGAGTGTGCTGCGCCGTGTCCTCCGCCGCGCCACAGTCGTGACACGACGGCGTCTCCTCCCGCCCGATACGGTGCAGGTACGATCCGAAGCAACCGTGTCCGGACAGCACCTGCACCAGACGGAAGGAGAGGAACCCGTGCGACCGCTCGAGCCAGTCTTGCAAGACCGGCCCAATCGCGTCGAGGGTTCGGCGGCCGAAGGCTGCGGCGGCGAGGTCCCGCGTCCAGTGGACGACGATGGCGTCCTTCGCCTCCCGCCGGACGGCCTCCCGCTCCTGCGGGGCTGGGCGTTCTCCTCTCGCCCTCCGCCCCGCCGTCCATTCATACACTCTGGCGAGCACCCACGCCTCGAGCTCCCAAGGCGGGGTGCCGGCCAGAGCGCATGCCGCGGAGAAGCCGACCGTGCGGTAGGCCCTCGCCGCCCGCTGGGCTATGGCCCTTTGGGGGGCCCGCAATGCGGCGGCGTTCTCCCTCCTGTGGAGGGAGTCCTCCCAAATAGGGGCCCCGTAAAGGGCCATACTCCTCAAGATGCCGGCGTAGAGTTGCCGGCATCTCGCGCTGGGCCCCCCCAGATTGGGGAGCAGCCACGAGAGGGCGCCCGCAGTCTTCAGCAGGCGCGTCGACAGCCCGCTAAAATGCGGGCCGAAACGCCACCTGCTGTCGAGTACAAGGCCCAGATATTTCATCTGGGCCTTCACCTCGATTCGGACGCCCTCCACGAAGATGTGGGCGTCTAGAGGTTGGCGCTGCCGAGGCCCGTGGAAGAACACGGCCTCGGTCTTGTGCAGCGCCACCGTCAGTCCTAGGCGGCGGATCCTCCCTGCGACCAAGGATCCGCCTGCCGAGGCCAAGTTGGCCGCCTCCCTGAAACTCTCCCCCCGGGCGGTGAGGAGAGTGTCATCCGCGTAGCAGACGACACTCGTGCCTCGGAGGAGAGTTCCCCGCAAGAGCCAGTCGTAGCCGACGTTCCAGAGGTGAGGTCCCACGACTGACCCCTGTGGAACGCCGGCCTCGACTGCGTACCGCCGGACTTGGCCAGCCCTGTTCACGAGGACGATCGTCCGATCCTCCAGGTAGCTGGCCAGTAGACGCCGCATGTATAGAGGCACTCCGTGGAATCGGAGCGCCTCTAGGATGGTGCTGTGGGGAACAGAGTTGAAGGCGTTGGCTATGTCGAATGACACCGCCAACAATCCGTCCCCCGCCTGCATCGCATCCTTCACCTGGCCCTTAAGGCGGGCCAGTGCGTCCACTGTGGAACGCTCAGCCCGGAAACCGAACTGAGCGTCCGACAAGTCCGGCCCCACATTCCGCAGGTGGCTCTTTAGGCGGGCAGCGATTATCCCCTCGAACATTTTGCCGACCTCATCGAGCAGGACGATGGGTCGGTATGCCGAGGGCGAGTCTGCAGGGCGGCCCTCCTTGCGAAGGAGGCACAACTGCCCCTCCTTCCACGGTTTCGGGAACCTCCCAGACGCAAGGCATGCGTTAAAGAGGTCCCGAAACCGCTCCTCCATTTGGGTGGCGGCAATTGCCACCACCCTCGCCGGGACACCGTCGGGGCCCGGAGCCGTCTTCTTGGCGCGGATGTGCACAATCGCCGCGCTAAGTTCCGACTCCGTGACAGGAGGGGCCTCCTCTTCCTCCTCAGCTGGCGGAGCCATCCCCCGCGGAGGGTCCATCACTGGTGGGGTGAAATTGTCCCTGCACGGGAACAGGGACTGAACCACCCCATCCAGGAATGAGGGCTCCAGGGTCTCGGCGACCGGGGGACCAAAGGGGCGCAGCTTGTTGCGCGCCGCCCTGTATGGCCTCCCGTAGGGATCCCTGTCGAGACCCTCCAGCATCTCCGCTCTCGCCGAGTCCCTGGCGTCGGCGATGGCCCGCTCGAGGACCAGTTTTGCCTCTATGTACACCTCATAGAGGTGGTCCTCGTGGGCGTGGTCTCGTCGACGCCGCCGCCGGCTCCGCGCGTAGGCCCTCCTGGCCCCCACGCACGCCGCTCGAAGCCCCTCCAGCTCCACCGACCACCAGTACACCGCCCGATTGGGCAGCGGTCGGCCTGACCGAGGCATGCTAGAATTGCACACCTCGGTCAGAGACTCCCTCAGGTGTCCCGCCACGGTGTCCACGTCCAGGCCAGCGGAGGGCGGCGAAAGCCAGTCCTGGATAAACGCCGCCTCCGCCGCCGCCTCCCTGTCCAGGCGGGCGAGAGCCCACCGTGGAAACGCTGACCGCCCCGAGGGGGGCCGCGTCTCTCCGGGGCCACCGGTGGAGATGTCGAACCGCACGTAACGGTGGTCCGACATGGTCTCCACCAGGTCCACCCGCCAGTTCAGCACGCGCGCGGCCAACGCAGGGGTGGCAAAAGTGACGTCCACTATCGAGCCACCCTGCCGCCGCACGCACGTCTGGACGTTCCCTCTGTTGAGGAGGGAGAGCCCATTGAAGGCTGCCCACAACTCCACCGCCCGCCCGCGAGGGTCGGTGGCCGGGTTGCCCCAGGTCACCGACTTGGCATTCAGGTCTCCCAATACGGAGACCTGACGCGGCGCCGCCCTGCCGACCACGGCGGCCAGGACTCCGAGATAGTTCTCGAAGTCCTGGAGAGGGCGGTTTGGGGAGAAATAGACGCCCACGAGGGCTACCTCTCCCCACGCGGCGGCCACGTATCCCGGTCCCCTCTCTAATAGCGAGAGGGGAGGGGAGTCTGTGGAGGACCGCGCCGCTAGTGCCACCAAGCCGTCCTCGTCACCCAGCCAACTGCCGGGGATCGAGTAGGGCTCGGCGACCACCGCTACGTTCACCAACCACTCAGCCATGGCCTGCACTAGCAGGTCCTGGGCCGCTCTGCAGTGGTTAATGTTCGCCTGGAGGATGCGATGATTGGAAACCATTATTCCGACATCGCACCCCCCTCCTCAGTTACCGCCGCTGGAGCTGGAGTTACAGCGGCGGCGACAGCGGCGGTGGCGGCGACAGGGCGAACCTGCGCCGGCACTATGCCCTTCCTCGTGGGCGGCTGGCAACTCCTGCCCCCCATCCTGTGCCCCGCAGGGCGGCTACTGGCAGCACACGCCGGGCAGTGTGGCGTGGTGGCGCTGCAAGTGGCACTCCTGTGTCCCTCCTGTCCGCACCGGAAGCAAGACTCTCCCCAGTCGGACTTGGAGGGACACGTAGATCGGGTGTGACCCGGCGCGAAGCACTTGAAGCACCGCGCAGGCTTGTCCTCAAGCGGCCGGACCACAGCCGAGCTGAAACCCACGAGCAGCCGTCCCTTGGTCGCTTTAAGGGCGGCCACCGCCGCGGCGACTGGGCACTCGACGCGGATTACGCGCATGCCGCGGCGACCGGGCCTGATGGCTCCCCCCTTCACCGCGCTAGCGCTGCAGCCTCCCGCAGCGGCAACGGCCGCCACCACATCCTCTTTGGTGACCGAGTCGTCCATATCGATCACCTCCAAGGATGCGGTCTTGACCGGTCTGGCGACCGTCGCCACATCTGCGATGACCTCTTTCAACTTTGTTGCAAAGAGGTCCGCGTTTGCGCCGCGCTGCTCTCCCCCGAACTCAAAAATTCGGGCTCCGGCCTGGGTGCGGCGGCACGAAATGTTGCCGATCCCCAGCCGGGAGGGATCCGCGTTATCACGAGCCCGTCTTAGGACGGACTCGTACGTTTCGCCCCGCTCCGCGGCCTCCGGGGTGATGGTCACCACGACCGCCGCAGTTTTGGGAGGAACCAACTTCCTCCCGCCCGCCGGAGCCTTCTGGGCTGCCGAAGCAGTCGCAGCGGGCTTGGGCTTTTTGGCCTTTCCCCTCCTGCCCACTTCCGTCCACGCCTGGTTGGACGGGGTGGTGGAGGGAAGCATGGCGTCCTCCCGCTGCGTGTTCTGGGGGGCTGCCGGAGTGGCAGACGCTCCCTCCGCGCATGTGGTGGGGGTTTGAGGGGCCACAGTGCTCCTCTTGCCCTTCCCTTTGCCCTTGGAGGGCTTCAGGGCCTGGATCTGCGCACCCGATCGCACCGCAGGCTGCGCAGGTACAGGCACCGGCTCCGTCGGTGGCGGACTCTTATCCGCCGCTAACGGCGGGCGGAGCCGCTTTTCCGGCAAGAGCCGGTCCTCAATGCCCGCGAAGCAGCCCCTGATAAAGGCCCTCTCCTCCATGACAACCCTGCGGATTATTTCCACAAGGTTGCCAGGGGGGGAGGAGCCTCCGTCTACCGGACCAGGGGCAGGGGCAGGCGCAGGTAGGGCTTGCCGGGCCGTGGCCTCAGCCAGCTTCTGGTGCAGCTGGCTGACCTCCAGCTGCAGGCGATCCACCCTCGCCTGCAGCTGCCGCGTCTCGTCTGTGGCCGTGCGCTGCACCAGCTCGGTGACGATGCCGTGCATGCTCACGGCCCGGCATTTGAGGGCCTTCTGGAAGGTCCCCTTTAGGTTCGAGGACTTGGAGGCGACCTCCAGCACCTCCTCCTTGTCCTGGAGCGCCATGCGCTCCAGCTCCGCCAGGGAGTGGTCGGCGTACAGCACTGTGGATGTGCCATATCCAGCCCTCGACCTGGCGGCCCGCGCCTGCTGCTCCCTGGCAGCGACCTTCTCCTCGAGGTCCTGCTGCAGCTGCTGCCTCCTTGCTAGGCCTAACTGACGCTCGGCGTCCACCAGGCCCACATCGTGGGTGGGGGTCGATGCAGAAGTCGAAGCCTTTTTTGTCTTCGGCTTCTTCCTCGACTTGCCCACTGACTCCGAGGAGCCCTCGGACCCGAGCCTCAGGTAGGCCCGCTTCCGCTGAAGGCGATCGTTTTCGGCCGCCGACGTGTCCATGACGGACTCGTCGGAGTCCGAAAACTCCGCCCGCTGACTGGATAAGCTGGCCGCGGATGGTGTGCGGCCAGCTTCGGCGAGGCCCTTAGAAGGGCCGGTGGATTGGCCCTGAGAAGGGCCACTGAGTTGGCCCTGAGAAGGGCCATTTGCATCCTCGTCCTGGGAGGGACGAGCCGAGGTTAAAAATCGCCCGGAGGCGTCGCGCATGGGTTTGCTTTTCGGCATACTTGCAGCCGTCCGCTTGTTGTTGCTGCAAGTCACAGAGCTCTTTAGCCGCCGGTCTGCCACTCCGTTACGGTGGTCAGACACGGCGTTGCCCGGGGGTTACTGCGTGGAAGTAAGCTCTGTGGGGGAACCCCCTGGAGCTACTGCCTATCTGACCTCCACAACCCAGTTACAAGGTAACACGATACCCTTAGTAAGACTGATTGTCAGAGTTTTGGGCTTCTGACTACCTGTAACGATCGTCAATGATCCACGAATGACAGCTGGGAACAACAGCTTAACGGGCTTTCCGAGACACGGTCTGGATATGTAAAAGATGGTCATCCATCCACGAACCAACCGCGGTAACCAAGCTTAGCTTAACCTTCGATCGACTCGTGCGGCTGTTATTATTTAGCAGCGAACCCTTTCTTCAATTGCTCATAATATCTATAGTGCTTGAGCCGGAAATGAAATGTAAAAATTTTAATTTTCTGACAAGCAGTGACAGGAAATTTTATTGATGAGGTAATTCTCAATAAAATCTTTTATTTTTTTTTTAAGTATTATTTTTATTTTATGAATAGAACATCGATAACTTAAAAATTAAAAAGATCTAACAAAAATCTCAACCAAAGAAAAATCTCTTAAATCCGATTCCGATTTTCATTAAACAAACTCGGTCTGACTGGATAAGTTTGTGGGTTAGCCAAGTTTGCGGCAATTTGGTCTCTATTCACAAAGTAGAAAGGCTGGTTTTGCACGGGCAACGCTGCTAGCTGGTTTGCGGTGTTCCTGTCGCCATTCAACTGGGCTGGTATTGGTTCATTCTGGAATCTGTCGAATAATCCAGAAGCTACTGGGGTGGCCGGGAATCCAATTGGTCGAAGTCCAGCATAGAATGGACGCTGGCAGAAGCAGGGCACGATGGCTAGCACAAAAAGTAGAGCTGTTTTCGACATGGTGATCTGAAATTACAAAAAAATATATATATTAAAGTTTATTTAAACGGTAAGTATAGTTTTGCTTTGACTTGCGTCTTCCAGAATTTCTAACTTGTATGTACCAATACTATGTAATAGGTACACTCAGACCCAGAACTACATATATAATAAATGACTATAGAAAATATTTGCTCCGTGCAGGCGACCAAACGGGGTGAATAGGGGATGCAGGGGTGAATCGGGACGAAACTTTAAAAGCGATTTTAGCGTTGAAATAATACAGTTTGTTGCCAAAAAGGTGTCTAATGTGTTTATTGTATTATAATTAACGATTAAGTGTCCATTTCACCCCGTTTGACGGTATCGGACCCGCAACTGAAATCTGTAAATAATCGCTCAGCCTCTACGCCATACATAAGCAGCCTATAATGTTCCCACTGCTGGGACACAGGCCTCCTCTCGGTGAGAAGGCGTGGGCCGTAATCCACCACGCGGGCCCAGTGCGGGTTGGCAGATGTCACATGTCTTCGAATTTTTTGTTCTAGGACATGCCGGTTTCCTCACGATGTTTTCCTTCACCGTTTTGAGCTAGCTCTGCGCCAGCTGACCATCAAACCGATTGAATTTCTGTATGAGGAAAATGTGCGAAGTATTATTTGTTTTCTAAACTTTTACTTTGTTCCGATTTCTAACTCTTTGCTAGCTATCGTCAGTTTGCTACATCACTAGTCTTGCTTTATAGTAGTACTAGCGACCCGCCTGCTTCGCATAGTTTTTATGACTTGACATAATAAAGATGGCGTGTTTGTTTTTTTGTCAGGCTATTTAACATCACGTTAGAAAGAACGCTAAGCGAAAACAAAGTAATAGCGCGGAAATGGCGTTGCGATATGACGGGGTGGTTTGGGGAGCAAGGGTTTTTCGCAATAGGATTTTTCGCACAAACGTTACGTCGCACCAATAAAGAATCGATGGAATAAAACATCGTACAACTGAATTATCGACACACCGTGTTCGATACCTATAATAAAAATCGAATCATAAACTTTCGAAATCAAATAGGGAACCCAACTACAGCATATTTGCGCACCAACAAATACAAAAGTTCTTGAAATTAACACTTTTCACATAGTTTAATATTTTCAACCAAAAAAAAAATTGCTTTCTTTACTAATGATAAATGATTTTATTTTTGTAAGTAGGTTTGCACAAACACTTTTACACGTCAATAGGTACTAAACTTTTCACTTCCACTTTTAACTTAGAACTTGTTCTTCTTTATATTATTTACTTTACGAAACACGTGTTTTTTATTATTGTTTTTATTCAAAGTTGGCCCTACATATTCATCCGCTCTGTATGCAAAAATGATCGTTAAAAACAACACACATTTACCTGTATCTCTTAACTGAATTGCACAAGTGAATGGCTCGGCTATCTGAACTGGAATGTATGAGCATAAAACGCACTTCAATATATAGTACTTTTTTAGTTCACGCCCTCTCGTTAGGAGTACCTGTAGTAGGTACCTACGGAATACCCACAGAGCGAAGTACGCGCAAAGCGGGTTATCTAGTGCAGTTTTTCCCAACGCGCGAGGAAAAAATTGGGTCTAGTCGCTGTCCGAAAATAGGAAGAAATAATATGTTTTTAAATGCTTTTGCTTATTTAAAAGACAGAAAAAGGTTTTGGAATATTTCGTTTTCAAAATAGGATACCTACCGATATCGACTTTCTATAAAGAGGTTATTTAATAAAAATCTTGATTGACAATTTGTACTCATTGTGCAACTTGTTGAAAAATATAAGACACTTTACAAGGAAAGACGGAAATTGATCAAAGCAATAAAAAAACTTCTTGTTTAAAAGAGAATCCTTTGTCCCCAATCACGACAACCTAATAAAAGTTAGTCTGATAAAGATGGTAAAATAAGTCACTTTGACATCAATTAAGAGGAAATGTGATCGGAGAGACTTTTGAAAAAGCCTAAGTAAAAAGTCATAATTCGAGGTTTGGCTCTCTCGCTTGTTTCCTCCTTTAATATCGGCCCAATTTAAAAAAATATTTCATAAACTGATTATGAAGGATAAGAAGGAATAGTTGTCAAGTTTGTACACTAGGCCTCAGTTGACAGCGGTTTAAATCGGCATTTTTTGATGGTTTTAGTGCTTATAAAAATAATGTATCATTCAAAAAAGAAAACATAGGAACACACAAGTAGTCAATATTTATTATTCTGTAAAAAAACATTGCTTTATGGTCATTGCATTTATTGTTTTGCATTGCCGGCATGTCCTAGAACCAAAAATTCGAAGACCTGTGATGTCTGCCAATCCGCACTTGGCCCGCGTGGTGGATTACGGCCCACTCCCTCTCACCGAGAGGAGGCCAGTGTCCCAGCAGTGGGAACATTATAGGCTGATTATGGTTATGGTTTATGGTCATTAACCAGAAAGAAAACAGGCGAGAGCGTTTCTATGGAGAAACGACCCGCATTTCCTCTTAAGAAATTTTGGGGCAATTAATTTTAATTGACAATCTGCGCGGGCCTTTATCATTGAGTATAGTTAATTGATTGTGAACACCTTTCTGCGACATTTATTGGGAATTTGCTACGGTTATTATTTTTCTTGATGATTAAGTGTCTAGCTATTTATAGTTTTACTACGGATTACTTGGTAAAGGAAAAATAATTATTTAGTACAGTGTGAGGTTTACGTTTGTCAAAATAATGTTAAAAATTAATCTGGTTTACTAAATAAAATGTCGTTCTTTGAAAACCCATGTCAAATTTAGTGTTCAGTTGATACAGGTATTTTAAACATTAATTTTTTTGAGAGGGCGATTGATATGGACGAGAATGTCAAGCCAAAATACATTGGAATTGTGGCAAGAGTCTGAAAATGGATGATGACCTGCCTACCTACTAGCATCTAGATGACAGAATGACCGAGTTATCCAAAAAAATTAAGTTATACATTGTGGCTTCTATTTCATTTATCACTTATCACCATCACCAACCCTTAGGGTAAGCAGGGGGAATGGCGTTCACTTAAGAAAAATATGCTGTATTTTTAAAATTATTCATTATAAATCAAAATTAAGAAAAGTAACATAGTCTTTAATTATCGAGTAATCAACAATTTAACAACAAAAGCTCTTACCTAAAAACTAAAATCTTTTACCTACTAGTAGTAAAAAAACATTATAAAAAAAACATGTTTGAGCGACATTACCCATGTCCTTGGGTAATGCCGCTCATGGTACGGGGTAATGACGCTCAAACCTGTTTTTTTTAATATAACAAGTAAGACACATTTTAATTAAAAAAATATTAATTAGATCAACCTTAAACAATAAAAGTAAAGTCTACAATCACAAATTAGCATCAATTATCCCAATTTGTAAGTAAAATTAGCCTTTTTCAATTTAACAAATATAGTAGGTAAAGTCTTCAATGTCAAATCAACTGCAATTATTATAATATAAAATAATTATAATTATTAGAGGTAAGACTAATTAGAAATAGTAATATTTTATTATTTTTGGAGACATAAATCACAGATATATCCATCCGGCGAATCCCACCCTCAACATATAGCATGAGCCCTAGCATGATTCTTTTGGACAAACCTCCTTCAATCGCAGTTTTAGCGGATTGAAGGTCTTCTTCGGTCCAAGCCGCTTAGCCGTGGTCCTTTCACGATTTCTTGGCATATCTACAACAATAAAAAAAAATAAGTCACTAAGGGGTAATGGCGCTCAGACGAGCGGTATAACCCCAAATGGTCGTTTTGTAATAAATTTTAAATTAAAAACAAATCATACACAACTGTTGAAAATTGATTGCATTATCACAAAATAGAATAGTTTTATGGTTAGAAAAGTAAAATTAATAATTAAATAAGCATTAAAGTTTTGGACTTACCGACAAAAAACACTTAACCAAAAATTAGATCAGCGCGGCCGCAAACTAAGAAACGCACTTCACGGTCGCATGACGCAAGCTGACTGTCCGTTTGCGTCGCTGTCTGTTAGAGGCCCCCTCCCCCCACGCTTCACGAGACGTGGCGTGTTGCTACGTTCCATTTTGACAGAGTAATAATATAATATCGTTTATTTATAAAAATGGTGCAGATTTACAATAACTTATCTTAAAAAATTATAAAGAACACAGTTGCTCATTTGCCTGAACTAGGTAGGACCTGTGTTTCAGGCTAGAAAGGTGCTTAGAAATTTAAAAAATATAATTAACAACTGAGAAAACTAATTATAAACTAACATTAACTTAAAAGACTAACATGTTTTATTTACAGACAACGAGTAATTCCTCAGTCTCACTGTATGATATGCTAAGTAAAAATTGCAGAATAACCTTTTTACAGTCGTAATTATTTAATTTATAGATACTTAATTTCTTATTTAATTTATTGTATAGAAATGGGCCTAAAAATGTATAAAATCTGTTTACAAAGACATATTTAGAAGATGCATTTGACTCGCATACAATATCCTTTCGTCTCTTATTAGTACTTTCAATGTTATATGAGAGCATGGTGTGCTGTTTTAATACCAAGTGCGTTATGAAAAGCTGGCGAACTGACAGCACGTTACAGGATTTGTATAGCAGATCTGTAGGATAGAGAAAGGGATGGAAGTTTGCTACTTTTAAAATTGCTCTCTGTGCTCTTTCAAGAGGCAGTAAGTAAGGTTTAGGTGCTCCACCCCATGAAGTAATACAGTACTGTAATACAGATTGACCTAGGGCCAAGTAAACTTGTAACACCAATTTTTTATCTGCAATTGCTCGCAATTTTTTAAAAACAAAAATTAACCTGCGCACTCTTGTAACCAAACTGTCAATATGTGGTCTAAAAGAGAGCAACTCGTCTATTTGAACCCCTAGATATTTTATGTTACATGTTTTAAGGATAAAAGGACACTTACATATGCTGACTGAGCGTAACAGAGGTGAGCGCCATTACCCAGTGAGCGCTATTCCCCCTGCTTACCCTAGTCATCATGGCCATAGGTAAACTCGCCCCCTTATTACAAGGGACTTACAAGCAAAAGGACACACCTGCGTAAACACACTTTCAATCACATTCGGAAGAATTTTAAAGCAAATTAATAATAATAAAAATATCTTTATGGCCCCATGCGGTGCTAACCTATACAAAGAAATTGAAAGAAATTGTTATACTAACCTTAGTTATAAGAATGTTTTTTTAAACATTGTACCTAACAGTAAGTATAAACAATTGTTGTTTGGCCAGAAATAATAAATAAATACATCTTTATTTCGTAAAAATACAGATAATTTGTACTTTAAGTTTACAATTTTCGAATTCAAGGTTGTGAACATTTCAGACCGGAATAACTCAAACATTTGGATGCTGAAGAAATCTTTAGACAATAGATTAAACTCTGTATCGTATTTCGTAATGAAGTTCCAATTGATGTATTTATGACTATGTCAATTTACCTTCAGAAGAAAAAAGGTTTTATTTATTACAATATATTGCTAACCCATTGCTTCATAATCTTTGAAAAATTCGTCTGCTCGTCAATTCATTGTGTCGCAACGACACAATGAATTTTGTAGAATTGTCAAAATGAAAGTCATTGTCTTTTTATGTAAAGGATAAGTGCATGGTATGCGGGATTGTCCGAAAGGGTTACCGCTGGCCCGGACCATAAAGGGCTAAGGAAGCAACACGGGTGGGTTTTTAACCGACTTCAAAAAAGGAGGAGGTTTCTCATAGTCAGTAAGAGTCTGACACTCCCTTCCGCTCCACCCAGAGAGGGAGGGGTCATTTGATGATTACCCATCCCCAAAAAAAAAACGGTAAGTGCATTGCGCTGGTGTACCAACTGTTACACCTCTACCAACCTCCGGCCAATGCAGAGAGGATGTTATGGCTATGGTCATCTATAGGTACACGAAAACAATTTGTACAAGTAGGTAATAGTTCTAGTCACCTCTATTGGAAACATGTCCCTGTTATAGCGATACTAGGCTAGGGGGGGGGGGGTTGCTGACCGCGAGGCTCATCTTTCTCCGCTACTTGTCACTCAAACAGCAGGCTTTGCTTACTAGAAAAAATGTGATCATTAGCAAGAATGTTTATTTAAACTAGTTTTCCCATAGGAACGAGTTTAGTTTTATTTGGACCGATTATGGTTTGGCTTTAAGTAGCATTTTGGTTTCTCCAGGGTTTTCCGGATCTAATTATAAGTATCAGGTTGACTTAAGCCCTTTAAAGCCCATAATGGGCCCCATTATGGTTTTTCCTGGGCTAAGAGAAACGGGTTAAAAGCTTTTTCATCTCATCCCACTAATATAATAAATGTAAATGTTTGTGAAGGTGTTTGCTACAGATTAACGCGTAAAAAACTTAAGGAATTTGAATGAAATATAGCACAGATATGGACCGTATCCTAACCAAACAAATACTACTTACAAATATGTACTAATTTTATGCGTAAACATGCTGTAGTGTAGTTCCTCTAGTACCTATATGACTGAAATCCCGCCCGGGATTTATCAGTGTGATATGGATATGTCAGTTAGTTTAAATTTATAATATACTTCTATAAAATAAAAACAATAATTACCAAGTGATTTTTTTAAATTAACATAATATTAAATAACATCTTGCCTGTATTACTCGAAAGGTCAGGCAGAGATAAAGGACACCTACATTTTCTCCAGTTATGTTTAAGGGGCTTACATGACCTAAAGCGCGGTCACTGTCGGACTGCATAGAAAAGAAAGAGTAGCGCGATGACACAACGCTGGTAATATATTGCAAAATATGAAGCAATTATTTGATTACAAAAGATCTATTGTTTGGACTAAAAAATTAAAACACTAGTATTTTAGTATGTTGCTTGTAGAATAATCTGACAAAAATCTGATAACTGTATGTATAATTAGTATGGTTCTTATTGTAAAAAGAAAGTTTTTAGAGGTACCTATCTTCATGTTTTTTTTCTATCGGATCAAATTAGTTGTATTATGTTTTCAACACACTATCTACCTAGCATATATCCTGAAGAATATCATATATTTTTCTGATTTTGTTTACTGTAGTAGATCATAGGTACTTTTATTGTTTCTAAAACTTGCGTTTTTTGTGTTTAGGTCCTGTAAGCCCCTTAAGTCCCATGTAATAGGGGGCGAGCCAGCCATCAACTGTGCTTAAATCCAGGCTCCGGGCTACTACTGCAATTAATATATTTTTTTTGTTGCCCAGTCTATAATCTTCTAAAGTGCACAAAAAGCTCACGACTGGTGCATTACTTGAAACCGCGAATACGCGCATCCTCGCCCTTTATTTGCATGATCACTGACTCACACAGGATTCTTACAAGTAACACTTCTTATCAGATCGGCAGATGTCACGATATTATAGTAATGACAGCGGTGGTGCTGGAATTCGTGGTAACCGATGAGTAGCTGTTTACATTCTTGTAATTTTGACATCATATCCCGGTTTGATATATGTCACCGTCCCTTTCTGAACGTAGTTTTTCGATAAGCAATCGATAATCCTTATCAGATAGCAAATGCGTTCCTAGTGATTCACACATTAGGTTTCATTATTAAAATATTATCCTAATATTTTGTTTTTTTTTTTTGTTAGCCTAGTTTGTGTCCCACTGCTGGGCAAAGGCCTCCCCTTTTTCCTTCCAAACCTCCCTGTCTTGTGCGATCTCCGGCCATGTTGGCCCTGCGAATGATATTAGATCGTCACGCCACCTTCGCCTTGGTCTACCTCGACGGCGATGTCCTGCCTCAGGCGTCCAGTGAGTGACGATCTTTGCCCATCTCTCCGGGTGCATTCGTGAGACGTGTCCGGCCCACTCCCACTTCAGCCTGGCTGTTTTTTCTCCAACATCCGCTACTTGAGTTATAGAGCGCAGCGTGGTGTTTCTAACTCGATCCTAATATTATTATAATATTATTATAAATCCTAATATTATTAACCAAATATTCATTTGACATACCTTTTACGCACAGGTGGATATAGGACTGCTTTGTTGAGGAAAAGCGTTTTATGTATGGCACCGGCTATTTTTAACTACATTCCTAATTCCATAAAAAAGGAACCAGTAACAACTTTCAAAATTATCTGTACTTCTGAATTGAATTGATTGAACTGGAATCCTATGTTCAGCAGTTTACAGTAGATTTTGTATATTAGTTCTTTAATGATAACACTAGCGGCAGGAGTAATCTACGGAGTTTGAATGACGTAGTGGTGTACTTCGGAAAAACCTCGATGCAAATAGTAGCTCTGTTAAGATTGACAAAAAAGGTCGAGGCTATACCGAAAAGTGGGTCGATACGGGCTGAATATGATGAATATATTCATCATCTGCTTAGCCTTCTCCCATCTATCATCTCCCCTTCCATTCTAACCGGTTGCAGCTGAATACCAGTATTTAAAATGAAAAAAAAAAAAAAATGGAGGTCAGATAGGCGACTGCCTATCTGACCTCCACAACCCGGTTACTGGGTTAATACGATATCCCTTGGTAAGACTGGTTGTCAGACCTTTAGGCTTCTGACGACCCGTAACGACTTTCGAAGATCCAGGAATGACAGCCTTTTTTTTTTTTTTAACTTGGAGAAATGCTCATGCATTCTGCACTATCACGGGGAGATAGTGCAGTTATGTGGGACTCTAACCCACTAAAACTCCACGGTGTCCTCCTCTGCCGCTTACGGCGGGAACACGGGCACGCGTTAGCATTCATCCGTGAACCCGCCACGGCCGTCCATCACCGGACCCTCCTCTGGGGAGTACTCCCCATCACCGGCGCACCAGAACACATAGCACGCCGTGACCTCCCCAGGGACCAAACCATCACATGGGCGCCAGACGACCCCGTGTCTGGGCACCCTTGTTCTCCCCTCGACGGGTCAGATCATTGGCCCCGCCGGCTGCCAATTTTCGGCCGCAGAGGATAGGGAGAGCGGCCAACGTAATACCAACACTCCTCCTCCCCTGCGGCCCCACCGCGTCCGGTTTCAGACGGTGGCGACCCCGTCAAGGCCGCGGAAGGTAGGGAGAGCGGCGCACCGCAATACCGGCACTCCTCTCCCGCCGCGGCCTCCAACCCTCAGCCGCGATGCCTCCCATACGACATCGCGGTCCACCTCAGTTGCGATGTCGCCGAAGCGGCACCGCAACCTACTAGTTGGCCGCTACGTCGTCGGCTTGTCGGCAAAAGCCCTGACGAGCGGCCCCTCCTCGGGTTCCTCTTCGCTTCACCGTGGGTGTCCAAGCCACGGCTACTTAGCCCCCCCGCCTCGACAATACGGGAACCCCGAGAACCGCAGCAAGCGAAGATTAACCTGATCGATCTACCCGTGCGGCTGTTTTTATTTAGCTAAAAGCCTCTCAATATGATGATAATAAGGCAAAAAAAATATTGCTCTTCATAGGTAGGTACACCCGTAATCCATACTACATATTTCTGTGTCATCATAATTGTACGATGATCTTTTCAGCAAAGCTTAGTC
This sequence comes from Oligia latruncula, assembly GCA_948474745.1. Classification (NCBI taxonomy): domain Eukaryota; kingdom Metazoa; phylum Arthropoda; class Insecta; order Lepidoptera; family Noctuidae; genus Oligia; species Oligia latruncula. The sequence continues at coordinate 12,012,256 of OX419702.1, read as the reverse complement.
AGCTGGGTTTTCCCCAAGAATGTTAAATCATAACAACACAGTAAAGATTACAATAAGAAGTAGGTACCTACATGTATTTAGTACAAGGTACAAATATATCTTTATGTTACGGAGGTACATTTTTCAGTAAAGCTGGCTTTGGTAAAGGGTACCGTTATTATGGTACAGTTATTTTGCTTCTGGCAGTAACTTATAATGAACCTTATTTCAATGAAAATATAGGTCAGTGTGATGCAAAACTGTGAAAGGACTGTAAAGAACTGTGTGTCAGGAATCATGTTTCGGTATTCAAAAATGTTAATGAGGATTCTTTTGTTTATGGCATTTGACGTCATTGTTATTGCATGTTTGCATTATGCAATGATTTCTTGTAAGTGACTTCATAAATATTAGGTATATCTTTAAGATATTCCATTAACATCCTTAATACGTAGGAAGGTACAGTCAACAGCAAAAGTAGATGATCAAAGTCAGAAATTCAATACTAATTAACGGAGTTCGCGTCAGAACTGTGTGGCGTCGAAGTGATTCAAAAGTATTCTACGTAGTAAGTATTCTAAGTAGTAGTACTTCGACGCCACACAGTTCTGACGCGAATTCCGTTCATTAGTATTGAATTTCTGATTTTGATCATCTACTTTTGCTGTTGACTGTACGTTACAGATTTATTTAAGACTAGCTTTTGCCCGCGGCTTCGCCCGTGTGGAGGTCGGAAATTATCTCACGGAAAAAAATTATTACCGGGATAAAAAGTATCCTGTGTTAATCCAGGTTATAATATAAACTATCTGTGTGCCAAATTTCATCCAAATCCTATTAAAAGCATAAAACTCAAACTCAAACTCAAATCATTTATTTCAATTAAACCTTGTACAGGCACTTTTGAATTGTCAAAATTAAATAGTCTGTCAGTTAGTCAGAAAGTTGAAGCTAGTTGCCCATTCCAATGCGTAGATCTCTATGGAGAAGAACGGGCAAGAAACTCCATGGACACTCTTTTAAATCAAGATATTACAAAATCCTGGGTACATTATTCTTGTTGCTTCTATATGTGAGAACAATGTAAAAAAGACAGAAATGAAGAAACAATTCAAGACATAAAATTAAAAGTAAGCCTTGGCAGTTAAGAGATGACCAGTCTCAACCGACGGCGCCCGTTCACGAACATGACGCGTGGATCAGCACCATCCAGCTCAACCATTTTGTAGGGAACCGAATGATCCAACACACGCGCCACCATCGGTGAGACATTTAAGTGAGCATGACACGTTCTCAACTGCCATGCTCTTTCAAGTCAACATCAAAAAATCATAATAAACGGAAACATGGTTAGAATAGAATAGAATACTCTTTATTATGTACACCATATAAATTACAGACATAATTATACAAAACTACAGTTTGCAATTTATTTAAGAGGTAAATAGAATTTTATTACCTACCAAACAGGAAGAGATAATAATGATTAGAGAACATATTACTAATGATTGAAATACTATCGTGAATTTATGCAAGGCTAGTACTTTTTGATTGAGTACTGCTCAGAAAGTCGGATCTTATTTCAATCATGACTCAAAAGACACGTCGCGCCGTCTAGCGTCATATAGCAATTATTATTGTGACCGTCGAAAGTTATTTTTATTTTCCTCGGGAACAGTATTTTTTTTTCTGGATAAAAGTTACCTATGTATGTCCTTTTCTATACCCATGACAACGTAATGCAAAATTTCATGATGATCGGTTCAGTGGATTAGGCATGAAAAGGTAACAAACAAACTTACTTTCGCATTTATAAAATTAGTTAGGAATTAGGATCATACGTTTATGAATGAATAACAATATTTTTAATTGCGATCCAAAGAAACCAAGGACTAACCAAGGTAACCGACATAGCCCGAAGAGTTGCCAAACTTGAGTGGCAGTAGGCCGAGAACATTGCTCGAAGAACAGATGGCCGATGGGGCCGAAAGATTCTGAAGTGGCGACCGCGTAACGGAAGACGTAGTGTTGGAAGAACTTGCACAAGATCGATCGATGACCTGGTGAAGACCGCAGGAAAAAAATGATAAATGATTTTATTTCTGTAAGAAGGTTCGTACAAACAAAAACTATAATTATGTGGTCGGATTTTCCCATTAGACTATCTACTCTGAGAAGAAAGGTCGAAACCAACTCAGAGACAATCTTGACATAATCTTAGTCAGATGCGAGAAGCACTGGTCAAGGTAACGATGCCACGGTTCAGCAGTGGACGTATTTCGGTTGAAAAGATGATAATCAAGGATTAAGAATAAGCCCCTCAACCTTTACCGACTATAGATAATGAAATATCTCAACTGCTCCGCTGCACAATCACTTGCAAACATTTCATTTGAGTCACCGTCTTCAATAGATAAGAACCGTATTGTCTTAGATGAGCAAGACATGCGATACGAGGTAACTCGAGACGACTCACACGTTACCGAATCGAATTGAAAGGTAAAATACGTAGAAATGATTTGTTGCAACCCATAGTTCTAGAAGAACAGCCAACTATAACTACACTTGCATCACACTGAACCTGAAACAGTTCTCCATGGAACCAAAGGGTAGCTAATGTCTGTTCCAAAAGTATCTGATGAAAGTGTCAACAAACCTTGTTCAGGTAAAATTCTTACGCAATCACTCACTTACGGGAATTAGTAACATTCATCTGTATTTAGAAGGCTTCAACACTTTCCACTTTATGTCTCATGACTTTTTCCAACAATTATTGTTTGAATAACATTATTAAATTGGAACCTCATTTGTCATATTATGTTTTACAGTTAGAATTTGAGGTGTAAGTTTTCGAAAGCACTCATTTTGTAAGTGCCACTAAAAAGATGCATCCACAGGTACGTTTTCTGCTATACTTTGTAACATGGGTCTGTTACAAAGTATCGACGAAAATGTGAACAAAAATGTATCCTGTGAAAAAAAAACTCCCTAGCCAAGGTACGAGCATATTTAAAAAAAACAGTAATCATTTCTAATCTTTTTCACATTCAATGTGAACAAGCTGCTGACCAGTAAAAACAAGCCTTTCAAGTGTTCAGTAATACAAACTACACATGTACTCACAAAACTAAAATTTTAAACAATCTGCTTTAGTCCGCGCGGAACTAGATGGCCGCGCCTTAGGTATGTGAGCGGTGGGACGGAGGGACGGGGCCGCTTTGTCATTACTCAGTACGTGCGCTGCGAACAATAGGCAACCCCGCCGCCCTCACCCCCGTCCCCAACCAAGACGCGGCCAACCAGTTCCTCGCGGACACCTTATTCTACAAAATCTGTTGAAAATAAACAAAATATTTATAGACAACAATTCGGTAAAAGGTAACTACAATAGTTTGGAAAAGGTCGACCCACTGGAAGGAAGGGTCGAATGATAATATTTACTTCATATCAAAGGGTCCCACAAAACTCATACCGTTTTCAAAAAAATTGTTTACTTTTTAAACATTGGACAGGTTTATTCGGGGCTTATATTTTTTGGGGTTCCGTACCCAAAGGGTAAAAACGGAACCCTATTACTAAGACTTCGCTGTCTGTCCGTCCGTCCGTCCGTCCGTCCGTCCGTCTGTCTGTCACCAGGCTGTATCTAAAGAACCGCTGTAGCTAGACAGTTGAAATTTTCACAAAATATGTATTTCTGTTGCCGCTATAACAACAAATACTAAAAACAAAATAAAATAAACATTTAAGGGGGGCTCTCATACAAAAAACGCGATTTTTTTTAAATATTCACAAAATACTTAGTTGTATTTTTACTTTAATAATAAATAATAAAATTTAAATAAAATAAATATTTAAGGGGGCTCCCATACAACAAACGTGTTTTTTTCGGCGTTTTTGCCTTGTGGTACGGAACCCTTCGTGTGCGAGTCCGACTCGCACTTAGCCAGTTTTTTTTTTGTTTGTTTTCCTGCATGCTGGGATTTAGACAGAATATACATTGACAAAGGACAGAACAATATTAAAGTGTGTGTATCTTTACCCTTCAGAGAAACTGCATAACAATTATATAGGTAGGTACATACTTACTTTCTTTTACGCATATTTTTTCTGTTTTATTTTCTGTAACGTATGTATGGTGTGATCTCCACTGTAAACAAGACGCAGTTCTTCCAGATGATAGTATCTACAGTCTACACTAGCACATTCAGCAAGTTTTCCCAAATTAACAAAAAAACACTATTTTGTGAAAACACTAACTTTTAAACTTGGGCTTTCCAATTTTCTAAAGCCAGTAGTTTAATGTTATTGAAAGCCATTTATTGAAATCTTGGAATAAGGGGCAACAATTTCCAGAAGTGGTTTGAGCCAAAAATTAAGTTTTAGAAGTTACAATTTTGCGTTTAACTTAATATAAAATTCATTGAAATTGAAAAGGGGGGGAGTAAATTAAATGTAACTAGTGAAGACCAGATTAAGATTGAGAGCTGCAACGTATTTTTCAAGGTAAAGTCCCTAGTTACATACAGAGTGAGTCGATTGTCAAAAACTAGTCGTGAATCCGTTTTACACTCCGACGAAGCCAAAAAAAAGTCTTTACAGGGAAAAACCAATATAGTACCTTCTTCCTTCCTCTTGCTGTCTATACTTCTGTTATATACGTCACTAGCTGCATCCCGCGCTTTCCCCTGCATAAATCTCGATTTCGTGGAAATATCCGAATAAAAAGTCATTTGTCGTCATCCATGTTCTACCCATGTGCCAAATTTTATCCGAATACATTCAGCCGTTTTAGCGACCCCAACATAGTTAGGAAAAAGCTAAGCAGATGATGATTCAGCCGTTTTAGCGTGAAGGTGTATATATCCAACTTACATAAAAAATATATATTTTCAATTAATAATATTAGTTTAGAATATACTCAAAACAAAAATTCCAAAAACAGGGAAATTAATGACACCATTATTTCCATTAAACAGGCCTATTATTATGGGGGCTTTACGCAAGGCCATACCTGTGACCTTGCGTAAAGCCCCCAAACTTCATAAAAGCGAGATCTCGTTTTCATTCAATTAGTTCCCCTCACCTTAGCCAGGTTATTAAACTTTGTCCCAAGAAATTGTGATACAATTTAAAAAGTAATTGAAGATTTCCATCCCAATTTAGCTGCTGAGTGAAAATTTTAACAAAAAGTTCTTGCCAACTCTCGATCTAACTTTTGGAACTGTTTTGCATACCTATAATGTTTTACTATAGTTTGGAACGTTGTCTGCAAACATATTTAATTAGTGAGCTGGTGTTCCGAGATTGTTGGGCGACACGAGTTTTAGTAGCATGGTGTCTGTTTTGGTTTTGTTTTTGACAATGATTCTGTAACTGCCCCGACTTACGAGTTTTATAGGTGGTTCGAACCAAAGCAGGCGCTTTACTTTCTGTAATTTATTTCATCATCACTGCTCTCAAAACGGTGAAGGAAATCACATCAACATCGTGAGGAAACCCGCATGTCCTAGAACCAAAAATTCGAAAATTCGAAGAGTTGTGACATCTACCAACCCGCACTCGGCCCGCGTGGTGGATTAGGGCCCACTCCCTCTAACAGAGGGGAGGCCCGTGTCCCAGCAGTGGGAACATAATAGACAACAAAGGACAACAATACAGGTTTTAAAAAAATGGTGCAAGTTTACGAGTAGTACTATTTTAAAGTGTGATAAACAGTTGACGTTACCAATTTTTTTGATACACCTCAAATGATCTCACGATGTTTTAAAAACCAGGTAGTCCAACCTACTTCTTTCAATCAAAAAACGGCAACTTAGAAAATAATTATTATTATCAAGCTGCCTATAAAACAAAAAAATGAATTTTAACACATAGCTTCACCTCAGCAGTAAGTTCTTCAATAAGAAAATCTATGTCTATAGACGCGCTTATGATATTTATTATATGCAAACATGGAATTTCAAGGAAGGCTGACCGGGCCAAAGGTTCATAAAAGGAATCCAATATAAAATATGACATTATTTAACCTAACAGTCGAGAAGGGCTGAATGTTTTATAAATTTTTATGGAATTCCTTCTGCTGTGTATGAATTTACTTTTGTATGAAAAAGATCTTTGATCCACTGAGAATGTTTGACGCATCGCACGTAATTCTTATGAACTACCGTCTGGGGTATACAATCTATAGAGAGAAGGGCCCGTGAACCTCTTTGGTTTTTATCAACACCATGTTTCTGTACAAACTTGCGTATTTTACCTGTGCAGAACATTGTTTTCTAGAATACGAAGCTTTAATAAGTACTTATTAATATTCCACTACGTTCTTTGGCCGGGGTCTATAAACGTTAATTAGCACATACTTTGTCTAAGGGGCTGCCTCCACGAGCGAGAGAATCGCGGCGATATTATCGCCGTGCTACGTTTTTCTATACACTCTCTATGGAACCGTCTCCACACGGCGATATTATCGCCGCGATGCGACGAGTGGCAACGAGCACGCAAAACGTCATTACATCGTTGCTAGCCCGCCGCGACTAGCAACGCGACCGCCGCGCGCTCGTGGCGCTCTCGCGACGAGCGTGCGGCGGGCGCGCTGTCAAACGTAACTGAATTCCTTCTTTCGCAACGTGACGTCAAGGAAACGCGGCGATACCGTTACGAGTCGCCGCGGAATCGCCGCGATTCCGTAACGACTTGCGACGATACGCGGCGGAATTATCGCTCGTTCGTGGAGATTATCCGACGATATAAGGGCGGACTCGTCGCGATTCTCTCGCTCGTGGAGGCAGCCCCTAAGCGTTGCTCCTGTCACCGTCGCACAACTGTTTAACTACACGTGCAAGAAAAAAATTTAAACATGTCTTATGTAAGTGAACAATGACGTTTATAGATCTCGGCCTTAGAGCAACCGAGATAGATCGGAGTTCCCGGACTTTGAATCAAACATTTTCCAAGCCCCGAACGATACCACACGGAGTTCCGCTAACCTAACTTTTCTAATTAGATACTTTTTTGCGTCACAAAACATTGTTGTGGAAATTTATATAGATTGACTTTCACGTTTTTGTCTTTCACGAAGAGACAAATATCGTAACTTAACGATAACGTATTGATCTGTCATCTGCATAGACTTTTCCCAACTATGTTGGGGTCGGCTCCCAGTCATATCGGATGCAGTTGACCATACCAGTATTTTACATGGAGCGATTGCGTATCTGATTCTGTCCTCCACAACCCAGTCACTGGATAATACGATACCCCTTGGAAAGACTGGTTGTCACACTTTTGGGCTTCTAATGGACCCATAACGACTTTTAAAGATCCACGAATGACAGCGGACACAAACGACTCAACTTGCTTGCCGAGGCATGGAGGGGTCTTGGTATGTTATCAGCCGCGCGACCCGTGCAGTGCAGTTATTGCTGCCACAGGGCCTATATTACCAAGCTTATTGCCAAAAAATGAGCTCTGTATATATTTTTTTTGACATTCAAAACTGCTTTTTAGTGGTCAACTTGAAATAACATTGACTTTGACTTTATTCAAATCCGGTTTGTTGTTGTCGAGTTTTGTAATGGAAAAACTAGTGTCACTTTGTCCGACCCAGGGATCAAACTGAACAACCCCACGCTCTGTTTCTTAGAGACCAACAAAGCAATCAAAGAGGAAAACTGTGTCATGTTGCAAAAAGCATGCATTAAGAGTCAACTAATCGCGAGCTCGAACTCACTGGTGGTCATGGCCAAAAAGTACGCTGTCTCACCTGGCTTCGTGTCTGACAGAGCTAGCATCAGTGATGAGAAAGAAACATCAATTTTACCATTCCGTTTCAATATAAATTTTGCAGCTTCCGAAGACCAATGAACTGATCGGGCTATCGCTTCAAAACGGTCTGGTCAATCGTAATATACATTCTACCGTAGGTTCATAAATTTTGTTTCGGCACAAACAAGGTACTTGGGACATGAATAACAAAGATTTATATCGTTTTATACTTACCGACTGTTAATCTTTTTTATCAGAATATCGAAGAAAGTGTGTTGCCAAGTTTCACTCCCCCGACCCACCCCGTCGCATCGTATCGCCTGCCCGTGCTTTTATTTCGTTTTCGTTTACATAAACAGGTCAGTGCCAAGTTTTTCTGGAGTTGAAGAGAAGAAACTTAGCGTTCATAATTTGTTGTTATGTTTATTTTTACTTGTCTTCAAAATATTTTAAGGTAAAATTAGCCATTGAGTTTTTATTTGCATATAAAAGTTTCAAGGTTAATTTACAACTCATCATCTGCCTAGCCTTTTCCCAAGTATGTTGGGGTCGGCTTCCAGTCTAACCGGGTGTAGCAGAATACCAGTATTTTACATGGAGCGACTGCCTATCTGACCTCCACAACCCAGTTACTGGGTAATACGATACCCCTTGGTAAGACTGGTTGTCAGCCTTTCGGGCTTTTGACAACCCGTAACGACTGTCTAAGGGCGCTTTCCGAATTAGCTATAATCGCTCGCAGCGCTCACATCATCTCACATGCGTTCCGATTTAGATATCACGATTATGACAGCGAGAGCTGTCAACAATTCGGAACGCCCGTGAGCGCGCTCACAGTGCTTACTTAATGTAAAAACGATATTATTACAGTATTTCTTTGTATAAACACCACATTTCTTCTTCTTTGGTTAGGTGGCGACTATCAGCCAGAAGCACAATTTCGAAAATGCCACGTTAGTTTAATTTTATGATAAGATGCAAATCAAAACAAAACACACACTGACACATCCTCACACACAAACTGTCATTTTTGACAGCGCTCACGGTGATATTATTCTAGGGCATGGTCGGCGTTATCGCAAGATGGCGCATGTCATGACGTCATCTATGACGATTCACGGGACGTCGTTATCGCGCTCACGCTAATTCGGTACGGGTTTAAGTACGCTCACATCGATTATTTCCCATCTCGGCAGGGTAAGATCCATGAATGACAGCCGGGACCAACGGCTTAACGTGGCACGAAGGGGTCACGTTAGCCACCTTAATAAATTAATAATAAACAAGAATTATGTAAGGACGCCTGCTGCATTAGTCTGGTTGTCACCTATTTAGGTCATTAATAACACTGAACTGACTAACAATAAATTTGGCAAAAGTCGTGAAAAAAAAATTACAGAAAAAAAAATCGGTTTGTTTATCTTTTAAATCTCAGTGCCATCGGTTTTGTATACTTAGTAAGAAATTAATTATACCTACTTGGGATAGTTGACATAATTATTACTTTAGCTTTTTCCCGCGGCTTTGCCCGCTTGGAGATTATCCCACTGGAATGTACTAACGAAATAAAAGTATCCTATGTATCCAGATTATGAGCTGTCTCTGTGCCAAATTTCATCCCAATCCGTTCAGCTGTATTTTTGTAATTATATATTTGGTAACAAACAACTAAACATACAAACTTTTACATTTTTAACATAAGTAGGATACAGGGTGGCCCTTTTACAATGGTTCAAAACGATTTTTTAGAAGCCACTTGCCAAGAGTTTTCCGAAATAGCCCAATGTATGTTCTGCGATTATTTATAATTTAGGAGTAAGCCAATGGTATGTATATAAATAATCTTAACTGAAAACAAAATCTACTTCAAAGAATCACAGGTGTAAAGAGTGTACTAATCAGTTCAATTCAGTGCCCCTTAGACTTTTCCGTAAAATGCCAATTCCTTTTCCCAATTTATAACGAAAGCAGACAGCGACCGGATAATCACAAAGCAAAATTCTTCTGAATATAATCCTCCTTTAAAGCCTTGCAAAGTCAAAGGACTTAAAACGAATAATAGCGGATTTAGGAGGCTATGACTGCTTACTCCTCTTCAAGAGGGATTTTCGTACAAAATCTTTGTGAATTTAAATGCAACAGAGCACTGGCTTAGTGTAATTTTCTTTAACTTTCTTGTAATCCAATTCTTGAATGGACTGAGTTTTATGCACAGGCTGAAACCAAGTCAATCCAAGACATCAAGTCATTGACCAACTACAGTCATTGGTACTGTAAAGGTTATCTGCTAAAGTCGACCTTATGTAATGAAGGACCTTCATGCATCTCTATGTTTCACCGTTGATGTATTTCGAGGAATAAAATTATAATATTTTTATTAAATTTTTTTTCGAGGAATTCTTTTGGTGCGTTTCAAAGTTGGTGCATTTCGAGGAATATCCCAAAAATTTTAAAGCTCATTCTAAAATCTCTTGACTGTTCGAATGCAACCAGAGTTATTTTATTGCCAGCCTGCATTTATCGATAGACTTTTCAATTAGTGCGTTTCAAAGTTGGTGCGTTTCGAGGAATACCCCAAATTTTTGTATTGGGTTTTTGTTTGGAAGAAAACAGTGGTAATATAGCGGGAGTGATGTAAAGACGTTCGAATAAACATATTAGAGAAATCATAACGTGGTGTCATTTCTTGCAGTACAGTCAATGACTGTAGTTAGTCAATGACTTGAATTCATATATTTGGAAAGGACGTCCTGGCTGGATAAGTTAGCAAGGAAAGTCTGATACTAAGGCTAAGCTGGCTCACTGGATTCAGCTGCACACGTAGGTGTCAGTCGTTTCAATTTTGTATAAAGAGTCTGATTTTTACCAACATTAGGTTAAGACTTTTACTAACAACATAATATGGATCTTGTAATTTGAAATAAAATTATTATTATTTTAAGCGTCATTCATGTAAACCTACAAGTGCAAGACAGACGGAAAAATATCTTAGTCATAACACGAGCTAGTAACAATTATAGATCTTGGTCTAAAGGATTAGACAACGCCCAGTGTGTGATATGACAATATTCTCGGGATTCAATCAATCAGTCTACTGCTGGACACAGGCCTCTCCCAAACCGTGCAATACCGCCACAGCACCACAGCACTTTAATCATGCCCATGATAATGATATTGCAATGTGAAATAGGCTAGGTTCAGATGGGTGTATGGGGTTTCGAATAATCACAAAAAATTATGCGTCACGCATGATGAAATCTCGTCCACACAAGTGACGTTCAGCACCTAGCTTTATTTACGTCACAAAAACTGTTTACTTCCCAATACTACGCGGATAATATTTTCTTCAGATATCGCGTATTTTCCTCACTAAAAATTACTTTGAGGATGATGCCAAAGCTATCTTTAGCCCTCAATGTGGACTATCAACCCGTTTTCCATATGACACACAAATAATGACATAGATTTTTTCGGTCAAGCTCAGCCTCCCCACCGTTTTCGGTCACGGTGGCCAATCTCGATGGAGATTAGCCAGGTACGCAGGAGTTATTGTAGTGCACAAGTGTGTGCGCAAACACAGGTGCACCCTCTGTTCCTTTACTCTCATAGTCCGATGGGACGGCAATCCGACACGACCGGGGAGAGATCAGGCGCAGGACCAACGGCTTTACGTGCTTTCCGAGGCACGGGGGTATTAAACCGCCAACTTCCAAACTCCGGACTAAGAAATTCCTAATGGAAAACCCAACAACATTGTCCGACCCGGGAATCGAACCCAGGATCCCACGCTCAGCAGTCGCGCCTGCAACCACGAGACCAACGGGGCAGTCACTCGCAGCTCCGCGCGTACCATAATTATGTAGTAGGTACGATACAATAGAAAATTAATCGTGTCTCATTAGCGGAGTTTGAGATGTCATGATAGTTAATACAATAGGGGCATTCTGTACGAGTTTTTAGCATTAGACACGATCATTTTCCCATATTGTTCTATGATTCAATAGTCAGGCAGTGCGGGTCATAATTATGTAAATACATTAAAATCGTGACAATGTTTATCTCTGTGTATTTACTTGCGGTACAATTTATTTCACGATTTGTTTTATTTTTAACCCTAGCTACTACAGTAGGTAAATACGATTAAATGTGGTCGTGGCTACCGGTGCACAGTATAAATTTACCAGAGGGCCAATTCAAGAACTTAAAGATGTTCAAAATCTAGTTTCGTTGTTAGGCAGTTGTCCCACCGCCGGCGATGAACGAGTAGCGAGTAGAACTAGCCACTGAAAACGATTTATCGAGTGGCGAGTGGCGAGCTGCGAATATGTAGTTCCGATAGTTTTGTCGCTGGGCTATCAGCGAGTGTCCGAGTGCGACGGGGCGATTAGTCGCGCCCTCGCTCGGGGTGGAGATAACATATAACGGGCGTGAGTTCTGACCGCCAAGCGAGCATCGCTGAGCGATTATCACTGAGCGAGTATTAGGTATCTTTGAAAGCTCTTGTCGCTCAGCGACAAACCAGTAGAGCGAGTCCTCGCCGGCGGCAGTGTGAACAGTCAGCGATCAACTATTAATATATGCACCTATTTTGTTTACAAGGAATGTATATCTAATGTACGTTTCTTGAGCGAGAAAATAGCCGATAGTTAGTCGCTTCTTCGCCGGGTGGGACAACTGCCTTAGTTTCAATATATCTATGGTTTCAATGATGTAAATGTAAATATACAGTTTATATTTTTTTTTTGTTCATATATGAAAGTAGACGAAGTAAAAGCAATTTTAAATGTATTTTGTTTGTAAGTTCTCGGTAACAGCCCGTCATTATACACATAACAACAACACATAAAGTGTCAATATTGATCGCAATGTTTTTCATTCTGACAGTTCAGCCACGTTCATTGCGTTATTTACGTTGTTGAGCAGACGAATTTTTTAATGGTTTAGGAATTTCCTTAAAAACCCCAAGGGTTTTGTGATTAAAAGTGGGCTCGCCCCCTAGTAGATGGGACTTAAACAAAACGATGAAATGTTTCTGTACATGAAATGTTTCTATTATCGACTAGCGCTTACCTTTCATCCTTTTATGTCTTCGTTTATCTAAGCATACCACCAATAATATTTTTAGCTGACTTATTTAAAGACGTATAATATCCTTCGTATTTGGTTAATCCCAATGCAAACAACCGCTAAGGCAAGTTTAAAACACACAAGATGCAAACTGTACGAAAATATTAGTTATTGTCCGCCGCGCTCGGCTGCTTGCAGCGTAGTGCATAGATAAAATACTAAATGGTGCGACACAGAGTACTTTTTGATAGACTGAAAGTGTGCGATGACATTACAGTTGCACGGATTAATCATAAATTATTATGACAATGTGTTGGAGCATGGAAGTCAGGCATCGTTTAAATTAAAACAGGTTTTTGTTCTGACTCGTTTCGTAAATTTTCTTTGGTCTATCATGCGGCCATCTCACCATTTTTATCAGTATTTTTATTTTTGCAATGTTACTCAGTATTGTTTTTTATGTGACACAAATTTATTTTTATTTATTTATCTAATTATGCATACACACGTTGCAGTATAAAACTGGTTTACATCCGTCACTTCACACATCAGGTTCAGTTGAAAACCAGCGTCAGGCACTAGTTGTCTGGCATTTTTGCTGAACTGGACCTTTTTAGCGCAACCGTGAGGCACACATTCCTGCACTTCTTACATCGGACTTTTTATTTTTTACCCTTTTTATTTTTATATTTTCTGTTTTTCTCTGATGTATGTACGACTATTATCTGACTACCTGCTGTATTGTGTGTCTTTTAGTCTGTGCTAAATAAATGTATTTTCTTTCTTTCTTTCTTCTTTCTCTTTAAAACTGGCAAAATGTGGTTGTACCATACACCTGCCTGACCTTTCGGGGATCACAGGCGTGATTTTATTTTATGTTTGTTAGCTGTGTGTGTGTAGGAATTCACTGTAAAGCTTCTATGTGTACCAATATCGAAGGGTCAATTTTTGTAAGAGGTAAGCCCGAGTAGATATCTTTAATATTAGATTATATTATTTGTCTATAGAATACTACATCATCTTTCATTTCCCTCGTGAGTAGATACCATACATCGCTCCGGTCGCCGGTGACTCGAAACAACTTCTTCATTTGTTATCCCCGCAGTCGCAAGACGCGTATCACTCGTGGCCAAAGGGTAAGATCGTTCAGCCTCACCATTAATTGGCCAATTATGGAGTGGAAACCAACCACACAATAATAAACTCTATGGTGGAAACCGGCCGATTCAATTATGTAGATCAATACTATGACTCATTATTTTAATAATTACTATTTTATCACTAGACTGCAGGTGTTGCTTCTTACTGGAAAAACAATTATTTGTATTACGTCAAGTGATTAGAAATCCTGTCGCTTGTGGAAGATTTCTGAACTTGTTAAAAAGGCCTATCTATAGGCCGACCGCTTAAGGGGCTTACATGACCTAAACCGTGGTCACTGTCGGATTGGCCTATTTTTTACCTATTTACATCAAGTCCTTAGTCCAAAAATAAATTTAAATCCTAGATTACAATTTGAAAATTCTACAACCAATGACATCTGTGAAAATCTAAAGTCTAAAATTTAAAAAAAAAACAAATGAAGATCTAAAGTGAAATTTAAAACATTTTAAATTCAAAATACAATTAGGCAGGCAAGTGTGAGGAATTAATGCGTGTGCCGTTTTTGCCCGACTTTCAATCTTAGCTAAATTATGCGGGAACATGCAGCATCATATTTAAGCAAATGATGGACGGCGTTCAGCGGTAATGGCTTGTGACATAAATAAACAAAAAAGGTCGGGTCCGTTTGGATTCTTTGTTGTATCCATGTTTGTTTTCAAATTAGTTTGTCTTCCTGTGCGTTTACAAAATTTACAAAGTGAAACTATCTGACAGATTGTAGTGACAGGTGACAGAAGGGTAGCATGATACAAGTCCATCCACAGATATTATTTTACCTCTAAGTTTGCATCATTGTCAATATCACAGCGATCTTTAATCTCGTGACAATAAGGTTGTTGTTGGTTTGCTGCAACTGTCAAGAGTGTCACAATCACAGTGATCTTTATTACTATTGTAATAAGGCTGTTATTAGGTTGCTGCAGAGGTAACATAACTTTGAATGGACTGTCCCTAAGTATAGCTGTACGAGGATCTTTTGGCCTGGTGTCAATATCGGAACTACTCGTAACACGGCCATCTTGTTTTTCAATACATTCCAAAAAAAGGCTGTTTTTGTATGTGAGTTTAAATGTATGTAAACGCACCCACAGGCCACAATACAGGAGAAATTCAAAGTGTGAGGCAACGTTTGTTTAAAAAAAACAAACAATTGTACAAATGTTTACCAACGACACCCCGTCGCGCGTCGTTAACGTCATTCGAGTGCCAAAAGATAGTATAGAATATTTAAAAATGACATTGGAACTTGTAATCATTCCGAAAAATACAAAAATTTTATAAGCAGGTGAAACTGCGAGATGCACCTAGTATTAAATGAGATATGTATGGCTTTTCTGATTTCAGTAATTTATGTTTTGTGACACATGTTAGACCGTTATTTATATTTTAATTTATGAGAAACATTAATTTTAAAATTATTTATGAACTTTTGATCTGTCAAAGATAGAAGTTAGGTACTTATAAAATATGCCTTCGTGCCTTCGTTTTTTCTCATAAAAGTACCAATAATGATGGTTTTTATATATACCTAAGGTATTTTCTGAGTAACTTCAGCGTTTGTAAAAGAACCTCTTCTATTAATTAATATTTATTAAAAATTACTTTTTGATGGGTTACAACCATAGAAATATGAAAGAAGTTTGTTTTTTACATTTCTATGGTTACAACAAAGAGCGAAATGAAATTAAAATTAAATGTATGCGGGTTCGTCGCGTATCTTTCATATTATCTTTGGCATAATGCTAAATGATATTTATTTATGTAAGTAGGTTAATACAACACCTAGCCTTTTCCCAAATATTTTGGGGTCGGCTTCCCGTCAAACCGGATGCAGCACCAGTACCTATTTTACATGTAGCGACTGCCTATCAGACTTCCACAACTCTGTTACTGGGCAATACGATACCCTTTGGTAAAACTTTCAGGCATCTGACGACCCGTAACAACTGTCAAAGTTCCACGAATGACAGCACAGTACAACAAGTAATTTTTTTTTTAAGGTCGGATAATGCCATTGAATATTCGATCTTAATCATATTTTAATTAGGGTAAATAATTATCTCTTGGTGCACTCAAACATAGCGCTGTCCCTGCGATCGCTCGCGGCGTAGCGCGTACATTATTATCTAACTGGGGAAAAGTAGGAATGAGACAACAGGAACATTATCTTCTTGACATATTTAATTCTAGCTGCGCCCCGCGGTTGCACCGGCATAACTTTCGATCCTGTAAGAATATCGTGCCTATCGTGAATATGCCCAAGGCATTAAGTCCGCCTTTGTACAGTTTTTACTTGTGCATAAAGTTTAATAAATAAATATCGGGGTAAAAAGATAAAATAGAAATTTCAGCAATAATCCCATACCGATTATCATTCAAATGAGCCTTGATCTCGTACCTAGTTTTCACGCAGTTGCAACACTTTTTGGGTATGTACTTTATAAGCCACTTTACCTACTTAGATTACCCCAAAGTATGGTGATAAAGCGATAAAGCGAATAAACAAAACAACCTATGTAATAAAACAAATGAGAAGCCGTAGGTAGGTACCAAGAAAGAATTCAACAGTCACACAAAAATCCTACAGTAAAATAAATAGAAAGTAATAGATACCACACCTACATTTTTCAACCAAACTATTCAGAATTCCACACGTTTTTTCTTTATGAAAGGTTAGCCCCTGAATATGACAGGTAAGCCAATAAAACGGCGTTCTCTATTCAAATAATATAGGGGAAAATGGCCGACTATTGACGCCGCATATTATAATCTAGTTGTGTGTGTAGTCGTGACCACAAATGCCACGAGTCGTTTATAGAAGGAGGTTTGATAAACCTTTTCACGATGGAATTTTTCATAGTTAGAAGGTTTTTGTTGTTATCGTTGCTGAATAAACTGATATAAGTTTGTGGATAAGGTTGAGTTTTGGTAAACTTTTACGCGTGCAAACTAATGACTCGAAACAGTTCTATTTGGTAACAATTATGGCCTTTTAGGTAACAATTATGGTTATGAGCCAAATAACCATAATTGTTACCTAAAAGGCCATTCATAGTTTATTAGATTTTTTTTTGCAAGAAATATTAATTTATATTTATTTATATCGATTTACCAACGTTCGTATACACGACATAAATTACAGGAAGCAACAGAAAATAAAGAACACAAGACACTATTCACACGTAACCACAGCTTGACCACATTTTATCGCTGCGATGTGGTGTGATTCTGGTACGTATGAAAGGGCCCTTACATAAATATTATTAAACTCTATTAGATCGTCAACCAGACCGATGACCTTGTGAAACCCGCAGGAATCCGCTGGATGCGGATAGCACAGAACTGGTCGAATTGGCGGTGCTTGGTGGAGGCCTATGTCCTGCAGTGGACGTCTTTCGGCTGAAATTAATAATACAGTCAACGATGTATATCTGGCCGGACTACTAACGGTATGCTGGACGCAGGTACATTATCTAAATTAAGAATTCCTGTAGGTTAGGGGTGGCCAACGACTATTAGTCGATCGCGACTATTAGTCCAGTCAATCGTGGCAAGGAAAAAAATGTAAATACGTAGAACAGACTGCGCAACGAACCCAATCACTAACTACTGGCATGCATCATCATGTATCATTTTTCAATCGCCGTTCCGTCACGTTATTTTATCCTCTCTTCTATGCAGTATAGCTCTCTTTTGTTTTCGGTGCGCGATTACAATAAGCGGGAAGCGTGTGGGACGCGGGAGTGGGGCGCGGGCGGTTGTCAATCGGTCACTTCGGTCAGTCAGTGACGACAGGTTGACGACGTTACTTTACTCTTTGTTGACGACAGACTAGCGGAGTTACGAGTGGTTATGAGTTATATTTTCCGCCTTAATAAAATAAAATACAACATAATTTTGTCGGTACTAAACTATGCTGTTTCATTTAAGATTTCAAGAAGTATGTAATTGGTAGGTCGCGCACAGGGTGTGGTCAGTGAACAGTAGATCTTAGGTCTAACCATGTTGGCCATCCCTGCTGTAGCTGTAAGTAGTATATTTTATTTTTAATACATCCTCAGCAAAAATGTAATACAAACTAATTTTGTGAGGTGCTCTATAAGATTTTCATTACCAAAATTCTTTACTAAGTGAACCTTTTATAAAATGTGTATTTTATTGAGGTAAAACCCACTTAGTACGTCAGAGGGCAACCAAAATGTTTTTAATAACGCTATCTAAGGACTTATATTTTTGGCAGAGGAATAGCAATTCTCTCTAAATTAGAATCTTTGAAATTCTTCTCTTTGTGAAGTTGAGAGCGTGACTTGAGATCACAGATATAGATAGGTACACCTAGATAACGCAAGAGCAACTACTTCGCGTGCCAAAAATCGCACCAGCTTAGGTACGTACAAAAATGGTAAACCGCCAGTTTCGCGCTCAGTCCTGTGCTGTGTACTGCGTAAGCGCTGGCGCTAGGCCCCGGGGTGGGGCGAGACGGTGCCGCGCCGCACGCGGTGGCGCCTTTGAATCGATTTGATATATTTTTTTTTTTTCGGAAAATCGTGCCATTTTTTGACTACCAACTATAAAGTTGGTAGTCAAAAAATTTGATAGTTGGTAGTCAAAAAATGGCACGCTTGGTTTTCGTACAGATCGTGATACTTGCGTGATCTAGGTATATCTATATCTTTGCTTGAGATTCATTATTGTTAACACTGACAGACGTATTTTTACGTAAAAGCTATTTATAACTTTACCCTCGGGCCGTGGGGTCCGAGTGTTTATTGCCTGTTCAATTAAATCTCTAAACGGCTGATTGACACTTCCCGTGACCCAAGGGTTGGCTTTTGCCTTAGGCTAAGCATTGTCATACAACGTGGTAATGCCGCCAGACTCTTGGGTACATTACCAGTCGACTGCGATACGGAGTAATACGTCGACGCAATATTTTAGTTTCTTAATAATTTTAGTTCGATTAGGTTATTATATTTTTATTAAAAAAAAACTTTATTATAGGATAACAACTTTTTTTATTAAGCTAGCTGCGCCCCGCGGTTTCACCCAAATAAGTCTCGATCTCGTGGGAATATCGGGATAAAAAGTAGCCTTTATGTTAATCCAGGGAGTCAGCAACCTTCTAAAAAAAAAATTATCACAATTGATCCACGCGTTTGAGCGTGAAGAAGTAACAAACATATAAACACACCACAAACTTTCGCCTTTATAATATTAGTGTAATGTGATATTATTTGGTTTGTATGGGAGCAGTGGTGGCCGGTTGTAGGTCGTAGGTCTGTTCGAATCCCGACAGGTGCTTTACTTTGTGTAAGTTATTATATCACCACAGCTTTCAAAACGGTGAAGGAAAAAATTTTTTGACAGTTTTTCCATACCTACTAGAACTGTCTGACGTCAATTTTATTCCACGATTAAAAGATATCTGACTTTGTAAAATCAGCACTTAATCGCAAAAAGGGATAACAATTATTAACTTTTTCTCTAAGGAGGGTGTTTAAAACAAGTATTAACTATTTATGCAAACATATATTAATTCGAAAGTAATTACAATACACAAAATCAAACGCGTTTTCGCGGCATGAGAAAAATAATAAAGGGCTGGAAGTTTTCTATACTCTATGGAAGTTGATCCTTCAAAAACTTCACCGCCAGCCAGCACTCGAAGTAGCTTCACTCGGTGTTGCTAACACAATGCATTACCGAAAAACAATAAAATACACAGTATGTACCTAACCTTCTTATTTATGATAATTATTTTCCTGTGACTTTGCCCTTCGAGCGTTTAATCGCGTAAGTACTAAAATTTTGCAATGTCAAATGATTATTATTCGCAATGCATCCAAAACAATGCTATGAGTTTAATGCAATCATAAATCAAAGTGACTCGGTAGTGTTTACTGATAAATGGGGACGAACCTTTTTGTTCGGAACTCAAAAAAATATACACTATTTAAAGGAAAATTGGTAGGAAAAACGAACAACGTGATCCTTGGCACGAATTCCGACAGGAATACGTACTATCAACTTAATTGTTAAAATCAAACTCCTATCAGTCCAGGCGCATAGAAAAAGTCATAGGTACCTATTGCTCCATTTTGCTATTTCAATAAATTTTTTGACAGTTTCATTTCTGCTGACATGAAATTTTACCAGATTTTAACAGTCTCAGGTTTCGTACCAAAATTGCAAAATGGTAAAACGGAACCCTCATGGTCATGGTTCTCACCATGAGGGTTCAGTCTGTCTGTCTGTCTGTCACAGCTAGATATCTCAAGAACTACTAATGCTATGAACTTGAAATTTGGAACAGTTTTAGATGACGTTTGCCCAACTATTTTTCAAATAAAAATATATGTAAATTTTTTGCAACAGGGATTGAAAGGAAAAATTCGAAGTGGGGCTACTAGGGCATGTGGGGTATCATAATGAAAGAACGCAGTTTGCATATTCTCAAACATTCTTTTTTTTATGAATCTGAAATAATTCTATGTGATAGAAATTTATGTAAAGATTAGAGGAAAAATAAAACGAAGTCTCTAAATAGTACACTTTTTCAAAAATCATCAACAAAAGTTACTGCAATATTCTACACCGCAACGTGCAGTGTTAAAATTATCTGACGAATATAGGCCTCGCCGATGAAAATTTAAAAACATATGATGGTACGGAACCCTCACCTCGCCCGGTTTTTAATTACGAGAATTGGCCTTCAGATATTTTGGTCATGTTGAGAGGATGAATGAAAGTAATTGATATTAAACGGATGCTTGTTAAATCGCCGGAAAGATCCGCACTCGAAGGACAAACACTGACTTTATTGGTGATGTCCTTCAAAATGGTCTGGTGCGTAGTTTCAACTGACTTGACTATGTGGCCAGCCCCCTAGTTGCGTAACACATTATCAATCTCAATCTGAATCATTTTGAAGGATATTGCTATACCATTGCTTCATAAGTTCGAAAAATGTGTCTGCTCGAGAACGTAAAATAACGCAATGAATATTGTTGAACTGTCAAAATGAAACCCATTGCTACTGATAGTGTGTTACGCAATTTATAAAGTCATGGCACACTATACCGGCACCGCAACGGCACAGCTCCAACCCAGCAATTAATTTGTCATTCAAATTAGAGCATTAAATTGTGTATCGTATAATATATTTCAGTCAGCTTTATTGAAGTGCCGAAACCTAATATTATTCCAATTGATTTGAAATCAAACATTACTTATAAGCCTTGAAGAAACCCTTTTAAGTAAAACCAATAATGACGAAACCATGTTATGTAATTTCAAGCCTTTCCAATCTTATTTGCAAACTTTCAACCCTATTTCAAAGTTTTTGTAAAAAGAAAATACTTAGCTAGGTGCAAGATTGAAGTAATAAATTTTTTCCAAAGTAAATACATAGATGGAATTTTTCTTTAAAAATACCAACAAACTATAAAATATTATGTCTTTTTCCGATCTTAAACAGGGTTATTTTATTGGTAAAACATTAAGCTTAAGAGGTCATTGTACTCATCATTATGAACAACTTTTACTTTGGGACCAAACCTGAAATCGCGAAAAAAAAATCAGCTGTTCCTTACATTTATGTTCGTATAACTCGACAAAATGTAAGGAACAGCTAATTTTTTTCGCGATTTCAGGTTTGGTCCCATAGTAAAAGTTGTTCATAATGATGAGTACAATGACCTCTTAAGAGGTTGTTAATGTTTTACTAATTATTTTAATTATTAAATGGCCATAATTATCGTGATCTGCCTGGCCATTTCACAATACGCTGCCTTTCCACCCATCCGGACGACCTCGACTACCGTATCTTAAACTTCGTTCGACCTGTGTGGCTGTTATTATTTAGCCACGATATTAATGAATGAATGATGAATGAATTGCACTGATCCCAGCGTGGTTCAACCAGAGTCGATTAATCGAATGAACCCCAAGATTCGCGCTAGCTCGCCTCCTGTTCATGGTGCTACAGCGACCATTGCATATCAAGGAATAGACCCGCACGTAATGATAGTGAAGACGTGCCCCTAGGATAGGAAAGGATCTCGAAAATAAATCGTAGCGACTGATCTAATAAGCGACCGAAAGTGATGCAATTACTTTTGAAACGCAAAAGAAGAGAGATGGCTGTAATGTGCGTGAACTCGGAATAAAACGACGTATGTGCCAAAACGAATTTACTCCCTTTTTAACCGACTAAAAAAAAACGGAGCAGGTTCTCAAGTCGACGCGTATGTGTGACCATACATAACTTTTTACAGAATAGTTCGATTGTCATCCCATTGTCATCAAGTTTGAATCTGATGAGAGGATCCCATGGAAATCGTGGAAAACCCTCAAATTTTATAAGCAAACCTATAGCGATTTGGGTATTTTATAAAGTAACTTGAGCATTTGCTCTTGGAAATCATCATTTGGTAAAGTGGAGCTGATGATGAAGACCACAGATGGCCACAGATCAATGATAAATATTTCACGGGTTGCGATTCGATTACTTTAATATGGTTGCTAAGCAATTTATGCTCGTCACAATGCGAATGATGAAATGGAGCTGATGGTGGAATACCAGGAGAACTCCTTTTTTTTTTTTTTTTTTTGCGGATGGGAAATCATCAAATGACCCCTCCCGCTCTGGGTGGAGCGGAAGGGAGTGTCAGACTCTTACTGACTAAAACCCACCCGTGTTCCTTCCTTAGCCCTTTATGTTCCGGGCCAGCGGTAACCCTTTCGGACAATCCCGCTGACCCGGCCATGAGAACTCCTCAACAATTAACTTCCCTGCATCGAGAAAATAAATATTTTGTAAAAGGCGATGAGTAAGTTGACACTATGCCATTGTAACTTAGATAAATTATAAGCAGACCCACTAAAAAGCGAGAAATAAAACTTTTTAACAAAAAAATTAAATCGCCGAAAAAACTGAAAAGCAAAAAATAATAAACCTTTTTTTACTAAGTTCTTAAACTAATATAAGTTAAGTATACCTAAGTAATTTTGAGTCGGCGCCAAACAAGAAAATTAATTAATTACGTGATGCGCGGTGGCGGCGCCGGCGGCGCGGCGGCGACACCAGTGATCTTTGTTAATTTTTTTCTTTGTTTATTTAGTTGTTATTTATTTACATATTATATTAATGCTAAATAAATATAATTCTATTATCAAAGACGGTACAGTACTTTCTAACTGTTGAAGCGCCTCCATTCATCTCTAAGAAATCTCATTTCTTTCAGAGTATCCAGGAAAGTAAGTGGATAAAAATACTGTAGGTAAAAGCTTTATCCTCATAATTCCTCTTTGTGATTCTACAGAATGAGGAAGTTATTACATTGTTAATAATATTACCTATTCTTTTGACAAGATACTTTTATGAAGTACTGAACAAGATGTTTTCTGTGTTTTTGTATTATTGTGAAGAGTTTTCTTTGACTCCGTTTGCAAAAGTTTATTTTAAAAAACGTCTGGGAAAAGAGATTTATTTCTAACTTATTTTATTAACACTTGGTACCGCTATAAGGTTTTGGTACTTTAGTCTCAGCTAGCTTCAAATCGCCAATATTTGCCCCACTTATTAAAAAAATAACATAATTTGAAAACAGTTCTAAAACTTTAAACTCTATTCTCATTTCATTTATTTTTTTATTTAAATAACATGAAACATGTAGGAAAGACAGAGGTTACCGGCCAGTTACATGAGACCCTTGAGACCTCCTATCAGATATAATAAGATCGCCCATTCTATAGGCATTGACTGAGCACGAATCCAGACTCAGAGCTACTAAAACTTGCCTAAGAGGCGCTCCGTTTCCTTATGATCGCGAAAACATCATCAGTCCGCGACTCAGCAAACATAGTCGAGGCATCTAACAGCATCCTGAAAGCATTGTTGTCATTGACATATATATTACTAGCGTAAGGACCGGGCTAACGGCGCGACTAAATGGCACCAACGCGCTGGCCCTAAAATGACGGTTTTAGGGCCAACGCGACTCAGTTGACAGTGGTGCGCGCGAACTTCGAACTTCGAACGAAGAACTTCTATGTAAAATGTTCAGACGGGCGTATCCTTACTTTTGAAATCATTGATTGTTGTACTGTACGCGCAGTGCGCTGTACACCCGCTGCGTAAAGTTACTCCACAGCCTGCACGTGTAAAACGACTGCCAATATGCCTTAAATAAAGTCTAGTTACTTAATGCGATCCCGCGAGCGAACATATTACACCAGACAAACCGCGCCCTGCGCTCGGGATCTCAATATCCTGATTGTCTCTCTGGTCGTCGGAGACCCTGTGGCCCAAATACCTTCTTATACTTTATATCCTGATACTTTTTATCCTGGTAAGTAGAAAGTTTCTAAAAGGTAATTTCCGACCTCTGCGTGGGCCAAGCCCGTGGGCAAAAACTAGTAAACTCTAAATAAAGACTCAAAGATTCTTCTTTATGGAGCTTCCTAACATAATTTCCAATTTTCTTGTACCACGTTTTCAGCTTAATTTCCCAGGAAATCTCGACTAAGCTGGAGTCAATGTTAACAACATCTAATAAGTCTTAAGGCAAGCTGTTAATGTTCCATGCGTGTTGCCTTTAAAGATGGCTCCTCCGCTATTAAAGTATTATTTTTGTCTCTCGAGTTTAGATTTTTTTTAAACGGGTTTAGAAAGTAGGAAATTGTATTTGATTTTATTGTAGATACTGATTTTGAGACATTTATTGGAAAGGCTTTTTTTTTTTTGTTTAGCCTATACTGTCCCACTGCTGGGCAAAGGCCTCCCCCAAGTCCTTCCAGGAACTCTTTTCCTGCGCCGCCTCGAACCAGCCCTCGCGGTACGCGTCCAGGTCATCTCGCCACTGCTTTCTGGGTCGACCTCGGCGGCGCCGTCCATCTTCAGGCACCCATTGTGTGGAAACTTTTGCCCAGCGGTAATCCTGCATGCGGCTGATGTGACCCGCCCAATCCCACTTGAGCCTGGCAGCCTTCTTGCCTACGTCTATTGTACCCGTTTTGGAACGCAGCATTGTGTTCCGAATTTTGTCCTGTCTTTTTACACCCAGGATGCTGCGCTCCATCGCTCTTTGACAAACGCCAAGGCGGAACTTTTGCGACTCGGTGAGCGACCAGGTCTGAGCACCATAGGTTAGGACGGGCAGAATACACATGTCGATGAGTTTCCGCTTCAGGGAGACTTGGAAAGGCTTAGGCGATTTTTTCTGTAAATTGTTTTAGAATCAATGAAGAGCTAGGAAGGGTTAAGCAGAGGTATATATCTAGTACACTCAGCATATTGCCATCAACCGGGCACAAAACCGGATGAATCACTCTAATATTATAAAGGCAAAAGTTTGTGTGTTTGTATGTTTGTTACTTCTTCACGCACAAACTACTGAACGGATTTGGATGAAATTTGGCACATAGATAGTTTATAGCCAGGACTAACACATAGGATTTTTTTCCCGTTATTCACGCGGAATCGAAACTTATGCGGGTGAAACCGCGGGGAGCATCTAGTATACTAAAAAGCTTTACTTCTATGTACTACAACATTTCTGTTAAATAGTATAAGATAAAAAGAAAATTAATTATCACAATTATCTTAGTTGCAGTTTGATTTACATAAAGAAGCGACCAACTACCATCTTCAAGTATTTTATATTATGCATAGAGACTGAAACGCTTAATTTCCTCGTCTGACAAAGAAAAAGTTTACTAAGTAAATACAGCTACTCTTCGTGCAAAAGTTTTCTCATTCACTCTTTATTATCAGAACGAATCGATTTTCTGAAGATGGGGCTAGGGGAGCAGAAAATTGTGGTGAGTATTGAATGAATTTAATTTATATCGAAGCTCGACGATTCTTGCTAATTTTAGCCAATATTTACTAAAGTTTTTCAGGTTAAGCTACGCTTGCTACAGTCGGCCCGTAGATGGGTGACTGTCTGTGATCGTTACATACCGAAACCCCTCCGTGTCTCAGAAAGTTAAATTGTTGGTCCCTGCTGTCATCCATGGATCTTTGACAGTCATTACACACAAACAGTCAGACATAGACACAGTCAGAGACAGTCGTTTGGCAGTCAGAAGCCTGAAAATATGGCAACCATAAGAATGGATTCCATATTTTCAGGCTTTTATTTTGGTAAGAACCAAGGGGTATCGTATTACCCCGTAGGGTTGTGGACGTCAGATAGGCAGTAGCGCCATGAAAAATACTGGTATTCAGCTGCATCCGCATCCGGTTAGACTAGAAACCGACCCCAATATATTTGATTGAGGTCGGCTGCATTGGTTGGAGATCCCGTATGTTCACGTCTATGTGTGCGTGCGCCTGTTTTCGCTCGATCTGACCATCTGACCATCTGTACTATTCTGTGCTAGTGTGATCGGGATCTTAATAAATGTCATCCGGTTTCGGTCACGGCAAGAGAATTTAAATGGCCACGTAATTGGGTCGGGATTTTGATGTCCTCTCTCTCAAGGATGGCAAACTTATCCTATAATTATGCTGTAAGTGCCTGAACGTGTACGGAATGCGCTAAGACGGATTTATTGGATATTAGCTACGCCCCGTTTCACCCGCGTAACGTCCTGGTCACGACTTCGGTCTTAGCGGCGAGCGGGGCGGCGGCGGCGTCGGCAAGCGGTGCGTTTTGCACCAGCGTTGCCATCCGTACGAGGTTTCTCGTACATGTACGAGATTCAGAGGTCCTAGTACGAGGTACGAGCTTATATCCATCCTCGTACGATTTTGTACGAGATTCGTTGATACAAATCATATTTTGGAACGCGCCTCTAACTTTACGCAATGAATGAACGGTGTGCGCAATGCTTGCAACACTACACTGCTACGAATTGAATGGCTAATCATTGTACCCAATTATTGTTCCGTTTATGTCCAATATCTGTCCAAGACCGATATACACATTGGTGTATTGGATCCAAGACTACAACTTGTAGCCAATATACCCAATGTGAGGCGCCACCATAAGGTATGTTTGTACAAGTTTTACAAACTGCCCTCTAGTTCTTTTTGACGAAACTGCTTAGTAGAGAGCTTGTTTATGATGTAGTTGACTAGAAAATCAAACGATTTTAAGAAATCTATGAAATAAATAGTAGGTATGTACGAGGTTGTGTTGACAAAATACGAGATTTCAGACCATGTCTGTACGAGGAAACGCCGTCGGCGTATGGCAACACTGTTTTGCACACCACGAGTATTCAGTAGCGGTTAATTGCAGCGGCCGCGGTGGACGTATTTAGGTAGTAGTTTCGTCAACATATTAGTAGCTTCGTTTGGTAGGTTACCTAGGTACTATATTTTTGTGTTAACAATTTAAATTAAACTTACCATCATATTCCGGAAAACATTTTTTAATTGTAAAGCAAGTAACAAAATATTTACGCCAAGTTTTTTCTCCTGAACTCCAGAAAAGCTTGGCAACGCACTTTCTTCGCTAAACTGATAAAAAATATTAACAGACGTTAAATAAAAAACGATAAATCTTTTTTATTCATGTTCCAAGTAACTTGTTTGTGCCGAAACAAAATTTATGAGCCTACGGTAGAACGTATTACGAGGAACCAGACCGTTTTGAGGCTATAGCGATAGATATAATGAAGTAACCAAAACACAATATTATCACACCTGTGTATTCCACATTGGGCACCCGCTCAAATGGCACCTGAGTAATGGCGGAAATATACTTACGTGTCGTGGCGTGTCGTGACGCCTTCTGACGCAGTGTTAGCCAATCAAAACTAGT
The DNA here is from genome assembly GCA_948474745.1 of Oligia latruncula. Classification (NCBI taxonomy): domain Eukaryota; kingdom Metazoa; phylum Arthropoda; class Insecta; order Lepidoptera; family Noctuidae; genus Oligia; species Oligia latruncula. The sequence continues at coordinate 11,984,507 of OX419702.1, read as the reverse complement.
TGTAATTTGACGTAGTCCTGAACAGATTCGTTTGATTGGTGTATCCCGAGTCACGACACAACACGACACAGTAATGTGTCTCTGGCTTAAATGTGCCGCTGTGTGTCAGGTGCATTCACTCAGGTGCCATTTAAGCGGGTGCCCAATGTGGAATCTTCTTCTTCTTCTTCGTGTCGCTGGCACGACTGTATTTTAAATAATGTGGAATACAACCTACGAACAAGAATTTCCCAATGCAAAACTTTACTGTAGAATACATAATTCATGTGTCGGGTGTATTTACATAACTTCACTCTGCACATAACACTGTCACAAGACCAATTTATCTCGTCTGCTCAATGTCCGTGTCACTACAGGGGTCCAGCAGAATATCAGCGTCAGGCCTGACACATGCTGAGCTGGACTTCCATTTGGTGCAACCTTGAGACGCACACCGCACGGTGCAATTTTCGTTAAGTATTCGTCATGGTGTCACTTTTACTTCGATATTTATGGTTTTTCTTAATTTTTTTATATCGGCACCTTGTTTTTATATTATACTAGCAGCGCCCCGCGGTTTCATCTGCATAAGTGTCGATCCCGTGGGAATATCGGCCGTAGCATCCCAGAGCTGATTTGCTGGATTCGTTTTCTCCTCTACCGATAATTTTTTTCTCCTCAAAGGTTATTTTGTTTATATGTATCTATCTATGTATTAGTACCTATTTATTCTTGTATTTTATAGTCATTTCCTAGCTACTTATCCCGTATGTTGCACCTGCCATGTTTTGTCTCTGCATCACCCTAAGGTTGACTGATAGAAAATGCCTCAGGCATTAAGTCCGCCTTTATACAGTATTTCTTTTACTTGTGCATAAAGTTTTAAAGATTTTAATAAGTAAATATCGAGATAAAAACTATCCTATGTCTTCACGGGACTCAAACTATCTCTATACCAAATTTCATCTAAATCGGTTTAGAGGTTTAAGCGTGAAGAGGTAACAGACAGACAGACTTTCGCATTTACAATATTAGTACGGATTCATGTAGATAATTGGTTATCATCTAATTGTACTTTTGTGTGTTGTGCTGTCTTCTTTGTGCGCCAAATAAATGGTTTATTTATCTATCTATGGCCCGATCAGTTTAATGGTCTTCGGATGCTGCAAAGTTTGGTAAAGTTATTTATATTGGAATGGTTAAATCGATGTTTTATTTGTTAGGTTATCGATAAAATAAAAATATATGATGTTTTGTTTTTGAGGGTCTACAACCGCTGTGAGTGTTGTTACTTGAAGTATGTGTTAAGAACAATGATTTCAAAAGTAAGGATACGCCCGTCTGAACATTTTACATAGAAGTTCTTCGTTCGAAATTCGAAGTTCGCGCGCACCACTGTCAACTGAGTCGCGTTGGCCCTAAAACCGTCATTTTAGGGCCAGCGCGTTGGTGCCATTTAGTCGCGCCGTTAGCCCAGTCCTTACGCTAGTAATATATATGGAAGATCTGTTTTCTTTTTATCGTGTTTAGATATCGATATTACTGTGCAGTTTACACAAAAAAAACAAATTTTTAAACAGATCTTTCATTTTTAGATATCCATCTCGACTGCGCATTTTCGTTTTAATATGTACTTGATGCATCTTTTTTACATTGACATGATGATGACACAGTTTCCCTCATTGAGCGTCAAAAAATAAGTAATTATATATCTACAGTGCTAATTTTTCGGCAATAAACTTGCAAATATAGATCAATACGAAATTAGGTAGATTAGGATATTCGTCTCTTCGTGAAAAACAAAAATGTGAACGTATAATCTATATCTCCTCAACATTATTTTGTAATGGAAATAAGTCCTTACCTAATTAGTAAAGTTAGATTTGCGGCAACTCCGTGTGGTATCGTTCGCGGCTTGGAAAGTGCTCGATCAAAGTTCGGGAACTTCCAATCTATTGTTATTGTCGCTCTAAGGTTGAGATCTATAAACGTCATTTTACACGTCCTTTGGCGAAGACATGTTTCCGTCTCTTTCTTGTAACTTGTAGTTTAACAGTTGTGCGACAGTGACAGGAGTAACGCTTAGCAAACTTTATGCTAACAACGTACGTAACTTTATTGATATCGGAATCAGAACGTAGTGGATATCAATGTTCTGCAAAGGTAAAATATATGTATAGAAACATCTATTATCATAATATTTTTATTTATTTTTATTAATACCTAATTATCTTACAATTTAAGTCTAAAATATACATATTATATAGTATATACAAGTATATAAAAAAAAGAAAGGGAAAAGAAAAAGAGAGGAGCTCATTGGGCATCAAAAAATTCGTCCGCATCGCTGTCAATGGCATAAGTGCCCAAAAGGCTGGCAGCATTACCACGTTGGATGGCAATGCTTATTTTTTGGGCTAAAAATAGGCCAGCCCTCTGGTCACGTGATGAGTCAACCAACCGCTTGGCGATGTCCCGATATATTTGATGAGCACTCGGACCCCAAGGCCCTAGTGTTTCAACCCCAAACGGCTCAAACATATAGCTCCCAATAAGGTTGTTATATTTGCGCCGTTTGAGGTTTTCTGCTCCTGCAGCAGCCGCCCCAGCACAGCCCACTGTGCTAGGAAGATGGGATTTCGCGAGGGTGTCGACACAGGTAGCATCCCACACCAAAGGCCTACCCAACTTCCAAGGCATTATGGTTATTCCATCTGGCCTCTTCCCATCGTCGCGTGCCAAGCCATTGGGTTCTAAAACATCTGGCACCCCGGCGGTGACAAGAGCCCGACGGATGATGTCGTTAATTATCATAATTATGTTGACGGAAACTCATTTTAGTACGCTGACGAAAAATCATTATCATCATTTCAGCCAAAAGACGTCCACTGCTGGATATAGGCCTCCCCCAAGCACCTCCACTTCGACCGGTTCTGTGCTTCTCGCATCCAACGGGTTCCTGCGGCTTTCACAAGGTCGTCGGTCCACCTTGTGGGAGGCCTTCCAACGCTAAGTCTTCCGGTACGCGGTCGCCACTACAGAACCTTTCGGCCCCATTCGGCCATCTGTTCTGCATGCAATGTGCCCTGCCCACTGCCATTTAAGTTGTGAGAAAAGTGCTGTCGAATTTTCGGCGACATAACGTGGATTTAAGCATGGAATATAGGTACCAAATGTGGCTAATTACTGCGGCTTCGATGTGTACCTAATTTGCCAAAACCATTGAGGTCCACGGGCCCTACTCAATCTATTCTATAGGTATCTCAGACCCTCCCCCCCTCCTCGGTTCTTAAGGATTAAGTGCAATGAGTCACATACATGCGATACATTCTCAGTGGATCAAAGATAAAGAAAAGAAAGAAAGAAAAAGTATTTATTGCGACTCGTACAGGAAGATCACAAACTAAACTAAACACAGTGAAATAAAAATCCAAGTTATATAAAAAAAAAGTAACAAAAGGAAAATGAAATAAAGTCCCATACGAGGCCAAAAGGCTCCTATCTCAGCATGATGCTGCTCATCATCATACATCATGCATCTGCATGATCTTTGTCATATATAAATAAATTCACACGCAGTAGAAGGAATTCCATAAAGATTGATATAACATTCAGCCCTTCTCGACTGTGGCTTCAAGGTTAAATAATGTCATATTTTATATTGGTTCCCTTTTATGAACTTTCGGCTCGATGAGCCATCCTTGAAATTCCATTTTTGCAGATAATATCCTAAACCCGTGTTGTAGACGTAGATTTTCTTATTGAAGAACTTATTGAGGTGGAAATGTGTGAAAATTCATAGGTAGCTTGGTATTGTGCCCAGGATTGCAGACAACCTGGTTTTTTAAAGTTCGTGATATCATTTGAGAGGTATCAAACGTATTGCTAACATCAACTCTATACACACTTTAAAATTTCAAAAAGTTTTCGTAAAGTTGTACCATTATTTTTAACGGTTATTGTCCCACTGCTGAGCAAAGGTCTTCCCCAGAGCATTCCACTCTTCCCTGTCTGTTGTCTTCTCCTGACAACCTCCCATAAACGCCTCTAAGTCATTAGTTACTAATTGTGTATATTATTTAAATGTCGAGTTTAGTAGGTACTGTTGCCGTGTGAACACGGATAGTATCTAGGTATCTACTATGTACAGTCACGAGCATAAGTATGTATACACTTGGCTTTATTCAAAGGCGATTTTCTCCTTTATTTTTGCATGAAATTTTATATTATTAGGAACATAGTATTTTCGAATCCATAGGTATATGTAAAGTGTTAAAATTCGTTATTTCGTGAAAAAATCGCAATTTAAAGTTGCCAAGTTTATATATATTAGTGCTCGTGACTGTACTTTGAGGTGCACGACTGTGAGTGATTTCTTTCAAAATCAAAATATTTTACGACGCTATAAGGCTAGGCAGTTAACTGAATGGCTAATTAAGCTAGTTGGCTGCGACATACACATAACTAGCTGCGCCCCGCGGTTTCACCCGCGTAAATGTCGATCCGTGGGAATATCGGGATAATAAATAGTCCATATGTTAATCCAGGGTGTCAGCTACCTCCTTGCAAAATTTTATCAAAATTGGTACAGCCGTTTGAGCGTGAAGAAGTAACAAATATATAAACACACCCCCTCACAAACTTTCGCCTTTATAATATTAGTGTGATATTCTCAAATAAAAAAACCAAAACATACCATGCCACTAAAATTCGCGTCGCCCAACAATCTCGGAACACAAGTTCACTAATTAAATCATTTTGCAGACAAAGTTCCAAACTATAGTAAAACATTCTAGGGATGCAAAACAGTTCCAAAAGTTAGATCGAGCGTTGGCAAGAACTTGTTGATTTTTATTCAGCAGCTAAATTGGGATGAAAATTTTCAATTACTTTTTACATTGTAACACAATTTCTTGGGACAAAGTTTAATAGCCTGGGCCTTCGATCAATAATAGTACTAGATGCCCGATAAGCGCTTCAAAAACGGCCCGAAAAATACGAGCACGAATACTTTTGTGCTATTATTTCAAATTAGTAGGTCCAATTATTAGGTCCAATCATAGCCAATGTTAAAACGTCAAAATGGCTCAGTGCGCGTTCAAAAGTTGTGTAAATAACCACCGTAACACCAAGATTTTGGAAGGAATATCTTTTTTTCGGTAAGTCTTTATCATTAAATGTTTTTCATAAAATAGTAACACAGTTAAATAGTAAATATAAATCAATTAGCAAATATTATGATTGTTGGCCAATGTTTGCGACAACGCGCCAACTATTCTAACAAACATTGAAGCATTGAAATGTGATTCCAAGAACTACGTCTAATTCCAAATTCGAGTAAGTACGAAATTGTCAACAAAATGTTTTTAACCGTATTGCTTAGACGTTAAGTTTCATTTTAGAATAAATATTTTTGTACTTATTATAAAAATGACTTTTTATTTTCAAGTGACATTTTAAATTTATTGCTTCGATGACAGAAGGACTTAAATATGAATCATTTGCAATCGTAATTAAACTTTATGTTAGAGTGTTAAGGTTTATAATAGTCTGAAGTTGTTAATATTATTAAACTTTTTTCTATAGTTCGTAGTAAGAAGTATAAATGTTTATCTGTGTGCAAACGTGGCCACTTTAGCGACTTATTTTTGTTCCTAATCATTCATCTAGTACTATTATTGATCGAAGGCCTGGGCTAAGGTGAGGGGAACTAATTGAATGAAAACGAGTACCTGACCTTGCGTAAAGCCCCCAAATAATAGGCCTGTTTAATAAAAATAACGATGTCATTAATTTCCCTGTTTTTGGAATGTTTATTTTGTGGATAATCTAAAGTAACATTATAAAGAGAAAAGATCTTTTGAACGTTTGTCTGTTACGCTTTCACGCTAAAATTGCTGAATAGATTTGGATGAAATTTGGCATGGGTATGTCAAGACCAGGGATCCCCAAACTATTTTGGACAAGTGACCCCTTTTCCAAAATGAACTGTTACCTCAGACCCCCATGGCCAAATTACCTACGCTCGAACTCATTATCTTGCACAAAGTTGTCCACACTGACTTGCCGAGTTTTTCATTTTGTACGAACTTGAGACTTTACATTACTACAACAATGCTATTTCCTACAAAAATATTAATTATTCTTAGTACACGTAACACAACATAAACAATACAGTACCTACCTACCTATCTTAAAAGTTTTAAATAAGAACTTGTATTAATTTAATAGGGGTCGATTTTTAGACCTCGTCGACCCCCAAAATCAGTTTTCGTTTATGTCGACCCCTAGAAAACCGATATCGACCCCAAGGGGTCGATATCGACCACTTTGGGAATCCCTGGTCTAGACCATGACCTGGATTAGGACATAGGATACTTTTTATCTTGAAGTTTCTACGGGGTCGAGACTTATGCGGGTGAAACCGCGGGTGTAGCTAGTGACGAGTCAGCAAGAGGAAGGAAGAAAAGGGCACTGAACGAGACACAATAGAAGTTTATATTGCGCCGAGGGGCGTTAACTGTCCCTCAAACTGGTAAAGACTACCCTTCTTTCAACTAGTATCATTGCCAACAAACTGGATCGTCCTTTCATCTCGTACATAAGTCAGCTACATGCTTCTGTAAATATTGGTAATGTCTACTAACATAGTTTTTAAGTTTTTATGTGTTTTTACTAACATCTTGGTACTTATTGTAATTATTCTAAAATAAAGAGATTATTATTATAACCCGTCCAATGTTTAAAAAGTTGACAACTTTCTTCGAAAACGGTACGAACCCTTCGTTATAAAGGATGAATAAGTAAATATTATCATCCGACCCGTTCCTTTCGGGGGCTCGACCTTTTTTAAAACTATTATAGTTATCTTTTATCCAAATCCAAAAATATTGTCTATTTTCTTCAGATTTTATGGAATAAGTTAGCAGATTGTTTAAAAAAATTCGTTTTGTGAGTACTTGTGTGGTTAATATTTTTTACTGATCAGCAGCTTGTCCGTATTGAGTGTGAAAACGATTTGAAATGACAATTGCTTTTTCGAGTACGTTCTTACTTTTGTTGAAGAGTTCCTTTTTTCACGGAATACCCTCGATACATATTATTATGGTATGTTCGAAAAGTATCGACAAAAGAATCTAATTAAAAAAAAAAAAAAAAAAAAAAACAACTTCAAAAAAGAAATTAACTCAAAATTATGAAATAACTTTAATTTCGGAAGTCGGTGTCTTGGGATCTGTATTTTAGTTTTAGTTTTTGCCACCGACTTCCGAAATTAAAGTTATTTCATAATTTTGAGTTCATTTCTTTTTGAAGTCGGTTTAATTTTTTTAAATTACTTTTTATTTGGTAATTTTTAGTTGTTGCACTAGAATTTGACCAAGGTTTTGAGATGTTTTCGCTTTGACACTACACCCGTAGCTCGTATCAATAAGCCAGGCCGTCACACTTTCACGTCTTTGAAACAGACATTAGCTACCTTTTGGTCAGATAGTTTTGAAACAGACATTAGCTACCTTTTGGTCCAATGGGCGACTATTTCAGGTTCAGTGTGATGCAAAATAAATGTATTAAAAATTGGCTGTGACTTCTAGAACTAGGTATGGGTATGTACAGACGCCATCACATCAAGTTACTACAATCTGTCAAATTTCTTTAACAGATTTTCAACTGTATTGCTAAAGCATAAGGTTCAAAGTTGATTGGGAAAATTTTATAGTTTCGGGTACAACAATCATTTTCACGAATTTTACCTTTCGATTCGATTCGGTAACTTGTGAGTCGTCTCGAATTGCCTCGTAACGCAAGTCTTGCTCATCTAAAACAATACGGTTCTTATCTACTGAAGAGTGTGACCCAAATGAATTGTTTGTATGTGATTGTGAAATTAAAACAAAAAGAAATATTACCATAACCGTCACTAAGAACAGTTGATATAACCTATTTCATTATCTAAAGTCGGTTAAGGTTGAGTGGCTTATTCTTAGTCCTTCATCATCATTCTTTCAGCCAATAGACGTCTACTGCTGGACATAGGCCTCTCCCAGGCACCACTACTTCGACAGCGCGGTTCTGTGCTTCTCCAAGGGATCCCTGCGTTCTTCATCATTCATACGTCAACCTTGTGGGAGCCCTTCCAACGCTATGTATTCCGGTACGCGGTCACCACTCGAATACCTTTCGGCTCCATCAGTCATGTGTTCTGCGGGCAATATGCCCTGCCCACTTCCACTTAAGTTTGGCAACTCTTCGGTCTATGTCGGTTACCATAATTAGTTCTTGGTTTCTGTGAATCGCAGTATAAATATTGATATTCTTTCAAAAAAATAAGATCTTAAATAGATCTGTAACGTACATAATATTATTTTCCTACGTCTAAAAGTAGATTAATGGAATGTCTTAAAGATATACCTAATATTTATGAAGTCACTTACAAGAAATCATTGCATAATGCAATAACAATGACGTCAAAATCCATAAACAAAAGAATTCCCATTACATTTTTGAATACCAAAACACCCTAACTGACAGTTAACAGTCCAGTCCTTTCACAGTTGTGAAGTGTTCTTTATTAACGTTAATATAAGGTTTACTATAGGTTACTGTCGGAAGTAAAATAACTGTGCCAAAATAACGGTACCCTTTAGCAAAGCATGTTTTACTGAAAAATACCGTAACGTAAAGGTATAATTTTATTGGACCTTGTACTAAATAAAATGTACTACTTATTGTAAACTTTACTGTGTTGTTATGATTTAAAATTCTTGGGAAAAACCCAGCTGACTAAGCTTTGCTGAAAAGATCACATAGTATAATTATGAAGACACAGAAATATGTACTACGTAGAGTATTTTTTTTTACAATTTAATTATCATATTCAGCCCATATCGACGCAGTTTTCAGTATAGCTTCGACCGTTTGTGTATAACAATTGCTGAATAATTGTATTTTAATTTCATTATTATTGACATTTAATTTTGACATAATTATTATCTTTAATTTCTCAATTTAATTGTAGGTACTAAATAAGAAAATAATGAAATGAAATGATATGAAATGATTTTATTTTTTGTAAGTAGGTTTGTACAAACACTTTTACACGTCAATCATGTTTTTTTTAAAACTAGATGAAGTCGGCGTTTGCTATCTGACTACTCTGAGAAGAAAGGCCGAAACAAACTCAGAGGTCACAGTCTCTTTTAAAGTCCAGACATAATCTTGGTCAGGTTATATGAAGACCATGTAGATCGATGTCTGAGGTGGTCTTTTGAAGAAAGAACCACACAGATTGAGAGGACCTGTCCAGTCAGTGCACGCATTTGTCAAAAATCGTGCAGCTCAACTCAAGACTTAAGGAGCTCAACGATTCGACGAACAATACCAAAGAAAGGACATTTGGGTATAATGCATGCTAATTTATGATGATACGGGTAGGCGAATGAAAATTGCATTGCTTGTAAAACGCTGCTAAGTCATAAGTACTAACATAACATAACACCAACATACATTTTACAGAATAAACGTTTTGACTTTGAACTGCCAATCGCATCGAGGTTTTTCTGAGGCACACTTCTACGTCATTAAACTCCCTATATAGGAGGTGCTAGTGTTATCATAAACTACTATGCAAAATCTACTGTAAACTGATAAACATGGAATTTCCAATGAGAATGGAAAAAATAAATGGATCAAGTCTAAATTACAATTCATTAACAGATAATCGCAAAGAAGACATGAATGAGACTCGCATAGGGAAGCATGGTACAAAAGTAAGGAAGCCTTGCTAGTACCCTATAATGTTCCCACTGCTGGGACTCAGGCCTCCTCTTGGTGAAAGGGAGTGGGCCGTAATCCACCACGCGGGCCCAGTGCGGGTTGGCAGATGTCACATATCTTTGAATTTTTGGTTCTATGACATGCCGGCTTCCTCACGATGTTTTCGTTAACCGTTTTGCCATATTTCGTTCAATTACTTACGTTTAGTTGATTACGCGTGTTCCATAGCAAACATCTTCACAAACATTCACATATTCACATTTAATATATTAGTGGGATGAGATAAAAGTGCCTCCGTGCCTCGGAAAGCATGTTAAGCCGTTGGTCCCGGCTGTCATTCGTGGATCTTTGACAGTCGTGACGGGTAGTCAGAAGCCCAAAAGTCTGACAACCAGTCTTACCAAGGGGTATCGTATTACCCAGTAACTGGGTTATGGAGGTCAGATAGGCAGTCGCTCCATGTAAAATACTGGTATTCAGCTGCATCCGGTTAGACTGGAAGCCGACCCCAACATAGTTGGCTAGGCAGATGATGAGTGGGATGAGATGAAAAAGCTTTTAACCCGCTTCTCTAAGCCCTGGAAAAACCAAAATGGGGCCCATCCTGTCAAGCTGATACTTTAATAACAGTCTAGCCAGCGAGAAAATGCGTTCCTGACTCCTATCAGCGCGACAATTTATTCTAATACCTAGCTAATAAAGATCAAATTCGCACAACACGTATTCTTTTGTATAAAATGACAAGTGCCAAGGACGCATACTCTCGTCAGCCGCATTGTAGATCCAGAAAACCCTGGAAAAACCAAAATTTTAATTAAAGCCAAGCCATAATCGGTCCAAATAAAACTAAACTCGTTCCAATAGGAAAACTAGTTTAAGGGGCTTACATGACCTAAAGTGCCGTCACTGTCGGACTGCATAAAAAAGAAAAAGAGAAGCGCAATGACACAACGCTGGTAATTTATTGCAAAATATAAGGCAATTATTAAATTACAAAAAATCTATTGTTTGGACTAAAAAATTAAAAAAACTAGTGTTTTAGTATGTTGCTTGTAGAATAATCTGACAAAAAATCAGAATGATTGTATGTATATAAGTATGGTTTTTATTGTAAAAACAAAGTTTTTAGAGGTATCTTCATGATTTTTTTATATGATATCAAATTAGTTGTATTATTATGTTTTCATCACACTATCGTATCGACCTAGCGTATATCCTGAAGATATATTTTTCTGATTTTGTTTACTGTAGTGGATCATATACTTTTATTGTTTCTAAAACTTGCGTTTTTTGCATTTAGGTCTTGTATTCCCCTTATATAAACATTCTTGCTAATGATCGCATTTTTCTACTCAGCCAGGCCTGCTGTTTGAGTGACGAGTAGCATAAGAACCGGTGTAGGAAGATGAGCCTCGCGGTCAGCAACCCTCTAGTCTAATATAGCTATAACAGGGACATGTTTCCAATAGAGGTGACAGGGGGACAACGGGAATACAGACTAGAACTCTGTATTCCCGTTGTCCCCGTAGGCCATGTCCCCGTTACAGGGAACAAAGGGAATTTAATAAAATTATTAAAATTACTTCCCGTTGTTCCCATGACGGGGACACAGATTACGGGGACAACGGGAATACAGGGAACGTGAAATCTTAACTGTCCGTTGTCCCCGTTGCCCATATGTCATAGGGGGACAACGGTAAGGACATTTTTTGACGTCCCGTTGTCCCCGTAACGAAGACACAGATTACGGGGACAACGGGAATACAGGACTAGAACCTGAACTACCTACTTACTCGTTGCACAAAATGTTTTTGTTTAGCTTTAGATCATCATCTGCCTAGCCTTTTCCCAACTACGTTAGGGTCGGCTTCCAGTCTAACCGGATGCAGCTGAATACCAGTATTTGACATGCATGGAGCGACTGCCTATCTGACCTTCACAACCCAGTTACTGGGTAGTACGATACCCCTTGGTAAGACTCGTTGTCAGATGTTCGGGCTTCTGACGACCCGTAACGACTGTCAAAGATCCACGAATGACAGCCGGGACCAACGGCTTAACGGGCTTTCCAAGGCACGGAGCGGTATGTGAAGATGGTCACCCATCCACGGACCAACCGCGGCAAGCGTAGCTTAACCTGATCGAGCGACCCGTGCGGCTGTTATTACTTAGCCTCTTTTGTTTAGCTTTATATGACCATAGCTATTTAATCCTGCATTGGCCGGATAGGTTGGCAGCGATGTAACAATTGGTACTCCTGCGAGGTAGGTAATTGCGTTAGGCACTTATAAAGGCGATGCCTTTCATTTTGAAAATTCTACAACATTCATTGCGTCATTTACGTTACGAATGAATGTTTCAAACAGTTAGAAACTTATACATCAAAAATACCAACAGTAGCAAGTTCGTAATAAATGTCGCAGAAAGGTGGACACAATAATGTCAAAGGCCCGCGCAGATTGTCAATTAAAATTATCTGCCCCAAAAATTCTTAATCAATGTCAAAGGGATTAAATTAACATCTTTTTCGGATTAATTTATTTAAGGTTGTCCGTGATTGGGGACAAAATATTCTCTTTTAAACAAGGATTTTTTTTTACTGTTTTGTTTGATTTGGGTCTTTCCTTTAAAGCTTAAAGTGTCTTTTCAACAAGTTACACAATGAGTAGGTAGGTACAATTGTCAATCAAGACTTTATTCAAATAACCTCTTTAAAGAAAGTCGATATCGGTAGGTAGCTATCTTATGGCTCTACGGAATGGTTTTTTTTTTTTTTTTATATTAGCCTGTTCTGTCCCACTGCTGGGCAAAGGCCTCCCCCATTTCCTTCCACATTTCCTTATACTGTGCCTTCTCCGTCCAGTCGGTTAGGAACGAGTCTAAATCGGCAACGAGTCTAAAACGGAATGGTTACGTTGGAATTATAAATCTCACCGTGAAAACTTAAGTGAAGTGAGCGTGGAGTGAGCTGTCAATTGTGCATGTCCTAGCAAAAACAAACTCGCATCACCTCAGTTTTCACGGTGAGATTTTTTATAGAATCGACCGGCAGCTCCTAGTAAACAAACTCCACTTGATATTTATAAAGCAAGCTGTAATGTACATCATCTACATGTAATTCCTCGCTTTCCGTGCTGCGGACACATTACAATGCCATTTTGAAAAATGAAATATTCTAAAACATTCTTCTGTCCTTTATACATTTTTTATTATTATTATTTCTTCTTATTTTCGGACAGCATTAAAACTAGACCCAATATTTTCCTCATGCGATGGGAAAAACTGCACCAGATAACCCGCTTTGCAGGTTCTTCGCTCTGTGGGTATTCCGTAGGTACCTTCTATAGTTACTCCTACCGTGAGGGCATGAACTAAAAAAATACTATATATTGAAGTGCGTTTTATGCTCAAACATTCCAGTTCAGATAGCCGAGCCATTCACTTGTGCGATTCAGTTAAGAGATACAGGTAAATGTGTGTTGTTTTTAACGATCGTTTTTACATACAGAGTGGATGATTATGGAGGGCCAATTTTAAATGAAAAAATAATAATAATAAATTAATTAAAACATTAATAAAAACAAGTGTTTCGTAAAATAAATAATAATAAAGAAGATTAAGTTCCAAGTTAAAAGTGGAAGTGAAAAATTAAGTAACGAAAGCAAAGTGTTTTTTTGGCTACAAAATATTTAAATATTGGGAAGAGTGTCAACTTCAAGAACTTATTTGTTGGTGCGCAAATATGCTGTATAGTTAAGTGAAACTAAATAAATTAGTGTCTCGAAGATAGTTTAGATTTCAGTCATCACTATTCCCCTGCGCTTATCCCATTTATTTGTGGTCGGCGCAACATGTCTTTTTCTTCCATACTTTTCTATTAGCCGTTAGCTCAATGATGTTATTAATTAAAATCAACATTGGTCCTTGTTACCAACCTCATTTAATTCTTTCAAATTAGGCCTTTTTTGGAATGTCATTTTCGTCAATGCTTAAAAATAACTTGTTGAAAAATTTAATCGTTACGGATTCACACCTCCACACATTTCAAAGTAATGTTTAGAGATTAATCTTATCTATATCCCTTTCTCGCAGGGAAAAGATCTTAACACTAACATTAACATATGAAGTTAAATTCAATTAAAAGTGTAATGCACTACTTTCGTTGAATATAGGCACTTTGTTCCTTCCTCAAGAATTGGGCCAGTAAATGCAAAAATACTTGATCGAATCCGACTGTTAGTTCCTGGGATTACTGCGTTCAAACAAACAAAAAAACCCTTCAGCTTTAATATTAATGATAGACTAGCTGCTGCCCGCGACGTCGTCTGCGTGAAGGCTCTACAGCACCAAAAACACCTAAGATGCCAGTGTCGCTATAGCATTATAAAGTAAACAACTTTTAAAATAGAATTAAAATATAAGTTTTTTTTTGCAAGCGAAGCAAGTGAAAAGAGTTATATGGGAATCCTGCTGAGTTCAGTCATAAGAGGTGACTGAAGGAAATAGAGAAAATAATGCAGGAATACATTCCAGGACACAAAAGAGTAAAAATACGTTCAAAGGTATCATATATACCTTCCCTATAAACTACGTTGGTAGTTATGCTGCCAGGAGCCAAAATGTGTGATGACGCGGGAGCAAGCGACGACGTACAGTTGCCCGTGTGAGAAGCAACTCGTCCTGACGTCGACACCCACTGCCCTCAGTGTCTGCCCCTGCGACTTATTGATGGTCATCGCGAAGCAAACACTCACGGGGAGCTGTACGCGCTTGAACTGGAACGGGAAGTTATGAGGTATGAGGGGAATGCGTGGTATAAATACTGCCTCGCCGACGTCACAACCCGTAAGAATTTCCGCCTCAATGGTGTGTCTGTGGAGCGAGATGACTTTAAGGCGGGTCCCGTTACACAACTTCGGAGGAGATAGGTTCCGAAGAAGCATAACCGGGACACCGCTTTAGCTTGAATGCGCTGGAAGTCCACTTGCTGACAGGGAGTTCAGAAATTCCACGGGATAATGTGTGGCGTCATCTTGCTTGACAACAGTGTTTATCGAAGTGTAGACCACTTCATTCCCTTCAATTTCCGAGAGAATGCATTCGTTAATTGCTGCAGCCTGATCATTTTTGGGCGTCAAAATGGCCCGCTCACACACCCAAGAATTCTGCTGGTGCGGTATACGACTGAATGTCCCCGTACACACAGCGAATGAGTTCTTCTAAGCTGGAAACCACTCTACCGAGAGACTCTGGAAGCACCACCTGTCTACCTCTCTCTTCTGGTAGAGTGCCTTCGCCAAGACTTAGAAGGACATCGGAGAATTCTTGAGCGCGTGCATTGCCGCCAAGCCGAGCTCTCATATTAATGGTCAAGCGCAGCGTACGAACTCGTGACCACAACGAAGATCGTTTCAACGAAGCATTCACCTCGTCAGCCCTCGATCCTCGGCCATCGTACACTCATCCCATACGATCAGAGAGCAATCCTTGAGCACGTGTCCCTTATCGCTGTTACGTGACACACCACAAACAGGCGTTTCGGCGCTCTCTAAATCGATGGGAATTTTAAACATGGCATGTGCTGTCTTGCAGTCCCGGAAGCAGTGTGGCAGCGATTCCCGACGACGCTACAGCAATAGCAATTTTGCCTTGCCTCCTGACCTCTGCAAGTATGCCAGTGGTAACAAATGTTTTTCCTGTACCACCAGGAGCATCCAAGAAAAACATTTTACCCTGGTTTTGCCAAACGCTTTCAAGGACGGTGTCATAAATTTGTTTTTGCTCTGAAGAGAACAAAGCGACATGGTCATTTCGTATGGTGGTCATTTCGCCGTCTCCGACTTCGTCTCCAGTAGCACGCCTCAAAGCTCGTAGAAAATCTTCAGACAGATGATGGCGATACTTCTCCCACAAAGCTACCGGGTTCGCGACTCCACAAAACACCAAGATGACGGCAAACAGATGACGCATGCGGCTGGGACTGTCACTGACGCTCGCCTCCGCGAGGGTGTCAGCCCAATTTTGGTCACCGTCGAGAAGGTGACGTGCTACGCAGGCTGCGCGGTAAGTGGGAAACTCCACGCCATCAAATGTCCTCAGAAAGGCGAAAGACTTTGCCTCGGACAGTGTGAAGTAACAACCGCAGAAAATCGCATTCGCCATTATTCGGATGCACGGTATAATTTAAGTTTATAATTAGGTATACGACATGAAAATATATTAATTACCAAGCAATAATCACACAGATAAATACCGAACAAAAGTATTAACAGTCAATGTTTATTTTGTACTAACAACATGAAATTGATGAAGAAATGATCATCATCAATGAACATAACTTTTTTGTAATATTTAACACCGCATTTTTTTTAAATTGTCTTCCTCAACTCGGCTCTAGATTTTGAGGGTTTTGTTGGAACTTGAATTTGTCAAAACGAACTATACGATACAACTTTTATGAAGAAAATGCACATTACCATCTATGAATTTTAAGAATAACTAACTACTAACCTCACCAACATGATCAAATTTAAATTATTAATTTCCAAAAAGTGTTGACATGTAACTTGATTTGATTTTTATGAAATCTCATAGATGGCGCTGCTTCAAAATTGTCTTATACTACTAACATTAATTAAACTATGTTTCTCTGCCCAAGTTACTTAAACGGTGTAAAAGTTTTTATAGTGTAAAGCTAGATAATAGCATGACTTACTCAAAAACAACATTTAAATATGCGTCGTTAGATTACACGCTGTCACAGAATGCGTAAGAAAAATAAAGATTCACAGGTCCTCCTCGTAGGTGATAGCGTGATAATATGTAGCCTATATGTTGACCCGACCTCTTAATAATATTCATGCAAAATTTGAAGTAAATCCATGCAGTACTTTTTGAGTTTAGCCCGGACATATATACAGACAAACAGACAAAAATTCTAAAAACTATATTTTTGGCTTCGATATCGATTGTAGATCACGCCCCAAGTATTTTTTTTTTATATATTCTATGTACAGTTTTGCCTTTCCTACGATTTTATTATATACGATTTTATTATATATGTTTATATTATTTATTTAAACATTATCATTTTTTTTTTTTTAAATAACACAGACATAAGGATCAGAATTATTTCGTCATAAAGGCAAGCCTTTACGACGTGATTAAACACATAATAATGTTTTAAAGATAACAATAAGATTTCGTTAGTACTATATCGCGCCAATAGATGTCGTTACATGTTTCCACTTATTGCAATAAAAATTTGTTTTTATCTTTTGATAGACTGAAGCGATTGCGATGAAACAAAGACTAATCACTGCTCCGAGTTCTACACTATATTTGAGTATAAATATGAACCATATTGGTTTGGTACTTTTTACGTTGAGCCTGTTCAAAATCTGTCACATCCAAACAGACAAACAGACAAACAGACAAACAGACAAAAATTCCAAAAATTGAAGAAATGGCATCTGTTGGTTATCCTATAACAGCCCAACTATTTTTTATTTTTTTATTTTCAATGTACAGAAACGCCTCGTCTACAGATTTATTATATGTATAGATAATAGATAAAATCACGTCTGTGTTTTCCGAAGGGGTAGGCAAGGGTAAGAATCATAATGCACACATAATTCACCGTGTACATAAGGATTCGGCGCACAATGCCACATTCGAAAAATGACATATTGTAATTTCGTAAAATGTCATATTCTCAAATTGTCATATTCTGAAAACGCCACATCGCAAAACGTCACATTAGCAACAAGCTACGTTAAATAAGGGTGAGCTATTGCTATAAAAAAAACAGTGGCACTCCGGGAGTGCCGACAGAAGTGAAAACAAAACACAAACAGAATAGTTTGTCATCACTCATTGACATATCGCACACGTAGATCTAAAGAGAGCTAACTCTAAAATCTCAATTTTTGAGGTATGCATACCATCGAATTCCCTAACTCACTACCTAGCGACCAACAAAACAGATTCAAAAATAGTTCCATTACTCAACTTAAAAAGTATTGCTCAATACAGCAAACTCCTGCAGTGCATATGGACATAGTAATCAGTTTTTCAACTTTCGTGAAAAAAGTGTTTTTTTTGAGTTAATCGCTGTTTAGATCTAGGTGTGCGATATCGGTTATACATTAAAACCGAGTACGTCTTATAAACAAAACACGCGCGGTGTCTTTTGTGCGTGTTTTTTCCATCTCAAAAAAAGCCCAACGCGCCAGAAGTTTTCACTTCAACAACAAACACTTCATCGATATTATGTCAAGTCATAAAAACTATGCAAAGCAGGGGCGGATCGCTAGTGCTACTATAAAGCAAGACTAGTGATGTAGAAAACTATTAGTTGTAAGTTGTAGAGCGTTAGAAATCGAAACTGAAAGTAAAAGTTTAGAAAAGCCCTAGTTAAAGTAAATAATACTTGGCACATTTTCCTCGTAGAGAAATTTAAATGATTTAATGGTTGGCTGGCGCAGTCGCTGAGCGATTATCTACAGATTTCAGTTGCGGGTCCGATTCCTGCTCGGAACAAATATTTTCTATGGTCATGTTATTATGTAGTTCTTAGTCTGAATGTACCTGTTACATTTTATTGGTCGGCACAAACAACTTGGCCTATCGCAGTCCACTGCTGGACATCGGCCTCTCCCATACTGCGCTACAACAAACTGTCCTCCGCCTTCCGCATCCAGTCACCTTTTTGAGGTCAT
This sequence comes from Oligia latruncula, assembly GCA_948474745.1. Classification (NCBI taxonomy): domain Eukaryota; kingdom Metazoa; phylum Arthropoda; class Insecta; order Lepidoptera; family Noctuidae; genus Oligia; species Oligia latruncula. The sequence goes on along the minus strand of OX419702.1, from coordinate 11,966,034 downwards.
CTGTCCATCTTGCTGGGGTCCCATACGCTTGCGGATCCACGGTCTTCACTCCAGGACTCGTCTGCTACAATAGCCATCGGTGCTTCGACAAACATGGCCAGCCCACTGCCACTTCAGCTTGCTTACCCTGTAAGCTATGTCGGTAACTCCGGTTCTTTTACGGATAACTTCGTTTCTGATGTTATCCATCACGGAAACTCCGAGAACAGCCAGCTCCGCAGCGCGCTGAGCGAATTTTTTGTGGACCAGCTCGACTGTCAGTGTCCACGTTTGATAGGCGCGCAAGTTACCAATTCTGAAGACACAAATCTACATACAGAATTTAACAAAAACTTGATTTCTTTTTTTTGTCATTTCAGATCACTATGTCGAAAACAGCCCTACTTTTCGTGCTAGCCATCGTGCCCTGCTTCTGCCAGCGTCCATCCTACGCTGGAATTCGACCAATTGGGTTCCCGGCCATCCCAATAGCTTCTGGATTATTCGACAGATTCCAGAACGAGCCAATACCAGCCCAGTTGAATGGCGACAGGGACACCGCAAACCAGCTAGCAGCGTTGCCCGTGCAAAACCAGCCTTTCTACTTTGTGAATAGAGACCAAGTTGCCGCAAACTTGGCTAACCCACAAACTTATCCAGTCAGACCGAGTCAGTTTAATGAAAATCGGAATCGGATTTAAGAGATTTTTCCTGAGGTACAAAGATTTTTGTTAGATTTTTTAAATTTTTAAGTTATCGATGTTCTATTTATAAAATTAAAATAATAATTATTTTTAAAGAAATTTCGCGATTTTATTGAGAACCTCATCAACAAAACTTCTCTGAGAGCTTGTAATGTTAAACACTTAAATGAAATTAAAATTAAGTTAAAATTTCATTTCCGGCTCAAACACCTGGAAATATTGCTATGACCAAATGCCATGAGGGAAGGGTTCGTGAGTTTCGTGACTAAATAATAACAGCCGCACGGGTCGATCGATGGGTGACCACCAATTACATATCGAAACCCCTTCCGTAGCTCGGCCATCACTTTCTTAGACCATTGACAGTGGTCAGAAACCCAAAACTGTGACAACCAGTCTTATTAAGGATATCGCGTTACCTAGTAACTGGGTCATGGAGGTCATATAGGCAGTCGCTCCATGTAAAATACTGGTATATTCGTTTAGATATTGTCTCTCTCTGCTGGAAGAAAACGCATTTCCCCACCATATACTTGCCGATTCAGCAGTAGAATTTTGACCTCTTACAGCCTCAGACCAAATAAAAAACCAAGACAGAGGGCTGTCAACAGTAAAGTGAAGCCGGTTTCGTAAACATGTGTGCACATAGTGAGGTGTAGTTTGATTGTAATAAATGGTTGTAAATGTGTACGTGTGAGCGTGTATGCACAGCGCGGAGGTGTAGTTTTTGCATGCTTCACTGTATTGTTCACAGCGCTATGTCTTGACTTTTTATTTGGTCTGAATTTACAGATAAAGCTCTTTAAACCGACATTATTGTTTTTTTTGTGTGTGATTTTTTATTTGCGTCATGTTTACCTACCGCAAACAAATTTATTAACTGTCTTTCTTACTATTATTATACGTATGTTGCATGCAGCATAAATTCTCGCCAATGCCATATATTTTGCGGTATATCTTGGCTGACTTGCCAAATTCTGCATTCAAGTTTTGCAAGAATATGGCCAATATGATTTATATTCAACTTTTGACGGGTAACTTGGAAAGTAGGTTCAAAGTTTGGTCTACATAGAGAGTCAGATAGTTACCGTAGGTACTTATTATTTTTTGTAGCAGTCCGTAATAATATGTATTTAACATATACTACGGACTGCGGCATAGACAAGTAATGAAGTTACGTCAGGCGCAGATTAAAAAAATATTTTATTTTATTATTTGCTAGCATTTTACATATTTATTTATTTCAGTAACTGCCCGTGACATCACAGCGGGCCCTATGAGAATACCACTGCTGCGACATTTATTTTTTAAATGTCGCAGCATCATGCTGAGATAGGAGCCTTTTGGCCTCGTATAGGACTTTCTGTTTTATTTTCCTTTTGTTACTTTTTTTTATATTACTTGGATTTTTATTTAGAAAGAAAGAAAGAAAGAAAGAAAAAAGTTTATTTGACACAGTTCGTGAAACACAAAATACAAAATTAACAAAATAAAAAAATAACTATGTTACAACAACAATAGTGTGTGCATCACGGCTGCGCCAAATTTTACTGTGTTAAATAGTTTAGATTGGGATCTTCCTGTACGAGTCGCAATAAATACTTTTTCTTTCTATAACCGACGAAAAATTTCTTTGTTTAGGGTCTAGAATCACATACTGAACCCCTGGTTGCGCGTCGATGGTAGTAGGTTCCTTATGGGATTCGCGAGATGTGCAAAGGCGCTATTAACTACCCATCAAACGAATCAACGCGTCCATCTATGCAGTTTATCATATTCAAATCTCGAAAAACTTAATCACACTAATATTATAAAGGCGAAAGTTTGTGAGTGTGGGTGTGTATGTGTGTGTGTTTATATGTTTATTACTTCTTCACGCTCAAACGGCTGGACCAATTTTGATAAAATTTTGTATGGAGGTAGCTGACACCCTGGATTAACATATAGGCTAATTAAATAAAAAAAATATCCCGATATTCCCACGGGATCGACACTTATGCGGATGAAACCGCGGGGCGTAGCTAGTTCATAATAATTATTTACTTCACCTAATACAAAGTTTTCAAAGTCATGTCATCCAACATTCAACTTAACAAAACACGATTAAACCGACCGACATCCCGATTGAAAATGCACTCATCTAGTCCACTAGTTATGTCGATAAAAATATATAATAAACTACCCGAGGTACTTAGAAATGAGACAAAGATTGCTATTTTTACAAATAAATTAAAACACATATTACTAAATAAATGTTATTATAGCATAAATGAATATTTAATTGACAAATCCATAGAATTGACATAGTAATATAAATTGACATAATAATATAAATTGACATAATAATATAAATTAATATAAACTGACATAATAATATAAATTAATAGTTTTTTTTTATTTAGTTAATAATTAATAAAATGTTACCTTTAATTAATAGTTTAATAATAGTTTGATTAAGTATTGTACTTAGATTAAGTTAGTTTGCATGTTCAAATAAGTCCTCTTCCTAAAAATGTTTTGTTTTGCTGTGCCCGACAGGGTCCACGATTGTTACAACAAATGTTACCTACCACCTAAGCATATACATTGTGGAATGCAATAAATGATTGAGTATTGAGTAACTTTTAACCCCGGGTTGAGTTAAATAGACGACGAAACGAGCTGAAATTTATTTTCTTCTCTATCTTTAAACTTAGTTGTACTTTGGGTGCTGGCTCGCATTCGCACATTTGCGATGTGGTCTCGCAGTTAGATTTTAGCGATTATCACTTATTCACGTTAATTATGTTTATCAGTCATTGTCAGAGAAGGAATATTTTCTCGACCCATCATCTGCCTACCCTTTTCCCAACTATATTTGGGCGGCTTCCAGTCTAACCGGGTGCAGCTCATTACCAGAATTTTACATGGAGACCCTGCCTATCTGACCTCCACAACCCAGTTACTGGGTAATACGATACCCCTTGGTAAGACTGGTTGTCAGACTTTCGGGCTTCTGACTACCCCCGTAACGACTGTCAAAGATCCACGAATGACAGCCAGGACCAACGGCAACAAAACCGACCAACAAAATATCTTTAGAACTCATGAGATTACACAAATCATTAGTTTATTTTAGCACTCAAATCACCCCCAAATGTATTTCTTAGCATTATATAATAAAGACACTGTCGACAAAGTGAAAAATAACTTCAATTTCGGAAGTCGGTGTCATTTTCAATTTTTGTCACCGACTTCCGAAATTAAAGTTATTTTTCACTTTCACGTGGGAGTACCTTCATAAATATAAAAAAACTTGCGGAATACATAAGAAGACAATACAAGACAAATAATGTATTTTTCTGACAAAGGATAATTCACGTTCTTTGAAAATAAAGATCTTTCTCGCTTACAGTAAGACGGACGCCGACGAAATATTAGCTCTTTTCGTGTAGATTTAGTTACCCCAAGGATAATCAACTTTAAAACTGTTCTTGGCGCTTAAAACAGGGAGAAGCATTTTAACTTTACCCTGTTTCAAACAGTGAAAGAAAAGAATGTCTTTTTTTAAAGTCACGTATTTTGTCTCATGTTGTTGTTGTTGTTGTTTTAAACCAATGTGTACTTGACTGCTCGAAAGATTAAGTGCAATAGCGTTAAAATAATCTTCACTATATACCTAATATTACAAAAAATACGTACGTACGCAAAATACGCGCTTTGACGTGAGTCGGAAACCAGCCCGTATTACCTATTACCTATTACTGACCTGCGAGGGGGTAATTGCGTAACACACTGACAGTAACAATGACTTTCATTTTGACAATTCAACAACATTCATTGCGTTATTTGCGTTGATGAGCAGACAGATTTTTCGAATATATGAAGCAATGGATTAGCAGTATCCTTAGAAATTATTCAGTCTGTGGTTGATAGTGTGTTACGCAATTAGAGTGCACCCTAATGCCAATCTCTTACAATCTCAATCAATACCCCGCTGATTCCGAAAATGCTTTCGATAGTGGAAAGCTACACTATTGCCGAATGTCGTAGATCGTAGGATATATTTTATGACAAGACAAGAAATTTCACGAGGACGAAGTGAGCGCGGGCGTATTTCTAGTCACACTAATATTATAAAGGCGAAAGTGAGTGTGTAAGTGTGTGTGTGTTCCAGTGCCTTAGACATCTTCTGGGCACGCTCGTTCCAGCATAGACCTCATACATCGCTTTCCATCAGGCGTGATCGAGGTCAAGAGTGCCCATTCAGCCATAAAAAGAAAAATAAAATAGAAGGTTCATTGTTAAATTATTACGGTACTATCTGCGCCCCGCGGTTTCACCCGCATAAGTGTCGATCCCGTGAGAATATCTGGATAAAAAGTATTCTATGTGTCAATCCTGGTTATAAACTATGTGTGTGCCAAATTTTATCCAAATCCGTTCAGCCGTTTGTAGGTAAAGAAGTAACAAACGTACAAACACACTCACAAACTTTCGCATTTCTAATACATATTAGTGTGATGTGATTTATCCGTACTTACCTACTCGTGGAGTAAAAACGAAATAGGTTATAAATATGCTCTCGTTAATTTAAATACGATTTCAATTTATTATGCTTTTCACTCCAAGCTACCGATACCGTTTTCATTAGTCCTGTCATAATAATTAGATTTTCCAAGAATTGTAATATTCATCTGTAATTTTTAATTACCCTTTACCTACGTAAAATAAAATGAATATTACTGTAAAAGCTCGAACTTCAGTCAATCGTAAGATTTAGATTAGATTAGATTTATTTATTTCTGAGTATTGGTACATTAAGATTCAAAGATTTACCACGGCTTACGGTCCAAATAAAGCGAGTTTAGAACCGAGCCGTCTAGTAAAATCTAGCATGTGCCAAAAACCAGAAAAATCGTCTAATTTTGTACTAAAGCAGAAAACTTTTCTACATTTATCAGCTCAAATTAGTCCTACGATACTTGTAAATCCTACAATTATTTCCCAATATTTGGGTTTTTACAGAGACTAAACAATTACAACAGTAGATAGTGTTTAAATATGTTGCTTGTATAGTTGTATTATGTTTTCAACAAAGTATCTGTCTAGCATATTATATCCTGAAGAATATCATATATTTTTATTGTTTCTAAAACTTGCGTTTTTTGCGTTTAGGTCCTGTAAGCCCCTTAAATACTAGCTTCTGCGCGCGACTGGCCTGTTGGTCTAGTGGTCAGTGACTATGACTGCTATGCCGGAGGTCGTGGGTTCGATTCCCACCCAGGACAAATGTTTGTGTGATGAGCATGATCATTTGTTCTGTGTCTGGGTGTAATTTATCTATATATGTATGTATTTAGAAATATATAAGTATGTTTATCAGATGTCTAGTACTCATAACACAAGCTCTGCTTAGCTTGAGACTAGACGGCGTTGTGTGATAGTTGTGGAATATTATTATTATTTCCTTTATTTCATTAAATAACACATATAAATTATATTTTTAAATATTAGAATATAAAAAATATAAAAACATTTAAAAATATAAAAAATAGTAGCCCACCGGTATCGGGAACAGGGTCCAAGCTACCGGCGGTCAGGGCTCCAGAGAGAGGAACCTCCTAACAATGCGGGCCGTGTCCAGAAGTACCGCTTTCTGAATCAAGCCCTTGATCCAGCTGCCCAACGAGAGCCTCCTTAGGTGTTGGTCGAGGCTCTTGGCTATTAAACCATTGGCTGTCACGACTATCGGCACAATGATTGCTGAGTCCACATCCCACATGTCGACAACTTCGCGAGCCAAGTCAAGATACTTGATCTGTTTATCTTTCTCGGCTTTCACGAGGTTCTCATCATGCGGGACGGTTATGTCAACAATCATTGCGCGCCGCTCTGATCGATCCACCACCACTATATCAGGCTTATTGGCAACAATAGTCCTGTCAGTGATGATGGATCGATCCCAATATAATGTGATATTACCATTTTCGAGAACTGGGTCGGGCACATACCTGTAGTACGGCACCTCCGATTCCACAAGGCTGTATTTCAGAGCAAGTTGCTGATGGATTATCCTGGCTACAAGGTTGTGTCTATGCAAGTACTCTCCATTAGCTAGACGAGAACACCCGGAGATAATATGCCTGATTGATTCTCCCGGCCGGTGGCATGCCCGACAGATGTCAACCGTGCCGTCTTTCACAATAAATCTCCGGTAATTGTTCGTCATCATAACTTCGTCCATAATTGCACAGACAAAACCTTCGGTTTCTCCAAAGAGATCACCGAAACGCAGCCAGGCTACGGACGCTAGTAGATCTACATCGGGTCCATGTAGGGCCCGGAAAAAGCGTCCGTGAAGCTCCTTACTCTGCCATACCTCCATGCGATCATTGGTGTCAAGCACTACTGGCTTGCGCCAGTTCTCTTTAGCTAAGGAGAGCGGGGTGAGGCCCTTGTCCACGGCGACTACATCTCGATGCATCCCCACGTCGCTTTCTAGGAAATATTCCCTGAGACTGCATATCTCGCGATTGTGGAGGGTCTTAGCGTTTAAAAACCCTCGACCTCCACACTTTCGCGGGATATACAGCCTCATTACCGATGACCGTGGGTGATGCATTCGATTTGCAGTCAGCAACGTACGGACCCTCCTATCCAGGGCGTCGAGTTCGGTCTGAGTCCATTTGAGTATGCCAAAAGAGTACATCAAAACCGGCATGACCCAACCGTTGAAGGCGCGCACCTTGTTTCCGCCTGATAGAAGACTATTAAGTACTTTTTTCAGGCGGCCAAAGAAGCGCTCCTTCAACGATTGCTTCATGTCAGTAACATTGATGCCTAACGCTTCCGACATACCCAAATACTTATAGGTTTCGGATGCGGAGAGGGTTCTAAGGTTTGTGGAATCCGAGAGTTGGGTTCCCACGGATTCAACAATCTCCCCTCGCTTTACATGCATGACCGCACATTTGTCCACACCAAATTCCATCCTGATGGCGCTACTGAAAGTTTGAGTTACTTTCAGTAGCTCCATCAGTTGCAAATTGTTGGGGGCAAAGAGTTTTAGGTCATCCATGTAGAGGAGGTGCGATATAACCTGACCACCTCTCCTCAGCCGATAGCCTAGACCTGAATCCTCCAGCAGCGTGCTTAGAGGATTCAAGGCTAAGCAGAACCAAAGCGGACTCAAACTATCACCCTGAAATATGCCTCGCTCGATCCTTATCGGTTCGCTATTCCTCTGAATATTTCGACATCCTGGATATCGAAGGACCGTCCTCCATTGCCCCATACACGACATCAGGAAGGTGCGCAGAGTTGCATCTACTTTGTACAACTCCAACACCCTCATGAGCCATGTATGTGGCACCGAGTCATAGGCCTTCTTATAATCTATCCAGCATGTCGACAGATCCTTTCGGGAACGACGAACCTGTTGGCTAATGGCCATATCAATGAGGAGTAGCTCCTTAGTACCCCGGGACCCGTTCTTACATCCATTTTGAGAGACAGACATGATGGAGTTGGTGTCTATATGTTTGTTAATTTTAGTTCTCAAAATGGATGTAAGAACTTTATAGACCGTCGGTAAACAAGTGATCGGTCTATAATTTTTGGGATCCACGGCACTACCTGATTTATGGAGCAGGTGGGTTATTCCTGTCGTTAGGAACTGGGGCAGCGACCCTGACTCTAAGGCTGACTGGAACTGGGATGCCAAGCAGGCGTGCGACCCTTGGAACCATTTTATCCAAAAGTTGTGCAGCCCGTCCGGCCCTGGAGATTTCCAGTTAGGCAACGGTCGGACTGCACGAGCAACATCTTGGGGGCTGATGGTAAGTACCCCCATTTCTGGTATTAGATCGCACGCTCGCTCAATCTTCCCAGTCCAATCACCCTCGGTGTGACTGACAGGCACCGACCAGATGTTTCGCCAGAACGAGCACATGGCGTCATCATCCGGTAGGCACGTGTCAGTAACACCTTGGTCCGGTCGCTCCCAAGCCCTATAAACCCACCTTTCATCACTCTGGAATGTGCGATTCTGAGTGTATCGCTCCACTCGCCGCCTGTACCGACGAATACGGTTCGCCCATGCATACACTTTCTGCTTCAGGAAGTCGATGCGCTCCGTGACACAAGACATATAGTCTTGAGGACTGATATCAGTCCCCAAGAATGCCCGTCTCACAAAGCGCATCACTCTAGGGCGAGTATTGCCCTCCCTGAAGCAGATTAGTTTGCCAATGAGCGCTCTGGCCCCACCAATACGGCGTTCAATTCTGTACTGCCAAGCTGGTACGGCTGGTTTCGGTCGTGTAGCCCTAGAGTCATTGGCAAATTTGACGTGAGCTACACGACATGCCGCTGCAGCCGCGCAGTACAGAATCGAATGAGCATCGGTGAGGTCTTCGCAGCCATCAAAATAGTTTGACAACTGCGAATCCAGAACCGCCACCAGCGCCCTATTTTTGTTATGCATGGGTAAACGAGGTAAGCGTGGCCTAAGTTCGGGTGACATGAAGCGATATTCCTGAATCGCATCCTCCAAAGCACTCCTCAATTCCTCATTACATTGGGTACTTACGTTTGTAGCCCTGTCATTAATCCCCTCGTCAGCATGACTTGTATCAGACTGCGGTAGTAGTACAGCAGTCTGCGACTGGGGGGTGATGACATGGCTACTCTGCATTTCACTTCGCAGGCGATCAAGTACAGTGTCATCCAACATATGGTTACGCTGAATGACACGCACCTGATCCGATAATCGTTGTGCCGAAACGTTGACAGCTGGTTCAAGCACCTGAAACAGAGAGAGCATCCGAACACGGTACGCGGTCAGATTGTTTCCCCCCTCTGTAGCCCCATAGTATGAGCGCATGACATTTTCATTGATGGATCGTGTCCATCTCATGCGCTGCACACTTCCGCCGGGAGCTGGGACCCTATCAGAGGCCGGTGGGCCTCGAGGTCCTAAGCCGTCCGGCGGCCGGCGTCCTCCCCGTCGACGAGCAGGTGGTGGCGTCGTGGGCGGGGAGAAATACTCGTCGCTCGAGCTCGACGCAACTGCAACATACATAATTATATAGGTCTCATGCGTGGTTGCCATTTTCAAATTGGCGTAGTGGTAAAAATACGTAACTGAAGTTTTTATAAGCATGCTAGCGCCATCTAGTTTCTTTCAAGCGTAACTTCTTAGTTATTTTACTATGTAACAGATGGCACTACTAGCCTCCTATGCTAATAAACCAAACAAATAATATTGGAATAACGCTTTGGAGAATCAGAAAAAAAAAATGGTTGCCTGTAAAGTCGGTTTTACGGGCGAAGATTTTACGTGACAACGTCTTTTTCTCGGTAGAATATTTATTGATATGAATATAATTAAATTGCACAATAGGAACAAGGAATTGAATGATAGTTGAGTGGGAGAGAGACGCAAGGCATTCGGCGGGCCTCTCTCTCGTTCGGTGACTCATCGTAACGTTACCGAGCGTTACACTTTTTCATAAGTGACTCCCAGCCGCAACCTAATTTAAGACGTTGTCACGTCAAAAAATAACGCCTTATTTTCGGTTAGGTAGGCAAAGGCTCACAGTATATACCTAAACTCACATTTTATAGATAGATAAACAAACTATTTATTCAGTGCAAACAAAAGACATAGCACGACACACAAAAGCACAATTAAATGCTAACAAATTACAAGAATAATTATGCAAAAACGAGGTGCAAACATACAAAAATAAAAAATGAAAACATACTAAAAGAAATTAAGTTTGAATCAAAATAACGATTGTACAAAGTGCGGTGTGCGTCTCAAGGTTGCACCAAATGGGAGTCCTGCATGTGTCAGGCAAATATACCTCACGCTTTTTTTTTTATTGGGTGAAAAACGGTAAACGTCATTTGACCGCCACACGTCAAAAAAACAAAAACGTGCCCTCGGCGTCAAAGCACATTTTGGTTTGTCATGACTGTGGCGATCAAAAGGTTAATCATTGTTTATGAATAAACCGCTTATCTTTATCAGTTGTTTAGGCTAAACACCTTTTAAACACGACATAAATAAATATATGGACTTTGACGTAACACTGACATTAGACACACGTTGAACCAGTGTTTTTAAGTTTTTTAAGATCCCCTAATGTTTAAGTCTGTAAAAGGGGGTGAGCGAGGGACACCCAGATCTTACACAGATGTTCTTAACAGGTCAGGAGAAGTGATCTATTTCTGGGGAGGTGGGCTGGTTGGAATAACAACTGACGGCCGCTATGACCCACGCACAATCGTCCACTTGAAGGAGTACCTAAGTGAGGAAATTCAACCCTCTAATATGGAATGCGACGAGTCCATTGACATCAACCGGGCACGATTGTAGCCTTCGCGTTGGTACTGAGCATAAATTGCTTAGCAACCATATTAAAGTAATCGAATCGCAACCCGTGAAATATTTGTCATTGAGTAGTTTCGATGGCCATCTGTGGTCTTCATCATCAGTTCCACTTTACCAAATGATGATTTCCGAGGGCAAATGCTCAAGTTACTTTAATTATTGAGTAGGCTACACGACGAAAGAGCATTGCTAGAAATGACGCGATTACTCAACTTAAATTCGGTTTCAAATTGACGCATCAGCATGACTAGTAGGTAGAGGTCGTCCTATGTAAAACTACAATCTTAATTAGGTATTATTTTTGTACGAACTGAACATTTTGGCATATTGAACCGTATGAAGTAAGCCCAACAAAACGTAACTGCTGTAAATCGTTGAGGAATTCCCTCGACTGTCTATGGTCTCCATCATCAGACCTGTAATGGCACTTATAACCTATATGAGTGTATTTATTTATCACATGAAATGTTTCCTTTGCCATTACAGTTCTCATCAGTATCAATGAATTAATTCCAAACACAAGGTAGCTACTGTAAACTGTTAAGGAGTTCCCTTAACTGTCCTTCGTCTTCATCATCAGACCCCGAATGACAGTCACAACCATGTAGGTGTAAAGTTCACATCAATAGGTACAAATTAATCAAGCCCAAACACAAGGTAAATGCTGTAAATCGTTGAGGAGTCCCCTCGACTGTCTTTCAGCTCCATCATCAGATCGACTCCAGGCCTTTATAAAATTGTAGTGCTTTAAAATACCTAATGAAAAAATTAACAAACGATTTTCGAATGTTCCCCTCGATTTCACTGGGATGCCATCATCAGATCCTGGTTTCCTTATCATGGGACCACCCCTGGCATATCTCCTTTCCAACAAAAAAAGAATAATCAAAATCGGTTCATAAACGACGAAGTTATCCGCGAAAACACATTAAAAAAAAAATATATATATATATACGGTCGAATTGAGAAACCTCCTCCTTTTTTGAAGTCGGTTAAAAAATCGGAATGATTTTATGTATTTTAGTATGGTTTTTATTGTAAAAAGAAAGTGTTTAGAGGTATCTTCATGATTTTTTTCTATCGTATCGAATTAGTTGTATTATGTTTTTATCACACTATCTACCTAGCATATACCCTATACATACGTGGAACTGAAGTTGACTGGTACAAAATGCCTATGTAATTAAGTCCGCCTTATATTTTGTTGTGCTTAAAGTATTAAATAAATAATTAAATAAAACCACCATTTTAGCCTTTCAGAATTAGGTTTGGTTATGGATGCGATAGGTAGCCCGCGAAATTCAAATTTTCTTAGTTTTTTGCATTTTGCAGGACAGTGACAGTTTGTATGTTAAACAAAATATGATTCGCGACCTTAACAAGTATGTATTTACAGAATTTCAATAATTAAAACCAGCAACACACTTTCTCCAAGTTCATATTTCATGAAATAGTCATTCAATAGGGTTAAATAAACTTAGAGGGTTGTATTGATGATTTTAATGATTATAATCCTGTAAAGTCATATTTGTTACGCTCGCGAATCATATTTAAATCAATATTCAACATGACACTGACCTGCAAATTGCAAAAAACGTAAAAAAAAATTGAATTTCGCAGGCTACCCTGGCGCTTCCCCCTTAATGGAATCTAGTTGACTTGACGATGGTTGGATCGTCGATTCAACAAAAAAAATAAAAATAAAATACAACCGAATTGAGAACCTCCTCCTTTTTTTGAAGTCGGTTAAAAAAGAAGAAGAATAAGAGTTAATGGACCGCAAATAATGGTTTCGTTAATAGCCAGAGCTAAGTAACCAATAGCACAATATTTTTCAAATCATAAAGAAACAGCTGCACATCATTATCAAATACAGTTTAAACCAGAAAACATTAAATTAGGTGAAAGCTGAAAGTAATAGTGTGCGTCCAGACTGGGGCGCGGGGCGAGGGCGGGCGCGGGGCGGGCGCGGGTGCGGGAACGCGCGCGGGCTGCTGTCAGTGTCTGCACTGGAGCGCGGCTGCGTTCTATTTGTTGTCGTGTCCAGTGCAGTGTGACCAAATTAAATTTTACGAAAAAACATGGAAAAAACCAAAGCACCTCAAAAAAATAGATACTGAATATCTTATTTGAATGAAATATAGTAGACTAAATCCGGGTAATTCCCTGAACATCAATGTTCGCGGGGACGATCGCTACGGTGTTACCAAAGCTTTTTATCCAAAATATACCCAAAAATACTTACTTCCGCCAATATAACTATAAAAATACTGAATTACTGATGCTCGGAAAAGTCGAACCGAAAAAGTATTCAAATACTGAATTTGGTCACACTGGTCCAGTGTTTGTCAAAAAAAAGCGCGCGCATCCCGCGCGCTGCCCGCACCACGCCCGCCGCTCACCGCGCCCGCGCCCCAGTGTGGCCAAACGCTTAGAGTAACAGATTTATTTTTATATTACAACGAGAAAGCCCATTAATATCAATACCTTTCTCCAAGCTGAAAATATGGCGGATATATCTTCTAAATTCAATTTATCTGATTTATTCAATTCACTAAGGCTATTCGAGCCAGGAAGCACCACCCTAATGTCCACGTAAGAGGTTTTTCATAGATGCGCAAACAATATCAATTTTCAATTTCCTATGAATTGAGTTTCCGTAAAGTATTTGAGGAAAATGTTTTCTTTTTACGTTAGAAAAGTCTTCAATAAGGTATTTTATAGTTCGTAATATAACAATATGACATAAAACCGCCGCCGCCGAGGTCGGCCCAGAAGCGGTGGCGAGATGACCTGTTCCCGTTACGATGCAGTTTACGTTTAGTTTTCAGTTTGCCTATGAAATAGTAGTATAGAGGTATGGGGAACAGGGTGTAAAGTTCACTCAACCTCCATAGAAAAGGGAGGATCCTCCGACCAGACGGGTGTTATGTCTGGCGGGCAACTGCCCAATGATTCATGTCGGGCCGTTGTATCTATGCTAATTGCGCGGTAAACTCTGCTTGCGCGATGCAGGATTTGTGTGACGTCAGTATGACGCGTTGTTCCCATGTGGCGTTGTAGATACCGCTACATCACTCCCCCCCGGAGACCGGAGGTCGATAGTGGGCTGAGTCTTGTATCTTGCGATGCTTGCCAGGCCAGCTGAGGTTCCAGTGAGTCGGAACCGGTTGCCGCATAGTTCACGGTGAGTCGGAACTGTCTGCGGAGATGTCCCCAGTGAGTCGGGGTGGCGCTGCGTTATGCTCCAGTGCGTCGGATGTGGTACAGCGCCGGGTTGAGGCTGACTTCTGGCGTCGACCAGGAGAGCGTATTTCAAGGGCTCTGCTTGTGGGCCGGCCGAAAGTGCAGTGTGCTGTGCCGAGGTTGCTGATGAGGCTGAGGGTGATGACCAGGAATGCGCGGTCGCTGCATGCTGGTGGTCAGGATACCCGTTGAAGCCGTGGAAGCTGGCTGGCTGGGTGACTCGCCGCTCTAAAGCTTGCGGGAGTGATGATGATGACGTCACGCTGGAGTAGGTGCACGAAGGCTGCGCTGACGTTCATTCTCGGGGTCACCAGTATAGAGGTATGGGGAACAGGGTGTAAAGTTCACTCAACCTCCATAGAAAAGGGAGGATCCTCCGACCAGACGGGTGTTATGTCTGGCGGGCAACTGCCCAATGATTCATGTCGGGCCGTTGTATCTATGCTAATTGCGCGGTAAACTCTGCTTGCGCGATGCAGGATTTGTGTGACGTCAGTATGACGCGTTGTTCCCATGTGGCGTTGTAGATACCGCTACAGTAGAATGACTTTTTATGTAACTATCGAACCACTATCGAACGGCGATCGAAATCTAACTGTTGCTAAACCACAATTGATCGTGTTACGTTGCAAATTAGTAGAATCGCCCCCCTGGATGCGTACCGCGAGGGCTGGTTCGAGGTGGCGCAGGAAAAGCGTTCTTGGAAGGACAGTAACTATACATACATACGTATAGTTACTGTCCTTCCAAGACCTATACAGGCTAAAAAAACAACATCACACCTGTTTTCGGGAGGGTTGACCGTTGAAGGTCGAAGGAATAAGTAGAGGTGTTGTATTTTAGGCGGAGTTTGTAATCTATTTAGCCTGTAACGTCGTCCCGCTGCTGGGCAAAGGCTCCCCGGCCTTTGCCTTTAATATTATTAATAATATTATTTGTGGGCCGAATGATTCAGAATCAATCTAACAGCATTCAGACAGGCATTCGGCATACGTTTACATAACATGAAGAAAAAAGAAAAAAGGTAACTAGGTTTCTAAGAAACCACTTTATCCTACTTTTCTCTGATGTAAACACGTTAATCTTGATCCTGGAGTCCTGATAAATAACCCTAAAGTGCCTTAACAAAAATATGAAAGGGCTAAATTGAGAATAATGTTTCCCAAAGCTGCTTTTAAATTACTTTTCTGACTGAATGGAATATAATTCACTAACATTCTATTATCCATGAATGTACCTTCGTTGAGGTTTTCTAGATACTTTGTTATCTGCCTAGCTTTTTCCCAATTATGTTGGATTCGGCTTTCAGTCTAACCAGGCGGGGTAATTGCGTAACACACTATCAGTAGTAGCTAGCACTATGGCTTTCATTTTGACAGTTCAACAACATTCATTGCGTTATTTACGTTGTTGAGCAAATTTTTTGAACATATGCAGCAATGGATTAGCAATATCCTTCAAAATCATTCAAATTGTGATAGAAGTGTGTTACGCAAGTAGGGTGCGGATGCAGCTGAATACCAGTATTTTACCAGCGAGTGACCTCCACAACCCATTTATTTCAGAATTTTGGGCTTCGGACTACCTGTAATAACTGTCAAAGATCTATGAATGACAGCCGGGCTTAACGTGGAGTCTTCGGTCAGCTGCACCCGGTCGCTTCTAAACCCGCAGGTCAAAGCACGGAGAGGTTTCGCTATGTAATGGATGGTCACCACGAAACTATTGCTGTCATTATTTTGCCACGAGTATTTCTAGATGCTTTGTTATCTTCTGTTAATATCGATGTTACCGACATCATATCATAATCAGCCTATAATGTTCCCATTGCTGGACACAGGCCTCCTCTCTGTGAGAGAGAGTGGGCCGTAATCCACCACGCGGATTTATGGACCTCATCCACGATCAAAGTATGACGTAAAAACAGTAAGTCATTGCAATGTAACTCTCATCTTATCTCATGGTAATAAAGTATAAATTAGAATGATTGCAGTGAATTCGATAAAACTCTCGGTCTCATAATAATAATCTATAGGTACCTTACCTTAATGTGATAAGAGTTACATTGCAATGACTTACTAATGGTTTAACGGCGATCGTTATTATAATACTATTTTAAAAAAGTTAGGAATTTCTCAGTAGCGACCCGGAATCTAAATTTGTGCCCGGTATATGATAGGCTTAGGTACTCTCTATGTCATGGGAATTTGCCATTTATATTATAAGGTACTGGGGTACATAAACCTAATGCCTTGGCGATAAAGTTGAAAATGTATTAAAGCAATTTGACAGATTGTAGTAGCGAATCTAAACTAATAAAATAAAGAGATAAGATTTGATTTTTTGTAAGTTGGTTTGTTACGCTTTCACGCTAAAACGGCTAAATAGATCTGGATGAAATTTGACATATGCGTAGATCATGACCTGGATTAGGACATAGAATACTTTTTATCCCGATATTCCCATGGGATCGACACTTATGCGGGTGAAACCGCGGGGCGCAGCTAGTCCTTACATAAATGGCAAAATGTGGGTGTAGGTAATTATTTACCTTTACCCGATTTTAGTCCTTAGTCGTCCAATTCTGTGAAACATGAGCAATGTTAGTCATACATCCGAAGTTCCTCGGAACAAACACCTGAGAGGACCAAACAAATATTTGTATCGCCAGCATCCGGGCCACAGGTTGAGGGAAATCTGTTGAGCTTTCGAGTTGAGCTGTCTTCATCTCATGCCCTACTTTCTGAACCAAAACTGAGATTGTAAACTGCCACGGCTGACTTGTTTTGGTTAGATTTTAAAACAATTAAAAAAATTATGACGTTTAAAAGTGATTTTCAAAATCAATTTACAGAAATAAATATTATCATAATCTCTAACTTAAGTATTAAAATGCCCGCATGCTTCAGATTCCAAATATATAGTTATACATTGATTGACAATTTACAATAACTGTCAAAAATGTATTAATGATTGTGCAAGCCTTTTCTTCCTTTTGATATTTTACCTTTTTATTCATTTTGTCTATGCTTTTTCTTCCTTTTGGTTTCTACTTCTGATTGTCATTATACTTTTGTTTTACTACTAAGAACCAGCGCATTTTATTGTAGTTAATAATGATCATAACATAATAAGCGATAAGGCCGCCCATTGTATATTTTGTAGTGTTTGATGTATTTTTCTCATAATATCTATATATTTTTGTGGTGTACAATAAAGTATAAATAAATAATGGTAAATACTGGTAGGATAAAATATATAATAATTAAATATATAATGGACGTGGACACTGACGGTCGGGCTGGTCCACAAATTCAAGGTCGCTCAGCGCGCTATGGAGCGAGCTATGCTCGGAGTCTCTTTGAAGGATAAAATCAGGAATGAAATTATCCGGAAAAGAACCGGAGTTACCGACATAGCTTGCAGAGTAAGCAAACTGAAGTGGCAGTGGGCTGGCCATGTCTGTCGAAGGACCGATGGCCGGTGGAGCAGACGAGTCCTGGAGTGGAGACCGCGTATCGGCAAGCGTAGTGTGGGACGCCCCCCAGCTAGATGGACGGACAACCTAAAGAAGGTGGCTGGGGTAGACTGGATGCGGAAGGCGGAGGACAGGGTGCTGTGGCGCAGTCTGGGAGAGGCCTATGTCCAGCAGTGGACTGCGATAGGCTGAGTTGATTGATTGATTGAAATATATAATATACATATTTACTGATGGTAAATACACAGTACGAAGTAAAATCGTAGCAATCTATCCATTAATGCGTAATATGCCTTATCTGCAAGGAGTTCAAAGGAAAAAGGAGTAAATTAAGCTATTTTAAAAGGAAACCGCGGTTTTTAATTTTCTGCGTCTTTATTATGGTTCTAGCTTAACGAAAATTACTTCCGGTCGACTTAAAAAAGGTTGGTTTGTAAGAAGATAACTGTTTAAAAGGAAAAGTTGGGCCAGATTATTTAAAGAGCTTTTTTAAGCAGGGAGATTTACGTACGCAGACCATTCCACTTTATGTTTTTAAAAAATAAGGTTGGAAAACACCTTCGTTTAGACCGGTGCTGAAATTTTACCAGGACTATAGGTACCCCTTCTTTTCGAAAGCTCCAGGGTAGCCCGCGAAATTCAATTTTTTTTAGGTTTTTTGCAATTTGGTGGTCAGTATTAAGTTGTACGTTGGTTAAAATATGATTCGCGGCCGTAACAAATATGTATTTACAGTATATTGTACATATATGCTAGTTTCGCGGTAAACTCTGCTTGCGCGATGCAAGATTTTGCGTGACGTCAGTCTGACGCGTAGTTCACGTGTGGCGATGTAGATGGCGCCGCACATACGTAAAGTCTATTCAAACTTATGTTTCAAAGTAATATTATTTAAAGTTAAACAAATATCAACTTTATTTTAATGGTAATTAAGTTGATATCAGGCTGACTAGCACTATGGGAAAAGTTATAAAAATGCTTGAAGTTGTAGCGTAAACTGAACTTTATTGTGTAGGATTTAAAGTTATTTTTCCATAAGCTCATATTTGTTTACGTTTTTGGCAAATAAATCGCGAATGCAGTTTACATAAACTCACGCTTTTTCCCATGTGACTAGGAAGCCACAAACTCAACATTTATTATACCATCAATGCATGTTCAGAGACCTCTTACAAAAAAACAACTTTTCATAATATTAGTTTAAATGTAGGTAGTTTCCATTTCCATCTAAAATATCTTGTATTTATTAGTAGCAGTCTAGGAATAGGAACTACGTTTCCAACTCTAGAACTTACTTAGAAACTATAACTTTAGTATTTAGATACAAGGAACCTACTCAAGTTAACACTGTCAAGTAACTTGCCAACTTAAGCTCCCTGGTTGCTCAATTACGAGAATCTCAATGATTTATTTACAGCTTAAGTAGTTTGAAGGTTACTATGGGACGTTATTATGCATGTAAAATATGAACTTCAAATTTTAACTCACTAGCGACTTGATTAAAATAAGGGTGCTAACTTTCACTACTGAATCTTGTTACGTTCTAAGACCGAGCCAATACGGGCCCAGTCGCAGAACGTCCACTTCGCAAAATGTCTACCGGACGCAAAACGTCTATTTCTCCAATGACCCGTTTTTCCGTTTTTTCCAATGATTCAATTCTTCGTATCAGTACCAATTTGGTCAAGTGCGAGTCGAGATATTTTGCGAAAGAGACATTCTGAGAAATAGATGTATTGCGTCCGGTAGATATTTTGCGAAGTGGACGTTCTGCGACCGAACTCCTTTGGACTGACACAGAGGTTCCCTTCATGTGGACAAGGCTAAAGACCGGATTTTTTAAAATTTCTAATTCAGTGGGAAACTGGTAGTTATTCATAAAACGAGTTCAACTGATTTCAATTTTTCTGTGATTTTAAATAGTTATTTGGATTGTGGATGCAGCTGTAAATAATTCTGAGAAAATGGCTCGATCATTGTATTAAGTACATCTCCTAAAAAACCGCCACTATAATATAAGTTACAAGCCTTAAGAATAAGTTAAGTTATAAGCCACCTACCTACCTTCCTATAAATGCCTTTTTTTAAAACCTACACAAAAATATTTCTTCGATGCAGTCAATCCGGTCGGCATTTTTGTTTCCCAGTGACCGTTAACCGGCTAAAATACTTGCTGAAATACAAAACAAATAAAGGTTATAAGTTCATTACCCTAATAAAAATAAAGTACCAACTGTAAACTATAAAAAATTGCATGTATGTATATGTATATTTAGTAGGTACGCGGTTTATAAGAAAGTGAGCTCGGTGCGTGTTCGCATTGCGTGATCACAGATAATCTTTTATTTTCATACATTGTATTTTTATTCAAAACGCTGAAAACCTGTGAAATGAGTTTTTGAGGGGCTGAAAAGGTTTCGGGTCTACCGGAGCTATTTGTTTATTGTTTAATAACAAAAGCAACGAGAAGAAAGAAAGAAAAAGTATTTTTTGCGACTCGTACAGGAAGATCACCAACTAAACACAGTCAAAAATAAAAAACCGGGCAAGAGCGAGTCGGCCTCGCGCACCGAGGGTTTCGTACTATCATATGTTTTGAAATTTTCATCGGCGAGGCCTATATTCATCAGAGAATTTTAACACTGTGCACTGCGGTGTAGAATATTGCAGATTTATGTCAGCTCCATCTCTTGACCGATAGTGGAACTAATGTAACTTTTGTTGAAGATTTCTGAAAAGTGTGCTATTTGGACACCACAAGGGTTCCGTTTTGCCATTTTGGTACGGAACCCTAAAAAGTAACAAAGAAAAATGAAACAGAAAGTCCTATACGACGCCAAAAGGCTCCTATCTCAGCATGATGCTGCGACAGAGTAATATCACAGAATAACTAGTAACTAGTACTTTGTAGAGAAGAATAATATGAATGAAGTTTCCGTCCGAAGATTTTGTCAGTACCCAACTAAATGTTACTTTTATTTTCAGTGTTTTGCTGGTTCCGAGTAAAAAATTAATTTATTTATTGCAAAACTTTTCCAACTTTTCTGTCCCTACAAACCATAACACTATTACGAACATATTTTTAAAACCAAAAATAACCAAAATGGTCCAACCATTCTCAATGTGATCGGCTTACTAACGAACATAATTTCATTTTTATTTATATAAATTATTCACCCTCCCCCCATTCGCCCTCTTAGGGGTGGAATTTTGAAAAACCCTTTTTTAGTGGATACCTAATCTTCACAAAGACCAAACCCTCCAAATTTCATGTCTCTAGGACCAGCGACTTAGGCTGTGCGTTGATATATCAGTCAGTCAGGACTTTGAATTTTATATTATAGATGGTTTCACTAGCGGTAGTAATGTTTTTTTTCAGGTTTAAGACCCTGGTAGAACGCTATGAAGATGTAATGTTTAAATGGGCAGGGTTTGAAGCATGCTGGACAGTCAGTCCCCCTAACACTTAATATTATATTTCATTGGCATGAGTTATCCACGAGGATAGCTCCATAATGCCCCTGACGCGTGCACTCCGCACGCTCAACCTCATAGCGAGTGGGACGGACTTATTCTGTTGTTATCTGGGTGAATTCATAAGGAATGTGTAGCGGTATCTACAACGCCACATGCGAACAACGCGTCATGCTGACGTCATATGCAAAATCCTGCATCTCGCAAGCAGAGTTTACCGCGCAACTAGCATAGATACAACCGCCCGATATGAATCATCGGGCAGTTGCCCGCCAGACACAACACCCTTCTGGTCGGAGGATCCTCTCTTTTCTATGGAGGATGAGTGAACTTTACACCCTGTTCCTCATACCTCTATAAATGCATTATTTTTAATAAGTTAGAGATTTTAGTAATTTAAGTTAGGATAAGCGCAGATACCACATTAGGTTATATCCTGTAATGATACATGTAAGTAGATAAACAAAATAATCAGCCTATAATGTTCCCACTGCTGGGCCACAGGCCTCCTCTCGGTGAGAGGGAGTGGGCCGTAAAGTAACTCACCACGTGGGCCCAGTGCGCGGGTATGGTAGATGTGACATGTCTTAAAATTTTTGGTTTCAAGACATGCTGTCCTCGCAATGTTTTCCTTCACCGTTTTGAGAGCAGTGCTGATGAAATAATTTACAACCTACAAGCCTACACTTAAGTCGCGGCGGGTACCACTGAGCCATCATCTTATTTTTTCTAAGAAGTATGGCATTCTATCCTAATAATTATAACAATAATAATACCAGCCTATACATGTTGCCCTCCTTGTCGCTACGTCACTATATGCTAGCGACCGTTTCCGGGGGCCCGTTATTGAGTGTGCAAGTCACCCCCTGCCATTTTATCCGTGTATATATAAAACATTGATCAGGCAGGGGTTCTTCCATAGTTCTTGATAACCAATCCACTTTAGCCACTCAAACCCATAGTCCAATTTTTTATTTTTCCATATCCTGTAAATAGTCCTACAGGACCATTACAGGATATGGAAAAATAAATACCAACGGGGGGTTATCCTTGGGTGCACTTGCATAGTGCATACAGGGATAATCGTCGGTGCCGCATTTCATTAAAATTTCCTAAGGGGCCGCTGCGAGTTAGCTTCGGCCCCTCGTACGCCTTCCAAAGGACCGGGACTCCATGGTCCCGAGATATGTAAAATACCAGCCTATAATTCAATAATAGGCTGGGACATTTCCCACTGCAGGACAAAGGCTTCGTACAGAAAAGGCGCGAGTTGACCACCACGCTTGCTAAAGACGGGTTGTCAAAAAAATCCTAAGACCGCCACTACATGAGTTTTTCTGCTACAGGCCGTAACGAGCGTTCGACTGAAAGTATAGGTACGTTTCAGGCAATCAGATAAACTCCTATTGAGGCTCATGAATAACAAAATTTACCCTTGAACCATTCCTAACTTAGCAGTCTACCGGTCAGTTGGTGCCCCAAAACGAAGGTTAGATAAGCATGATTATAAAATACAACGGAAAAATTATACGATCTGTTTCAATGTAAATGCTGGCTATTACGTTTGCAAAATACCGTTACGTAGCAACGATTATAAAGCAATCTATCTGTGTGAAAGCCTTTCGCATTGGTAATAATAGGCCTCCTGGAAAGGAGGTATTAGCTTTTACCATAGGTGGGGAGCAGTGGTGGCACAGTGATGTCGGCCCGACTTACGAGTAGGTCGTGAGTTCGAACCCAAGCAGGCACTTTACTTTGTGTAAATTATTTCATCACCACTGTTCTCAAAGCGGTGAAGAAAAACATTGTGAGGAAACCGGCATCTCCTAGAATCAAATCATTGGAAGACATGCGATATCCTCCAACCCGCACTGGGCCCGCATGGTGGATTATGGCCCACTCCCTCTCACAGTGGCTCCCAGCAGTGGGAACATTATAGGCTGATTATGTATAGGTGAAGAAAACGATACGTGCGCAGACCAACATAATGCTAATCTGCATTCACGACTTATTTGCCAAAAATGTAAACAAACTATATGAGTTTATGAAAAAATAATTTTAATTCCTACACAATAATGTTCAGTTTACGCTACAACTTCAAACATTCTTATAACTTTTTCAATAGTGCTAGTCACTCTGAAATCAACTTAATAAACATGACAATAAAGTTGATATTTGTTTAACTTGAAATAACATCAATTTGAAACATGAATAGACTTTAGATGGGTTGACGAAATTGAAGCAATCTCAAGAACGTACTTGATGCGATCAACAAGGATAAGAGTATAGTGCTACGAAGGAGATGAGGCCAAGATAGAATATCCGGTAACATAACATACCTACTACATAACACCTGGGGGCCTAAAAAACTCACTTTGGCAGAATCATAAAAGGATAACATCATGATGAAAAGAATCATCAATCATCAGAATCATGAATTCATGATGGACAGTTTACTGTTAAGTTAATCGTATCAAATCCCATTGGTGAAGGATTTTTCAGTAATTTTGTTTGTGTGTGCTAAAATACCAATCAAGCCAATCCAATTCCAATCCCAATCTCTTTGATTATACCTACGTAGTGCAGCGAAAAAAAGAAAAACACGGACTGTCTTCGCCATATTATGATTCATAATGTTATCCTTTGAATGTGAAAAGTAAAAAGTTATGCTCTCGAACTTTTAGCATAACTATTTAGGGTTTTATATAAAATGTCCAGATTCCAAAATGCGATATTAAACACGTGTCTAATTTATGCTTTTTCACGTCCACGTAAAAAAATCGTTTAGTTTGGAATCCTGAAACCTCAAGTCATTTTTCAAATAATTTCCGCTTCCTAACGACTGTAATTATACTCTTCAATCGATCAACTTAACCGTCAAAGTCCTCTTTGAACATAAGTTTCTCCATAACCACATATTTATACCATGATAATTAAGGTGTTGTGCCAGTGATGACTTATGGCACTGAAACGTGGTCGCTCACAATGGGCCTTATAAGAAGGCTAAAAGTCACCCAAAGGGCAATGGAGAGGGCTATTCTTGGAGTTTCCCTGCGTGATCGAATCAGGAATGAGGAGATCCGCAGGAGAACCAAGGTAACCGACATAGCCCGCAGAATTGCCAAACTTAAGTGGGCAGGGCACATTGCTCGCAGAACAGATGGCCGATGGGGCCGAAAGGTTCTGGAATGGCGACCACGTACCGGAAGACGTAGCGTTGGAAGGCCTCCCACAAGGTGGACCGACGACCTTGTGAAGGCCGCAGGAACCCGTTGGATGCGAGAAGCACAGAACCGGTCGAAGTGGAAGTGCTTGGGGGAGGCCTATGTCCAGCAGTGGACGTCTTTTGGCTGAAATGATGATGATGATGAATTAAGGCACTTGAAATAATCAAGGACATCCAGTTTTTCCTAAAACCGTATCGTAAAACCGAGTTATTACGTTCAAATTTACTACGATACGCGATCGCGTGGAATTGCCAACACTTAAAATATTTTAATCAATACTAATATAATACTCAAGCTGTCAGAACACAAGGTCATTTTGGCTATAGCCGAAGCGGTTTTGTTTCAAAACGGCACTGTAATCGGTGATAATAATAGGGGGGTTATGCGGGCTGTGTGATTACAGGTAAGACTTTGACATAGAATAAGCAAATCGAATAGAATAGAAACTCTTGTAATTTATGTTCCAAAAGTGCTTGATGAAATTGTAAATAAACCCTGTTCAGATTAAATTCTTACGTTTTAACTCACTAAAGGGATTTAGCAACACATGCCATGCATCTGTAGGCATATCACCACTCATCACCCTCACCACTTTCACCACTCACCACTTTTTCCACCAATTATTGTGTAATTTAAAAAGTATCAATGAAAATTGAGAAAATTTTTCATTTGACAGCTGAGGTTAGTTTTAATCTCAATTGTCAAAAGAAAAACCCCTCGAATGTGATCTAAAGTTAGAATTAAGTTTAAAATATACAACAAATCAAATCAAAGTACTCCTTTGATTTATTCCAGTTGATCCTTGTAAGTGGCACAACAAATTGGCATTCACAGGTACGTTTTCTGATCCATTTGTTTAAATTTTCTTCAGATACTTTTGGAACAGACCATAGGTTTTTTCTCACTATGACTCAAGCTCCAATCCAAAAGGATTGCCAATTGTATCGACCATCGGGCGCAAGGCTCGAAATCAGGGGTACTCCTCAACTAGGCATTACAATGGATTGCCACTCTTTCCTCAGGCTGTATATTCGGGGTGCTTACAGTGAGCATTCGTGGATGGGACGCCTGTACGTGGCGTACGACGATTAAATCCGGAGTGACATGACATGACTACTGTTGAACGTCTGTTGCGCCCCGAAACTAACCTAAGTACCCGAACTTTAAGCCTGATTTAATTACCTGTGGTATACCATAAGGCGGAGTAACAATAAAAGTTGCAAGTGTTTAGACGATGCAAGTTTTTGTTGCTCCAATAATTTTATTGTAGGGCAGAGCAAGACACTTGCACCGTGTAAGTGGGGGTTTCGTTTCTGAACATTTTGTTATTCTGTGGCAGTGCCAAGTAAATTATTTCGTTATTGGAGTACATCCAAGCAGTTTTAGTTGGAAATAATTCCGGAGCTTATGATTTAAATTCTGATTATAATAGGTTGCAGTTAATTGAGCCTGCCTATACTTTGAAGGACGAAGCTGAAGTTTTCTTTTTCAGCTCATAGATTTTGGAAGAGATCAACCTACCTAGTATGGTGGGACTTTTAATGAACTGCAGTAAAATGATATTTCTTACTGTCAATTCGTGAAAATTAAATTAATTAATTTAATTTACATGCCAAAACCTCTCCGTGCCTCGGAAAGCACGTTTGACAGTCGTTACGAGTCTTACCAAGTCTTACCAAGAAGTATCGTGTTACCCAGTAACTGTGTTGTGGAAATCAGATATGCAGTCGCTCCATGTAAAATACTGGTATTCAGCTTCATCCGGATAGACTGGAAGCCGACCCCAACATAGGTGGGAAAAGGCTAGGCAGATGATGATGATGATTTCTTTAAAAACTAGTGATGTGATTAAGACACAATGAAACATCGTTTTAGGAAAAATTACCAATTTTGATTTAACTGTTATCAATCTGTCCTCTCTCTGTTACGAAATACATAAATTAGTAGGTAACTCGCCTATTATTTGCAGCGTCGCGAACAGATAACTGATAAATTGTTGATGACAAATTGTTTTTATTAATTTCTGATTTCATACAATATTAGCCATCATCATATTTCATTTCATATCATCATCATCATAATCAGCCTATAATGTTCCCACTGCTGGGACACAGGCCTCCTCTCGGTGAGAGGGAGTGGGCCGTAATCCACCGCGCGGGCCCAGTGCGGATTGGCAGATGTCACATGTCTTCGAATTTTTGGTTCTAGGACATGCCGGTTTCCTCACGATGTTTTCCTTCACCGTTTTGAGAGCAGTAGTGATGAAATAATTTACACAAAGTAAAGCGCCTGACTGGCTTCGAACCTACGACCTACAACTCGTAAGTCGCGGCCGTTACCACTTGGCCACCACTGCTCTCATTTCATATCATTTTCCTGTTATTCAATCAACTCCGCTTATCGAAGTCCACTGCAGGCCTCTCCCATGTTGCGCCTCAACACCCTGTCCTCCACCTTCCGCATCCAGTCTGTTCCAGCCTCCTTTTTGAGGTCTTCTGTCCATCTATCTGGGGGCGGCGGGCGTCCAACTCTACGCTTGCCGAGCCGCGGTCCCCACTCCAGAATTCGTCTGCTCTAATGGCCATCGATCCATCGACAAACATGGCCAGCCCACTGCTACTTTAGCTTGTTTACTCTTCAAGCTATATCAGTAACTCCGGTTCTTTTCCGTATAACTTTGTTTCTGATTTTATTCTTCAAAGAGACTCTGAGCATAGCCCGCTCCATATCGCGCTGAGTGACCTTTTTGTGGACCAGCCCGACTGTCAGTGTCCATTTCGGCACCGTATGTTATAACGGGCAGGGCGCACTGGTTGATGACCTAGACGAAAAGCACAATGGCTATTGGTCGGATAGGTATCAATACCACTTTAGTTTGCAGGTTGGTTGGTTGTTTGGTTGGTTTGGTTATTGGTTTGTTATACAGGCGTGTAGCCAACGGTTTTGTTATTTCCATCGGTGACAGTAGTTTAAAAATTACATCAACCAGATAGTAAAGAGAATGCTAGATTGCAATCCGCTTATCGCGGGGAAAAATGTTTTGTTCAACATTTCGTACTTTCCCCAAGTTTCAGCATAATACTCGTATAAAAATACTGAAATAATCGCGGGTACAATGTCGCGAACCCATGTTCTACGTACGGGCACAGGTCACGTGACCACTCGCAGTAAAATTGAACAATATTGAAAGCACGCCCTTCTTGCTACACCGTGCGTTGTCAGTAGGATGACCATGTTGATACACTGGTAAAAATTGTGTAAAAATTACCCTTCAAGATCCGATATCTACTCATTCTGTACATAAAACTAAGTGCTGATTTATCCATCGCCAGATATTCGAGATATTCGAGGAATAAAATTGACGTTTGACAGTTTTTGTAAGAAATAACTGCCAAATTTTCAAAATTATTCCTCGAAAAAGTTATCAGATGATTGAAAAATCAGCCCTAAGTAACTTTGTGCAAAAGTAATTGCCGGGAAACGACTTTAATATTATTTGGTGTGAAAATTGTAAATTGTGGAATTGTTTAGGTGGAGTTTCTTGCACATTCTTCTCCATACGAAACTACCTTTTGGAAGGAGCTACTAGAATCAATTCTATTTTTGAAGTGAAAACTTCTTCAGACGCGTTGGGCTTTTTTTGAGGTGGGAAAAAACCATTGAACTCGCGACACTGTTACCGACACCGCGCTACATTCGGATGTGTTCGGCAATCCTCGGGATGTACTCGGTTTTAAATCCGATATGTCAGTAAGTGATAGCAAAGTATTCTGTTTGTGTTTTGTTTTCACTTCTGTCGGCACTCTCGGAGTGCTAGTTGTTTTTTTTTTGTTAATTTTGACGTTCAAAAGTGCCTTATAAGTGCATATTTGAAATAAATGATTTGACTTTGACTTTGACTTTTAAAGCACGCAAAACATTGTGCTTTTGGGTGCTTGCAACGATACAGGGACCATCTGAGTATTATAATTTAAAGTTAAGTTATATTAACGGGAAGAACAAGTGACACCCGGCTTCATTAGGGGTATTTCTACACCCTGATATTTGAATGAATGTTTTCATTGACAATTTTGTGACGATTTTATGACAAAATTGTCTTGGTTTTGACGAGTGCGGGTCTTATATCTCTATAAATATATATAGTCCTCCAAAAATACTTCAGGAAAATATTACCAACACACTTTCCAGTCTCTGGGTCGGTAGAGCTTGTGGCTAAATAACAGTCTCACGGGTTGATCGATGAAGATTTAGCTTTGATTACCGTGCATATATATATAATAGTCCTCCAGACCGTAATTCGGCCATGGCGGCCAATCTCAACAGAGACTAGCGTTCGGCGCGGGAGACATTATGTGCACAAGAATCTGCGCAGACAGGTGCACTCTCTCTTCCCTCACTCTCATAGTCCGATGGGAATGCAATTCGACGACGACCAGAGAGAGATCAGGCCCAGGACCAGCGGCTTTACGTGTTTTCCGAGGCACGGGGGTATCACACCGCCCACTTCCAAAGCCTGAGCTGTTACAAAGAAATTTCTAATGGAAAAACCCAATAACACTTTACCCCACCTGGGTATCGAACCCAGGACACCACGCTTAGCAGTCGCGATTGCGACCACGAAACCAATGGGGCAGTCAGAATGCATAGTGGGCGTCGTAAAGAACATATTTTTTCCTACATGAGTTCGGTTCTATAAAGTTTTCAAATTAATCATACTTTCCTCACAGAGGAAAGGCATGATTAATTTGAAAACTTTCGAAAAGGTAACGGGTTAAAACGGTGACAAGTAGAATGGAAGCCATGGACATGATAGCGCGTCATTTGTCACTGATATTGTACCACGATATTGGACCACGCACAATGAAGGGTTGCGTAATTAACAAACTTAACATTGTAGTTGAAAAACATGTTCTCCCATACATTTCAACTGCAAATGTAAGTTGGTCGACTATTACTCGTTAACTTGTAAAGCCTACTTAGCCGTGAATGTTTTCACATATTCAAAAACAACCAATTAGATGCCAGGGGGGCTACACGTCTTGAGTCTAATAAACAGCTCAATGTTATTTCGCAAACGGATCCCTGAATTAATAAATAGTTTTCACACATACGCAATATTTTTGACCAGCCGTCAAAAATACTATTATTTATTTATTTATCTACTTTAACATCTTCACTTTACGTGTAGGGAAGGTACCCAATTTTTTTTTTCAAGGCTTTATCTGACTATTTTGTCGGCATGATTAATATGTATACCCATACCCATGCCAAATTAGTTTTCTAGTACTAAGAGTCTCTGATCTAAGCCGCGGACAGACAGACGGGTGGATATGGCGAAACTATATACGGTTCCTTTTTGACTTCGGAACCTTAAAAAGGCTGTAATTGATATAATTATCTGATCATAATTTACAACCATAGTCACCAAGCATAGTCGGCGTTCAGCCTTCGTTTAAATGTAACAAATGCACTATAAACACCGAAATAAAATTTCCACTGTTCCTCATAACACCAGTTATCACTAAGTGGAATGTCCAATTAATGCTATATTCTTGGCAACACTAACTTCATGTGTTCGTAAGAATATAATTTAAACTAATAGTAGTATAAGTGCCCGAACATGCGGTAGTATTCAGAGTGTCTGGGATGTCTCTGTTTGGGACTGGGACTTTGGAGCACTGCATTGTATTAAGAGGAAATGGGGGGTCTTTTCTCCATAGAAACGCTCTCGCCTGTTTTCTTTCTAGTTAATGACCATACAGCAATGATTTTTTACAGAATAATAAATATTAACTACTTGTATGTCCCTATGTTTTCCTTTTTGATGATACATTACTTTTATAAGCACTAGAACCCTCAAAATATGCTAAAAATCGCCGCTGTCAACACAGCCCTAGTGTACAAAATTGACAACTATTAACGAAAAAGAAAAACATAGGGACACAGAATATAATTATCCTTCTTATTCCGTTTATGAAATATCTTTTAAATTGGTCCAATTTTGAGGGAGGAAATAGGCGAGAGCCAAACCTCGAATTATGACTTTACTTAGGCTTTTTCAAAAGTCTTTCCGACCGCATTTCCTCTTAAGAACAGGTTGAAATCTTAGAGTTGTAAACTGCTAGCTTTGTTACTTGTGCTAGAGGAAAACAAACACTGAACTAGATCGTTTTTAAGGCGACTACACGACCTAAAGCGCGGTCTTTGTCGGACTGCATAGAAAAGAAAGAGAAGCGCGATGACTCAACGCTGGTAATTTATTGAAAATATGAAGCAATTATCTATTTACAAAAAATCTATTGTTTGGACTAAAAAATAAAACACTAGTACTCTAGTACGTTGCTTGTAGAATAATCTGACAAAAAATCATAATGATTGTATGCATATTAGTATGGTTTTTATTGTAAAAATAAAGTTTTTAGAGGTATCTTCATGATTTTTTTCTATCGTACCAAATTAGTTGTATTATGTTTTCAACACACTGTACCAAGCATATAATCCTGAAAAATATCATATATATGATTCTGATTTTGTTTACTGTAGTCGATCATTTACTTTTATTGTTTCTAAAACTTGCGTTTTTTGTGTTTAGGTCCTGTAAGCCGCTTAAAATGGAGTCTTTGGAGGTATGCAGGAACAAGGTGGAAAGTTACCCCATGCTCCATTGAGATGGCCGAGATGGGTGTTGATTGTGTTTGGTTTTCATTCCGACCATGACGGGCTGGGATGTCTACCCTGTTACCGACTTTACTGACTGGTTTGTACCAAGGCATTTACAGGACATGCTGTCACAAAATAAAAAACTGGATCAAGAGACGTGAACTAGAACAAGCAAAAGCCAACGACATGATGGGAAGTATTTTACTTCATAACTTTTTAAATTATACCTACAGGATGACCTGAAAATGGAATGTCCGATAAATTTGCAATGTTTAGCGACCCTACAACCATGTGGGACTCGCGCGATTGTGATCTATGCAAATTCGAGTTTAGATGCAAATGGGACCACTATAGCATCACACGTTTCAAACTCTATTTTTGTTTGTTTTCCATACACAGCCGCTCTATATTTAATTTTTAGTTTCAACTGTCGATTTGCATTTTTAGTTTGTGAAAAATATAAATTATTTTGGAATGATCGTTACAGTTGAATTGAAAATTTTATTTAGGTACAGTCAACAAAAGAGACAAGTATGCAGGATCGTCCGATATAGTTGAAGTTTAGTAAGAAACCGATGGATGTACTCGAATAAAATTTAATTTTTATAATATAAAACAAACAGCTCATTTATCAAATTAAATTTCAGTCGACAAAAATGTGTAGGTAGTCTGTAAAAATCCTTATGTACAAGTTAGCAGTACAAAGACAAGCAATTCAGACGACAGTCCCTTTGCTCCTTGTATCAGATTTTTTTTTGGTGTCGGTGCAGCATGTCATCTTTTTCCATATTTCTGTCTCTCAGGTAGTCACACCCTTTTTAGGCATATCATCTTTCACACAGACCATCCATCGTTTCTTTGGCCTTCCCCTATTAATAACTAACTTGAAAATATAAAAGCCAAAAATCAGAATAAATAATTTTATATTTCCATTTCATAGACACTCAATCCCCTACATCAGTCATTTCACTTTGTCAAAAACAAATTATGATCATTTAATTGGGTGCCAATATGCTGGTTACTTAAAAATATCAGTCGTTGTTGACGTAAAAGTAATTAATAAATATGATTGAGTGGCAATTTTAACGGTTTTAAATTGAAATGAATAATTTTCGCCTGTTATATAATACACTTCAATAGATAGGTTTTTGTGAACAGTAAATTAACTTAAGGTTTAAAGTAAAAAATCTTTTTACCGACTTCAAAAAAAAGGAGGTTATCAATTTGATACGTATGTATGTAATATTATTGGAATTGCATTATATTCACATATGACAATCTACTAAGGCTTCCAAACAAATATACAAAATTTCATAGACGTATGTATGTATGTTTGTCCACGCATTTCTCAGCAACTATTAATCGGATCGTGACCATTTTTATTGTATTAGCTTACATTTACTTGAACTTAGGGAACAGTGCAAGTTTCATCAAAATCGGTTCAGTAATTTTCAAGATATGGACTAATACGTGTAAGTGTGACGGCCTGGCGTATTGATACGAGCTACGGGTGTAGTGTCAAAGGGAAAACATCTCAAAACCTTGGTCAAATTCTAGTGCAAAAACTAAAAATTACGAAATAAAAAGTAATTTAAAAAAATTAAACCGACTTCAAAAAGAAATCAACTCAAAATTATGAAATAACTTTAATTTCGGAAGTCGGTGGCAAAAAACTAAAATACAGATCCCAAGACACCGACTTCCGAAATTAAAGTTATTTCATAATTTTGAGTTTATTTCTTTTTGAAGTCGGTTTAATTTTTTTAAATTACTTTTTATTCTCTCTCAGACTGACTCCATAACTGTGTCCACATATTGAAACAGAGAAAACTTTCAGCTTCTAGTCTAATCGGTTGCACCAGAATATACATTTTTTACATGGACCTAACTATCTGACCTCCACAACCCAGTAACTGTATTCAAACTCAAACTCAAAGCATTTATTTCAATTAGACCATTTACAGGCACTTTTGAATTGTCAAGAAGTCGGTCAGTCAGAAAATATGAAGCTAGTTGCCCATTCCAAAGCGTAGGTATAAACACGATACCCCCTGGTAAGACTGCTTATGAAACTTTAGGACTTGTATATCGTTTTCCTTTTAACTTCACCAAAGCAATGCATAAAAATATATACAGAACACATAAAACATAACACAAATACAAAATATCGATCAATATAATATAAGTCGCAATGACCCACATAGGGGGAGATGAGGCGAAAACAAGCCGACGGTGGCCAAATGCAATGACTCCTGCCTTTGGTCGTCACGCGATCCGTCGCGTCGCAAGCTTACCGCCAGGTATTTGTCGGCATAAGAAATATTTAGACATGGCAGTGACTGAAATGAAAGAAAGTTTGTGTTTCTGGAAGGTTCGGGCACTATTCTACTGTTGACTTTTAGAGATCTCTTATTTTGAGTATAGAGATCTCGGGCTTATTATGTTTGGCGTTTGCTAGAAGACATCTATAGATTAAAAAGGACTTGTTTGAGACTAAAATGTAACTATAGATTTTTGCACTTAGAAACAAATAAAATAAAGAATTGAATTTTGCCTTTTCTTGCAATATTATTTAACATAGGCTACTACATAACTAGGACATCAAGAGACTGATGTTTAAACGCCAGATTTCTGGTATTCCAAACATAATGTTGCCCACTTAAAAGCAGCTATTCAAAAACAAATACTCTAAACGCCAATTCTAAAACAAACAAAGTTCACAATAGCAGTTCCTTCGTCGCTATAACGACGGACAACCCCACTGTTTACGAGCCGAAGTCTGCACGAGAAACAGTAACGCACCACCTTCGAGCACGAACACCCACCGATACCGGTTATACACCACCAGTAATAAAATCGAAACGAAACTAAACGAAGCTAATCAAAACTAAACACAAACGTGACAAAAATAACCGTCAATTATTAAAAAAATCAAATATCGAAATGAACATCCATTTTAATGAATTCGAACTTCCGTTTCATTTTTAAAATAAAATGCAATCCAAATTCAATTATTCTGTGCTGCCAGGTACTGTAAAATAAAATGTTCTAAATAAAATTTTGAAAAAATGATTCATTTATTAGTGTTGCTACTGCAAATGACATTAGTTTTATCGGCGAGGGAACCGCGCCAAATAACTTTAGCGAATCAAGGAACGATTTCGGGAATGTATATTACGAGATTTCGAACAAAAAGAATAGCGGCCTACGTCGGAATACCGTACGCTCAGCCGCCAATTGAGTTCAGAAGGTTTTTGCCCCCTGAGTATACGAATTTGCCTCAGTGGGAAGGAGTGAAGAATGCGACGATATATGCCCCAGACTGCATGCAAAGTGACCCAAAAAAGGAGGATGTGCAGAACCCCTTGAAGAAACATGATGATTTGTTTATGAAGTTGCTGGAATCACAAATGGAGGATAAGAAGAAAAGGGAGTATTCCGAAGATTGTCTCTATCTGAACGTATATGTGCCCGATGGTAAGTAGGTCCTACTATTAATCTTGTAGAAACTTACCACTCCTAACATTTGAATACAATATTTGCCTTCCGGGCTAAGTTTACTTATCATGAATTTCATGAATGTTTGAGCCAAAATTTAGATGGTATGCAACTCCATTGCCAAGGAATTTCGTATGTTTCGGCTACCTATTTGTTTTCATTTCACAGCATTTCTATTAATAAGAAATATTATGTTAACTGTAACCTTGTCCATTATTCTAGTTTAAGATAAATAAATAAAGTCGCATTTAAATTAAAAATAGAGATGTCATTCTTTCTCTAATTTCACAAAATTTTGAATTACAAATATTAAACCTCCCATTAAATTCCAGTGTTGCCATCAATAAAAATAAAACGTTCTTTCGACAAATTCCCGTCTTCAATCTCCTCTTAAGACAAGGGGATAAGCTGTGACAAATTATATTTCATCGATCATTTCGACGTTTGCGGTCTCGCGATACGAATGTCTCTGGGACGATTTTCTTGCAAGGAAATGGTCTCCTCAGCTTTGCTTATTTGAAATATCCTTGGCGTCGGCAAGACTAAGCTACTTCATTTATTTTGTCGCGATATATTGGAAGTGTAGCTTCAAAATGTCACAGTGGCTTGAAGGTTTATTGACCCGATTCTAAGTACTTGACGCGGAACGAAAAAGGCTTATTGGTAATTTCTCCTGAATAGTCGCAGTGTGAGTAGAATTTTGTGTAAATCGTAAATCGTTCTTTGAAAGCTCACGGTGCAGAAAAGTATCATGAAAAAACTTAGATTAAAATAATAAACACGCAGTGAACCACTAATCATAATCATAAATAATTCTCTATAAAAGAAGAGGCATTTGAGTGGAACTGAAGCCAAATACTTAATCTGTTAATATTAAAATGTTTTTTTTTTTACTTAAGGCGACTACATGACCTAAAGCGTGGTCTTTGTCGGACTGCATAGAAAAGAAAGAGAAGCGCGATGACACAAGTTGTGTCACACAACTCTGGTAATTTCTTGCAAAATATGAAGCAATTATCCATTTACAAAATAATCTATTGTTTGGACTAAAAAAATTAATACACTAGTGCTTTAGTATGTTGCTTGTAGAATAATCGGACAAAAATCTGAATGATTATATGTATATTATTATGGTTTTTATTGTAAAAAGAAAGTTTTTAGAGGTATCTCTTTATCGTATCAAATTAGTTGTATTATGTTTTCAACACACTATCTACCCAGAATATATCCTGAAGAATATCATATATTTTTCTGATTTGGTTTACTGTAGTCGATCATAAACTTTTATTGTTTCTAAAACTTGCGTTTTTTGCGTTTAGGTCCTGTAACCCCTAAAAGTGGTCAAAACAAACGAAAATGAACAATTGTAAGGATCGTAGCACGTGCTGTTCTGTAATTTCTGGTAAAAAGGCGTTAATTGTAGAATGTATAGTCTTAATTTATTATCAAATGAACTGACCTTGCGACTGTTAATTTAAAAGGCCTATCGATAATGTAAAAGCTAAAAATAGCTCGTCGGCTATAATTATCGTACTCTATCAAATACCTACGTATTCTATATAATAAGATTGATGTTGCAACTTCTATAGAATTAGATCGATTTCAACCTGTTTATTCTAGAAGTGTTTACATAAGATTCCATTGATACTGACTGCTGCGATAATGCCTCTTAAAGCGAAAGCGCTAGGGTAGTCCGCAAAATTCATTTTTTTTTACGTTTTTTGCAATTTGCTGGTCAGTATTAAGTTGTACGTTGATTAAAATATGATTCGCGGCCGTAACAAATATGTATTTACAGAATCATAATCATTAAAGTCATCAACACAACTCTCTAAGACCATGTAATCCCCAAAATAGCTGTTTCATGAAATCTTGACATTTGGGGATTATAGAATTATAATCATTACAATCAGTAATACAACTTGTATTACTGATTGTAATGATTATAATTCTGTAAATACATATTTGTTACGACCGCGAATCATATTTTAATCAACGTATAACTTAATACTGACCTGCAAATTGCAAAAAACTTAAGAAAATTTGAATTTCGCGGGCCACCTTAGCGCTTCCCCCTTAATCTTTTGACATTTTCCATTATACCTTTTTGACAAATAAATTAATTTCACAGCTTATCAAGTTCACTCTTACTTATTTAAGCAAAAGGCCAATTTTCGTGATTATAAATGTTCAAAATCTAGTCACAATCTCATTTCAATGACAATCAATGTCAAAAACTTGGCAAAAATGGAGGCAAACTAGAGATATTTTTGACAGATTTAGACTGAGATCAGACTGAACGTTCCGAGAATTGCCTCTTATCAGACGCTTCACATTTTGTTAATTTATCTTTCACTAGCTGCGCCCCGTGGTTTCACCCGCGTAAGTTTCGATCCCGTTGGAATATCGGAATAAAAAGTAGCGTACATGTTAATCCAGGGTGTCAGCTAGCTCCATACAAAAATTTATCAAAATTGGTGCAGCCGTTTGAGCGTGAAAAAGTAACAAACATATAAACATACACACACACTCAGAAACTATCGCCTTTATAATATTAGTGTGATTCGGCATCTTTTACTCGCTCAGAGAATGATCGGAAAATGACCCCTTGGTTGACTGGTAGAGAATTATGCCTAAGACATTAAGTCCGCCTTTGTACCTTTTTGTGCGAAAAGTTTAAATAAATAAATAAAATAAAATAAAAGGAGCAGATGAACATTCATTCCTATGTAATTTGTCTGTTGGTATCGAGTATGTACACACAGCTCCATTAAGTAGTTACCCCACCAAAAGACATGTGCGTTCAAATCCGTGATAGGCCCAAGTTGGTTTTTGTATTTTGCAAAAACATTTTATTTTAAATAATGGTTTGTTTTAGTGAATAAATAAGTTTAAGTAAGTTTCTTTTTTAATTCTGTTTTTATTATAGTTTTTTTCAATAAAACAATACTTTTATTATTGCGACGACAACCAACAATAATAGGGTTAACATTTACGACAACTTATTCATCGTCTAAATAGACTGGAGGTTTCAAGACCGCTTACCGTGCATAAGATTGGAAGTTCAAATCCTATATAGGCACGAAATGTGCTTTTTGTTCATTATATTATTTTGATATATTTTTCTATTTTGTTTTAAATAGTAATTATTTATAAAGAATTAAAAAATCAAGAAAAATAAAATACTTTATTAATCATTTAATAATATTTATTATTGCTATTATTTAACAAAACTATGATCTTATTTTACAACAAACAGAACAACTATTTTAGTTCTCATAAAATCAGAAATCATTAAAAAAAATAATGAATAAATAGCAGTCGTTTACTCTTCGCCGTTTTAAGTGAACGTATACAAAGTTCTAACTTGAAGGTATGGATTAATTTTATAAAGACAACGTAAGTAAGTAAAATTAATGGAATACCCTCAAATTATAACATCTTTCGATTAGACAGGGACCTAAAGATATAATGACTCAGCCGATAGTAGATAACAATTTCATCGCAATTCATATGGGCTCGCTGGCTAGTTCGTCAAACTGCCGGTATGAGTATGACGACGTTCGGTGAAGCGATGGTTCGAATCCGAGTCAACACAATGAACTCTTTTTGAAGTATTCTTTAGATTATTCGTAAGGAATTCAATGTTGTAGCAGTGTAACATTTTAAAACTTGAGGGGTTAGCACATAGTGACGCTTTCTGTACTTAAACGTGGAATTAAACAAATAATACGAGTATGAAGACTCACGAGAGATGTAATGAAGCTCGTTTTGAGCCTGCAAACATAGGTACGCTAGTATATTTTTAATACACGAACATACATACGAACACACCCCCCCCCCCCCCCTCCTACACACACACACGTGCGTACATTATTATACGAATTTCCTTGTCCTAATCAAAGGATACAAAAAATACAGGCATGCGCTTTGCTTTGTACATTTATTTTATCATCATTTGTCTGCCCACCGTTATGTCGACCACTAGGTCGCAATCGCTACAGCTGAATATTAGGTCCTATAGGTCCGATTCCTAGGTCGTCAGGTTTATAGATCTGTTTCTGGTGTTTATCTATTCAAAAAAATACCTAAATGCACTCCACATTTTCCATTTTCCAAACTCCTTTTTTAGGTACGTGCAACATTATGGTTGACTAGTAACAATGTCGAATATGACCCGCTTACATCTGAAAACGTTATTTACGAAGAAAAAAAGGCATAAAAAGTCCTTCATTAACCCAGTTTGGGGGTCCGCCAGTTCCCCCTACCATCTGATAAGGGTTCGTTCGAAGTCACGTGTGGTAGCCGCCATTCTGCCCTACAATTGGTAGGACTGCGATTTATTCTATATTTTCCGGCTGTAAATCAAATAAGGTTGCCAGTAAAGAAAGTTATTATTGGGTAATTTTTACTTCTTGTAATACTGAATTCTATGGTTACCGTATATTTTAATTAAGGTGTATAAATTTTTTTTTTGGGTCTAACGGTTCAAACTCAAACCATTTATTCCAATTAAACCAACTACAGGCACTCTTGAATTGTCAAGGAATCCTTCTGCCAGAAAGATGATGCTAGTTGCCCATTCCAAAGCGTAGTAAGTACATTCCTTCGAAAAAGAACGGGCAAGAAACTCCATGGATAGGTACTCTTTTATATCAAAACTATTGTTAAACAAATTATTTTTGTTACAACATGCAGGTTGAAATTATATATTTGTGAGAACGATGTAGAAACATGTGCACGTTAAAAGCGTCCATAGTAAACAATTCGTGGTAGCTAAAAGACGACCATTCCTTACTGACGACAGAGTACAAAGTTTTTGTTATAAAAAAAAGAATAAAAGTCCTCCAGACCGTATTTCGGCCACGGCGGCCAATCTCAACGGAGACTAGCCTTCGACGCGGGAGATATTATAGTGCACAAGTGTGCGCGCAGACACATGCGCACTCCCTCTTCCCTCACTCTCATTGATTTCTCTCTTTTTTTTTGTTATAAAGTAGTGGTAGTAATCAAACTATTATACTACGGCAAAAATATTTATATACTTACTTATTTATATATTTACTAGCTGCGCCCCGCGGTTTCACCCGCGTAAATGTCGATCCCGTAGAAATATTGGGATAAAAAGTAGCCTATATGTTAATCCAGGCTGTCAGCTACCACCATACCAAATTTTATCAAAATTGGTCCAGCCGGTTGAGCGTGAAGAAGTAATAAACATATAAACACACCCCCACACCCCCCACACACACTCACAAACTTTCGCCTTTATAATATTAGTGTGATATTATTATAACTAGCTATGTCCACGACTTCGTCCGCGTAAAATTTCCTGTTTCCCTGCCCCAACGCGTTGCATCGCATTGCATCGCCAGCCCGCGGTATTACTTTGTTTTTCCAGCGTTCTTTCCGACTATTTTCTTTTATATCGGTTCTTAAGAGTCTCACTGATGCATACCTATAGCCATCCTCAAGAATTAGGCTATCAAATGCATTTTTTTTTATCTGACTTTTTTTTTTTTAATGAGATTCCAGAGATTGAGAGAGACAGAGAGAGATAGAGAGACAAAGAGCACGTTAAAATAAAAAAAAAACAAACAAACTCTTCAACTTTTTTATTAGTATAATTTAAAGATTTACTTCAGAGTTCAGACACAGTGATTTATATTTCTACACCTACATAAGAATTTGTTAGTAACCAAAGATTCACACAATAATACTATTTTATATTATAATACACACATCAAAAGTGTCTAGGGATCAAGCATTTTTATGCGGATTTCTTGAGATTGAGATGTGGCTTTGTAATAAATTTATGATTTTATAAATTTATATGGATCCTTTTTGGTGCATTTCATAATTTGAATCAGGAACTGTGAATCAAATTCGAGTAAAAGATGAAAATCAGCTGTCAATATTTTCCCTATAAAAACATACAACGCATTGAAGACATTATTAGTGCTACTGTTTCCCTACTACTGATTAAAACCAACGTTATTATGGAGCGGCGACGTCATTTAAGCAGGGAAGAAATGCTCAGAGCCGTGGGAATGATAGAAGCTGGTTCCCGGCAACGTACTGTGACTTTAGCTCTGAATACAAGTCAGAGTGTTATCAGTCGACTTTGGACACGTTACCGAAGCACTGGTACCGTGGCTGAGCGCCATGGAGGACGGTATCGCTGCACCACACGGAGACAAGACCGATACATTCAAATCTTAACTCGAAGAGCTCCAACAATAACCGCCATGATGTTAGCCGTGAGGCTTCATCACTCTTCAGGGAACTTAATTAGCGACCAAACAGTCAGAAACCGCTTGCATGAAGTGAACCTTCATTCCCGAAGACCGCTACGGGTACCACCTATAGCAATGCACAATCGTAGGATTCGATATCAATGGGCTCTTGAACACAGAAATTGGGCAGAAGAACAATGGCGTTTCGTGTGCTTTTCTGATGAGTCTCGTTTTGGTATGAGACCGGATACAAGACGTATACGACACTGGAGAACCCCTGAACGCCAACAGCGATTAAAATCCTGCCAGGAAGTCCATCCTTATAGTGGTGGAACCATCATGGTATGGGCGGGTATTTGGATCGGCGGAAGAACTGAGTTGATTTGGATCAGAGGCAACCTCAACGCTCAAATTTATGCTGAGACGATTGTATCAGACGTCATCGTTCCTCTACAAGTGCAAATCGGTCCCTTATTTCAGTTAATGCATGATAATGCACGACCGCACACCGCAAGAGTTATAAGACAGACTCTCGCCGCAGCTAACATCAATGTCCTGCCCTGGCCTGCTCAGTCGCCAGACTTGAACCCGATTGAGCATGCATGGGATATGCTACAGAGAAGAGCTCTGCCGAATATGGAGGGTATCCAGTCGCAAGAAGACCTTTTTTTGTTGTTGCAACGAACATGGGCGGCCATTCCACAGCGTGATTTGGATGAACTCATTTTGAGTATGCCAAACCGA
Source organism: Oligia latruncula (assembly GCA_948474745.1). Lineage (NCBI taxonomy): Eukaryota > Metazoa > Arthropoda > Insecta > Lepidoptera > Noctuidae > Oligia > Oligia latruncula. Next base: position 11,924,407 of record OX419702.1, on the reverse strand, counting down.
TGTTCTTGTGTTGTTAGTGTTCGCGGTAGAAACACGGATTATTAATTGTTTAAGTTACCCAATAAAATTTTAAAGAAAACTGTTATTTCAGTCTTTTTTTCGAACTTTTGTGTTAGTGGTTCAAATGTCAAAAATCCCTTTATTAGGAAAATGGCAAATTTCTTTATTAATGCAAAGGTGACTTGGTTTATCGTTACTGTGACAAACGAAAACACTTTATTTGATGAATCCTTAAAGAAAATTTTAATTAATATCAATCAGGAGAAAAGTTATTGCAAAAATATATGTTGATCCCTAGACACTTTTGATGTGTGTATTACTCACAAATAAAATCACAATCATCTTTATATTCATTCATATAGAAAGACACGACGCGACGCGACGATGCGTTGCGATTCTGGCAAAACAAATTCCATGAAGTTTTCATAGAAATTGTTCTACATGAGTCGCGTCGCGCCTGTTTGCAGGAACCTTAACTCGTATGAGTACTTACCTATTTCAACAGTTTCTAAATTGGTAAGTTCAAAAAAGTTAAGTCCATATAAACTTAGAAACAAGCGATTTTATCAGATCAGTTTTACATTCTTAGTTAATAACTTAACTATAAGTAAGGATAAGTTAGCCTATTCTTGTCGGTTTCAAAAACTTTTATTATTAATAGATTTCCAAAAATAAGGATACTTACACAATATTTAGAGACAGGTAGGTACACATAGTACCTAATTATGACACATTTACTTTCATTTATGTGATTCTAAAGATATGTTATTTAAAATAAGTGCAGTGTATTTACCACGCGTGCTTTTTACTTTAAATTCCTGCACTAGTGCGGGTAAATACGTCACAGGTGCAACAGTCAGATGTGCGATTTTTTTAAATCGCAGCATGAACCTTCATGCCCTCTTTTCAATAATAAATTAACAATAATTTAATTAATTAATTGATACAATATGATAAACAAGCACTGTACTTATTTCATAAAATTATTTATTTTAGTAACGATAATTATTGTTCTATGTGTCAAAACAATTAAATCCGTGAGCCAAACTAAAATATTTTTTGTTTAGCCTATCTATACTGTCCCACTGCTGGGCAAAGGTCTCCCAAAGTCCTTCCAGGAACTCTTTGCCCGCACCACCTCGAACTAGCCCTCGCGGTTCGCGTCCAGAGGACCAATTCTGGTAATTTTAAGAACGTTCACAGAGACTGAGATCTAACATAATAGATTTTAGAGGTATTTTTGACAGATTGATCTGTCAAAAATACTTCTAAAATCCCTACATTTTTGACAAGTTTTTGACATATCTGACATTGATTGTCACAAGTATTTCTTACAAAATAAATCATGTTTAGGTATGAAATATTTAGTTTTCCTTTGTTAGCGAAGGTGGTGGGACGAGCTCGATTCTTTCCACAAGGATTGGCGTTTAACAGCACTGGATAGGGATAAGTGGAAGGAGGGAAGGGAGGCCTTTGCCCTGCAGTGGGAAATAGCTGATAATAATAATAATAATTGATTGATCTTAACGAATAACTACCGGAGACATATTATGAAGGACGGGACGGTTGACGTGTGTCGGGCATGCCACCGTCCGGGTGAGTCTATCAGACATATTATCTCTGGTTGTTCTCGTCTGGCTAACGGCGAGTACTTGCACAGGCATAACCAAGTAGCTAGGATTATTCACCAGCAACTTGCTTTGAAATATAAACTTGTGGATTCTGAGGTACCGTACTACAAGTATGTGCCCGACCCAGTTCTTGAAAATGACCATGTCACATTGTACTGGGATCGGTCTATCATTACTGACAGGACTATTGTTGCCAATAAGCCTGATATAGTGGTGATAGACCGATTAGCGCGCCGCACAATGATTGTCGATGTTACCATTCCACATGATGGGAACCTCGTGAAAGCTGAGAAAGAGAAACAAATTAAATATCTCGACTTAGCTCACGAGGTTGTTGACATGTGGAATGTGAGCTCGGCTATCATTGTGCCGATTATCGTATCGGCCAATGGACTGATAGCCGAAAGCCTCGATCAACATCTATCGAGGCTCTCGTTAGGCGGTTGGATCAAGGGCCTGATTCAGAAGGCAGTACTCCTTGATACGGCTCGCATTGTGAGGAGGTTCCTGTCTCTGGAGCCCTAACCACCGGTAGCTTGGACCCTGCTCCCGACACCGGCGGACAACTATTTTTTTATATTTTTAAATGTTTTTTATACTTACTTTTATTTATTAAGAAATATTTAAAAATACAATAAAATAAGATTAATGTAAATGAATAAAGGATAATAATTGTATGCGAAAATCTTCAAAGCACACTTTCATCAAAATTTAGGCTCCTTCAAACAGGCGCGACACGCGATAAAATCGCCCGCGACCCGCGACACAAAGGCACCGCGCCTTTGTGTCACTGGCGATTATATCGCGTGTCGCGCCTGATTGTAGGAACCTTTTACTATTGTTGGTACCTACTTAACCCTTACTGAGAAATTCTGACTTGTAGGGTCTGGCCGGTTTTTTTTAAATAAAATTCATACCAATTTTCTCGGTTACACTTTACAACGACCAAAAAAAACGGTAATATTAATGCGTTTAAGTTATTCAATATTATACCTATTAGTGCCCTTGTTGTCGAGTTGGTTTGGAAAACGTAACCGAAGACGGTTATCACATAATCGGACAACAATAAAACGTCGCTCAAGATAAATATGAAAGTGGCTATATACAAGCGACGCCAGGTGTTAGCAGCAGTATTTGCGCTCATGTTGAAACTACGACAAAGTGAAAATAGAAATGTAATGTAAAAACAAAGGTTGATTATCAATGGTAATATTTGAATTACATGTGTAATTTGGTATGGAACGTCCTCAAATGAGGAATACGTCGTTTTTAATTTAGGCAAACAACAAAAATATAAACAGATAAACAAGATGGTTGATAATAAAGCAACGCCCCAGGCAAAGAGGGTACTTTTTAAATATTTCCTTCGAATATGCCCATTGAAAACTTTAACAAAATCCACATAAAACATATGACTAATCACCACCAACCAGTGGTTCTTTACAGTTACTAAGTATAAATAAAGATTACGAATTATTAAATATGTCCATTTACTACTCGGTTCGTATAATGTTTTTAAACCTAATTCTTCGTGATTTACCATGAGTTTGATTGTTGAATAAAGCAACAAGTTTGCCAAAATTGCGTTGAGATACACATAATTTCTGTAATTACGGAATTTCTTCATGATGCACCACGATATCACACCATATATCAACGCGAATAGTCCCAGCACAAGCATAATGAAGTGAACGATGTCCTCGATATAATATACTGTCCTGAACTGAATATCATCTAGAAAATATTCATCACTCAATGTAGAACCAAGTACGTAAGTATCGTTGTCAGACATGGCGAATGCCACTTGCACTGCGTAAGCTTGACCACTTTTAACTCATGAACTCACTCCCAAGGAAAAAATCTCAAAAATTCATCACCAATATGCACTCACACAAACTAACGCCGTGCTGACTTCAGTTTTCTCTTCCAAGGGACGTACCTCAGTCCAGTTTTAATTTATTTACAAAATAGTTTAGTTATAATCCATGCGTAAGTGTGTCTGTCTGTTACCTCTTCACGCTTAAACCACTGAACCGATTTAGATGAAATTTGGTATAGAGATAGGTTGAGTCCCGGGAAAGGATATAGAATAGTTTTTATTCCGATATTTCCACGGGATCGACACTTATGCGGGTGAAACTGCGGGGCGCTGCTAGTATAAAATAAAGCACTTCTGTAAAACAAGTGTTGGTTCTGAAACACTCTATGTAATTCTAGTAATAAATCCGATACCTGCATGGACATTTTATTATTAATTACACAATAATTATAATTATTTTCCTATTTGTTGTATTTTACTGAGAGGAATCTGAGTTGCCATCCGCTAACTAACGTTAAAAGCCGTTGATTTTCATACAGACGCCAGCACGTCAAGCTACTACAATCTGTCAAATTTCTTTAATAGATTTTCTACTTCATCGCTAAACTATAAGGTTCAAAGTTGATTGGGAAAATTTTACAGTTTCGGGTAGCTTGATGTGCTGGCATCTGTACATGGTGCAGTTATAGAGTAGGTGTACATGTCATTTTAACTAGACGAAATCCTTCGCAGAAAATATAACCCAGCATTCAAAAGAAACATCAAAGGGGGTTTTGTATATTCTAAATCCTGGGAGTTATTGCTGATAGGCTGGACTGCTGTATTGTAAGTCGTTGCTCCAGTATCGTAGCTGGAATGCGGAAGCAGTGATTGTTTTGTTGTGTGTGTAATTGTATCACTAACATACATAGTTGTAAGTTTATTTTATTGTTACTAACACTGTATGAGTCTCATGGTTACTCATAATCAGCCTATAATGTTCCCACTGCTGGGACACAGGCCTCCTCTCGGTAAGAGGGAGCGGGCCGTAATCCACCACGCGGGCCCAGTGCGGGTTGGCAGATGTCACATGTCCTTGAATTTTTTGGTTCCAGGACATGCCGGTTTCCTCACGATGTTTACCTTCACCGTTTTGAGAGCAGTGGTGATGAAATAATTTACACAAAGTAAAGCGCCTGTCTGGGTTCGAACCTACGACCTACAACTCGTAAGTCGCGGCCGTTACCACTTGGCCACCACAGCTCCATGGTTACTCGCACTAAAGAATTTAATAATAATAATATTATTCGTCCGCGCGAAATTGAGGCCCCTTACCCACCGCATTGCATCGCATCGCCCGCCCGCTCTATTACCTTCTTTTCGCTTTGTGTTCTTTCTAAATTTTTGTTTCTTTGTGCTCGGCTCCTAAGGGTCGTAGCGTGATGTTATTAGCCTATAGCCTTCCTCAAGAATTGGACTATCAAACGCATGGAGAATTTTTCAAATCCAACGATGGTAGTTCCAGAAATTAGAGCGTTCAAACAAACAAACCATCTCTTCAGCTTTATTATTAGTATAAATATATATGTACCTACTCTCGGAATCAAACTATATGTAACTAGCTACGCCCCACGGTTTTACCCGCATAAGTGTCGATCCCGTGGGAATATCGGGATAAAAAGTAGCCTATATGTTAATCCAGGTTGTCGGCTACCTCCATACAAAATTTTACCAAAATTGGTACAGCCGTTTGAGCGTGAAGAAGTAACAAACATATAAACACAGACACACTCACAAATTTTCGCCTTTATAATATTAGTGTGAAAAGTACCTACCTAATTGTTATAAAACTAAGGCCCCTCGTCCACGACACTACTCAAAAGTTACCAGCTACAAATTAAAATCATCAATATGTAGCCAGAAAGTCACAGCACTATAGTTACTGCATGGTTACTATTAGCCTGCATCAACCCACTGCTGGGCAAAGGCGTCACCCCATGACTTCCAGCTCTTTCGACCCAGGGCCAAAGTGGACCACTGGTCGTTTGTTTTACTACACTTTGGCAGAATCATAAAAGGATAACATTATGAATCATAGTGGACAGTTAACTGTTAGGTTAATCGTATCAAATCCCATTGGTGAAGGATTTTTCAGTTTAATTTTTTTTTCTGTGCTAAAATACCAATCAATCCAATCCCAATCTCTTTGATTATACCTACGTAGTGCAGCGAAAAACAGAAAAAAATACGGATTGTCGTCGCCATATTATGATTCATAATCTTATCCTTTTATGATTCTGCCAAAGTGGCCTTTTTAGGCCCCGTGGACACACTAGAGCATTTTCTCGAGCATTTCCATGTAATGTAACGTTCGCGTTCTTACGAATGGTACAATACAGGCAAAAGCTCAGTTTCCAAAAGCATTTCCATGTAACGTTTCTGCGAATGCACGGTGCTGGGTTCGACGTAATGCTCACGGCAAGTAAGCATTTACCTGTAACATTCCTATAATCTTTCTATCTTGCATTTATTGTTGAATTAATGTAGGACTTACAGGTACCGCTCGTGCCTTTGCTTGATAAAATGTTACGCCAATACGCTCGTTGGTCTTTAAAATCGGGTTGTAACAAAACATCGAGGGTCGTGTCCGAAGTGCGGTTCGATAAAATTTAAAAATGGCGAAAGCTTGATGTTTTGTTACAAGTAAACATGCTCTAGTAGTCACCTTTAAGCGAGCGGGGTAATTGCGTAACACACATAAAATTACAATGCGCTGCCCCGAACAAGTGTGCAGCACCCCTTAGTTTTAAAGGGCGTCGTGAACAACTGGCCTAAACCTTTGGAGAAACAAAATCTTTGATTTAATTAATAAAACTGCTCTCTCATTTATACCGAGACCTAATTTAATAAGAAAATAAATGGGGATGACTCTCTTCGTGTTCTGTCCCGGAGAACTAATTTATTGTCTTGGAAACTGCAATGAAAATAATTAGTAGAGAAAATAGCGGGAGTAGGAAACAAAATAACTTGTAGAACTTTATGTTGGTCGTCGAAATAACTATTTGTAAAACAGTATGTATGGTATATGTATGAGCAGTGGTGGCCAAGTGGTAACGGCCGCGACTTACGAGTTGTAGGTCGTAGGTTCGAACCCAGACAGGCGCTTTAGTTTGTGTATATTATTTCATCACCACTGCTCTCAAAACGGTGAAGGAAAACATCGTGAGTGCCGGCATGTCCTAGAACCAAAAATTCGAAGACATGTGACATCTACCAACCCGCACTGGGCCCGAATGGTGGATTACGGCCCACTCCCTCTCACATAGAGGAGGCTTTTGTCCCAGCAGTGGGAACATTATAGGCTGATTATAATGATTATGAATTAATGTTTGTCTCGTATTTCTGACATCAACTTTTCAAAGTACCTATTCATAAAGGTTGCATTTAAGCACCAAATAGGCTACAATCTCCACAGTAATCAACATGTAACCTATGACCTGCAAATACCAAAAAACGTAAAACAATTGGAACTTCGCGGCCTACCTAACCTAGCGCATGTAACAAAAAAAACATAATGCACACAAAAACATATTCCAGTAAAACGCAATGCACACAAAAACATATTCCAGTAAAACATAATGTACACAAAAACATATTCCAGTAAAACATAATGTACACAAAAACATATTCCAGTAAAACATAATGCACACAAAATAATATTCCAGTAAAACACAATGCACACAAAAACATATTCCAGTAAGTATAATAAAGTAAGTTCCTACCTATTTCTGTGTTTTTAAAACACAATGCACACAAAAACATATTCCAGTAAAACAATAAAGTAAGTTCCTACCTATTTCTGTGTTTTTTGTAGTCACTTACCTACATTAAGCAAAAATAAATCAAAAACGTATGACAGTCGTATTTCGTACTAAGTTAAAATACGAAATAATTTATGCGTGGATTATTCAAATATGTTACACTTACAAATTTGACAGCCTTGTGCCGCAATTAGAATACCTATGGCAACGAAAGTCTTAATTTATTCTGTGACGTAATTAAAACACGCATAATTCACTGTACAGGTAATTTGTCAAAATGTTAAAGGGAACTTTCATTATACGGGTATCGTTTTTCTTTGTTACAATATTAAAAAGCAATAAACTAAAAAAAATATTGAACATAAAACTAATATTACTTATAAAACTTACAGACCTTCTAATGTTGTATGTCATGTACGCTTTTTTAAATTAATGAACTTCTAAAAACTTTTTGCACCTGATCATAAAACGAATGCTACGTATAAAACTCACTGACTTCCTAATGATGTATACAATGTCCGCTTTTTGTATTTTAATGAACCTCTAAAAACTTTTTTTCGCTTCTAATGATGCACTCTTTTTTTATTAAATGAGCCTCTTTTTAATTTTTTTAGCCTTTTCTCACAGTTTGTCGGCTTAGGTGAAGTTAGAACTGTGACCAAGAGCGCTACATCTAAGTTAGTCGCAGTAACAGGTTACAGTTACAAAACTATTTAGTATTTTTAGGACCCCCCTCCAATTTTTTGAATCATTAGCTGCATATTCAATAATATTTTAAAGAAAGCAAAATGGGAATTATTTATTGTTAAGTTAAATATATACATGCCTATAATTAACGATAATTTATTTCATAAACATTAAAAAGATCATAAACAATATATAAAGCAACTAACTATTTACACTAGGTACTAAATTAAATAACAAACTTAAATATACAATAAACAAAAAGTCCTTTTGTTGTTTGGGTACTTTATTAAGGATGGTATTTAAAAGTACTTCAATTTATTCCCATTTCATTTACCTAATTTTGCCTGTGTTCCACCAAATATACTGAATGTGCACCAAAATATGTTCATTAAAATATGTCATAACGAGCATCTATTTAACAACTGTTGCAAATTTGTAAAAATAGTAATACACCTAATTTTAAAAACAAGCATTTATTTTTTTAGTTTTACTTCAGATAATGCACTGCAAAATGTATTTGAATCAAACACCAATTAATGTCCAAATTCGGTTCTCGATAGCCTGTTAAAAATAATCTCTTTTTCCATATTTTTTTTCTTTAAAATTTAGTCGTTTCTGGCACTCGCCGGCCGCTGCCGCGGCACCGCTCGCTTCGCTCGCTCGGCTCGTGCGTAGGAGGTCACAGTTTTAACCTAACCTAACCTAAGCATTTTTTTTTTAATAATTAACCTCGTAACTAATTCGGTTCTCGATAATGTCCATTTCAAAAAAATTAAAATAGTAAGTTACAAATATTTTGTAATATTTGGTGCACGATCAGTATTTTTCGGGGAAGAATAATATTTTAGAAATGCATACATAGATGTACCTTTAGATTTTTGGTGAACACAAAAATATTATCCCTTTATTAAAGGTAACCAGCGCGCATTTAGTATGTGCTACCCGGCTCAAGTCAAATCAGTAATTGAAAATGTGCCATTTTCGACACGACAGCCTGTCAAAAGGTTGTCAATAGCGGAGCAGGAACTCTTCTGTCTGCCAATGCCACAACAAATTACTGCAACATGACTGCAATTGTTCAAAAATTGTCTAAGCTCCTCTTAGAAATGTCTACTTTGACCTTTGATTGGAGCCGTCAAGTTGGATAGCCAGGTTATTTTTTGTTTGTTACAATTTTAAACAAAATCAATCTTTTCTTTTTTCATCATCATATCAGCCGACAGACGTTCATTGCAGGACATAGGCTTCCACCAATCACCGCCACTTCGACCGGTTCTATGCTTCCCGGATCCAGCGGATTACAGAGATTATATTTTTTTTTAATTAAAAATGAGCCATGATTGGCATGGCTGGCCAGGATATTGGTAGTGATCTCTTGTAAACGATAACCCTTAATCCAAACCGCCAAAAATAAATTACATATGTGTGAATTTTTCGATAACCTCTCATCAAATCAGTTAAGCCTTTTGTAATAAAGGTCTGTAAGTATTCTACGAACTCGACCTTTTCATTCAACGTATGATATTGCGTTTATACAGGTCTACACTCAAAATTGAACTGGATTTTGGGATCAAATGTCTGTGATATTAATAAGAAAATCAAACAAAAAATCAAATTGGAAGTTATAGGGGCCTAACCTATAACTTCCAATTTTATTAAAGCTAAAAGTATCAACACACATTTTTACTTTTATTTTTAGAGGCAAATATAAGCAATAAAAAAATGGGGCGTTGCTGTGTCATAGACACGGCCATGTGTGAATACGTTTACGTAACGAGGTTGATCCGCTCGGCCGCATTTATTCTTTTACGTTCTCGGCTCTGCTTGACTCGGGCATATGGTGTTTTATTGGCACCATTCGATTGCTCTTGAGAAGCCCTTTCCAACCGTATACGATCTCTGTATTTTGATTTGGCTTTTTGACGCGTATAGGCCGACATTATATATTTGTCGCATCAGCGGGTGGCCGAGATGCGATATATCGGGTCTTCTTCACGATCCGACATAGTTTAGATAGGTGTGGGCACTGCAGTGGGTACTCGAACGAAAAGATTATTTGAATTTACAGTAACTTTAATAAACTAGCTATTTACAACCGAAACGCACACGTGCGTCGGAAACAAACACGTGCGTTGGTATTGAGCGATTGCCGAGACTGTCCGAGCTCGACGGTCGACTGTAGACTGACTGTCGCAACACTCGGTCTCTCCACCAGTCCTCGCGGCATCCCCTCCACCGACGATCGTGTCCAAGCGGTAGGGCTCGCTTGCGTTTCCGATCACATGATTCTTCGTTTACCAATCAAATTGTTAGATGGCGCTGTTCGCTATACTGTGTTGCCATCTATCCACGACACGGCCATCCCTGACTAGCACCCGTCCTCGGGTGTAGTACCTGCGGACCAAATATACTCACAGAGTAAACAAGCTCGGCTATCCTGCCAAATATCTAAGGTAACTCGGCTATCCTGCCATTACCTAATAACTAAGGTAACTCGGCCTATCCTGCCAATACCTTATAACTCAGGTAAATCTATCTCATTGTTACTTTAATTTCTCTAGTCTTCATTTACAATACCTTGTTGTCAAGGTTTCGCACTCCCAACATTAATCATTAGAAAAGGTTCGATCAGTAAGTTGAACCAAAGAAAATCAAAATTCTAACGAATCAGTTACTATTTACCAAAATCTGTGCAAAAACACAGTCCCAGAATCACACCAATGATTCTTACTAGATCAGTTGTCACTTAAGCTACTGCACATAAGGTGCGGTTGAGACTCGTCACCACATGTGCTTTACTACACATGAGGTGCTCTGTGCACCAACACAGACAGGGCTCGATCCATTGATTCTCAGAAAAAGAAAACTAGCGCAATATGTGCTACAACACATGAAGCGCTCTGTGCACCAACACAGACAGGACTCGACCGATTGATTCTCAGAAAAAGAAAACTAGCGCAATATGTGCTACAACACATGAGGCGCTCTGTGCACCAACACAGACAGGACTCGACCGCGATCAACAAGTTAAACCATCAAAATTGTAACAAATCAGTTAGAATTTACCGAAATCAAACTCGTAGGCAATGTATACTCAACTCGTGAAACTTTCATTGTAATCTGTGCACGACTCTTAAGACATCTGCCGCCACATATGCTACAACACACGAGGGGCTCTGTGCACCAACACAGAAAAGAATCGCACCAACGACTCTTTAGATATCTGCCGCCACATATGCTACAACACATGAGGGGCTCTGTGCACCAACACAGAAAAGAATCGCACCAACGACTCTTAAGATATCTGCCACCACATATGCTACAACACATGAGGGGCTCTGTGCACCAACACAGAAAAGAATCGCACCAACGACTCTTAAGACATCTGCCACCACATATGCTACAACACATGTGGGGCTCTGTGCACCAACACAGAAAAGAATCGCACCAACGACTCTTAAGATATCTTGCGCAATATGTGCTACAACACATGAAGCGCTCTGTGCACCAACACAGACAGAAATCGCACCAACGATTTCTTATAGACCCATCGCCACATGTTACTCATGAGGTTTGGTCTTAAGTTTTGAGTTTGAGTGTACAAGCCATTCTTAATCAAAGGTGGTCTCACTACCACTGTCATTAACTATGACATCTAATTCTCGAGTAACTTGGTGATCGGGTATCCTTCTCACACGATCATGAGGGTATTCTTAGGCTCGCTGAGTCAAGCGCCTTTACTCGTAAAACAATCATTAAAAGCGAACTTACTAACTTTACTTTAGACAAATCGAATGTTATCGTAATTGCATTTCTCTAAGACCCTGTGTCACGTGGTCTACTATCTCATCTAAGTGAATATCAGTCAACTCATCATCAGTTGTCACTAAGCTAAGCCAATACACTTTGACGCAACACAATCTTTGATGATAGAGCATTCGACGCCAGAATCGTAAAATGGATATGACTCACCCAGTATTTATCAGTAGGTACACTACTCGGATTGCTGACATAGCAAACTTGAACCGTATCACTCGCTACTAGCCGCTGCTGCAGGCGCTAGCCCGAAACCGCCTGGGCCCCCACCATACTGGCGCCTACATCATTGCTTCGTGGACATCTCGAAGCAAAATATCTGGTGTTGCCGCATCGAAAACAGATGCTGTGGGGCACTGCCATCCTGTTGCACACGTTCTTGTGTGTTAACCTGTAACCAAAAATTCAAAAGCAGTGCATGTTCCACTCGGCCAATTCTGACCATTTACGGCCTCTAAAACTCAAACTCAAATTATCCATTTCAATCAAACCTTGTGCAGGCACTTTTGAATTATCAAAATTAAATAGTCTGTCAGTCAATCAGAAAGTTGAAGCCAGTCGCCCATTCCAAAGCGTAGATCTCTATGGAGAAGAACTACTAACTTTTGAAATCAGAAACTTTAATCCTCTTCTTATTGTTTTTAAACTATACCTCTAATTTAACTAAACAAACTTTGATTAATCGTAGCAATAACATCCAATGACCAGAGCCATGTAAACAAACTTTGATTTTATCTAATGAAAGCGAAAATCATCAACCAGAGCTATGTAAACAAACTTTGATTATCTAATCATAGCGAAAATCATCTACCAGAAACGGACCTCTGAACTTCCGATCTAACATGGTTATAACCGTCTAAGAACACTACTGCCCTGCTGAGCCTCCAGACGTAGGTAGCAGGAACTGGAGGTAGATGTCCAGGGTCCCGTAGCGCCGCGGCAGGGTCATCCAGCCGCTCCCCTGCGGCGACGGCGGTGGCAGTATTAGTAACCGCCTCCGGGCCTCAAGCCTTCAACAGCGCACGTAGACACGTACGTCTGTGCAGGTGCAGGTGCAGAAGCGAAGTAGGCAGGCAGAAAGGTGGAAGGAAGGAAGAAAAAAAACCCTGTAACCAGTCGGTTTGTCCGTTGAGGTGATGTCCGGACACACGCGACCGACTGACACATCCCCACAACCGTAGTCTGAGTTGTCTACGGTGGACAGCAGTGAGCTGGCATCCACTGGTTATCGAGATGCGGCAGCCCAGGTGGTGCGTTACAATAGAAACACATGAATAAAGGAAAGTAAAGAATGACATCCAAAAGTGTAGGTAGGTGAAGAAAAATTATAGACTTTCTTTTCACTTTTAAACCTACGCTACGAACAGATCTGGATATCCTCCGCTGGATACATGGTTAATAGAAATAAGATAACAAGATTGTAGGCCGCTTAAGAAGTTATTATAACAAAGAGAATTGATAGGTACCAGTACGGATAACGGTTACATTATGAACGCTTAGAAAAGTGAGCTGTAGGTAGATCTAAGTTAACCGTGGTACGCGTAAGAACACTGATAGAACAATTCTAATTTACAAAGGATTCTAATTAAAACGTTGTTATTTAAGTTATAAAGAGAGTTGGAACAACTATAAGCGGCGAAGAAATAGATGTTTGCGACACTCGCCCGTCTGGGGTTTTTTCACAATACTTAGGTATTATTACATAGTAGTTATAAAAAGTTAGTACTTCAACAAATAACTGTGGTGAAGTTTTTAGATAATGGTTTCTTCAGCCGCGTTCCCGTCAAATGAGCTCCCGGGTTTTATATAGCCCGAGGTTGGATAGTTCTAGCAATATTTTGGTGGAAGGAGAACATAGCCAATCAGGACGTAGCTGGAGTGTTGCCACTGTAATTCCTTCAAGATCCATTATAATTGTAGTGTTGCCCGTTATTTGAGCAAACGAGTTATTTTTGTTAAACAATAATTAATAGAAATAACGTGTAACGTTACATCTTATAATCTAATTTTGCTCTTCGTTTTCTAATAACACGAAATCGCCAACCGAAAATGTTGTTATAGCCTTTATCCTATCATAATATTACTTTGGAAGTAAATGTCGGGTAGAATCTCAAGTTGATGGTCGCTAATCGCAACGCTACATAGGATTTGTTCTGTGCTGAATACACGCGTTTGACCAATACCAGTCAACGCAACAACGTTATTAACTAGTTTGCCACTTAATTTGGCTGCACAACTCGCTTTTACTAACTTGCATTCAGCACCAGAATTGTAAACAAAACAATACAGCTCACCTTTATTAACGTGCCTGAGGGTAGTTGTGTGACGTCCACTCGCCCTTCACTACATCCAACACATTGACCACCATCCGCTTGCTGCCACTGCTCGTGCAGGGCCGCGATATGTCCTGGTTTCTCACTTGCAGCACACGAAGGGTTTCACTGACGGCTGCGAGGCTGCTTGCCTCGATTCTTAGAGCGTGGAGTGACTTTGTCCTTATCCAGATGAAATCCAGGCAAAGAAATATCGCACCGCGACGTCATCGCTCAATTCTTCATATTTTTTTCAGCTCGAGTGTATCCCAGTTCTGATGTCGCATCAGCGGGTGGCCGAGATGCGATATATCGGGTCTTCTTCACGATCCGACATAGTTTAGATAGGTGTGGGCACTGCAGTGGGTACTCGAACGAAAAGATTATTTGAATTTACAGTAACTTTAATAAACTAGCTATTTACAACCGAAACGCACACGTGCGTCGGAAACAAACACGTGCGTTGGTATTGAGCGATTGCCGAGACTGTCCGAGCTCGACGGTCGACTGTAGACTGACTGTCGCAACACTCGGTCTCTCCACCAGTCCTCGCGGCATCCCCTCCACCGACGATCGTGTCCAAGCGGTAGGGCTCGCTTGCGTTTCCGATCACATGATTCTTCGTTTACCAATCAAATTGTTAGATGGCGCTGTTCGCTATACTGTGTTGCCATCTATCCACGACATATTTTTGATATTATTTTTCTTTTTATTAATAGTGACAGTGAATATTTAACACTATATTCACTGTCACTATTTAACAGTAATGTTTTGTATAAAATCGATAGATTTTGACGAGAGCTGACGATTGAAACTAAAACGAACGGTGTAGCTTTTCCGAATCAAAAGTTATACTAAGTGGAAATCTCGATACGCAGCAAAATTACCTCAAAATGGCGGCGCTTCGCCCTCCAACTCGCCCGATACGTCACAGTCCTCACTTAGCCTATAGAATTCTTTGATCCTTTAGCTATCCAATGGTGTAATTGAATTTAGGATGAAGATGATAGGTATGAAGCTGTAACACCAAACTGTATCCCCTGATTTTGTTATCATTGGTTTTTTTGGCTTGCCTCCCACTATGGAAGCAATTTGAAAGACGTATTCACGTCGAAATCACTTTTAAGAACTAATGAAGGACAATACTCAAACGCCAATCATCATTCTCTTGCCCTTATTGTAATTAATTTGCGTCGGCGCAACATTTCTTTTTCTTCTATACCTAACTCGGTACTTCGGTAGTCACCCCCTTTCTAGCCATACTCACATGGTTCAACCATAGTTTCTTTGGTCGTCCCCTACTCTTAAAACAATTCATATTCATACTCAAATCTTTCCTCACGAAATTATCTTCGTTCCAAATACCCAATTATCGAAAATTACACATATGTTTCGATCCCGTGGAAATATCGGGTTATAAAGTATCCTATGTGTTAATCTTGGTTATAAACTATCTGTTTACAAAATTTCATCCAAATCTGTCCAGCCATTTGTGCGTGAAGAAGTAACAAACATACAAACACACTCACAAACTTTCGCCTTTATAATATTAGTGTGATTAGCTCAATTGATATAGCCTTATAAATATAGTCCTAGAATCACCCAATAAAATCAACCAATCCAGCCACACTTAGTCCATTATTCATTTGTCTAGCCTTTCCCCAACTATGTTGGGACCGGCTTCCAGTCTATTGATCGAAGAGTCTAACGAATGCAGCTGAATACCAGTATTTTACATGAAGCGATTGCATTTCTGGCATCCACAACCCAGTTACTGGGTAATACGATACCCTTGGATTAGATTTTAATACCCATCACGTACGCGGAGTTTCGCCACCTAATTTAAATTGACCCTTTACAGTCTTACAGTGACCCAATAGAATCAACGAGGCCAGCCATTCTTACCACTTAACTAATAAGCCCTTCTGAACAACACTGTTTCAGTCATTAAATAAAATTACCTTCATTTTAACTTGATTGTATTCGAGCCAGTTACAAAGAAATTTTACAGCAACATGCCTTCATGGTTCAGACATTTCTTGTTAGTACGACTACGACCATCGTATCTTGATACTTGCCACTCAGACATTAAAACAATGTAAGTGACTGAATTTTCTACCTTTTATAGGCTTTATACACACCTAACACCTCTTGAAATTATTAGCAGGATTAATTCTTAGTACCTAAGTACCTAAATTGAATTTTATTTAAATGGGCATTTTTCCCGAACTTCAAATGCTGCTTACCGCAACACTATTGTTATTTGGTACGTTATTTTCTTGCCTCTGAACGTAAGTGCTTTTTTATTACGTTGTCTGGTCTTGTGATACGCTTAATAGGTAATACGGGCTGGTGTCCACAACTCCACGTCAATGCGCGTATTTTGCGTACCGCTTAAGCTCATAAAAAAAATATTGTAAATATTCTGGCACTTCAAAGAAGTAACTAAGAAATCAATACCCACACACACACTACACATTATTAATTTTACTGGCCGCCAAAATAAGTTTGTTTTTCATTGTATTTCTCGAAAAAACGATGAAAAAAAAAGTTATTTTTGCGGTTGTGTTGTAACTTGTCGTCGAAAATATCTCATATCTTTGATGACTTTTTTTTCTTTTTGTTCGGCTCCTAAGGGTCCTAGCGTGATGTTACAGTTAGTCTACTCATGTTAGCCTTCCTCAAGAATTGGGCTATCAAATGCAAAAATAATTTTGTCAAATCCAACTGTTAGTTAGAATAGAAATACTCTTTTCTTTTCTTTTTTTTTTCTCTTTTTCTCTTTATTATTCTTCTTTATTTAGTTCCACAGATTAGTGCGTTCAAACAAACAAACAATAAATATTCAATATATGTATAGAAATATTTAAATAAATATATTACTTCTATTAATGTCAACGTGTGAGAGCAGTGGTGGCCAAGTGGTATCGGCCGCGACTTACGAGTTGTAGGTCGTAGGTTCGAACCCAGTCAGGCGCTTTACTTTGTGTAAATTATTTCATCACCACTGCTCTCAAAACGGTGAAGGAAAACATCGTGAGGAAACCGGCATGTCCTAGAACCAAAAATTCGAAGACATGTGACATCTGCCAATCCGCACTGGGCCCGCGCGGTGGATTACGGCCCACTCCCTCTCACCGAGAGGAGGCCTGTGTCCCAGCAGTGGGAACATTATAGGCTGATTATGATGATGATATGATATGATATGTATAGAGGTGGAATTTATTGGAGAAAATACGAAATTCACGCGAACGAAGTCGCGGGGAAGTGCTAGAGATAAATAAATGCTGCGGTGATCATCAACATTCTTCCAAGTAATAATACAATAATCAGCCTATGACGTTCCCACTGCTGGGACACAGACCTTCTATAAGGGAGTGGGCCGTGATCTACCACGCGGGCCCAGTGCGGGTTGGTAGATGTCCCATGTCTTCGAATTTTTGGTTCTAGGACATGCCGGTTTCCTGACGATGTTTTCCTTCACCGTTATGAGTGCAGTGGTGATGAAATTATTTTTACAAAGTAAAGCGTCTGTCTGGGTTCGAACCCACGATCTACGACTCCTAAGTCAGGTCCGTTACCACTGGGCCACCACTGCTATCCCCTCACCACTATTCTTCCAAGTACTTATTTATAATTTCATATCGTGTAGGCAAGCTTTACACTACATTGTAGGCCGAGCATGCATCACGAGTGTCAATATAAAATGGACACGCTATATAACATGCAATGGAAAGCAAACAATTATTGTAGCAGCTGATTATTTGAACTCAGCAATGTAAGTTACGTGACTCCAAGCCTTTATTTTTAAATGGAAAAAAGAAAGAAAAATATTTGTTCTGTAATTTATGCTATGCTGATATGGCAGCTAAACAAAATTTTATGCATATAGAATTAATCATTGCTTAACAGGTCGCTAGTCAAGAATAGAACTAAATGAAATGAAATTTTTTATTCTTTATATCAATTTTATTACATGGACGATATATTTAAAAAAATCGTCCAAGTGCGTATCGGACCACGCACAATAAAGGGATTCATAGATGGGATGAATTTATCCCAAAAACAACAGTTTAGTTAACATTGTAGTTGTAAAACATGTTCTCCCATACATTCCAACTGCAATTGTAAGTTTGTACGCTCATTAATGAAAGATTTACCATGTTTTTTTAAGACCATAGACTTCTTATAGGTTTTTCTGTAATCTGTAAGCAAATAACTAATTTCTGTATTTTTTTTTTAGTTTTAGAGATAAGCGGGTAGAATGATAAATTTTCATATATTTTATTTCAAAATGTTTATTTTAAAATTATACAAAAAATATAGTTGGGACCTCCACAAGAAGTCCTTTCATTTGATATGTCACACAGAACAGTTTGCAAAACTTGTTTATAATTTTCTTTTTGCCCCCAAAAGTGACCCCCATATTCAAAATTCATTTATTTACGATACACGTTCGTGTTTGAGTCACAGATATTTATATTTGTACCAAATTTCAACTTAATCAGTCCAGTAGATTTGGAGCAAATTGTCTGTGACAGACAGACACACGAGTGATCCTATAAGGGTTCCGTGTTTTCCCTTTGAGGTACGGAACCCTAAAAATAAGCTAAATGGAGTCGAAATTTCCTATCTGAGTAACCCTTAGAAGAAATGGCGAAATAAACTCAAGAGTCTATAATATATATAATAATATATTTTCCCTAACGGGAAAACAAACAATACATATTGCTTTTGAGATTATTAATTAATTGGAAGTGGGTAAATGTACAATCCATGACGTTTCCACAGATTAAGTTAAGGATACAGTGAAGACACAATATTCAAGTTACAAAAACACAAAGAAGAAGACAGCAAAAGGAAAAAGTTCGTTTTTTCTCATGTGTGGCCACGTCACCCGATGCTCTATAGCTTTCTTACTCTAAGGTTTTCGTACAATCAGAAGTCAGCTTATACTGGTTATGTATATAGCTTGATGTGTAGCCGTGCATACAGCGGTGGCAATACACTTGTCTGTTCTCTATCAGTGTAATGAAACATTTTCCCCAATATTTGCTAGCACAAGAACACTCCGATGCTTTCAACGTCAAAGATGAAATATATATTGGGATTGAGGTTGAAGTTGATTAACAATATTTTGAGTTATGAGGAAAAAGAAAAAGAAAAAAAACTGGCCAAGTGCGAGTCGGACTCGCACACGAAGGGTTCCGTACCACAAGGCAAAAACGCCGATAAAAACATGTTTGTTGTATGGGAGCCCCCCTTAAATATTTAAGTTATTTTAATTTTATTATTTAAGTAAAATACAACTGACTATTTTGTGAATATTTCAAGTGGCTACCTGTTGCCATTATTGATATCGAGCAAAAAAGGGCAATAAAATCGCTGTTGTTGTATGGGGCTCCCATACAACAAAAGCGATTTTATTGCCCTTTTTTTCTCCCTTTAATATTTTATTTATTTTGTTTTTAGTATTTGCTGTTATAGCGGCAACAGAAATACATAATTTGTGAAAATTTCAACTGTCTAGCTATCGCGGTTCTTGAGATACAGCCTGGTGACAGACAGACGGACGGACAGACGAACAGACAGCGAAGTCTTAGTAATAGGGTTCCGTTTTTACCCTTTGGGTACGGAACCCAAAAAAAGGAATGAGGAAAATAATAAAATAAGAACGATTTATTACTTTTCCGACTTTGAACGGTATATTACAGCAAGGTGCTTATATATCAAAATTATCCAACATATAAAACGAGTAAGATATAAAATTAAAATATTTTCACATTTTTTTCCTTTTTTTTTTTTTTATTTCAATGGTTTCTGTACCTAGTAGGAAATCGCCTTTATGAACTTTTTCTAGTGTAGGTAGGTAGAGTACGTATATCAATCTGCCTAACCTTTTCCTAACTGTGTTAGGGTTGGTTTCCAGTCTAACCGGATGCAGCTGAATACTAGTATTTTATATGGAGCGTCTGCCTATCTGACAGTGGCGAAGGTTCCATACAACTCGATTCCTATCGGCTTCCCTTTGAAAAATGGCACAGTCAGTATTCTATAGACAAATAAATACAAGATGTTGATTTGCATCCTAAGCAAATTCAAGGACGTAATTATGCTAATGATTCTCGACCCAAATCAACAATAAAATGGGTAGGTTTTTTTTTTTTTCTTATTTACGGAAATCCGTAAGTGTGAACCAGCCGTATTTAAACGCGGCCCGTCTGTTACTAGCCTATAACCGCGCTTTTACACACAAACAAACCCCTTTTACTTTACTAAGTAGGTACTAAAGTACAAAAATACTAAAGTACTAACATACTAAAGTACTAAAATGTCTTTTATGACAACCTCCTGAAATTTGACGAGGATGCAAATCAACACCTTGTATAATCATATTAAAGATATCTAATCCAGCTTACCTCTTAAAAAAATTTACCCTTCGCTACTACTATCTGACCTCCTTACCCCAGTTACTGGGTAGCAGAATACCCCTTGGTAAGACTGGTTGTCAAACATTTGGGCTTCTGACTATCCCTAACGACTGACAAATATATACGAATGTCTGCCGGGAACAACGGCTTAACGTGCTTTCCGGAGCACGGAGGAGTCTTGATATTGTTATGGATGATCACCCATCCACGAACCGACCGCAGCAAGCGTAGATTAACCCTGCGATCGACCCGTGCGGCTGCGTGCGGCATTTAGGCACGAGCCCTTCCGTAAGAAAGTAAATAATAAATAAATTACACCAAGAACCGCCTTCCGACTTGAATCAAATATTTACCCGCACTTGGTGGATCATGAGAAAAGGACATGTGTGTGAACCATCGGCATGACTTGCCTCCGACTTGTCGATCGATAGAATTTATTAATAGACTTTGTAAACTGATACATGATACTGTCTTTAAAATTCTTCTACGAAGAAATCTAAAAATAGTTGACATCTGACAGTTGTAGGAAATGGTGGAAATAGTTTTCTTTTCATTCACGAGAATAATTTCATATTCTTAGCGTTTTATGAAATGATATTTAACATTTATTTTATAAGTTGGTTCAAAATAACACTTTAACACGTTGCGTCAATTTTTTTTATTAAATACTTTTTTTGTGGTGCATACTATAAAAATAAATTGGTTATTTATAAATAAATCAAATTGAAACGAGTTGAGGTTTGTGTTTCCAAGCCTTCCTAGAAGAAAAACCGATGCAAACTCAGATTAATCGAAGTTTTTGACATTGATTGTCGCTGAGATGAGATTGCGACTAGATTTTAAACGTTTTTAATTAAGGAAATGGCCACCCAATAACACTACCCGACCTAGGAATCGAACCCAGGACTTCATGTTCAGCAGTAGCGCTTGCAACCACTAGACCAATGAGACAGTTTTTCCTTTTTTATTGTCTGCAGTGAAGTTAAGTTCTAATAAGTTATTGTCATACGTCTGAGTGAAAAATATGTTGTTTTCAATAGTGGATTTACTTGCGTGTGGTTATCAGAAAAAGGCTGCTCATGTCCCGTGAGTGTCGATAAGAACTAACAGCAACAGCCTTCTATATGAAAATAGCAACTATGTAACTGTTTGAGAGATTGCCAAGCATATTTCTCAGGCGCTTTATAGGTAACTGAAGGTGCTTCTGCGCTAAGGTAGCCTGTGAAATTCGTTTTTTGCAATTTGCAGGTCAGTGTCAGGTTGTATGTTGATTAAAATATGATGCTAGGATCCATAAACACCTACTCCTTTTCGTCGTACCGTTTCGTAGGCCCCCAGATAGGCCTAAAAATGCCAATTTGGCAGATTCATAAAAGGAGTAACATAATTATGAATCATAATATTATGGCGAAGACAATCCGTGTTTTTCTTTTTTCGCTGCACTACGTAGGTATAATCAAAGCGATTGGGATTGGATTTGGATTGGATTGATTGGTATTTTAGCACAGACAAAAAAAAAATACTGAGAAATCCTTCAACAATAGGATTTGATACGATTAACTTAACAGGTAACTGTCCATTATGATTCATAATATTATCCTTTTATGATTCTGCCAAAGTGGCCTTTTTAGGTCCCCTGGTCGCACACACACGCCGGTTGCGAGTTGCGACTATGCACCTGTCCTTTTTAGGGTTCCGTTGCCAAATGGCAAAAAACGGAACCCTTATGGATTCGTCATGTCTGTCTGTCCGTCCGTATGTCAAAGCCACTTTTTTCCGAAACTATAAGAGCTACACTGTTGAAACTTGGTAAGTATGTAGATGTATTCTGTGAACCGCATTAAGATTTTCACAAAAGAATAGAAAAAAACAATAAATTATGGGGGTCCCCATATTTAGAACTGAAACTCAAAAATTTTTTTTTTCATCAAACCCATACGTATCTGTGGATAGGAGGTCTTCAAAAATGATATTGAGGTTTTTAATATAATTTTTTTCTAAACTGAATAGTTTGCGCGAGAGACACTTCCAAAGTGGTAAAATGTCTGTAACTTCTAAAATAAGTGAATGATGAAACTAAAAAAAATATGTGATTTACATTATCATGTAAACTTCCACCGAAAATTGGTTTGAACGAGATCTAGTAAGTAGCTCGCCGGTGAAAATTTAAAAACACATGATGGTACGGAACCCTCGGTGCGCGAGTCCGACTCGCTCTTGCCCGGTTTTTTGAAGAACTTCACCAATAAGGTCACGGAGTTCCGACCTTTTGTTAGTCACCTTTCATTTATCCTCTCAAACTCTCAACATGACCAAACCATCTAAGTACAGAGTCGGTACTCTTTTCAATTGAATGTCTCTCTCTTTTCATTTTTTTTTCTTTATTATTGAGCCGGTAGTAGACACTAAGGGTCGTTGCTTCCGGTTTTCCATAATAAACATGGGAACAGAAAAAAACATTTATGAACTAAATAAACAATGGTTTTATAAAGATTTATGATATTAGAGATAAGATTTTTTTCTTTTTTTAGGGACCGTACCAAAATGGTAAAAAAGGAACCCATATGGTGCGACTCAGTCTGTCTGTCTGTCACAGCTGGATATCTCAAGAACTACTAATGCTATCAACTTGAAATTGGGAATAGTTTTAGATGACGTTTGCCCAACTATTTTGCAAATAAGAAAGAAATAAAAATACTTAATTTTTTTTTTGCAACCTGGTGGTCTTAAAAATCCGAAGTGGGGCTACTACTGCGGGGTATCATATGAAAGAACGCTGTTTGCACATTCACTAAATAGCACACTTTTTCGGAAATCATCAACAAAAATTACGTTCTATCGGTCACGAGATGGCGCTGACCTAAAACTGCAATATTCTACACCGCAGTGTTAAAATTCTCTGACGAATATAGGCCTCGCCAATGAAAATTTAAACACATATGATGGTACGCAACCCTCGGTACGCCAGTCCGACTCGCTCTTGACCGGATTTTTTTGTGGTTGCATCCCACACAAAATCTTGCTATGTATTTATTTTGCAAGTGGTGGTACATACTGTAACATCATCAGCATGGACGAAATGGATTTAATACGTATTATTGAAGCAAACTAAAAAACTCCGGACCCTAGATTTATATGGAACCAGTCCTACCAAAGGTAGGTATCACCTTAGGATTGGTCCCATAAATATCTGGTCCTAATAAAAAAAGAATAATCGAAATCGGTCGCCGTGGCAAAGAATTATTCGACCACACTAAATCTGAGTAGTGTTCTGTTTTTTCTTCAATTTAATTTAACAAAAATAATTATGCTGTATGAAAAAGGGACTCTGAAAACATTATTACAAAAGGTGCATAAATTATAGCCTTCAGAAACAAATGACTAACATAACAGCAACGGTATAAAATTAACACAAGTAAATGCAAAATTGTCCTGTCATGTTGAAAAATAGCTGGTTATTTATTAAAAGCTGAGAACTGTTTGGTTGTTGTTTTGTTTGTTCTGTCTTAAACCAGGCATAAAGTTCTGGCGACACTACGACTAAACGCGCACTGCGTTGCGATTTTTTTCTCATGTTCATACGAAATAAAATCGCGAACGCTAATAATATAATTTTTCAAGCGATTATTTACCGCAGAGCGCAGACTCTAGTGTATTGCTATTGTTCACAGATTATCGATTATTTTCCGCAATGATTATATTTTACGAAAGCTACCTAAAAACCTACAACCAATCCTTCAAACAAAAGTTATGACTAATCACACAAAACTGTGCATTGTACTGTGCATTGTAAGAGCAGTGGTGGCCAAGTGGTGACGGCAGCGACTTACGAGTTGTAGGTCATAGGTTCGAACCCAGACAGGCGCTTTACTTTGTGTAAATTAAATCATCACCACTGCTCTCAAAACGGTGAAGGAAAACATCGTGAGGAAACCGGCGGCATGTCCTAGAACCAAAAATTCGAAGACATGTGACATCTACCAACCAGCACTGGGCCCGCGTGGTGGATTACGGCCCACTCCCTCTCACAGAGAGGAGGCCCGTGTCCCAGCAGTGGGAACATTATAGGCTGATTATGTATGTTATGTTATGTGCATTGTACCGCCATAATACTCCACCCATTCTTACAAGTATATTTACTTTAATAGGCTCCAATTATATTAGCAGCGACCACCATACATTCCACGTATTTATTATTATTATTCGCTTAAAGAAAAAATACCATAAAAATTGCAAGTGTGCATGCAATATGCTATTAACATAGCACACATTATGGATCCTTAACCCTAGGTATGCGTCATTAAAAACTATAATTTCTCTGTGACTCACAACTTTTTTTGCTCATGTAACACATTTTTAGGGGTCCGTACCGATAGGAGCCAAAGTGTTCCCGCAAGCGCCTACGGAAATTCGCATACCTACAGGATGTTGAGGCTACGTAAATTATAGCTAATCGTTTTTATTTTCTTACTTTTTCGACCGGCTACCTACATCTGTGATATGGTCACAATTTTGCACGTACACATCAAGCAACGTTTTTTTTTCTATTTCCCGTAATTATACCTGGATCAATCCCGCACACAAACGGACCCTATTACTAAGGCATCACTGTTCACCTGGCCGTCCGTCTGTTACAGGGCTGTATCTTTTGAACTGTAATAGGTAGCCACTTGAAATTGTCACAGACTGTGTACTTCTATGACCGCTATATCAACAGATAATACAACAAAAAAGTTTAAAATTTAAGGGTTTTCTCTTTTTTTTTTATTTGAAATGGGTTTGCTCTTGACTCTAGTCTAGGTCAGAGGTGACAGAGACAAAGTCGACGATGGAGTGAGCTCACCCAGAAGAAGCCTGTTCACTCTTACTTTGAAGAGATTCGGGTTGTATGAGGTCGGAAACACAGGCGCAGGTAAAGAGTTCCACTCTTACAAGAAACGTGTTTTTTTTCTAAAGTATTTTTTTATATTTTGTGTTAAATATTGTACAGTGGTATATACAGACCCTTCATGTGCTTGAACGACTTGCGCTTGGCCGCTTTTTCTTTCATTTTCCGATATAAATCATAATTTCACACACAGAAAAAAAATAACTATTTCTAGGTATAACCGTGTACAGTTTTATCGGTAAGGTAATTAAAAGTTTTATTGTGACTGTGGAGTAATAAATTTATTATTTGTGGTTGGGGTGACCTATTACTCACGTTGTCATAAGGCGCGCGATTAGCAATGAATCATTGCAATGCAAGCTTTATGGGTCACAAATAGAATAGAATAGATTTTATATATTTCTTACCACAAATTACAGCTTAAAGTAAAATTAGTCTACAGATACAGTTTTGTACTTAATTTGTGGAAGACTGGCGCCTAAACTAAGTTTTTTAAAAAACCTGTAAGTCAGGTCACCAGGCCCCCTTAACAATTTATATATTTCACATATTGTACTGAAGACGTTTGTTTGAAATCACAGTAGTATTAATTCATTTATTATTTTAAACATTATTTTATTTATTAAAATTATATTATTTATTAATTATATAATTAAATATTGCAAATATGATTTTATATATTTTTATTTTTTTTTTTTTTTATCTAGGAAACATGCAAGGGCAAATGTTGGTGGATGGAGTCATTAAGGGGCTTACAGGACCGAAACACAAAAACCCAAGTTTTAGAAACAATTAAAGTATATGATCGATCAATTAAAGTTTATGAATCGAAGAGTTTCGGGTATACTATCAGCTAGAGCATAGGCAGGCGTATCCTAATGTCATCAATCAATAGCAATCATACCGCGATACACACATTAAGACATAATCATGGATTATTATGATCATGTCTACCAATACCATGATCTATCGGAAGGATAATTCGAGGGACCATTTTTCAGCAGAAAGCCAGTAAGTGCTGGCTGATGAGGGCAATACTGGCAATTGGATGTTCTAAAGTCAATAGAAACCCGACATTAACTTTTAACAACCTTTCCAGTAAACAACTTTAACACCCTTACCTTAATTATTAGGTAAGCAAAGTCATTACGGGTGGTAAGTAGGTAAAGTAGCCATTAATGCAAGTTTGCCGTGCCAATCGGCCGCCGTAAGACCTCCTGCCAAGTTGACCTAACCTTAATCTCGTTGTTGACCCGAATAGCAGTAAACCAAGAATTCTTAGAAGCTTTGTTGTTTATTAGTTTTTGAATTCAGCAATTTCTTGTTCTTTGGAAGGATAGAGGAAATTGTTTCTTGAAGTTCCTGCTGAAGTGTTTTTGTTTGTTCAGTTCCTAATTCTTAGTGTGGACTGTGACAATTTTGATTGAAGAATCAATATTAAAATTTGTGTCATTAACGCCATTTCCAAGTATTTCTGGGCTTCTAAAGCAGCTTCTAGCCTCATCCAACACGGTTGAATCTTAGTTTAGTTAATTTTATTTACTTTTGTAGCTACGTTGCTTCGCATCAATTTTGTATACATATGAAACATTTAACTAAACAGCGTGCATCGTTTAATATAGGTGATATTGTCATTGCAATTATGTACAGACGCCAGCACATCAAGCTACCCGAAACTGTCAAATTTTCACAATCAACTTTAATTTATTGACCGATAGCTTTAGCGATAAAGTTGAAAATCTATTAAAGAAATTTGACAGATTGTAGTAGCTTGATGTGCTGGCGTCTGTACAGTTTTAACATGAAGTTGCTCTGTCTACCTTTTTAGAAACAAAAATTGACAACCATTTTCTATTATGGACAAGCATTTTCTTTTCGCATATTTAAGAAAAAAAAATCTTTCTTTCTCAGATTTCAAAGTGGAAGGCTACCCAGTCCTCGTCTGGTTTCACGGGGGTGACTTCGTGCGAGGCAGCCCTAATAGTGTCAATCCGTTCCAACTGGTGCTAAAACAAAGGGTAATGAAACTTTTCCCGTAATCTATTATTATATCACAACTTTAAATGAAACTGACCTAGTTGAAGAAGTTTAAGGCTTGTGTAAAATTGTTGCAAAGATTGGTGTGAAAATAGGTGACATATGTAGATTTTGAATTTATTTTTGAAGTCGGTAAAAACTTGAACATAAATCCGAAAGTAATTTTCGTAGTTTCGACGTCTATTAACCAATTCGAACAATATTTAGCCTTAAATAAAATTGAAGTACCTAAGTTAGAAGTCATAATATAAAATAAAATATCTAGGTACTACTCCAAACATCAGTTCCAAAACTTTCGCGGCCCAGTCCTAAGTTACCTAACGATTGAAAATTTCAATGTCTTTCAATCAATAGAACTAATAAACTCAGTCAGAAAAAGCAAATAAACTAAATATTTTTCGATCCTATAGCTTTCATTCTCAATTTCCAGGTGATATTCGTGTCAGTAGCCTACCGGCTGAACATCTTCGGATTCTTCTCAACCTTCGACAACGAAGCTTCAGGCAACTTCGGTCTCCTCGACCAGGTGGCATCTTTGAACTGGGTGAAGAACAACATTGAGAGCTTCGGAGGAGACCCAGAAAACGTCTGTATCGTCGGCCACGACGCTGGGGCAGTCAGCGTCACTCTCCATCTTATATCCTCATACTCCGCCGGACTCTTCCAAAAGGCTATAGCAATGAGTGGAAACGCTCTGTCATCGGAATCAGTAAACATAGCCAGAAAAGAAATTGTGACTGTCGACAAAGTTGCAGTTGCGTTCAGCTGCTTCCGAAAACCAACGTACCAATTACTTGATTGTCTTAGAAGAGTACCCGATCAAGCACTCTTAGATATAGCTGGGCCGGTAGCTGAATGGAAACCTATCGTAGACGGTGGCTTTAGCAATATAACCAGTCCATTTTTACCAGAACTTCCCTCCAAGTTGTTCAAAGACGAGATTTTTTCACCAGTTCCTCTGTTAGCAGGATATACCAACATGGAAGATGGTCTCTTACTAGAAAAAGATGAAAGTGGAGATTCTGGTATCAGTCAAAGGGAATTCGATTCTATGAGAGAAGAAATCATCCTAGCTGATATTACTATTGACAACAGCTCGTGTTTCACTAATCAACATCATATTCAAGATGCTGTCGCATTCTTCTATAAACCCATCCCTCATACTACAAATGAAACAGTTTTGAGGAAACTGTTCGTGGATTTCTACACCGACAAAACACATGGCGCTACTACGTATCAGCTGGCCAGACATATTTGTCCGCATGCTCCAGTATTTCTTTACAGATTCGATCTGAAACCGTTCTCAGACATAGCTAATGAAGGACTCCCTGAATGGATAGGCGTCCCCCACAATTTCGACTTGATATACACTTTCGGGATGCCCTACTTAGCATTGCCTGAAGATCTAAGTAAATGGGACTATAGAGATAAAAGCATCTCAGAAATCATTATGAGGATGTGGTCGAATTTCGCCTGGTATTCAAACCCTACAAATTCCGGAGTAATCATAGATTGGCAATCTTACGAATTAGAAAGGCCCGGATATTTGATCATTGATAGAGCCAATTTTACAATGAGTACCCCAGCTACAGTTAATTACAAAGCTTTCGAGTTCTGGACGGACTTTTACCCAAAAGTTGTCGAAATTGGGACAAAGTGTTGCAAAGAAAACTTAGATGATTCCGGAGCAAAGTCCATTTTCTCATACAAAATTATACACAGTATATTATTATTGTATTCCACTTTAATTTTACTGTCATAACGAAGGAATCAACGTCAAAACACGGTTATTTTTGTATAGTCTATTGAAAGATGTATTTTAAGTAAAGCAGTATTTCGTCAGTACCAAATGAAATATTTACCTTCCAGAGAAATTATTCGTGCAAATAAAATTCTTTAAAAGTTATTGTTGTTTTTTCTAGGATCCCAAGGTCATGATTGCTGGTTCAATATGGTAAACTTGAAGGTCAAAGGTCATGATTAGCATTTAGATTCGTCACAGCAATGATGGCAGCATTTTGTGGTCTACAACCATAAACACGCGAGATTCCGAGAAACTGATTTTCTTGAAGTACGTCAACATTAATGCAATCAAAAATTTTATACGTCATCGCTTTATCGGTATGTGATAGATATAGGATTCCTGGTAGTCAGTTAAAAAGCAGACTTTCTTTCCTTTGTTAATTTCAAGACTTTAGGAAATCTACAGATAACTGCGACGTAAACATTGGGGATGCTTTCTTGGTATTTCCTTCTTTCATATTTACAGATACAGTACTCCAAAGGAATGGCAACTGGAATTCATATATATGGTATTTTTCTTCCGTAGATAAAAAATAAGATAAGATAGCCATCTGAAAATCATCTTTCGCCCATTGCGATGGTCCGACCAGATAAGCTCTTCTCTTGACACTAAATTTCATCTCATGCGCATCACCTGGCCAAGGATAGACAGAAATGGCGAAACATAGTCAGGGAAAAGATATTTTCAAGACCCTCAGTAATGAGGAGTACGACTTGAGGAGGAGGGAGGAGCCATCTTAAAAATCAAAAGAGTATATTATTTAAAACTACATCTATTCCAGCCTTAAAAGGTGCACACGAAAAACAAAACGCAAACTCATTCCGCATGCATTTCATGGCATACTTCCAGCACAATAGGAAAACGAACTAAAATTTTATTGGAAAAATAAATTGTACAAGTACATAACCTATTTCTAAACAATCGTTTTCGTGCTTAGAAACCATTAGTCACTAAACTTACGAACGCTCGTAACGTTCAAACGTCAACCGTGGCGATAAACTGTGGAACAGCATTTGGCTAATATTTCTGCACTCCATAAGTCTTGAAAATGTTACTTTAAAATAATGTTTTATATAATATTTTTCTTGTGTTGAAAGAATTGAGATAGGATGTTGAGAGTTTTTACATGCGGTTATCTATATCCACCAGACACATAAGACATTAGAAAAGTGGTGGCCCAGTGGTAACGGCGGCAGGATTAAAGCCAGACAGGCACTTTGTGTAAATAATTTCATCACCACTGCTCTCAAAACGGTGAGGAAACTGGCAGTTTCTAGAACCAAAAATTCAAAGACATTTGACAACTACCAACCCGCACTGTACCCGAATGGTGGATTACGATTTACGACCGTCTCCCTTTACCGAGAGGAGGCCTGTGTCCCAGCAGTTGGGAATATTATAGGATTATGCTATGTTATGTTATATAAGTGAGCAGTGGTGGCCAAGTGGTAACGGCCGCGACTTACGAGTCGAGTCGAGTCGAGTCGAGTCGTAGGTTCGAACCCAGACAGGCGCTTTACTTTGTGTAAATTATTTCATCACTACTGCTCTCAAAACGGTGAAGGAAAACATCGTGAGGAAACCGGCATGTCCTAGAACCAAAAATTTGAAGACATGTGACATCTGCCAATCCGCACTGGGCCCGCGTGGTGGATTACGGCCCACTCCTTCTCATCGAGAGGAGGCCTGTGTCCCAGCAGTGGGAACATTATAGGCTGATTATGTATGTATGTATTATGTTATGTATGTTATATAAGACATTTTGCGTGACCTACAAATGCAATGCCTCTAGGATTGCAGATGACTACAGACTAAAAAGTACAAGTAAACTAACAGTAACTTACCATGAAATTGTCCCCCTGCTCGTGATTTCTATGTCCAAAAACGAATCGGAAAGGCACAGGCTCCTCTCATAAACTATGAAGGTTTGAAATTTGCAAATAAATTTAAGTAGCTTAGGTCTTCTCCTGCTGCGTTCCAAAACGGGTATAATAATAGACGGTGGCAAGAAGGCTGCCAGGCTCAAGTGGGATTGGGCGGGTCACATCAGCCGCATGTAGGATCACTGCTGGGCAAAAGTTTCTACACAATGGGTGCCTGAAGATGGACGGCGCCGCTGAGGTCGACCCAGAAAGCGGTGGCGAGATGACCTGGACGCGTACCGCGAGGGCTGGTTTGAGGTGGCGCGGGAAAAGATTTCCTGGAATGACTTGGGGGAGGCCTTTGCCCAGCATCGGGATAATATAGGCAATAAAAATAAAAAGGTCTTCTTCTCCTGATAAACTTACAAAGCTTGAATGACACAAACAGGCGCAATTATTATAGGTATGTTGTGTGACGTCGAATAGGAAAATTTTGGACCGGACATCCTCGTGAAAGTAATTTTCTATTCACCATCAGAGACTTGGGGTATAGGGTGTCTCACTTATTAATGAAGGAAATAAAACGTTATGAAGAATAATAAAAGGTTTATACTTCGGCAATTTATTTCCGTCATGGTTTTGCAGAAGACATCAATTTTGAAGAAGTTATTGTGAATAAAAAGGAAGAAAGGAAATTTTTGTCCAGTAAATAAAACTTATAGTTTACTTATTCTTAATTATTTTACCTATTGTATAGTAATTTTATAATTATAAAAAACTTTTTACAAAAAAAACACTACAAATTAAAAAATTACTTTAATTTCGGAAGTCGGTGTCAATAAACGAAAATGCGGAACCAAAGCCACCGACTTCCGAAATTAAAGTTATTTTTTAATTTGTAGTGTTTTTTTTGGAAGTCGGTTGGTTTTTTTTGTAAAAAGTTTTTATTTTTCACTTTTTAGTGGGTCAGTTTGTAATTTATCTAAGTTACAATAGCCTAATGTCAGCTGGTCATCACATGTTACAAAATATTGCTTTTCCCGATGCTGGGACGTTAATTGTTGAGGAGTTCTCCTGGTAAGAACCAGGAGAACTCCTCAACAACCATTCACCATACGCATTGTGACGAGCATAAATTGTTTAGCAACCATATTAAAGTAATCGAATTGCAACCCGTGAAATATTTGTCATTGAGTATTTCCGATGGCCATCTGTGGTCTTCATCATCAGCTCCACTTTACCAAATGATGATTTCCGAGAGCAAATGCTCAAGTTACTTTAAAAAATACCCAAATCGCTATAGGTTTGCCTATAAAATTTGAGGGTTTCCCTCGATTTCCATGGGATCCTCTCATCAGATTCCAACTTGATGATAATGGGACCACCTCGAGAGTATACCCTTTCAAACAAAAAAAAGAATTTTTAGAATCGGTTTAGCCATCTTCGACTAATCGGTGAACATACATAAAAAAAAAAACATACAAATTCGAACATATAACCTCCTCCTTTTTGGAAGTCGGTTAAAAATTAATTTACAGACGCCAGCACATCAAGATACTAGAATCTGTCAAATTTCTTTAATAGATTTTTAACTTTATTGCTAAAACATAGGGTTCAAAGTAAATTTTTCGGGTAGGTTGATGTGCTGGCGTCTGTACAGTCAACAGCAAAAGTAGATGATCAAAGTCAGAAATTCAATATTAATGAACGGAGTTCGCGTCAGAACTGTGTGGCGTCGAAGTGATTCAAAAGTATTCTACGTAGTAAATATTCTAAGTAGTAGTACACTTCGACGCCACACAGTTCTGACGCAAACTCCGTTCATTAGTATTGAATTTCTGATTTTGATCATCTACTTTTGCTGTTGACTGTACATAAACAAAACTGTAAAACGGACGGTGGGGTTTCTTGCTCATTCTTCTCCATACGAAAACTACCTTTTGGAAGGGGCGACTAGAAGCAATTCTATTTCATTGTAAATGTTGACGATCAAAAGTGGCTTTATGTGTCTATTTGAAATAACTGCTTTGACTATTTAGTTACATTATGTATTCACAAAGTCTTTGAAAACCATTTCATAAAATCAAATACACGTGTCATAGCAAATGGACACGATAAGTTAAAAAGAACAATATACAGGTTTTTACTTACAATATTATGTCCATTTTAATGTACGAGTAGGTATGTACGTCAACAAAAGAGATAAGGATGCAGGATCGTCGGATATAGTTGCAGTTTAGTAAGAAACCTCCCGAACTACCTACCGGACCTTTAAACCTTTACCGGCTTACATCTTACAAAAATTGACCCTTCGCTACTGTAAGTTAGCGCCTCAAGCTACGATAGCTTAATGGGATGGGGTTATTTTTTTTGAGCTAGTAGCACACCCGCCATTGATTTTACTATCCTTGCTTGTGGACTAGCTTGATGTGGCCGGCGAAGCTATTCGATTGGCTAGTGAGCAGTGAGTGACCGCAACCACATGTACTGGCTTAAAATTATCTGGCATCATGTAAACAGCACTAGCATATGCCAAGCCAGGACAGCAAGCCAGGATAATATATAGTCCTCCAGGCCGTATTTCGGCCTTGGCGGCTACCTTCAACGATGACTAGCCTTCGGCGCGGGAGATATTATAGTGCTCAAGTGTGTGCGCAGACACAGGTGCACTCCCTCTTCCCTCACTCTCATAATCCGATGGGACGACAATACGACACGACCAGAGAGAGATCAGGCGCAGGACCAACGGCATAACGCGCTTTCCGAAGCACGGGCGTATCACACCACCAACTTCCAAACTCCGGGCTGTTAATAAGAAATTCCTAATGGAAAAACTCAATAACACTTTACATCCGATCCGGGAATAATACCAGGATAAGATAGTATACAGAGGTTTTAGCTTGCTATCCTAGATTTAGAAAACTAGCCTCGTATGCTTCGCGCTTATGGGATAAAATTATCGTCTTGTGATCTGTGGAGTCATCACCAAGTCTATGACTGGCTAATTATTTCTTAAAAGCAAGGCGATTCACTAATAACAACATTACAATCATATCTTCCTCAATTAAAAAAAACATTTTTAGCGACGTGTTTTCCTGTGAGCAGAATTTTTTATAACAACGTTATGCAATGATGCTTGACGTTTCCTTAAAAAATCCTCGCAGAAATTGTTCTTCCGAATTCTGGTTATTAACTAAGGCAGTTGTTACTTATTTGATAACGATAACCTATTGTGATGCTTCCGCGACAAAATAAAATAGATTCACCCTTTCTTGATTAGGTACCATTTTGATTCCATAAAAAGATATCCGGTCAAAATGTCGTGAGGAAAGCTTTTATCGTGAATGTGAATGGCTGTAAGAGCAGGGGAAGACTGGAGAAACGATGGATGGACCAAGTAAAAGATGAAAGACGGGCGGAGAGTAATGGGTAGCTCACCGTCCGATCAGGACCAGGCCCGTGCCGGACGGCGCGTACGTGTTCCACGCGCGCCTCAAAGAGATGTCAGCATCGAGGAGGGGCCCCATAGGGCCGAAGCCTGCCGGGTCAGCGGGATTGTCCGAAAGGGTTACGGCTGGCCCGGAACATAAAGGGCTAAGGAAGGAACACGGGTGGGTTTTAGTCAGTAAGAGTCTGACACTCCCTTCCGCTCCACCCAGAGCGGGAGGGGTCATTTGATGATTTCCCATCCGCAAAAAAAAAAAAAAAAAAAAGGGTTTGACTGCCGAGATGACGATTAATAGAGAAGTATGGGAAAACTGTATCCAGAACCGAATCAACAGTCTATCGTACTCTAAAGGTGCTAAATGCCCTTCTGGCAACCCTGAATAATGATGTCTTTGCGAATGAATGGATTAAAATTATGCGTATATGTCTGGTGTTCTGTGAGAGAAAGTATGAAAAAATATAAATGAGTTTAAAATATATTACTTATATTAATGTCAACGTGTGAGAGCAGTGGTGGCCCAGTGGTAACGGCCCCGACTTACGACGTGTAGGTCGTGAGATTCGAACCCAGCTAGGCGCTTTAATTTGTGTAAATAATTTCATCACCACTGCTCTCAAAACGGTGAAGGAAAACATCGTGTGTAAACCGGTTTGTCCCAGAATCAAAAATTTGAAGTCATGTGATATCCACCAACCTGCACTGGGCCCGCGTGGTGGATTACGGCCCACTCCCTCACACAGAGAGGAGGACTGTGTACCAGCAGTGGGGACATTATAAGCTGATTATGTATTGACAACGTAATTACTGCCTCTATGTCAATTAATGTAATTGGTGTTGTAGCGTCTTAACTACA
Source organism: Oligia latruncula (assembly GCA_948474745.1). Classification (NCBI taxonomy): domain Eukaryota; kingdom Metazoa; phylum Arthropoda; class Insecta; order Lepidoptera; family Noctuidae; genus Oligia; species Oligia latruncula. Next base: position 11,889,019 of record OX419702.1, on the reverse strand, counting down.
AATAAATAAATAAAACTAATGGAAGAAAAATACAATACGCCGAACCCGAAATAAATTGGGATAAAAGCAGGAGAATGATGATGATGGTGACGAAAAAGATATCCGCAGCCAAATCGCGTAACACACAATCAATCACAATCTGAATCATTTTGAAGGATATGGCTTAGCCATTGCTTCGTATGTTCGAAAAATGTGTCTGCTCAACATCGTAAATAACGCAATGAATGTTGTTGAATTGTCCAAATGAAACCCATTGCTACTGATGATAGTGTGTTACTAAACAAGCAAATACAGGCCATATACATTGTTGTTATAAACAGAATAGTTATTTTCATAGTCTATAAACACTAAGCTATAAAGAGATGCTATATGCTACGGTGTTACAAATCTACAAATTGATTTTGTTAAAGGAAGTATAAATATCAGCTGATAGCGTAATACTCTCTCAGTTAAATTCGTCATACCTTTGGTTTGTACGATTAGTGCTATATTAGAATACAATGAAGCTGTTACTATTGCTATATGTTGCGTTCGCAGCGAGTGGAATAAACGCATATGTGAGTATTTAAAGCTGGAGTTTGTTTGAACGCGCCAATTTCTGAAACTACCAGTCGGATTGGAAAAAATATTTTTGCATTTTATAGACCAATGTTTGAGGAAGGCTATAGGCTATTTAACATAGCGCTAGGACTCTTAGGAGTAGAGCAAAGGAATGCGTTAAGTGGAAGGAACAAGGCTGCCAATGACGATGATGATGACTCAAAAACGTACCTCATTCGAATAAAAACTGGAAGTGTAAAAGAAAAAGAGTAGATATTCTAGTTTGTAAAACGATGAACAAATGAGGTTAAGTTTGTAATTGAAAACTCTTTGAAAGAAAGGTTCTCAGCGCGATTTTAGACAAATATCCCGGGGGACTACTTCACCATCATCATCATTTCAGCCAAAAGACGTCAACTGCTGGACACGGGCCTCCCGAATTAATCGGTTGAAATAACCCGCTGAAGATTCGGACTATTCTTGACTCGACAACGCTAGCAGATGTATCATCATCTGCCTAGCCTTTTCCCAACTATGTTGGGCTATGTCGGCTTTCACTCTAACCGGATGCAGCTGAATACCAGTATTTTGTTGGCAGATGTATATATAACGTAATTACGAGTATGTAAAGCTTCACAACAAAAAATAATTTGATTAAGATAATAATTGAATCTTATTTCCTTCTCGCAGGTGGCAGAAGTAACAGACATATTGAAACTAACACAAAAAATTAATCAATACGTCACAGAATGCATCAATGAAGGAGAATACGAAATGAACGGGGATGACGTCACAGAAATATTTTCCGGCGAACGAAACAAAGAAATAGCAGCCATGGAGAAAGTAACCCGTTGCTTCTTTCATAAAGCAGGCATTTTGGAACCCGATGGCAATTTAAACTCAGATGCTGCAATGGCTATACTAACTTTAATAGGCGTTGAGAAGAATGACGCAGAGGAACTTCTTCAGAAGTGTACAACTCTTACTGGTTTTGATGCTAAAGATATGGCTTATGCGATCTTCAAATGTTTTGACAGTGGTGTTAGAAGCTGAAATGTGCTTAAGGCCCTTTTCACACGTCAGGGTGACGGATACCAGAAGGCCAATTCCCGTAATTAAAAACGTTCAAAATCTAGTCGCAATCTCATCTCGGCGACCATCAATGTCAAAAACTGGTCGAAAATTTAGGGAAATTAAAGGTACGAGTATTTTTGATAGATTCAGACTGTGAACGTTCTTAAAATTACGAGAATTGTCCCTCTGAGGACCTAGACAAGTGACGATCATTTTTAAAGCATATTTTAACAGCACTATTCAACGGGATTGGCATTAGTTTTTCGGTAGCTTATGTCGTCTCATGCATTTTTGGCTTTTTTATGGTCGTTATCGCTGATAGTGTCACTTTGTCTAGACCCCCTGTAGCAAAAAAATGTATGATTAAGTCGGGTGAAATATATATAGATAGTTGTAAGAACTTCCATATTAAGCTTGTCCAATGTCTATGTACAGTCAACAAAAGAGATAAGTATGCAGGATCGTCGGATATAGTTGAAGTTTAGTAAGAAACCGATGGATGTGGTCGACTGAAATTTAAGTTGATAAATGAGCTGTTTATTTTCTAATAATAAAATAAAATTTTGTTCGAGAACATCCATCGGTTTCTTACTAAACGTCAACTATATCCGACGATCCTGCATACTTATCTCTTTTATTAACCGTACAATACTGTGTATATATAGCCGGCTACCCGACAGCTTAACCATATCTATGTAAAAGATTGATCATCTGGCAGTATTCAAATTATATGAAAATCCGATAAACATGATATTTTACTGACCCTCTTAAAAAGTCTGCAACTAAATGGCAAGATCATCATGCTCAATCCATCCATACTAATATTATAAATTCGAAAGTAACTCTGTCTGTCTGTTTGTCTGTCGGTCTGTCTGTCTGTCTGTCTGTATGTTACCTTTTCACGCCTAAACCACAGAACGGATTTCGATAAAAAGAGATGACAGAGAGATAGATTGCATCCCGGGGAAGGACATAGGATAGTTTTTATCCCCATATTCCGAAATTCGACACTTAGGTATTAGGTATGAAATGAAATGAAATGAAATGATTTTATTTTTTGTAAGTAGGTTTGTACAAACACTTTTACACGTCAATCATGTTTTTTTTTTAAACTAGATGAAGTCGGCGTTTCCTATCTGACTACTCTGAGAAGAAAGGCCGAAACAAACTCAGAGGTCACAGTCTCTTTTAAAGTCCAGACATAATCTTGGTCAGGTTATATGAAGACCATGTAGATCGATGTCTGAGGTGGTCTTTTGAGGAAAGAACCACACAGATTGAGAGGACCTGTCCAGTCAGTGCACGCATTTGTCAAAAATCGTGCAGCTCAACTCAAGTATTCGGTATTCGGGTGAAACCGCGGGGCGCTGCTAGTAGTCTGTAGAAAAACAAAAAGTTTCGTACCATAGGTTTAGTAATTAAACCTGAAAAGCCCAGTATTTATTTTTTCATAGTTTATAAATATAGAAAATAATATAGGCAAGTACAGCCGTCAGCACATCAAGCTTTAACAATCTGTCAGATTTCCTTAATATTAGATTTCAACTTTATCGCTAAAGCATAAGGTTCAAGGTTGATTGGGAAAATTTGACAGTTTCAGGTAGCTTGATGTGCTAACATCTGCACATAGCCATTTCTCAAGATGAGGTTCCAAGCTCAGCTACAACAAGTAACAGCCGGTTTGGAATTTTGCCATAATTACCATTCTTGGCAAACAGATAGGTAGATGACCACAGTATATTGCTCTTACACAAGGACGTAAAGTAACATAATTAAATTATAGCATAATATTATGATCATCACGGAAATTTTCCTCGAGCGGCATGCAAAGGTATATATTTCATACAGGTTTCGCCAGTTTTGATAATTATAATCTTGTACTAATAATAAAGCTGAAGAGTTTGTTTGTTTAATCTCTGGAACTGCCATCGGAGAATTTTAACACTGTGTACTGCGGTGTAGAATATTGAAGTTTTATGTCAGCGCCATCTCTTGACCGATAGTGGAACTAATGTAACTTCTGTTGATGAGTTCTGAAAAAGGGTGCTATTTAGAGACTTGGTTTTATTTTTCCTGTAATCTTTACATAAACTTCTATCACATAGAAAAATCTGGTATGATATTTTTTTTACTTTCATCAAAAGTCGAAAAATTTAAAAAATGTTTGAGAATATGCAAACTGCGCTCTTTCATAATAATATGATACCCCACATGCCCTAGTAGCCCCACTTCGAATTTTTCAGACCCCCTTTCAGTCCCTGTTACAAAAAAATATACATATATTTTTATTTCTTTCTTATTTGCAAAATAGTTGGGCAAACGTCATCTAAAAATATTCCAAATTTCAAGTTGATAGCATTAGTCGTTCTTGAGATATCCAGCTGTGACAGACAGACAGACAGACTTAGTCTCACCATAGGGGTTCCGTTTTTACCATTTGGGTACGGTACCCTAAAAATTTGCATTTGTTAGACTAATTCTTGAGGAAGGTTACAGGCTAAACATCGCGCTAAGACCCTTTGGAGCCAAACAAGAAGAACGTTAAGCGAAAACGAAGTGATAGTGCGGGCAGGCGATGCGATGCGACAGGGTGGGTCGGGGAACAAGAAACACGCGGACGAAGTCGCGGACAGAAGCTAGTAATTAAAGTAACAGAGCGAACCTATTGCTATTTTAGTTTGTTCAACAATAAGTAATTCCTAGAATTTCTTGAATGGAAAACCCACAGATATACCTAGATAGACCTAGATAATACAAGGATCTGTATGAAAACCAAGCGTGGCATTTTTTGACTTCCTACTATGACGTCACAAGCACTATTTAGTGATGGGAAAATCAAATCAATTCAAAGACATTGAATTGATGGTGCTGCGTGCGGCACCCATCTTGCCCACCACCCCTAGCGCCAGCGCTAACGCTCACCCAGCCAGGAGTACCTACACAGGACTGAGTGCGAAAGTGGCGGCATACGATTTTTGTACGTAAGCTGGGCACGCGAAGTAGTTGCTCTTGCGTTATCTAGGTGTATCTATATCTGTGGGAAAATCCAATAACACTTTGCCCAGACCAAGGATCGAATCCATGAAGACAAACATTTAAGTGGAGGAGTGCTATACATTATCGACCGGCACACTAATTGTGTAGATAGATAACACACACTTTCAATCCCAATCTTAATGATTTTGAAGGATATTGCTAAACCATTGCTTCATATGTTCGAAACATTTGTCTGCTCAATAACGGAAATAACGCAATGAATGTTGTTGAACTGTCAAAACGAAACCCATTGCTACTGTAAGTACAGTCAACAGCAAAAGTAGATGATCAAAATCAGAAATTCAATACTACTGAACGGAGTTCGCGACAGAACTGTGTGGCGTCGAAGTGATTCAAAAAAATGTGATTGTAAATTATACCAAACATTTACTACTAGTGCAGCTACCATATATTCGTGATCAGTTTTGACTCCTATTGAATTTCTGATTTTGATCATCTACTTTTGCTGTTGACTGTACGTTAACCAATTACCCCCGCAAGGAATCAACTTTCAACATCGTAATCCTGTCTTGGATTTATAGAGCTATAGCTATGAAGAACAGGGTGTAAAGTTCACTCATCCTCCATAGAAAAGGTTGTCATATCTGGTGTTCAACTGCCCGACGATTAATATATGCTAGTTGCGCGGTAAACTCTGCTTGCGCGATGCAGAATTTTGCGTGACGTCAGTATGATGCATAGATATATGAAAGAAGATCATGCATAGTTCGCATGTGGCGATGAGGATGCCAAAACAGATTCATCGAAGGCTTTCGAGTAAAAAAGTCTTAATTTATTACTAACGGAGGATAACAGGTAAACATGTTAGTTTTTATGTTATCTTAATTTGCATATTTGGAAATATTATAATCTCTACAATTTTCCTTGTAGGTTTTAGATGTATAAGCGACACTTATTAATTACGAAGACTTAAGTACGGTATTGTAATCTCCTTAGGAAGGACTGACTTTTGTCAGCGGCTTCGCTCGCGTGGATCTCGAAAATTATCCGGGACGTACTACCGGGATTTAAAATATCCTATGTCCTAACGGTCGGTCACAGTCTTTATGTATTCCTTTCATCCAAATTCCTTCAGTCATTATCGGCCGGACTCAATTACTTATCTATCACCAGTTATGAAATACTGAAGTAGAAAAACCTATCTATCTCTGGTTTTAACGTCCCAATACTTTAGCAGAAGGTAGCGATAGTACAAAAAAAAAGAAAAAAATACACATTTTGAAGACACAGTATAATTTATTTATTCCTACAATTGTTTACACGTTACATTTCATTTAAAAGTAAACGATATACATTTATAACTGCAACAATCACTTACAGGCTTAACACCACATGCACAGTTTTATTTACATTATACATTTTTATTTTGCAATAAAAATGTAGGTACACAGAAAAATTTAATGTGTGTGTGTGTGTGTATGTGTGTATGTAATGTAATGTGTATGTGTAAAACTGTACAGTATGGATTAAAGATAATTTATGATACCTAAATCAATGCACGGAAATGTCTACTTTTAAAGCGCAGGACTGTTAATTTCTGGTCTCACTGTCTAGACCACACTGCAATTTCTATGAAAAGTGACGTTGCTAACGAGGAACCAGTACAAACAATTGTTGTAGTAGTCGTCGACGACTATAGGCCTTTTTTTTATTTTTATTTAACGTGGAGAAATGCTCATGCATTCTGCACTACCACGGGGAGATAATGCAGTTATGTGGGACTCTAACCCACTAAAACTCCAAGGTGTCCTCCTCTGCCGCTTATGGCGGGAACACGGGCACGCGTTAGCACTCATCCGTGAACCCGCCGCGGCTGTCCGTCACCGGACCCTCCTCCGGGGAGTACTCCCCTTCACCGGCGCACCAGAACACATAGCACGCCGTGACCACCCCTGGGACCAAACCAGCACATGGGCGCCAGACGACCCCGTATCTGCCACCCTTGGTCCCCCTGCGACGGGTCAGGTCATTGGCCCCGCCGCCTGCCTATTTTCGGCCGCAGAGGTTAGGGAGAGTGGCGAACGTCATACCAACACTCCTCTTCCCCTGCAGCCCCATCACGTCCGCCATCGGACGGTGGCGACCCCGTCAAGGCCGCGGAAGGTAGGGAGAGCGGCGCACCGCAATACCGGCACTCCTCTCCCGCCGCGGCCTCTAACCCCCAGCCGCGATGCCTCCGATACGATATCGCGGCCCGCCTCAGTTGCGATGTCGCCCAAGCGGCACCGCAACCTACTTGTTGGCCGCTACGTCGTCGGCTTATAGGCAAAAGCCCTGACGAGCGGCCCCTCCTCAGGTTCCTCTTCGCTTCACCGTGGGTGTCCAAGCCACGGCTACTGAGCCCCCCCGCCTCGACAATGCGGGAACCCACCGGGGGGGCGACTATAGGCCTCGTACGATAGTTGACGAGCCTACGGCTAATAAGCCTCGTACGAAGGTATTTGGTGAGGTTGGCTACAGTGATCGTGCAGGAAGATAGGTAATACAAAGATGTAAGTGCGATGTAGAACGTCTTCGTACAAACAATACTGGACTAGCTAATGTTGTGATAAAAACTTAGATGAAACCCAAGCAATATCAAGGTTGCTATCGGAGTTTGACTAGGTTCGGTAAATGAAACTGAGAAATAAATATTTGTTACGACTGCAAATCATATTTAGATCACACACAACCTGGGGGCCTAAAACGGCCACTATGGAGAATCATAAAAGGATAACATTATGAATTACCTATAATATGGCGAAGACAGTCCGTGTTTTTATTTTTTTCGCTGCACTACGTAGGTACAATCAAAGAGATTGGGATTGGATTTGTATTTTAGCACAGACTAAAAAAAATATCTGAAAAATGATTCACCAATGGGATTTGGTACGATTAACTTAACAGTTAACTGTCCATTATGTTATCCTTGTATGATTCTGCCAAAGTGGCCTTTTTAGGCCCCCTGACTTGCAAATTGCAACGTAAGAAATTTGGCAGAAAAAAATAAAGTTTATTTGCGGTGAAAATGACGCAGACAGAGAACACAAACACAAAACATAACAGTTTGGGGAAAAATATGAATCACATCCACACAAAACGGCCATAGCTCAGCATAATGTTAGGACCTTAAGCAGGACAGAGCCCCAGCCACATATCTATGGCCCCAGCGCTGGGTTTCAGCGACAGCTGGCGTTGACGTGACGACGTCAACCTACACCGGTTGACGTCGTCACGTCAACGCCGGCTACGAAGAGATTTAAATAACCCAAAAATAAATACACAATACCTAGGCCAAAATGTTTATATACCTAATGATAACATTCCGGGCAACGAGCAATCTTAATTTCGCCGGCTACCCTGATCCTTTCGCCTGAACATGAAAGTTCAAAAAGTTGCATGGCAGATCATTACCACCAAGTATTTGGCGGAATAACCACAAGCGTATGAGTTTTCCACCTTGAGCTTAAGATCTGCATAGTTACCCACACCTTCTACAATACGCATAAGTACTTGTTTAAAGGTAAGCATTACGATTTACGAGTATTTCGGTGACTAGGTCGTCGAGTCATCAAGGAAAAACACCTGGATTGATTGATTAAGGCGCAGTAAGGAAAATTTTTAGGTAATTGACAACAGCGCATCGCGGCAACAAATAAAGGCTCCTACAAACAGGCGCGACACGCGATAAAATAAAAGACAGCTGAAATTAGCCGCCTGTTTGTAGGAGCCTTAAGGTTCAAAACAGCGATTCGTTTAATGTTAGTTGAATCGAATGAGTAAAACAAAAGTAAATTGAAAATTTGAAAATAAAGAATAAATGCACGGGTTAGTGGAATAATTTTTAGGTATTTCTTTAATTTATTGAATTCCCTTTACATAAAATATGATAATTTTACGCTCAACATTATGAGAATGATGCGCTGTTTTACGATTGTTTGATCATGGTACTATTTTATTTTATGAAATATTTTTGAGTAGATAAGTCTTTTCATTGAACATTTGACAATACACCCAATTTTCTTCTGACTTGTAATATGTGTACGCCTAACTGTAGGACAAAAAATTAGCATTTTACGGTATCCTACGTTTGGGCAGTGCCTTAAAGGCTCCTTCAAACGAGAGCGAGACGCGATAAAATCGCGAGCGACACAAAGGCACCGCTCGTAGCGCGACTTGCGATGCCTTTTGTGTCGCGCGCGATTTTATGGCGTGTCGCGCCTGTTTGAAGGAGCCATAAAGGTGTCACTACGGTGAATATACAAAGCGTCTTAAGTAGGTATGTACCTAGTGACGAATTTATACACTCCTGCGTAGTAGCAGGAATCCCCTAGTACATAAACGGATTACCCTTTAAGTAAAACAGGAAACAGCTGCAGGACAAACTATTTTCCGGGTAGGTTTAAATTAAGCTCTCGTCTCTTATGAACACGAACTTATTACCTACAATATAATATATGTATACCTACCCATACAATATCTGCATAATTATAAATTAAAATCACTTTTCGTTTACGTCTGTGTGGCCACATTATTCTTTTAAACTACGCAACGGATTTTGAAGCAGCTTTCAACATCATTTAGAGAATTAATTCCGGAACGTTTGTGTGTATAAAACTTACATAATTATAACAAAAATCTCCATCTTTTGTTCATAATTTTATTATGTTCTTGTCTGGTCAACAACGTACCTAATGAATGTTGTGGACCTGCCAAGTGTTTGAGAAATCTTTTACGAATATGTCAACATAATCAGCAGTTTATAGCATACCTCTGCTGGACCTATAAATAGACATTGCACTCCAAGCGATCTTTGGGAAAAAGTAATCAAGGCCAGACATAATACTCATTGAAAAATAACATACTTACGTAAATGTAGGTAGATACGAGAGAGCGCAGGAGCACCCAAAATACACGCAAAAAGTGGGTAAACGTATTGTTGAAACGGTAAATTAAATCAAATGAACATAAACACTAGTAATTTGTATAACAACAAACCGGTGTGAACATACCACGGGTGCTCAGCCTGAGTTTTCCTCAACCAAGTTTTTGTTTTTTTTTTGTACCTACTAAAATTGACGGTATAACCAGTCTCTTTTTAACCGTGGATCAGAGTGCTCGTTTTTTGAATTCTAAAACGAAAATTATATTCACAAGAATGAAGATGCTGGTAAGTTTGTTTCAAAATAATAATGAATTGAAATTCGAATGATTTTGAAAGTGTGTTTTCAAGCCAGTGTTTATTTTTTTAATTAGTTTCTTAAGTTGTGTTAGTCATGTTAACAATGGATTTTTAAAATAGGTTGTCATTCATAAAGTTAGATGTTTAATTAAAGATTAGAAAAACGTAACGAGTTACGACTAAAGAACAATAATTGCTGATGTTAGTCATAGATTAGCAAGATGGAATGATTGACAGCAGACAGACTAAGCATTGCTCTTATTGGATACATTTTATTGTAGGTAAGATATTAATTTGTCACAAAGTAATACATATTTTTCTACAGCTATGTTTTTATAGGTATTTGTATCATCATATGAATACCTACTATAAATGCAAGAATTCGTGACATCGTTAAACTAAGACGACTCACTGACCAAAACCTGCAAAACTTGATCTTGACGAAAGTCGTCTAAGCTATTATAATGTATATTATGCTCAAAAACGGTTCATATTAATATATTAATTTGTTAGTTGTCATATTGACGTAGTTAAGTAGTTAGTATTTGCTAAGGTCAACCGTTTTCTCAAACGGTTGACCTTAGCAACCAGTGTTTATATACCTAAATGCTAGCTGACCCAACAGACGTTATCCCATTTTTTATTCGAAAGACACGTGGCGCCATCTATTATCATAATAACGTTATTGTTGTTTTCCTCGGGAACAGGCCTTTTTTTTGGGGATGAGAGGTACCCTATGTTCGTTTCTGCACACCTGACAACGTATATGCAGAATTTTAGGATGATCGGTTCAGTGGTTTAGGCGTGAAAAGGTAACAAACAAACTTACTTTCGCATTTATAATATTAATAATAATAATAGTTAGGATTTGTGAGACGCAGGTGCATTTAATCTGACAGTTCGCCAAATCCACTTATTTAAGGTATCTAGGAGTAAGAACTCATTGATCAGCATCTTAACTGGCACCCCCATATAGTCAAAGTCACGTCCCGCATAAGTAAGCCAATACATAAATGTTTTTTAGAAGTTGCGAAACTCTGTTGTTATCGAAACGCTAAAATTAGTATATTTTGCCCTATCTAATCTTACCATAAACGGACATCCGTTTATGGTTAGATTAGATAGGGCAATATATATACATATATATATAATACACCCAGTAAACATCCGTTTATGGTTAGATTTAGATTTATAAAGTTCATTATCAGTGCAAATTACCCAGCAGAAGATCCTCAGTGTTATCATAACTTAGTGTTTGGAGATAATTTTATTTGTTTTATTTATCCATTTATTTCAGGCAGCAAGAATAGAATAGAATTGAATAGAATACTCTTTATAATGTACACCATATAAATTACAGACATAAATATAGAAACTGTACAAAGGGTGACACAGTGGGCGGTCTTATATCGCTAAAAGCGATCTTTTAAAGACAACCTTTGGATGGATTAAAAAGGGGAAGGACAGACAAATACTGTAGGTAGTCTGTGGTGTACCATTTACATCATACAATAAATACACAAATAAAGTATATTATACTAATCTAAATAAATATATACATACAATAAAAAACATGAAACAGGAGCAAAGAAAATATAATGATGATGTTTAAGAAGAGATGAAGTGCTTTTTAACCATAATTCAAGGCCCATAAAACACATACAATATAGTATTAATATAACTTAAAAATACTATAAATACATACAACATTATATTTACGTACACTAAAAACTAACGCACACGAAGTATCTGTCTGTAGTGTCTGTCAGATCTTCTTCTTCTTAGCGTGTCGATAGCAATCTAAATGGACTCGGCCCAGAATTCGGCTACTTGTTTGGCGCCTTCACCAGCGTCCATCAGTTCCTGTAACGTGCAATTGACAGGACACGCAGGACACGATATTAAGTGTCCCATCGTTTGTGGAACAGCACCACATTTACATTCCAGGGCGGAGTAGTCTATGAATCTCCACCTGAACAGGTTTTCCTTGGTTCGGCCAACCTGGGTCCGGACAAAGAGACTTCCAGGACAAGACTTCCAGGTTACCCAAGGTAACTCATGTCCAGGTGGGAGGTCTTCAGCGGGTGGGATGAACTGTTTGGGTAAGGAAGCACTGTCTCGCCACAGCATCAGTCTCTTTTGTGATGGTTCGCCAGTGAGTGGAACGACACACTTTAAAAAACTGTTTCGGCTTTTCAGCCTTTGTGGCACAAGGATGTTGTCGTGCAAAGGGTGTCGTGTGTCGTAGACCATTTTGGGTCTTTCGCTGGAGCTTGCCACCGCTCTGCGAACCACTGGTGGCGCTATTCCTGCTAGTGGATACATTATTTGTACCAGGGTTGGTTTTAGGCAGTCAGTGTTGATCCGGCCGGCACGTTTCATTCAAAGCTGTATCCACCAGCTTTTCATGAGCAGAACGTTTCCACACGGGGCACACGAATTGTCCCGCAGAAAAAGATAGCGCCAGTCCAGTAGTCCGCATAACGTCGGTGAAGCACCCCATTTCGATGAGACCAGTCGACGAAGAAGACTGTTGCGAGTGTGCACCTTCTGCTTGATATTCTTGCAGTTTTTGCTGAATGTTAAAGACCTGTCCAGGGTAACACCAAGATATTTAGGGGAGTTGCAGTGCTCGATGGACAGTCACCCCAAACGATGTTAAGTTTGCGGCCCGCCTCTCTATTGCGGAGATGAAATATGCAAGACTGGTTTTTGCTCGAATTTGGCTTGAGTGAATTAGCGGAGTAATATGTGACTAAGTCACCAAGAATGTCTGATAAGTGGGCCTCAACCTCCTCAAAGGTGGTGGCTTGGGACGTGAGGGCAAAGTCCTCTGCATAGAGGAAGCGGGACGTGTTGGGGCTGGACGGTTGGTCCTTAGTGTAGATATTAAAAAGAAGCGGTGCCAGGACACTACCTTGAGGTAGGCCGTTTTTCTGTGCTCTCCAACGACTTCTTGCCGAGAGATGGTGAACCTGAAACCGACGATTGTGGAGGAGTTCTCGGAGTATTCGGACAAAGTTCTGATCGCTTATGTCGGATAATCCCCATTCTTTCTCACTACACTCACCCTACACCTACTCACTACATACACACACACACATCCTACACACATACACTCAGACCCTACATTAATTCACCACACCACACAGTTATACGTCTTTCATTTGTGTTTCCTTTATATAAACAAATTAATAATAGGTATATAATTCTGTTTTGTTTTACGCTATTTGCTTATTGTTGAAACGTCCCGATTTAGTATACTTAATATGGCTTTATTTGTAACGAAGATTCATTGACTCCTACAACACAGGCACCTACACCTAGTTTAGGAGTCAGAGTATTATAATTATTATGACCTAGTTTTATGCCTTAGATGCTCTTCCTCTTAGTCTTTGGATATTGTAACGTGATGGCTTTCGGTGAAATAAATAATTTATTATTTAGTTAACATCTACAAGTTTTTGAACAAATACAAGTAGGTATTAAGAAGGCTCATCATTTTCACGACAACGCGAACTACACTTCGCGCGCTGTCTAGCACTCCGCTCGGTGTCTCACCGCACAAAAGAGTACACGAAGTGTGTTCGCGTTATCGCGACAATGAAGTTTTCGTCCGGGTGTCCTAAAAGACTAGCCTGGATCATTGAAATTGAACGAAGTCTATTGCTAACATAGGTCTTGCAAACCGAACCAGTGTATTATTTTTACCTACCATGTTCAGAACTTGCCGGTGTCAAATGTTTTTATTCGTCGATCTTCTCTCCTTCTCTGTGTACTGCTGGACAAAACCTTACAAGGCTTTGCAAACCAGCATTACAAAATCCAGTTTTCCGCATTCCAGTTTGGCTCAGTCGACTTTTTAGAGTCTCGGAGGCGTCTCCCACTATGCTTGCTAATTCGTGGTCACCACTCTTGGACTCGTCTGCTCCAATGGCCATAGGTACTACGAAAGATTTAGCTAGCTCATTGACACTTCAACTTAACACTGTCAGCAACGTGATTCCATTTTTTTGGGGATGGTGATACGGCTTTCATACATCAAACTACCTATATGCAGTTGAGAAAGGAAGGAAGGAGAACCATTTTTATCAATCGTTAAACAGGCTTTTAAATATTAAACTCCGACCTAAACAAAAAAAATCTGTATTCGTTTTTAGTATCATTTATCAATCAAATAAATGATAGGTACTCGCAACGAATATTGATAAGTACAATTTACCCAGTTACCCACTGTATGTATCAAAATTTTCAGATAGCAGCCCTGGTTTTGGTGACGTCATCAATCGTGGCGAGTCAACGCGGGTCTTTTGCGGGCACAAGACCCATTGGGTTCCCTGACACGCCAAACAGAACCACCACGACACCAGATCCTCTTGGAAACCGGTACTTAATATAATATTTTAATTCTATTTTATCTCTTAATATTTTCCTGTTTGGTTTCTTTATCGTCTCCGTGGGAAGTTTATTTTAACCGACTGCTGACTAATTTTTGTATAGTTTTGAAAAATACTGCCTCAATGGTGTAGTGGTCGCTTGCGCTATGGGCGACAGGCAGGTTAATAATGCCCCATACAGCATCCAGAGTTCGATTCTCAGGCCAAAAAAAAAAAAAAAAAGAGGTGTTGTTGGGAATTTTTCAGTAGCAATTATATGGAGTCTTGTATGTGCCTTTGCCCAGCAATGGGAATATAATAGGCTGGTATTATAAACTGGAGATACAGCTGCATCCGGTTAAATTGGAAGCCTACCCCAACATAGTTGGCAAAAGGCTAGGCAGCGGAAATAAATCAGCTGTTCCCTACATTTATGTTCGTATAACTCGTCAAAATGTAGGGAACAGCAGATTTTTTTTTCGCGATTTCAGGTCTGGTCCCATAGTAAAAGTTTTTCATAATGATGAGTACAATGACCCCTTAAGAGGTTGTTGGTGTTTTGCCAATAACCCTGTATAAACAGACAAGAAAAAAAAGAACAGAAAAATAGGTACAAAGGTGGTGGTGGTTGTAATTGCCTCCCCAAATTCCCACGTATCCTATTATAATAATTATATTATTAATAATATAATAATTATATTATTAATAATATAATAATTATATTTATAATTATTCTATAATAATATTAATAATATATCCTGTATTAAATAGTACAGCGGTTTATACAAGTTGATAAATTGTATGTTGAATAGGTAATAAAATTAGCATTTTAAGTATACCTACTTAATAAATATAATATAATAAAAAATACATTTTCAAACAAAATAAGAAGCGTAAAAATTGTCACGATATAAATCGTCCTTCATAATAATATAATTATAGAACTTAGATCAGTGACCTATACAACCGGTAACGGCGCGCGCGTAGCAAGCAGTCTTACACATGTAGGGAGTTGGCAGAGTCACGCGCGCGGCGATGTCATCAACAACAAACACACACAAGTATATAGTATTGTTTTTAATAATAATAATCACCACTTAACTGATCAATTAATTCACTTTATATGTCGCAGTAAGATGCTTAAAGCCGTGATATACTTAGTTATATCCCTAGGGATATACCGCAATATACAGGGTTATTGGTAAAACATTGACAACCTCTTAAGAGGTCATTGTATTCATCATTATGAACAACTTTTACTATGGGACCAAACCTGAAATCGCAAAAAAAAATCAGCTGTTCCCTACATTTTGACGAGTTGCCTATACGAACATAAATGTAGGGCAGCTGATTTTTTTACGTCCATGCAAACGTCGTCGGCTGTATGTATAAAACTTATTTCTTAATAATCATATGTAAGTATTTCTTATTAAATGTCACGCCAATGTCATTCAACTGGCGTTGACAGGTATAGTAGGTACAAAAAGACAAAGCTTATAAAACCTCTAGGTAGGTATTATTACATTAATTATAACATAAAATCTATTTAAGGAACAACCAACTGGGTTTTTCTTTAAGTACATTGGAAGCCTAGCGCATATTTAAAAAGGCAAAATGTTTTTAACTCTTCGGTATATTACAGTGTGTGGCTGTAATGCCACTCAAGAAACACAGTCATTTAAAAATAATTTATGGGATATTGGCCCTTTAAAATTCATATAAGGTGTAGGTAATATTTTGATCCAAGCGTCCTCCCTGGTCCCCCCTGGTCCCTGGTTTCGGCATCCAGATGCGGAAGGCGGAGGACCTGGAGAGAGAATCCGGTATTGTGGCGTAGCATGAGAGATACCTATGTCCAGCAGTGGATAAGCTGCTATAGACCGATTTGATTGATCGATTGAAACATTCCCCCCTCCGTCCACACCAAATCGCGTTGTAGATTTTGGTCACTATTCATCATAGAGGGCCTGAGTCCCAGCAGTGGGAAAGTTATTAGCAGATTATGGTAAACATAACAGAGGTTTTTACCATGGTCTAGAAATTAGTGACAAAATGCTTAGATTCTATGTTAAATGTCCTTTCTTTCATTCTTTGGTATTATTCGTCGAATCGTTGAGCTCCTTCAGTTTTGAGTTGAGCTGCACGATTTCTGACAAATGCGTGCACTGACTGGACAGGGCCACTCAATCTGTGTGGTTCTTTCCTCAACACCATCTCAGACATCGATCTATTCACATGATCTAACCAAGACAATGTCGGGTTTTTAAAATAGACTGTGACCTCTGAATTTGTTTCGGCCTTTTTTCTCAGAGTAGTCAGATAGGAAACGCCGGCCTCATCTACTTTTTATTTTTAAAATATGATAAGTGTTTGTGCAAACCTACTTACAGAAAATAAATCATTTATAACCTTTTATTTATTCTTTTTACAGTTTCGGCGAAGGCACAACAGAAAGATTACCAATCGAAGCAAATGGCGACCGGGACCTCATCGACCGGCTCAGCAAACTGCCCATAGACAAGCAACCCTTCTGGTTTATCAACTGGCAATCATATGAGAAACATAGGCAGGATCCACAGACCTACCCACAGAGGCCCAATGCCTTCGTGGATCCTATACCCCTGAACGCTAATTTTGGGCAAGCGAACAACGGATTTTCAGCACCTACTTCTGGGTTTATTGGCACTCAATCAACTGGAATTTTTAACAGATTCGGTCCTACTACTGCTCCGAGCCAACCCAGTAATAATGTTGGTCCTACTGGTAATTTTAATAACAATGCTTATCCCAGTTCTATTGTGTATCCCAATGTTAATCCCATTTCAAATGTGTATCCCACTGGTAATCCCAATTCGAATGTATATCAGCCTTCTAATGTTAATTCGAATTCCGGGGCGATTGCCAATACTGGTGCTAGTTTCCAAACGGCACAAAAATATCCAGAATATTACCCACGGACGGATACATATCCGCAAAGAAGTGGACATGCATTCTTTTAGTTATTTAAGTATGTAAGAAAAACCAATAATTAATTTAATGAAACATTTTTATTGACTTTTTTAAATAAATAAAACTTAATTACTAAGCGTATTCTTACAACTAAATCCTCATGAGTGAATATAAATAAAAATAATAGTAAAATGCAATCAATTGTTCATTTTATTTGACTCGAAAACCTTACCTACGTACGACGAAGTTGTTTCAAAAAAATATTTTTATAAAAGTATAAATTATTGTACAAAAATATTATAATTAAAATATCCAATGATATTTTTAATGTTGCCTAATTTCACTTTGTATAACATAATGACGTCACACTTGTGACGTGGCTTACGCTCTACTCTAGATTATTTGAAGGCTTTGACTGTATAGACATCAAGGCACTACGAAGCTAAGAAAGCACAGCCCTAAATGTTACCTAAGTTTCAGAAAGCTTAACCAAATACAGGAATTAATAAGAGAAGAGATGCCAATCAATTGTAAACGAAATGAAAATTATTTGGGACGAAGTTCCTTAACGGGGCATGCGATAGGAGTGGACTGGTAGAATTCGTCACGTAAGGAAAAGCGTTATATGCCCCCGTCCATGCGACTTTCTCTCTCTCTCTCTGTTTCTCTTCCTATTATACAGGGTTAGTCTTCAAAGACCAGCCAGTACAGACCATCACACTGAACAACCTTCTCCATGGGACCAACATTGTAATCGCGAATTAAAATTCAGCCGTCCCATACGTTTAGGTCGAGTAGGTATTGAAGTATTCTATGGGACAATTGATAAATTTTTCGCGATTACGATGTGGGAGTGGGTCCCATGGAGAAGTTGTTCAGTTTGATGGTCTGTACCACACCCTTAAATTTGGCTGGTCTATGAAAATAAACCCTGTATTGAGTGTGTGCATGCGAGTATCGCGTAAAAAACTTCGTTCCTGAGGTCCGCCGTCCGCAAGTTTTTTTTTTTTTTTATAAGTTTTTTAAATAAGTAACCTCTGAATCAACAGCTTTCATCCTAACTCAAAGGGAAACACAATGTAGAAATCATAATTATACAAAGTAAGCTCATTTTACAACAGTATAAACTGTTTTGGAACCAGAGATTCATTCAAAACGGTACATTGACTCCAACAAATGCCTACATTTTTATTAATTAAGCTACATTCGTGAACATAATAGGAATATACATAACTATTATGTAAATGATATAGGCGAGCCATAACTTGATAGCACATCCAGTAAACTGGATTATTTCCGGATATTAACCTCAGATTTCCTCAGTTTGATTAATAATATTGGAGCTTTTAAAAGGTGTACAATACGGTCAATGAATCATGGCCGTGTCTGGACCTGGCCTGTGTCTGAACCTGGCCTATGTCTGAATATAGGCTCTCCGAACTGTTGCGCATGTTCACTCACTCACACTTGCCTGATATGTCACCATTTGGTTCCTAAAAAATGTTATTGCGCAGCCTTCTGCGCTAAGTTCGGACCGGCCATGGATCATAGGCCATATTGTAACAATGACACAACACGCGAAATTATATGTACTTATATTAAATTTTACCTAAGTACTTAACAAAAATAGTTCTTGATCTGACTTTAATTTTGTGTCTACATTGGTTTAATAAAACATATTATATTAAATTTTAAGTAACAAAATAGTTCTAGGTCTGACTTTAATTTCGTTTCTACATTGTTTTTTTTTTTATTTAAAAAATCAAAATAAATTTTGATCCATTCCAAATCAGTTGTTAAACATTAGAATTGTGATAAATACCTCTAATTTAAAAAGGTTTAGAACAAAAACCATCACTTGAATGACTTCACTGGACACAACAGAAAGTTTCATAATATTATGAATAAAAAATAATTATACCGTTTGGGTACATCCTTGAGAAACACTCATAAGTACAATAATCACAAAAAAAAACATCCACTCAATGTACCTAAGTTATTAAAAAATAAAACCGTTAAACAGTTCAACGCCCTAATGATACATACATAAAAATAACTGTACATATATTCGCAAATTATGATACATAATTTGGCTGAATAATACTATTTTATTTGTAGGTCGAAAACATTTTAAAAAGTAAAAATTAAAAAAAAAACAACGAAATCATTGGCTCAGACTGATTCCGGGTACAGATGTGTGAGAAAAACTCGAGCGAATGACTTTAAATAAAAATATATTGACTTTAAAACGTTGTCACAAAATAACATTATCGAAACCAAAGCTCAGTTTTGCCAAAAAACTACTCAGTAGTCCAAGAGCTAACAGCGGACCTCCATACATAGACAATTAAACTTTTTAAAAACCCTTCGTTTCCAGTAATTGGATAAAATTATAGTTTATGAGAAATATTACGATTTTCCTTAATATTCGGTTGACAACCAACACAACATTTACTTTCAACTACGCCACACAATCCACATTAAAATGGTTCAAAAAGTTGGCGTAAAGGCACATGAAGTTTTAAGGCACTAACATTATTACCAATCTTACGAATTATTATAGAGAAACATTGAAGATCTAGAAATAAGTATAAGTAAGTACTTGAAAATACAGGATGAAAAAAAAATCCGAGAATGTCAAAACAAAACAATAATAAAAGAAGAACACGTAGATAATTTGAGCGTTTTAGAAAACAAAAAAATATAAAGGTTTGCCTCACAAAAGAAAAAGTGGAGATTTCAACCTCAAAACTGCAAAGTACTGACGAATCCCGAGCGGGACGCGAGGCAGGACCGCGCGTGGATTGTTTCAACGATTGGGAAGTCACTAGACTATAATGACGCCAGTTTGAACACTTTTCACTCACGTTCGATTGCAGGCGCGTTAGAATTTTGAAGGGAAAAAGTTATAGCGCCACCTGGTGGTCACTAGGAGTAACCTAATTTCCCACACAAAATTCTTACGCGCTCGCAATCGAACGTGAGTCGAAAAAACTCACACTAAGGCCACAGTTGACACAACCAGCGCTAATGAATTTCATACCGCATCCCTCGGTTGTCATGATATGGGCATGTACGGAGGAATGAGGAAAATGTCGTGAGGAAAGTTTTTAGAATGAATGGCTATAAGAGCAGGGGAAGACCAAAGGACAATGGATGGACTGTGCGAATGATATGATTAGAAAAGGGGTGACTACTGAGATAACGACTAATAGAGAAGTATGGAAGAAAAAGACATGTTGCACCGACCCCAAATATCTTGGGATAAGGGCAGGAGAATGGTGGTGATCCCTTGAGGGAGTTGCAGTTTGACCAGCGGAGTTTGCGTAACACTAACAGTAGCAATGGCTCTCATTTTGACAGTTCAACAATATTCATTGCGTTTTTTATGTTGATGAGCAAACAAATTTTTCGGTCATATGAAGCAATGGATTGGTAATATCCTTCAAAATGATTCAGATTGATAGTGTGTTAGGAAATTACGGTGCCGAGCTTCTAAACAATTCCTCACACATCTCTACCCTCTTTTTTAAAACATGTTCAGTATTACCGTGTAACCACCATCATTGTACATAAGGCGACCAAGGTTGTCCAGCTGAATGTACTGGTTGCTGAACCAGTGGTATTGGTTACTGATGGCAACCTAACGCTTTTGAAATGGCAGGACTTTTCGGCAGTTTCGTTTGACACTAGTTCTGTGTAGTTCGGGTAGCTCTGGATCTGCATTGGCTGTAATGAGAGAAGAAATAATTATAATTAAGTTGGTATTCATATTATTATTACGTAATAAGTTAAAAATCAATCTGCCTAGTCTTTTCCCAACTATGTTGGGGTCAGCGTCCAGTCTAACCAGATGCAGCTGAATACCAGTATTTTACATGGAGCGACTGCCTATCTGACACCACAACCCAGTTACTGGGTAACACGACACCCCTCGGTAAGACTGGTTGTGGTTTGTTGGGCTTCTGACTACCCGTTACAACTGCCAAAGATTACGAATGACTGGACCAACGCTAAACGTGGTTTCCGAAGCACAGAGGGTTCTCGATATGTAGGTAATGGATGGTCACCCATTCACGAACTGACCGCGGCAAGCAAAGCTTTATCTTCGGTCGTCCCGTTCGGCTGTTATTATTTAGCCACGACTCCACGAGCCGCTAATAGTATTTACACCTAAGTAAACTATATTATAGAAGTAACCGTTGAAATCAAGTCTATGGTTATCAGTCAGTCATCCTGGAATGCGAGGCTTCTCAACGTGCAGAAATCCTCGGAACAATGAGGTCGCTCCGCGAAGCCTGTGAAGCTCCCAGGAAGCTTCTGTGCTTTTGGGCGAAGCTAGGCTGGCTCTGTTAGCCAGAATCCCCACGCATAACTCACCAAATGGGAGTCTAAGTGCGGAAAAGGGAGCCCCATCATCATCATCAGTCAGTAAAAAAACAAATAAAAGTTAGTAAGCTACTTACCACTGCATAAGTATCATCCCTCTTCTTACAGAAGGTCATGTGCATACCCTTGTACAGAGTCTTCTCAATTTGTTCAGTCAACAGCGGCTCAGCCCACGGCATCTCGTTCAGATGAGCCATGAACGATTTGTTGCGGAATTCTGGAGGCTCCCAGATGACAAGCTCCTCTGAAAAATTAGAGAAGTCTTTAAGAAGCTGAACAATCTAAAATTAACGTGTGTAAAAGTAAGGAAGCCGAGACTGACTTGTTCTCCCCGATATTAGGATATTTTTTTTGTACTGGACCATACCTGGGAACCTGGTTACGGATAAGTTCAAAGTTACAACATTTTTTGACGTTTTTTTTTTACGAAAACACGTTTTAAATGTTATAAAGCTACTCCCACGAGCCGTGCGCACATTATGCTTATGAGTACAGAGTCAGACGCATAATGTGCGCACGGTACATTGCGCACTACCGTAAACAGCGAATTTCACACCAAAAATAAAAGTCGTTTCCTAGTAATAAGGGACCACGACCAACTTAGTTGCCCAGAAACTTAGTTGCCTAGCAACTTTTTAGTCTCAGACGCTCTCTCCTAGCCGAAATTTGGGCGATGCGCACACGGGAGCGACAGCAACGCTACTTTTTTGTAAAATTTTCGGCTGAGCGGCCACTGGCTAGCCAGGAACTTCTTTGTCGCCGTGCGCGCACTTGCAATGCAATCAATATAACGACGGGCGACAGTTACGGCCAAACCCGCGGACAAAAATGTTCCTCAGCTGTCGCGTCCCTACATGCGCGCACTTTCATACAAACCCGTAAATCTTGATGTAAGAGACAAATTAGTTGCGGAGACAAAAGTTGCTCGTACCTGCCTCACCCTAATTCCCGTCTAAATTATAATAGGTTGACGTACTGATTCCATCCATCACTCCCTTATAGGATCAGTCACATTTGATTCGCCATTTTTTGCCTCTTCCGAAGATAGCCGAAGGAACCTTCGAGGGTGGTCGTGTATTAGGTATAATATGAGACTTACTCATCAAGCCAACTCCTTGGTCATCGCCCTGCACGCCTTGCTCCCCCCCAGTTTCGTTCATCATGCGCTTCTGAGCTTCCAGATCTGACAGTGACGAGGATGCTTCAAGAGGTGGCAGGTTCTCCCCGGTCCTGAAATATGTTGTAGAGACTTATAAGTATAGGAAAGGCAGGTGGTTAACAATCGAGAGTTTTCTGAAACGTTCAGTAGGTGGCAGTCGCCTGGACCTGACGCCTCAGTGCTTCCTTTCAAAACTGTCAAAGCGTCTATAATATTTTCTATAGTCGTAACTGTATGATGCACGAATGATGAACCATCAAGACTCGTTGTCAGACTTTCAGGCTTCTGACTATTCGTAACGACTGTCAAAGATCTACGAATGACAGCCGGGACCAACAGCTAACGTGCTTTCCGAGGCACGGAAGGATGTCGATATGCTATATATGGTCACCCATCTACGGACCGACCACGGTAAGTGTAGCTTAACCTTATATCGACCCGTGCGGCTGTTACTATCTAGCCACGAGCCCCTCCATCAACCACAATGCATTTAAATAAGTATCATCTCTTTTAGTGGTTATTTCAATACGTGCGTAGAATTGATATAATTACTTAAATTGGACTTTTTAGGGGGTGAATTTTGTGTCTTTTATAAGCGAGAACCGATACATTCTACAAAATTGTATTCAATAGAGGGCGCCCAAATCTTTTAGTATTTCGTTATGCTGAGAGTTTCGTGTTACCCAGTATCTGGGTTGTGGAGGTCAGATAGGCACTCGCTTCATGTAAAACACTGGTATTCAGCTGCATCCGGTTAGACTGGAAGCCGACCCTAATATAGTTGGAAAAAGGCTAGGCAGATGATCATGTTATGCTAAGCTGATAAAATCTCTCTGAAATAAAAATATAAGCTTTTACTAACCCAGAAGACAGGAAGATATTCTCAACTTGCATGAAGTTCAAACCATAGAACTCCTTGACCCCAAACGTTTCGAAGAACTCTTTCACGGGCGTCATGGAGAAGCAGCCAGCTAGTTCAGTTCTCGGGTAGTATAGGATGAATGATAGGCACATTTCCTGGATGGGAAAATAAAGATTTCTTAGTACCTAAGTATTTGACACGGCTCAAAAAAGAACCATATCTATAGAGGTATGAGGAACAGTGTAAAATTCATTCATTCTCCATAGAAAAGGGAGGATCCTCCGACCAGACGGGTGTCCTGTCTAGTGGGTAACTGCCGATGATTCATGTGGGGCTGTGGTAGGTATATATGCAAGTCGTGTGGTAAACTCTGCTTGCGCGATGCAGGATTTTACACATCTACTATAATTATGCTACATTATCTACTACACCAAGCAATGCGTTATGATAACGACTGTAAATAAGCTACTTCAATAAAACCGTGAGCACATTAAAAGTATCACTCACTTTCAAGAAAAGTATTTAAATAGTTCACAAAAAAATATAAGTTTGTTACCTGATTAGCGGAATAACCTCCCAAAATAGGTTTATCTTTTGATGTACTGTCATAGGTACATTCTGTGATCAGAGTATCTCCTCTCATGAATTTCCTTCCTCGGGGTACAATGCGGGACTGTTGATAGTGAGAATCGTAGAAGTTTTCCTGAAAAACATTCCCAAAAATAAATTTTAGCGCCATCTATTGCCGTTGAGAAAAACTATCATGCCAACTGTTACATAAAGAACATAACGCCATCTAGTATCGTTTTTGTTAAGTGGGAAGGCAAGCACTTGTTTGAAATAGTTCACAATTTAGTAAATAGATGGCGCTTATCTTAATTAGAATATTTGCAAAACTTTTTCCAATAGGTGTTTTTATTTACCTCAGATATCCTAGGTAGTTCCTGTGTGCCTCTGATATGTTTTAGGGAAATTTTTCTCGCTGTTCCATGGGCGTGTAGAAGAACTGATACTATATTGACACCATCTTCTGGTAAAGTCTATAAACAAAAATGTTGTTGTTTAAGTTTGTTTTTTGAAAGAGACCGTAATCAGCAGATCCAAAGGGCAAAATTATTAATAAAACATAGAGTATTTAGTCCACTGTTCGAAAAAAAAAAAAAACAGCGGTTCCCTACATTTTGACGAGTTATACGAACATAGGTAAATGTAGGGAGCAGCAGATTTTTTTTTTCGCGATTTCAGGTTTGGTCCCATAGTAAATCGTAATGATGAGTACAATGACCTCTTAAAAGGTTGTTAATGTTTTACCCTGTACAGACATTGATGGGCAAAGATCGTCACTCACTGGACGCCTGAGGCAGGACATCTCCGTCGAGGAAGACCAAGGCGAAGGTGGCGTGACGATCTAATATCATTTGCAGGGCCAAAATGGCCAGAGATCGCACAAGACAGGGCTTGGAAGAAAAAAGGGGAGGCCTTTGCCCAGCAGTGGGACACAAAATAAGCTACTAAACAAAAAACAATATATTGCTAGGTACCAACCTCCTGAGTACACTCAGTGCTACATATCCCAACGGTTCTGTACTGCTTTTGTTTGGGCGGAATCACGTGCAATGCTGATATTAAAATACCAGCGCCTACGAGAGCTGCATCGTGTTGCCTGAGTGAAGATGTGTAGTGGACTCGAATGCCTGAACTGTCGAGGACTGCGGAATAAAGATGGTGGTTAGTGGAATGCTAGACAAGAACAAAAATTAAAGGAGAAATAACACTAAGACCTTTCCGAAACAAAAGACAAAAATATTTGTCTTACTAATTAAAACAAATATAGAACGGTGACAAAAATAATCTATTAAGTATAGCTATTGTGGATAAGACAGAGATTAAAACAGAAGACGAACTTGCAGGGGATCGAGGAGGGGGGGTGGAGGGGGGGTTCAGGGGATCAGACCGGAATAAATATTTTCATCAACTGTTGTCCTCGGTATTAACACTATGGATTTTTAGAAAGTCTGAAATAAAAAGTTTTTTTTTATTTTTTTTTATTTTTTTATTTATTATTGACGAAATAGCAGATTCATTACAATCAGAATCCCTTAGACAAATGTGAGTGGAAACGCTAGGAGGAGACGCCCAAGAAAGACATACATATAGTGACATTATTGATGATGTTCTTCAGAAAGGTCAGGTGCGTAGTAGTAGCAACCAGTGTGCATGTATGATCAGATGTATGAACGTAAGGGCGTGTTCAGATAACCCCGCCGACCACGCACAAGACCCGCACACGCGTTGTACCCACCTTACACCCGCGCTCGCCACGGGCAAAATCAGCGCACGCGACTGGACGACTTCGTTCACTGGACCTAGTGGCTTCCAGCCTCCAGGTGTCACAACGTGAGATGTGACACCTGGGGTGGGTGCAGCGCGTGTGCGGGGTGAGCGCGGGGTTGGCATGAGGCGGGCGCGTCGCGTGTGCGGTTGGACTTCGATGAATGCAATTTGAGATCTATTGATGTGTCATCATAAGACTCAAATTATATGCAACAAATTTCAAAGCGAGTTAGACGCGGGTGCTAACGCGCGGGGCTCGCATTCTGTGGGCGCGTGTCGTCTGAACGAGCTCTAATAAACGAGTATGACTACATACTCCGATACGATGATTACATCGTAGGAGGTGGCATTCTATACGTTCTGTCTATCCCCCATGGGTAGAAGTCGTGTGTTTATGTACATATGTGCGTGTGTTTTCTTTTTTATTAAATGAATACAAGGCTCAAACTCACCATTATGCAGCTCCTGGTTATCATAATGAACTTCCAGCATGTAGTACGAAACTCCGCCTCTCTCGCCCAGAGGTATTCCGACATTTTCAGGAAGGAATTCACCTGAAATTATTAGGATAATTAAGTAACTTGCTAGGTAATTAGATGTTTATGAAGATTTGAAGGCTCATTATTGTCAAAGATTTTGAGGTAGACAAGGTGTTAATTACGAACTTGTGATGAAACAAAAATATGTCGCGTGGTTGAAATTCTTGTATACTTATATTAATTTCAGTGAAAGATGTTTATTCGCGAGCTTAGAGACGTAGCCTGAGGTAGCAGCGCGGTGCGGGAGGGGTGTGGTGACGTGATGCGCGAACTCAGTGATTCTTCAACTTGTGAAAACTATCACCCCTCCCGCACCGCGCAGCTACCTCAGGCACCGTCTCAGTTAAGCGAACGGCCTATAGTTTGGAATTCTCCAATAAATTGTATCGTTCTGTTTTGAAGACCTTTTGATTGACAAATTAGAGTTATTTAGGGTTCCGTACCAAAAGAGTTTCAACGGGACCCTGTTACTAAGGCTCCGCTGTCCGTCCGACCGTTTTTCACAGGGCATAGAGCCCTATAGCCCCCTTTGAACCGTAATAATAGTAAAAAGATAAGTATTATCTAGATATCATAGAAAACGCCAATTACACGATGCCATTGAAGCAACATTAATGGCTTGCATCAGCGTTTGCGCTGTTTAGACAAATCTTTAGTATTATTATTATTTTTAGCCTATGTTGTCCCACTGCAGGACAAAGGCCTCCCTTTATTCTTTCTTTCTTTATTGTTGCTTCAAATTATTATATGCCACAGACAATTTAATCACATCGAGTAAGTATATCAGCCTTCTGGTATATTTTCACAACAAAATCCCAAACTATGCCTTACCTTGAGACCCAATCGCCCAAGCCGCAAGAGGAGTAGCACAAGTCGCCCAGGCACTCGGTCTATTAGGTCCAAAATACCCGTCGCCTTCTGCCCACCCATTCCACAGATGCTTATCATCATCTTCAGCACATTCGTACAACACCATATGATGTACTGGCGACATGCTGTTGGGGTCTGGAACCGGTACGTTGTTCCTGATTGGTCGGCTGTCTATAAGCGGCTCATAGCCCACGATGTGATGTTTTTTCGGTAGGTCAGGAGCTTTGAAGATCTTGCACCAGAATAGTGTTGCCATTACGTAGGGGATTGTGAGCTGGATGGGAAAATTGATAATTTATGAGTAAGTATTAAGTTTTTCTTTTTTTGTAGTTATTTACGTTGTACAATAAAGGTAGAATTTTTTCTACATGCCTAAAGCGTGTCTGTTAAATAATCATAGAATGGAATTTCTTCATAATATTATGGTAATGCTTGTTGTAGTAATCCTCATATCTTCCTTTGCCTTCATTTCAAGTACAATCTGAGACCCAGATTGTCACTATTATCCATTTTTTGTTACCTTACCTTTGCTCTTAATTGACTTCCAGTTATATATCACAAGTCTACAAGGCTCTTTACGCCTGTTTGTTTCAGTTGTTCAACCGGCCCTCCTAATCACTGATATCAATGGGGGTATCAGACACACATAAGCATCACTGATTAGCAGGCTTAATTAAAAAGCCAAGAAGGACCAAGTATCGTTCATACTCACATTAGTAAGCCTAACATCCCAATGGTTGAGCGGTATGGATTCAGGCTTAGACACAGGCTGGAGAAGTCTCAACGGCCTTGCACCACTCTTCACGTGTTTTGGTAGCTGTCCGTCAGACCCGTCTGGTCCTAACGCCCAGAGGATTTGTGTTGTTTCGTCCTGTGGAGAATAGTGTAATTTAGTAGCTATTGCAGTTTTATGAAGTTCTTTATACCCGGGTCCCGTACCAAAAGGGTGCCAACGGAATCCTATTCCTAAGCCTCCGCTGTCTGTCTGTCGGTCAGCGAACCGTAATTGGTAGACAGTTGAAATTGATATTTTGTTAATTATGTAAGGAAGGTGGTACGGTGTGCGAGTCTGACTCGCACTTGGCCAGTTTTTTTTCCTACACGAGGCGTTTTGCCCTAATACAAAATTATAAAAGTGGCGATACCAAATATGCATACTTACATTTTTGTTACCAGGTTTTCCTAACTATATTACGTTACCTATACACAAAATTCTGCAGTATAGAGAGAGGAAGTTCAATCGTGTACGTCATGTTTCAAAATCCACCCTATTAATGAATATAAAAAAAATGTGGCTGGAGATTTGTACCGACTAGATATGCTACGAAAAAAGGATTATTTTGATTTTCCATTCAAGAATCCGTGTGCCATTAAGCCTTAGGGCCTCGACCAAAGGACCGGTTCAAGACCTTCCATACAAAGTAAGCAGTAATATATGCAGTTTAGTCATTTCTACTTACCCCAATAACGAAGTCCTGTTTATCACATGTATCCAGCTGTCTTCTAAACTCTACAGTAGTGTGTGTATCGTTCTGATATCCAGATATCAGCTCGTAGTTCTTCACATCGTCTGCAACAGCAAGGTCTTCGTATTCGGAGCCGTAACAATCCTGAAACAAAAATAAATTATTGTTAATGATGAATTCGATGAGATGTCTTTTAAAGAGGTTCACAGGTAAACGAGAAACAACAGAAGTTTTATTGTGATGACGTGTTAGCGCCCTAGAAAGTGTTAAACTATAAGTTACAGTAATACGAAGGTGCTTAAAAGCTATGCCTGGAAGTCCAGTGGAAAAAGATTACAGGGTACATATGGGTTGCGTGCATTTGTCCTGGTATCAAGGCGAAAATCGTTTATTGTATTGATGAAAAAAGCATACATTATGTATGTGTAAAGATTGAATCTTCTGCTAATCTAAATCTATCTAAATCTTGTGCTTCCCAGCTATAGGCATCGTGCTAGAGAATGTATAGACATGATTATTATAGGAATTAAACGGAAATACAGACAAACGGAACAGTGGCGTGCCTAGGGGTCAAAATTAGGGCAAGCCCACAGATTTTCAAGGTATAAAAAAAACGCCCAACTGAGGGATTGGCTGATTTTCTTGTTGTTAATGGTTGTTAGTAGTACTAACATCATTATTATAATTTTGGTAAGAAAAACTTATTTCAAGCATCAGTACGTAATTTTCATAAGCGTTATCTATACTAATGAATGCGTAAAATAAATGAACCACAACGCTTAGCCGGACCTTTTTTCATTTTGCTTGTCACTTGCAAAATTTGTTCAATCAAAATGCACTAGATGGCCTCCAAATATTATCGATTTATTGTTATTTTCTCGTACGCATTATTTTATGAATTAGGTACTTACATTTTTAAAGTCAATTGATAATTTTAACATGAGCCACTACATAGGTTTGTCTCATATCATATTCATACCTAATAAACGATCGAATGAGTAGGTACCTATTTTATTTATTCTGTCTTCTTGACTGACAAAAATACTTGTTTTTATTTCCGAGAAGTACCGACAGTCCGACAGTAATTTAAGATTGGCTACGGTGAAGTAAAGAGTTATTTATTGGCAGAAAATTGCAGAAAACTCAATGTATTTACGTACCTTTTCGATGACAGATTCCGAACACATAATGATAAAAGAACACTATATTCATTAACCATTTACAAAATCATAGGGAATGACATCACCAATCACCACAATCAATATTTTTTTCAAATAATAAAACTAATTCTCAAAGTAAGTATTCAAAACTTCAAAACAATAACAATTTGTTTGAGTCGCGTCGTGTCATCGACTCATCGCGCCCGCCACACGTGCTTTCGCAACTAACTTTACGCGGGTCAACGCAACGCGCGGATTAGTGATGTGAACCGGTTTCATAAAAACCTAAATAAAACCGGTTTTAGTAAAAACCGATAATCACCGGTTCTCATTGAAAAACCGATTACAATCACAAAACATGTATCCGAGTCTTTGATATGTATCCGAACATGAGTCTTTTCCGTTAAAAATATTGTCTATGGTACGGGAATCCCCCGATATACCATTTTAATATGCGACTAACTTCACTATACTAAAATATTCCAGTAATACTATTCAGTAAAAATCTCACCGTGAAAATACTTAGGTAAAGTGAGCTACTGAGCTGTCAATAGTGTCAATCCTTAGTATCAGGTGGAATGACAGCTCACTAAGCTCACTTCACAGTTATGACGGTGATCTTTTTACAGAATAGCACCGAATTTTGCTTGCGAATTATTTGGAGTTGACATGTTTGTTTGCGAAAATGCCTAAAGTAAAAGGTAAAATCAAGTACAAGAAATTATTTTGAGAAGATTGATAATCTTATTGCAAAGTGTAAGATAAGCGCTAAAGTGATCAAAGTTGGATGAGGAACCTCGAATTTATGTTGGCACATATTAAGAGAAACCATCCCCAGGCTACAGTGGAGGTGGATCGAGGTGAAGTGGGTGATCAGCCAGGTGACACACAGGCACAGGGAACGTCTACTGGCACAACACAAGAAAAACCAACGGAGACTCCACGCGCACGCCCCATATTTCATACTACTCTGAAAATGACCGCAGCAAGTAACAAAAAGAAAATTGATAAATATTTGACTGTGATGATCGGACGGACGTACGGACGACTGACCACGGACTTTTTAGGAAAAACCTAAAAAAAACCTTAAAAAACCGGTTTTAATAATTAACTAATCGGTATAAACCGGTGTTGAAAATTGTAATCGGTTCACATCACTAGCGCGGATAGTGCATTTGCGCGAACTTCATGCCTCTCAAAAGCCTGGCTTTTCATTTCATAGAACTCTGTGTATAAGTACTTACCAATATATCAACAAATGTAAACGTTTCTATAGCAATTTGTATGCGAAAACTGCGAGACAGAGAAAGGAAAGGCAAGCCAGGTAAAAAGCCAGACTAGTGTGAGCGAGATGGCGCATTTGAACGCATTGTATAGCGTTTAGAGCCGAATTCCGAATTTGGCGCGAACCTATCCCAAAGTTAGCGCTAGTTCGGATTTCGAAATTGTATTATATGTCATGAATGTTTGAGTTCGAGTTAATTGACTGGAATTTTTTGAATATATTTTTTATTGATTTTGTTGTTGTGAATTATGATTTTATTAGGGCAAGCCGGGCTTTTCTGCTTCTATGAAGGTACCGCCACTGAAACGGAATACTTATAATATTCGCATTAAAATCAGTGGAAGACTGATCATCATCATCTGCCTAGCCTTTTCCCAACTATGTTGGGGTCGGCTTCCAGTCTAACCGGATGCAGCTGAATACCAGTCGGGACCAACGGCTTAACGTGCTTTTCATCATTTCATTTCATTTCATTTAATTTAGAACAGGAAACAAGTAATTCGGTGAGTCTTTTTTAAAAGCTCAAAATCTGCCCATTTTTTGTTACATAAAAATCGTGATGATAAGGAGTTTTATGGCGCGCAATTAAGGCCAAAAAAGAGTTATTAAGTATACGCATTTAGATTTTTATTGCCCTTATTTGCTTTTCGAGTATAATTAAATAAATAATAGAACCATTTTGGGTAGAAGTCGTCCATTAAACGGCAGCCGAATTACTTTAACTTTTTACATAAAACTTAGAAAGTGGTTTACCTAGCTTATACTACTTTTGTTAGCGCGTAATAAAACCTGGAATGGCGAATTTTAAACTAGGATGCATATTATTATGTTACTTATGAGGCCTTTGATGAACGAACCCTTTGCCTCCTAGAGCACCATTATACCTATCTTGTCTTGTACTTAAAGTTTGAAGACAAACCAGTAGTTAGATGGCATCAACGATTTCGAAAACTTTTAAAGTCACATGTAAGGTACAAATGGTCAGCATTGGCCATGTAAGTACTCACAATGCCGAGTCCATCGGACCATTCGTACACCAAAGACAATAAAAGTATTCCATCTATGGACACCCACAGATCCATATTTACCACAAACTACAGAAGGCAGTGTACTCCCCACACCATTGCTATACTCCACCGCAAAATAAGAAACATCTGTCCTGTCCTGTTCTTTTTTTAAGTGACCCAAAAATTTATTTTCAAAAATAGCCATTTTTCCTCTACGGAAGCAAAGCTCCAAAGGTGGGATAGCAATTTGTTAGAATCTATTAATAACAGCAGCGCATGCGTGATTTGATGGCCTTTTTTATGTAGTACGAGTTCGCTTGCATCTGCGCTGTTTTCGAACTATATAAAAGGGAAAACTAAAAGTGTTAACGAAATATTGATACAAAAATCGTTTTAAATTCACGGTGCAAGTATCAATATAATTTACAAAATGTTGTGCTAATAAACGTTGCCACCTTTTCTCTGCCATAATTCTTTTAATTAACAAAACGGCTGCGAACTGATATAAAAATGCCGTTTATAAAAACAGCTGATCGCAACGACTTTAGCAACTCATTCGCTGTGAAAAAAAAAACAACCCCGGCTGAATCAGCTGGCGACGTTCAAAGCCGCATCCCTAATCTCAAGACACAACCTTTCTTTTGCACATACGATAGAAAACAGATGTCTCAGGGTATAAAGGTAAGTGAATATAATATACTATTATAAATTCTTTTTTGCTCGGCAGATGTCGTGTGCACGTGCCATGCCTGATGTTCGAGCACCTGGCTTCGTCGGTAATGATAGGGGAACGTTACACATGCCAAATGTCAGGAATTTATCCTTCCTTTTTTTCTCTTTTCGAACAATCGGTTTGACCTTTTGTGGAAGCTTGCTTCTGTGGTGTTTGATGCAGTAAGGACATGTTCTAAGGTTATGCAAGACTTCTCAACCTTTTTAGAGTTCCGTACCTCAAAAGGAAAAAACGGAACTCTTATACGATTACTTTGTTGTCCGTCTGTATGTCAAGACCCTTTATCTCGGGAACGCGTGGAAGTATCGAGTTGAAATTAAACCGTATAGGTACTCAGATCTGCGGTCCCTTGAAGCTGTGAAAAAATCAAACTTCTAAGTTAACGTAATAAAAAGATACGGCCGTTTATGCTGCAAAAACCGTAAATTGGTAGCTACATTAAAAAAATCCCGTGATACTTAAACTATTTACATACCTACCGGTGCGCGAGTCCGACTCGGTTTTTTTGTTCAATATCTAACATCACAAGCCTCATTATTGGCAGCACGTTTCTCTGCTGATTAAAAGCCTCGTTCCCTTTTGTGCCATGCTACCCTGGTCCATGCGAGTTTCGTCCATGTCTTCCCCGCGACCTTCTGTAGGTGGTCCACTCGGATATCTATGTGGTCCATTCCGAAATAGGACGTCAAATTGATAGCATTTAACTTTAGAATAAATCATGTTAGTGCCGTTTTTAAAATACTTAGATACGTTGGCTAATTGCTACAAATCTCCTGGAATTCAAATAGATAAAGCAAATTTATCAGCTTCCAAGTGTAGTGCCGAGCTTAAATATAGCTCATGTCGTGGTGAGAAGAAAAGCCAGCCAGAGTTAATAATCCTAATGAAAGTCAGAAGTCAGTAGACAACTATGGAATGTAGGGACTAAAATAATCTGTATTCGTATAGCCTCTAATGACCACAAAGCCAAAGAGACATTCCGAAACAAATACGCAATTCAATTCGCAGAATATTTGGGTATTTCGCTTATTAGGCGAAGGATCGCATAAATATTTGTGTGCCTAGAATCTTAGCTCTTAATACAAGGACTATAGAATATGTAATGGTTTGAACTATGGTAATAAAACACGTTTAAATATTCCGTGTCGTAATGTGCGAAGTCTTGCTGAAATAGTGTAGTTTTAAGCTTTATGTATGGGCATAAAGCTCTTGTTGACACTTCGTATTCTTGTAAATAACTAGCTGCGTTTGCGACTTCACCTGCAAGGAATGTTTTGAATTGTTTGGCACAAAAAATATCCAATGTTCTGTTTTAGGTTAAAAGTGAAGTTTCAGGAGCATAAGTATTATATGAGTTGGTATATGACCATAATATTACGAAATAAAACTATTTGTACTAAAGTTCAACCCATTCCAACGCACTGGGCCCGCATGGTGGATTATGGCCCACTCCCTCTTAAAGAAGAGAAGGCCTGTGTCCCAGCAGTGGGAAAATTATAGGCTGATTATGCTTATGTATCAAAGTTCAGAACTTTAGCCAAGAACAATGCTGCCCACTACCCCAAAAGTATAGTAATAATATAATTGACCTCCAGACCGATTTTCGGCCATGGTGACCTATTTCAGCAGACTAGCCTTCAGCGCGGGTGTTATTATAGTGGACAAGTATGTGCAGAGACACAGATGCACTCTCTCTTCCCTCACTCTCATGTCCGATGAGACGGCATGCAATCCGACACGACCGGAGAGAGATCAGGCGCAGGACCAATTACGGCTTAACGCGCTTTCCGTTTGTCCATTTTGTTTACCCCAAAACTATCGGATACATTAGGACTGAATCATTATTCACCATGAATTGCGATTCAAACCCGCTTACAAGCATGATCTTCTGAATTTGCCAGTTTGCCAAATCGATTTCGAATGTCAAAACCAGAAGCATAAGCTCCTTTACATCTGAAAACTAATAATGCTTTGTACCAATGCAATTTATGTCAACACCACTTGGGATTTCTCGAAACAGGTTCAATATACCCAAAGTAAGTTGTTATGACGCAACAACACCTACTAATATTCATGTAAAGCTATGCAATACAGTTGCATTGTGCACTGAGTCATCCAATAGTTCATGAGTTCAGAATTCTAACCGAGAACCCATGACACATTTATTGAATGCACGATTATCTAAAAAGGATTTTAAAGAGGGACTATTAAAAGTCAGAGAAGCGCACTGCCATCTTGGCAAGTACGAGTTTTAAATGTCAAAAATGAAAAGAAATATCACATTACCGAAATACAACGCTGCACACAAATGAAAGTAATGCAAACAATCGAAAGCAAGAGAAAAAGACTTGCCAACATCTTATTGGACCAAGGACGTTGGGCCAACTTGTACACTGGAATGCCCACTCAAAAATCCCATTCCCTCGACTAGGTGAAGTACCCCACAACATCAAAAGCACATTACATAGTCATACCCAGTAGATAGTACTTACACCACAAAAATAAAACTTTAATAGCTATAAAAGCATCACATACACCTCGCTATTCTATTTTTTACAACAGGTAGTGAATGTTGGAGCGAAACAGGATTTTGCATAGATTCGTCGATTCGGCTCCGGCGCACGTTCCCACGGTCTGCTAAACGTACATACATATAACGTGTTTAATTGTTGAGATTTTTATAATACGCCCCGTTGGATTGTCGCTTTTACTTGCCACTTGGTGAGAGAAGCAATAGTACGATTATGGAATTCGTGTAAAGGTGCTGTTTTTAATGCAGGTGCAGTCGGTCTGGTTGTAATAGATAGTAACCTACTGCCTAAGGCATTTGCATAACCAGTTTTCGTCAGATGATATTCAAATAGGGTTGCATTTAATGCGAACTTTGCTGTTTTACATTTAACTGAAATTGTATATGTGTTCAGTGGGTACCGACTGAGCTAGCATAACAATAAACGTGCCTCAAGCGCTAACATTTTTATTATAATAGCTGTTCTTTGTAAAGCATAACAAACACCGCGCTTCCTCGAATCGTGCTTTTGCCGAACAGTAAATGTGACATGTGACAACACATCGAGTCCTACTATGCAAATACGAATAACACGACAACACAAAGTTACATGGACAGAAACTTAAATGAGCCAAGAAAATGATTGTCGACTATCAAATGGGTCGGCATTACGCAATAAAGTGTTGTTCTATTGTGAGATTGTATACCAAGTTCAAACGGAAGCATTAAAATTCTTTCTACGTTCACACAAAAGAATAAGTTTTGAGAATCGACCTGATGTTCGCGCATGAGAATCGAAACACAATAGGAGCAGCACAGGGCTGCCAGTTATCTGTATAACTTGTAATCATTCACTTAGATCCAGCTGTCGTGAGTAAACGACATTTCTTTTTTTTTATATATATATATGATTCACAAAACTTAAGTGATGGACGTTATTTTTCTATAGCAGACAATACACCGGAATTGAAGCGTTCTTACGATATGTAAGACCACTGCATCACGATATCCATGTAATTACTTTGTTTTGCATAACGTATCTGACCTTTCTGAAGGCCATCATAAATAAGGTATGCTTCAGTAGATACCTACATCTGTATAGGATTTTCCTCAGTTTTTAATATGGATTATTTTCGCTTCAAAATCTGGATAATCAGCCTACAATGTTCCCACTGCTGAGATACAGGCCTCCTCACTTTGAGAGGGAGTGGGCTATAATCTACCACGCAGGCCCAGTGCGGGTTGGTAGATGTCGTCTTAGAATGTTTGGTTCTAGGACATGCCGATTTTTTCACGATGTTTACCTTCACCGTTTTGAAAGCACTGGTGATGAAAATACTTACACAAACCAAAGCGCCTGCCTGGGTTCGAACCCACGACCTTACAATTCGTAAGTCGGGACCGTTACAAAAATCAAAATCTGAATGTACCACTTAAATCTTACCAGTAGAACGTAAATAAAACAGTTTCAGAGAGACAAAACTAACGATGACGAAATTTAGTGTTTTGGTATCTAGGTATTATATATTCAGTTAATACCACATCCCTGTTTAAAATTCACATGACAACCTTATTTAAAATATCAACGTAGAATTGAACATTTGCAAATCTCATTGTAAATTGATACGCCACTCGATTCTCGCCTTTCGCTATAAGCAATAGGGGTTAAATAGTGCATCAATGAGCTAACTACCTGGTTGGAATGCGATTTTGGCGTGCCGCTTTGCGCAATACGATAGAATTGCATCTATGACTGGTTTCGGATTAGATCTTTGTGGGAAGAATTCGCAGTACCTGTAACTGTTTTGATTTCTATGCTTATTCATTGGTTTGGACATTCAATATACCTGCTAGCGGCTGGTTCAAAAGGGTGTAAATATACGGTTGGAAAGGTTGGCATTCTTTTATCTTTCACAGCTGATCTTGGCTCGACAACAAAACAGGCTGGACCAGGTCTTATCTTCGATAGCCAGCAAGATTGGAAACAACTTTGCGCTCTTAATACAACTTGTATTAAGAGCGCAAAGTTGTTTCCAATGGTTATTTTTGCTAAAACCTTCTGGAATTCACGGTAATAAAAATTTTCTGAAACTGAACAAAAAATTGCATCTGCCATTTCTCTTCGGTCAGTAGAGAGGGGAATTCCGAGCCATGTAGATATGTAGTTATCTTTTCTTGTTCAACTATTTTATCTCTTTGCTCCCATACATCATGTCATGACATAACTCCATAACAGGCAACCCGTCTGACATAAAACATTTAGGTCCAAAGTTCACATTACTAAGGCTATTATCGTACAGCAACTTAGTATTCTTAAAAGCAGCATTAATTCCTCTCTCGTGCGTAAACATTACGTGCAGGTGTAGGCTTGCACCTTGCGCCTGCATGTGTGCCCATAACTTATGTTTCAAAAGTAATTGCGCTGTTGTCGTAAAAGGATTTAGTGTTTAGGGTACTAGAAGTGAATGGTAGATTCACTTCTGCCAGTTCTATCACAAGGTTCTAATATTTTGCATCATTACCAGTAGTAATAATTTCAAATTGCAATTATATCCTTCTGTAGTTTTCAAGTCAATGTATATTGGAGTTACGTTTGTTAGTCCAAGTTCAGCTTACGATTAAGGAAATTTTGTTACTACTGTCGATGATAGAATAGAATAAATACTCTTTAATATGACGAACGAATTACAGATATAAAAGTAGAAATATTACATAGGGTGACACAATAGGCGGTCTTGCCGCTTAAAGCGATAATACCGCCTATTGCCATAAATTGTATTAGGAGCTTTCCTCATTCAATCTGTAGCTTTTTCAAAGCTGACCTTAAGCTGTCTTTTCATGTTCTGTCCTTTCATGGACTCTCACATCTGTGTTACGATTATCATCTTCATCTTTATCTAATTGCCTTAGTGATGTCGTCGTGATAAAGCTGATCTCATGCTAAATCACTACCAAGTACTTTAAAGCAATGAATATTGAGATAACGCGTACCTGCATTGAATTTAATACTCACCGATTATATTAACATTGCTCATTGCGTTCAAAGCCTTTGGTCGTTTATCCAATAATTTATAGATTCTAAATGTCAGGCAGTTAATAAGCAATAGACAGGTCACAGAGATTTCTAGAACATTCATAGACATAGGTACAGTAGAAGGGGACTTGGTTGACATTAAATGCTTTGCTCATCTTATTGCTTACTTTATCATTGTGGTTAGTTAAGATTTATGGGATATTCATTGAATATGTTGCGTGAGTTACACGGGATTAACTATAGAAATAAAGCAAAGTGAGGGTGTTCGTGTGTCAGAGAAAAAGCCTGAGGGAGAACTCAAATCTGTAGTGCGGTTTGATCGTCTAAGTTTTGATTATCTTAGTTTTCCAGAGAGTTCGCCGAAAGCTACTAAGATTGTGATAACAGTACTGAAATTGAATTTAAGAGCTTTTACGACATATGGCATTTCATACAAACTTTCTAGCCCTTGTTATTCGAACTCAAAGAACAGATTTTAATGAAACTTCATACGCATAAGCAGAATACAAAGGCCTAAAAAGTTACTTGAGAACATATTCGAAATATCTTATCTAAAAAAAGATAACTGGAAATCTCTGGGTCTATGGAAAATTTAAAATCGGTCTAATTTGGCTGTAACACTATTTTTCGAAAATGTAAGTAATATACCTAGCTAAAGGTGTTAATTTTGCAAAATTAAGTCAGTTAATATACCTAAGCAATACTTGATCAAGTTTAGAAGAATATTCATTCAAGTTGATGAGGAGAAAGTTAACATCGTAGAAAGCAGAACGTTTCATGTTATCCTGTAGCTTGGTAACATCTTCAAAGATATGATAATATTAATGAAGCCCTAAAAATATTTGCTTCAATAACTTTACAACAACAATAACAAGATCAGCGTGCATTAGTTATTTAGTATTTTGGGATCCTATCGACACCTTTATCCAAATTGATGCTTAAATATGTAAGTACTTCTGTACATATAAGTTTATCTATATACCGATATTATTAAGAGGTTAAATTTGTGAGTTGTATTTGTGGTTGAATTTGTGGGTATCTTACCTTCGGAAATAATGAGTTCCGAAGATTACCCCTAACATACAAACTCACACAATACACATCATCATCATCTTCTCAGTAGTCAAAGAATTTTTGTAATCGGATCAGGATCCGAATTTTTTTTTTGACTAATGAGAAGCTTCATTATTGCTGAGTAGGTATATAATGTAAATACATAATAACATTTTATTTTATTAGCATATTCTTATGCTAATTTGGACGTATGGCATCCAACGTTGGAGCTGTACTAAACGAAGTAACATTAAAATAATCCAATCATTCCAAAATATAGTAAGTACTCAGGGATGCTGTAAATGCTCCATGGTACATTAGAAATAACGACCTCCACCGTGACCTTAAAATGGAACTCGTCACAACCATCATTCAAAAATTTGCTGAAGCCCACGAACACAGACTTCACCGACATGTGACATGTAGAGGCAATTCAGCTGCTAGATAACACGGACATAGTGCGTAGGCTAAAGAGAACTAAACCTTTTGAGTTAGTGTAGTATTTATATAGTGAATGAATAATAGTGGGGTGATAATGGTGCTATACACGTAACACATGAACAAAGTGTTTTATGAATTTATCAGACTCTAAGAAACTACTACGAAACTGTGTAAAAGGGCAAATTGACACTATTTTCAGTTATAACATAATCTATCTCGTAAAATATTAAGTTAGAGTTAAATTGCTTAATAGTCTATATAAGCTAGATTGTAATCAATTAGGTACTAAGAAATTTAGTTATCCATTACCTAATAAAGAAAAAAAAATGATTGCTGGGTGCTATAGGATGTGTTAAAACGAAGAACTACGAGACATTTTTTTTTTGTTTTATGTACCGCATATACTTTCATATATGCATTTAATAAAAAGCTGTTATTTTCAAATTACATATAGACACTTAAATTTGATTTATTTGTATAGATGAATAGATTAGTTCGTTGTCTAAAATAAGTGTGAACGAATTAATAATTATCTCTAAACTCGGCGTGGGTGTGAAAGTGTGAACATAAATATCTCCGTGATCAAAATGATCAGACACTTCACAGTTACATTTACAGTACAATTTACCTAATTAGTAATTAGTTTCTTAGAAAGTGTGAAACCATCTTGCATTAGGTTACTAAAAACGCTTTTAAAAAGTAACATTTCCACACTTAAGTTTTGTGCATCGACTTAATTATCACTTAAAGATGGAAGCTTAAAAGATAAAGGTAAACATACACTGATCGTTTTCAAAAGATTACGGCACTATTTCGTTAAAACTTTCTTCATCGACATGTTTAAATACTGTTTTGATAATTATCGTAACGCCTTGAATTATAAGAGAAATGTTGCCTAAGTTGGGTAGTTTACATTAATTTAATTTGTTTTGATTTTGGGTGGGTTCCGTTCATTGGTTTTTAATGATAAGTTAGTTAACTTTGATTGTAGTTCGAATATTTAAAGCGTAAGATTTGTTCAGAGTGATTTTTTATATGTCTACGCATTATAAAATGCCACTTATACAATGTGGGGACGAAAATACGACAATAAATTAAAACACTATCAATACAAATGTTTATGAGTGCTTTTAAAGTAGGTATCACATAAATCCTAACGTCGAAATTAAAAAAGTGATTTTTAAAAGCAAACTAAATAGTAGGTAGTGATGAGTCGACTATGGGTTTTGCCGATCTTTGACCAGCTACAGTGGCTTATACTATATTCGCACGAATTTACTCGCCCGAGTCGGGCGAATCTTCACCCGAGTCGCCTATAAAAGCATTTACTTAATTTAAAAGTGACGATTCGCCCGTTTCGGGCTAGTAAATTCGTGCGAATCGACTAATAAGCCGCTAACTATAGCGGCCAAAAAACAGCCAAATACCTACATTTAATAGTTTAGTCAGTAGACTAAACTATTAAATGTGTTTGGCTGTTTTTGTAAGTAGACTGGGAACGACATAAGATGTACAAAGTTTAATTTAGGGTCGTATTGTAGTCTCCACCTTGTAGAAAACATATATAATGTAAAGACTGTATGCTTGAGAGTCGAGAGTGACTTTATTTCAGCCCAATTAAGTTTACGAGATTCTTAGAAGCAAGTTTGCTTAATCCCATTTCCTCATACAAGAGAATCCATTCCAAAGATAGAAACTAAGTTACCGTAATGCAAAGGAAACCTTTTTGACATTTTGGCTCGGGTTTAAGGCAAAAGGGATAATAGCTAATGGTACTTTGCTGTACGAAGCAGGTAACTCTGCTAGCGAAAAAGATGTGCTACGAAAGGAACCCAAAATATCTCCCCTGTTTGATATACAAAAGATAGACTTAAGATTACCCATAAATAACTAAATTACCTACATTAAAAGATAATGATTTTGTAAGTATTAGAATTAATGTTCTTTTATCGAATGTAGATAACTGAGACATAAATGTTTGAAATAAAGGAAATGTTAATAAAAACATACTCCGTTGACTAAATCTTGCATAACATAAAATAGTTTGCTTTTATGAAAGCGAAAAGGTTTTTGGGATAAGGCAACAAGAAATGGATAGATGAATATGTAACATGAGAGGAAATAAGAGACATGCCTTAGATCTTAATGGAAGGCAGTTAAGCAAATAATGAAAGACCAAATATTCACAATACAGTCCCTATTAATGAAAATCATAATCTATACTACACTAAGAGTTTGTTTGTTTGAACGCGGTAATCTCTAGAACTACCAGTCGGATTTGAAAAAATAGTTCTTGAGGAAGGTTATAGGCTATTTAACTTCACACTACGGCCCTTAGGAGCCGAGCAAAAATACAAAAAGCAATGAGGCGATGAGGATACAACGCGGTGGGTCGGAGGCCAAAACCTTTTCGCGGACGAAGGCGAAGAATCAGGAAATAATTCAAAATATAGCCAATCCCACAGCCACGGTTGTAACAATTAAGGAAGTAATGAAGGATTGCGCCTAAAGACTGACCAAGTGACTTCTGTCAAAGGTAAATTTTAAGACACTGATGAGATAAAACGGATCTCTAATAAACACGATTCATTTAAGCAAACTGCATTATTCACTTCCAATAAATAACAGACATCAACACGTACCCTGACTCTTAAAACCAAAATCACCATAAAAACAGAAGAAATTCTCCAACAATTAGTGTCCATAACATATTCTAAACACATGCAAACATGTGTGACATCTATATTCAAAGTATTTGAAGGTGTAACATGCCTTCATTTAGAATGCTGTATCAGTAAGGGAATTTTAAGTATCTCGACCGAAACGGACGTGACCTGGGTGATGAAGGCCTTCAAATGACAGTTCGGTGTTTGGGTCACCTTAGGGACGTCGTATACTTTTGGGGTGGTACATGTGTGGGGTTATTTATATATGATGGTGTGTCAGGTTCGTTTTATTGGTGTTCGAGCAGTGCTGACGTGTCGTAAAGGGTGCCCTTTCAAATAAATTGCTTGTCATTACCAAATAGCTGTCTTCGCAAATGCTGTCACTATTGGTTGGTATATACAATTGGTTTTATCAGTCTTGGCATATGCAATTCCAATTAAAACTCAATTGATTCAAGGTACAGTCACGGCCAGAAGTCCACTTACACCGCAATGATCATTATCGCCTGCGCTATACGGGCTGCGGCGCCTATACACACATACGCATTTTTATCCGTGTGAGTGATGTTCCAACGCTAACAAACTAACATGTCGTGTAGCATCGCGCATTCGCGCTA
This sequence comes from Oligia latruncula, assembly GCA_948474745.1. Classification (NCBI taxonomy): domain Eukaryota; kingdom Metazoa; phylum Arthropoda; class Insecta; order Lepidoptera; family Noctuidae; genus Oligia; species Oligia latruncula. Next base: position 11,845,738 of record OX419702.1, on the reverse strand, counting down.
CGAGTAGTCATAGATGTGGTCAATGCTAGACAAGGATGACAATATCAGTAACTTGTTTCTTTATCGCAGTCTGATTATTTTTTTCATAGTAATGCAAAATTTCAACAAGTGAATATAAGTTAACATTAGCTAGATCGGTAACGAAGCTGCACTTGCTAATGTGAACGGGATAGGTGTAGGTGCGAATCCTAGTTGGGCCAGTTTTTTTTATGTTTTATATAATTATTATTATTTGTATGTTTTAGTAATTTATTTTAGTAAATTACTTTGAACAAATAGATATTACAATAAAGGTAATTTATTATTATAATATGATAATAAATGAAGCAAATTTTGATATGGTAACATTACAATATTTTTTATACAAAAGAAATCCTTTACACTTATTTATGTTATTATAGGGCCACAATATTTGCCTTGGCTTCAATACTAATATTAGCCTGCATATTGAATTGAGAAGAATACTAAAATAGCAACAACAAGATAACACAAACGCTCGTAACTATGTTCACCAACCAACAATAGCGAATAGTGGAATAATTTAGGTAAACTAGTAAAGTAGTTAAAATATGAGGGTAGATTTACAAAGTGAACTTATCACTTTGTTTCAAATCTACCCTCATATTTTAATAACGACGCTAAGATTATAATTGTAAAACGAAAGAATATTCGTTTAGTTGTGGAATATTTAAAATATTTGTTAGCAACTCGGCATTTTTATTCACATGATTGTAATACTTAAAAAATATTTTTCATGTTTGATGTGAGACTCGAACCCGAACGTTCGCCATGCGAGGCACAATGCTAACTACTTTGGCCACCGTAACGCTCACTTAGCTTATTGAAATTTGTAATAACAATCATAAGCGGCCAACAAGTTGCCAATGTGTAGTGTTGTCAAACGTTCTTATAGAAGAAGGTCATAAGTACAACTAATATTCTTATGCCATAGTTTTGTGAGATTGCTAGTCGACTTCTGACCGTTATAGTACCTACTTCTAGTAGTAATACGTAGTTCCGAAAACGAAAGAACTGTACCTACCTCCTTGTGTTGAACTACAAATTGTCTTGTAAGTATAATAAGAGAGATATCAGCGATGACGTCTGAGCTTGGATCAGCGCATTACAATTCCTTGATCCTTAACCCCAGCCTGGATGCAAAACAACCATAACCATCGTCACGTCTTTACATCGATCCTACTAATATTATGAATATTTGTTATTTGTTTGTATGCTTGGATGTTTATTACTCAATCACGAAATTTGGCACAGATATAAGTATTTTATACCCTGGATTAAAACAAAGGAGACTTTTTAATTAGAACGGCCCTGTGGGATAATTTCTGATCTCCAAGCGGGATAAAGCTAGTAATTAATAATACATATTACGCACCTCTTATTAATATATACCATTGTAGGTACAACATTTGATCGCGTGCCTGCACATATAACTTACATGATTGGATAACATCTCGAAAACAAAACGTTTGCAGACAGAAGCAATCGGAGTGTGAATAACACGAATATTATGTTCAAACAGAAATAATAAGATTATTGTATTAACTCTGATGAGAATTACATAACATTTGTTATATGACGAATGTAGTATTTGAGAGAGATCTGTAGCGGCATTTACAACGCCACATGCGAACCACGCATCATACTGACGTCACGCAAAATCCTACATCGCGCAAGCAGAGTTTACCGCGCAACTAGCATATTTTATATTCAACGTCCCGGCATCAATCGTTGGGCAGTTGCCCACCAGACACGACACCCGTCTGGTCGGAGGATCCCCCCTTTTCTAAATACCTCTATAGATCCTTTACAAGTTACTAGCTTCCGCCCGCGGCTTCGCCCGCGAGGTATGTCGATAAAAACTATCCTATGTCCTTCCCCGGGATGCAATCTATCTCTAATCTATCTCTCTGCCAAGTTTTATCGAAATCCGTTCAGTGGTTTAGGCGTGAAATGGTTACAGACAGACAGACAGAGTTACTTTCGAGGGTAGGCATAATGATAGGTGCTATTAGATGAGCCTCCCAATCGTCAGTCTATAATAGTCAGTTTTTGGATCTAGGAACCTTAATTTAATTACTTACACAAAGTATAAAAGGGACACGTACCTATGCCCATTTTACCTAACGCTGGGTGACACCAAAAAAAAGCGCAGAGTTGGATTTTCAGCGCTCGGCCTAGCGCCGAGAGTTGAAAATCGAGCAGTTCAATAAACTTTTAGTTGTTTCTTAGTGTAAGTGAAAACGGACAGTAGTTTCGTATTTAGGTAGTAAGGAATACACTTGAAATTGAGGCAGACATATCCTTAGACTTCAAATTCAAAGCTACGAGTATATTCTGAAGTGCACTTGAGTCTGCCTTTAATAAAACTTGGGAGGGTAGTTATGCAACTGCCAACTGACGTCATTCTCGTGACGTAATAACTGAAATTATTGCGTAGGAGTTCAGGTTCTTTTGAAACTAATTTGTTTATGAAAACTACGTATTTTGCGAGTCTTGCCTTCTAAGAGTTTTTTGCAAAAACGATGTCGGAATATGTTTTTGAACGACAGAAATATTAAAATATTGAAAATCACACATTGTATTAGGGCTCCCGACAGACAGGCGCGACGCGACTCCAGTAGAACAATTTCCATGATTTTTTTTTTTTTACCGGTCAGTCACGTCCACGATAATATCGTCACGTTAGGAATTATAAAAGCTCACATTCTGCGTTCAAAGCATGGTTTTGGTATGAGATAAAGTTTTGTACCAGAGAGAATAAAAGTAGGTGCCTACCTACTTTCGCAAAAGAATATTAAAAAGTTTGCAGACGGTGTTAATAAAATTTCTACTTTACTTTCGTACTTTCCATTGGAAAAGAATCTTATTACTTACTTAAAATGCCATCCAAAAGGAACTGTATAAAAAGTAAAAAACAAAGTCAGCGACTTTTCTTTTAAGCTAACTAAAGAACATTCATTATTAAACAGGTAAGTATAGTGCTTCCAAGGTTTGTCTTTGAATTCTTTACGATTACAGTACCTACCTGCCTGCCTACTGATTTCCCAAATGTATTTCCTTTAGTTGAGAAAACTTAAGGGGGCTTACAGGGCCTAAACACAAAAAACGCAAGTTTTACAAACAATAAAAGTATATGACCGACTACAGTAAACAAAGTCAGAAAAATATAATATATTTTTCAGCATACATGCTAGGTAATTAGTGTGTTGAAAACATAATACAACTTATTTGATACGACAGAAAAAAATCATGAAGATACCTCTAAAAACTTTCTTTTTACAATAAAAACCATACTAATGTACATACATTCTGATTTTTTGTCAGATTATTCTACAAGCTACATAGTATAATACTAGTGTTTTAATTAAAAGGAGGAGGAGAAGGAGGAGGAGGAGGAGCTGAGGAAAGGAGGAGGAGAAGAAGGAGGAGGAAGGAGGTAAGGATCGTAGCGGGTGACGTTCTGTAGTTTCTGTCTACCCCGATGGGAAGAAAGCGTGAGTTTTATCACACTAATATTATAAAGACGAAAAGTTTGTGAGTGTGGGGTGTGTTTATATGTATGTTGCTTCTTCACGCTCAAACGGCTGGACCAATTTTGAAAAAAAATATGTATGGAGGTAGCTGACACCCTGGATTAACATATAGGCTACTTTTTATTCCAATATTCCCACGGGATCGACACTTATGCGGCCGAAACCGCGGGGAGCAGCTAGTTATGTATAAAAAATAAAATCACTCGCTTGCCAACCCTATCCTTAACACCGCCATTAAACAGAACAACAGAGTAATAAATCTCATTTCTATGACGAATGGCATTAAAGGAATTTCGGTAACCCAATAAATTGGGAGGCTGATGGCTCATGATTACACCCGGAGGGTTTTAGGGAAATTAAATAGATCACCAGGTATAAGGGTTTCGATTACCAATTGGATACACTTCCTGTTTAATGGGTCTTCAATAAGGTAATGCTTAGACCGTGCTTGCCATAAATATAGGTTCGAAAGCAGGAAGGGCCTTCACAGGACTTGCATACACAAAATAGACTCTTAGGTGCGTTTTTGTTAAGACTTTTCGACTTGAAAGGTTTTTTTTTAAATAGAAAGTCTATACAATGTAGGTATAGACTTAGGCATATAAACAGTAATTAAGTCAAAACTGCACATTAGATATTTTTTTTAAAGTGATTGCTTCTAGGTGTTGTATGTATGTCCCGAAGTGGCGCAAAAACGGATTTGGATGAAATTTGGCACACAGATTGTTTTTAACTTCAATTTACATATAGGGAAAGTTTAATCCCGGTAAAACTTCCCCGTGGGAGGTTTTCCATGTATTATGTCTATGTAAGCCCTGCATCTTAAGATCCACTTACTCCCAAAATACAAGCTTGACTTAGTTTGGGAGTTGGTAAATCATCAATTATGTGCTGCTATTATGGTTATTAGTTATTTATTTGTTGGGAAAAGGCTAGGCTAAGATGATGATGATTTATTAAAATTTATTTGTACTTTTCGAAATGGTGTAGGACGTTGACGCCGCTGTTAGGAGGTGTGATGATTCTTCCAAGTAACATCGGTTAATAAAGTCCAGATGTGTTTAGAAAAAAATCAAAGTTTTTTTTTTTTTGTTAAAACTCTTTTTTTGACATATATTATAAACTTTTATTAACTCCGTTCTTCATAGATCTGTGACTCTACCCGGTGATAATTTGATCTTTTAACCAATTAAGTGACCTTTGCACATTTGCACAACAATAACAAATATTGAAACACAAGTAAGCTTGTCACTTGTCACTGCATCACTTAAAAATATCACATTTGACGGGATAATTGTGCAAAATAAACTGATTCACCAATTATAAGTCTTTGATTCAATTAGGACCCATTTCTGGACGTCAAATTGGTACCTAACATTTTTTGGGTGCGAGTGGGTTTAAGTTAAACGATTTATATTGGTACTGATTAACTGAAATTGGCTGTTTTGGCGTCTTTGTTAAGAGAACACTCGTACCTACTTATAAGGAAGGGAATATTCTGGTGTAATTTTAAGATGTTGCGCAATGAAGCCTTATACAAGCTTAATGAGCCTATAAGTGATGCTAAAATTTTGTTTAGTCCTGTCAAATTAATCAGTGCCTGACGTAAATTGACGTAACTTTAGTAGGTAACTCTTTAATCACGTTTAACCTTGTATGGAGTAGTGTCAAGCGCTGATTAATTTGACAGGACTAAAATTTATCTTCTATCCATTTCTAAATGAAATAGAAAGAAAAAGATGCACTGAACTTAAATTTAGTTTAGTTTGTGAACAAGGGAATCGGCACCAATATCAACCATTTCAGGAAACAACGGGCTACCACATTATACGCTCATGAATCAGGTGAGTCACTGTACGTGACTGTACTTCGTTTAAAACAGCTAATATGTGATGCGTGCGACAGTATCCTTGTGTACATTCGCGCACGAAATCAATTTAGCATGGAATTCTCAAAATTACGATAAATTTGCCCGCTTTCATGGAATACTAATTTTATACTTTTTTTTTTTGTTTAGCTGTTTTTAATTCACTTTGATTGACAGATCGTGCGTAGTGAAGTGATCAAAAAGAATGCATTAAGAATGACAATAAGTACCTTGTGAGTATCTATAGTTTAGTTTGATTGGATAACTAGGGAATATTTTAAGTTGTTTATGTGACATTGGACGGTTGAGTCAAGATATTCAATGTTTTATCACATGACACACGTTGAATATTGAGCGTGATTCCTAGTAAACGAGTGATCACAGGATTCCTTTGCGTAAGACAAAAACTTTATAAGTATGTAGTTTTAAGGGGACTACATGACCTAAAACGCGGTCACTGTCGGATTGCATAGAAAAGAAAGAGAAGCGCTATGACACAATTACGCTGGTAATTTATGGCAAAATATGTTGCAATTATCTATTTACAAAAAAATCTATTGTTTGTACAAAAAAATTAAAACACTAGTTCTTTAGTACTTACATTGCTTGTAGAATAATCTGACAATAAAATCAGAATTATTGTATGGTTTTTATTTTATTGCGAGAAGAAAGTTTTTAGAGGTATCTTCATAATTTTTTTCTATCGTATCAAATTAGTTGTATTATATTTTCAACACACTATCTACCTAGCATATATCCTGAAGAATATCATATATTTTTCTGATTTGGTTTACTGTAGTCGATCATATACTTTTAGGCATTATAAAACTTGCGTTTCTTGCATTTAGGTCCTGTAGTCCCCTTAAGGTGATTTTACGTGTATTTTTATTACTGCGAAGACATTTCTTGCGAATCTTATAGTTTTAAGTGCTGAGTGGACAACTTTATACGTGTAGCGTATATAATAGTAGACTTCATCATTCTCTTGTTCTTATCGCAATTTATTTAATTATGTTGCCGCTATAACAACAAATAAGTACTAAAAACAAAATAAAATAAATATTTAAGGGGGGCTCCCATACAACAAACGTGTTTTTTTTTCGGCGTTTTAGCCTTGTGGTACGGAAACCTTCGTGTGCGAGTCCGACTCGCACTTGGCCAGTTTTTCTAATTTACCAAATACCTCTGTATTTGAATGTACCCGGGCTAACTGCTAACTAAGCTGGGGTTCAACGCAGGAGTGGTTAACCATTTGTAACATTACCCCAACCCCAGGGGACGCCTACGCCTGTGTGGCTTAAAACGAACCCCTGATAAAAATGTGCATATTAAGCAGCAGTATTTTTGAAAATTAGGAAAATTCCACGGTAATTCTTCATTGATAAGATAACGGTGTCCGGGGGAAATGTTAGCATTTTTCATTTTAATGATCTTCGTAAGTAATAAGAAAGAAAAATAATCTCGTTTGCTTTTAATGATCTTTGTGTTTCGTAACAAGGCGAGTGCGTAAATAATTATGTCTGTAACAATATTTACTTCAAAACGAAAACATCTTTATTATGATTGTACGTACGGCTACAAATCAAGCTGACTTCTGACTGTACGAAAAATCTATAAAATGCGACGTCAACTGTAACTGGAAATATTATAGCTTGATGTGTCGCCGTGTGTACAAGACTACAAATATTCAAAATGTTAATAACACAATTGATACTTACGCAAATAAAACAAACCCAACATCATCAGTTATCATCCCGATGACAAATTCCTACAAAATGTTAATTAAAGACATCTTGCAAGACCAAATTCTCACACCCGACGCGGTAAACAAAACAATTTACGATACGAATAACAATATCAAAAGCAGGGACTTGAGACGTTACCAAAAAATAACGTTACGCGTAGTTCCGATACCGATAATTTGTACCGTTCCACCAGGATCGTAACAAAATGAATTCCTTGGCTATAACGATACTGACAAACGGAACGAAATCTTAATCTAACACACAATATTATCAATATATCGTAATTAGTATAACGATATAATAACGTTATCCATTTTGATACTCGACTTTGTCAGCTTCATGACATACAAGATGACGAAAAAGACGAAAAAGTATGAAGAATAACGTTACAAATTTAATGATTCTTTAACGTTTCACCTGTAACATTATTACAAACGGATAAGCTTAAAGTTACTGATACCTATAACGTTACACTTATAATATTGTTCTACGAAAATGATATTCTATATGGTAACGTTTTTTTGATGTAACGTTATTGATATTTTTAGGTTTTAGTATCGTTATAAATTTTGGAACGTAATACCATAACATTAGTGGTAACGGAACGAAATTCATTTCGCTTTCAAGTCCCTGATCAAAAGACTCCATCACAAGTCAAAACAATAGGCATACCGGAGACAACAAAGCTTACATTTATTCAATTAATACAGATATTCCATATAAATGCTCCTTTTAGAAACAAAGGTAAAGAGGGAAACGATTGTTCCTCCGTATACAAAGAACAATGGTCCTTATGGTAGTAGGTATACTGCGGTAGACTGTTGGTTGTAGTATGTGGAAACATCAATTGTTTTTGTTGTTGATGGAATTATTGTCAACGGACAGTTATGACCACCCCTGCCTGAAGTAGATGCCTGACATGTCATGTCATGTCATGTCAGGTAAGTAGGTAAGGACAGTAAGAATAAATAAAGCAACATTTATTATTTACTAGCGGCGCCCGCGGTTTTACCCGCGTAAATGTCGATCCCGTGGGAATATCGGGATAAAAAGTTATATATGTTAATCCAGGGTTGTCAGCTACCTCCATACCAAATTTTAGCAAAATTGGTCCAGCCGTTTGAGCGTGAAGAAGTAACAAACATATAAACACACCCTCACACACACCCCCTCACAAACTTTCGCCTTTATAATATTAGTGTGATAAACAATAAGATAAGATATAATCTCTCTCTGTAAATACGTAAGTAGGGTATGAGTATGATTTTCAAGAATATTTTCAAGAAAGCTTTTTCGTAATATTACTCGAGTATTTTTTTTATCAGGATATTTCCAGATGGCAATGAATGTACTCCTGTTAGACTGTGTACACAGATCAACAGACTGACAACTTACAGCCTGGAATGAGATTGGAACATGATATACAATTCAAAGTCCTGACTGACTGATATTATCAACGCACAGCCTAAACCGCTGGTCCTAGAGACATGAAATTTAAATTTGTGTTCTATAAGGCCTATGTCCAGCAGTGGACTGCGATAGGCTGAGTTGATTGAAGTCTCGCGCAGAATAAAAAATAACAATGAAATTTCGAAACTCAACCCTTGTGCGGGTGGTTGTTTATATACGAACAACGTAACATGTTAAAGCTGGCTATAAATACATTGAAACAAATATCTAGCGTAAATTCAACTAAGAATAGTGCATCTGTATGCAAATTCATGTTTGCGGGTTAGAAAACGCATTTTTGAAACAAAATATAGTATAGGAAAAGTATTCAATGCAAAGAACTTGGCTCGTTACATGTGGCCATGAAAGATTCATCACACGTTGGGTACGGGATTGTTTCAAAGAATTTAATAATAACTAGATGTGACCGCGACTTGGTTGCGGCGTGGACCCGAACACAAATTTTATTTCATGGGTTTTTATTTTTTTGCACGGTAGGTACCTATCGTAATTATTTTCTGAAACAAAAGGAAGTACTTACCTCCTTATAACAATAGCCTCAGCTAATGTTATAAGCTGGTATATAACATTTTACCTTTGGTTTAATTTAAACCGTTAAAAGTTTGGTTCTAAATTAAGAGTTATTTGAAAAGTTCTTATAATTGTTTGTTTACATTAAGGCGAAAACGCCAGGGTAGCCCGCGAAATTCAATTTTTTTTTAGGTTTTTGCAATTTGCTGGTCAGTATTAAGTTTTACGTTGATTAAAATATGATTCGCGGCCGTAACAAATATGTATTTACAGAATTATAATCATTAAAGTCATCAACACAACTCTCTAAGACCATGTAATCCCCAAGAATGACTATTTCATGAAATCTTGACATTTGGGGATTACATGGTCTTAGAGAGTTGTGTTGATGACTTTAATGATTATAATTCTGTAAATACATATTTGTTACGACCGCGAATCATATTTTAATCAACGTAAAACTTAATACTGACCAGCAAATTGCAAAAAACGTATGAAAATTTGAATTTCGCGGGCCACCTTAGAGCTTCCCCCTTAAGGCGCTACCTCGAAAATAAATCGTAGTGACTGATCTACTAAGCGACCGAAAGTGATGCAATTACTTTTGAAACGCAAAAGAAGAGATATGGCTATAATGTGCGTGCGCTCGGAATAAAACGGCTTATGTGCCAAAACGAATTTACTCCTTTTTTAACAAAATAAATGAATTAAATTTAAAACTACTTTGAGTAAACTTTGATATGATAATTCTCTATGTTTTAAAGTAAATGCCATTGAATAATTCTTAAGAGTTACGCCGCCGCCGTGATGTCGAAAAAAGATTTTTTTTTTATCGAGAAAAATTCATTGAATCGTTTATTCCTTTTACATGATACTAGACCGAAGAGTCAAAAAACATTATACCAAAATGTTAATTCCCTATTCCACATACTTAACAAGTTACACGAAACAGAAAAAACATTTTTTTTTTCAATATATCGCCTTAAGTATTTAGCTTTCATAAAAATAGATTTCGGAGAAGTATATATTATGTTAGACTTATTTTAATTACGTAAATGAACTCACGCCTTCTTCCCATGTGGGTAAGCAGAAACTACAGAACGCCACCTATGCATACGATCCTTACATTCATTATAGGTAAGTACTGCTTTTGCTTCGTTTACGTTCACACATATCGGTCTTACACGCACGCCCGGCTGAGAGTTGGTACTACGTACCTTACCTTTCTGAAAAACCTATCCAGTAAGCACCCTAATTGCGTAACACACTATTAACCACAATCTGAATCATTTTGAACCTATTGCTAATCCACTGCATGATATGTTCGAAAAATTTGTGTGCTCAACAATGTAAATAACGCAATGAATGTTGTTGAACTGTCAAAATGAAAACCATTGCTACTGATAGTGTGTTACGCAATTACCCCGCTGGTCACTATTTATAAATAGGTAATAATACCTGGTGTCCGTAAAAAAAGGATAATATTTACGCTTACGGTAAGACTGTCATCAGTTAGGTACTAATTACCAAAATAATATTTCAAACATCAAAATCAATTTTCGAACTCGTGTTATCAATCTCAATTTCTATAATTAATAAGTATCGCATTAATTATTCAAATCCAACCGCAAATCTGATTACCAGGGGTCATAACGTTAATTGACTACGAACCGTCTTAAATGCTTTAGGGTAAAGTAAACGTTCACGTTCAATTTTGAGTTAAGGGTCATTATCGTCTAATCGTCTTTGACTTTTTAAAATGCAAAGGATACCTAGACCTACCTAGTACTCACTCCGAGAGGTGAGTATTTTCTACAGTTTAAAAAATTGCTAAAAATATTAAAGTCTATCTACAGTACCTACTAGCCTGAGGGTCACCCCTCAGGCTAATATTTGCAAGGGACCCGGTCCTTTGAAAATTTGAAAAATGGTAAAAAGACGGATTAGACCTTTTTGTCCCACAAAGCAATGTCAATTAGTGGAACATAGGGATGTCAGCATTGTGAACATTCCACTTTGTCCCACGTGTGGGACAGATTGGTGGGGCAAGGTAAAATAAAAAGACAGCATAGCAAAAAAAATCTTCCATATTGTATTCATAGGTACTTATTACTTTTGTACGTGTATCGGCAAGCGTGGAGTGAGGTGGGACGCCCCCCAGATACGTGTAGATGGACTGGATGCGGAAGGCGGAGGACAGGCGTTGTGGCGCAGCCTGGGCGAGGCCTATGCCCAGCAGTGGACTGCGATAGGCTGAGTTGATTCACTACTTTTGTTTGGAATTTAATCGAAGCTTATGCGCTGGAACGACATATCTAAATCGAATGAAAATAAACATGAATATTTTGCCATGATTTATCTGGTTACAAAACTCTAATTTTCAGCAGCCCCTTACGAATTCATGGCTATTAGATTAGCGAATCATCTCACGTTTGGTCGGTCGGAGTGAGGAGATGGCAGCCATCACGGTTCGGTAGTCAGGACGTTGACACGTCTATCGAAAGCCACAAACCATTGTTTCTACAGAAAAACGTTTCTAGTTTGCGTTTTGGTTTCGTGTAACGTTGCGGTAATTGTCATGGGTTTTGTGCGAGTTTTTATAGTAATCGTTAAATATTTTTTTAATCTCTTTGTTTTTGTGTGTTAAGTACTATTTAGAACACAAATAAATGAGACATTTCGAATGAAAAATGCAAATTCGACCTACCAAGGGGTACCTTGTTACCCCCGTGCCTCAGTCCCGGCTGTCATTCGTAAATCTTGAACAGTCGTCACGACTGTCACGATTAGTGAGAAGACCAAAAATCTGACAAATAGTCTAACCAAGATGTATCGTGTTACCTAGTAAGTTAGTAACTGAGTTGTGGAAGTTAGATAGGCTGTCGCTCCATGCAAAATACTGGTATTCAGCTGCATCTGGTAAGACTGGAAGCCGACCCCAAAATAGTTGGGAAAAAAGCTAAGTAGAAGAAGAAGCCAAGATACACACGAACTGTCTAGTTTGGGGCCCACTGACAATATATTTTAAACTGTAGGTAATATTTTAAGCTACCCATGTCGTCTCAACTAGCTTTTAACCTGTGAACCTGTTTACTGTAGGTATTACCTGGTAGGCTACCTGGACAATAAATATTTTCTATTCTATTCGAAAATATCTACACAAAAGCAACATGTGTGTCGTGTCACCGTTTTTAGGGTTCCATACCCAAAGGGTAAAAACGGGACCCTATTACTAAGACTTCGCTGTCTGTCTGTCCGTCTGTCTGTCCGTCTGTCTGTCACCAGGCTGTATCTCAAGAACCGCGATAGCTAGACAGTTGAAATTTTTACAAATGATGTACCTACCTATTTCTGTTGCCGCTATAACAACAAATACTAAAAACAAAATAAAATAAATATTTAAGGGGGGCTCCCATACAACAAACGTGTTTCTTTTCGGTGTTTTTGCCTTGTGGTACGGAACCCTTCGTGTGCGAGTCTGACAAAGATGAGGAAACCAAACTAAGTGAACACTTCAGGTTTTATACTCGACACCGCGCACCGATTCAACTCCAATCCCTTTTTTTTTTTTCAGGATGGGAAATCATTAAATGCCCCCGCTCTGGGTGGAGCGGAAGGGATCATTAGTACCATTCTCTAACAGCGTTAATACCTAGTTACCGTGTGGTAGAGCACCCTCTAACCACGACGTATACATAATAATAAAAAAAAAACATATAGTATGTTCGTTTAGTCGATACTTTCGCGGCATAGGTACGTTCGCGTCGATGCCTGTATACAGTGTGAGTCTTCATAATGTGCACATAACGAATTGAGGGAAACATAGCTTAATTTTATCGACGGAAAAAATATTTAAAAAAATAAAAAAATATTTTACCTTTACCTGCTAAAGTATGGTGATTGCAAGGCCTTTCTTTAACAGTTGATAGGAAATGTTGTGATTGAGTTATAAACATGGTATTTTACGTTTAGAAATCTGATACGATGGATAATAATTTAAAGTTATAAAAAAGAGTAGGTAGGTAATCGGGGCTTTTATTGAGTAATTTTACAATTATTGTAAAAATTTATGAAAAAATATCAGTTTTTTTTAAATTTTTTTAATTTTTTTTTCCGTCGATAAAATTAAGCTTAGCTACCCTCATTTCGATATGTGCACATTATGAAGACTCACACTGTATGATTAATTTTTTGGTAATTTTAGAGCGTGTGCCCGTGCACATGATTGTGTGACGTCATTAAGTAAGCTTTAAGAACATGAACTAATCTTTTATTTGCGTGCAGATATTATGAAGATAATTGACGATTACAGGCCGTTTGCTTTGCTTTAACCGCGACATTACGATGCCACAAACGCTTGAAAATCGTTCAATATACCGTTAAACGTAAAATGGAAATCGGAGTAAAACGTTTTCCTCGCAGCATGCAACCGCCATACAGTTACGTAAGACAAAATATCAGTGATACAGCCAGTTAAGTATCGTAGTAGGTACCTACTTAACATATTGAGTAAAGTTATAGTAACGCAAAAGTAATGACAGCTATTGCTGACGAAGTACTGGATAGTCTAGTTATCCAGAAGATGGCCTACGTTTTGATTTGAGCTGCATGATTACTGACAAAGGCGTGCACTGACTGGATAGGTCCACTCAATCTGTGTGGTTCTTTCCTCAAAAAACCATCTCAGACACCAATCTATATGATCTTCACTGATCTGACCAAGATTCTGTTTGAAATTTAAAAGAGACTGTGACATCTGAGTTTGTTTCGGCCTTTCGCTTAAACTCACTAACTCTACACCTTAGTCAAAATATGTGGCTTGGCCGTTTCGTTACCATCACATCGTAAGGTGAAAATTTTATTCACTGTTCATTACTTTTCTGTTATACAATAAGTAGTTCTTGTAGTAACGAAACGGCCAAGCCTCATATTTTGACTAAGGTGTAGAGTTTGTGAAGTTAGGGCGTGTAGAGTTGGAAGCTTGGCTCTACATGAGATCTGATAACTTTTTGGCAGTGCGAGCCATATGTGGTCTCGTCTTGGCAACATTTTACATGAAAATGTTTTTTGTGGGATCGAATCTATCTAAAAAAGCTAAAGAGTTTGTTTGTTCGCTTGAACGCGCTAATCTCAGCTCTGGAACTAAAAGACAGATAAAAAAAAATTGCATTTGATAGCCCAATTCTTGAGGAAGTCTACTTAACACCACACTAGGATCCTTAGGAGCCAACCAAAAACAAAAGAAAGTCAGAAAGAACGAAATCGAAATAAGAGCGCGATGCGATGCGACGTGATGGGTCGGGAAAACAAGAATTGCACGCAGACGAAGTCGTAGGCAGAAGCTAGTATGAAATAAAATTTAAAAAATCTTAGCAGTTTTTAGAAGAGTTGGTACCTACTTAGGTAGGTATGCGTAAACTTTTCAGACGCAATAAATTACGCACAGCATTAATCAAACTAAGGTCATGTATATGTACAAAGTTCAAAACATAGGTTCAAGAGAATGAAATATGTGCTAATTAATAAATATTTTATGTTCCCAACAAGTACCTAAAGCTCAGAAAATTTATATCTACTGAACTTGGTCGTTTAAAATTGAAGAACATAATCAAGTTATATACCAATTTAAAATACTTCGAGATTGTTTCATAGAATATTTTAATGCGTGGGTGGATTTTAATTAGAAGTATATTCGATTAGCGCCTGACAGGAAAGATTATTGATTTATTGGTACTTAATTAAATTGGAAATTACATTAATTATTATTTGGCAACTCAAAGCATTTATTTCAAATAAACCAATTACAGTCACCTTTGAAGTGTCAAGGTGTCGGTCAGACCGAAAGATGAAGCTAGTACCCATTGCAATGCGTATAGGTTCCTATAGAGAAGAGCGGACAAGAAACTTGAATCCACATTTTCAAATATTTTAATTTCACGGATGTTGTAATTTTTGTACCATACATTATTATACAAAATATAAAGTGCAACATTAATAAAGTGTATGCTTTAAATGAAATTGGTTTTCCTAACCACTCACAAAAACCTTATCAAGTGAAATCTCCATCGTATAATATTATTACAAATCATTAATTTCTGAGCACAAAATGTCACCACAATCTGAAGTCGTCATCAAATTCTTCCGATTTCATTAATTCACACGCTACCTCAATATAATTTCCATGTTTTACAAACAAAACCACCCCATACCGTGAGAATGAAGTAACAGCTGTTAATAATCTTGATAAAACTTACCAAAACTTGCGCGTTGCCATTCCTGTCATCCACCCAAGCGACCACCAAATCTGCTCCTCTCATGTTCCTCGCGGAATTGAAACCCAAACCGACGTAACCACGAGTCTTCGCCTCCAACCTGAACGTTATACTTGAGTCGGTATTCACCCACCGGAGGATCACATCACCATTCTGGTCTAGCCTCTCCGAATGAGCCCATGTCAAACTCGATTCATACGATTTTGAATCGAATATCTCCCTCCGATGCCGCACTCGATATTGGTCAATTATTCGACTTGTCTTTTCTGTTTTCGATTGAGCTTGTAGCTGTCCTAAAGCTTGTGAGTGTGAGGGGTTCGCTGGTAGCTCATTAGGCTGTGTGTGCGGCTTAAACCTTGGCATCTTAGCATCACAGAGTAAAATAGCGCTTAAAGCTACGACGATTTGGAGATGCATTTTTGTTTCAATGTAGTTGGTTCATCACTTTGTAAAATCTGAAACAAAAAGATAACAATGACATTACTACTACATTCAATAACACAAACAATGCAGAGTTAAATAAAAAAATAAACATAGAGCAATACATAACGAAACAGAAAAAAAACATAGATGTCGTAACAAGGATGCGGCCAATAAACAGGTACGATTTCCGGTGTAACAACCACTACCACTGACGTAACAAAAACAAGACCAGATAACGATGTGGACGTCATAACTCGTTCCGGTGTTTCGGAAAGTCGTCGAGAACAAATAGTAGTGGTATTAACCTTATTACCATATCCACTAGTCACAGTTTGGCGCCACCGAATGAGTCAACGGTCTCATAAATTCGGTTTACTAATAAAAAAAATTACCCTATTCGGTGTGCTATCCACTAAGACCTGGATTGGTAGATTTTTTGTCCATTTTTTTCCAGATCTCGATCTAGATTTGATCGATACCAAGAATAGGTAGTTTTTCAGTAATCGATTTTACGGTTTGAGTAATTTGGAAGCACGATCAGTGGGCTTAGTGAAGGGTCTACTTGTGTTAATGAAGGTAATTCGATTTATAGCCGGAGTTGCATTTCGTTGTTAATGAAGGATAAAAGTTTGAAGAAAGTCCGGAGTTGAGCAACTGTTTGTTCTTGGATTAAAACTTCGACCCAAAAATGTGCGTAGGTCGCTGTTACGTAAGCAGTTACAAATTCACGAGGCTTCAAATTCGATATAGCTTCTGTCAATGTGCGACTTTAGAAATGATATAATTAACAATTAGACTAAATGATTATAATCAAATACATCTTTGAAGAAATTGATTAAGTAGTCCATTAAAAATGCCGATGGAAAAGTTTAGTGCCAAAGAATTGTGCACGTGCCTAAAGAAATGTAATTAAGTAGACGATTCACAGTTTTAAATGGTCGTAGAACTCAGGACCAAAGAAACCGAGCAACGTGGGAGTAGTGGTTAGATTTAGATATTAGCAAATGCTTTTAAGCGAGAGCTTAGGACTTAATTTAAAGGCTAACATAGTCTTAAAATCATTATATGAGTATACATTAAAAAAGGCAGAGGTAACAATCAAAGGGCATCAAAAAATTCGTCGCTTTCAACAGGAAAACTGCCCAAAAGGCTGGCAGTATTACCACATTTACCACGTTGAATGGCAATGCTGATTGAACGCTGATTCTCTAGCCAAATAGGCCAGCCTTCTGGTTAAGTGCGAAGTCAAATAATCGCTTGGCGATGTCTCGAAAAACAAGGAATCAAGATGTCCTCACTGTTGGCAGACCTCTTCTAGAGCTAGAAACTTCCAGGCTTGTTTCTATTTGAAACAAAAGCACATCTTACTCAAACGAGCGTTACTACACCTACCAACACACGAACAAAAACAGGTTATCTTACTGCAAAAGACAAAAAAGAAAGATCTAAAAGAACAATAAATAAAAGATAACGACGTCAATAATATAGGGCTTAGTAAAAAAAACAATGATAAAAACCATTTCTATGCAAATCCGTCAATTAATTACAGAATATATTAATGAAACGGCGACATTGTAATCAGTTTAGTCATTATGCAAAGAGTAGGGGCCAAGGTCAAGTGTTTTAAGACCGGATTAGGTAATTCCATTTGCGTGCACACACTGATAGTTAATAAAAAGATTTGTAAGTCAAAAGAGACAAAAAAATCTAAATGCAAGTCTCTTTCAGATATGAACAAAAGTAACGGTGAAAAGAGAAATAGAAGCCCTTTTGACTCTAATTAACGATACAATCAAAATACAAAGCTATGAAACAGAATAATAAGATTTGGGAGTCAAAATAGACAAACGATGTAAATGCAAATTTCTCGATATATTCAGATATGAACAAAAGTAATGGTGAAAAGATCAATAGAAACCCATTTGACTCTAATTAACGATACAATCAAAATACAAAGCTACGAAACTTAATAATAAGATCTGGGATTCAAAATAGACAAACGGTGTAAATGCAAATCTCTCGATATATTCAGATATGGACAAAAGTAAAGGTGACAAGACCAAGGCCTTTTTGACTCTAATTAACGATACAATCAAAATACAAAGCGACTTCCACGCAAAAAAAATGGCCGCAAAAAATTTACGAAAAAATAATATCGTGAGAAATCCACTTGAAGCAAAAAAAACTCGGATGTGCCATCTGTTACCCGAGGTGTCCCGAAACGCTTACCAGCAAATCTGTGAATAAATAATGGGAACACACAATGTTCGTGTGACGTATCCCAAATTGAGATAATAAGGAGACTTGATATAATCAGCGCAAAGTGCCTCGTCGTTGCTTAAAACGATTCGGAGCAAAGTATGATAAGCCTTGTGGCAGAGACAAAGGAAAGGGTTGCACAGAATTGACGTTATAGGACAACAGTAAATTATTTTGCCATCAATTGTTGATATTGTTGAGCTTGTTTTAAAGCTCATCCGTTTAGAAACCAACACAAAACCAAAGCAAAAGACCAAAATTTAAATAATAATGTAACTAACAAGGATATTTAATGTCATTCGTAAGAAGCTCCGGGACTCCTCATTTACTAAGAAATCCCTAATAGGAACGCAGTCACGTTGTCTCAAAATCATCCGGAATAAAAACTTGATAATAAAAGCCGCCTGGACGCGGTCAACGTTGTTTGAGGACCGCCCTTTCCTAAAGACATATAGTTAAACACTTAAAGTACAAAAAATTGCCAAATTATGCCAAAAACCTCCAAATTTATTTAAGTTGGCGCCTTTAAGTACTTACAAGGGACTCGTTGTTAGGCCTTTTTCGACAAGATGGAAAACACAGGAAAATTAACTAGAATAAGTAAATTACTTAAAAAGAAATGAGAAAGGGGTGGGCGTTTAGAATCTCATTACAGACCGAAATGGTACTGTTGCAATTGTTAGCCAAAAATTTATTCAGAAAACCTTTGGTTTGAAAATCTTTTGACTCGAAGCATTGTCCTTGTTGGGTCATGAACTTGAATAATTTTGGAAAGGTTGAAGCTAATGCGAATAACACAAGTCAATAAATGTCACCCTAAAATAAATATAAAATGTCAAAAATAATAAGAACGTTGTCAAAAACCCCAATTGAAGTAGTAGTAGACCGTTTTTTTAACAAAACCAATCCATTGTCCTACGAAATATAATAAAAAGGCTGATGCGAATATTTCTCCATTAAAAAGAGGCGATATTGAACGCATTTGAAATATTCAAACAATCATCGGTCAACGAACTTTTAGATTTAAATGTTTCGACGCCTTCGAAATTTAATCATAATACGAGTCATTGGCTTAATGTAATTATATCATATATTATTATAGAGATAACTCAATAGATATGATCGAATCACACGATCATTATAAGACAGCAATAAATCTATAATTAAAGGAAGCAATAACTCTAGAAATAGACATGATCTAGTTTTTTATAACAATGTTCGAATCAGAACTATCAATCCTCTTACAAACATCAATCAGTTCCACAACACCAATGAAAACACGGCTATACCCCCCATCAAGCAAAAACTGGAATACCAGTTATAAAAAATCTAATTTTCTATTTTTCTTGCCAACTATGAAACAGAACGGAAAGGCAACCAGCTACAAAAACTACCAATTGCGGTGTTCGAGCAAAACGAGATAACAGATCATTATCCACTTATTGAGAGGAAGTCGAAACCGCTTTGTCCATAGTCGTTATAAACAAATGGAGCGATATTTTCGTTGGTAATACCAGTAATACTTAGGAAACCGCAGCACAAGAAGCCAGTTTAATACTTTTATCTAATCTACTTAGATGCATCCTGTTTGGAAGGAAGAAGGAGAATCTTTGTTTGAAGACTGAACAAGTTCATTCACATATCGATTGGTATTGTTTATTTTAGGAACCCATTGATCATTCTCATATCCGAATCCTGCATTGCATATCCGGGAATTCAATACTAATTAGAGATCAACCATCTCAGGCATTTCGGTGAGAGAATTTCAATATTACAATATTAACCTCTTGAGAATTATTGGAATCTCAGTTACTGTTATTATAATATTGCACGTGAATACAGGAAATTCACCGGAACTTTTAATCGTTGAACCGGTTCTTTATAGCGTCAATGCATTTTTGCATGTAAAATGAGCATAAAAGAATATTACAGACAGGAAAAGATAGGTAATATATTTTTATCTTCGTATTAAATTATTATATTAACCATATATGCTGGTGTACACCTTTGTATTATATTTCGTTTGTCTGGCAATGTAAGAGGTTAATGGAAATGTGAGTAAAAAAGCCACGATACTTAAAATATCTCCAACCAAGCGGCGCCAGTTTTTACAATAAAATCAGGTAACTTTATACCCATCAACGGAATACTGCATCGAAATCGGTGATCTCAAAATATGGGCAAAAAATCGCGATTCACACTACTCACACATTGAAGACCAGAATAAAGCTGTGGAGCTAATCCTGAGAAACTTGCCCGTTCACATAATGGAGACGATAGAAAAAAGTTTCTGTATAATGTATCAAAAGGTCTACCTATGAAGTGCTTAGAGCATGAACCAGACCAGCACGAGAAAAGAAATGACGTACATGATGCACGGAAGATTTTGAAAGAAAAAATGTTACGTTCTACGTAAAACACTTACATAACAATATACATACATACGAGTACACGAGGTTTTAATAGCCATCGGCTGGCACAAGCAAAACAATCCTTACTTGTGCAATCAGAAAACGAAAAAACCATACAACTACTCAGAACGCAAAAAATTAGACACTGCTAATGTTTCTCTCGAAGTTCCAGAAACTACGTCAGTCCTTTATGTTGCTCATTTCATTCATACTCAAAGGTCCGTAGTTTATAACAAGCAAGAGTTGTAGCGTGTGCCGGCAATGAACCATTTTGTTGCACTTCCACATGTGAGCAGGAATTTATTGTTCCAACTTGTCCTGGCAGTGTCGTGCAGATGAAAAGCCGTTGTTGAACAGAACGTGAAGTATTTTTAATATCAGCATTGTTTTGTGCTGGTATAAAGCAGGTTGTATCTTCTGGAATTTATTTAATTTTTATTACATAACAATGGGGAGACATTTTTGGTCAGGTGGGGCGACTTGAAAAACTGGTCCTTTGTGAATGAAAACAGATTGCTATTAAAAAAAGTTCCTACGAGCAGCGGTGGATGTCTTGCGGCTATCATGCAATGACTATTGACATTAAAATAAAAAATTGCCCCGATATTACTAACATAAGTTGTGAATTTTTCCCTCGGCGAATATTACGACGCCCTCTAGAGTATTTCGTTGATTTATGTCATCCCGGACTGCTGCGAAATTTTATTGGAGTTGGTAAAAAGTCTGAGGACTGGCTGGATAGTTTAGTTATGAGTTCCTGGGTGACAAAATAGTCACCTGCTAGTACCATCCAGTTTACATTTCTAATTTCTCAAATACTACTATTAGAATATCGAATTTGTATCTTCGCAACAGCCCCTTTCTCATTGAACAAAATAACATCACTGCAAAACAAGATGTCAGCAAGTACACTTGTACCAATCCCATTAAGGACCATGACCGTAACATCCAATGTATGTTTACTATGTAATAAAAAACCAACATTCATTCAATTTGATGCAGACATCCAGATTACTGACTTTCATTTATCGTCGATGCCCATTTCCGTTACTATTTGTGGCTTTGATAAGAAACTCAGCGGCTAAGCCACTATTTTTATTGTTGAAAAACTTGTAGATTCATTCATGGTAAAGCTCGAAAGGGGACTTAACGTGATCTAGAAATCTATTTCTACCACTTTTTCCGTCGTAATTGGAGCACTGATACGACTCGTTAGATTTATAATCTGAACTAACTTGTTACTGTTCATTCATGTTCCTTGTTAGGCCAGAGTCGAGAACATGTAAAAAGGGACGTGCAGCTTTCGGTGACAAGAATGCTGAATTTTATCTATTTTCTAACTTGGTTTTACCGAGAGGTGTTTGAATTACTTCCTTGTTCCAGATCTTGAAAGGTGAGGCATGTAAAAATCTAAGCAACGCTTCCTGGGCCTTTAAAATTTTTGTATAGCCCCATGCTATCTAACGGAGGAAAATGTTTTTGTGGTGAATGTAATATTTTTGGTCCTTAGAGTCAAACTTTAAGAAAGCTTATTAACTATCTACATAGGACTGAGCTTGAAATATAAATCCAAACAAAGCAAACAAAAGCCATCAACAGAAAGTGTAAGTACCACATTATTCTTGTTATAAAGAACGATACAAGCGCGTACTTAATTAGTTCAATTATTAGCATCCGTGTAATTAGCATTTATCTGAGCTAATAACCTTCTGATTAACGATAACAAACGCATGCATTAGTTCCGGTTTAATAGAGAAAAAGTTGCTGTTAATATTTCCTGGAAGAATCCGATGTATAATTAAAAAGATATGTATATCTAATGCATTGTTTACTGTTGTGTCTATGGTCGAAGACACATTGGCTCTGCTTCAACTTCCAACCTCCTTTACTTAATCTATAGTCTCATGGTCCTTCTTTACAATAAAGACCATGTGATCTATACCTGCACATGACCTGGAATAACGTAACAATAATATACATATTTGATAGTGTTTCATTGGTCAAGATTTGACAGGCTAAAAGTACAAACCTTTTGCAGTAACATTTTAATGATGTCAAGCTTTAACACTGTTCTTAGCATGTTACTGATGAGACAAAAGCACAAGTAATATCTATAAATAAGAAATAAATCTGAGACATTATACTAACTAAGCAGATAATAATCTAAGTCCTATAGCATAGGGTTGTTTATATTAAGCAATCATTGAATCACGCTTGGACAAACAGAACAGGGAATCTGGATGGTACAGTGTATAATCAATATTGGGGAATGTAAATGGCTAGCAGATTGCCGAGCATAAATTGACTGCTTACTGTAACTAGCACAGATTGTAATTTCAAACGGATTATCGGTCAATATTCGTGTGAATAGTGGCAACTTAAAGGCCATAAGACTCGTTAATTAAATATATTATAGCAAAAGACAAATTAAGATCGTTTACGCCGTACGGCATTTCACACAAACTTTCAAGCCCTTGTTTTTCGAAATTAATGAACCGATTTTAATGAAACTTTAAAACGGACTTTATGAAAACACAGACACCAACATTCTTGAAAAAATGTTAATTATTACAAAATAACAATCACTAATCTGCTCGATGTTCATGGTGAAAATATTTGTGAGTTTAACTTTTCTTTTATCAAATATTTATTATTCGATACGATCAGCCAAAAGTTACAATGAGTCTTATTTTTAATGGATGCTGCTCTCAAGATAAAACAACAGAGTTTTAAAGGCCATTAGGGAGGGCCTCGGAGACCTGAGGAGATTGTATGCAAAATAAGATTTTTTTTTTGTTTTTACATAACCTAGTATTAGAATTAGTTATCTTTTTGTATGCACGTGTTTCTGTGACAAATAAACCTATTTTTCTTTCTTTCTTTCTCTAAAATGACAAAATCAATGAAACTTTTCCCAACTATGTTGGGGTCAGCTTCCAGTCTAACCGGATGCAGCTGAATACCCGTATTTTGCATGGAGCGACTGCCTATCTGACCTCCACAATCCAGTTACTGGGTAAGATACCCCTTGGTTGTCAGATTTTCGGGCTTATGACTACCCGTAATGACTGTCAAAGATCCACGAATGACAGCCGGGACCAACGGCTTAACGTGTTTTCCGAGGCACGGAGTTGTCTTGGTATGTATAGATGGTCACCCATCCACGGACCAACCGCGGCAAGCGTAGCTGAACATGATCGATCGACCAGTGCGGCTGTTATTACTTAGGAGTCTTTGGTCAACTGGACCCACTCGAACAAGCCCTCACCACCCAACCACAGTAAAGATATGAACAGTACGGAAACTACGTACTAACGTTCGAAACGGCACACTCACACAGGCGGTACCGCTAGCGATAGTCGCGGTGCTCTCAGTTACGGGTGCCGCTTAGGGGTACCGTAGATGCGCGCGTCTGTGTGAGTGAGCCGTTTCGAACGTTAATACGTAGTTTCCGTACTGTTCATATCTTTACTGTGACCCAACTTAGATCCGAGCACATAATCGGGTAGGTATTATATTTTTGTTGATAAAAGGAAGAATGCGCGTCATGAGCGTCAATGAGCTTATTATGAGACAAAGATGCCATTAGCATATTGTAGACGCAATATTAAAAATTCAAAGGTAAATGGGAACAAATGCTATGATAAACAAACGGTTTACTGTAACTATTACAGTAATTGGATTACTATTTCTATGTATGAAAAGTAAATGAGGAGGTGTTGAAAGAATTAACGGGAATTCTTTATTATGTATAAGTTTAATATAAATGTATTGTACACGTAAACTTTCCGGAATATATTGTCTAAATGAAGGTGAAAGCCGCATGAAAATCCGTTAAGCAGTTTAGAAGGACAACGCGGTCACACAAACAGACTTATTTATATTCTAGCTCTGGTCTATCTAGAAATTTTAAAGCTAAATATATATTTTTTGCTCATATTACAGTTTTTTAGGGTTCCGTACCCAAAGGGTAAAAACGGAACCCTATTACTAAGACTTCGCTGTCCGTCCGTCCGTCCGTCTGTCTGTCACCAGGCTGTATCTCAAGAACCGCGGTAGCTAGACAGTTGAAATTTTCACAAATTATGTATTTCTGTTGCCGCTATAACAAAAAATACTAAAAACAAAATAAAATAAATATTTAAGGGGGGCTCCCATACAACAAACGTGTTTTTTTCGGCGTTTTTGCCTTGTGGTACGGAACCCTTCGTGTGCGAGTCCGACTCGCACTTGGCCAGTTTTTTTACCCAACGGACCCTATTAAAGCTAAGCGAAAAACGACGTAATGCTTTTTCTTGACGCAAAACATAATTTACGTTATGTCCAGCCATCCGTGGCTTGCATTTTATGCAAACGGTCGCCGGGGAGATTAATAGCGGTACCTAATGTTTTTGCCTATCTTTGTAGAGTTGCAGTTAAATATTAAGTAAGGAATTATTATGAAGATGATTTTAGAAAAACTTTTTTATAATAAAAACAACCGACTTCAAAAAAAAAAAACACTACAAAGTAATAAATAGGTAACTTTAATTTCGGAAGTCGCTGTCGTTGGCGTCCGCATTTTCTTCGTTTTTTGACACCGACTTCCGAAATTAAAGTTATTTATCACTTTGTAGTGTTTTTTTTTTAAGTCGGCTGTTTTTTTTTTTGTAAGTTTTTTTTTCACTTTTTAGTTGTACCTAAGCTACCCCATAAAAATTTAATTAACACTAGTGCATTGAAGTTAAATACACCGACCAGAAGAATGCTCAAAATTAGCATAGAAATGCCGGAGATGCTGTACCTACATTTAGGGCGCATTGCACAAAACTTTTATACCTGGAATAAGTCACCTGAGAATAAATTTTGAATTTTTGACAGTTTTTCCGTACTAGGACTGTCAGACGTCAATTTTGTTTGGAAGGCAGAATTGATTGTCATGTTAATATAATGAAATTCCAATAATATTGCATACATACGTGTCGAATTGATCACCTCCTTTTTTTTGAAGTCGGTAAAAATATTAACAATATAACAACTATATAAATTGCTTAAAAATAAATTTGTAGGTTTAATGGAAATAACACAGCATGGGAACATCTGTAGCCGAACTAGGTGAAAAAATTTAGGCAACATTTACAATTGTGTTAAATCTTGCAGAAAAGTTTTGCACAGTTTCAGTTGTGCACGTAGGCAAAAAATTATTCAAACAGAAAACAGAATTTCTGGAACAGCGTAGAAGTGTTTAGCTAGCTTAATTCGTTAAAAGGGTTCATGCTAGTACAATTTCTATTTGTTCTCTGTATTTTTCTATTTCATACAATGGTATATCTTTAATAAATCCAGGACTTTCCAGAATTTGTTTTGCGTTGTCACAATGAATTATGTGTCTGGATAATTAATTATTGTGTACATGAAAAAAACACGCAACGAGAAGAACAAGAACGACTTTCCTTGACATTCATATGACCGAAAATGTTAATTGGTGCCTCATATTTCTAGAAGCTTTTATATTAACTTGCTTCGTTGGTATGTGTTTTTATTAATCTAGTAGGTACATACAATATTTGATAATAACTAGCTGACCCGGCAAACGTTGTTTTGTCATATAAATTATTTCTAGCTGCCCGGCGCTACTTCGTTTGCGTGGTGTCCTACCCCTTACCCTACCCTACCCTACTCCTACAATACTCCTACACTACTCCTACCCCACTTCTAACCTACTCCTACCCCACTCTACTCCTAACCTACTCCTATACTACTCCTACCCTACTCCTACCCTACTCCTACAGTACTCCTACCCTACGCCTACCCTACTCCTACCCTACTTCTACCCTACTCCCATAGATATATTAATTTTTTCTCTGCGTAAGAACCATCCTCTTACTTCAAGGAATATTCTAAAAAAAGAATTAGCGAAATCGGTTCAGCTGTTCTCGAGATTTGCGCTTAGCAACACATTCAGCGATTCATTTTTATATTATAGATAATACTAGCCTATTGTAATGTCCTGGGCAAAGGCTCCTTCTCATACAGAGAAGGCATGAGCTTTGATAACCATGTTTGCTCAAGACGAGTTGGCGATTTTATATTAACTTTAAGTCCAGATTCCCTCACGAAGTTTCCCTTCATCTACGTCAGTAATATCTAAGAAAAATCAGACAGAAAGTACATATGAATTGAAAAGGTCACATTGATACTTGCCCGGATTTGAACCCACAACCTCATGCATGAGGTCAGGACAGGGCCATCATCATCATCATTTCAGCCGAAAGACGTCCACTGGACTGGACAAAGGCCTCCCCCAAGGCATCACCACATCGACCCTGCTTCTTGCACAGAACCGGTCAAATACTCTAGAGGATTTCTGCAACCTTCACCAGGTCATCGGTCCACCATGTGGGAGGTCTGGGTCACCACGACTACACTTGTAGGTACTATACAATTTGCATTTGTTTTTTTTTTCTCTAAACTAACTCTTGAGTTCAAACACTGTTATCTCGTTTTGTTCTAAGACAGTATATGCTAAAAAGTTGCAAAGACATCATCCTTATGCAACATCTTTGCCTCAAGAAATACAAGACAACTCTATTTTGTCTACAACTTTAGCTACAAAATTACGACCATGGTTACCATAATTATATTTTAGTAAGCATTTATTCCTGTTTTCTACCAATAGTATCTTTGTCTACCCGTTTATAAGTCGTTACCAAAATTGCCTGTAATTCTGGCAGGTTATGTAGGTAGTTATTCTTTCCTACACTGCCCGTTTGCTAATGACAATACAGTATTACTAATCGGTGGTCCTAAATACCAAGAAACGACCCTATTTCCACTCCTGCACTTCGTAGATCTGGGAAGCTGCCAAATCGGAGCTGCAGCGAAGAATTTTTCTCGTAAAAAGACTAAACGCTCAGAAACGGAATGCACTTTTTTGCTTTTTTAATGCTTACATGCAAAAAATATGCATGCTCTTTATAATAATGTAACAAACTGGGCAAATTGTAATCATTTTTATATCTTTAAAAATTAGTTGTGTGAACATTTTAGTCTGACTAGCGTCTTGTCTTCATATTCTAAGTTTTTGATCCCAAAGCATTGTGTTGTAATGTTACTTAATTGCCAACCTAACGGGTTATTCAAGTTACAATGCATTATTAACATTCAAGTTCACAGGCTGTATATAATCGTTATTAAGTTATTACATACAATTGACATCAAGTTATGATGTCATGGTAGGTTGTAAGGCGAGGGCTCTCCCCTGTGGATAGAATCCATTATAATAGTAGTAGTTATGAAGTTGAAATGGGCAGTTATAACAACCTGTATAGAGATAAAACTAACTATGAATACAACCACCTATGTAATCTATAACTGTATTGAATAAGAGTCAAAGAGGTCCTTTTCAAATAGGTAATTGCTCAAAAATCAATGTCTTAGGTTGGAATACTGACCGAGATTTTTAAACAAATAAAAAACTAGCCTTAAAATAAATCAAATTCTAAAAAAAACCTTGCTCTGTTGGAAATACCCAAAAGAATAAATACCACGCTATTCGATATCATCATAGGTGACATTATACTAAACCTGTACGAAATGCAAGATGATCTAGAATCAACTCCCATTATTATCTATAAAAATAACAACAAGAAAAACGAACAAGAAACGATTAACGAAACAAAAACGCGGACGGCCAAATAACTAGTCCAACCACAGAGTGTTTACGTTGGTAACACAAAGAAAATAAACGATGAGGACTCGTGAAAACATATCGGTGTTTTTGTAAGATAAAAACAGTCTGTGATATTCGATATTAAGACTACATACGCGATCCGTCTTGTGAATGCGAAGCTTTATGAACGTGATGTGAAATCGATAGCAAGTATTAATTACATGTGGACGTGTGTTGTGTTGTGGAGGTTAAAATAATACGGAGAGAGCCTGGACATTAATAAGGAAGAAATAATAAGGACAGCATTTCTACTATCAATATTCCTATAGTTCTGTGATCTTGATTATAAGGATCAGCACCTATAACGATGTCGCAAGCATTTCCCAAAATCGGCTCCAAAAAAATCTGGAGCTATTTGGTTACGTTTCAATACTTATAATGAATTCTCTTTACATTATCATGTTGATGGAAGCAAGAATTAAAAGCCTAGTTGTTGGCACAGTAATTGTCGAGTAGACACTTTTCTGTCCAGAAATTAAAATGAGAGTGACGTCAATATTTTTATAGCAGCCTATGCTGTTGCAACAAAGAAAAATAATGTTGATAAATGACTCATTCTCAAAGATATTATCTCAAGGCTCAAGGTATTTGCGGGATTAATGCCGTTTAAAACAGTTCAAGTTTTATGCTTAGATATTTATACGAAACTTATTTTATTACTCCACCTTTGTGATGCAAAACTTCTAAATTGGTACTGCTTGAAAAAACACAAAAAAAAAACTGCGCGTGTAGATATTATAACCAACTATAAATGAAAATAGAAAAACACCTATCTTAAAAAGGCGAAAATTACACTATAAGTCAAAAAATAAATGAACACAGAAACAAAGTGCTAAGCACCTAATTCCGCTAGATTGGGCCCAAAACCAAGCCATCGGGGGCATCGGGGGAAAACGAAAATGGCCCTACTGGATTGGCAATGGAATACGAAGCAGAAAATCGAATATCCAAGAAGCAGATGATACAGAAAGTCGAAATAAATTCATAGCCACATCAAAATGTTGTATTTACAACTCAAGCGTAACCAACCCGGTTACTGCAAGTACTGCAACTAAGCAAGAAAAAGATCATCGTGCAAGCATGTAATTATGAAGATAGCATTTCTGATGTTAGACTTCTTAGCAAATTGCGAACAATGGATTTTCTGCCACTCATCCTGTACCAATAACCCTCAACTTCTAACGCATATAAATAATCGATATACAATGAACATTACAGAGATGATAGAAAGTGGTCTAACGTCCGTAATAGTGCAATACAACGTAAATTGCTACCGTAATGGCTGTGCTAAAATCGTTTGTAGTTACCGCAGGAAATTAGTTCGGTATACAGAAACTGTATAGTATGAAATATAGTATAGTAGCCTTGAATTAGTTGGAATTGTAACTAGATTTTGGTATTTGGGAGGAGAAACTACAGCTTTAATGGTATCCTGTGTGTTCCGTAGCAAGAAGTGTAATGCACTACCTTTCTTGCCATCTGCACTGACACGCGAAATGTACTAACTACGCAAGATACAGCACTTGAATTATTCTGAATAAATCCGATGTTGGAAACTTGTAATTACCAGCAAATAGTCCTACGAATTGCGCTTGCGTTGGGTCACCTTGACGTCATGATTTGATGAATTGCATTATTGGCGATAATGCACCTGTTGTTGTACTTTTGTAACACAATGTGCAATTGCTGCCAACTTATAGACACCCTGACTTGAATACAGATATCTTGGACGAACATGGATGACGGTTAATGATGGAGACTGTCTAGTGGAATTGCAAGAGACCTATCCAGCTAACGTGGATACAGGGATGATGATGAAGGGAGCAAGATATATATAGAAAAAGATAGTTTAGCACAAAAGTCACAATCACAAGACGCTGACGGTAATTTTGGTACACTTGTACTTTTTTAAAAACACAAGGCAGATGAGCTCACAGCTATGTTATACCTTGGTAAATACAGGATTAAGAACGTTTGCGACATATCACCTGCAAATGAATAACCAATCAATTTGCGCTTCACGCTGGTACCCTCGGGAGGACGGCAAGCTTGCTTGATTAATGTTGCGTGGGTTTCAAATGGAACTAGAGCCCTTATGTTTACGTGTTTATGTATACTATAGGAACTGTTAGGTAATTGAATCTGTGGTAGTAGTCGTCGTTGGAATGATGGATGCCAGAAGCGCAAGACCAATCGTGCGTGCTTAGGGGTGGCCTATATCCAACAGGGAACATCTTTAGGTTGATTTATTATCATGATGTTGATTCCTGAGGTAGCTTGTTTTCTTCGGGCATCATCAAGTCTTTGAAAGACAGTTTGTAAAACTATATCTAATAGACTTTATTGCCCGTCTCAATGTGTGTCTAGAGTCTAGTGGTAAAAGAAACACCTGTTGCATACAAATTCGACAAACCCGTGAGAGAACAAACAACACACCGTTACTTCGAATGCAATCAATATCAATATTGAAAAAATATATAAAAAAACACGTTCTCACGGACATGATAAACGGAGCTAATTTTTAATTCGAGCTGCAGATTTATTAATAGTCACAAACCGATTGTAAATTGGTTATGGTTATACAGACTCGTAAACTACCATTTGGTAGGACTTTATACTCATAGAGATGTTGATTATTGTTTGCTTTTTTTGTGACAGTTAGAATATATCAGGGGCACAGGATGAGGTGTGATGTATTCAATATTGAAGGTCGTGCAAAATGTGTTGAGAAATATGAACACCTTAAAGTTGAAGTTGAACTACGACAAGCCCGAAAGTTCTTTGCTAATTTCCGTTTGATTTCCGACGAAGATTAAGTTTGTCTGAAGAAGTACTGAGAATCGTACTTTAGATCAACTTTGCAGTGATTAATGGTCCTATTGGTTATATTATTACTACCCTAAATTACGATTACAGTTCGCACTGAGAGACAAAAGGTAAACAGAACAGGGGGCCTAAAAAGGCCACTTTGGAGAATCATAAAAGGATAACATTATGAATTATAATATGGCGAAGACAGTCCGTGTTTTTCTTTTTTTCGCTGCACTACGTAGGTATGTACAATCAAAGAGATTGGGATTGGATTTGGATTGGTATTTTAGCACAGACAAAAAAAATAACTGAAAAATGCTTCACCAATGGGATTTGATACGATTAATTAACAGTTACCTAACTACCCATTATGTTTTCCTTTTATGATTCTGCCAAAGTGGCCTTTTTAGGCCCCCAGTTTAACAAGCGAAATTCTCTACTAAGTTTCAAAATAATGCAGAAGCTTAACTAGAAACATGAGCAAAGATATACTCGTACTCCCAGATAAAAGAAAATAAACGAAGTGTAGAGTTTTGCATTTCACCTTTGAGAAATTCTTGCAACAAAGGAACGGAACCAATCTAGCATAAAGTTGAGACTTAAGCAGCAGAGATGCATAAGTATGAGATATTACACAGACGAGCACAGGTAATGAGAGCCTCGCATATGGGAACTTCAAAGACGGATACTGACAACTTTATATCTTGAAGAATTCCCTTGAGACGTTTGAAATGCATATTAAAATATCGTGTTTGTATAAAGTTTACGTCCAAGTTGGATCCCTAGTGGAAGCAGAAGCTTTAATGTAATATTTTAAACCCAAGAATATTGTACTAAAGTCTAATTTGAGCTTCTTAATTTCTGAGAAATTCATATTGTTAGTTAATAAGCAACTACAAATTGTCTCGAAATATATTTTACCAACAACAAAGGTCTGTAAAATATGCTTAATATAAATAGAAACTATAGAAGACTATTTCTGTTCAAAGTTATCTGTCAACATAATCAAAACTAATCTCGGAAAGCTTGAAAATTGTTGCGAAGTCACTGGAATAGACGTCTGGAATATTATAGTGAACTATTATTATATTAAGTATTGAATAGACGCGACCTAGTTGATTAATGTCAAACTAAGAAAAGGTGCTGTGAAAAGGGTTTTTAGAAGTTCAAGCAATTTAAAGCTGTTTGAGTAAATATCAGGCAATACAACATAGATTCTGGGGTCAGATTTAGATCCAACAATACTTGTGATGGACTGGAATCGTTAATATTATCATTTGAAGAAAAGCAGCAACTATATTGCGAAGGTTCTGAGTGGACCCAAAGGGCTGCAATGTTTCTCAACCTGGCATTACAATACAACATACCATTGATTTGATTAAGAAGTAATAAGAGCTTTATATACATTGTTGGAATATGACAAAGCTTCTAATGAATCACCAGAACTGGACAATAAGTACTAAATTACATGACTTCTGTCGCTGACACCGCGGAAACATAGGAAGGACACAATGGGAATTCGCTTAAAAGCTCAAGTAACAGAAGCGTAATTATACACGAGAATAATGAGACGGTGAGAAAACGACGAACAATAGAAATTGCGATAGATTAGCCTTCAAACCCATTACGTTAAGGTTCAACTTTGATCGTGAATTCTGAGCCACTTCATTTTAAATTAAATCGTTAAAGCACTTGCAAGCCGGCTTAGAGATTCTGGCATATCATACATAATTGATGAATAAAATTATGCTAAACTACACTTAAGACTGACGGTTTGATAGCGAGGGTAATAGAGTTTAGAGTTACGATTATGCCTATTGAAAGTCCCTATTCAATCTGGAAATAATATAATAGAAATGGACGTAGGAACATAAATATGAATGACGGTAGTACGAGTATACTCTCCTTTACTCGGGCCTCTACTACAGGCGATTTATAAATACACGTTTCATTCAAAAACTTGAATAAAGCTCCCAAATTACATTGAATGAATCGTCGATAATGACAACCAATCGCAAGCTCATTCTTAATTCGAGAGTCACGGGTGCGACCGAATGCCCCCGAAGTGAGCACGAGCACCGTGAAGGGAGCAACGCCCCTACACCTGCACTATCACGACATGGCATTCCTGAAGACAGGATCAACAGAAAAAGATGCTGCTATAGGATCGCGAACTCTTTCCAATCGAAAACAGATTCATAGAATCGCGATGAAAATTACTATACCTACAGACAGATAGACAAAAGTAATTCGAAACGTAAATCCTAAAAGTATCCATCTTGACTCATTTCATGCACACATGCTAATGAAATTCACACTTTCGCTCTCAATTTCTATGAAAATACTAAACACACCCAAACAGGTGCTCCACTTTCTTCACCAAACATTTGTGAGAAAAAAGATGCGGATCTAAAAGAGGCTGTAAGCAAAATTTGATCAGAATCAGATGACGATCAAACACGTCGACGCCGACACAAATCCATTTAACCATAACCATATAAAACATTTGCACTAGCACTCCCAAGACTGTTTCGAAAGAAGCCACGGACCGTGAACATTCCACCGGCCACTGAGCATAAGCAAACTGGCGCAGACAAAAACATGAACGCCATACTTTTGTCCGAGTAACAGGAATTTAAAACATGAGGGATTGTCGAGAAAGTTGGAATATTACGGTTGGAGAGTTCAGGTTGAAAGTACCACTATACAATCTAGGTAATGAAAAAGATTAATTTAAACTGTAATTATCTAAGATAACAAACCTGCTAGGTTTAGAAGCTTTGCAGTCAGATATTGTTAAGCAAACTGTTGTACATACTAGACTATTGCACTATTTAAATTGTTTCACGTTCATTGAAGTTACTTCCACTAAAGAACAATAAAGGCGCCTGTTCAGTCGTTGCCTATGTCAATAACCAATCTTTCGAAAACATCAGCAAAAAACTGGGCTAAATTCCAACGAATTCTAAAGCAACAATCATCAAAACTATTTCCCAATGCACGTATAAGTTTCTTCAACAAAAAACTATTCCTACTGACTTCCGAATGCGCAAAAGATTAATTTGCTAAGCAATGGTCACGAGCACATTGTCAAAAGCCGTGTTTCGAAGGCGATGACACTTGTAAAAAGAGGTTTTATTGATCGATTTTACGAAGTAAGTAGTCCGTGCGTGCGGCAGCTGCTCTGGCGCATGCTTCTAATCCCTCTCTTCGTTCACGCCGACACCGTTAACGGCCGGCACGGAGGTTCCGTGGCAAAATGGCCACAATGATTCCGTAATTAATACTATTCAGAGCACGCCAGTCTTCCAAGACGGCCTTGTTTTCAATTCGGCATGCTACGCTATCGTAAATCGTTTAGCGCATCACAGAAATTATTCAAAGGGTAAATGGGCAGGTGAGACTAAATGCTGTACAGATTTTTCTTCGTTTCAAATGGTTCGGGATGTTTATGTTGTAAAATAAAAATTCGTATTAACAGTGAGAAGCATAAAAACTATGAACTGCACGAGGATCATGAATAAATTATAATACATCTGGAAAAACCTGTAAAAAAAAGGCGATGGGAATATAGAACAAAGACTAATCACACTTAATATTTTGCTACCATCTCTAGTTTTACACATCATAGAAAAAACAGACCTCAATCAAGACAAATGTTTTATAATTTTGATCTTTTATTTCAATTACTAATTAAACCTCGCGTCGAGTGAAAGACATTGTAATTTCAACAGTTGAACATGTGTTTATGGCCCACTCCCTTTCATACAGAGGAGGCCTGTGTCCCAGCAGTGGGAACATTATAGGCGATTATGCATCATGTAACATCTAGGTACCCGTATTTTCTGAAGAGGGTACTATTGAGGCCAGTCATAAATAATGAGGTAACAAACCACTTCAGCTGACAATGTCGGTTATATTTTATAACAAACACACTCAACCCTTTCAAGTACAATAACAGCGGAAGTAGCACCATCGAGAGGTACCGGGCACATCCAAAGGCATGATTTATAACGGTGCGATATTTGTTGAACCTAAAGGGAATGTCCTCGAAGCAGGCCAAATTGTGATTACGGAACACACTTATTTAATTGCCTTCCTCAGACTCCTTCGCAAGCGGAACGTCACTCGAGACTTGAGATAATGCTCAAATAAAATCAAAAAATCTTGCGTACCGTATTTTTCTGTGCAGTTTCAATTAAAATGTACGTCAAAAGCATTCATTAGCATTTGAATATAATTGGTCATCTATCTTAAACGAAATTACACTTAAACAGTCAGACGCACAAAAAATTCATGACTTTTTGCTCTTAGCTTCTATAAGTCTGAGACGGAGGATAACTTATTATCTGCCTAGGTACAGAAAATATAGATGTGGAGAGGCGAATAAGTAGGTGGAGATCGTCAATCTCTTGACGAGATCATAAACATTGAATTGGCTTCGAGATTGTTTATACATTTTATAATAGGAAGTGCAGAAGACTTATACATTCCCGCGTCCATCTACAATCCCAGTGGGTGTCGGTCACAACATCAGTTATTTTTTATTATCTTAAGGCAGTTACTTTTTATTTTTGTGAATCGATGACTGGTTTTTATTTGAGTCATGCGATATTCATCTTTATTGGCCACGAGGCTTCATAATCTTTCTTTTTTTGTTCGCATAACTAATGCAAATGCCGAATGCTCATCCCACGTCGATGATAGTTTCATAATTCAATCCTCTCCGCAATTTGTATTTGATACTAAAGTTGGAGCTCAACAATTAATTAGAAGAGATGAATACCTATTTCGAAAACTTGATCGTGAATCTCATCTTTCCAGTAGTTAATGAAGTAGCTTGTCTTTGGCAGGTGATTGCCTCAACAGTTCATAATTAGAAATTTTCTTAAGAAATTCAGCCTAATTAACTTTCACATCCGGGGCATCATTAAAGATTTCGTCTTATCCAAAATTAATACGATATACCACAGATAAAATTTGCTAAATGTTTGGTAATACCTACTATTCTTAGCTGATATATTAAAAATTAAATATTGAAAATGTATTGTGTGGAACAGTTACATCATTATCTTCTTCTGTCGGGGTCTATGTATCTGTTTGTATTATGATAATATTAATATGTTAACTACCAGTTCTAACAAAGCGGCTTTTACCTTGAATGGTGAGAATTTTCCAATCACGCGGAAGAAAGTAATTAATTACCGTGTGTGAAGCATAGAAATTGATACGTGAAAAACATGTATCGTTAGAAATCTTGAGATCGCTGTGCAGTTGATAATCTGTTCTTTTGTTACTGTTATTATTCACATTATTGCATAGTGGTTTGAGATGACACGCTTTCT
This sequence comes from Oligia latruncula, assembly GCA_948474745.1. Classification (NCBI taxonomy): domain Eukaryota; kingdom Metazoa; phylum Arthropoda; class Insecta; order Lepidoptera; family Noctuidae; genus Oligia; species Oligia latruncula. The sequence continues at coordinate 11,809,360 of OX419702.1, read as the reverse complement.
ATTGCTTGCAGTGTATTCTAGATTCGTAGTTCTTCGACCGTATTGAGACGAAAGCGTCTCAGATAAAGTCTATTTTTCACCAACTTCTATTTATTGTCCTATTTTTTATTGAAAATTTTGAGGTTGAAGACCCGGGATTTAAAAATAATAATGGTAGTCTAACAGGGGCATTTCATACGATTTTGATTAACCCCTTGAATAACAATAACCGAAATAAGGGCCCTGATTTGGAGAATCCCAAAATAAATTAAAAACAACACAATTATGGAGGCAACATGATACTCTTATCTCACTCAACTTAATTTAAATCTTACTTCGTTCACTTAAATCTGATTTTCCGTTAACCACGAAATTTTAACCGTTGCAGCACATTGTAAGGGAAACGATCCATTCATTGTAACTCTTGTACAGCTTCAACGTAAGCTTCAGAGTAATTTCAACTTTAAAGTTCGAGGAATAAGATACCAGTTCCATCGTTGTTTCATAGAGCAGTAACGTCTTTGTTCAAAGAGTTTCGTACGGGAACGGACGTTGAAAAAAAAAGGGGCACGACGGGAACACACCTGTCTGTGGTGTTGCCAGTTTTTGATGAGAACCAGTGAATGGCGACTATAGGTACAATGGCAGCGGATTTTTTAATTTGGATAAGTTTTTTGAGTATCGCCCTCATTCACGTCGGATTGCGAATCTTTTTAACAGATTCTTAAACGGTTTTGCGGTTCGATCCTACCAGCTAATAACTCCGTTGTTTTATTCGTCTTAAGAGTTACCTTCCAAATTAGATATCAGAATTAATTTTGTTCGGCTTGTTTGCACTGCAACCTTTTATATGTAGAAATAGGCTGAGAAATGAGTCAAGCAATGCCCAATAAGGGGATTATAGTTTTCGCTCCAAAATTAGGACAATGCAAAACAAGAGCTTGTGTCTTACATTTAAGGTTAAAGACGTTGTTTCTACGCAATACTTGGAAGACATAAAACTATTTCGTAAAATGACATAACTTTAACAGCTGCATTGCAATAAATCTGCAGCCAAACAAGAAATAGACGGTTTAGTTGAAATACCACATATAACCCGTGTTGTTCCCAACATAATGTTACATCATAACTTGTCCAGTGACAGATCAGTCAACAAACTCCTGCGCACCATTCATTCGCCCACGGCCGCGTTCCTAACTCGAAATGTGATCTAATACTTTTTGGATTTATAAATTATGGATTTTAAGAGCTCAGTGAGCGCTATTAGTTTTATAGTCCTATTTAACATGGTTAGTTAGTTATATTTGAAACAAGGGAACGTTGACATTATAAACAGACACATTTCCAAAATGGTTAGAAACATCTTGGTACAAAACGCTCCTATCGTTTAGGCATTGATAAATAATGGGGCACACTGACATACCTACATCCTGCCGATGCCATTAACAATTCACCTAAACAAAAATAATAATCTGCTTGCAGCAGACTTTTTAAACAATACAAAGCAAATAAACGCACGGACAATGCAGACAAAGCGGCAATTAAGACAAGTCTAGCCGACAGAAATCTAAATAAAAATCTAATAAGCATGGATCAACAACTTCTAGTTACCGTGAGAATGAGAAGGACCTACTTATAATGAATTACAATGTCACTCTTGCACATTCTAAAGAATCTAAATACATGCGTACGCGACCTTTTCGAAGGACATACAACTGCGGTCAGTGTCCTTCCAAACGCACCTTGATCCAACATCCGGTGTATAAATCAAATACCTATGACCCACTAATCAAAAAGCATTAACAAACAGACAAAGAAAAAACATTTCATCACACAAAGATGAACCGTATTGTCTTTTTATCAGTCATGCATAATCAAAATATGCTGGAACAATACAAATCGGTATTGAACAATCGAGTGTCCTAATCATATACGTACATATGTCGGGACCATGTTCACGTCCACCTTGATGATCGAGAAGAGATGTATTAACATATAAGTATGGTGTATTTACATAATTTAAACGATGTGTTTATAAAAGGATAGCCCTATCCTTTTATAATTCATGTTTTAAAAGTCATGTTTGTGATATTTTGATCGTAAAATATTTGATGATCGCCTCCTAAGAGTAGTAGGTATAGCTACTGTCTCTGTTGACTTTGTATGATATATATTATAAAATCCATACACAGTACTTACAAAACACAATGTAAAACGCACCAAAACCAAGATTGAATATAACTTACAAGATTCTCAATTACTTCCAAGTTCTATCAATACCTGACAAGACTGCTTAGTAAAAATTTATCCAAAAAACCAACCTTAATATTGGCTACCATATTCCGAATACACCTCCTGATATAATTTTATTTGCATAAGGCTTACCTTAGGAGAGAAGGAAGGAATCTATAATCAGTTTTCTGCCTCAGTACGAGTTTAGGATTACCTACGACTTGCCTTGAATATGAATTTGATATAGTACACAATCAGGTTTACGTAGGTGATCAAGTTACTGAATAACTTATTAAAGGATTTCGGCTGGAACGGGTTTTTGTGTTCAGTGAAATATGGTTTGAGTCTGGATTACACAAATGAGGCGTTTCTTAAAAACGGATAAAGTGATCGAGGTTGTTCTGAGAATTTGATTAATATCAAAGAAAATACGAAAGATGTAGGTTACACAAGACGTTCTGATCAAAACATTATATTATATATACTGCAAAAATATGAAATATTTAATATAAAATTGCGTTGCGTCCACTAGACCCCAAAAATCAATCAATCTAGTAGCATCTATTGAATAAATTGAACCGATCAAAACTAAAGCGTACGTTCAATATATTGTAATAGGACCATCCATCATCTTCTACAAAGAAAGATTACACATTTCATTACAAAGTACAAAGTGTATAAAAAACTGTTCGGACAATTTGAGGCTGTCTTTTTATGCTGTCAGTTGGAAGCCGGTGTCCGAGTCCATCATTAAATGAAATCTCGGTAATCATTCATCATCAACGGTGATTTGACCAGCGGTTAACCCGCCAGAGGCTGAGCTCCCAAGGTAGTCATTGAGAGTAAAAAAAGAGACTTCAAATTCTGATGCTTTTAATAACGAGGCCTGTATGTGTGTAAATTGAATTTCGGTTGCCCTTTTTTAAGTAAAGTTGAACTGCTTCACATTCCTAAAAGGAAACCTAGCAAGAAAGAGGAAGCAACACCGGTAACTATTCACACTTCTTTTGCTTCCTGCCTTTTGGGAGCTCATGCACACTTCCGATTTTAAATTTCGACAGCACACTCCAAAACTCCAAACCATTCACCTTAATTCTTTTAATCCACCACTTTAAAACGAAAATAAGCGCCGAGGCTTAATTTACATAACAAATTGCCTCATTATTATGAAAATCTTACTCTTCTCTTAATATTTCTTCAAACAATTTTCGGCACGCAAACACCTTTGGGGCATAAAACCAAAAAAGAAACGCGTAAAAGGTAGCTGATATTAGCATGGACAGCCTTTTTGTTTTCTCTAAAACACTTGAACATATGTAAAGGATATCCGTTGAAGACTCCGCAAGGGGTCATTACGTGTAAGCAATCCATATTTTTTGTTCAATTCTTTATGAACTTAAAGCCGTTTACTCGATCTTAAAATTATCAGGTGTGTCGAAAAAAGAAACCGTTGGATATACGGATGCAGCAAATTATAGTTCGATGCTTTTAATATTCATTTCAATGAGAATTCAAGTCTGACTAAAGTATGAAACGGTAACCTACGCAGTGTCAATGACGCAAAATGTAACGGTAATTTGTAGACTAAACAAAAATGATTTTTTTTTGTAATTGATATTTACAAATACAGACAGCATAATTCATGGATCATCCATGAGTTATACTGTCATCACCACACATTCTGTTGAACCCTGAAAATGTTGGACATCGCAAAATCTAATTCCGGAATGAGTTAGTGATGTATTAGGCTAATATGTTTTAAAGAAAAGGATAATTTCGTAGTCTATTGCCTTTGCGTGGTAAATCGATGTCAATCTACATGGTGATTGGAGTTGAGTCTGTAATTTATGTCTAACATAGCAGATGGTGTACCAGTTCTCAGGGAATTACGCACGTTTAGAATATTACTAACGAGTGGGCTTCCACGCGATACCCTTCCTTTCACAGGTGATAAATCTAATTCAAAATTATGTACATATGTTTGAGAAAATTTGCTAAAGCCTTGGTTCGAACTTAGGGTGATTAATAGATTCTCTGAGTTCACACTCTTAGCAGTTTGTAGGTACACGTCTTGCAATGTAACGAGGTCACACATGCGTTGATTATTGCTCAGATTAGTAATGAATCAACAGTTCACTAAGGTATCCAAAACAATGAAGTAGACAAAAACAACAACAGTAATGATTACGTTAAAACTCCAAGTTGTTATGATCGACTTGTTAGAGAAAATAAGTATCCAAATAACAGAATAATTTTCCGAGCCATTTGACGCTTCGTGACACAAACAAGTTCAAGGCCCAACATTATCTAAGAAGAAAGTTTAATTTGTTCGTTTATCCCATGAAAATAAATACACCAAACCATTCTGGGCAGTACACTGGTAACAGAGTCCAAATTAGTTTATTTCAAGTTAGTAAGTAAAGTGATTCAGAGGCGACCACTCATAAAGATAAAAACCTGTTAATCAGTGACTTCCTCGGAAAACGATTAAACACGTACAAAACAAGTAATTGGTTCTAATAATTCCGAAACTGGATACATTATAGAAACGAGATTCTTAGCTGTCAACGACTTCTGACTTTAAATCAATGTAAGTAATATTTCCATGGCTTTATGGGAACTATTAAGCTACAGAATGTGACAAGTGCTTATCTTAACTCGCGAGAGGTTTTTCAGAGCTAGGAAATGGGTCGTTTAATGTCCAAAGATGATGTCTTAGATAAACTAAAATAACGATATACTCGTAGAGGCTGACAATGGTGCCGATTCTGTTGTTCACAAACTAAACTAAAAGTAAGTTCAGTGCAACTTTTTCTTTATATTTCATTAAGAAAAGGACAGAAGATAAATTTTAGTCCTGTCAAATTAATCGCCGCCTGACGTAAATTGACGTAATTTTATTAGGCAAGTTTTTAATACACGTCTAAACTTGTATGGAGTAGTGTCAGGCGCTGATTAAAATAATTTGTCAGGACTGAACTAAATTTTATCTTCTGTCCTTTTCTTAATGAAATATGTATAAAGTTATATCTTTTTTCCTTGGTATAAGGTTATATCTTTTTTTCCACAATTGAAAGCTTGCCAAAGTTCATACGAAATCCTTTAAATCTCAGTTTATCGGGTCAAGCCATCGGCAGTTTCATCCTAATCAAAAATTTTGCTCACGATACCCAATTAGGACTTCGCAAACCTTTGCTTTAACAGATCACATCCATGTCCCTTATCATGTTTCTTATTATCCTCTTATTCTGTCCCTTGTCAGCGCGCAGCGTGTAAAAACTCCATCAATTAATGTTGTAACTATCCCTTGAATTAAAACTATTATCATAGGTACTAACTACTTTACATCCCATATTCACACGCTTCATCATCTAACATCATCAATATCACTTCACACTTTTGTCAACGGTTAATTAGAGTAATTACAACAATCCATACAATCTAATAGAGGGGCAAATGTTTAAGATAAGTCAAGTTCATGACATGTCTCAACAAGTCACGACATGTTACAGACAAGATGTTATGAAATAAACATATGTATGAGTCACTGATAGTAATGAAGGCACATTAGGAGTCAATTTATGAATTGCGTTCGAAGTTCTCAACGAGTGATGTATGGCCAGGTCAGCAGATGCTTACCCTGCTAAAATGTAAATGCCGAGAAGTGAATGAATGAAGTGTCTGTCTTTATTAAAATAACTGAATCGTTAGGCAAAGGTATCTCGAAAACTACTACCCATCCAACGATCGTCTATTGGAAACCGTATACATGTAAGCGCAAGGTTTTCACGATGTTATTTATTGGAAACCGATCTTAATACTTACTAATAATAAAGCTTAAGGTGAATGGATAGTGGTAGACCGCGAAATTCAAATTTTCTTACGTTTTTTTGCAATTTGCAGGTCAGTGTCAGATTGTATCTTGATCAAAATATGATTCGCGACAATAACAGGTTCATATTTAGAGAATTATAATCATTAGAATCATTAATATATCTTTCTAAGTTAGATTTCTACCAAAAATCTAAATTTGAATTTCGCGGTCTCAACTACCTACCGTATGAGTTTGTTTGTTCTTTTTAAGTCGAATTTGAAAAATTCTTCTTCTCTCTCTCTCTAATACTTATTCCAATCTTGAGCATAATCAGCCAATAATGTTCCCACTACTGGGACACAGGCCTCTTCTCGGTGAGATCCCGGAGTATGCCGTTATCCACCACGCGGACCCAGTGCGGGTTGGTAGATGTCACATGTTATAGGACATGCCGGTTTCCTCACGATGTTTTCCTTCACCGTTTTGAGAGCAGTACTGTAGAAATAATTTACACAAAGTAAAGCACCTGTCTGGGTTCGAAGTCGAACCTACGACCTACAACTCGTAAGTTGCGGCCGTTACCTACCACTCGGCCACCCCTTCTCCCAATCTTGAGCAATAACAAAGAATTTTTCGAACACGACTGTTGTGATCGTAATTTTCGTCGAACCTTGGCGAGTTGGCGGTCAAAGACAATTTCGAATAGAAAATCTCGTTCTTTCTTCTTTTAATAATTTTAAAAACTGGCCAAGTGCGAGTCGGACTCGCACATGAAGGGTTCCGTACCACAAGGCAAAAACGCAGAAAAAACACGTTTGTTGTATGGGAGCCCCCCTTAAATATTTATTTTATTTTGTTTTTAGCATTTGTTGTTATAGCGGCAACAGAAATACATCATCTGTGAAAATTTCAACTGTTTAGCTATCACGGTTCATGAGATACAGCCTGGTGACGGACGGACGGACGGACAGCGAAGTCTTAGTAATAGGGTTCCGTTTTTACCCTTTAGGTACGGAACCCTAAAAATCAAACCAGTTATGGCCACAAGTTTTTTTACCGGATAAGCCAGACATACTTAAATGTTGTCAATGAATGCAACTTACAAGAAAAACGTGTTGTAATTTCGACGTAAACTTTGCAATAAGCGGTGACAGGTTATTAAGTCGACACCTATCTTAATGATCAGTTTCCTCAATAAACTATTTAAAGATGCCGAAATTATAGTCCATGGGCATACTTACTCTATTATTTATACTTTTTCGGGAAATAATTAAGAATATTTTGAAATAAATCTCACCGGATTTTAATCTATTATATATATTATTTTATCTCCCGTAAAGTAATTAGAAGCCTCTCCTTTTACTTTAATGTCTACCCACAGATTATAAGAATACTGAGTAGTTAATTACAATTACAAAATCAAAGATTTAAGTAACTGAGCGGTTTGAGGAACTTTTCAGATTCTGAAATACGGCCATATTTTAGCATGAAGATGAGGATTAAGTATAGCGAGACTTAAAAAAACAAATAAAGAATCTAAAGTGAATGGCCGGCAAAAACAAAAGATAAAAAAACAAAAGCTATTAAGTAGCGAAATATTAAAAATAAAAAGCTGTATAAACCTCATTATAAGAACAGCATTTAATTTTCGAACCCTAATTACAAAAACTGACGTGCTGGCCAGAAAAACCTGAGCACACGTACCAGTTACCTACGTCCTACGTAATATTAGGGGCTTGTGTCAGCGTTTACTGAAATAAGTACCCGAGGTCCCGAAACGTTCAAAGGACTCTCTAAACCCCTCATTTCTGACTTAAACGTCTGGCTTTTTCTAAGCTTCCAATTTAGGGGGCTACACTTAACGGAGGGAGAGCGGTTGCAATTTCGCCGTTTTGACCTCGTCTGGTCTGGTACGGTATTAACTTAATAATTTATGTGCAATATAGGTATTATGTTCACTGGTTCTTCACAAAAGGTCTTGCAGTGTTCTAAGTTACATACAAAACTCGGAAGTGTCTAGGAGGAAACGTGCCAAAGCCTTATAGGGACTATAGAGAGAACAGGACTTCTATTACCATTTTGCTATTTAGGTATTGAAAATTGGTTTTAATTTAAGCCAAGACTCCGAGATCAGACAAAATTAATAAAGGCAGAGGATCATAGAGGATTAAGAATTGATTGTGGAGTACTTTTGAACTAATTTGGCAAAATCCTATAAATCTTTAAGAGTGTATAAATGTCGCAGCCAACTGGTTAAATTAGCCGTTTAGTTAACCGCCTGACTTTTAGAACTAATGCTCGCCTCGCTTCGCTCTCTAGGATCGCATGCGATTGATCAAAGTTCTAACCTAACCCAATTGGTCGGGGTGCCCTGGCTTAGTTACTGCGACCAATTCGGCTCGTGCGTCATTGGTTATACAGTTCCAACCTAAACTATAATAGAATAACAAACGGCCGCCATTTAGTTAAAAGGCTAGGCGGTTCACTAAACGGCTAATTAAACCAGTAGGCTGCGACATAACGATGGCTTAATTAATTACATGAGGACACGTTTGCCGCATGTTGGATGCATTGTGGGCTAAGGCCACCACTACATGAGTCCTTGAAAACGTCCAACGGTATTGCGGTAGATATAGACAATACAAGCTATTTTATTTTTATTTTTTATTAGTTACGATGGGGACAGTTTAACGTCATAACATTCTCAGTTCCGACGTTTCTCACGAAATCGATAGAAAATAATTATTAATTAATCCGTACTTATCTGAAAGCGTACCTATTGATTTATAAGCTTTTCGTAAGTTTCGCTATAAAACTGATGAGTACTCATCGCTTTTATAGCGAAACCTTATATGAAGAAGACCTTTTTGCCTAACAAAAAGATACCTTTCAGTTAGTTTTCATTGCTAAGTTTTATAGGCACTGCTTTTGTCTTTAGATAGGTAGGTACTACGTACATGAAAATACAATAAAACTAAAATGTTTTATAGTGAAAGCTGACGTTATAACTATTTATTTATGTTTACAGTGGATTTTGTAATAGAATCGTTTATAAGGCCGAAGAATTTGAGTCTCCGAAGTTTAAAGGATACTTTTTGAATTCTTTCGATCACCTAATTTTATTTAAAATTACACTTTGAAGTTTGCAGGAAAAGTTTTTTGACTTCTGTAAGCTACTAAATTAACCGCAATACTTAACTAAAACTATTATTTTTCCTTATTTAATAAGTAGTATTGAGGAATATTCCATTTAGTTTAATTGAAATTGCAGTAAGTACATACTACAAGTTTAGATTTAGATATGTTTATATATCATATTGTTACTTTTTATATTATTACATAGTTTGTTACTTAATATAAGAAGTCAGTATTAATAAAAATCTTGTAATATTTGATTATCAACTTTTTTATATTATTGATTTAATATCTAGGTAAATAATGTACAATTAGCACTTACAGTTTTCGTTTTAATAATAATATAATAATAATTTACAGGTACAGACGCCAGCACATCAAGATACTACAATCTGTCAAAAAAAATTAATAGATTTTTGACTTTATGGCTAAAGCATAAGGTTCAAAGTTGATTGGGAAAAATTGACAGTGTCGAGTAGCTTGATGTGCGTGTTGTAATGAAAGTGATAGTCTTACAAAGAATGCATTATTAACTACTAGCTTACACAAATTAAGATTACAAGGTCATTGCAAAATGAACATAAGTAGAATAAAAGTGTAACAACATCTCCAAAAATACGCACACCATTCAACCTCAAGCTCATTCAAAATTCCGGTCTCCTCCAAACATTCTCAAAACAGGTCGCTCCAAGTCCATTCATAACTTTGGGCGTAGTAAAAGGGTCAGGCGCAGTACGAACCTCATCCTTGTTATCATTAGCACCTCGCCACTCCCACGTTACCAAATAGGTATGTATGGGAAATACAATGTTTGATCTACTTCGTGTTTCACATGCCATGTGTTACAGAATTTTAACTGCTAGCATAATCATACAGATCGCTACTGATATAGATTATTGGGACGTTAAAACCAGAGATAGATAGGTTTTTCTACCTCCATTATGCCAAAACTAGTGTCATGAATGACGAATGTGTCTATGATAACTTTAATAAAACAAAAACTTAATACGCAGGTTATGCGGGCTGCTACTCTCTAAGTCCGTCAACGAAAATCCGAGCCCGTCCGAAAGTAGTCGACCTGTAGAAAAAATAATAGGGAATAGGGACAACTGTCAAATCGTGGTGCGAACTAATCTTATGTCCTGTCCATCATAGGTGATACGGAGTAGGAAACGCCCGTTAGCCCACGTACGCACGGACGGACGTAAAAATATCGCGGCGGGATTTAATCGCGCACGATTTACAACTATCGATGTTGAGCCGAGCATTGAAAATCCAGCGCATCCCAGCGCGTCAAAAAACACACGTTGTTGGATTTGCGAAAAAAAATCGCCGCGGAAAAAACGCGCCCGTGCGTACCAGCTTGTAACTACGGCCGAATCTACGAATTTCGATGTAGACATCGATGTGAGCGATCAAAGAACAAGTTTGACGGAACGTTCAAAATCCACTAAGCCATCGTTTTGAACGTAGGACAAAGTGTTAAATACTCCATTAACGCAAACAACAACAAAACACAGACAATGCGGGCTTTGGCATATTTTATGTATTGTTCCCGAATCAAGTATGTAAATAACAAACTTCTGAATCCGAAAGTGTCAAAGAATTCAAGGACAAAGGGGAAGATTTGGAACACAATAGAACAGCTGTTGCTATTTTTAGTTAATGGCTCGTTGAAAGCTTCAAATAAGGCTTAAGCTCGGGTAGGCACGAGCGATTTTTTAACGCAACGGTTTTTATGGCGCACTGGATTTTCAACTCTCGGTGTTGAGCCTTGATGTGGAGATGACGACTAATAGAGACGTATGAAGGAAAAAAACTGGCCAAGTGCGAGTCGGACTTGCACACGAAGGGTTCCGTACCACAAGGCAAAAACGCCGAAAAAAACACGTTTGTTGTATGAGAGCCCCCCTTAAATATTTATTTTATTCTGTTTTTAGTATTTGTTGTTATAGCGGCAACAGAAATACATCGTCTGTGAAAATTTCAACTGTCTAGCTACCGCGGTTCTTGAGATACAGCCTGGTGACAGACAGACGGACGGACGGACAGACAGCGACGTCTTAGTAATAGGGTCCCGTTTTTACCCATTGGGTACGGAACCCTAAAAAACATGTTCCGCCGACCCCAAATGAATTGGAACAAGGGCAGGAGAATGAGGATGGTCGTGTTGAGCCTAGCATTTAGAATCCAACAGATCCCAACGCGTCAAAAACAATTGCTGGATTTCCAACTCTCGGCGCTAAGCAGTGCATTGAAAATCCGGTGCGCGACAAAAATTCGCCCGTGGGTAGGAGGGCTTACGGGGAAGAGAGCGTTAAAATTCACTTCGTTCAATCAATATTCATGTCAATTTATTATTAGATTAGTAAGTTGTCCTATTAATATGTGAGACGATAAAAATTAATATGAATATATGGAAATAATATCATTAGCATTCTATACTCATTGTTAAGGTCCGGTCCTTGGAAAATGGCGCTTAACATAATTTTAATTTATAATTACCTAAGTACCTTTTGGACAGGACACATATGTAGAATAAACAATGACAAATGGACAAAACGTTTAACGGAATGGATACCAAGAGACAGAAAAAGGGAAAAGGGGAGACCAAATAAAAGATGGAGGGACATCTTCAAAGAAAGATGTGGACCCTTATGGATGCGTAAGGCGCGGGAAAGAGTTGTGTGGAAAGGTTTAGGAGAGGCCTACGCTGCTGAGGCGACTGCTACTAATTAAAGTTAATTACAAAATATATACATATAAGGAACCATAAAAACCTGTAATATTATAAACCAGATTTTTTATGTTAAACTAGAATAGTAGTAAGAAATAAAGGCTATTTTTATTTTATTTATTTTAAGTACCTTTTGAATGACCATGTGAGGTGCATTCAAATTCTTGTAATTTTTTTTACTTAAGTTCTCATAATAAAAGAAAAAAATAACACACAACATCATCTCAAAACAATATAGAAATCGCTAAAAAATTACGTCCAAAAAAAAAATTATACGTAGCCTACAACTGCTGATCCCCAAAAAAGGAAGCGCTCTTTAAAAATAATTATAATGTGTCAATATAACAATTTCTGCTTTAATAAAATAATAATTTTTACAAAGCCCGCCAGACGAAGCAAATCAATTTATTAGGGTAACCATATTTAATAACCATAAAACAGGAGACCGTTGCGACTAAACCGAATACTGTCCAAATATGGTCGTATCAATACAAAAACCACTTAATTTTGATAGGTATGATGACTCAAGCTAATAAAATTAATGTTTCCGACCGACCTACTAGCTAAATACTAGACGGACCATGCTGTAATCACATGAAACGATTTTAAACCTTATGCAGATGCCTTTAAAAGTTGATTTTGTTTTGTAAGTTTTCAGTTATTTTAAGAACTTTTAAATTACAATTTAGTTAGTTTTAACAGCGGAAACGGTGCTGTCGGAAGGCAACCCTTGCGCTCGCGCAGCTGACCGCCACGCTGGGGTTAATTTAAAAATAAACCTGTTTATTTCTTTTTTTAAACCGTATTTAGTGACTGTGGAGTAGGTTTACATTTTTTGTTTAAAAAAGTTAAATAAGGAAGTTGTAATGTGTGTATCGAGTCGTGTTTTTTTTTGTGTAACCTGAGCCCTGGACATCATAAATTCGATGTATTTTTAAGGCACAAGCGCTGCATGTAGGTCTTCGCGATTATACTGCATGGTTGGGTAGGCAGATATTTAAAAATCGATAAGACAATCTACTTGATTAATATAAATTCATCTAAGTCACTGAAGTGAGATAATAGAAAAGTAGGTAATTATACCTATTAATCTCCTATAACTTCACTGTAAAGCAAGTGAATGTAACCAATATTAGTCCAGGTTTGCTCGGGCGCGTTTTTCCCGGGGAGATTTTTTTTCGCGCACTGTATTTTCAACGCAATTATCACCGCCGGGAGTTGAAAATCCAGTGCGCAATGAAATCCCGCCGCGATATTTTATACGTCCGTGCGAATGTGGGCTTATACCTACGGTCAGCATCAAAAGTCGATTAACACTTCAGTTTTATTTATTAAAAAAACTAAATTGTTAATCGACTTTTGTTGCTGACTGTACCTATAACATGAACTCCTAAGTCAAATAATAATTACAACTAAATTGCATATAATCTTTATTGCCATCTAAGTAATAACCACTATACGTAAGCCAGCAGAACACACCGAATAATCCAGTACATATGAAAGCTCAGGTCTTACAGGTAATAGATTATTAATTAAATATCTTCCGGTATGGTGCAGATTGAAAAATCCTAACAGTCGATATAGCCGTTCTTCTAAGAAATAAAATTTATAGGTTCGAAGTCGAACAGGGACAACGCCCATTCGTAACTGGTTCACAGATCAATGATAGAGCATAATGCATTTGTAAGTTCTTAGTGCCTATACTTAATATTTATGTTCTCATCACTTCCTGTGGGTGTCACACAGCAGAATCAACAGTGTTATTTAGAGGAGCAGCATCTACCTGTGTGGAAGCTAACTGTATTAGGAAAATAATACAAACTTTCGCAGAATTCAGTTTTTTTTTTATATTGTAAGACGCAGTAGGTATATGGCTGTAAGAGTAGGAGAAGACCAAAAAAACGATGGATGGACGGTATCAATAACGATCTGGTTAGAAAGGGGGTGACTACCGAGATGACGACTAATAGAGAAGTATGGAAGAAAAAGACATGTTGCGCCGACTCCAAATAAATTGGGATAAAGGCAGGAGAGGAGAGGAGGAGGAGAATGATAAATTATGTATGTTGATGATTGAAAAACGCAGTATTTTAATTTCCCCTGCACAGTGGAACAATCAGGCTTGAGGCACTCGTATTGTTTATTTCTATCTTTGCTATAGAAATATATTCATAGTTCATACGTATTATGTATCTGCAGCAGCCAACTGGTTAAATTAGCCGTTTAGTTAACCGCCAGGCCTTTGGAAGTAGCGCTCGCCTCGCTTCGCTCTCTCGGCTCGTACGCGGTTGATCACAGTTCTAACCTGGGTTTGGGGTGCCCTGGCTTAGTTACTGCGACCAATTCGGCTCGCGCGTGATTGGTTACAGTTCCAATCTAAACTATAATTGAATATCATTCAGGCCGTTAGTTGAACGGCCGCCGCGCCGTTTAGTTATAAGGCTAGGCGGGTAACTAAACGGCTAATTAAACCAATTGGCTTTAGCTGCGACATACCTATCCATACTAATATTATAAATGCGAAAGTGTGCCTGTCTGTTACCTCTTCACGCTTTATAAACCACTGAACCGATTTAGATGAAATTTGGTATAAAGATAGTTGAGTCTCGGGAAAGGGCATAGGATAGTTTTTATCTCGATATTCCCACGGGGTCGAAACTTATGCGGGTGAAACCGTGGGGCGCTGCTAGTACGTTCATAACTTCATATGTATTAGAAGTTTAGTATCCGTGTCGATCTGTTTATCATACGACTTCCGGATGTGGACATTTCCGGGCGATAAAATGAGAAGACACCTTCAGGTCATTGATTGTGAAAAGAACGAGAAAATCAGTAAGTCATGTGTTTATCAAATTTATGTTGTAAGGGTCAACCGAAAAAAGGGTCACTCCGACGCGGCAACGTTCGGTTCGCACTCGATAAGGACTGCCCACTTAAAAGTTTGAAAAATTGATAATAAGCCAGCTGTAGGCAACACCAATATATTACTGTGTACCTAATATTATGAAATTTACCCATGTTTGTCAAAAAATAGATATGAAACTACTAAAAGTGAACCCTAATTGCGTAACACACTAATTTTGAAGGATTTGCAAGGAGGATTTTGATAATCAATTGCATCAAATGTTTGAAAAATTTGTCGGCTCAACAATGTAAATAACGCAACGAATGTTGTTGAACTGTCAAAATGAAACCCATTGCTACCGTTTATGTGTTACGCATTTACCTCGCATATAGAATAGAATACTCTTTATTATGTACACCATATAAATTACAGACATAACAATAGAAACAATACAAAGGGAATGATAATGATTAGGAATTAAATGGTCAATTAGCACAACAGACTCTTCTCTTAATAGTGCTCCAACTTAAATCAGGAGAACTTATTTCGTTCAACACATACTGCCAATAAATAACCAAGGAAGTAGGACCGTCGCAGACGATACAAATGACATAACATGCGACTTACAAACGATACGAGAATGTTTTCTGTTTGCACTCGAGTTCTTTGATCCGCCGACTTACAGCGGATATACCTTTTAGTAAGTACAAAATGAAAACAGTACGATTCGGGTCTTTATGTTATGCGAATACTTGGCTGTTTAATAAGACGTCTGTTCTTGTAATATTTTGTATGTGTTACGGACTTACGTTTATACAGGGTTGTTTTCTTTATTAATAGAAAGAATGAAGGAGTCAACAGCACCCGAATTGCGTAACACACTTCCAAACACAATCTGAATCATATTGAAGGATAATTGGCTAATCCAGTGCTTCGTATTATCTTCGAAAAAGTCTGCTCAACAACGTAACTAACGCAATGAATGTTGATGACCTGTCAAAATGAAAGCCATCGCTACTGTTACTGTTACGCAATTACCCCCCAGGTGGTTCACAAAAACTGCAATCATCTAAACAAGACAAGAAAATTTAAAATGAATAGGGAATATTGTATTTTCAATGACTATAACGCAAGTAGAACATAATTTCTGACGATATTGCTGACCATAGTCCAGCTAGAGCATACCCACTTTACAGCAAGAAATTCCAACCTTTTATTACGCACGATATATCATAGCCCTAATCGCCAATTACTTATCTCTAGGCCGTTAACACGTAAATTTTCCGCACACAATAAAAACAAATGCCTACTGAGTCACGACTCACGTTTCGTTAGGTATGCAATGAAAACTAAAAATACTGCGTTTGAGAGTCGCAGGGTCGAGGCCGAGACTCGAGTCAACGCCACTACGCTATAAACACCAGCCTGACCCGCGAAGTTGGGATTAGTCCGGCCGGAAGGAAGATAGGTTCTGTCCTATTACTGTATTAGGTAATTTTGTTGAGTTGTATAATTTTGAGGATCGGCGCTGGATCACCGATTATAGTAACTGAACTTAGACGTTAAGGGGACCTAAAGCGCGGTCACTGTCGGGCTGCATAGAAAAGAAAGAGAAGCGCGATGACACAACGCTGGTAATTTATTTCAAAATATGAAGCAATTATCTATTTACAAAAAATCTATTGTTTGGACTAAAAAAATAAAACACTAGTGCTTTAATATGTTGCTTGTAGAATAATCTGTCAAAAAATTTGAATGATTGTATGTATATTAGTATATGGTTTTTATTGTAAAAAGAAAGTTTTTAGAGGTATCTTCATGATTTTTTTCTATGGTATGAAATTAGTTGTATTATGTTTTCAACACACTATCTAACTAGCATATATCCTGAAGAATATCATATATTTTGTTTATTGTAGTCGATCATATACTTTTAGGCATTATAAAACTTGCGTTTTTTGCGCTTAGGTTCTATAGTCCCCTTAAGCGACACTATATAATTTACCAAACTAGAAGAACGGTAAATTTTACATAGTTACATTATAGACTAACCCCTTCGTCCTATGGGGGTAAGCAGAAACTACAAAACTACCTACTAAATAAATTGTCGTTCATTGTAATTTATATTAATAAGGATAACCGAGCCATGTGGTACTAATAACACACAGTTTTATTATTATCCCATTTAAACAACGTCGATTTAAATTTTGAAGGAAAAACGTTAGTTTTTATAACAAATAAGTAATAGGTACCTGCTTTTTTGTCTGTTAAATTTAAATTAATCTGAAAAACAGTTGCCACGCTATCACTGGTCATAAAATAAAATGTAAGTATTCAAACTCCTAAAAGTAAAAATAAAAAATATCCTCCTTAGGCTAATTTGGCTAGACATGCTGATTGTCACGTCATGCCCATAGCCATCTATAAAAGTCGTAAAGGCAGTCGCGTGAAGTGAATCGGCAAATTGAAGCAGTCGACGATAAGACGTGTCAAACATCTATATTTCCCCATAGGGGTCTTTAACCCGACGTCACGGATGAACGGAATGTCAAACGCGAGCAATAACTTACTTATTTAATCTATATTAACTTGCATAATAGTAGGAAAACTGCAGTCTATCAATGATCGGCAAACTGAAGCAGTCGACGATAAGCCATGACAAACATCACGGATGAACGGAATGTCAAACGCAGGCAATAACTTACTAATTTACATTATTATACTTGCATAATAGTAGGAACACTGCAGTCTATCTATGTTAAGTGTGTGGGACAGAGGTCAAAATTCAATGACAGGAAATCCGCGTTCAAAATTAGCATACCTACTTACAGGTTGCTGCCCGCAAAGCTGATAGCACAGAACAGCCCGCAGTTACGTATTTGTTTGTATAACTAAGTGTTTTGATGTGGTCTTGGTTAATTTTAATAAATTAGTATGTTGCCGCGGTTGGTCTGTGGATGGGTGACCATCTTAACATACCGTGACCCCTCCGTGCCTCGGAAAGCACGTTAAGCCGTTGATCCCGGCTGTCATTCCTGGATCTTTGACAGTCGTCACGGGTAGTCAGAAGCCCGAAAGTCTGACAACCAGTCTTACCAAGGGGTATAGTATTACCCAGTAACTGGGTTGTGGAGGTCAGATAGGCAGTCGCTCCATGTAAAAATACTGGTATTCAGCTGCATCCGGTTAGACAACATAGTTGGGAAAAGGCTAGGCAGATGATGGATGAGTATGTTGCATTAAAAATAAAACGCCATCCATTAGTTTCGGAGTCCTTTAAGAGCGTTTACGCCGTACGGCATTTCATACAAACTTTCAAGCCCTTGTTTTCCGAAATGAATGAACCGATTTTAATGAAACTTCATACGCATAAGCAGGATACAAAGGTCTAAAAAGTTAGTAGAGAACATTTTCGAAATGTCATATTTGAAAAAAGATAACTGGAAATCTCTGTTTCTATGAAAAGTTTAAAATCGGTCTAATTTGGCTCTAACACTATTTTTCGAAAATGTTCTCTACTAACTTTTTAGACCTTTGTATCCTGCTTATGCGTATGAAGTTTCATTAAAATCGGTTCATTCATTTCGGAAAACAAGGGCTTGAAAGTTTGTATGAAATGACGTTCGGCGTAAACGCTCATAACCATAAAAATACCGAAAGCAAAACATGATAGGACCGAACGTAATTTTTATTCCTGACATCGTAATAAAGTCATGTTAGACAGTCCTGCATAATTAGTAGGTATGGCCACTCTAGCATACAGGAAGTCCCTGTTTAGCTTATCTGGATGGCTCGTCGAGTACCGAGCCTCGTTTACCTGCTTTTTAACAGTTTTGTTAGGCGCAAACTTTAATTAAGTAGGTGGGTAGGCACCTTACCGTGTGGTCACCCTACGGTTGGTTTTTACCTCATAAGGAAGGATGTTGCGTTGCGAAATTAATTTTGTGGTGGAATATTTACTTTGGCAATATTATTGTTACCACGAAATATTTCAATAAAAATTAATTACTTACAGAATTTATTGTAAATGTACAGTCAGCAACAAAAGTCGATTAACACTTCAGTTTTTTTAATCTCACTTATTGAGCAAAATTTTGAACAAATGTTCATAATTGCAGCAGAAGTACAATGCAATTTTGAACAAATATTTTGGTCAATAACCGAGATTAAAAAAAACTGAAGTGTTAATCTACTTTTGTTGCTGACTGTATCACACATAATATAAAATCACGCCTGTATTTCCCGAAGGCTTAACCAGAGGTGTACCTGTAGTGCACCCACATTTAGCCAGTTATGCAAGTCTTACGTAAGCAGATTCTTTGCAATTACTAACCCCCCCGTCTCCCCCTTGTCAGCAAAAGTAAGCAGAGCCCTTACCTCCCCGCCCTCCCATGCTTACGTAAACATTGGTAGTTACATGCATTTTTCAATGTATTCTGGTTTCTTTATTTATTCAGGAGCAGCAGTTATAAATGCGTTTCGTTATCGAGCATAGACAAGTAGGGTTGCCAGTTGGCAGTTGCCATATTAGTGTTCAAACCAAAATCGACAAAATTTTGTAGAAAATCCGAAAAAGTAAAAACTAAATATTGGTGACGTAATCACCATCCAAACCCCCCACCCCCCATGTCATCAAAAATAAGCAAAGCAAAGACCTCCCCGCCCCCCTGCAGTGTTTACGTAATATTTCAATGGCCCCTAACTCCCATATTAAATGTACCAATAAGCAAAAACGAACTATTTTGTAAACGTAAGATCCTAATTAGAACGCTGCCAGAGTATCGTTAAGTTTTTACGGGCCCAATTTCATTCGAAACTTGGCTACGGAAGGAAAGCGCTTTTCTTATTTAGTATGAGCCAGCTTTTATGACAAAAACAAAAGTAAGGCTCCTACAAACAGGCGCAACACGCGACGCGAATCGCGCGCGACAGAAAGCCACCGCAAGTCGCGCAACGAGCGGTGCCTTTGTGTCGCGGGCGATTCGCGTCGCGTGTCGCGCCTCTTTCTAGGAGCCTTTACTCGAAGAAGAAGCTAACACATTTTTTACATTTAAGCCGACCCTAACAATTGGGAAAGGGCTAGGCAGATAATACATAACAGACATAAACAGTACATAATCAGTCTATAATATCCTCACTACTGGGACACAAGCCTCCTCTCTTCGAGAGTGTGCTATAATCTACCACGCGGGCCCAGTGCGGGTTGGTAGATGTGACATGTCTTCCAATTTTTAGTTCTAGGTTCCTACCTAGAACTAAAAATTGGAAGACATGTAAAGGAGAAGACATGTAGGATCGCGTAAAGTCTGTCTCTGACACCGAAATATCCTCATTTCGGTGTCAGAGACAGACTTTACGCGATCCTATTTCTACCTCACTATGTAAATAATAAGCAGGTACCTTTCGGCCTACGATGTAAAACAAATAAATAGTTAGCAAATAACTCATCAGATCTGATGTGTTCTATCTTTGGCAGCAGTTCAATAAACCAATGCGATCTCAGTAAAGAGCCGAGACGGAACAAATAGGTACTGCTTACCTAGAAGTCTAGAATAGGAATGAGTAGGGCTGGTCCCTTGGCTGTAATGAAGATGAGATTGGAAGAAAATGAGGTAATATTTACCTATGTTTTTGTAGGTACTGATTTATAAGAAAAGTACGCACCTACATAACTAAAACCGGATTAACATTACTGTGTTGTGTCAACTTGTGTCGTGTCGTGTCGCCTTATTCTGACGCAGTATTAGTCAGTCAAAACTCATTATAATTTGGCGTAGTCCTGAACAAATGCGTTTGATTGGTATCATATCCCGCGTCACGAGTCACGACACAACACGACACATTAAATGTGTACCTAACTGGGTTCTGGAGGTCAGATAGGCAGTCGAGCCATGATAAAGTACAAGTATTCAGCTGCATCCGGTTAGACTGGCAGCCGACCCCAACATAGATGGGGAAAGGCTAGGCCAATGATGAGACAGACTAATTACGCGTACCTATTTCTACCTCACTATGGTTAAGTATGTTCGGCCATCTTTGGCAGCGGTTCAATAAACCAATGCGGTTTCAGTAATGTAATGAGCCGAGAGGGAAAAAAATAGGTACTGCTTACCTAGAAGTCTAGAATAGGAATGAGAAGGGCTGTTTGCTTAGCTGTAATGAAGACGTCTTTGAATTAGGTTGGAAGAAAATAAGGTTTTATTTTATTTACAAATTAAACCTATCAGTTTCTACGAACCTACCTATGTTTTGTACCTACGCAACTAAAGCTGGATTCACATTACTGTGTTGTGTCAACTTGTGTCGTGTCGTGTCGTGACGTCTTCTGACGCAGTGTTAGTCAGTCAAAACTCATTGTGATTTGCCGTTTTTAGGGTTCCGTACCCAAAGGGTAAAAACGGGACCCTATATTTAGTAAGACTCCACTGTTCGTCTGTCCGTCTGTCACCAGGCTGTATGTATCTCATGAACCGTGATAGCTAGACAGTTGAAATTTTCACAGATAATGTATTACCGTTGCCGCAATAGCAAAAAATATTAATACTAAAAACAGAATAAAATAAATATTTAAGGGAGGCTCCCATACAACAAACGTGTTTTTTCGGCGTTTTTGCCTTATGGTACGGAGGGTTCCCTTCGTGTGAATCCGACTCGCACTTGGCCAGTTTTTACAGAAAAGCACTACTGATTTCCTGAACAGATTCATTCTACTGGCATATCCCGCGTCACGACACTCACGACACAACAAGACACAACACATTAATACTTCGCACTATAATAAATATTGATCGGTTCTTAGATCTGCTTCCTAGTAGAAGTTGGATAGTCGGATTCCTGGGATGTGAAGAACGTTTTTAAAAATAGTTTTACGTTATGTTCTTGTTATCATTGTCAGTTCGTAAAATTGCAATGATTCACAAAATGCTACGGCTACATTGACGTAATAAAGCGAACTACACTTCGCGCTCTCTTTGTCTACAGCAAGACGTCGAGAGCGCGAAGTGTAGTTCGCTTATCTCGACAATAGCGTGCATCATCTGCCTAGCCTTTTCCCAACTATGTTGGGGTCGGCTTCCAGTCTAACCGGATGCAGCTGAATACCAGTATTTTACATGGAGCGACTGCCTATCTGACCTCCACAACCCAGTTACTAGGTAATACCGCCGGTACCCCTTGGTAAGACTGGTAGTCAGACTTTCGGGCTTCTGACTACCCGTAACCCGTAACGACTGTCAAAGATCCACAAATGACAGCCGAGCCGGGACCAACGGCTTAACGTGCTTTCCGAGGCACGGAGGAGTTGCGGTATGTAAAGATGGTCGCCCATCCACAGACCAACCGCGGCAAATAGATACTTTTTCTAACTATGTTGGGGTCGGCTTCCAGTCTGACCGGATGCAGATCAGATGAATACCAGTTTTTTACTTGGAGCGACTGCCTATCTGACCACCACAACCCCGTTACTGGGTAAAGGCTCCGCGATAAAATCGCGCGCGACACAAAGGCACCGCAAGCACAGATTACTAAATAGTTACTACGTAACAGATACTTCACTCAGTAGAAAAATTCCAATACCTACAGCTATAATAGCCTACTCCGTCGCGTCAGCAACCGCTGCATGCTAAAATGTGCCTAAATGCTCAAGCGTACAGTTGTGATTGCTTCGCACCGTGCGATCCCACAGCAATCGCAGGGCTGCCTCTTCATTAAAATTAAATTAACATAACTATTTGTGTCTATTTTATTGAGAACTGTGAATATGTTGTGACTATAGGTGGTAGTTTAAAATGGTATCGTTTATAAAATATGTTTCTTATAAATTGGTTCCGACTGTGCAGTACATCTAAAACATGACATGACATCTTCATTGACATGTAAATGGAAAAATGTTAGATGTTTACCCCTTCTTTTACTTGATTTGCACCCATCTACTGCACATAAGGCACCACACGGCATCGTAATACGCGTACGAACGAACAGCACTATTAAAATTGAACGACGTGCGCGCGCTTCGCTTGCGAAAACCGCACTGAATTTGATCCGCCGGCGGACCGAGACCGCTCGGCTGGGCGGTAGGCACTTATAGCGCGCAAGTACATGGAGTGACGGAGGCCTGCCGCAAGTCGCGCAACGAACGTTGCCTCTGTGTCGCGCGCGATTACATCGCGTGTCGCGCCTGTTTGTAGGAGCCTTAATACGATAAGTACCCCGGTTGTCAGACTTTCGCACTTCTGACGAAATTATGAATTGATGTGAATTTCTTTAAAGGTATTTCTGTTAAAAGAATGACAACCAACGGCATAACGTGCTTTTCGAGGGACGGAGAGGTCTTGGTATGTAAAGATGGTCACTCATCCAAGGACCAACCGTGGCACGGACCAACCAAGTGGGACAATAACAGGCTGGTATTATTTCAAAGGCACACGGCAGCATTTAGCAGCTCAGCGATACGGTCGTTAATTTTCAAATAAATCTTTAGGAACATGCAATGACTCAGTTAATATTCAGTTACCAGGTGCCCATGAGACTAATTTTTACACCGGTAAGCGATAGGTGAACCGTGCACAGTCACACTTAGTTATTTCGCGTTATTTCCTTCATGCACGCGATTGAGTCAGGAAAGATTAGCTGAAGATGGATATGACGTGACTACATACAGGTGAATCATGTAGGTAGGTAGGTAATTAGGTGTAAATCAAAAATACAGCATTACAGACGCCAGCACATCAAGCTGCTACAATCTGTCAAATTTCTTTAATAGATTTTCAACTTTATCGCTGAAATATAAGGTTCAAAGTTGATTGGGAACATTTGTCAGTTTCGGGTGCGAAAGCGACTACCTATCTGATAATCTGACCTTCAGAACTCAGTTACTGGGTAATACGATACTCCTTGGTAAGACTGGTTGTCAGACTTTCGGGCTTCTGACTACCAGTAACGACTTTCAAAGATCTACAATAAATTATAGCCGGGACCGACGGCTTACCGTGCTTTCAGAGGCTCGGAGGGGTCTCGATATGTAGGTAGTAAATGGTCACCCATCCACGGACCGACCTCGGCAAGCATAGCTTAACCTTCGATCGACCCGTGCGGCTGTTATTATTTTTAGCCACGAGTCCCTACTTATGTTTGCAAAAAGAGGATTCATAATAAAATCCCGATGATGCGTACTGATGCAGCTGGCTAATCGTAAAATAAAACCATTAGATCGAAATTGAAAAAAGGGCGAGGCCTTAGATTTAAATTTGGAAGGTCCAAATATTCTCCGTTTATCGCCAGCCAGGGTATCGGAGCAATAAAATTCCCACCACTTACTGATAATAAAATAAAACTGCACGCATTTGTACCTACTTACTTTACTTTACCATTAATTATTTGTAACTCGTAATGTTGTACCTATTCATTTATGGTAGGTATAGTTCAATGACCTTTGTAGAACGTCACAGGTAGGTATTAATTACTCGTAGAGGAAATAGGAAACAAATGAAGATCGAGAGGCGTCATGTACCTACACATTGGAAAGCTAATAGGTAGGTTTACATTAGACACGAGTTAATTACACACATCAATTAATTAAAACGGAATGAAATTAGGCGGAAATGTGGCGATTGCGAACTAACTTTGAACTGGTGCCTCACATAAACTACATGTTAGTATTTATGACTAAATTAGCTTCGTTGGAGGAACCTACTGCGTAGGGATATCTAATCTTTATCTATTTACCTATTACATATCTAAAAAGAACGTACTTAACCTACACCACAGTCAATTTTAGTAACAAACTTGACATCTTTTTCGAAATTCGCAACGCGGCTTCCTTTTATACAAAAGTAATGAAACAATAACATCCCACGATTATCTTCCGTGCAGTACCTACTCCACTCTTGGAGATCATAATCAACAGTAAGAATTTATACAATTCCTACTGGATAAAATCAGTGCCGGTTGCCGGCTCCAAACGGGCATGCGAAAAAAAACAAAAAGAATACTCACTCGCAAATTCGTTGCACAATATCTCAGAACAAAATGTCACTTTCTCAATAATAAGTCTGTGTAAATATCTTAGTACAATAGCGTACTGTTTTGGCACAAATTAATTTTCACTTGTTTATTTACGTTCGTTCGAATTTTGACAATTCGTCGAGGTTATCACGCATGCGCAATACGACACTCCCTCCTTCGGCTGCCGGCGCAAACTGACTGATGATGAACGAACGAAAACCGAACGCGAACGTTTTCTTCGAGGTGACAGGACAGAGAAGGGAATATGCACGAATGAGTGTGCGAGCGGGAAAGCGTCATTGACTAGACAGACGAAAGCATAATAAGGATAAGGTGGAGTAGACTGTGTTTGGGAAGATTGTCTCGGGAGATGTATGAGATTAGATTTGAGAACATTACGTCGGGGTTGTTCCGTTTTGTACTAAAAATCAATCGCGTAAAGTTAAAAATGGATTCTTTGTTTTATTTTATTACACAAAATATTCCCATTATGAATATTTTTGCAGATAAGTAATACTTATTTTAGATTTTTACCTGTTTGTTTTTATAGACTTGGAAACACACTTAAAATGTTAATTAGGTACTTACTATGTTTATATTCTATAGTTAATTTATTGCATGTTTAGACTAAATCAATTTAATTTAGCGCATTAGAAAATTGTGGAGTGTAGAACATCAAACAAAAATGCATGCAAAATACATTAGGAGCCAGCATTAAGGAAATAACTTCTCATTAAAAATAATAGCCTTTCGCTACCAAATGAAAAATAAAAGTTCAAGTATAACTTCAAAACGCATAGTTAGCACAAAGCGATGGCAATTTGGGAGCGGCTGCTCACACACACACTCATATACTTACAGACGTTTTGCTCGGTATTTAAACCCTTTACAGGGCTTAATTCTATTTTCAACCTTACTCCTTGGTGATAATCGTCAAAGTCGTCTTTTATTTTATTCTCATGTGCTATTGCAAAGGTGTGAGGGTAGCACTTTTATTTTTTAAACAGGATATCCTGGCTAGGGCGTCCTGGCGGCCGTTTCCGAGCATACGGTTCATTAAGGAGTGACGGCTCTATAAAAAAAGCCAGTAGCACGTGTAGCCAGACAAGTGGGGTTGAAAAACAAAAACAGCTGTGTGGTATGATGCATAAAACCTCTATGAATTGAGCAGAGTTTTTGAAGTTTAGTAGCTTTTTGTGTTTTTTCCTGCAAGTGGTTGGGCCTTGTTCATTTGCGGAAACCTCTCTTCCATCTCTCGTCTTCATTGTTCACGAAAAGAGTGCTTTGTTATCGGTTTTTGTCACTTCGTTACTGATCTTATTTATATAGTAGACCATCTTTTGTTATAGATATAGTGTACTTTAACTACCTGTATCCCCCTGCTGATTTATTTTTATAGCGGCACATTACTATTTATGAATAAAGTATGAAGTAAGTAGCAAACATAATATCAACTTTTTAACTATAGCTCACCCCGTAAACGGAAAAGGTTGTCTCGTTAACCAAATCTAATAAAAGACCGTAAAAATATTTTTCTATCCGCAAGTGACAAATCAACACAGAATACCACTTCAATCACAAACGAATCGTCCCTCTTAGAAAATGGCTCTTATCTTTCAAGTGTGTAAACAAAGAGCTCCTTCACCCACTCAAAATTGTTTCACAAAAAAAGGCAACCCTCGGGTTCTTCTACTTGAAACGCAATTATTGGTTCTCTAATGTGTATTGTTGCCTTATAAGGAGCTACTGAATAAAGTATCAAACTATCAAATCAAGTTTACATTAATAACCTAGTTATAGGTAATAATGTAGATAGGGTTTATTAATTTCAAATTCATAATAATTATATAATTTTATTCGTATAAAAGGCTGATTATAGTGATTATAATAGGCTATTAATAGGAACTTGTTTTGTGAAATAAATTATGTTTTATTATTTTGATTAGCTATTTACAATATCTACACAATTAAAGTCCTTTGGCTGCCGTTTCTATTTACGCGTGGACTTAGTCAAATATGAAGATTTCTACATATAAATATGTAGATATCTACGTATAATGTAGACAGAAATGTTGTCCTTATAATAGTGCTACATGTAAAATCAATTAGCTAGAATTATGGAGTGTGTAAGCTTTATGTATAAGGGAGTCTGTTTTGCATTATGGTCAGATCTTACGACACGCACCGGGTGCAACATCGTGCAAGCAGCTGATAGGTACCTCATTTTTTCTGCGTGCACCTTTAACACTTCATACTTTTGTTTTTACATCGTTCTAACTAGAGAAACGTGTCTACAGTATTAGAGAGTAGGTATTCGCCATTAAAACGAAGTAATCGTTAAAGTTTTCCACTTTATCTCGCTATTATGAGTTCCGTGGGTGCTGCTATAAAACTTCACCCCTTTGTAGAGGCAAATGGTAAAATAAAATTATCTCATTAATACTGTCATCGGTCGGCCGCTGCTGTAAGTAAATGAACTTGTCAAGGCTACCCGAATTACTGTACCGCTTCGTGGTCGCGAATTATGTAAATTGAAATAGATAATTAGGCTTACGGGTGAATAGCATTTCACACTTATAGCGACTACTAGACTATGTACACTAACGAGTTAAAATTTAATGTTACATCGAGTTATAGGTAATTACATAAAATAACACTGCTCATTATAAAATATACTTTCATAAAACGTTATTTGTTGATTTCCCATTGAAATTTAGATTTAGGTACAGCAAGTAGCCTATCTTCAGTATCTTCTTTTGATTTGTAGGTAATAACAATAACTGTTTCATTATAATTTGTGTTGTGGTAACAAACTCAGTAGGTAATTAGTCATCATTTGCCTGCCTTTTTTCCAACTATGTTGGGGTCGGCTTTCAGTCTAACCAGATGCAGCTGAATACCAGTGTTTAACATGGAGCGACTGCCTATCTGACCTCCACAACCCAGTTTCTGGGTAATAGGTAGGTACAATACTCCTTGGTAAGACTAGTTGTCAGAGTTTCGGGCTTCTGACTGTCAAAGATCCACGAATGACAACCGGGACCAACGGCCTAACGTGCTTTCCGATGCACGGAGGGGTCACGATATGTAAAGATGGTCACCCATCCGCAGACCAACCGCGACAAGCGTAGCGATCGACCTGTGCGGCTGTTATTATTTAGCCACGGGCCCCTCAGTAATTAGTAATGTCAGAGTAAATACAAAAGAGTAGGATATCTTCATACATAAGCACTGAACAGGATTTGTACGTGAGCGCGCTCGTACGTATGCGTCGTCGCACGCACACAGTGACAAAATTTATCGCTGCTAAAGGTGCGCCAGTCGTGGCTACCACGCCGCCGCCGCCGTACGAAATACCGCCCGCGCCCAAGCACGCTCCGCCGCTGCCCTGCTGCTCGTAATAATTTGTACGAGTACCTACCTACCTACCTACCTCCTTTAACAATTTCTTAATCATTTTATTTTATTTGAATAAATACATTAATCATATTTCGATCGTAATTTTTCAAATAACTAAACAGATAACATGACTTACCTAGGTAATGAAAAAAATGTAGTCAGCTCCTGGTCTATGTCGAAAATAATTAAAAAAAACTTTGTATTAAAGATCCCTGATGACCTACAGGGGAAAATTGGTTTGCATACATAGAGATTGACAATGCATTTTTGATGATTGAATAAACTATAAGTGACAGCCCTACGTGTTTAGGCTATTACCGCTCACTCGGGGCTCGAGTTGACTTTCTTATTTGTTTTTTCTATGGGAATGTTCCTTATTTAATTGCTAATATTATACAAAGTCTACCAAGCTAGATATTTATTTGAGCAAAACATTCGTCTGGTTTTGGTAATTACACGCCCTAAATAAGTAATAAATATGAATTTAGTAGAGAACATAGCCAGATTTCTAGAAATGAATTATAAACAATTTGTTCTATGGCATAGAATTATCACCCAGAGGAAACATTATTATATTGCGTTAGGTATTACTAATATGTATTTCAGTCACAAAACCATCTACGAAAACGAAATTATTGTAACAGAGTGGTTCATTAATCATTGTCGTGATTTCGTGAATATTAACCTCTTTAAGTAACTACTTATTTTCACATTTAGAATAAAGTACCTAGATTCGCTATGATACATTTAAAATGAAGTGTTGAATAGGAAGGTAGGTACCTGGAATGTCACTGTCATTTTGTCGTACTTTTTATGAGTTGCCACGCATTTTTAAGGATTAACTTCCGTGCTCAGACTAAATCTGTGATGCAACAGAGGTTTCAAGGCAACTAAGGCAAATTAGTAAAATATAGCAAGCTAGAATATACAGGGTTAAAACGGGCAGGGGCAAGGGCAGGGGTTGGTGTTATTGGTAAAATATTGACCACCTCTTAAGGCGAAACCTAAATCGCGAAAAAAAAATCAGCTTACATTTTGACGAGTTATACGAACATAAATGTAGGGAACAGCTGATTTTTTTTTCGCGATTTCAGGTTTTGTCCCATAGTAAAAGTTGTTTTTAATGATGAGTACAATAACCACTTAAGAGGTTGTTAATGTTTTACCATTATCCTTGTATACACACTAGGTATCCACTAGGTATCCTTTCATGATATACTCGTACCTACATTTCTCAGATAAAATTATCATAATATTCAATTATAAGAAATTAAGTCTCTCTTTCATAGACAAAGGCATATCCTTCTTATTCTTTATTTTTTCTCCAAATTCAAAAATTGGTTTCTCTCATAGATATCCGGAGATATGCCTTCACTGCATATTTGTTCAAGTTCAAGTGTCGCCACATTTTCCCCGCCTCGGAAACTCCCACAAAAACAAAAGAAATAGAAACGGCACACATTATCAAAATGGGCGGCTTTTTTCGCACGCACACAAGAAAACAAGCGTAACACTTTTGTGATATCTTATTGCACACATGCTCAAAAGGGGCGGGCACTAGAAAGTATAGATAGAGTCACTGAATGCACACATGCAATACTAGCATCAGCTAGGGAAGATGGGTTAATAGAAATATTTGATCGATAAAAATATCGATAGAAATCAACTACAAAAAAGAGAAGTGTTTTTTGGTTAATTTAGGTGTTAAATTCTTAACCAAAAAATGTAGGCGAATATCAATATATTTTTCCATCACACATTTTGTCTATTGGATAATATGATTATCCATCGGGTCTTGCTCAAACTGGTGAAAATCAATTGATGAGAAAATATTTGTACCGACAAAGTGTATAAGAGCTTCTGGAATTATAGCAACGACTTTGTGAACTTTGAAGTAACTCGAAATTTATTTTTAGGTAAGACAATTTTCTTAATAACCCCCTTCCATCTTCTTACAAATTACTATTACATCCTCAGCACGCGTAGCATGAACACTGAATGATGAAGCAAGAGTAGACACATTGCTTTCTATACAAAGTGACATTTCTTTTCTTCATTTTTGACATACCGCCTAGAAATCCTTCTACAATCTGTCATTCTGTCTTTCGTTTCAAACGATCTTTGTCTAGGTCCTTTTATATGTAGACTATTTCAGGAGAAACTTTTCTAACCCAACTGTCAAAATCACATTGACAACTGACAGTTGTCTAAGAGATTTTGTAATCGCCACAGACTACAATATAATGCAGTAGAAAACTTTCTACTCGACGGCCACAAAGTATAAACGGTTATCTACAAAATCCCGTAACGACTGTCAAACGTCCACGAATCACAGCCGGAGCCAATGGCTTAACGTGCTTTCCGAGGCACGGAGGGGTCCCGGTATGTAAAGATAGTCACCCATCCATGGACCAACCGCGGCAAGCGTAGCTTAAACTGATCGATCAACCTGTGCGGCTTTTATTATTTAGCCACGGGCCCCTAGGGCACATAAAAATAATGAGACTTAATATCAATAAAAAATAAGAATCAAAAAGAAAAAAAATCCTATGACAACAAAGAATTATTATCCTAAAAGAGTGAATTTCGTAAAAAGTGCAGTTGACTCTTTCTATTTTGCTGCCGTCGTACTGTCTACACCACAGACTAAGAAGAGAAGTAGTAAGTACCCTTGTCTACACGGAACGTCATCTTTGTCTACTCTTCCGTCGACAAATCGGTGCTCATGCTACGCGTGCAGAGGGATAAACAAGACCATCTCAATCGGTGATGGTGATTTATTTCGGTAAGTAGCTAGCAACGATACACAGATATCACACTTCAACTTCTTCTTCTTCTATCCATTTTTAATTTCTGGATCTTTTGGGAAACTGAAATAAAATGTATTAATTCTTGTAAAATAGGTTCTTAATATAATTTCGTATTTAAAAAAACTAACAATTATCGATATTCATATCTCAGCGCTACGTATCACTAGTGCATTATTTGACATGGGTCCGTTGCTAGGCAATTTTTTCATGTTATCTCAAAAATATTTCACAACGAAATATTGGTAAAATCCATAAATATTATAATTAGTCCGGTGGTAGGACACGCCACTTGTCTTAAGGTTTGTTGTGATTGCTCTATTTTTGCAAATAAGGACGGAACAATTCGGCAGTTTGTAAAAATACGAAATAACACTACACGTTCCGATGCAAACATATGACAACGGTGTTTATCGACGCCACGCCCGTCGCGCATAGCAACATATGGTCAGGTTAAACTTAACCAGGCGACACGCACCACGCCTCCATGCCATATCCCTCGATATCCGTGGTTTCTCTCTTCTCCAAATTAAAAAATTGGTTTCGCTATCGACCTCATGGCATATCTTAGACGCAAATACATTATTATTTTCTTTTTGCCGGCAAAATATTCGGATCACTGATTCAAAGATGCGATATTAAAAAAAAACTCATTGCGCGATGCTATGAAATTCGTACTATTGTAAAAGTATTTACCTGCCCGTCGCCGTCGGCCATCTTGGTTTCGCACCCTTCATTCACAAATTCCAGAATTCCTTGACGGGAGGTCAGGCGGGAATTTCTTAGAAGTTTCCCTTCATAATTCACTCGATTGAAATTGTTGGGTGTATTGTGTAATGGTGATCTATCATGAACCTACGCAAGGAATTCGTTTATTCATTTTTATCTGAACCAAAAAGGCCTGAGGACCGTTACCGCAGATCTATGCGTTACTACTTACCATTTACCGACAGTAAATCCATAGCAATATTATAAATGCGAAAGTGTGTCTGTCTGTTACCTCTTCACACTTCACTTCACACTTTCGCATTTATAATACCTACTAGCAGCGCTCCGCGGTTTCACCTGCATAAGTGTCGATCCCGTGGCAATATCGAGATAAAAAGTATCCTGTCCTTTTTCAGGACTCAATCTATCTCTATACTAAATTTCATCTAAATCGGTTCAGCGGTTTAAGCGTGAAGAGGTAACAGACAGACAGACACAGTTTCACATTTGTAATATTAGTATGAATACCTAACATACTGTCAGAGGCGTAAAGACATAAGACGTTGGTCCCGGCTGTCATTCGTAGATCTTTGACAGTCGTTACGGGTTGTCAGAAGCCCGAAAGTCTGACAATCAGTCTTAAAAAAGGTATCGTATACCTAGTAATTGGGTTGTGGAAGTCAGATAGGTAGTCGCTCCATGTAAAATACTGGTTTTCAGCTGCATGCGGATAGACTGGAAGCAACAACCATAGTTGGGAAAAGGCTAGGCAGATAATGAGGTACTTAAGTATAATATTGAAGGTGTAATGTAGGTTAATGAAAAGCTTAATTCTAAATGTTTGTTTATTGAAAGCTTATCTCAACCTTTAATATACAATTCTACGTGTAGGTATATATAAACTATAATTCTACATAATACACAATAGGTGGCGCATACTGCGCACAAATTAACAGAAACTCCCAAAGAGATTTGTATGGTGGTGGCAGAAGTGGGGCCAGAAAGTTAGCGGAGGCTGGAAGATTCTGTGTTCGCTCGTGGATGGAGCGGGGAGCGTGCGTCACAAGTCTTCAAAGGAATAGGCATCATACATAGACTTGAAAATTGACCAAAAAATTAACAATGCAAAAGTATCATAAAAGACCTACTCAAACACCATTTCATCATATTAGTAGTGCTTACGTATACTAGGTGATTGCCAAACGAAAACAAACTGTGTAGTTCACAGTCGAAGGAACATTGTCCTATGACAATGTTGTAAACATTGTACCGACGACTATGACGATCAAAGACAACACAGATTAGTTTAAGCAATTAATATTAAAATTAAGACAAAAGTCTACACGCACTACTACCCATATGGGTGAGCTCTCTAAAATAATTCTGTCTTTTTATTGGGTACTTACTCAAAGAAGTAATCACAATAAAAGCAATACATGTAGGTTATGATTTGTTGTATCATGGGGTCTGGAAATGCCATTTATGAAATCGGTAGGTACGTTTCCGAAGTGGAGCTATTACGGAAAACAAAAAACATTGCCAATGGCAATTCTTATTCGTAGGTATTATAGTGTTTGCGTCAAGCTTTATGGCGACTCCGAAGTGTGCAGCGAGTAGCTGCGCAGTACCTCACCCGTTACCCCCGCTGACACGTGAATTGGTTGTTACGCAGCGACTCGCCGCATGTAGGTACTGAGCTGCCATAAAGTTTGAATCGGACTGTCACCCGAAAGCACTCTGGTTCCGGCTGTCATTCGTAGACCTTTGACAGTCGTTACGGGTAGGGTAGTCAGAAGGCCAAAAGTCTGAAAACCAGTCTTACCAAGGGATAGTGTGTTATCCAGTTACTGGGTTGTGAAGGTATCGGTCTGACCTCCGGCAGTAGTCGCTCTATGTAAAATACTGGTAGTCAGCTGCATCAGGTTAGACTAGAAGCCGACTCCTACTTAGCTGGAAAAAGGCTAGGCAGATAATCAATAATGATTTTAGTTAAATGAATGAAATTCTGTCATACTACCTACTCGTAAAGCCGTATCATTACAAATTGTGGTTTTCCGTAAACGTTACGCATAAGATCCTGCTTATTTCATTCAAAACTGCATGACGTTTACAAATGACGTAGCAGACATTGTTGCTTACTGCGAAATTAACTTGCCATTAGTTACAGAGGTTTGTTTGGGATTCTGCGTAAAAGGAATAAAAATACCCATAGTCATCAGGAGGAGTTGCTCAGTGACGCTCATCGGCGAATAGTACATCCGATCTTTTTTTTTTTTTCGGTTAGTCTTTATTGTTGCTTAGGTTTGCATTTTGTATCATTTTTTATTCTTAATATTTTGACATTTTTTATAGCATTTTTACAATTTGACAATTTTATATTTGACATTTTATTTATCTTTATTCGATTCTGGCATTTTATAATTGTATTATTATTATTTTTTTAATTAACTTATTATTTTTAATTGATCACTATTTTGTTTTGGGTTTTTACCTGTTTTGAATTCAATATTATATTTTATTAGTAATTTTAATGTATGAGTATGAATTTGAAACTATGGACTAGAATTATGTCTGAAATAAATTGTTATTATTATTGTCCCACTCCTGGGCAAAAGATCTATTCATCCGATCTATTAAAAAATCTCACCGTGAAAACTAAGGTGAAGTGAGCTTGTAGTGAACTGCCAATAGTGTCCATCAATATCATCTCATCAGGTGGAATGACAGTTCACTTAACCTAAGTTTTCAGGGTGAGATTTTTACTAATAAGACAGGCTGTTTTAGTTATTTTTTAAAAGCTCTCTGAGCTAATAAAAAATGACTAAGTATTTATCATAATTATCAAGTCAATTAATATAACTCTCTTATCAATTGTCTATCATGAAATTGAATCATTAAACCTCATTTACACGATACAAGTTTCTTGCCAGCACCCTAATTGAGAACTGTCAATCAATCAACCAATTACAATGTGAATCATTTTGAAGGATATTGCTAAACCATTGCTTTATATGTTCGAAAAATTTGTCTGTTCAACAACATAAATAACGCAATCAATGTTGTTGAACTGTCAAAATGAAAGCTATTCCTACTGTTAGTGTGATAAGCAATTATCCCGCTGTATACAATTAAATTGTAGCAACAAATGACTTGCATCGTCTAAACACTGTTTAGACCGTGCTTTTTTTATTACTTCAACTTATGGTATGTCACAAGCAATTAAATCGCATCGTGTGGGTAAAAAACCGGCCAAGTGCGAGTCGGACTCGCACACGAAGGGTTCCGTACCACAAGGCAAAAACGCCGAAAAAAACTGTGTGTTTGTTGTATGGGAGGCCCCCTTAAATATTTATTTTATTCTGTTTTTAGTTATAGCGGCAACAGAAATAGGTACATCATCTTTGAAAATTTCAACTGTCTAGCTATCACGGTTGATGAGATACAGCCTGGTGACAGATGGACAGTGGAGTCTTAGTAATAGGGTCCCGTTGTTACTCTTTGGGTACGGAAACCTAAAAAGACCTATGATGATGACGTTGTCTTCATCTTCTTCATTTCGTACCATACACAGTAGGTACAGACGTACACTAACTTACTTGTCCCGAGTGTCATTAGTTGTAGATATTTGACAGTCGTTACTGGTTGTCAGAAGCCCGAAAGTCTGACAATCAGTCTTACCATGAGGTATCGTTTTACCTAGTAATTGGGTTGCGGAGGTCAGATAGGCAGTCGCTCCATGTAAAA
This sequence comes from Oligia latruncula, assembly GCA_948474745.1. NCBI lineage: Eukaryota > Metazoa > Arthropoda > Insecta > Lepidoptera > Noctuidae > Oligia > Oligia latruncula. The sequence continues at coordinate 11,773,958 of OX419702.1, read as the reverse complement.
TACTGGTACTCAGCTGCATCCGGTTAGACTGGAAGCCGACCGCAACGTAGTTAGAAAAAGGCTAGGCATACACAGTACACGCGTATTTCATGGCCCAACTCGAAGAATTACAGGCCGAATAGTAACTATAACATTCGCAAAGTGCTTTAAGCTTCACGTAAACTATTCACGAACTGAAAATGTGTTCGTATACTTAAGGATATTTAGTGACAAGCTCAGATAAAGTAGAATATACACGGTGGTAATGTCTGTCTGTTTTGTGTGCATTAACCGCGGTGTGAGTGAAATTAGAATGGATAATTTTGTGTTTTCTGTCTCTGTGAGGTGTATTTGAATTCGGTTTGTTTATGAAAGTTAATAACATCTTGGCAGGGTTTTAAACAGTGATCGGAGTAGGTAGATTGAATTGGGGTCATTGATCCGAAACGTATACAATATGTAACATAATAACGCTAGACCTCATACACCCGAATTAGAGTATCGAGGACCAAAACTTTTTTTTTTGAAGCAAAAATTTTTTTTTTAAAGCTAACTGTTTTTAATAAAGTCGTGTTGACCCTAACATTACTGTATATAAGTATTTAAAATTGAGTATTATTGCTTTGAAATAAGATTTAATTTTCTTTGGCTCAATCGGCTGGCATTACGGCAAAACAACATAATTAAAAAAAAATATCCTTATGAAAAGTTACTGAAATCGATTCAGTAGTCAATTATGAACAAACTGCTTTCAGGACTGTCGTTTATCCTGTTACACCTTGTATATTATAATATGGACATTCCTCCGGAATTTCGGGATTGAAACGTTACGTGAAAACAGATAAATAATAAATTAATTTAGTTTTGATACCTTAAATTTTGAATTGAGTAGTAATAATAATCACTACCAACATTAACAATATTTAGTTGGATCCGGAAATACCGGAATTAGTTTCCGGGAAAATGGCTTATCCATGTTATTCTTTCTGTGGCATTTATGATACAAGTACCAAAAATCAATCTACCTACTCCGATCATTGGTTATAAATAATACATAGGTATACAAAATTAACAAAATAAACGCAAGTCCTGGAAATAGGTAGTTTGTTCATAGTTGACAACTGAATCGATTTCAGTAACTTTTGAATAGGTAATTTTTTTACAAAAATTATGTATTTTGCTATACTGACCACGGATTGAGCCAAAGAAAATTAAATCTTATTACAAGGCAGTAAGACTCAATTTTAAATGCGTAAAGTAATGCTAGAGTCAACACGATTTTCTTAATAATAATAGCTTTAAAAAAAATAAGTTTTGGTCATTGCAATATGCTTTTAACTCAATAGGTATTCTAATTGGGGTGTATGAGGTCTTGCGTTAATTATGTTACACGTTGTATATTTACAAGGCAGATGTGAGTGGAAAAGCCGGGAGGGAACGCCCTAGGAAGACATAATTTATAGTGACCTTATTGGTGATGTTCTTCAGAAATCAAATCAAATCAAATCAAATCAAACGTTTATTTGCTAGAAATAAGTACATTGTTTTGGTAAAGGTAAGATCTTATAACCTAAGTGTGATTGTATTCTGCCTGCAAGCAAGCGTGCAAATTTTATTAAGTTTACATCCAATTTATTATTTTACTATTATTATTATCTACTATTATCATGCAATTATTCACTATTCAATTTACTAATTTATATTGTTAAAATTCTAATAAATAGGTATACAAAATTCTAATAAATATACAAATTTCAATTTTTATGTTCCATGAATTCCTTAATACTATAAAAAGAACACTACAGAGAGAAAGGTCAGGTACGTAGTCTATGACCAGAAGGGCAATCAATTCTCGTACCTACTTTTAAGAACGTTCACAGTCTGATCTCAGTCTCAATCCGTCAAAAATACCTAATTTCCCTACATTTTTGACATTTGTTTGTCGCCGAGATGAGACTGCGACTACATTTTGAACGTTTTAAATTACGAGAATTGTCCTTCTGATGTAAACGTAAATGCGGCAGAAGGAGGTTGTAAGGCTCAACACACACCAAAAGAGCGTCGAAGCGCGGCGAAGCGGATCGCAGTTTCAGTGTCATATGAATTTTAACTTTATTTTCATTACTATAATACTTATTATCGCATGAGAAATCGAACGAGTCGCGCGGATGCCAGCGGCGCCGCTGGAATTCCAGCGAATTAGCCGTGCGACTGCGCGAGAAGGCGCGGGAAGTCCCGAGAATGCTCGAGCAGTCGCGAGCGGCCGCTGGCAAAATCCCGCGCCTCGCGCCCGCTCCCCGCGCGCGTCTGTTGCGCGCTAGCATTCGCATTCATTCCTTGCAGTGCAACGAATACAAAAGTGATGGAAATGGATGAAGAAAAGTTTATTTATTTTGGTGCAAATGTACGACTGCCTATACAATATCAAATCAAGGCATTACAGCGATAAACACATGAAAGAAGAAGAGAATGCGCGCGGATTCCCGCGACTTCCCGAGCATTCCAGCGACTTCTCGGGCAGTCGCTGGAATCCGCGCGCCTTCTCTACAGGGCGCTTCGCCGCGCTTCGCCGCTCTTTTGGTGTGAGTTGGGCTCAACCCCATGCGATAATAAGTATTACAGTAATGAAAATAAAGTTAAAATTCATATGACACTGAAACTGCGATCCGCTTCGCCGCGCTTCGACGTTCTTTTGGTGTGTGTTGAGCCTTGAGCCTAAGGATCGTAGCAGGTGGCATTCTGTAGTTTCTGCCTACCCCTATGGGAGGAAGGCGTGAGTTTATGTATGTATCAAAGACTTTAAATATAAAGAATAGATATGACTATATAAGTATTATAATTATGTAAGTATGTATGTATACATACATAATTTGCATTCGCGATTTATTTGCCAAAAATGTAAACAAATATGAGTTTATGGAAAAACAACTTTAAATCCTACACAATAAAGTTCAGTTTACGCTACAACTTCAAACATTTTTTTAAGTTTTTCAATAGTACTAATCACTCTGAAATCAACTTAATAAACATTAATATAAAGTTGATATTTTTTAACTTGAAATAATATTAATTTGAAACAAGTGATAGACAAAATGTAGGTATCTACACAACAGCACAGCACATCCTTTATTCCCCGAAGGTTTAGGCAGAGGTGTATAGGTACCAACTTATAAATTTACACACGGTACACCCATATTTCGCCAAGTTCCATATTATGTAATAGGGTCCCATGTAATGGACTCGCCATTGCCATCAAACGTGCAAAAATTCAGACTCGGCAACGGAGAAACGGAAAAACCTAATAAACTTTTGTCCGACCCAGTACCTCATGCTCAGCAGTTTAGCACTTGCGTCCACTGGACCAAACGAGGCAGAAATAATATGAAGAATGAATATTCTTAGGTTCTATTTCGTTAGAAATGCGTATACCTACTTATCTGTACTCTGTGAGCTCTATCTATGAACCATAACCCGAGGGCCACGAAATGCGACGCTCCAAGCGAATTCGCTTTACGCTGCAAGCGTCAGCGTCGAGCGTCAAAAACAAATGTATGACTGTTATCTACAAGGCCACGAAGTAGCGCTGCAAGCAGCAGCGGAATTTGCTACGAGCGAATTTGCACGAGGGTTGGATGATCCGACGCGCGTTTTTTATGAGCATCGAAAACAATAGGCTATTTGACAATGTAAAAAATAAGGTCATAATTATTGACACTCGTATAGATTATCGCTTTTAAAATCGATTTGCATTAATTTTACTACAAAACAATGTATTATTTATTAAAAAAAATCCCGAAAAAACTTCATCTTTTTAAATCTGGCGCCACGTAATCGAAAACGGTCTGGATTGGCTGAACTTATGATGACGTCATGATATAGTCAATTTCTGTCTATCGTTGACAGAACTGTAGGCCAATTCTACTAATTTAAAACGTTCAAAATCTAGTCGCAGTCTCATCTCAGCGACAAACAAATGTCAAAAACTTGTCAAAATGTAGGGAAATTAATGGTATTTTTGACAGATTGAGACTGAGATCAGACTGTGAACGTTCTTAAAATTACGAGAATTGCCCCTCAGATGACTTTTGTCTAGTATCTCGACCGTTTCAACGTTTGTTTACGTGTATTGTGACGTCACGACGCCATATTGTTAAAGATAGCGTTTTTACGGCTTATTTAAACAGTACATTTTTATTTACTATTTTCTAAAAGAAATACATTATGCAATTTGAAGTAATAGGTTTTTGTGGGCTCGTTAGACACCATTAAATAATCTGAGATGTTTATCAGAAACCAGTCAAATAGCCTATTGTATGAGAAAATTTGAGAGCGACATTTTCACTTGTCGACGCGTGCTCACTCTGTACTTACAGACCATGTAACCTTTTTCTGTACTGAACTGATTCATCCCCCCACCGACATACACGCTACAGGCGAATACTTGAAGTTCGTGGCCTTGCTTTTGACGCTTAGAAATGAAGCTTGTAGCGAATTGACGCCTCAAGCGTGGCGTTAGTTTCGTGGCCGAGGCATAAAGTAGGTACAGACGCCAGCACATCAAGCTACTACAATGTGTGAAATTTCTTTAATAGATTTTCAACTTTCACGCTAAAGAATAAGGTTCAAAGTTGATTGGGAAAATTTTAGAGTTTCGGGTAGCTTGATGTACCTACTTGATCTATGTCTGAGTCTTATTAATAAGTAGTTACTTAGCTTTTGAACTAACATTACCAAGGCACTGCAGAAATTGCAGAATTTAGCAAAGACAACAATACATTCCGTTCCTACTTTCATATTGCGTTTAGTTGTAAGTATAGGTGTAGGTACCAAATAACATAGGTAGACAAATAATAGGTTTAACAAATTAACAGCGCCTTTATGTCGAAGCAGTAATGGCGATTTTCGTAGTGCAAGTACCTGTTACTAGGTACTGATGTGCGTTTGATTGTAGATATCTATCACACTAATATTATACAGGCGAAAGTTTGTGAGTGTGTTTGTATGTTTGTTACTTCTTCACGCACAAACGGCTGAACGGATTTGGATGAAATTTGGCACACAGATAGTTTATAACCAGGACTAACACATAGGATATAGATAGGGAAAAATCCATACTTACAATATAAATGCGAAAGTGTGTCTGTCTGTTCCTCTTCACGTTCAAACCGCTGAACAGATTTAGATAAAATTTGGTATGGAGATAGTTTGAGTCCCGGAAAAGGACATAGGATAATTTTTATCCCGATATTCCCACGGGATCGACACTTATGCGGGTGAAACCGCGGGGCGCAGCTAGTAACTACATATAACCCTAACCTTAACCTGTGGGTTAAACACAGTAACAGTAGCAATGGTTTTCATTTTACCAGTTCAACAACATCCATTGCGTTATTTACGTTGTTGAGCAGATACATTTTTCGAACATATGAAGCAATGGATTAGCAATATTCGTCATAAAAAGTGATTTAAAAAAATTAAACCGACTTCAAAAAGAACTGAACTCAAAATTATGAAATAACTAATTTCGGAAGTCGGTGTCTTGGGATCTGTATTTTAGTTTTAGTTTTTTGCCACCGACTTCCGAAATTAGTTATTTCATAATTTTGAGTTCATTTCTTTTTGAAGTCGGTTTAATTTTTTTAAATTACTTTTTATTTGGTAATTTTTAGTTGTTGCACTAGAATTTGACCAAGGTTTTGAGATGTTTTCGCTTTGACACTACACCCGTAGCTCGTATCAATAAGTCAGGCCGTCACACTTTCACGTCTTAGTCCATATCTTGAAAATGACTGAATCGATTTTGATGAAACTTGCACTTTTCCCTAAGTTGAAGTAAATGTAAGCCAATAAAAAAAGAATGGTCACGATCCGATTAATAGTTACGGAGATATGCGTGGACAAACATACATACATACATACATACGTCTATAAAATTTTGTATATTTGTTTGGAAGCCCTAATAGATTGTCATATGTGAATATAATGCAATTCTAATAATATTACATACATACGTATCGAATTGATAACCTCCTTTTTTTTGAAGTCGGTAAAAATTATTCCGAGTGTTTGAAAGTGTGTTACGCAATTAGGGTGCTAGTCTCCGAGACATCTTTTACGAAAACAGTACATACGGGATATGACGTACGCATAGCCAAGAATACACGTATGTATTTTGTGAAACATAATATTTAGATCCTACACATAAATCCTTTATCTGTAAGACAAGAGCGGGTTTGTCCCAAGGGACCTGTGAAGATGGTGACTGAAGATTTACGGCCCCATGTTTGTAAGTTCAGGGACAAACTAGAAATAAGAGCTAAATATATGTACGAAAGTAACGGACTGTAAAAGATATAATAACTCATGAAGTTTTGGTGACAAGATGTGTCAAGAATGTTGTCGCCATCTGTCGAAAATGGGAGCAAAATCAAGGGCCTCTTCTTGCAAGTATTGCTAGTCGTGGACTCGTGGTATTATGTCTTTTTTCGTTCCGCCAGTGTATTGTCTTGCTGCTTGAACTTGAACTAGCAGGGGGATCTTGGGGTTCAGGAGATCAGACCGCAATAAATATTCTTAATGATCATCCTCCGGTTTAAATCCTCCATCTTGCTTTATATATCGTGCTTTCTTTTTCTAAACTTTTTTATCAGCTGTCGTCTCAATACCTAATCAACCATTTATTGCTTAAATTTTGATATCATAATAACTTGTGTGAAATTATACTTCTAACCACAGCTTTCAAAACGGTGAAGGAAAACATCGTGCGAAAACCGGCATGTCCTAGAACCAAAATTTCAAAGACATATGACATCTACCAACCCGCACTAGGCCCGTGTGGTGGATTAGGGCCCACTCCCTCTCACAGAGAGAAAGTAGCGGTATCTACGACGCCACATGCGAACAACGCATGTCATACTGACGTCACGCAAAATCCTGCATCTCACAAGCAGAGTTTACTGCGCAACTAGCAGTTGCCCGCCAGAAACAACACGTCCGTCTCGTCGGAGGGTGCTCCCTTTTCTATAGAGTATGAGTGAACTTTACACCCTGTTCCTCATACCTCTTTATGAAAACCTATGTCCCAGTTGTGGGAACATTAAAGGCTGATTAAATATCATCTTTAATACACAGAATCCATCGTTTAAGGGTTGGACCTCATCTGGCAGCACGGAATCGACTTTTTCCGTCGCCCTTTCTCTTTCTGTCGCTTAGAACTGCCATTTGCTAGACCGAGACAGAAAGCATAATGCGATAGCACGCGGCGGAATCCTCGCCCCCCTAATAGGCCTTCCTATAGTTTTGGGATGATCAGCAGATTCATAAAAAAAATTCTCACATCTTTCTTCCTCAGTTTTTGACATTGTATTATGTTGAGGTCAAAAAGAAATCCACGGTCCTTCAAGCCAGACTACTACAAGAGCCATAAAAAGCACCGCCTATTCACAAAAGCACCACTACAACAACAAAGAAAGTTATTCAATTCAAGTGTTAAGTACCATTGAGACAAAACTGGGTTCTCCAGTGAAATGGTAATTTATGGACGTCCCACAGGCTATTATTTCATGTCCAGTTTGCGATATTGTCTGGTGCAAACCCCATTTTTCTTTTGACGTTTATTTATAACTGGACTAGTTACGCTACGGGGTTGTTTTGACCTTAAAATTCTATACCTACCTGCTAATATTTTAAAGAGGAAAAATTTGTGATTTTCTATGTAGGGGGTAATCTTCGAAACTACTGATTCGTTTCCAAAAGTTCTTTCACTAATGGGAAGCTGCAGTATTGCCAAGAAATTTTACGCGATAGATGTCGCGGGCAGAAGTTAGTCCGATATACATTTTTAAGGTATCCACAGCTGTTTGCTTGCTTTACTGTATGTCTGTAACCGTACTAAGTACAGCCGGTCGATTCTGTAAAAATCTCACCGTGAAAACTTAGGTGAAGTGAGTTTGTTTTTGCTAGGAATTGACAATATTGACAGCTCACTCCACGCTCACTTCACCTAACTTTTCACGGTGAGATTTTTACAGAATAGCACCGCTGGACTAGATGTGTATTCACCGTCAGCAAGACTTTTAGCAATGGTTTATGAATGGAGAATGAGTAGGTCCACTTCTAACAATAAAAATGTTCTACAGATAAAGAGACTAGCCCTTGTCTCGTAGCCAGCGGGGTAACGCAGTAGTAGGCTTTCATTTTGACATTTTACAACATTCATATTCATTGCGTTATAGATTTTTGAAGTGAAGACTTCTCTAAGGCATTTTTTGAGATGGGAAAAACCATTGAACTCGCGCCACTCTTACCGTAAGCGACACCGCGCGTGTTTTGTTTATAAGAAGATTTAAAAATACCCGCTTCGGATGTGTTTGGCTGTCCTCGGGATGTACTCGGTTTTAATGATATCCGATATGATATGAGTGAGTGATGGCAAAGTATTCTGTTTGTGTTTTGTTTTCTCTTCTGTCGGCACTCCCGGAGTGCCATTGTTTTTTTATTTTGTGTCCTTTCATGTTTGCCGCAAATAGATGTATTTTCTTTCATGCTTTCTTTTCTTTATTTCAATATCTTTCAAAATGATTCAGATTGTAATTGAAATTGTGTTACTCAATTAGGTTACCATTGGGGGACTCCTTAGCACCCCTTGCCTCACCGTAGCCTTAGCTGCTACCGTAGCCAAGGATAGGCAGGCCGCCGGGCACTAGGGGCCAAGTGTTTTTTGTGCTTGTAATTCTTGGGGGTTGCTATAATCGCCACGCTTGGCAGGCGGATTGGCGATCGCAGTATAGTAGTAAAATGCATAGAAAACGCTGCTGCCCATTCTCTGGGACGTCCCCTAGTTGCCTTTTACGACACCCACGGGAAGTAGGTAAGTGGTGCCATAGTTATATGAGCTTTTTACATTTCGATGGGTGGTGCTATTCTTTAAGTCCGGAGAAGTTTGCTTCCTATGTTCTAAAAAATTGTCTGCTCAATAACGTAAATAACGCAATGAATGTTGTTGTATTTACTGTCAAATTGATGCTACTGATAGTGTTTTACGCAATCACCCCGCTGACCTATTGAATATCCAAAAACGATACAGTTCCTGAAAGCATTCATCATTATTATATCTACACTGGGTAGGTATGTCACATGGCTAGATATCTGACTATCCAGATTAACTGACAGCTCTAGCTCTAACATAATAATTATCTGACTTACATTCCTTGTCAGACAGAGTTAACGACATTTAGCTAAACCCATTAGTGAAGATGGACCATTATATAATGACTCCTAGATGGTAAAGGTACCCTCCTTCACCATTTCTGGAGGAAACTAATACGATTACATGTCATGGATAATAGGACCCTTGTTCGATATCGTGTTATGAATTGGATGATATACAGGAAGGTCAATTGTAATAAATATAAAAGTTTTTCTATTAAGATATTAGATTTCTATTTTTTTCGTGACCAGAGGGCTGGCCTATTTCTTGGCCAAAGAATTAGCATTGCCATACAACGTGGCAATGCTGCCAGCCTTTTGGGCACTGTTCCTGTTGACAGCGATGCGGACGAATTTTTTGATGCCCTATGATCATTTTGCTTATTTTTTTCATATAAATGTACATATTATTATTATATTAAGATATTGGCTAAACTAAGACGCAACAATAGCCACACAGGTCGATTGATCAGGTTAAGCTACGCTTGCCGCGGTTGGTCTGTGGATGGGTGACCATCTTTACATACCGTGCCTCGGAAAGCACGTTAAGCCGTTGGTGCTGGCTGTCATTCGTGGATCTTTGACAGTCGTTACGGGTAGTCAGAAGCTCGAAAGTCTGACAACCAGTCTTACCAAGGGGTATCGTATTACCCAGTAACTGGGTTGTGGAGGTCAGATAGGCAGTCGCTCCATGTAAAAATACTGGTATTCAGCTGCATCCGGTTAGACTGGAAGCCGACCCCAACATAGTTGGGAAAAGGCTAGGCAGATGATGATGATATTGGCTAAACTAAGACGTGCAAAATAATATTATTTTAATGTCAGACCGCATCTAGATGGATAGTTGGCCTTTAATATATTATTATGAGAAAAGGTAATGGAATTATGATGACTGGCGTTATCATCCTGAATGAATATCGTAGGTATTGCTAGGCTGACTTTATCACTATCAGAAATAGACAATTCTGTACTGTACATCTACTATCATCTAGCTACGCAATGACTAAGTGCGGAAACCAAACCCATACATAGAACATAGGACAGTTAGGATTAGTTAGGATTTTCATACATAAGGAGAGAAAAAGGGTTAACATCTTAAATAACTTAGATCCTTTTAGTTATTAGGCTAAGAACATGCTCGATTTTGTGGAACTCCTGTCACCCAAATTAGGACATGTTCTGTATCCCAGGTGTCAGCGTTCCTGCCGGCCAGTCACATCATTTGAGTGACCGGACCGCGAGTTTAACAAAAAAAGCACTAGTAGTATGTTCAATATCGACAAAGAGCAAGTAAATATAACCCAGATAACAGGTAAAACCAAACAAGAGCCGTCGCCAGCACTCCAGATTACTCCAGAAGCGACAAAACACGATAATGATCGTTACCTCTTATCTCTGTGGACGTCTCAAATAAATTTCAGAACAGATACAACTACTTGTGTATTGTTATATTGAGTATCTTTGACTCTTTGTGCACCCGGACAATACGTCGCAAAGGAGCAAAGAAATCCGCCATCCGGTATCCCGCGGTGTGTTTCCGCATTATTTTGTTTGAAGACCATCACATTGTAAGTACAGAGACATGCTTGAGGACTTGAGAACCCAGGTTTTTGTAGTTTGATTGAAAGCTGTTTTTTGTTCGTTCCTAAAGGTACGATTCCACCAAAATAGTGTGCAGCACATTTGTTCACAAACATTTTGTGCAGAACTCCAACAGTGCACGTACTGAACTGCAGATCCGATATTCTCTCTTTCCACCGGCAAAGATGTGCGTAACTTTTGTGCGCGCACAGTGTAGCACACTCTTGTGCGCGAACATGATGAAACAGGACAAATAAATGTTTTCACTCCGGTAGCGGAAGCAAGACTGAGTTCGCGAACAACAAGTGTGTACGCGTCGGCGCGGGTCCACTGCTTGCATAATATGTGCGCGCACAAAAGTATGCAGATGTGGGCGAACATTGCTAATGTTCGCGCACAATTTGTTATTGTTTGCTTGAGTGAGTCGACCAGAATAAACATTTGTGTCGTACACTGTGCCGCACAGTGCCGCACACTGGTGGAATCCCGCCTGTACAATTAGGTAGGATATGAGGTGAACTTTGGAAGACTAAAAGGCGTATCGCTCTGTATTATATTATATACCTACACTATTTAGATAAGCTAAACATACTTTGGATGGAGAACATGAATTAGAAATGTGGGGGAATTGTAAGATGTTGTGATTCTTTTCTGTACCAGGTGTTTCGCATCTTTGATAAATGAGATTGGATAGAAAAACAGAAAAATTGTTCGCGTAGCGACTAGCGACTTCCATCGATTTATACTTCCTCCGCAAGTAAAATAAGTGCTTAATAGTTTTCACTACACAGCTATTTTATTCTTGTTTTAAAAACTGGCTACCCATTAAATACTTTACAACGATGGATAGACTTATCAAAAGTATGTAAAAACAAGGGATTAAAAAAAAAACTGTGGACGCCTACAAAAATTGTTAGAGCAAAAATATTTCGAACGGTTTGCTTACCGAAAAATGATAGGCAAAATTCTAACATTTTTCAGTGCTTTTTTGCTTACATTAAAGTTTCCTATCATAGTAAAGTCGGTGAGAATATCAGATTTTTCATCCTCACCGGTTTTGTTGTTTTGAACATTGGAGAAAATTCCATAAAGTTTTTTGATCATCAGAACGTTTGAATTTGGATATAATTATTTAATTACAAGGATGGTAGATCCAAAGGAAATGAAGAAGAACGCAGGTGCTATTTGCGTTTAAAATTCTTAATAATTGAAGAAGTTAAATGTTAATGTAAATGAAAGTATTTGGTAAGGTCACCATTTGGTTGCTAAAAAATCTTACTGCGCAGCGCGCAGCCTTCTGCGCAAAGTTCAGGCCCGCCAAGTTTACGTCAGTCGCATTGTAACCTTATGATATTGTTACCAAATAATCACAAATTAAGTTTAATTTTGTATGTTTTAAAAACGTAATGTAGGAATCAAAATACAGGGTTCCAATTAATGTGATAACCTAATCGAGATAAACTTTAAAATCTGAGTTGAGCTGCACGATTGCCCAGCCAATACTGTGCAGGTCCACTCAGGTCAGGTGTGTGGTTCTTTCCTTAAAATACCATTTCAGACACCAATCTACATGGTCTTCACATTGTCTGACCAAGATTATGTCTGGACTTTAAAAGAGAATGTGACCTCTGAGTTTGTTTCGGCCTTCCCAGAGTACTCAGATAGGAAACGCCCACCTCATCTAGTTTAAAAAAAACCGGGTAAGAGCGAGTCGGACTCGCGCACCGAGGGTTCCGTACCATCATGTTTTTAATTTTTCACTGGCGAGCTACTTACTAGATCTCGTTCAAACCAATTTTCGGTGGAAGTTTACATGATAATGTACCTACATCATATATTTTTTTTAGTTTTATCATTCTCTTATTTTAGAAGTTACAGGGGGGGGCACACACATTTTACCACTTTGGAAGTGTCTCTCGCGCAAACTGTTCAGTTTAGAAAAAAATTATATTTGAAACCTCAATATTCATTTTTGAAGACCTATCCATAGATACCCCAAACGTATGGGTTTGATGGAAAAAAAATGGTTGAGTTTCAGTTCTAAGTATGGGGAACCCCATAATTTATTGTTTTTTTTTCAATTTTTTTGTGAAAATCTTAATGCGGTTTACAGAATATATCTACTTACCCAGTTTCAACAGTGTAGTTCTTATAAATTCGGAAAAAAGTGGCTGTGACATACGGTTGGACAGACAGACATGACGAATCCATAAGGGTTCCGTTTTTGCCATTTGGCTACGGAACCCTAAAAATATGATTGACGTGTAAAAGTGTTTGTACAAACCTACTTACAGAAATAAAATAATTTATCATAAGCGCCACACACCGACCTAGAACCCCATTTAGCCATTAGTTATCACCGATACGAAGTTAATTATTAAGCCTACAGTTCGTTGAATGTAGGCTTTTAGTGGCTAGGGTCGAAACGCTGCGTCGGGCGAACGTTTTTTGAATACTGACGACCCCAGACGAGTGAGACTAGATCGATAGTGTGCGCTCAATTACATCGTGTGCTCGCAGTCTGTGTGTCTAGCTGGGGGTCGTGTTCGGAACATTCGGTATAGTCTGTGGCTTAACATAATATACTGACTTAATTTATGTCTATACAGAACCCAATGTTACGTTGCGTGTAACCTCGGATTTAACTATATATGTAATTATATTACTTGTTAGAGCTGACCCATTTTTAGGCCAAAAAGAATCAGTACCTATTGATAGGTAGATAGAATATTCTACCATAAAAATTTCAGATGTAAATATATAAATTTTACAAGAAGTGGCACAATGGGCGGTCCTATCGTTAAAAGCGATCGTTTTTTGTTTTTGTAATGCCATACAAGGTGGCAATACTGCAATCCTTTTGGACACTTTTCCCATTGATGCGGACGATCTTTTTTATGCCCAATGAACTTTTCCCCTTTTGATACATAATAATCATACTAATATTATAAATGTGAAAGTTCGTGAAGATGTTTGGATGTTTGTTACTCAATCACGCGTAAACCGTTGTACAGATTTGGATGAAAATTGGCACATAGATAGAACATTTCCTGGATTTGCACATAGGATACTTTTTATCCCGATATTCCCACGGGATCGAAACTTACGTGGTTGAAACCGCAGGGCGCTGCTAGTAGGTACATATTTGTAAGTCTGCATAATATATTGAATATATTATTATTATTAGCCTGTGGTGACCCACAGCAGGACAAAGGCCTCCCTACATTGAATAATATAGTCCTTTAAAAAAACTTAGTTATTACGAATCAGATTTATCACAGGGAAAACACAAACTTTGACTATTGTAAATAAATTATGAGACCCTTATTAATAATATGATATTCATTATCATGAGGTTCCAAAAAACAAAATTAATAATTAAATTCAGAGGAGCACGTGTAAGTTTGCCATTGCACATAAAATATACTGAACTCAATACATCGTCGACCGTAGGTTCCATTGAGGTAAGGGACATAATACGATTTTTCAGGAGAGGCCGACAAAGTTTTTTTTCGGACTAAAACGCCTATAACTTTTTTTGTTATTAACCTTTTTCGGATCTGATTTCACACATAATCTTATATTTTAGTGCTCTATCTACCTGTGTAACATTTATTTAAATAAGTTAGCTATTTAAGAAAATAGACGTCCCTTACACCAACGTATTTTGTTAGTAATGTCCCTTACATTAAATTGATCTCTACGTTGGATCCAATTATAATGAAAAAATAGTGTAAAGGTCTTGTTGAAAAATGTGTAAAGAATAATTCGTTGATTGGGAAGACCCTTACCTTATTTGAAGTGATTGGCGGCGGTAATTACACCATTTCAAGTTGCTATATTGCATAGTTTTTCAGATACATTGTTATTATGGGGCTGATTCGAAATTCGAATCCAAAAATCAGTAGGGTAAGGGACATTTTTTTTAAGCTAGAATTTTTTCATATACACCATTCGAAAGAGCGCAAAATTCTGAACAAAACTGTATACTCAACTCATTTTGGGTATTTTGTCCCTTACCTTAATTGAACCTACGGTCGACGACATATCAAAACAAAAGATTGTCTGCTATGCTAATTACCCTGAATAGAACATACTGAAGGTCTTCAACTGTCTTCAACCCACTACAGACCACTCATCCTCCCACAAGAAAAACCATTTTCAGTTTTAAATCAATAAAATGGGAATATTATTTCAGGTTTGACTACTAATTTATTAAAAGCAAATATACCCGTAGGAAAAACAATTTATTGGTAGAAGAAATATTAGGTGCCTGCCTTACTAAGTTATCAGCATGGAAGCTGGACTTAAAACAACATTACTGTGGATCCAGAGAGTTTCTAGAAGCACTTAGGTGCAAGCTTTTAAACTAAGCGCAGCATAAACTGGAGACAGGTTAGTCTGCGAACAGCTTCAATTTAAAGTTAATCCCTTTAAAAGTTGCAGAAGTCTGAATTCATCAGCATAATTCGCTATGCGTGGTCTGCAAATCTGCAATATTGATATTAGTACCTAATATTGGCACACACGAAGTTTATTTTGTTATTGAGGTTTCTCTTACCTAAAGCTTCAAATGTTAGTTGACTTTGCTAGTGTGGCATAATGAGAAAATACATTTTGCGAATGTGTCATTTTGCGCCATTATGTCATTTTGCGAATGTGGCATTGTGCGCCGAATCCTGCTTCAGCTATCTATGATATCCACATAATATCTATATATATAATCTTTATATATATATAAAATGGTAAACTGACTGACTGATTGTTGATATATCAACGCACAGTCTAAACCGCTGCTCCTAGAGACATGAAATTTGGAGGGTGTGTTCTTTGTGAAGAGTAGGTATCCACTAAGAAAGGGTTTTTCAAAATTCCACCCCTAAAAGGGTGAAATTTGACGCGGACGAAGTCGCGGGCAGAAGCTAGTTTATTAATAAAATAATAAAATAAAAATAGCCTTTATTTCTTACTACTATTCGAGTTTAACATAAAATTCAGGTTTATATTATTATAGGTATTTATGGTTACTTATATGTATAGATGAAGTTAACTTTTATTAGTAGCAGTCGCCTCAGCATCGTAGGCCTCTCCTAAACCTTTCCATACAACTCTTTCCCGCGCCTTTTGCATCCATAAGGGTCCACATCTTGACATCATCATCATCTTGAGGAGGGGCCCCATAGGGCCGAAGCCTGCCGGGTCAGCGGGATTGTCCGAAAGGGTTACCGCTGGCCGGGAACATAAAGGGCTAAGGAAGGTTGGGTTTTAGTCAGTAAAAAAAAAAAGGGTCCACATCTTTCTTTGAAAACGTCTCTCCACCTTTTATTTGGTCTCCACTTTTCCTTTTTCCTGTCTCTCGGTATCCATTCCGTTAAACTTACTTTAGTTTCCTTTCTGATGCTGGAGTTTTCAACCTTATCTGATAGTTTGAGACCAAGCATGCTTCTCTCCATTTTACGTTGGCAGATAGCATTTTTTTCTTCGTCTTCTTTCCTTAGTGACCAAGACCATTTCTGGCAACCATATGTTAGGCCAGGCAATATCCCTACTTCGTAGAGTTTTTTCTTTATATTTATATTGGTATCCTTATTTTTCATTATTTCTCTTAGTTCCCAATATTTCTTCCAGGCTAGAGTTATCCTTCTTTCTATCTATTCTATTCTTTCTATATATTTGTTCAAAAAACTATGTGCAGTAAAGAAAACACCGATGCGTGCTCAATACATAAATGAATTATGCCTTGTTAAATGTAGAACTTCTCTAATGAAGAAAAGCTTCTTTGGTGTTGCTCCACGATATATACAATAAAATACCCGATGAAATAAAATGTATGCCATTGCAGAAGTTTAAAAAAACACTTAACGGGCTACTGCTCGAAAGGTGTTATTATACTCTAGATGATTTTTTTAATGACGAATCTCTCTAATTATATAAAATGCTGACATAAATTTTAATACTAATCTTTTGAATTGAATTGACATTAAATTCTGACATGAAATGTAATTGACTATGAACTGTAATGAAATTTAATTTATATGCATGCGTTAATACAATTAGGTACTGAAATACTTTATAATGTTATAATATTGTAATACACTGATTATCATTGTAATTTAATAGTAGATTACTCATTTAATTGTTTTTTTTATTCGCATCAATCATTTGTATGTCAATATTGGCAAAGCATAGCGCACTACCAATTTTTAAGATCTATGTATGAAATTACCTATGTTTTACAAATAAATTATTCTATTCTATTCTATTCTATCTCTTTTCCTGTGTTATTTTTTAATGATACTAGCTGTCCTAAATATATATATTCTTTGACATATTCGATCTTCTCTTTGTCTATTGTAATGTCCCGAGGTAATTCGTTTGTTAAAATCTTGGTTTTCGATTTGTTCATTAACAATTAAATTTTTTTTTTAACAGTAGGTAGTTGAATTAGTTAATAAAAGCGTTCTAATGTAGGTACAGTTCAAATAATTATTTGAAACTAGAATTTTAAATCATAAAATTTTTGTTTCAATTAATAATCAAAACATAAAATGTCAACAAAATTTTGGAGGGCACTGTTTATCAGTATTAAAATTCCACAAAATTGTATTTTGGATGCCGGCTAACAAAGGGCACCCCGAAGCTTCCTGAATGGGAGTCAGGGAAATGAAATGAAAGGCGAGAGTTCTTTGTTGCACCAATAGCACTACGCTGTAATCACCTTTCTTTATCTCTGACAGCAGTAACCCAAAAATAACCAAATGTAACAAAAATAAAGAGCATTGTGATTTTAATAGACTTGTCAGTGGCAGCAACGCAACAGCAATCTTATTGTGGCGGGAATAAAGACCACTGTAATTTTGACAGTGATGCAAAGTAGTATTGATGATTTGGCGATTATTGCAATATTCTTTTAGGATTGTTGTTCAAGACGGTCAATATTTAGCAATGGGCTTGTATCGGCTTTACTTATATAAAATTAGCTTTTGCCCGTGACTTCTCTTTACGAGAAGAAGCCTTTGCCCTGTTGCCCTGCAGTCGTAGGCTGGCACTATTGGTCCTGCAGGCTTTAGATTCCACGTCATCCGCGTTTCAAGTTCCGCCATTGCAATGCAATTTTATTAGCGGAGCAACGCGCGGCCATCTTTTATTTGGACTGAAGTTGGGGACTGCAGTATACCGCACCGCCATTTTTAGTTAAAAACCGAGCTTTGTTTCAGCTAGGGCATTTTCGTATTTAAAAAGGATTTTTGGTAAAAGTTAGGTCCGAGTTTTGTATGACAAATTGAAATACTTTTGCCTTACGTACGAATTTAAATAGCAAAATTCTTGTTATATTATATCTAGGTATTCATTTCGCGTCTTTGAGATTTCACTGTGATCGAATTTGAGGATTATTTGGACACTTAACGCCTCTCGACGTAATAACAATAAAACTTCTATTGTGTCTCGGTCAATGTCCTTCAATGTGTTAAGATGATTCAAAATATTGAGTATGATAAACTGATGTAGTTCAAGAAATCCCATCGTAGGTAGATGAATGAAACGCGTATGAAATTCTCATCAATATTGAGCTTCCTATCATAATAAGCGTGCGTTATCTATGTAGAAGGCAGAGCATCGCATTTAGAAATATAGGTTCTTCTATATATAAAACACATCATCAGACGGTAAAATTAGTAAAGGCTCACACCGCTCAGGGTGAAATTCCCGGTCAGAGTGGCCCTAGCAGTTCCATAGAAACTTTAACATTGTCCGCGTAAATTGATTATACCATAAATCTGAAACGCTTCAAGTTTACCTGTCACGTCTTGACGGCTACCGCAATAGATTTTATTAGGAGACTAGCTTCTGCCCGCGACTTCGTCCACGTGAAATTTCACCCTCCCCCCATTGGCCATTCCCCCTCTTAGGGGTGAAATTTCGACAAACCCTTTCTTAGTGGACAACTACTCTTCACAAAGAACACACCCTCCAAATTTCATTTCTCTAGGACCAGCGGCTGAGGCTGTGCGTTGATATATCAGACAGTCAGGACTTTGAATTTTATTTAAATAGATCATACACACGTCGCTTTTGGGGAAAGAAGCCAGAATGTCACAGCACTAGTATGTAGTTTCAATGGCAACCCGTGCACGACGCAACCGTTCATAAATATAGTGGTGCCGATTCCCTTGTTCACAAACTAAACTAAATTTAAGTTCAATGCATCTTTTTCTTTCTATTTCTTTAAGAAAAGGACAGAAGATTAATTTTAGTTTAGTCCTGTCAAATTGATCAGCGCCTGACACTACTCCTTATTTATGTTTAGACGTGATTAAAAACATGCCTACTGAAATTACGTCTATTTACGTCAGGCGCTGATTAATTTGACAGGACTATACAAAAATTTTTCTTCTGTCTTTTTCTTAATGAAATAGAAAGAAAAAGATGCATTGAACTTAAATTTAGTTTAGTTTGTGAACAAAAGAATCGGCACCAGGGTCGTGATTTCATTGATTAAATTTTAATGCCGCATTATAATAATAACTGTGGCAACACTGTCAAAGTACAAATTATTATTATTGTAAAAAACTTTTATAATGTATTTTCGTGATGGCAACTAAATGTATTATTCTACTTTGGCAACACTAAGAAATAACGGTTATGATATTATCGTTATTTCTGGGTGGAGCAAATGTCGTTTTAAATGGTAAAATTAATGTAGTGTAAAGCCAGTCGTTGTTACATTGTGAAAGAGTACAGTTGTGCGATTAAAAAGTATTAGCAAGAAAATAGTGTTTCTTTATACCTATCTACTAGTTAATAACGCGTTAGTTTTCGCAGCTTGTATGTACCTACTGCCTTCGAAAAAGTAGCTCTGTGCGCATATTCATTCATTTTGCATCGTTCTATTAAGGCAGAGCGTCACACTTCGAAATCTCGATTTTCTACGAAACACACCAGCCGTCAAAATTACTGCGGGCCCCTCTCATCTGTAGAGAATTCCAGCTACTTGTCCGCTTAGCAGTTCCATAGGAAATTAAACATTGTCCGCGTAAACTGATTGTGTCATAAATCTGAAACCCTTCTTAGACGCTGTGCAAGTTTCCGATACCTGTCACGCCTTGACGGCTACCGGAATAGATTTTATTAGGAGATTCGTACAGACGCCAGCAAATCAAGCTACTACAATCTGTCAAATTTCTTTAATAGATTTTCGACTTTATCGCTAAAACATAAGGTTCAATGTAGATTGGGAAAATTTGACAGTTCCGGGTAGCTTGATGTGCTGGCGTCTGTACACCCGTCGCTTTGGGGAAATATCATTGTGACAGTCACCAGCGGAGTAATTGCGTAACACACTAACTGTAGCAATGACTTTCATTTGGACAGTTCAACAACATTCATTGCGTTAGTTACATTGCTGAGCAGACAATTTTATCGAACATATGAAGCAATGGATTAGCTTTATCCTTCAAAATGATTCAGATTGAGATTGAAAGTACCTATATTACGCAATTCGGGTGCTGAAGTCTTTAATACTCATCAATCGGATGCTTTCGTGGCACTATCGTTAGGTATAAAAGTTTAACTAACAGATAATATAATTTATTAATTATTTAATATAGTATACAATTATTTTGTTAAAAATCACCTTTATTTTGGTATTTAAACAATCCCGCTATGTATGTTAGTTATTGAGATATTCACAAAAAACTGTTTTTTATTTTTCCAGTAAAATTTAGTTTTTGCGATCACCATTTTACGAGTATTCGCCGGGGATGGTGATATGTTGTATTTATACGAGCCCGACGAGGCACCGAAGCCAACTCGCAGAGGCCCGTGAGACGCTTTTAATGAAATGAGGTTTCCAACCGACGATTAACCCTTTAAATATCTATTATTTAGGATATGTATCTACTTTAGTATACAGGGTTATTGGTAAAAACATTAACAACCTCTTAAGAGGATTCATCATTATGAACAATTTTCACTATGGGACCAAACCTGAAATCTCGAAAAAAAATCAGCTGTTCCCTACATTTTGACGAGTTATACGAACATAAATGTAGGGAACAGCTGATTTTTTTTTCGCGATTTCAGGTTTGTTCCCATAGTAAAAGTTGTTCATAATGACGAGTACAATGACCTCATAAGAGGTTGTTAATGTTTTCCCAATAACCCTGTATTGTAAACTTATTATTGCACCAACGTCAACCACATTTTATATCCAGGCAAATGACTGTCCATTCCAAGGTTGCCTGGAAGAGATCCCAGCGGTATGCTTTAAATGCTTACATTAATATTATACTTAATTAAAACAAACTAATTCTATCTGCAAAGCAGGGTCGGCTCGCTAGCTGAAGTAGAAATATATAAATTAATGCAAACGATTCCTAAAAGAATGGCAGAACGGCTTTATTCACGAGAGGGCTTTAATCAAAATGGAAATACGTTAAATTGTTTATTCAGAACAGAATAATATTATGTTCCCAAAACTCCTACACATCTTTTATTATGGGGGTTTCTATAGGTAATATACAGGGTGAATTTTTGAGAGGGGCAGTAAGGGCAGCTACCATGAGGTGCTACCTCAAAAATAAATCGTAGCGACTGATCTACTATGCGAGCAAAAGTGATGCAATTACTTTTGAAACGCAAAAGAAGAGAGATGGCTAGTTATAGCCATCTCTCTCATTTCTCAAATGACGTAAGAAAATTTGTACTTCGCGAGCTACCATAGCGCTTGCCCCCAAAAAGTATATATTATCTACAAAACCCCTAACTGTGTGGAGAAAGTGACTGTGTAATTAATAAAGTTGAAAACCTTTCTAAGTAATTTCGGAGTTCCGCAGAAAATGACTTCACCAGAAGACTTCTCAGCCTTGTTTACAAGACAAAGGTTCCTATATTAATATTAAAGTTGATTGTGATGAGTATCAACTGGATAAAGTGATCCTGTGCTCCTGATTAACTCCGAAAGGAATCGGGAATCGCTTCCCGAAGTTTGTTAGCGAGTTAGAATATATATTGGGATTGTGTACCGATTTGCTGAATGGAATTGGATGAAAGAATTAAATTGGGATTATGAAGGATCAGAAAGGCCTTGGGAAACGTGGCATACGTGACGTTGCATGTATGTTGAAACTGTTTGGTTACTGAGAGCAAATGTTTCGGGAATATATTATATGCAAAATAAATGTTGGAAATAATATAGGTAGGTAAATTATATTATTTGTGGATATTATCCAGTGATAACTTCTGTCTGTAGGTACCTACAGACAGAAATTATCACTGGATACATATATACTGGTACATACCTAGATCATTATAGCTAACAACGTAACCAACATGGTAAGTACAGCATATTTATTTTCTCACCGGGGCTCGTGGCTAAGTAATAACAGACCAGGTTAAGCTACGTTTGCCACGGTCGGTCCGTGGATCGTGAACATCTTTACATACCGAGACCTCTCCGTGCCTCGTGGATTCTTGGATCTTTACAGTCGTTACTGGTCAGAAGCCGAAAGTCTGAAAACCCCTCTAACCAGTAACTGGGTTATGGAGATCAGATAGGCAGTTGCTTCATGTAACATACTGGTATTCAGCTGCATCCGGTTAGTCTGGAAGCTGACCGCAACATAGTTGGGAAAAGGCTAGGCAGATTTTGCCTTAAAATTGCATTACTTCATACTTTTACTAGCTAAGTACTACGTAAATAGTTTCAACCAAGCAAGACATTACAAAGTTTCATAGAGTTAATCCTTTTTCCTTTTAGCAAGAAAATAAAATAAACATAGACAATAATACTCACCACATCAATTCTTAAATGTTCATTTACCAACATTTCGCACGTATTTTGGCGTTTCATTGCCCTATTTCGCACATACGTGTCCCGCGAGGCTCTTAGTTATCACACACAGTATACAGCGTCCCACTAAAGGGGTAACAATAGCAGACTAACGCCCTAATGTTATCTTCGTTAAATGCATTATAAAAGGTAAGGTAGGTTGCTGGTACTTTTAGCCAGATGTGTACAGTCACGAGCAAAAGTATGTATACACTTGGCTTTATTCAAAGTCGATTTTCTCCTTTATTTTTTAATAAAATTTTATATTATTAGGAACATAGTATTTTCGAACCCATAGGTATATGTAAAGTGTCTGATTTCAACGTTGCATTCGTTATTTCGTGAAAAAATCGCAATTTAAAGTTGCCAAGTGTTGACATATTGGTGCTCGTGACTGTACCTGGAGAACGACGTGACAGCTTTGTTTTTAAAGGGGTTATTATAAAGGAATTAACAAAATAGACGTTGTCATTAGCATTTAGCGGGTCATAAAAATGATACGAGTATTTTAAAACGAAAGAATCTCTTTTATTGGAATACTGTTCACGCGCCGCACTGAAGTGGGTCGATCTATAGTCTGTTCCAAAAGTGTTGGGTGAAAATGTAAACAAACCCTGTTCTGCACCCTAATTGCGTAACATCCTTTCAACCACAATCTGAATAATTTTGAAGGATATCACTAATCCTCAAATTGCTAATTTCGGATTATTCGAATATTAACATGACATTATTTATTATGCCCCGGCCCCGTTGGTCTCGTGGTTGCAAGCGCGACTGCTGACCGTGGGGTCCTGGGTTCGATTCCCGGGTCGGACAAAGTGTCCATTAGGAATTTCTTAGCAACAGTCCGAAGTTTGGAAGTTAGAACCCCCGTGCCTCGGAAAGCATGTAAAGTCGTTGGTCCTGCGCCTGAACTCTCCCCGGTCGTGTCGGATTGCCGTCCCATAGGACTATGAGAGTAAAGGAACAGAGAGTGCACCTGTGTTTGCGCACACACTTGTGCATTATAATATCTCCTGCGTACCTGGCTAATCTCCATTGAAATTGGCCACCGTGACCGAAAACGGTCGGGGAGGCTATTATTTATTTTTATTTATTATGTAATAGCTGCCATTTTGGTCTAGCAAAAATCAGAGTTTACTTTCTGGCTACATTAGACGATAAAGAATGCCCACAATTTTTATTCCTCTATCTAGTATCTACCGAAGTACCTAGCCTTTCACTCACATATACCTAAGCAATTCTCTCTAAGCTGTCTGAAGCCTAATGGTATCTAATAAAACGGAATATTAGAACGTTTAAAGCTTTGCCGTAGGTATTTAGACGGACTATTAAGGACGAAATGGATCGGAGATATTTTAGGGTCGACTTTTAGCCATACAGTCCATTTTCTTTTGTACGTGTAGGGTCGATTTTTCATTTCGCCCGAAGCTTGAAAATATCGGAATCCGATAGATCCGTTTTGAATTTTTGATGGAAATATCACAGGGAAATATGCTTTCCATGAGATAGCACTAGATGTGAAGAAAAGTAATGTCATTGAATTTATGATTTTGTGTCTGGAGTGCTTTTAGATTTAAGTACATTTGTAATTAAAATGATAAGTCCTCTTCTCCACATATCTAGCTATCTATCTTTTGCTGTGCCGGTGGTCCATGATTGTTTCTTTTGGCAAATGTTTACCACCTAAGCCTACATTGTGGAATGGCATGCAATCAAGAATTGAGTATTGCATATTAAGTAATTATTTTTACTTGGACTAATAAATACTTAGTTTTAATTTTTTTCCGTCCGGTATTTCTTTATTTATTTCTTAGTTGGGAGTCTGGATCTGTGCCCGGTTGATGGTAATAGGTTCGCCCCCTATTACATGGGACTTAAACATAACTGCCGAAATGTGGGTGTACTGTATTAAATTGTATGTTGATTATAATTCTGTAAATACATATTTGTTACGACCACGAATCATATTTTAATCAACGCAGCAAATTGCAAAAAATTCAAATTTCTTAAATTTGAATTTCGCGGGCTACCTTAGCGCTAGAGAGACGTCAAATTTGACACGTAACAAAGGTTTCCTTGAGGGCGACATGTTCACAATGTGGTCAAACCCTCGAATACCTAAAAATAAAGTACCTAATCTCTAATAAACCTCGAAATAAATAAAGATTTTTTTAAAGCTAGCAGTCCATTCATGTCATAAAACTGTACAAATAACTCCCTTATTGCTAATCTGACTTTTAAGGTTACTAGTGGTACCTAAATATTGTGTAAAAAAAAGTTTGTATCGTAACAAGTTGATCCGGATCCCAAAAGTTTCATGCATAACCGTGTTCGTACATGAAAGGCAAGGAGCTTTACAGGCTTACACCGCAAAAACCGCAAAAACCGTAAAAGATACTTTACGTACTTTTTACAAAACAAAACGAATTCAATGCAAGGTCGTAATAAAATAAATTAAATAAACTTGTCTAAACTCTGAATTTTTATTTGCTTGACTAAAATGACAGCTGCGTTCGATTTGAAACGTTCAAAATCTAGTCGAAATCTCGTCTTATCGACAGTAAATGTCAAAAACTTGTCAAAAATGTAGGGAAATTGGAGGTATTTTTGGCAGATTGAGACTGAGATCAGCTTGCTGTTTTTGTCATGTTGACAATTTCGCAGAATAAAAAAATCAAAGTATTGTTTGTAAAAGGTCTGTTGTTGATATAAACTAGCGTTGTTCTCCAACCAATCCATATGTAGCTCTGAAAATGCATTGAAAGCCATCGGAAAAATCGTTTTCGCAACCCATTCTATGAATGTAGTTATCTGACAAATAAATGAATATTGGTTGCACTCCAATTGGGGCTTTAGCACTGCGAGATGTCCCCTGTGCGTCCCAATTACATAATTTTTCAGTAAGTCACCTCTATACTTCTGTCAATTTTATTGTGAGAGAAAAAATGCTTCCAAAATGATGAAAGCAATAAATGACGTCTAATGTTATTTTAACCAAAATAATGTACAGACAATAATGAATTTCAGAATATGTTTTCATAAAAGTCAAACCTAATTATGCTGTTCAAAACGCCCTAAAAGGTGAAGCGAAAATAAAACCGAGAACGTACCTCGTCATGGGTGATCGCCAGCTCCCATATTTAACTTGCACCCTTTGATGTACTAATTATAATTAACCTTAGCAAAAATGTTCACGGCACACGATTACGCAATTAATTTGCTATTTTTGTTTTTGTTCACAAATGAGGACCGGGGCAGATATCGCCCGGGACCGTAGTCATGGCAACGGGGGGTGCTGTCGGCGCGCGCCGCGGTACGGCGGCAGAAGTGACCTCGCGCTTGCCGCGTTCGCCGCGTTGCCGTCTGCCGTCCGAAAAACGTTTTTCACGAAACGGGAATTTACCGTGCGTAATGATATACACCTTTGACGACTAAACTACGTGTTGTGCTTGTTCACAACGAAACTAGTGGTGCTCCGCGTGTGTTGAGAGTGTGTGAGTGTGTGCGATGCATTAGTTGGCGTGCAATGTTGAGGGGTGGTGGGACGAGTCTGTGACCGGGGCAGCTGCACGGGAGGGGCGATTTTCACGCTTGATCATGCCTTTCGAATTGAGATCAGGTAAGCTTTTCAGGAAATTCAAGCGCAAACTGCACTTCCTTAAGGACGATTTTCGATTGTGCGTTATGCAAGCGTTACAGCTTTCGGGCATGTGCAATGTCATAGGAACGTTCGATGTAAGTGAAAATGAATGTTACGCAGCATGGTTTGACTTTATTAAACTATGTCGGCCGTGAAAATCTACTGAATTCCTCTAGAAATATTATGACCACGTGGTAATCAATATCTGCAGTTTTAGTTACTGATAAGCGCTTTGACATCTCTTTTCTCGCTGCAATCGTGTGTGTATCTGAATATTAATTCGATGCTGCAAGATTTCTCTTCACGATTCATTTGTTCAGCTGCTAATTGTTTACCCACAACACAATGAGCTGTATTCAAAACAAAAGTCATTCCATATTAAAACGTTACCAAATTAACAATCATCTAATGAGGGATGACCCAGTTTCGCAAAACCAACTGTTTTCATTATTAAATAAGTACCTAAATCACGTTATGTAATTCTCTGGTGGTTTGCAGACTTGAATGTGTATAGCAGAGGATTTTTTCAGGGATGTCCTTAGGGATTTCAGGGTTTCAGAGCCCTTGTCCCCTTTTTGTAGGTACTCGAAACAGCTTTATTGTTGGATTTTAAGGGAAACTACACCAGGTATTTGTCAAATATCCAATACAAATCTATTGGTACAAAAGGTTTCCCTGAAAATGTTACCTTATTTTGGGTGTTGAAAGGGTTGCCCTGTCTTGATAGGCAGCTGTAATTTGGGTCTTGTTTTAATCATGTTAGGGTTGAACTTGTGTGTTTGTAGTTTTAGTGTGTGTGAATGATTAACAATCACTATTATAATTTGAATTGTTAATTTTGTGTATGTTTTCCTATTTAGTTTAGGTTTCAAGCACACCGTGGAATTCGGAAATGAAGGTTGTCTCATTAATTATGCATAGATAACCAATTATACGTGTAGGGATAAGTAGGAGTATTTACCTTCAAGGAAATAACCTTTGAGGGTTTAGCAGGGAATCTAATGGCACTTAGGTACCAATCGAGATCGCGTAAGCTTTATAACGCTTTATTTACGTAACATCACGCCAGTAATGCATCAGGGTTAGGCAGAGCTGGTGTATGTGCACTATCTAGCACACCTGCATTTCGACAGATATGTTTAAATCAAATGGGGGCCGACCTTATTGACGTCAACCGGGCACAAATCCAGATTTTTCTTCATGTAGGCGTCTCGCAAGTCAACCTAAAAGCACCCGACAACCTCCTGGTTGTCGGGTGCTTTTAACCGCTATACCGTGTATCCGTGACTATCCTGTGTATGCCATAAGGACCTAAACACAAAAAACCGGGCAAGAGCGAGTCGGACTCGCGCACCGAGGGTTCCGTACCATCATATGTTTTTAAATTTTCACCGGCGAGCTACTTACTAGATCTCGTTCAAACCAATTTTCGGTGGAAGTTTATATGATAATGTACATCATATATTTTTTTTAGTTTTATCATTCTCTTATTTTAGAAGTTACAGGGGGGGACACACATTTTACCACTTTGGAAGTGTCTCTCGCGCAAACTATTTAGTTTAGAAAAAATTGATATTAGAAACCTCAATATCATTTTTGAAGACCTATCCATAGATACCCCACACATATGGGTTTGATGAAAAAAAAAAAATAGAATTTCAGTTCTAAGTATGGGGAACCCCCATAGTTTATGTTTTTTTTCTATTTTTTTGTGAAAATCTTAATGCGGTTCACAGCATACATCTTCTTACCAAGTTTAAACAGTGAAGTTCTTATAGTTTCGGAAAAAAGTGGCTGTGACATACGGACGGACAGACAGACAGACAGACAGACATGACGAAACCATAAGGGTTCCGTTTTTGCCATTTGGCTACGGAACCCTAAAAACGCCAGTTTTAGAAACAATAAAAGCATATGATCGACTACAGTAAACAAAATCAGAAAAATTATGATATTCTTCAGGATATAAGATAAGATAATCATTTATTTGCTAGGTAGATAGTGTGTTGAAAACATAATACAACTAATTTGGTACAATAGAAAAAAATCATGAAGATACCTCTAAAAACTTTCTTTTTACAATAAAAACCATACTAATATACCAATCATTATGATTTTTTGTTAGACTAGTGTTTTAATTTTTTGGTCCAAACAATAGATTTTTTGTAATTCAATAATTGCTTCATATTTTGCAATAAATTACCAAAGTTGTGTCATTGCGCTTTTATTTCTTTTCTATGCAGTCCGACAGTGACCGCGCTTTAGGTCATGTAAGCCCCAGAGCATTTACGCTGTATTTCTATTATTTCATACAAACGTTAACGCTCTTATTTTTCAAAATGAATGATTTTAATGAACCGTCATACGCATAAGCAGGATACAAAGGTCTAAAAAGTTAGTAAAGAACATTTTCTTGCCGTGAAAAACTATATTTTATTCGCCGTGTGAATATAGTGGGTACAAAATAATACAGCAAGTAGGTATAATGTTATCCAATTAGTAATCCAGTTGAGAGCAGTGGTGGCCCAGTGGTATGGCCGCGACTTACGAGTTGTAGGTCGTAGGTTCGAACACAGACAGGCGCTTTACTTTGTGTAAATTATTTCATCACCACTGCTCTCAAAACGGTGAAGGAAAACATCGTGAGGAAACCGGCATGTCCTAGAACCAAAAATTCGAAGACTTGTGACATCTACCAACCCGCACTGGGCCCGCGTGGTGGATTACGGCATTTACGGCCCACTCCCTCTCACAGAGAGGCGGCCTGTGTCCCAGCAGTGGGAACATTATAGGCTGATTTAGATAGATAGATTCGCCGTGTGCAGGCACTGTCATCAGTGTTGTATGGATGACTTGGAAGCTTCTTGACGTACAGTCACGAGCAAAAGTATGTATACACTTGGCTTTATTCAAAGGCGATTTTCTCCTTTATTTTTTAATGAAATTTTATATTATTAGGAACATAGTATTTTCGAACCAATGGGTTTATGTAAAGTGTCGTATTTCAACGTTGCATTCGTTATTTCGTGAAAAAATCGCAATTGAAAGTTGCCAAGTGTTGACATATTGGTGCTCGTGACTGTACACGTTTTTTTCTTCGGCGCGATTTGTACGTAAAGAACCCGTGCCGTGTACAAAGAGTATGACAGAAACAGAAAACCTTCAGTCAAATCAAACCTTATCACGACAAGTTTATAATCAAAGCGTCAGCTATTTTTTTAATTGGTTGACCGCAAAGCCGCTTTGGCCAATCAATTAAGTTAACAAAGGATTTGATAGCAGATTAAATTAAAATAGGCCCTAGGCACCAAATTAAAAAAAAAAACTAGCCAAGTGCGAGTCGGACTCGCACACGAATAGTAAGAAGACACTGCATCCGAATCTGTTTTGCGTAGATGTGACGCATATTTTCTCCCAAATTGTTATTTTTGTTTGTTTTTTTTTTATGCTTCATGTTTGCCGCTAATAAACGTATTTTTTATCTTAAAACGTATTTTTTATAAACGTATTTTTTATCTAATTGCCGATGAAATTCCAACATGATTGCGAATAATGGAACTGTCGGAAAATCAATCATTCTTTTACACTGGAAGTTTAACAAGACGTAAGAAAAGATCCTAGTTTTAAAACTAGGTTAAAAGACAGGCGGACACTGCTGGCGCTAATGCAATTTTTAAATCCTCTGGTATTATTGATGGTGCAGCTCTATTCTTATACCGAGGAGTAATGGATTGTCGAGCAGACGTTTGTAGAATTGTGACGGATTGAGAATTGCTTACAATGAAAGGAAATATTTTTTTCATTTCTCATACTCGGAAAATAGTGTTTGTAAGATCCGAATAGCTGGTGGAAGATGCTGCTTCCGACCTTTGGGCGGGAAAGACTCGTAAATATAGTAATAGCTTCCCTCTCTAGGGCGGGAATGAATTTTAAAAATAGAACTAAAGGTTAGGTAGTCAGCTACGATTTTTTTTTATATAATTATGAAAAATACAGCGGTCTTGGAGTGTATAAACAGCCAGTTTGAATTAAAAAAAATACCTATTATGCGGGACGGCCCGCGGCGGTGACGCGGTGTGTTCTTAAAATTTTAAAAAGACTATTAAATAAGTACTATTCATGTTATTATTATCAACAAATATTTTAGAAAAACTACTACTTTTTACTTTCCATAGATTCGAAATGAAAAGTAGTGTTTAACACGGGTGAAAGTCATCAATTCATTTTGACCCTCGTATAACAATCTACTATTCTTTTTCAAATTCTATTCTTTTTCAAATTCTATTCGAAGGGAAGGTAGAAGAATTAATTAATAAATTTACGATGCTGACACAAATCGCAAAGACACTAAGACTCGATCCCTGGTTGCACAAACTTATGTTTGAAAAGCGATTAAGCTCCCTTACACCCAAAGTTACAGGATCCAACTTTCTACTTACCATGTTTGAAGACATATGCAAATGTCTATGGCTCGAGTTTGAGGGAATATTTGCGAATGCATAATGCAGTCTGTGACACAATTGGGCACAGTGACTATGTACAGTCACCTGCAAAAGTCCATGGGTGGGTCCTAATGTCTATTTTCCTGTGAACGTTTGAAGTTCAAGTTTTCGAAAATAAATTAGTTTATCATATCGATAACGAGGTAAAGTCCCCCGAACTCAAATAAATAAAAAAGAAATTAATATTAATTTTAAATAAAATATAATTCTTAAATTAAAACCCCCTAAATATATTAAAACAAATAACTTACGCTAGATGGTGTCATTCCTTGATTCATAGGATTTTGAATCTGAACTGCCCATCCATTTTTGCAGCCGACCGTACAGTCACATGCAAAAGTATGTATACACTTGGCTTTATTCAAAGGCGATTTTCTCCTTTATTTTTGAATGAAACTTTATATTAGTAGGAACATAGTATTTTCGAACCCATAGGTATATGTAAAGTGTCGTATTTCAACGTTGCATTCGTTATTTCGTGAAAAAATCTCAATTTAAAGTTGCCAAGTGTTGACATATTGGTGCTCGTGACTGTACCATCCATCAGATGACAATGTAAGGGAATATAGGAAAATGCGTCTAAGTAATTATGTGGACATTTGATTGGGAACGACATTATGGCAAATGCAAATGGTAACGGGCTTGATAAGGCTCTAATGGAGTCTATTTAAAGTGATTATGGAAAAAAAAATCAAATAAATACATCTCGGTAGTCCCTTTCTAGCCATACCATCATTCACACAGATCTGGGGGCCAAAAAGGCCACTTTGGGGAATCATAAAAGGATAACATTATGAATCGTAATATGGCGAAGACAGTCCGTGTTTTTCTTTTTTTCGTTGCACTACGTAGGTATAATCAAAGAGATTGGGATTGGATTTGGACCGGATTGATTGGTATTAGCACAGACTCAAACTCAAAGCATTTATTTCAATTAAACCTTGTACAGGCACTTTTGAATTGTCAAAATTAAATAGTCTGTCAGTTAGTCAGAAAGTTGAAGCTAGTTGCCCATTCCAAAACGTAGATCTCTATGGAGAAGAACGGGCAAGAAACTCCATGGACACTCTTTTAAATCAAGATATTACTAAATCGTGGGTACATTATTCTTGTTGCTTCTATACGTGAGAACAATGTAAAAAGATAAAAAAAAGAGACACATACGTTAACTTATACATATACCTTTCCTCAACATTATAGTGATTATAAAATTTTTATACAGGAAGATTTTTCTATCACCTATCACATCGCATACGGTCGTAGCTATAGGTACTAAGCGATGGCCGTGTTGCGTGGATGTGACGCATATTTTCCCCCAACTTGTTCCTTTTCGTATTTGTGTTGTTTCTCTGCGTCATGTTTGCCGCAAATAAACGTTTTTCTTTTCTTTGAACCCCTCAAGCGTGAAGTGTACACCAAGTGTTCATAAGAGAAAGTGCTCGAAACGTCAACGGTACACCAAGTGTACACAACTATTGTCATTGTTCTATTGTCATTGTTAAAACAATGACTTCACTGCGTCCATTCAATTATTCCGACGCGTGGGGTGTTTCGACAGGTTCGTATAGGCGGGTAAACGTGAATAAAGTCCAGGCTGTCCATCAAAAATCCAATTACAACCTTTTTATCAATTACAACCCATGTGCTCGATGGGATTTCCCATCGGTAAAACTGACGAACTTCCATATAAACATCTCCTAATTAACCCCTTTTTTTTAGTCAGGCGGTACTTTTCTCAAAACCGCGTAAACTCCCCCCCCCCCCCCTCCCCAGCCCGATCTCTATGTATGGCAAGCCGATCCCTTGGGGTAAGCAAGCCAAGTACCTAGGTGTCATTCTCGATCACCGTCTCAACTTCAAAGAGCACATAAAGACGGCGCGTTCGCGCGCCGCTTTCGCTCTCGGTAGGCTCCACTCCTTATTGACCGCCCGCAGCAAATTGTCACTCAGGTGCAAATTGCGCCTCTATACCGCGGTCATCCGTCCCATCATGACGTACGCTTGCGTAATCTTCGCGCACGCCAACCCTCGCTTCCTGCATAAAATGCAGACCCTCCAAAACCGTTTCCTTAGAAAGGTCACGGGTGCCCCCTTCTATGTCCGAAACGTGAATCTACACGTCGATCTTAAACTCCCCACCGTCCAGCAGTTCATGAAGCGCCTCTCCAAGCGCTACTTCGATTCTGCTATAAAGCATCCCAATCCCCTGATTGCGGCGGCCTCCCGTTACACTCCCTCCCGTATAAGTAGGATTCGCCGTCCAAGGCATACCCTCACCACCCCCGACGACGCCACTACTCTCCTCCAGGAGAGTAGTAAATCTACCAGTACTCTCAAGAAGTACAAGTCCCGACATCCGTCGTTCCGTCCTCGCCGTCGAGGCCCGTCGCGACACCCCGTACCATGTCCACCCCGACCCTTGCTCGAGCCAGCCCGCGCCGCTGAGCCTGTAGCTTTAAATTCGTCCCCATTAAATAATAATTCCGATCCAGCCTGTCCCTTGCTGTCCTCTCCCAGCGACGCCCTAAGCCGAGGTCCGAACCCCCCGGGGGGGTGCCCTTAGCGTGTAGTCGCTTAGTTTTTAAGTTTTTATGCCCTGGCTGGAGGCCCAATTTATTGTGGCATCCACAGGAAAGTCCGGTTGAGCAGTCGACAACCCCTATGGTTGAACTGCGAGATGCCATTTTCTTAAAAAAAAAAAAAAAACCCCTTTTTGGGATGAATTCGTTATATATACCTAATGTAGGTAGTAATGTAGGTAGCGGCTGTGGTTTGTCTGTCAGTGAATTAATGAGCTTAAGATTTTTATTATGTAGATAATTAATAAATAATAATAATACTTAGGTACTTAATAATATTTTTTTTATTTATTTCAAATAAGTTACGGAAGAAGATGTATATGTAGTTGTTATGGTTAAAATTAGGTAAAAGATGGTAATCCATTACAACTGGTTGGCATACTACATAATTATGCTTATTGCTTGTTCTTTCTTTCTTTCTTTCTGTAACCATAAGGTCTGTGCATGAATTGGGTGAGCCCTGCCTCTTACACGTTATCTTAAGAGCGTTTACGACGTACAGCATTTCATACAAACTTTCAAGCCCTTGTTTGTCGAAATGAATGAACAGATTTTAATTAAACTTCATACGCATAAGCAGGATACAAAGGTCTGAAAAGTTACTTAAGAACATTTTAGAAATGTCTTTTTTTTAAAAAGATAACTAGAAATCTCTGTTTCTATGGAAAATTTAAAATCGGTCTAATTTGGCTATACCTAGTACTAGCAGCGCCCCGCGGTTTTACCCGCATAACTGTCGATCCCGTGGGAATATCGGGATAAAAACTATCCTATGTCCTTTCCCGGGACTCAAACTATCTCTATACCAAATTTGATCTAAATCGGTTCAGCGATATGTAGATGCAGATTGGGCAGGTGACGAAAACGATCGTACATTTTACATTGGGTTTGTTTCCAAGATTGGAGGGGCCCGTGGCTAAATAATAACAGCCGCACAGGTCGATCGATCAGGTTAAGCTACGCTTGCTGCCATTGGTCTGGGGATGGGTGACCATCTTTACATACCGAGACCCCTGCGTGCCTCGGAAAGCACGTTAAGCCGTTGGTCCCGGCTCTCATTCGTGGATCTGCAGCAGTCGTTACGGGGAGTCAGAAGCACGAAAGTCTGACAACCAGTCTTACCAAGCGGTATCGTATTACCCAGTAACTGGATTGTGGAGGTCAGATAGGCAGTCGTTCCATGTAAAATATATATTGGTATTCAGTTGCATCCGGCTAGACTGGAAGCCGACCCCAACATAGTTGGGAAAAAGGCTAGGCAGATGGTGGATCTTGTTTCAGCACGAGCTGTGCTAGAATACACCGTACACAGATTAGACCACCATTCAAACAATTGCAAGTAGAACACTTTTCAAAGAACCTTCTAAAAGCACTGAAAGCTTACACTTCTATATAATTCAGTACACACCCAGCAATGTATTACTTCCCGGAATTTGTATACAATTCTGTACGTGGCTTAGCACAAATCTGCACACGCTTGAGACTTACTATGTACACAATGTGCTGAATAGATCTCAACTCTATGCATATTATAGTAGGTTTCATGTTTGCTTCTGTGTGCCTAAGGTGGTACGAACTCAACTTACTAATCATTGAAGACAATAGAGATGATTAAATTAGATTTGCAGTAGGACATTGAGATTGGACTTTGCTTTGAATGTGGCTGAACAAAATACCTATTTTGGCATGTTGACATGTTTGACATGTTTTACAAAGTGGCTTGCAATTTCAATTTTCCAATATTTTTTTAATACTTGTACTACACGTAGCTTGGATGAATAAATACCTATTGGAAAACAGTTTTATTTTGCCATAAAAATATGCAATATTTCCATCTATTAACTTTTTTTGTACCATGTTGTTTATCCTATCCTACTATGTAACAACATTATTTTTAGTATAATTATGCGAAACCCGAAACACGTGTCTAGTTATTTTATGTAAAGAATCTATGTACAACATTTCAAAACTGTATCATGATACTTAAATCACAAAGTTATAAGCTGTTAAGTTACCTATTTGTCCGTACAAAAACATGCTCACTCATTGATAATAGTACCTAGGTACCTAACCGTTCGGCGCGGAGATTGGATAACCTACTGAGTGTCGCTCGATGTCCAACTTTTAACCTTTTTTAAATGTTTTTGGGAAAAAATATAACATGGGGTAAAAATTATTGGAATCGATTCAGTTACTTATTCTGAACGAACTACATATACTTATTCAGGTTTCGCATATACTAAAAATAACGTTGTATATATTATATTTTTTAATATAATAAACGCGAAAATTTGTGAGGATGGATGGATGTTTGTTACTGTTTCACGCAAAATCTACAGAACGGATTTGGATGAAATTGGACACACATAGTTTATAACCAGGATTAACACATTCAATACTTTATATCCCGATATTCCCAAGGGATCGAAACTTATGCGGGTGAAACCGGGGCGCTATAGTTTCATCATAATGTAAGAAAAACATACACGCATCATGAAACTTGTGTCCTCAACAAAGGACAACCCGTTGACCTCATTCAAGGACAGAAAACTGAATAACCTGGCAACAACTGAAGGTAGAAGCAAAAAGTTTACATTACATAGAACTTTATTACAATATCAATAATTCTATTATACCTTCGTTCAATGATTTCTGAAAGGACCATGCGTCATTTTGGGCCCACTTTTTCAACATTGTTCAACAGTGATAAATTATATGTCATATGAAACCTCTTAAAGTGTACTTTATTTCATTCTATGGCAGCAAAGTTCAAATCCAGCGCGAAAACGGTTTTTTATGCGTTTTTTAAAAATGTTCAACATTGTGCAACAGTGATGAAACCTATGTCATATGAAAGCTCTTAAAGTGTACTTGATTTCATTCTATGGCAGCTAAGTTCAAATCCAGCGCGAAAACGGTTTTATATGCGTTTTTTAAATCCGTCATTTTGGGTTAATTTTTTCAATATTGTTCAACAGTGATGAGTTATATGTCATATGAAAGCTCTTAAAAAGTACTTTATTTCATTCTATGGCAGCAAAGTTCAAATCCAGCGCGAAAACGGTTTTTTATGCGTTTTTTAAAAATGTTCAACATTGTGCAACAGTGATGAAACCTATGTCATATGAAAGCTCTTAAAGTGTACTTTATTTCATTCTATGACAGCTAAGTTCAAATCCAGCACGAAAACGGTTTTATATGCGTATTTTAAATGCGTCATTTTGGGTTAATTTTTTCAACATTGTTCAACAGTGATGAAACCTATGTCATATGAAAGCTCTTAAAGTGTACTTGATTTCATTCTATGGCAGCTAAGTTCAAATCCAGCGCGAAAACGGTTTTATATGCGTTTTTTAAATGCGTCATTTTGGGTTCATTTTTTCAACATTGTTCAACAGTGATGAAACCTATGTCTTATGAAAGCTCTTAAAGTGTACTTGATTTCATTCTATGGCAGCTAAGTTCAAATCCAGCGCGAAAACGGTTTTTTATGCGTTTTTTATAAATGTTCAACATTGTGCAACAGTGATGAAGCCTATGTCATATGACAGCTCTTAGCGTGTACTTTATTTCATTCTATGGGAGCTAAGTTCAAATCCAGCGCGAAAACGGTTTTTTTATGCGTTTTTATAAAAATGTTCAACATTGTGCAACAGTGATGCAACCTATGTCATATGAAAGCTCCTAAAGTGTACTTTATTTCATTAAATGGCAGCGAAGTTCAAATCCAGCGCAAAAACGTTTTTTTTATGCGTTTTTAGAAATCTGTTTTGTTTTCATATTAAATTATAATTAGCTGTCAGTCAGTAGCTAGGATTATAAATAGCTCTTGTTCTACTAAAAATACACTAAAAATGTTGAACATTTTTAAAAAACGCAAAAAAAGCATTTTTGCGCTGAATTTGAACTTAGCTGCCATAGAATGAAATAAAGTACACTTTAAGAGCTTTCATATGACATATATAATTCATCACCATTGAACAATGTTGAACATTTTTAAAAAACGCATAAAAAACCGTTTTCGCGCTGGATTTGAACTTAGCTGCCATAGAATGAAATAAAGTACACTTTAAAAGCTTTCATATGACATATAACTCATTACTGTTGAACAATGTTGAAAAAGTGAACCCAAAATGACGCATTTAAAAAACGCATATAAAACCGTTTTCGCGCTGGATTTGAACTTAGCTGCCATATAATGAAATAAAGTACACTTTAAAAGCTTTCATATGACATATAACTCATTACTGTTGAACAATGTTGAAAAAGTGAACCCAAAATGACGCATTTAAAAAACGCATATAAAACCGTTTTCGCGCTGGATTTGAACTTAGCTGCCATATAATGAAATAAAGTACACTTTAAGAGCTTTCATATGACATAGGTTTCATCACTGTTGCACAATGTTTAACATTTTTTAAAAACGCATAAAAAAACCGTTTTCGCGCTGGATTTGAACTTAGCTGCCATATAATGAAATAAAGTACACTTTAAGAGCTTTCATATGACATAGGTTTCATCACTGTTGCACAATGTTTAACATTTTTTTAAAACGCATAAAAAAACCGTTTTCGCGCTGGATTTGAACTTAGCTGCCATAGAATGAAATAAAGTACACTTTAAGAGCTTTCATATGACATAGGTTTCATCACTGTTGCACAATGTTGAACATTTTTAAAAAACGCATAAACAAACCGTTTTCGCGCTGGATTTGAACTTAGCTGCCATAGAATGAAATAAAGTACACGCCAAGAGCTGTCATATGATATAGGTTTGATCACTGTTGCACAATGTTGAACATTTTTAAAAAACGCATAAAAAAACCGTTTTCGCGCTGGATTTGAACTTAGCTGCCATAGAATGAAATAAAGTACACGCCAAGAGCTGTCATATGACATAGGTTTCATCACTGTTGCACAACTTTGAAAAGTGGGCCCAGTGTTCATCCAAAAGTGTCCATAGTCCTTTGGCAAAGCGTTTTTATAAGCAACTAGCTGCGCCACACGGTTTCACCCGCATAAGTGTCGATCCCGTGGAAATATCGGGATAAAAAGTATCCTATATGTTAATCCAGGGTGTCAGCTACCTTCATACCAAATTTTATCAAAATTGGACCAGCCGTTTGAGCGTGAAGAAGTAACAAACATATAAACACACCCCCATACACACCCCCCCCTCACACACACACATTCACACACTTTCGCCTTTATAATATTAGTGTGATTAACTAATAAACTTTACAAAGATGTACTTGGTTAGCGTCCAAGAAAGTTCTTCTTTATGGACTTCCCCTCACAGTTGAGGAACCTTTGATGTTTATTGGTTTGAAATACATTTCTGTTCATTTTACTCTGGTGATTTATGTCGGCACATGCTTACCAAGTTTATGCTTACCTTTATGGAAGGTGAGTAATAAGGGTGTGTGATGTATGGTTTTTTGGTTCTCTTGAGGCTACTGTTTCCTGAATGTTTGAGTTTGAACTTACGGCATTCACCAGAAAGGTATAAAAAATAGCCCTACAGACTGTTTTTCGACCATGGAGGCCAATCTCAATGGAGACTGACCTTTGGCGCGAGAGATATTATAGTGCACAAGTGTTGGCGCAAACATAGGAGCACTCTCTTCTCTCACTCTCATAGTCCGAGTGGACGATCCGATCAGAATCCGACACGACCGGGGAAAGATCAGGCGCAGGACCACCGGTAAATACCATCAAATTGATTACCTTTCTCCATGGGACCAACATCATAATCGCGAAAATAATCAGCTGTCCGATAAAGGACAACATTCAATTCGTACCCAAAAATTAAAAGAAAAGAAAAGTACTGTTTTCCTAAGGCCTTGAGCATTTTTTACTATTACAGCGAAATTCTGCAATTTACCCCCTGGCTGCCTTTTGAGATTGAAAATAACATAACATACATAATCAGCCTATAATGTTCCCACAGATGGGACACAGGCCTCCTCTCTGTGAGAGGGAGTGGGCCATAATCCACCACGCGGGACCAGTGCGGGTTGGTAGATGTCACATGCAAAAAAAATGTTAAAAAAATTCCCCTTTGCCAGATTCGAGTAAATATAACTTCCAGTCTTTGGTAAAAGGCGTGGTTTTACTTATCTTTAGATCATTCAAAGATTTGATATTTTTTTTTAATTTAATTTATTAGGGAAAACAAACAGTGACACTTTACATTTTGATTTGTGTACTAGGGCAGAAACAGCCAATAATGTTCCCACTGCTGGGCGTTCTTCTTTCGGAAGTACCAAATCTACCGCAGACCCAGTGCGGGTTGGTAGATGTCACATCTCTTTGAATTTTTGGTTCTAGGACATGTCGGTCATTGCCGGTTTTCTCACGATGTTTTCTTTCACGGTTTTGAGAGCTGTGGTGATGAAATTATTTACACAAAGTCGTACCTACAACTCGTAAGTTACTAGTGCACTTACTTACAAAACAGGACTGAATAACACCACAGTCTATTCTATACATATATTTTTATACTGTGATAACACTATCTGTTAGCCCTTTGTGGAAAATATGCGTGCCAGTATTTAATTCTACAAACCAAAATATTTCAGTTAGAAATAATGCCATATTCACCAAATGACATCTAAAAAGCGGTGTATCAAAATTGCGGGGCGCTGCAAAAAGCGAAAGCCATGTATCTCAGCCGTAATGGCTTTCTCTAAATTACATGTCAGAATTATGACGACTGAGTTCACGCATCTGTGACGTCATTTATTTATATATTGATGGTGATCTCCTTTTATGGGGTAGAAATGGTAAGTGAAGTGCGTTCGGTAATTAATTATTTGTTAGGTTATGCTTGAAGGCTTACGAGTAATCTGTTCTAAAGGTAGTCGAATAATTGCAAATCCATCTCATCGTCTGATTAGCCCTGTCTAACGTCTAAAGTCTACCTAGATGCAGACTAGAAGCCGACCCCAACATTGTTGAAAAAAGCTAGGCAGATTGAGTTTTTTCAATCGATCTTACTCCCAAAATTCTTATACTTATAGTTCCAATTATTTCTTCAACAAATAAATTGCCCTTATTTTCTTCAGGTCTACATTAAACACTAATGTTAAGACGTTGTCGAGTATTAAGTTCGTATAACAACATTTAAAACTGTTTTAATTATGACTTTGCATACCTAAATTGCTAATAAAGCCCATTTTCCGTTATAAATGAACCTTTCTGTACGGAAATAGATCTTTTATGATTTCCTTTTTTTTCTCGTTCTGCGGCTACGACTAAATTAAGTAATTCAAACTGTGTTATAAAAATACCTCTGTTTCATTCATTGAACAATTACCACGGATTATTATTACATGGATATATTTTTATTGTAACCATTGACATTTATATTACTAGCGTAAGGACCGGGCTAACCGCGGGACTCAATGGCACCAACGCGCTGGCCCTAAAATGACGGTTTTAGGGCCAACGCGACTCAGTTGACAGTGGTGCGCGCGAAGGAGAGAACGTGTATTTGCCTGTCGTACAAATGCCTAGTTGCGTGGTAAAAGGCTGCAAAAATTACGATACAAAAATTAAAAAGAAACATGGGATATCGTATCATCGGAATGTAACCTTACATTATTTTTGTTGCAATTAAATGATTAAATAAACACATTTTTATCTACAGCGACAATTATTATACAAATATTTTACAATGGCGGCCATTGTGTGGCCAATGGCTGACAATGGCTCCTCGAAGTGAACAAAGTAACCTTGTACGGACGTAATTTTTTTGTTTCTATTTTATTTAAAATGTTCAGATGGGCGTATCCTTACTTTTGAAATCATAGATTGTAACACGTCAACACACGCTACCCTCTTTTTACCGATTGGCTAGTTTTTTTACCACGACGTGAGCTGGTTTTCCATTTTATTATTTTCCATTAAGTCTCAATCAATCAACTCAGGCTATCGGAGTCGACTGTTGGACATAGGCCTCTCCCAGGCTGCGCCACAACACCTTGTCCTCCGCCTCCCTCATCCGATATGTTCCAGCCACCTTTTTAAGGTCACCTAGCTGGGGCACGCTTGCCGATACGCGGTCTCTAATACTCCAGGACTCGTCAGCTCCACAGGCCATCGGTCCTTTGACAAACCTCACTCAATACGAAACGACTATCACATAATTTAGTCATTATATCCATTCAAAACATCACACTTAATTACCTACAGACAAAAAATCCTTTATCGCATTCCACGTCTCAATCTAAAGGACTTTATAAGAGACTGTGACCTCTGAGTTTGTTTCGGCCTTTCTTTTCAGAGTAGTCAGATAGGAAACGCAGACCTCATCTTGTTTTTAAAAATATGATTGACGTGTAAAAGTGTTTGTACAAACCTACTTACCGAAATAAAATCATTTAAAGGAAAAAATGCCGTAGAATCATAATATTCTTGTCGTCTAAACGATGCCCGTTTGCGAACTTCGCCTCGATAGATGGGAAATAGAAATTGAAAGATTCGATATTTTATCAAATCGTTCCCACGAAATGTGACCTTTAGGGAGCCCCCAATAGCGGCACCTATTGGGGGAATGTAATGGGATATTGAAGGTGATTTTTCATGAGATAGTTTAATGTAAGCGAGTTTAGTGATGTGCCATTTTTAGACATTTTGTCCGTTCTGCGATTTTCGATTTCTATTCCAGTCTTACTTTTCTGGCATTTGCTTTACATAAAGGATCTACCCACGCGCTGAAATTATGTGACAGTAAAATTTGTTAAAAAGGTCGGTTGTATTAATTTATGTAAATGTTGTTTGATAGTCCCGAAATATTCACTAAAATAACGAAGAAATTTTGTTATTTAGGGTCAATACTTAGGCAGTAAGCAGCTAAGTACCTAATTCCAAAATTAAGTCTGTCTGAATTTCAAGTAGGTAGATCCTGAACTTAAGACTATGTAATTCATAACCATTAAAAATGAATTATGTGCCGGAATATTTAGACAGTAAGTAACGAAGTAATTCCAAAATTAAGTCTGCCTGCATTTCATATAGATGTTGACTTTCCCGAATAGATAATGCTCAAACATTTCTAAGGAATTATTCTACTTCTTATTAATTAATTAATTAAAGAATCATGGCAGCAATTATACTTCTTATTAATTAAAGAATCATGGCAGGATTTGTGCAAAAAATAAAGATGTTTAGAGAAGTTGGAATTCTAATTCTTATAATCTTGGGTGCCTAAAGAGTACCGGTCTATCTTCAGGCATTTACAATACTTTTTTTAAACCCTGCATTAACAATACAATGCTCAAAGTTAATAGTTTAACGAGGAGCTCATTATTTCAGAACGAAACGGCGGCTGTCAGTGTAAACAGCAGTGGTAAAGATTTAAATCTTTAGATTCGCCCTACCGCGTCAAAACGTAGTCACATTTCTGATTCGTTTTAACACCTTTCATAGACAATGACGCGGTGACTACACTTGATTGTCATAGAAACGCTATTAGTGTGAGCTCACTCTTTTTAGTATGGTCACGTCTTCTTGTGACTAAGTACTGTGAGGGCAAATCTAGCTATTTAAATCTTTAACGTGCGGGGTTTGACTTAATGTCAAATACTGTATTTTTTTTAATAAATACAAAATGGGCAACGAGGTTAAACGAAAAACTGGTATATTCATTACAGAATACTGATAGTGTGAGTATATTGTCAATTTTTGAGGTAAAAACTTCTCGCGCGTTGGGAATTTTTCGAGATGGAAAAAACCACTGAACTCGCGACACTGTTACCGTAACCGACAACGCGCATGTTTTGTTTATTAAAAAAATATACACGTAATTGTTCAAGTTTTCAATTCTGTCGGCACTCCCGGAGTGCCACTGTTTTTTTTTTTGTAATGTGCGACTGGTTTGTACAGAATAAACAATTTTTCTTTCTTCTT
This sequence comes from Oligia latruncula, assembly GCA_948474745.1. Classification (NCBI taxonomy): domain Eukaryota; kingdom Metazoa; phylum Arthropoda; class Insecta; order Lepidoptera; family Noctuidae; genus Oligia; species Oligia latruncula. The sequence goes on along the minus strand of OX419702.1, from coordinate 11,730,726 downwards.
TCTCTTTTAAGAGTCCTAGAAATAGCAGACATCGCATATTCTTTAGGGATCACGTAAATATATGAAAATATGACGTATGAATGTAATTTAGTCTCATCCCTTTTTAGTGCAATATAGCTATAAATCAGGTTTTTTTGTAGAAAAGCAATAACACGGGTAGATAAGAGTGAATCAATTTATTTTCGAATATTCTAGTCAGATTCCTGAAAACGAATGAGACAATTTGTCCATATGACGAGGGTTATAATTTTTATTTTGTATCCATTTTGTCCTTTTGATTATGAATAATGAAAATCTGTTAAATGAGTTATCAAACCCGGTGATTCATACACTGGTAAGCTTTACTAAGGACGAATGTCACCAATAAAAACTGAACGTGATCAGCACCTAAACCGCGTTTAAGAGCGTTTACGCCGTAAGGCATTTCATACAAACTTTCAATCCCTTATTTTTAGAAATGAATGAACCGATTTTAATGAAACTTCATACGAATAAACACATGATACAAAGGTCTAAATAGTTAGTAGAGAATATTTCCAGTTATCTTTTTTAAATAAGACATTTCGATAATGTTCTTTACTAACTTTTTAGACCTTTGTATCTTGCTTATGCGTATGAAATTTCATTAAAATCGGTTCATTAATTTAAAAAAATAAGGGCTTGAAAGTTTGTATTAAATGCCGTACAGCGTAAACGCTCTTAAGAGCTGTCAGTGTTATCATTGTGATGGACTATTGACACTGACAGCTCTTGAACGGGGTTTAGATGTGTTTATCGCCTTCAGTTTCATTAGTGTAATTCGCCCTTAGAGTGCATATCTCGCTTGGGGTATACCCTATAATATAATACCTATTATAATAATAATTTTGAAGCCATTGAACATTTTGGCAATTGAACATTCTAAACCTAAAGGTTAATTTCGAGAACTGAGTTTAATCTAACGTCTCGAAATATAATAATCAAAGTCAAATAATTTATTTCAAGTAGGCCACTACAATACACTTTTGAACGTCAACATTTACAAGAAAATATAATAGATTAGGCGCCCCCCTTCCAAACGATAATTTCGTATGGAGAAGAATGTGAGTTGTGTCTAAGTTGTGATAATAGCCGCACGGGTCGATCGATCAGGTTAAGCTACACTTGCTGCGGTTGGTCCGTGGATGAGTGACCATCTTTACATAACAAGATCCCTCCGTGCTTTGGAAAGTACGTTAAGCCGTTGGTCTCGGCTGTCATTCGTGGATCTTTGACAGTCTTACCAAGGGGTATCGTATTACTCAGTAACTGGGTTGTGGAGATCAGATAGGCAGTCGCTCCATGTAAAATACTGGTACTTAGCTGCATCTGGTTAGACTGGAAGCCAACCCTAACATAGTTGGGAAAAGGCTAGGGAGATGATGAAGAATGTGAGTTTAGGTTTTGACAGAATGTAATATTAATGGCACACAATAATAAATTATGTAGTATTACTAAGTAAAGCTAATTAGCTATTAAAATGATTTTCTTGTGAAAGTTAAACCCTTCGTAGTAGAACAAAGGAGCTTTTAAGAGAAAGATTTTTATTTAAAATTGATGCATTAAAAGCGCGTTGGAGGGAAAATGGCAGCTGGCCAGACAGACCAGGCGGGGTGGCGAAGCGTAGCTGCATTGACCGCTGTAACCCCATAGACTTTTATGAGGTAATTATGATGTAAGAGGGATTTCTGTTTTTCACTTCAAGACGAACTTGTTCATGTGGATGTTCTTCATGTGTAGAAGTTCGTCTTAAAGTGATTGTCTTCGAAGTCGATTTATTTTGATGTGTCAAAAAAATTATGGACGAAAAGCCGCAACTTACTGGCCTACACTTTTTTCTCATCAAATTCTGATGTAAGGACGGAAATGATCGTGTACATATCTTTTAGCAGAGATTTATCGCATGATTTGTCATAATATTTCTTCCAAAATATTCTGTCATTTTCTATCCAAACACACTAGATCAAGATCATCCTTTTATGATACAAAAATACGGATCCAACTTCACATATCGTTGGCCATCCCTTTGGGAACGCGAGCTTCTGCCGCCATTTTTGTGACGTAACCGTTCTCCACGCCTTTAGCCAGATAACTCTTGGTTTATTGATAAAACTAGCAGAGGATTTGTGTTCGGGGTTTGTTTTTCACATGTCCTACTAAATCTCTTTGATCTTAAATAGAAGAGATTTATGGAGGCAGCTAAATAGTTGAAGGACGTATTTGTGTTATCTGTAGGATTGAGACAAGATACAAATTGTGATTTCTAGTTGGATTTACATATACAATGTTATTTTTAGTACTTATATGCAAAACCTGAATAAAGTTTGTTCAGAATAAGTTACTGAATCGATTCCAATAATTTTTACCCCATGTTATCTTTTGTACCAAAGATATTTATAAAAGGTTAAAAAGTTGGACACACCGTAGGTACTATCAGTTAGTTATAAAGTATAATGGTAAAATAATTATGAAATTGTATAACTATAACAATGAATTTTGCATGCCTGAATTGGTACAAAACAGTGGACTGCGCATTCACATAACATCTGGAAATGTATAAAATGTACTGTGTTGAGCAATAAATATTTGAATTTGAAGAAATAATTTTGATATCGTTGGTTTTATATGGTTTTAATAGAGTAATACCTACACGAACACTACGTTAGTTTATTGGGGAGACTTATAGATAATTATGATAGTGTCATATCCCCTTTAGAGGTTAGAAAAATATTATGTCTATCTCATCAACTTTGTAAAGTTTTTAAACCTACAACGAAATAGCGAGTTACATCTTTTCGAAATGCTCTAAGATTTAAAGCCCGGTTTCATTTCAGACTTACGTTAAACCTGACACTTATACTAAGGCTTCAGTCGGATTAGTCTAGGCTGAGATAGTAATTCTAAACTAGTCAATATTTGACTATACACATGCGTGAAGTCTGTGTATTATCCTCTAAACATCATTTCAGAGTTTGTATAATGTCGAGGGCTCGTGGTTAAATAATAACAGATGCACTGGTCGATTGAAGGTTAAGTTGCGCTTGCCGCAGTCGGAGCTGAACCCGGTTGAACTGGAAGCCGACCTCAACATAGTTGGGAAAAGGCTATACAGATTTATATTTTTTTTTAAATGTCGAGATTTCAATTGTTGATGATTTACTTTTAAAACAAATGAGTTCGAGATTTCGAATTGTGTGCGGTCACTTGAGAGAGGTTCGAAGTGAAAACAGAATAAGTGCTCCTTTTTTTTTTTATTTCGTTCATCCCTCATTTTCGTGAATAAGGCCTTTATTTACTGCTTTTTTTTACGTGCTTTATATTGAGCGTGGGGTGAATACTGATTCAAGTGAGCAGTAATATCTTATTCTTTGGTAAGTAGGTACCTACATGAGAAGCTTAGGGGGTCGTTGGGAAAAGGGATAAAAGTCTGATTGGTATTCGGACGTTACTTTTTAAACATTTTTGTAGAGCTTGGTTGGTTGGTATACAGGATGACTTGTAATTGGGTGCGTTCCTTGAAATGGGTGATAAGAATCATGTGTGAAAAATACCCTCTCGTCTTTCAAAACAATGCGCGAAAAAAAACACGCGCGTGCGTAGCTACACACGTGCGTTTTTTTTTTCGCGCATTGAATTTTCAACGCACCGTTTAGCGCCGAGAGTTAAAAATCCAACAGTATGTTTTCTTGACGCACTGGGATGCGCTCTGTTGGATTCTTAACGTTTGGCACAACACCAAGAGTTGAAAATCCAGTACGCGATAAAATCTCGCCGCGATAATTTTACGTCCATGCATACGTGGGCTAACTCATAATCGCGAAGCCAAAATAATTCATTTTAAATGAAGTCTAAAAACATTTAAAAAGTAGGTAATAATATTTCGCCGCTTCCCGTTTTGAAAACGCAGAATTATTTTATAATTTAAAAGTAACAACTTCACATTCGAATCACTCCCACATGCGACTCGGTAAGATTGCGCGACTAAATTTGCATGTTACAAACGAAAAGTGGAATGTACATACGTCACGACGGAGTATGCCGCATTTGTGCCTGACCTACTAAACTTGGTTGGGTTATACTAATGGGTAGGCAAGTAGGATAATGACGTTACGCCTACGTAGCCTAAAGTCGGTTGAATTTTGTGGGATAATTCAAAACGATGGAGGAAAACATCGCCATTGTGAGGAAACCGACATGTCCTAGAACCAAAAATTCGAAGACATGTGACATCTACTAACCCGCACTAGGCCCGCGTGGTGGATTACGACCACGGAATAGATAAATATCTATTCCGTGATTACGACCCACTCCTTCTCACAGAGAGGAGTCTTGTGTCCCAGCAGTGGGAACATTGTAGGCTGATTATGTTGTTGTATTGCAGAATATTTTTCATAATTTGTTTTTTTATATTTTATTGATTGAATATTATACAATCCACGATTCTTGTAAAAGTTTGTTTGTGATGAAAATTCGATGTTCTCAATGAAAATTCGCCTGCCAAAAATATATTTATTCATTCAGCAGAACTAGTTAATCCATCACTGTTTGATCGCATGGCGATTGACATGACTGTGACAGTTGAAATTTAAATTTCAATAAATATTGATATATAAAAATGACTGCAATGTGAGATATCCATTATTTTCACAATATAGAAATTGGGCTTTGATGGACAGTTCTGTTTTTATTCCACTAGGTCCAAGTTCTATTTATTTTACCCGCGTCTTCGCCCGGGTGGATATCGGAAAATATCCCACAGGAACGTAATACTGGGATTTAAAGTACCTACCCTATGTGTTAATCCAGGTTATAACCTATCTGTGAGTCAAATTTTATCTAAATCTGTTCAGCCGTTTTGCGCCAATACGGGATAAAATTTCAGACAAACAGACTAACGGACAAAAATTCTAAAAACTATATTTTCGGCATCTGACTCCTTCCCACGCATAGTAACGATTATGTTTTTTCAAAAATATCTATGTACAGATTTAATTTCGTTTCTATTTTATTATATGCATAGATAAGTAGGACTAAGAAACTCGATCATGTCATGCTATGTTCACATGCACGCCGTGCAGCCCGGCGGGCTGCCTGGCGGGCTGCGCGGCATGCAGCCCGCCCCAGGTCGGCGAACATTCAAGCTGTTCACACGCACGCCGTCGTGTCAGTCAGCACGCCCGGTTCGCGGCATTCACGTTCACAGGCGCGTTTACGGGCTCGGGCGTACCGTTTACACGCTCGTGAATGTGAATGTGCACGTTGAATGTCGAGTTGAACGCGCGCGTGTGAACATAGCATTACAAAACAATTGACAGTTATTAAAAAAACAAAAACAAATCGTGATCGTGACGTTTCAATAGAACAGATAAGAAATTCAAAAACGAACGTTCGATTAACATTCGATTTCGAAACGAGTCTATCATTTTCTTTATTGGCTGTCTCGACTCTGAAATAATAAAGTAAATTACAAACTTGGCTAACGGTCAGGTTGTTCAAGCTTGGGCTGCATCAATTTATTCTAGCCAAGTTCCTAATTAATGGGACATTCGTTGCTCGTAACCTCAAAGAATAGAAACAGTCTGGTTTCTTATAGAAACTATCTGAGAAAGGATATCGATGTAATTATAGGGCGGTGGATCGTAACGAACCTTCTTGTCTCGGATTTCTTTTTCTTTTTTGTGGCTTTCTTAATAATTGTTGAAGTAAAATTAAAATAATCCTGGATAGGAAAACTGAAATAGCTAAGTTTTTTTTTTTTTTATAACAATGACAGCTGCACGGGTCGATTGATCTTTACATACCAAGACTCCTCCGTGCCTCGGAAAGCACGTTAAGCCGTTGGTTCTGGCTGTCATTCGTGGATCTTTGACAGTCGTTACAGGTCTCGCCAGAAGCCCGAAAGTCTGACAACCAGTCGTATCAAGCTGTATCGTATTACCCAGTAACTGTGTTGTGGAGGTCAGATAGGTAGTCGCTCCATTTAAATTGAAAATATATATCAGCTTTATCCGGTTAGACTGGAAGCCGACCCCAAGATAGTTGGGAAAAGGCTAGGCAGATGATGAACCAGCTTCCAAGTAGGTACTATACAATACTAAGTTCAGCAAATGGATTGGTTGTCAGTTGATAGGTTGTGTAACCAGGATAAACACATAGGATACTTTTTATCCCGATATTCATCGAAACTTATGCGGGTGAAACCGCGGGGCGCTGCTATACAATAAATATTCTGTTTGATTTAACAAAATTGTACAACGTTGGCTAAAATAAATCCAGTCTTATTATCAGAGAGTTAGAGCGCTGTATGGTAGGTTTACGTTTAGGTTTTTCACCTAATTCGGCAGCAGATGCAACCATGTTGTATTATACCGCCGAGATACAGAACTCGTCCTTCCCCGAGCACGTTTGCTCTCGCGAATCTCCACTCAAGCCGGCCAATATAGGGAAGAAAGAGGCGGGAGATCCGTTCCTCGTCAGTATTCACTCCAGCCGGCCAATAAAGGCAAGCCAGGGGATTATTATTAAATTACTAGCTGCGCCCCGCGATTTCACCCGCGTAAATGTCGATCCCGTGGGAATATCGGGATAAAAAGTAGCCTTTATGTTAATCCAGGGTGTCAGCTACCTCCATACAAAATTTTATCAGAATTGGTTCAGCCGTTTGAGCGTGAAGAAGTAACAAACATATAAACACACACACACACACTCACAAACTTTCGCCTTTATAATATTAGTGTGATTATTATTTTCATTATAGCCTACAATTTTTTTTACGCGTCTTGTTACCATTTTTGATGTGAATAAATGAATAAATTATTATGAAACATTTTGTCATTCTTTTTGACATCATTCAACCTTATTCAATACCTCCCATACACAATTCAGGAAGAGTACTAAGAAGGCACTTACATACATTATTATCTTGGAAAAGGTCGAGAATCTCCTAGAAATATTTCAGTTACAGTCAAAGCGTAGGAAGCAATAACTTTTGCGCCACTTATTCCCTTGATTTTCTTCCCTTTGCCAACCAAAAAAGATAAAAAAGGTATGAACATGATGCTTTTCACCGGTTTTTATATTATTAGGGTTCCGTACCAAAATGTTAAAAACGGAACCCGTATGGTGAGACTAAGTCTGTCTGTCTATCTGTCACAGCTGGATATCTCAAGAACTACTAATTGAACCTCGAATTGAATTGAACTTTATCTCAAGAACTAAAAAAATTAACTTAATTTGTCATTGAAATAAAGTTGATATTGCTTAAGGGGGAAGCTCAAAGGTAGCCCGCGTAATTCAAATTTTCTTACGTTTTTTGCAATTTGCTGGTCAGTATTAAGTTGTACGTTGATTAAAATATGATTCGCGGCAGTAACGAATATGTATTTACAGAATTATAATCATTACAATCAGTAATACAACTTGTGAACTTAGTGTAATCCCCAAATGTCAAGATTTCATGATATAGCCATTCTTGGGGATTACATGGTCAAAGAGAGTTGTGTTGATGACTTTAATGATTATAATTATGTAAATACATATTCGTTACGGCCGCGAATCATATTTTAATCAACGTACAACTTAATACTGACCAGCAAATTGCAAAAAACGTAAAAAAAATTGAATTTCGGGGGCTACCCTGGCGCTTTCGCCTGAACTTGAAATAGGGTGGGGTGTGCAGTACTGCGCACTTTTACTATAGGTATTGTTACACAGTCGGATAATACACTTTATGATATCTTGTTTTTCTTTTACTCCGTGATTAACTTGTTTTTTCCTTTACCTGAGACAATTTGTCACTAAATTGGGGCCGAAGACATTATTAAAAAAATACGTATAAAGGAGAGACGATTTCCCAAAATGAAGAATTAATGTGTGCCTAAAGAAAGCACCACGCTAAATATATTGAATTTCCCCAAACGGAGATCAAATATGTACCTACTCGTAGCGATGGAACAAGAATGAATTAATTTCGTTTGCCTGCATATCAATATAAATTATGTCAAATTGTAAGATAAGTTTTGTCTTGCTCGTTTTATTAACCGACTTCAAAAAAAGGAGGTTTTGTATTCGACCCGTATGTATGTTTGTATGTCCGCGATTTTCTCAAAAACTAATGAACCAATTTTGATAATTCTTTCATTTATGATATGATATGCGTTGTAAGCTTTTTCATGATTGATCTAGTATGAAATATTTATTCACAAAAAAGAAACACTAAAATATAGGTACTTATATAAGTAATATATATAATTATTATTATTAAAAAAATTAAGAAAAAGGCAGGAGCTCATTGGGTTGGGCATAAAAAATTCGTCCGCATCGCTGTCAATGGGATAAGTGCCCAAAAGGCTGGCAGCATTACCACGTTGGATGGCAATGCTGATTCTTTGGGCTAAAAATAGGCCAGCCCTCCGGTCAAGTGAAGAGTCAACCAACCGCTTGGCGATGTCCCGAAATATTCGATGAGCACTCGAACCCCAAGGCCCTAGTGTTTCAACCCCGAACGGCTCAAATATATAGCTCCCAATAAGGTTTTTTATATGTTAAAACAATACTGAATATGTATCAATGGAGATGAAATGTTCAGAATTTTATACCACCTGTTTCTTTTTGACAGATGAAGCAATACATACATCGTCAGCCTCCTCTCCCTTCTGCCCATAAAACCTTTCGAAATGAGCTCGCTGGTGAGTGCTCAGGTCGAATATTTTAGACTAAGGTTACCCCACCTGACACCGTGTATTCTGATGTACCTAAGTAGGATGGGCAATAAGCCAACAGCGTCGTATGTGTCATCCAAACCTGTTTGGAAGAGTAAGCTCAGAGTAATTTGACAGTTCGAATTTCCTTTCCTCTTTATTTTATTTTTTTTTGTGTGGAAGTAAAATATAGTAACAACAAAAATATAATACGATAGTCATCAATATTTAACAAAATTGGACGCAAGTAACAACACTAAAATAAATTAACGATTGTAGTTGAAAAAAAAAAATCTGCTGTTCCCTACATTTATGTTCGCATAACTCGTCAAAATGTAGGGAACAGCAGATTTTTTTTTCGCGATTTCAGGTTTGGCCCCATAGTAAAAGTTGTTCATAATGATGAGTACAATGACGAATGACAATGAGTAAGTTGATCAATCGGCAACATAATTAGTTAAGTATATCGCTTTCTTGCGCGTCATACCGCTTGATCGCGCGTCATACCGCCTGATCGTACGTTACACCACTTGATCGCGCGTTACAACGCTTGATCTTGCGTAATCCCTTGATCGCGCGTTACAACGCTTTTTCATCCGTTACACCGCTTGAACGCACGTCATACTGCTTCATCGCACGTTTAAAGCGAGGCTTTGTTCGTATCCATGTGGCCGATAGTGACAGCTGGCACATAGCCGTTGAAGGCATTACACGCGCAGAATTAATTATAAAACCGTGGCTTCCATGCGGTTTTGCTTCGGTAAAGCTGACCGTATATTAAAATTAGCTTTGAAAATAAATTGCTATTAAGTTTTCCTTGTTTCTTTGTTGTGGTAAGCAGCTTGTTATTGAAATACAGTGTGGTTCAGCTGAAAGTGATTAAATATTGTGATGGAAGCAGGAAGGGTTTTATAACCTAGCTATGACTTTATCGCCGTCGAAGTAGACCATGGCGAAAGTGGTATGACGATCTAACGAGGTTTGCAGGGCCAAAATGGCCAGAGATCGCTCAAGACAGGGAGGTTTGGAAGGAAAAAGGGGAGGCCTTTGCCCAGCATTGGGACACAATATAAGTTAACAAAAAAAAGTGGCACTCCGGGAGTGCCGTCACAAGTGTAACCAAAACACAAACAGAATACTTTGCCATTACTCACTGACGTATCGGTTACACATTAAAACCGAGTACATCCCGAGGACCGCCGAATACATCCGAAGCGGTGTCGGTTACGGTAACAGTGGAAAGAGTTCAATCGTTTTTTCTCATTTCAAAAAATGCCCAACGCGCTTAATGAAGTTTTCACTACAAAAAAGACTTTAATGAGCACTTTACATAATTATATAATACGCAGATGGATCTATTAGATTTCACGCTTATAATACAAGTTGGCTTGTTTAACCCATCGTATGTTGTAGAACGTGGATCCACGCGAGACCCAATGGCTTTTTAATTGTTTCTGTAATAACGGTATTCAACCGGTTAAGCTTGCTAAACATACATGGGGTTGTTTCGGAAAGCCCTTGGCGGGCCTCCTTCACTCGGCCGTATCTACAGCGATAAATGCCTACACTTTCGCGTGGCGCCGTGGCCACTCCGCCAGTCGGTTGTCACCGCTCGCGCGCGCGTGCTTAATATTTTAATTGTTGCGCGAAGTGCCTCTTCTGTACTTGTACTATTTATTCTGTGCCCTTGTAGAGAAGCCTAAAAAGTTGTTTTGGAACAAATTAAAACCCTCTGTAGATTTTCGCTCTTGAATCTATTACGTGAATATATGGTACATAATATATCACTTTAAATAAACGACTCCTAATATAGCTTTCATTATTCACAATTCCCAAATAGAATAGAAAAACTGAAAAGAATCATAAAAAAATACATTCAACAGAAAGTCCCTGAGAGACATATTATTTTGCTACAATTTTCTAGGTACAGGGACTTTTTCTTTGTGCTTTTGGCAAGGGATAAAACTTTGCATCCACTTACTTTGGACTTTGGTAAACATTTTTTGGAGACCATTCTCTAACCAGGTTCTCTGTTAAGTTACTCTTTGTTCGCACCGATGTCGCTTTGTGTGTGTAGATTTTCATTTGTTTTCATTTGTTCTGAGGAAGTGAATTGGCCGTTTGTTCGTGAACTGGACACCTTTTTTCACTTATTGGTTGTTTTATGTTATGCGTCACGAGTATCTCTTCTCTCTTCGTCACGTGTTTCTCTTCTTTTGTTTATGGTTTTGTCATGAGAAACTCGAAATTCGATATATCGGTTTTTGACAGAATCTTATGAGTCAACAATGAAAAATGTTAGGGATTTATCGGTATCTGTTCCGATCGCCATCGTTGTTTAGTCTACGATTGATGTACGTATTTATCGGTTTATGTTCAGATCCGTGTATTTTGCGGACCCATTTAGAGCGGATTTATCAGTTTTTGACCGGGTAACATTAACCATAGAGCAAGATATTATGTACGAGAACAACCAATTCGCATCATAAAAAAAAAAGTCAAAATGTGATTTACCCGTTTTTGTTCCGACGCTCCTCAATTATTATAAATTGAAGTCGCTTTTCGTATCTATCTGTATGACCGCGTTGTTCTTCTAAACTTGCAACGAATTTGATGTGTTTTGAACATACATCATGATGACATTAATATTAAACGTGCATACATGGTGTAAAAATACCAATCACACAGCTGTTCCCTACATTTATGATCGTATAACTCGTCAAAATGTACGGAACAGCAGATTTTATTTTGCCATTTCACGTTTTGTCCTATAGTATTTTTTTTCATAATGATGAGTACAATGACCCCCTTCAGATATTTCGTGTATGAATAGATAGACCTTATATAATTATGTATAACCATTTTGCCGGCCAATCGTGGCTGGCCACCGAAGGTAAATTGACAAAGAATATTATATTTCCTCAGCACATAGGTAGATTTATTCGGCCACAAACGTGATGTATGTATGTAAATGGTTACGTAAATAACATAGCTGTTTGTGTTTGTAAATCTATTGCGATTTGATGCGGCGGTGAGCGTAGAATCGCGCTTTCCTTTTAAGTAAATGCTAACTCACCTTGTAAGATATTTACAGTTGTATTCATTTCACGGTCGTAGGAAAAATATCCTCATTTTATAAACGCAACAACTTCCAGTGGCATATTAGTCGATTCGCACGAATTTAGTCGCCCGGAACGGGCGAATCCCCACTTTTAAATTATATTATTTTTTCTATAGGCGATCAACTCGCGCGAATTGGCACATTTTGAATTTTATACAATGAAGTTAAGAAAAAAGTAGGTAAACGTTTTATATTATTTATTTCATTTATTTTATATCACTTCTGTGCGCTAGCGTCTTTTTATCTATACTTTATAGCATAAAATTCAGAATGTGCCAATTCGTGCGAGTCACCAATAAAAAAAAAGCAATTAAATTGACAATTCGCCAATTCGTGCGAATCGACTAATACGTTCCAGTCAGGCAAAGCTAAAATAAGCAGTAATTATTAGGCTTGCATAATCAAAATTTAATAATAATAAATCAGCGTAAAAAAGCACTGTGGCAAAATGCACCAAAATTCACCAACGTGTATTTTCACCACAAATGCGCAACCTAACTTTACACAACTTTAGAATGTTTTTCTCTCCTAAGTACACGGAAAAACAATTTCAGAGTTCGTTTACCTAACTATGCATACAAGGCGGGTTCTCACAATTCAAGTGCCACGTGCATTCAGTCTTGAAAAGATCTGAAGAATGCTCTGGCACAAGAATTCTCCCCCTCAGGCTTTTGATGCAAAAACTTATTTTGTAGACCCTGTGTCCGAGTACCTACGTTATATTAAAATTTTCTATATAATTTTTCGGTGTTTCTAAAGTATGTGATGAAGTCAGAAAGACAAAATAAATTACGACCGGAAATCAAGCGTAACTAACGCAGCATAAAGTGGGTCGTCGAAATTACGCTGCATTCTGTTTCATACCATAGTATTTTTTTTCTTTCAGTTTGCAGCACTCTTGGTGGAAAACGAGTCCAATCATTTTTTTATTATGTACCTACGTACTCATACGTAAATTCCTCGACTCAGTTTGAACCAAACCTTTCGAGTTCCGTTCGAGTTCGTGAATTTTTCAGGCTAAATGATTTACCCTACATTTGTGACCATCTTCCATCCATCAATCAATTACAAATCCATCAATCAAGACCTCTCTGTGCTTCGGAAAGTACGTTAAGCTGTTGGTCCCGACAGGCATGCGTGAATCCTTGACAGTCGTTACGGTCGTCAGAAGCCCAAAGTCTGACCACCAGTCTTACCAGGGGTATCGTGTTACCCAGTAATTAGGTTGTGGAGGTCAGACAGGCAGTTGCTCCACGTAAAATACAGGTATTCAGCTGCATCCGGTTACGCTGGAAGCTGACCCCAAAAATAGTTAGGAAAAAGCTAGGCAGATGGTGGCTGTGACCTAGTTGAAACGATTGCTAAAGCTTTAGGTTATTCGTAGACGGAACAAAATTGTAATTGGGATTCTCTGTTACAAAAATTCAGGTTACATTTATATCGGCTATAGCCGGGATTTGGAATCGTGCCCGATAAAGCGATAGGCTCCAAACAGATTGAGATCTATAACCGTCAGCTGCAGAGCTGTACTTTGGTTTTACGATATAATACATCTGTGCTTACCCCCTCGGACTGTTATACGAGCATATATTTTATGTTTTATTAGGAAGATATCAAAATCAAAATATTTTATTTCACATAAACCTACATGGGCACTTATGAAACGTCAGAAACTAGGTGCACGGTTCCAATTGGTCGTTTCCTATGGAAAAGAACCGGCAAGACACTGATTACATTTTTTTTTAATAATTGGCTTTTACAATGTTTTCAAATTACAGTAGGTATGGGAGGACAGCGTAAGCCTGTCAACAAGTACCAGGTACTTGATAAAATAAAAAATGGTCCACAGATCTAAAGTCTACGAGGCCTACAAAGTCCTCACATTTACAAAATAAGAATCTATCAAAAGGATAAATAAAATACATATAAAAACCTACTAAAACCAAGTGATATGATTGCCTTTATAGTGATATAAAACCTTTGCTTATTCTGTCGAGGGTTCCGAGATCTAAACGAATTCTTATTTATGGCTTTGTCATAATTTCGATCACCCAAAATGTGTCGGCCCCAATGATGCTGTTTTACTATAACTAAAACATACTTAAACTGAAAATATAATTCAAGGATATCGTTGACACGATCGTTTCAACATAAGTAAACTTAATTGGAAACCCGTATTGAGTTTTTGATTGGTTTAGCTAAGTACAAAATGTTCATGAAAATCGCATAAAGCTTTATCATGTCTTGTTTTTCTAAGATAACAGATTGTTTGCTACTTCATGTAAATACTGGTATACAGCTGCATCCGGTTAGACTGGAAGCCGACCCCAATATAGTTGGGAAAAGGCTAGGCAGATGATGACTTTATGTAAATACCGTTACATTTGAAAAGTAGCAAAAATATCTATAAACGCGATAATGGCCTTAAAGGCACCAGAACTGCAGCTCGCCGACCGGTAAGGACCAGGCCCGGGTCGACGGCGCGTTGTGTTCCACGCGCGCCTCAAGGAGATGTCAGCACCAACTGACGGGGTCCGCTAGGGCCGATGCCCGCCAGGGTCGCAGGTTGTTCGAAAGAGATACCGTGGCCCCTGGCACAGGCAACTGAAGGAACACGGGTGGGTTTTAGTCAGTAAGAGTCTGACACTCCCTTCCGCTCCGCCCAGAGCGGGAGGGGTCATTTGATGATTTCCCACCCAAAAAAAGAAAAAAGAAAAAAGGGCACCGGAACTGTCCGCGACTGTACCTATACACGCTGTTGTCACTCTCTTAACCTCAAACTGGCACACCTGATATAATCGCTTTGAAACCCTCCCAAAGGTTTAACCCACATAAATAGCCTATTTACTTGCAGCCAAGATCTCGTTTAGATTGTGGTCTCCGATACCAATTACCTTCTACCACAAAACAGATGGGCGCAGAAGGACACCTCTTAACAAGGAGCGATAATGCACGCACACAGAAACACGCGACTCATCGTTCGTTTGAGTTTGAGATCGCCGTAAAGGCCGCAGACAGGCGCGACGTGACTGTAGTAGAACAATTTCTATGAAATTTCATGGAAATTGTTCTACCAGAATCGCATCGCTCCGTCGCGTCAGGGTCAGTTCACACCGAGACGCGACGCGACGCGCAGTTTTCAAGATAGAAATACAATTACAGACCTTATCTACTACACAAAAAGGTACACGATTCAGTGAGCTAAGCCGCGCGGCGGCGGCGCCGCGCTGCGTAGCTCGACGTAGTAGGTAGACACTGAATTGTGTACCTTTTAGTGTAGTAGATAAGGTCTGTAATTGTATTTCTATCTTGAAAACGGCGCGTCGCGTCGCGTCTCGGTGTGAACTGACCCTTACGCTTGTCTGCGGGAGGAGCAATGAGTGCGAGTGCGAGTGCACGACGGCTACGAGCGATTCCTCGCTGGCATGCGTAACTATGTAATGTACTAAGCGTGAGTCTCTCAGCGAGTGTCCAGCCGGTCGATTCTGTAAAAATCTCACCGTGAAAACTTAGGTGATGTGGGTTTGTTTTTGCTAGGAATTGACACTATTGACAGCTCACTCCAAGCTAACTTCTCTTAAGTTTTCACGGTGACATGGTTACAGAATCGCACTGCAGGCTCACGCCTACTTAGGCACCTGCACCTGTTCGCTCTTTATAGTATGGAGCTGACCTTCTGCACTTTAGTATTTTTCAACACTACACTACAATACGGTGTTTTGTCTCTTTCTCTCGCATTAATGCCTGGCATCTTTTTCCTCCGCTGTTCTTATTTCATTAGTAGGTATACCGAAATGTTACTTTCGTCCCTTCTTAAGAGGTTCTTAAGTAGCCCTTACGGTGTTGACGCTGAATCCTTCACCTTGAAATTGGGAGGTCGCCGACTAAGGAGATTTGTCACTGAATATTGAATGGTTGCTTTTTACATAACATCGCGCCTGTATTCGAAGAGGTAAGCAGAGGTGTTGTACAGGGTGGCCGGGAAGAAAAATTTGCTGTTTCATAGAAAAGTTCAATACCGACGCGGTCAAAATGTATGGAACCGCAAATTATTTTTTAATGACCGATAAAAATTTTTCAACACGGGGGGGTTTTAGAATCATGTTCTGAATCCATGGTAGACAACACACCGAAAAAAAAATTCTTACTACACAACATTAAGCGATTTCATTAAAACTTACTGACTCTAAACAGTAAGAAGAAATGTTTGTAAAACAGTAAAAGACAAAACAGTAACTTTTAATGATCGAACATACTATTTACTGAAAAAAAAAGGATAACCACCATTACTGTAATGTAAGTAAATTTCTATGGTTTGAACGATATTCACACGTATTATAATTTTGTGACCTTACTGTCATGACGGTAAAATTTTGCCTCAAGCTCGGATCAGTAAAAAAATACTGTTTTGAACGTTAGGCTCAAGGAACTGTTTATAGCAGCTCAGATTAATGTTTTTTCGATTTTATTTACTGCTTATTTCTTTCATTGCAGGTGGATAAACCTGCCAGCCTGTATAACTTGGCGCAGTTCAATTTTATTGCCAGCTAACTTAGCTATAAAATTCCAAATTTAATTTAATTTGACTTTTTCCAAGCGAATCTTTATTATTTGTTAACGTTTTCCTCTTCTGTGGATGTCCGACGAAAGTAGCGACTCCACTCTTCTGAAAATAAAAAAGAAATAAAAGATTTTAATTTAAGTGAAATGACAATCTCAAACAAAGAGGAAAAAAGCTCACAAAAGGAAAGGTAACCCCGCCAGTTCAAATACCAACGAACCCAAAAAAAGTGCAAAGTTAATTTTATTTTTAAAAAGGTAACAAACAGTAACTCGTTTTTATTAGCACTAAGTCAAAATCCGACCTTATTTAAACGCTCCACGTCTGTGTTTAACTTAATTAATTACTTTAACAAACATTTTTCTTTAAGCCGAGTTCCTCTCGGGAATAAAAATGGCGTCGGGCTTAGCGGCCCCTTGTTGAAAATGGCCGAATATCAGATTTCATGACATAAGCTCGCGACCCATTTACAGGCTGCTCTGGTTTCGGGATTCCTTATATAAAAAGAACAAACGTTTATTCAAGACAGGATATGACAGATTTCGTGCCCATTTACCTCATTTAGTTAGTTATTCCGGTCTGATCCCCTGAACCCCCCTCCACCCTCCCCTCCTTGATCCTCTGCTAGTTCTTATTCTGTTTTAATCTCTGACGTCTATCATCTGACTTGATCAGTGATAAGACCTCTTTTAGCAACATGATCAATTCCCGTAATTAAAAATGATCAAAATCTATAGGCCGACCTCTTAACTGAGACGTTACACTGATTACGGAACCCAGTCATACATGTGTGTTGGATAATTTAGCTCCCTGCAAAATGGTTGATCCATGCGTCATGTTCGTGAATGGGTACCGTCAGTTGGGGCTGGTCATCACTTAGCTGCCTCGGCTTATTTTTAATAATTTTATTTTTGGATTGTTTGTTTTGTTACTATTTGCTGTACTCTGGACGCTTTTAACGTGTACGTCTTTTTATGCATATCGTTCTCACATATAATTATAAATTCAACATTAATGATGTTACTAACATTTTGTAAAAATATACATAATTTAAAAGAGTGTCCATGGAGCTTCTTGTCCATTCTTCTCCATAGACCTACCTACTACGCTTTGTAATGGGCAACTATAGCTTCATATTTTTTGACTGACCGACTTAGTAAATGGTGTAATTGAAATAAATGCTTTGAATTTGAGATAAGATATTTACACAAACTCTCCAGCTTTTCCTTAGTCCCATTTTCGACCCAAATAAAAACAAAATTAACTGTTTTACCCAAGAAAACTTCTTTGTTACGTAAAAGTAGCATATTATAAATTATGATCCAGTATAGAAACTATATACTTTTATTCAGAACGTTTTTTTCATATTTACCCAAGTTTGTCACACTAATATTAAGGCTGCGCCGACCGCACAGTGGCGCCCTCATCGTTTGTTTGGTTATTTCTTTTATTTTAGAATGAAAATGCAGAAAATAAGCACGTTAAGTTGTGTTCCACAAGATTATACGTTAATACTATTATAAACAGCAGTTTTATATTGTTTAATTTTATTATAATCACTAAAACAGATAATAGTGGCCACTACTTTCCGTTTTAGTGATTATAATAAAACTAAAAAATTTCAAACTACCGTTTATAATAATATTAACGTATAATCTGGTGGAGCACAACTTAACGTGCTTATTTTCTGCATTTTCATTCTAAAATAAAAGAAATAACCAAACAAACGATGAGGGCGCCACTGTGCAGTCGGTGCAGCCTTAAAACGGCGAAAGTTTGTGAGTGTGTGTGTATGTGTGTGTTTATATGTTTGTTACTTCTTCTAGCCCAAACGGCTGGACAATTTTAATAAAATTTTGTATGGAGGTAGCTGACATACTGGATTACCATATTATAGGCTACTTTATATCCCGATATTCCCACGGGATCGACACTTATGCGGGTGAAACCGTGGGGCGCAGCTAGGATTGAATAAATTATAAGCGTCTCTATTTTTTTTAAAGTAGGAAGCCTATTGAATTCGATTTGAATTCTAGAAGAGAAAGGTTTTGGTTTTTAATCAAAACCTTTCTCTGAATAAAATTATTTAGAAAATTATTAGTCCCTGTACATACGTATTCTTGAACAAGGTGGGCCCTCGACTTCGGTCACGTTACTGTGGATTCTATTGGCATTATAAGTTGATCGGAAGTAGTATCCTCTAGAACATTTTTCAGTTAACGTATGTTGTCTCACTGTTGGGCAAAGCTCTCCCCCATATTTTTTTCCACTTTTCTTTGTGCTGGCCTTCAACAACAACATTAGGTACTCAACAAAAAATATAGAAAATAGAAATAAAAATACTGTGATTTGGAAATCTTACATCAATCACAAAAAGTGAACATCAGTTAGGGACCGAACTCAAGTACCATGACTTACAGGGCGAACGGCGAACGTGAAACAGTTCGGCTGTTTACTTCGCTGACAATTTGACTAAAATCGCCGTTCTACATGTCAATATTGACTGCATAGCTCCTTGTGGGTATAGTGTGATGATATTTATCTCAGAGATTAAATCCGTATCTATCTGCAATATTATAACATTATTTCTCGTCTTATTAAGTCTCGTATGCAGTATTGCTAATCCGCCATAGCATAGCAAATAGCGTGTTATACCTTGGCATAATGCTTGACGCGAAACAGCGCTGGAAAGCGCACGTCATAAACAAAGCTGCTTTACAGCAGCTGGTTACAGCGAGATGATCCTCGGTGTACTGTGGCTCGGGTTGGAGCGGCCTTTGAAATCTTTCGACGAGGTGACGCAAGAATTTCTGAATACGCCGTATCAGAAAACAGCACACGAGCTGAAGAGCACCAGGAAAAGCTCTACACGTACGTCTCATCGTGCCGAACTATCCCGATGTTCCTCTGCTCGGGTGCTATGTTAACGACTGCTGGCAACACCAAGAGGCATCTAATGACAGGTATGACGTATTTGAAAATTTTACTGTTACGTTTAAATAGTCAATTCAATATTATAATTATACAACGTCCAATAATTGTTTGATAGTATTTCGAATAAAATTAACTAATCCATTAATTAACCGCTTGCCACGGTTGGTCAGTGGAAGGGTGACCATGCATACGTACCAAGACCCCTCCGTGTCTCGGAAAGCACGTTAAGCCATTGGTCCCGGCTGTCATTCGTGGATCTTTGACAGTCGTCAGAAGCCCGAAATTCTGACAGCCAGTTTTACCAAGGGGTATCGCATTACCTAGTAACTCGGTTGTGGAGGTCAGATAGGCGGTCGCTCCATGTAAAGGTATTTAGCTGCATTCGGTTAGACTGGAAGCCGACCCCAATTTAGTGGGAAAAGGCTAGACAGATGATGATTTCGATTAAAATTGTGAAAGTATAAATAGGTTTGAACATAATAATTGTGACAGTTAGTCTTGAAAATAATTTTTACCTGAAATCGCGAAAAAAAAAAATCAGCTGCTCCCTACATTTTGACGAATTAAGCGAACATAAATGTAGGGAACAGCTGATTTTTTTTTTTGCGATTTCTCGTTTGGTCCCATATTAAAAGTTGTTCATAATGATGAGTACAATGACCTCTGAAGAGTTCCAGAACGACTTAAATTTAACCTTGTATGTTTATTGAAAGACACGTTACGTTCATACTACGTGCAAAAGGAAGAAAAAAAAAAAATTAGCGAAATTGAAAGTTATTTCCATTTTATTTGATATTCATATTTGCGTAAATTACAAACTGTAATCCTAACAAATTTTCAGTTATTAAAATTTGCATTAATATAGATAAAGCTTTAACCCAAGCAAAAGCAGTACCTACAAGTAAGGATCGTAGACCAGTGGCGTCATGTAGTTTCTGCTTACCCCATGGGAAAAAGATTATGCATGAATAATCTTTTTCCCCGGGTACCCAAGATTATTCATGACAGAATAAATAGTGGAGATGTCGGCAGTATTGTGTGAGCGAGAGGGAGAGTGTGTGTGAGAGAGAGAAAAGTAGGGTAGGAAGATGGCGGTGTGCACGTATCTCATGTTATGACGTTTGAAAAGTAATTTAAAACAATTAAACCGACTCCAAAAAAAAAGAAATGAACTCAAAATTATGAAAGAATAACTTTAATTTCGGAAGTCGGTGTCTTGGGATCTGTATTTTAGTTCTAGTTTCTTGCCAAAAAAAATGGTCACGATTCGATTAATGGTTGCGGAGAAATGCGTGGACAAACATACATACATACGTCTATAAAATTTTGTATATTTGTTTGGAAGCCCTAATGGATTGTCATATGTTAATATAATGCAATTCCAATAATATTACATACATACGTGTCGAATTGATAACCTCCTTTTTTTTGAAGTCGGTAAAAAAATTAAATTAATCAGTGTCACCCATCCTGGCATTTCATTTCCCACCATTCACGCCCATAAAAGTGGATAATTACAAAATCATAACGGACGACAAATTATTCAAGACCAAAAAATTCAGATTCTCGGCGGCCATACTTAATTGGTGTAACGACGACCCGTAAAGTTGACAGTCGACACGACGAGGGCGGCGAGGGCCGAGTCTACGGTAGCGGGTTCAGGCGTAAACTCAATGATGTAACGATGCAAGCCGGTTGGGAGTACTACGCGGACCTGATTCTCAACTAAAGTGGCCAAAACAGGAGTTGCTTTGTGACCAAGTGGGTATAGGTGTACCTAAGTCCTGTATCCACTTGGTCACAAAGTAGTTTTTGTTTAATGCTGCTTTTGGATAATGGTGAAATATTTCTGTCGACGCGCCACTACAGCAACTGGTTATATATAGCGAGGCGATCCTTGGTGGAAACGGCGGCGCTGTGGCTCGGGTCGGAGCGGCCGCAAACCTTGGGACGAGGAGACGCAAGAATTTCCGGATACGCCGCACCAGGAAACAGCACACGAGCAGATGAGTAACGGGAAAAATCTACACGTACGTCTCATCGTGCCGATTTTTCCTATGTCCGATTCGGACTAATTTTTTGTTTTTTATGAGCGTTTTTTGTTTAACGTCTTATCATTTTGGGAAACTATTTTTTCTCTCTTTCAAAATGTATATACTTTTGAAACCTACCTATATTCACTCATACTTTTTCCCCCTACCCTCGCCATTGTGCGTCAATGCCTCGAATCTACGATACACCCTCGACCATTTATTAGAGTACGGTAGAACCGCCATGATTAAGGATTTTTCCGTGTAAATGAACGCACTTGACTTGCATTAGGCCCGATGTTTCAGCAAAATGGATGTAAAAAGTCACTTGTAGGATTTTGTTCCATTTTCCTTGTTCCATTTACGTTTTGTTCGACAGGGATGTGAACTGTGTGAATAAATTCATGATTTTTCTTTCTTTCTTTAGTTGTTGATAGAAGTTGCCTGTTTCATGGTTGTTTGTCGAAGATAGAGTTTATTTTGATTTTTAGTAGTTTGTGAGGTCAATTTGATGTGAGAATTTAAGTTGTCTGGGGTTTTGGAACTTTTTAAAACGTGGCTGTGATTGTTTTGATTTTATATCATGTCATATCTTGCTGATCACAAAAACATGACAAGATGATTGTGAAAAAATCAAATCAATAGGTACGCTCTTAACACCGTGGTTGCATGAAATAATATAGGTAGGCAGGCATACATAACCTATCGTTTTATTTGTGGGTTTGAATACAACACATTATGCTTAATTACAATATTTCCAATAATTAATGAAACTGTCAAAATTGACAGTTTCAACCAAGTCATTCATTTTCATTCTGCCTAGCCTTTTCCCAACTATGTTGGGGTCGGCTTCCAGTCTAACCGGATGCAGCTGAACACCAGTATTTTACATGGAGCGACTGCCTATCTGACCTCCACAACCCAGTTACTGGGTAATACCCCTTGATAAGACTCTTTGTCAGTCTTTCGGGCTTCTGCCCATAACGACTAACAACAACACGAACAATAACAATATCTTCAATATACCTCAGTGCAAACACCATAAAAATATAACCATACTAGCAGCGCCCCGCGGTTTCGCCGCCCATGTGTCGATCCCGTGAGAATATCGGAATAAAAAGTATCCTATGACCCCGACTCAAACTATCTCTATATCAAATTTCATTTAAATCGGTTCAGCGGTTTAAGCGTGAAGAGGTAACAGACAGACACATTTTCGCATTTGTAATATTAGTACGGTATGTACGGAAACAATATTTTGAGTCCCTTACATGTCCAATACAGTTATAGAACAAGCCGTCAGCCATCTCCCCTCTATGCCCTAAGATGAAAAAGGAAATATTTTCGTCCACTATTATTCGATCGGACCAAGATTCGCAACATTAAAACGGTCATCGGATTGACGGGTTGAACGAAATACGTTGGAAACGAAATACGTTGGATATCCGGACATTTCCAGACAAGGGTCTACGCTTCGACCTACAAGATTCACACAATCTATATGAAACCAACTGAGTAATTGAAGGATTAGAGGAACAAGGCTTTGGGGCTTTTAAAAGTAAATAGTTTCTGTTCTTTGTGATTGGACCTTTATTAAAAGGTTACGAACTTGCGACCTTAGTTGCCACTCGAAATTGACACGCCATTTTCTTTAGCGTGTAGGTACTTATGCTTTCTCGTAGGGCCACAATTTCTGTGAAT
Organism: Oligia latruncula; assembly: GCA_948474745.1. Classification (NCBI taxonomy): domain Eukaryota; kingdom Metazoa; phylum Arthropoda; class Insecta; order Lepidoptera; family Noctuidae; genus Oligia; species Oligia latruncula. Next base: position 11,707,662 of record OX419702.1, on the reverse strand, counting down.
AATTATATTAGCCTATTATTGTCCCACTGCAGGGCCAAAGCCTCTTCTAGAGAGCTAAGTTTAAGCTTCTTCTTTCTTCTTCTAGTCGAGAGAAGGCTCGTGCTTTCTCTCTACAAGAAGAAGCTTCATTGATCACCGCAATTGTTCAGAACGATTTGGTGATTTCAGACTCCCTATAAGTCGAGGAGCAGTGGCCCAGTGGTATCGGCCCCGACCATGATAAGTCGAGGTTTCCTCACGATCTTTTCCTTCACCGTTTTTATTCGACTTCCAAAGAAAGGAGGTTATATGTTCGACTTTATGTTTTTTATTTATGCGGATGAATTTTTCGACGCTATTTTTTAGTTTCTGTATAGTTTTAGTTAAGTTAGGATTTAATTTTGTTATTTTTATGTTCACCGTATTCTCCGTCAATTGTGGACCTATATTAAAAAATCATTTTTTGTTTCGGTAGAAGTCGATGGCAACAACCTAAAATACAGATCCAAAGACACCGACTTCCGAAATTAAAGTTATTTTTCACTTTGTAGTGTTTTTTGGAAGTCCGTTGTTCTTTTTTTTGTAAAAAAGTTCTTTTGAGAGCAGTGGTGATGAAATTATTTACATATAGCAAAGCGCTGAGCAAAGAGTAGGGTATACCTGAAAAAGCACAACATAAAGCTATGTAGCAACATATAAACCACTTTAACTACTCTTGCCAAATAGATTCACTTAACAGTTGCTTAGCTGTCACTTAAGATAGATATTACGTTTGCCAATAGCAAACTCTGCACCTGTCAATATAGGCCCGCAACAGAAAATATTTCAGTGTACAGTGGGCAAAGAGTAGGGTAAGTATACCTGAACAAGCAAAACATAAAGCTATGTAGCAACATATAAACCACTTTAACCACGCAACAATTGCTTAGCTGTCACTTAAGATAGTTATTACGTTTGCCAATAGCGAACTCAGTACCTGTCAATATAGGCCCGCAACAGAAAATATTTCAGTGTACAGTGGGCAAAGAGTAGGGTATACCTGAACAAGCACAACATAAAGCTATGTAGCAACATATAAACCACTTTAACCACGCTTGCCAAATAAATTCACTTAACAATTGCTTAGCTGTCACTTAAGATAGATATTACGTTTGTCAATAGCGAACTCAGTACCTGTCAATATAGGTCCGCAACAGAAAATATTTCAGTGTACAGTGGGCAAAGAGTAGGGTATACCTGAACAAGCACAACATAAAGCTATGTAGCAACATATAAACCACTTTAACCACGCAACAATTGCTTAGCTGTCACTTAAGATAGTTATTACGTTTGCCAATAGCGAACTTAGTACCTGTCAATATAGGCCCGCAACAGAAAATATTTCAGTGTGTGGGCAAAGAGTAGGGTATACCTGAACAAGCACAACATAAAGCTATGTAGCAACATATAAACCACTTTAACCACTCTTGCCAAATAAATCCACTTAACAATTGCTTAACTGTCACTTAAGATAGATATTACGTTTGTCAATAGCGAACTCGACACCTGTCAATATAGGCCCGCAACAGAAAATATTTTAGTGTACAGCGGGCCGCAAGTCAGTGTTAAACGCCAATATAAGCTGGCCTTTTATTCTATTGAACTCCGTATTACGCAAGGCCAGGTCAAGGTCAAAGTGCTTCCACCGAGGTGCGGCCTACTGTACCTACTTGTTCTGACTTTCCTTTTTATTGACATATTTTTATTTATTTGCCTTATTGGCAGGAGAAGTTTTGTGTGTATAAGTCTCGGAGAGCGATTCTTAGAAAAATATTCAATTGAAGTATATACTAATACTAGAGCGGCCCACCCCAGCTGCGGACGGGTGCAATTTTTTTTTCGAAATTTACTTTCATGCAAACCTTGTCCAGGAAATACCGAATACAACAAAAAATAAATTATCCAATTTGGTGCAGTCATTCGCAACTTTGGCGACTTTGTTTTATTAAGTAAGGATAATAAAAATGAAGAGATTGTTCTTTGTTTAAACGCGCTAATCTCCGGAACTACCAGTCGGGTTTGAAAAATTCTTTTGGCATTTGATAGCCCAATTCTTGAGGAAGTTATAATTGGCAGTAAGTAGGTTGGTCGGTGGGGCTATGACATCACATTATTTCTAAGAAGAAAATAGAAAGGACGCTAAGCGAAAACGAAGTAAGAGCGCGGGTGGGCTATGTAGTGCTATATCACACTAATATTATAAAGGCGAAAGTTTGTGAGAGGGTGTGTGTGTGTGTTTATATGTTTGTTACTTCTTCACGCTCAAACGGCTGGACCAATTTTGATAAAATTTTGTATGGAGGTAGCTGACACCCTGGATTAACATATAGGCTACTTTTTATCCCGATATTCCCACAGGATCGACATTTACGCGGGTGAAACCGCGGGGCGCAGCTGGTTGTATTCTAAAACAAGAAATTTCACGCGGACGAAGCCACGGGCAGCTAGTATAAAATATATTGGATTTCTTGTTTGTTTCTCCCAAACTTTTCCTCTATCTAGTAACCGACAAAGAACCTGTGGAAAAATAAAGAAAAAGACATTTGTGTCAGGTTTCTGCTTCTCCTTTTAATAAAAGCCGGCGCAGTTTCCGTAGTTACAGGAGGATTCCAGTTACCTCTGTGCAGTTTGTCTAAGGTCAGATTTGTCAAGTTCTTTATGTTTTTTTTCTATAAAATAGGTAGTATTATAGACAGGGTGATTGATGTAAACCTCCTTTTGACCGCCACAGTCATGTATAGATGACAAACCAAAATGTGCCCAGAACGCCACGGTTCGACTACATGACATACTTTGACGCCGAGGGCACGTTTTTGATTTTTTGACGTGTGTCGGTCAAAAGGTTAAGGAGAAGATAGTACAGTCAACAAAGGAGATAAGTATACAGGAGCGTCGGATATAGTTGAAGTTTACTAACAAACCGATGGACGTTCTCGAATAAAATTTTATTTTATTAATAGTATACAAACAGCTCATTTATTAAATTAAATTTCAGTCCAGAACATCCATCGGTTTCTTAGTAAACTTCAACTATATCCGACGCTCCTGTATACTTATCTCCATTGTTGACTGTACATACGATTTAGAACCATTTAAGTCATAGACGAAGTCTTACCAATTTTTTTTAGTAGTCTTACAAATTTCCAAAATTTTAAGTACCTAAGTAAACTTCTTGTTTTTTGAAAGATAAATTAATTAAATTTTAATTTATTTAATTAAAGTAATGTAAATGCAATCTAGCAAAACATGTTTTAGGCCTCTGTGTCATTAGACATAAAACACATTCATATTAGGTACCTAAGTAAAAAAAAATTGGTAAGACTCCGTCTAAGACAATCATGGCTTAAATGGTTCTAAATTGTTTGTACCTACTATCTTCGCTTTAAAACAAAGTTTTTATTCATAAAAAAAATACAGCCAAGGAACATCGGGTGACAACTTTCACGCCACCTTGTACTGACGCCAGCACATCAAACTACTATAAATAAAAATAAAATAAAATAGCCTTTATTGCTGTTTCATTCCTTATCATTAATACATATTAATACATGCCTAACTTCTAAAAACTAAATTGGTTTAAGTAGTATATTCTAACTTGCATTTGAATGCTCGGCAACTGGATGTTTGTGTGGAACAGCTTGTCTGTCGACAAAGGCCTCCTCTAAAGATTTCCACGTATTCCTGTCTCTTGCTAAACGAGTCCATACCGGACCAGCTATTTTCTTGAAGTCGTCTTCCCATCTTTTCGTTTGTCTGCCTCTATTTCTTTTACTATCTCTTGGATACCATTCTGTTACTAACTTAGTCCATTTCTCTTTACTTTCTCTTAGCATATGTCCCGTCCAACGCCATTTTAGGTGTCTGTAGACTGTGTATGCATTTTTAAATTTTGTTTTCTTTTTAATTTCTTGTAGTTTCACTCTATCTCTTCTTTTTATACCTAGAATACTCCTTTCCATTGAATTTTGGCAGACTTTTAATTTACTTTCTTGTAGTTCTGTTAACGCCCATGTCTGGCACCCGTATAGTAAGCATGGTATAATGCATATTTCGTATACTTTCTTTTTTCCTTCCATTGGCATATCTTTATCCTTCATTATTTCCTTAAGAGACCAAAACCGTTTCCAAGTATTAGTTATTCTTCGTTCTATTTCTCTATTCATGCAATCATCCGTAGATATAAGTTGGCCCAAGTATATATATTCATTTACATATTCTATTTGTTCGCTATTGATTGTTATTTGTTCGTTACTGTTGGTTACTGTTTGTTGGGCGTTCGTCATAATTTTGGTTTTAGTTAGGTTCATTGTCAGGCCGGCCTTAACACTTTCATCGGATAGTTGCTGCAACATTAGTTTGAGAGTTCCTGCGTCCTCTGAGAACAAAATCAAATCATCCGCGAAGCGTAGGTGGTTGAGGTTTTCGCCATTTATATTGAGGCCCTTTTTGGTCCAGTTTAGGTTCCTGAAGATCATCTCCAGCACTGCTGAAAATAATTTAGGTGATATAGGATCTCCTTGGCGTACACCTCTTTTAATAGGAAATTCGTTGCCCGTAGATTCAAGTTTAACTTGTGCGGAGCTCGCTGTGTATACGTTTTTAATTATTCGTATGTATTTTTCTTGCACCCCTTGTCTTTTTAGAGCGTCCCATATATACTCATGTTCCAATGTATCGAACGCTTTGTTAAAGTCAACAAATCCTATGTAATATGTTTTATTATATTCTCTATATTTCTGTAGTATTTGTCTTAGGGTGTGAATGTGATCTATAGTTGAGAATTTACTTCGGAAACCAGCTTGTTCCTTAGGTTGGTTTTCATCTAGTGTATTGGTAATTCTATTTAATATGATTTTTGAAAATATTTTATATATATTGGACATTAAACTGATTGGTCTGTAGTTTGCTATATCGCCCTTGTCTCCCTTCTTATGCAGCAGTATGATTGTCGATTTAGTCCAGTCTTCCGGGATGGTTTCCGTTTCTAGGATTTCATTGAACAAATCCGTTAGTCTTGGTGCTATTACTGGTAGCGTAGTTTTTAGTAGTTCATTTGTGACTAAATCTGATCCTGGTGCCTTATCCAGTTTTTGTGTTTGGATAGATTTTATTGTTTCTTCCTTTAGAATTGGTTTAATCTCCTCTTTATTTACTGAATTATATTCCTTTATTACTTGTTCCCCTTTATGACTTTGGTATAAATTTTTGTAATATTCCGTAGCAATTCCTAGTATTTCTGGTCTTTTGCTGGTCTTTCCATTATTTTTATTTTTCATATTTGGAATCCAGTCCTTTTTGTAATTCATTTCTTTTAGCGCCTTCTTTATTCCTCCTGTTTTTTCTATATGTTTTCTTAATGTTGTTAGTCTTTTTGCTTTCCGTTCTTTCCTAAGTTGTTCACTAATCTTTTTGCTTATTTCTGCTATCTTTTGGCCACTATTATTATTTCTTCCTTGTTGTATAAGTTCTTTCCGTTCTTGTAATAATTGCTTACTTTTAAATGATATCGCTGTCTTACTAGTCATGTTTACTTTTTTAGTTTCTGTTTTTAACTGTTTGATCAATCTGTTGTATTTTTCTTGAGTCGATATACATTCTTTTTCTCCATCTTGCAAAGATGTTTCGAGGTTTTTCAGAAGTAAATCAGTGCTACCGGTGCATTCGATGGCTTTCACACTGTTGTGAAATTGTCGTGCTCTTTTAGCACGTGTCCCTGAGAGTTTTGCTCTAACCATTCTATGATCTGAATTAAAATTAAAGTTGCTTAAAATAGACAAGTCTTTAAAAACTTTTACATTGTTAGACATAACATAGTCGATCTCGTTTTTATACCGGCCATTAGGAGAGATCCATGTCCATTTTTTTGATGGTTTCTTTTTGTAAAAACTGTTTAGGATGCTTAATTTATTTTCAATAGCAAAGGATACTAATCGTGAGCCGTTTTTACTTCTATGTCCAAATCCGTGATTTCCTATGGTATATTCTTCTCCACTTTTTTGTTTACCAATCTGTCCATTAAAGTCGCCCATGACTATTATGTTTTTGGATCCATTTGCCGCAGTGGATCGTAGGTCTTCGTAAAATTTTTCGATTTTTGTTATGTCTTCTCTTCTATTTGATTCGGTAGGCGAATACGCCTGGATTATAGACCATACTTGTTCTTCCTCTCCATCTACGGGTAATTGAATGTTGAGAAGTGCAATCCGTTCTGAAATCCCTCTTAATTCCTGTATGTTTTTGGCGAGGTTTCTTTTAACCATGAATCCGACTCCGTATAATCCGGGTGTCTTCCCGATATGGTGTAGTATGTATTTTCCATGGTCTTCAATTCTTTCCCCGAATCTTCTCACTTCACTAATACCAATTATGTCCCATTTTATTTCATTCAATGCTAATTCTAGTTCTTGCAGTTTTTCCGTGGTTCCTAGTGATCGACAGTTTATAGTTGCTATATATATATCGTTATATTTCTTTTTCCTGTTACTTTTTATCTTTAGAGGGTCGTGGTCATTTTCCCCCACGAGGACCAGTCGGCTTGGGGGAGGTTGGTGGTTTTTAGTTGTTTGGTTTTCTATATTTTTATGTTGTTGTGTTTTCCGGTTGCCGATAGCTAATTGTTATTGCCTATTATCCGCCGCATAAGAAGAGAGAGAGTTGGATCTACCTCTCATGACATCAAAGGCGTTGCGCCTATTATTTTGTGACGGCGTCCCGGTTTGTTGTTTTTTAGGTTGTGTATTGTCTCGCGGCGATGTAGATATTCCTCTCTTTCTTTTTTCATTGGTTGTATTAGTTTCCTTTACTACAAGCTCGTCGTATTTAAGATATGCGAAATTTCCTTTCATTCTTTCCTCTTTCAATTTAGTTTGTAACATTTTTCTCTTCTCCAGAACTTCTTTAGAATAATCCTCTGTGATATATATGTCTTTGAGATTTTTCCGGACTTTCATCACCTCAGTTTTCTTCCATGAATTTACAAAGGAAAGCAGAACAGGTCTCGGCTTTCCGTCTGGGCTTTTCTTTCCGATGCGATAAATTTTGTTTATTTCAAAATCCCCAATGTTTATATTTAAGTCTTTATTAAATATCTTCTTCGCCACTTGTATTAGTCCTGACGTAGATTCTTCTTCCTCTTTTAATCCAAAAATAATAATGTTATTTTGCTTCTTATCTCTTTTCAAATATTCTATCTCTTTCTCGAGGTTTATTAATTTAATCTTTAAATCTTTGTTTTCTGCTATAATAGGCTTTATTTTTTCATCCATTTTCTCCATGACTGAATTAGTTATAGACTCCTTCAGTTCAACCGTCTGTTTCTGCATTTCGATTTTCATTTTGTCAAACAGGATTTGGAATTGGTCTTCCATGTTTTGGTTTTAATTTCTTTGCTTAAAATGGAACGCCACGGTTTAAATTTTCGCGTTGGCAACACCGATGAAATGAATGTCACTGACACATTGACTGACACTGTCAAGTCAACTTGACACTGACAGTGCCTGATAGTGACGCTATGACGTTTCTAATAATGCTGTCACAAATTTCTAACCTCAATCCGGTAGTTGTTGTTTCTTATTTGATTGTAATCCGTTTTATTTCACGTTTATTACACCAGAGTTAATAATTTCACAAATCCACAGTACTTATGATTCTGTTTTTCACTATTCACTGTGTCCAACAGTTCGTAAATGATTTTTAATCACAATAAGTTTGAGGACTGCACTACAACGATGTTTACGCTTCGAGCACCGGAACCGGAAAAAACTACTACAATCTGCCAAATTTCTTTAATAGATTTTCAACTTTATCGCTAAAGCATAAGGTTCAAAGTTGATTGGGAAAATTTTACAGTTTCGGGTAGCTTGATGTGCTGGCGTCTGTACTTAAAAAACTAAAACACTACTAAGAAATAAGTATTTGCGTTTACTGAGGACTCTTCAAAGAGAAACAAAACAAATGGCGTTTTGTTTAAATACAGCATTCTCTATAAATGTATTTCGTGTATCAACACGAAATACTTACATAAAAAAAAACTCAAAGCATTTATTTCAATTAAACCATGTACAGACTTTTTGAATTGTCAAAATTAAAATAGTCTGTCAGTTAGTCAGAGAGTTGAAGCTAGTTGCCCATTCCAAAACGTAGATCTCTATGGAGAAGAACGGGCAAGAAACTCCATGGACACTCTTTTAAATCAAGATATTACAAAATCCTGGGTACATTATTGTTGCTTCTATATGTGAGAACAATGTAAAAAAGACACAAATGAAGAAACAATTCAAGACATAAGATTAAAAATAAGCCTTGGCAGTTAAGAGATGACCAGTCTCAACCGTGGGCGCCCGTTCACGAACATGACGCGTGGATCAGCACCATCCAGCTCAACCATATAATTAACAAGCAAAATAACCATTGCACCCACATTAAAATCACTCACAGACTTTCCAAACGTTTGCATCAGCTCCACAATATTTTACAAAATAAATTCATCTCGATATACACGGAAAACGTTTGTGACGAGTCTGTCACACACGATTTCACATGTCATTTGTCGTTACGGGTAGTCAGAAGCTCGAAACCAATGTTACTAAGGGGTATCGTATTACCCAGTAACAGCGCTCCATGTAACATACTGGTATTGAGCTGCATTTGGTTTGGTTGAACCGATCCCAACATAGTTGGGAACTTCGATCAATAATAGTACTAGATGAATGATTAGGAACAAAAATAAGTCGCTAAAGTGGCCACGTTTGCACACACATAAACATTTATATTTCTTACTACGAACTATAGAAAAAAGTTTAATAATATTAACAAATTCAGATTATTATAAACCTTAACACACTAACATAAAGTTTAATTACGTTTGCAAATGATTAATATTTAAGTCCTTCTGTCATCGAAGCAATAAATTTAAAATGTCACTTGTAAATAAAAAGTCATTTTTATAATAAGTACAAAAATATTTATTCTAAAATGAAACTTAACTTCTAAGCAATAAGGTTAAAAACATTTTGTTGACAATTTCGTACTTACTCGAACTTGGAACTAGACGTAGTTCTTGGAATTACATTTCAATGCTTCAATGTTTGTTAGAATAGTTGACGCGTTGTCGCAAACATTGGCCAAACAATCATAATATTTGCTAATTGATTTATATTTACTATTTAATTGTGTTACTATTTAATGAAAAACATTTAATGATAAAAACTTACCGAAAAAAATATATTCCTTCCAAAATCTTGGTGTTACTGTGGTTATTTACACAACTTTTGAACGCACACTGAGGCATTTTGACGTCTTAACATTGGCTATGATTGGACCATACTAATTTGAAATAAGAGCACAAAAGTATTCATGCTCGTATTTTTCGGGCCGTTTTTGAAGCGCTTATCGGGCATCTAGTACTATTATTGATCGAAGGTTGGGAAGAAGCAAGGATGACCAACTTACAACGTGCTTTATTGCACTCATAAGTCTTCTCATTATTCGTTTTAATAGCTCGACGTCACTGCAATGACCAAGCGACGGCGCCAAGTTGACGGCGAATCTGACAATGAAAGAAGGGCATATAAGTATATACAACGTTAATCCCAAGGGTGTTAGAATAATCTATAGAACAGTGAGAGTTGGGTACGATGTTTAGAATAAAATACTGATAAACAGAAAGAAGCCTATAAACAACAGTATGCTAATGTGAACTACGAGTATCTGATATAAATTCAGCATACTGAAAACTATGCTTTAAGGGCTCAGAAAAATAAGATAATACATTAAAAAAATGCCTAGCCTTTGTTGTGTTCGGCTTCTTCGAACTGGAAGCAGCTGAATACCAGTCTCGTACATGGAGCGACTGCCTATCTGACTTCCACAACACAGTAACTGGGTAATGCGATACCCCTTGGTAAGACTGGTTTCGGGCTTCTGACGACCCGTAACGACTGTCAAAGATCAAAGAATGACAGCTGGGACCAACGGCTTAATGTGCTTTCCGAGGCACGGAGGGGTCTCGGTATGTAAAGATGGTCACCCATCTACGGACCGACAGTGGCAAGCGTAGCTTAACCTGATCAATCGACCCGTTTAATTTTTATTTACCTACGAGCGCCTCCAGGTTATACGATAATAAAATATTAATTGAAAAATTAACATAGATAGTATGAGATGTTGAGTCGTTGATGTCTGAAGGAAAACTAAACTATCTTCGCTGGTGTAAACTGTTTTTGAGCGCCCTCTATTACCTTACTATACCTAACCTTAGACGTTAGTTTGTTATACTCGTACCTAGCCTTAGAAACAAATGGGTTGAGGGCAGACTGCAAACTGTATCTATGTAAACAGAAGGGAATGCGTTTCTGTAGCCTTTGAAATACGAGCAAAGACGTTAGTCTGTGATGCACAGAAAGCAGTGGCCAAAGAGAGTGTATCCAGCCTTAGAAATACATGGATAGCACCTTACTGATGTAGTGCAAATTGTATGTAAACTAAAGGCGATGTATTTCTTTCAAAGGCGTAGGTTTATCAACGTTCTACTAAGTATTATGACTACTTCGGACTAGTTAGAGCGATTCAGAGTTTAATGGTTTTGGACTGCTGCCGAAATATTTTATTGTAGGTATACATAATCAGCCTATAATGTTCCTACTGCTGGGACACAGGCCTCCTCTCGGTCAGAGGGACCGGGCCGTAATCCACCACGCGGGCCTAGTGCGGGTTGGTAGGTAGGTTTGTCATAGGTCTTCAAATTTTTGATTCTAGAACATGACGGTTTCCTCACGATGTTTTCTTTCACCGTTTTGAGAGCAATGGTGATGAAATAATTTACACAAAGTAACCTGTCTGGATTCGAATCTATGACCTCCAACTCGTAAATTGCAGCCGTTACCTCTGGGACACCGCTGCTCGACCAGATATACAGACTAATAAATTAAGATCTCGTGATCGACGACATGACGATCAACGACGACGCTTTGTCAATAAAAGAAAAAAGTTTATTCCTCTGGAAGGTTCTGATGTGTGTTCTCAGCCATTTGTACTTGTCCCAATCACTTACATGGGAATGGCAAAAAAACCTGAACATAGGGTCCATTTTTTATTGCCCTTAATTTTCAAAAAGCATAACACAAAAATATTTTTATGTCCAGACGTAAATATTTCCCCAAATAGCCTCAATTTTAGTCCCACACAATCTATATACTAATAATAAAGCTGAAGAGTTTGTTTGTTTGAACGCGATAATCTCTGGAACTACCGAACGAATTTGAAATTTTTTTTTTGCATTTGATAGCCCAATTCTTGAGGAAGGCTATAGGCTATTTAATAACATGCTATGACCCTTAGGAGCCGAGCAAAAAGAAAAAAAGTCAGAATGAAATTTAAAAAAGAAAAAAGAACGCTAAGCGACTACGAAGTGTTGCGACGGGGTGGGGGTACAAGAAATTTCACGCGGACGAAGTCGCGAGCAGAAGCTAGTATTTTATAAAATAAGTTTGTTCCGCTACGTCAGACTACATGACCTAGTTAGTTGGGAAAAGGGTTGGCAGGATGATGACATGCAAATGTTATAGACCCCTCTTTTGAAAGTCATGTATCTATTCTACTTGCCTCACTTGTCTTCATAATGAAAGGTTTACTTGGTGGCTAAGCATTCTTATATTACGCATATACACAGATAACCCTCTAGATACCGCTTGAAAATTTTGTATTGTTGCGAGTTCGCCAAATTTTGAAGTGCGGGGAAAGTGAAAACTGCGCTTTAATTGGCAATTTTACAGCGCTCTCACACATAGAAGTTGTCATTATTTTGCGCTTTACGTATTTAATTTACATGTTTATTTGCCGAGATAGTCAAAATCGGACTTCTCTGTAAAAAGTTATGTGTGGAGATACTTTAAAAAAATATTACGCCTCGACTTGAAATCCACCTCTTTTTTTTCGTCGTTTATAAATGTTTATGACCTCTATTTGAATCGTCCCCAAATCGCCACGTGTTTTCCCCATACGATGTTTTATATCCCTGCCCAGTTTTTTGAAAGTCACGTCCCCAGCTAACTTGCTTCAGTTGTCCCATAACAATAAAGGGCCTGACTGACCTTGTCAGCTACTTGATTTTATTTCTTTTTCCCCTACCCGTAACTTCAAGCCGTTAACTTTTATTACCCGCTATAGTTTTTATTGAGAATCCAGAGAATTTGATATTTCTTATAATTATTGTCCTTTCTTATCTTAAGTATGGCTGTTATTGTTATTTCCTTGTGTATTGCTTTATATATTATAGTTTTTTCTTTCATTTTGGGGTTTCTGATTTTTTTTATAATAAGGAAAATGCTGATATAAAGAAGACTGTTCAGTGTTCATAAGAAATCGGGTCAGTGGTCCTCATCTCTTAGAGGTTTATAGAGCGTATATTTATCAAGTTTTAAATGACAATGGGTGATGTCATTTAAAACTTGTTAAATGTACGCTCTGGGATTTTTTTTTGGCGACCATCATTAATAATTACATATTTTTAAAGTACACATATTTTTATTTATAAATCATTATTTTTTACTAAGGCGTCAAAATCAAGAACAATTTGGATTCGGAGATATATCACACTCACACTAATATTATAAAGGCGAAAGTTTATGAGTGTAGTTGTATGTTTGTTACTATTTCACGCCAAAACTACTAAACGGATTTGAATGAAATTTGGCACATAGATTGTTTATAACCAGGACTAACACAGGATATTTTTTATCCCGATATTCTTACGGGATTGAAACTTATGCGGGTGAAACCGCGGGCCGGGGCGATGTGGATCAAAAGATAAGATCGTTGTATATCTTTGCTCTCAAATTCATTACAGCATTGTCGCCATACAAATCAATGTTTCTACTACTGCGACCATTCAAATAAAATCTATTCATTCCTGGCCGCCGACTTTTTATTTTTTATCCCAAGTGTGATAATTGATTTGTGATATTTTAAGTTATTTTCGTGTGACCCAGTTTCTATTCCCACGTACATAGATTAAGAAATGAAGACCACAGGGGTATTCTATTTCACTAATATCTGCAAACAAGAATTGGCCTTGAGTTGTGACTGTAACTACATACTCGGATATCATATTTAGGTTTGTTTGTCAACCAATTTACTAAGTGGGCCAGCAGTAAATATGTACGTTCCAGAATCTGCTGATTTCTTCTGTAAAAACCTCACCGTGAAAACTTAGATGCATTGAGGTGTAAATATTGTCAATCCGTCAAGTTGACATCAGTGACAGCGTTACCTCACTTCACTTAAGTGGTCACTGTTACATTTTTATCCGACTTCAAAAAAGGAGGAGGTTCTCAATTCGACTGTATGTTTTTTTTGTTTTTGATACGCGATGTCTCCGGCAATTGTAAATCGATTTCAAAAATTCTGTTTTTAATGGATTGGGTATGCCTCAGTGGTGATCCCATATACATTTTATTAACTTTGCTTGGGTAGTTTTTGAGCTAGCTTCAATAATACGTATTTTTGCCATTTAGGTTACATTGACGATGTTATATTAACTTCCTGTCACTGATGTTTACGTAGTAGTGTTATACGAATTTGAGTGAGGTAAGTACAACTTAAAAGTGAAAAACAAAAACTTTTTTACAAAAAAATAACAACCGACTTCCAAAAAAGACTACAAAGTAAAAAATAACTTTAATATCGGAAGTCGGTGGCCAACAACAAAAATGCGATATCAACGACACCGACTTCCGAAAATAAAGTTACTTTTTACTTTGTGGTGTCTTTCATGGAAGTCGGTTGTTATTTTTTTGTAAAAAAGTTTTTATTACAGAAAAGAGCGGTAGGTTTCATAATAAGAGTTTATTTAAATAAATAATAGATGTGAGTGGAAACGCCGGGGGGAGAGGTGATTTTCAAGGAAGGGTGATACTCGCAACCGGCGTGTGAGTGTAGCGGTATCTACAACGCCACATGAGAATAACGCGTCATACTGACGTCACGCAAAAACGCAAAATCCTGCATCTCGCAAGCAGAGTTTAACCGCGCAACTAGCATAGATACAACGGCCGGATATGAATCATCGGGGAGTTGCCCGCCAGACACAACACCCGTCTGGTCGGAGGATCCTCCCTTTTCTATAGAGTATGAGTGAACTTTACACCCTTTTCGTCATACCTCTATAAGAGTATGAACGTAAAAGAGGCCTATGGAGAACGTAAGGATCGACGCAGGTGGCATTCTGTAGTTTCTGCCTACCTCTCCCCTCCACCCCGCCCACGGGAAGAAGACGTGAATTGATGTATGTATGTGTGTCAAATAAAATGACATAAAGCAAAACGATTCGAACTTGTACCTATAAATTACAAAAGATGAAAAACGCCGACTCTGGCAAATAAATCAATCAAAGGCCTCCTTACAATTGGAAACGACAAACAGCCAACCATTTGATCGAAGCCAATTTCGAATTCGATACAAAATGTTTTCTAAGGAAGCAATTTGGTTACATACTTATGTTGAGTAGGCACATACATATCTCATGTCTAAAACCTCCGGAAATGTAGAACTCAGCTCCAAAGCCTGTGTCACGAACGTTGCTACTGATTAATTAGCTTCATCATCTGCCTACTATGTTGGGGTCGGCTTCCAGTCTAACCGGATGCAGCTGAATACCAGTATTTTACTTGGAGCGACTGCTTATCTGACCTCCACAACCCAGTTATTGGGTAATACGATACCCCTGGTAAGACTGGTTGTCAGAGTTTCGGGCTTCTGACGACCCGTAACGATTGTCAAAGATCCATGAATGACAGCCGGGACCAACGGCTTAACAACCGTGCGGCTGTTATTTCTTAGCCACAAGCTTCTCCTAATTAATTAACTTATTCAGGCATTTTCAACTGTTTTTTTGTTTTGTTTGAGACAGCTAAAATAAGAATATCCACGCGATATTTGCAGCGTTGTAGCACAGAATCAGTTGGTACAGAAGACAACTTACTCATCATCATTATTTCAATCGAAAGACGTCCACTGCTGGACATAACCCTCCTCCATGCACCGCCACCTCGACCGGTTCTGTGCCTCTACAACTTATTGTCATAACATAATCTGTAATTAATATACTGTGGGAAAATCAAGATTTGATTTATAACAATATAAAGAGTAATTGTGACTCATTAGTCACAGTTGAGCTCTTAGGGGAAAAATTGGCTCCTGTCATACAGTTAATATTATCGCCGGAGCAAGGGAATTGTTTAATATTGTAAACATAACTTTTGTCCAGCAACTAAAAACAGGCACACCTACATATAGACGAGTACGTGCGCCGATATCAAACTATGTGAAACGAATGACAGTCAAGACTCCCGAGTGTGTCCATGTGTGCGTTTTCTTCAGTTACATAGACCTGACCTTCTGTAACTATGTATACCAGCTATCTTATCTATGGTTGTTCTTTGCTCGTGAATTTCTTGGAGACGGTATATTGTGTGCCAAAAATAGAGATGTTCGTGTGCTTTGACCTTTAGTAGTGAATGAAACTGTTGGAGCAAGCTGATGTTTTATGCTTTTAACGTTCCTATTAGTAGTTTCTTCAGCGTTATCATTTGTTATGTAACAGGGTAGGAATATATTTGTGTAAATAGTGCAACATAATGGGGTTAATCAATTAGTCATGTCAGAAGCTTAGGGAATAAGACAGTCCTGTACCCTAGTCGTGTAAACCAATCTCAATCTGAATAATTTTGAAGGATATTGCTAATCCATTGCTTCATATGTTCTAAAAGTTTGTCTGCTCAACAACGTAATAACGCAATGAATGCTGTTGAACTGTCAAAATGAAACCCATTGATACTGATAGTGTATTACGCAATTACCCCGCCGAAATGTAATAAAGTTTACTGCTATTAAGTACCAATCCGCACTGGGCCCGCGTGTTACAGCCTACTCCCTCTCGAAGAAAGGAGCCTGGTGTCCCAGCAGTGGGAACATATTAGGCTGATTATGACTATGCTATTACATTTGCTATTTGGCCGCTTAGCCAAAAGCGACCTGAAATACCAGCAGAAGCTAACGACCCACGTTAACAAACTTGTTCGTAATCGTAAATATCGTGTTTGGAGAAATAACACGTTCGGCGTAGTGCCGCTGTCGTGAGGTGCGCACATTGTGACATAATATTTTCTTAAACAAATAGGACATACGTTAACAAACTTGTTCGTAATCGTAAATATCGTGGTTGGAGAAATAACACGTTCGGCGTAGTGCCGCTGTCGTGAGGTGCGCACATTGTGACATAATATTTTCTCAAACAAATAGGACATACGTTAACAAACTTGTTCGTAATCGTAAATATCGTGGTTGGAGAAATAACACGTTCGGCGTAGTGCCGCTGTCGTGAGGTGCGCACATTGTGACATAATATTTTCTTAAACAAATAGGACATACGTTAACAAACTTGTTCGTAATCGTAAATATCGTGGTTGGAGAAATAACACGTTCGGCGTAGTGCCGCTGTCGTGAGGTGCGCACATTGTGACATAATATTTTCTTAAACAAATAGGACATACGATATCAAACTTGTTCGTAATCGTAAATATCGTGGTTGGAGAAATAACACGTTCGGCGTAGTGCCGCTGTCGTGAGGTGCGCACATTGTGACATAATATTTTCTTAAACAAATAGGACATACGTTAACAAACTTGTTCGTAATCGTAAATATCGTGGTTGGAGAAATAACACGTTCGGCGTAGTGCCGCTGTCGTGAGGTGCGCACATTGTGACATAATATTTTCTTAAACAAATAGGACATACGTTAACAAACTTTTTCGTAATCGTAAATATCGTGGTTGGAGAAATAACACGTTCGGCGTAGTGCCGCTGTCGTGAGGTGCGCACATTGTGACATAATATTTTCTTAAACAAATAGGACATATATTGATAAACGTTCTGCTCTTCAAGTATCCTAGAGTGTTATAAGATAAAACACTAACCCCCTTACTAATAAACGTTGTATAGCGTCTGTATAGTTACACAACGCTTTGTCTTCTTCTTTCGAAATTCAAATTAATGACGACTGAAAGAGAGAACTCGGTGTGTAACTATTCATCTGATATAATACTTTTATTAGTAAGGGGTAAGTCAAAAGACGTCGACTTCAGATGACGTTGACTTCTGACGTTGTTAATGTAGTAGACAATAACAATAAGCCGCCAAATTTTGAATTGTTGTGGCTCTAGATGTTTGACACTTGCAAGTGTTGCGGCGCAAAAGTTCAACTAATGGAATTCACTATGGCTTCCTGGCGTTGTGAAGACGTATTCCACATTGGGCACCCGTTTAAACGGCACCTGAGTGAATCGCACCTGAGGTATTCCACATACGGCACCTAGACGTCATAATCAGCCTATAATGTTCCCACTGCTGGGACACAGGCCTCCTCTCGGTGAGAGGGAGTGGGCCGTAATCCACCGCGCGGGCCCAGTGCGGATTGGCAGATGTCACATGTCTTCGAATTTTTGGTTCTAGGACATGCCGGTTTCCTCACGATGTTTTCCTTCACCTAGACGTAGTTCAAATCAAAATAATATTTTTGCTAGCCGTGATTAGACGTTGTCGTTATCATCATTTTAGTCCGGAATCACCCAATGCTGGGTACAGGCCTCCCCTTTCTTCTGCCATACTTCCCGGTTCCATGAGTCTCTCATCCAGGTGGTACTGGCCGGCCTGGCCTGGACTTATAAGACGTTGCTATCAAACGTGATAATGATTTGTTTTATAACTGTATGCTGTGCTACGATACGAGCCATTTTTCTCAGCTAGTGGATACAATACCTAATAAACCTTTCACTCAGTTCACTTTACGACTTAGCTGGAAGGAGCAGCTGGTACGTTTTTATGTTTTTCTTGCTCGAGGGAATAACAATTCTAAATAACTATCGAAAGAAGGTATCTAGGGTAATTTACTACTGTTAGCCGACATTTACAGGGACGTAAAAATATCGGGATTATATAGCGCACTGGATTATCAACGCACTGCTTAGTACCGAGAGTAGAAAATCCAACAGCGCGGTTTTTAACGCGCTGGGATGAGCTCTGTTGGATTCTCAATGCTTGGCTCTACACCGAGAGTTGCAATTCCAGTGCGCGATAAAAATCCGCCGCGTTATTTTTACGTCCGTGTGAAACGTCGGCTTAGCCATTGGTCCTACGGCTGGTCTCTCTCCGGTCGTGTCGGATTGCCATCTCATTAGACTATAAGAGTGAGGGAAGAGGGAAAGCACCTGTGTCTGCGCACACACTTCTGCACTATAATTTCTTCTGCGCCGAAGGCTTATAGTCTCCGTTGAGATTTGCCGCCATGGCCGAAATACGATCTGGAGGACTATATATGCCGCTAGTTAAACGGCGCCATTTTGTTAAAAGGCTAGGCGGTTACCTGAATGGGTAATTAAGCTAATTGGCGGCAACATATGCAACGTAACGTTAACGTGTAACTTTGTAACGTTAAATGCGCAAAACCTGTTAAGGGGTCATTGTACTCATCATTATGAACAACTTTTACTATGGGACCCAAGCTGAAATCGCGAAAAAAAATCAGTTGTTCCCTACATTTATGCTCGCATAACTCGCCAAAATAACACTCATTAGTGTTAGTCACTTTTAAACTTCACTTCTTCTACTCTTTTTTGCTAAGTATGCCACAAATTACTGACTATAAAGTATAATGTCTTGTACTGCCGCAGTAAGCGAAAAGGACGAATATCGGCCAAAACTTTAAAGAAAAATAAGCCTTACTAAACAAAAAAGGCGGGCTCATTTTTCTCTATTCCCATTCCTCAGATGCGCCCCTTTTACTTACGGCAGCAGTGTAGTCTTGGGCATAAAGGCTCCTTCAAACAGGCATGACACGCGATAAAATCGCGAGCGACACAAAAGCACCACAAGTCGCGCAACGAGCGGTGCCTTTGTGTCGCGCGCGATTATATCGCGTGTCGCGCCTGTTTGTAGGAGCCTTAACAGTTCGCGACCTGGAGCGCTCAATTTAGTTCGTGAACATTAGCGAACTACGTTGTTGTTTTAGTTCGTGAGCTCTCGTCTCGAACAAGAGAAAGGCAAAATTCTTGCCTTGTCCCTATTTAGATACAACAAGTAGGTAACTTAAAAGGAACATAAACAAAAACAAATCAGAACCCGCTGCATTTTCCCCAAACATATACAACTCATAACAAGCGTTGCGTCAGAGGAAAGTTTAAAAAAATTAACATCACAGTTAAAAATAGCTGAAAAACCGGCCAAGTGCGAGTCAGACTTGCACACGAAGGGTTCCGTACCACAAGGCATAAAACGCCGAAAAAAAAAACGTTTCTTTAATACCCCTTTACATTTTAACTTTATTTTATTTTTATTATTTGTTGTTATAGCGGCAACAGAAATACATCATCAGTGAAAATTTCAACTGTCTAGCTATCACGGTTCATGAGATACAGCCTAGTGACAAACAGATAGACAGACGGTCAGTAGAGTCTTAGTAATAGGGTCCCGTTTTTACCCTTTGGGTACGGAACCCTAAAACCGCTCCAAATACGAAAATAACGAGAGCAAACCGAGAGCTAAACAACTTTGTTTCCGTTAATTTAACTTCTATCTATTTTTGGAGAAGTCGACGAAGCATTTGACGGGCATCGTTAATATTATTTAGTAACGGTTAATTCGGTTAGGTTATCGTTTTTTATGTTAAATTAAGTATAATTGATTGCAGCTTGATTGATAGACAATGTTTTAATTACTTTAAAATAATAAAACTTCATCTACCAACCCGCATTGGGCCGGCGCGTGGTGGATTATGGCCCACTACCTCTCACAGAGTGGAGGCCTATCGTCGCTCGCATGACTAAAAGTCCCATCTCATTATTCGTGATTCTTAACATTTTGTTGCCTTTCAAAATGGTTATATTTTGAGAACATAGGTACGACGGTTAGTGAAAGTATAAACGTAAGTTACAACAGCCTACAGCAGTCCACTGCTGGACATAGGCCTCTCCTATTACACGCCATTCAACTCGATTTTCGGCAAGTCGCATTCAACTGCTACCAGCCACCCTGGGAAGATCGTCGCTCCACCTAGCCTGCGGGCGTCCTACTATACATTTTACAGGCACTTTTGAATTGTCAAGAAGTCGGTCAGTTAGAAAATATGAAGCTAGTTGCCCTTTCCAAAGCGTAGGTACCTATGGAGAAGAACGGGCAAGAAACTCCATGGACACTCTTTAAATTATATTTTTACAAAATATTAGTTACATCATTAATGTTGAATTTATAATTATATGTGAGAACGAACCAGAGTACAGCAAATAATAAGAAAACCACTACTACACCCTCAAATTTCAAACGAGATGCTCAACATTTGTTACGAGTTGTATATGACACCGTATTTCTTTAATTAATTAAGCTTCGCGAATGGCACATTGGAGGGGAAGAAGCAATTACAGCAGCAGAACACGACGACATAACTATTACGTCTGCAATACTTCAAGGGTGGATTGTCACGTTCTGTTTTATTGACGTTAGTTGCGATCTTAGGCTTTATATGACAGCAAATAGGGTTCAGATTAAAATTATATAATCTAAGGCGATATCTAGACTTAAATCGAAAGGCCAATTCCCGTAAATAAAAATGTTCAAAATCTAGTAACAATCTCATCTCAGCGACAATCAATGTAGCGAAAGTAAAAGTATTTTTGACAAATTGAGACTGAAATCAGACTGTGAACGTTCTTAAAATTACACGAGAATTGCCTTCCTAAGGATGTCCTCCTTACAAGACTTTCTAGTCAAATGATGATAGATGAGTCATTTGCGAGTTGTAGGTCGTAGGTTCGAACCCAGACAGGCGCTTTACTTTGTGTAAATTATTTCATCACCACTGCTCTCAAAACGGTGAAGGAAAACATCGTGAGGAAACCGGCATGTCCTAGAACCAAAAATTCGAAGACATGTGACATCTACCAATCCGCACTGGGCCCGCGTGGTGGATTACGGCCCACTCCCTCTCACTGAGAGGAGGCCTGTGTCCCAGCAGTGGGAACATTATAGGCTGATTATGGTTATGGTCTATGAGTCATTTGCGTCACCAAAGATACAGAAGTGGTCCTAGTGTAAGACAATGTCGACGGTTTATGATTTCCAGCCGAAACACCTTGATTCTATGCCAAGACCTCACAATATGCTGCCAAGTAACTTACTAGGCCGTCTGACCGCATTCTACGCGCTAGCTCAGCCGTGCCACCTCTAACAAAATTGGTCCAAAATCGTGTCAATTTTAACGTAATTCACGAACCTCACTAATTAGAAACCCAGCTAACTTTTCAAACATTACACTCTGGAACTAATTTGTCGCGTACAATAGCGCGATGACGGGACTTGTAATTTGATTATAGAGGCCTCGGCTGCCTGTCACACCGTACCGCAACTTTGTTGTGTTTATAATTAAGTTTGTCTAACAAGAGTGAGCAAGGCATTAAAATTCAGGCTTGTTTAAAAAAAATGTTTCGATATTTTTGGTGTGAATTTTAGCGTGTTGCTTTAGGAGACGCTTGTTACTTTTGGTAAAATGAGTGGAAGTAAGGTTTATTTTTCCAAGTGACGCACACAAAAAATAATAAAAGAATACACTCGTTCGCTTACCAGCAAGAGAGAAAGAGGTGAAACAATTAGTGTTAATTATGAATAGTAAAAATATATATCATCATCTGTCTAGCCTTTTCCCGACTATACTGACCCCAACATAG
This sequence comes from Oligia latruncula, assembly GCA_948474745.1. NCBI lineage: Eukaryota > Metazoa > Arthropoda > Insecta > Lepidoptera > Noctuidae > Oligia > Oligia latruncula. Next base: position 11,685,877 of record OX419702.1, on the reverse strand, counting down.
TTGAGAAAAGGCTAGTCAGATGATACGGCTTAAGGTCTAACCAGATGCAGTCACGTATCTGACCTCCACAACCCAGTTACTGGGTAACACGATACCTCTTGGTAAGACTGGCTGTCAGACTCACTCAGAACAGTAAAAACAATAGACGCTGTTGCAGATAAGACTCGACGACCATTCTGAGTTGATAGGGACATAAAACAACATCTTCCGTGTGTAAACTTTCCATTTGACTCCTTCCATAAAAGTTTAAAACCCGCTGAAGCCTGAAATAAGCACGTTCCTGTTTACGTCCTACATTTAAAAAACCTTTTTGTTTTTCTTGCAGAGCGTCTGGCTGTATATTTTTAACTCAATTAGCCTCTTTACTTTACAATCTCAATTTGGAGTAGTTTGAAGTAAAATTTTGGAATAGACATGATTACTTTATACCAAACTATCGATTGCTCATTAGGGCGCGAAAATCTAAATTGATTTAAATTCTGGCAATCTAAAAGTGATTACGTAAATAAATGATGGCTGAAGCATTTAGGACAATAAGTCCAATTAATCGATTACTATAGAACTTCTTGATTACATGTAATAAGCAATTAACTTGCCACCTACCAAGCCCACGGCGGGTTCGAATCCAGGCAGGCGCTTTACTTTGTGTAAATATTATCGACGACTGCTCTCAAAACGGTGAAGGAAAACAACGTGTGCAAACCGGCATCCACATATTCGAAGACATGTGACATCCACCAACCCGCACTGGGCTTGCATAGTAGATTACAGCCCACTCCCTCTCGAAGAGAGGAGAGCCTTGTCCTAGCAGTGGGAACATTATAGGCTGATTATGCTATGTTATGCTATCAAGCCTTACAAGGCCCTACAAACCCTACAGGCCCTACAAACCCAACAGTTGATATAATATAAGTTAAGGCTCGCGAACACATTCGCAAGAAGCTGGCAGTGTCATCACAACGGTAATATTTTCTCATTGTTTGTCTTATTTCTTTTTAGTAAGTATATTCATGTATTTATGTATATTTATTTGTGCTTATATTTATATGTAATTAGGTATATATTATATTCATAGTTTTAATAGGTTTATGCGTATCTTTAGATTTAAAATATTTATTCTTCAATGTTCTTGATTGCACCTACTACTGTTTGTCTCTGCATTACCCAAAGGTTGACTGGTAGAAAATGCCTATGGCATTAAGTCCGCCTTTGTACATTTATATGCTTGAAGTATTAAATAAATATAGGCATACCGTAGCAACGAAAATACGAAGATGGGATACCTGTAAAAAAACTGGTGAAATATAGGCGCACTATCCACCTCTCCTGACCTTCTCGAGGATAACAGGCGTAATTGTGCGATTGTCACAAATTGACCCTTATTTGCCCGTCGAGATATCTCGGTGACCTCTTGGCGAAGCTTTAAGCCGCTATCAATTATTGCAGACTATGTCACATTCAGAAGACAATAACCGGTTTAACCTTTGGAAATTGTTGACAATGAGTCAATGACATCTAGAAATTGGTTTAGGCATGTCAGATTCAGTTGGTTTGGGCTATAGTAATCTCCAAATTGAAAGGCACACACGGTGCACGTTGTGGTGACACACAGGCACACACTATTGTTGTTGAAACATACTTTTTATTTTGTGTTTCACTGTGTCCAAATAAACTTTTTTTCTTTCTTACTTTCTTTCTGGCATATATTTTCCCCCAACTTGTTATTTTTTGCGTTTGTGTTCTTTCTCTGCGTCATGTTTACCGCAAATAAACGTATTTTGTTTATTTCTTTTTAGGGTTCTGTACCTCAAAAGGAAAAACGGAACCCTTATAAGATCACTTCGTTGTCCGTCTGTCCGTCGGTCAAGACCCTTTTGCTCAAGAACGAGTGGAGTTATCAAGTTGAAATGAATATCCAATACTCCAGGCTGCAATCCCTTGTAGCAGTGAAAAAATCAAACTTCTAAGTCGACACAATCAAAAGATACGGGCGTTTATGTTCCAGAATCAAAACCTATAGGGTACTTCCCGTTGACCTAGAATCGTGAATTTTGGCAAGAAACAATGTCATATGTAGCACAAGTAAAGACAAAAATCTGAAAACCGTTACATTACAAAATATAATACATAAATTAAAACTATTTACATACCTACAAATTTGTATGGAACCCTCGGTGTGCGATTCCGACTCGCACTTGACCGGTTTTTTTTCTTTCTAAAGGCGAATATAGTTTTCCGAAGGCTTGCCAGTATTTATTGAAAAAATATTTTTATTTGGTAATCTCATACATAATGACAAGTCAAGTTACCATGATCTGGCGTAGGGCCTACGTCACAACAACAAAAACAATATACAATACAACATCATCATCAACAACAACATAGATAAAAAAAAAAAACATATTCATGTCTTTAAATCTCAAGGAGAATTAATAACAGCACAATGTTCTTTGTAGTTTTTCAAACATTTCTCTCTACCACAGTTTCCACACAGCATGAATAATTAGGAGATTACGAATTTTTGACACATTGGCTAATGGTGTTGTCTTAGAATGGCTGTCATAATGAGCAATAAAAAAAGCTTTGGTGTGACAACCGCCTTTTACTTCCTTCGTTCATTGTTTTAAAAGATAACAGTTCACTAAGAACAATGATCAAAATGCCGGAAGACGTAGGAAATGTTGTAATAGCCACCCCGACCGTTTTCAGCCATGGTGGCCAATCTCAATGGAGATTAGTCAGGTACGCAGGAGATATTATAGTGCACAAGTGTGTGCGCAAACACAGGTGCACTCTCTGTTCCTTTACTCTCATAGTCCGATGGGACGGCAATCCGACACGACCGGAGAGAGTTCAGGCGCAGGCAGGACCAACGGCTTTACGTGCTTTCCGAGGCACGTAGGTATTAAACCGCCAACTTCCAAACTTCGGACTGTTATTAAGAAATTCCTATTACTCCATTGAAAGGGGAAGCAAATCGTTGCTCAATTATCCGTAGCAAAATGGATGGAAATTATATGTGTCGTGTTTTGACGAGTTCCGCAGGACTTTCGCAGTACTGTGACGTGATTTGTTATTTCATCAAGTTCTTCCTGTTTATACAATGCTATTTTATGTGCCTAAGGCCGGGAACGTACGTCAGATCAATGATATTACATTAAAAAAGAGGTAGATATCGCACTAGCACGCGCAAATTGTTGCAGACTAATTCAGACAATTGTTGTAGTTTCATTTAGTCCGCTAATAGCAGCGAGCAACACACTACACATACACTCTTTCTGTGTCATACGTTCTGTATTATCTATCGCAGTCGGTACTTTGTAATAACAGAGCAACAATACAGAACGTCGCTCAGTATGAACGTAGCGTATCTTTCCTTTATAATATCATTGCGTCAGATGTTTCAATCATTCCATGGTTTCAATACATTTTTCGTATAATTGGATCACTGTGTTATACGATATCCGACATGTTGTATTGCTGCTTATGCTAAGAAATCGATGCTAGGGCTCATGAAAATTACAGTAGGGACTTTCAATCAACTCAGCCTCTCGCAGTCAGTAGAGTGCGAGAGGCTAAGTTGATGCATCAGTGGCTGGATATAGGCCTCTCACAGGCTGCGCCACAACACCCTATCCTCCACCTTTTACATCCAGTCTGCTTCAGTCACCTTTTGTCATCGGTCCATTTTGCATGGGGGCGTCCCATAATACGCTTGCCTGACTTTACGGTGTCATAAATTGCTCTTCGTGGCAGCATTTTGAAGCATTTTTAACATCATCAATTACTTATTTTCAGATCATAAAATCCATTTTATTAGTAGACCCGATCTTCGTACCGCCTCAAAATCAATAAGAACGAATTTATGAGAAAATTAATTTTTCCCATATTTTTATAGTTATTCTGCTATTCGGGGCGGAGACAAATCCAACAAATAAAAGATCTGTGAGGCACACATTCCTGCTAATTTCTTACATCGGACTTTGCACTTTTTATTTTTTTATATCTTTTTTTGTTTTTAACTGATGTACGATTATTGTCTAACTATTTGGTGTATTGTGTGTCTTTTAGTCTGTGCTAAATAAATGTATTTTCTTTCTTTCTTTTTCTTTATCATAAAAATCGGTCCAGGCGTTCTTGAGTTATAATTAGTGTAACTAATCCGACTTTGTTTTATATAATAGATTACAACTGACAGCATCGCATTCTTAAGAAACCCAAACTTATCGAAGCAACACATGTTTACTTGGCCTATCTAAACAGACAACTGTTAGTTTCAAAAAACCCTAAAATCCGTCAGCCAATTGATGCGTCTACACCATAATCCATACGTATGTACAATACCTACAAGTTTTATATTTCCACCAGTTTATTTATCTACAAACAGAAGCTTTAGGCAATCTCAGAAAATCGACCAATGACAACACACAAATAAAAGATGAATGAAGGAAAAAAGATAATAATACAGGAAAGATATGAACGATTGTATCGCGAATCATTCCAGGATCACTTCCTTTTTGGTAATGTTTGTCGAACAAACCCCGATTTTATGACAAATGTTTCGAACAATGAGAAATAGTCCATAAAGAACGGTAAAGTTTTTTGTTGGCCGAAATATTGTTTTTCTTGAATTGGGTATAAAGTTATTGACGTTGATGAGAATTGCTTTCAAAACAAATAAATTATTCTTAAAGCTAGAATTTTCGTAACGTTTGTCAAAGTTCGGTTTCAGTTTTTATTGAATATACGGTTTTCTAAGACTGAGGTGAACACAGTATCCGCAATTTACCGTCGAATGATGTCACTGAAACGTTATTTTTGAGTAAGTTGGTGTGTTTTCATAAAGTGTTTTTTGACATCGTAAAGTTAAACGCCGGTGCCTTCACTTTATGACAGCCGTCACTGTGCCCGCTGTCTGGCAGCCACCGACAGAAACCGACAGTGACAGAAACCGTACCTTAGGACTTGATGTCCAAAATCCTATCAACTGATTTCCAAGTACTAAGCAGATTATTGGGTTCTTGAGGTAATCTATCTATATATATATATACTAATAATAAAGCTGAAGAGTTTGTTTGTTTGAACGCGCTAATCTCTGGAACTGCCGGTCGGATTTGAAAAATTATTTTTGTATTTCATAGCCCAATTATTGAGGAAGGTTATAGGCTATTTATCATCACGCTAGAGCCCTTAGGAGCCGAGCAAAATTAAAAAAAGAACGCTAAGCGAAAACGAAGTAATAGCGCGGGCAGGCGATGCGTCGCGACGGTGTGGGTCGGGGAAGAAGAAATCTCACGCGGACGAAGTCGCGCGGAGAAGCTAGTAATTATATAATTATACTTCTTTTTGTATTGCTGAATGGGCCTGCTCTTGACCTCGATCACGCCTGATGGATGACGATGGAAGAGGTCTATGATGGAACGAGCATACCCATAAGGTAAGGTAATGTGACACTTTCTTAATATAGAAATGCAGCCCAATTCGGTAGCACCAAAAATCCTACCTGGTCTATAAACAGGGTTATTGGAAAAACATCAACAACTTCTTGAGAGGTCATTGTTCTCATCATTGAAATGACGACTAGTAAATGGGATTAGCAGAATGATCATGATGATTTGAAATTATCACTACATAGTATAAAACAAAGTCGCTTCCCGCTGTCTGTCTGTCCCTATGTATGCTTAGACCTTTAAAACTACTCAATGGATTTTGATGCGGTTTTTTTAATAGATAGATTGATTCAAGAGGAAGATTTATATGTATAATACATGCATATTGTAGTATAGAAAAGCCGAGAAATTTAAAGATTTGTAATGTGATGTCGTAACAAACATATTTTTGTGCGCTTGCATTGCAAACGGTTGCTAAACTTTGCGAGATAGATCAAATTAATGTACTACGGAATTGTATGTCTTAAAAATATCAATAAAAAAGTCTGCGATGGTATAATATGTTTGTTTATCTCCTAAGGGACACCCACAGTAACAATTTTTATCTTAAACATATTACAAAAAAAAAATGTGTTATTTACCAAGCTATTTTAAACAATACAGTATTATTCCTTATCCAATTAAATACATTAAAAACGTTGTGCATTTCATGGAGATCAAAATTGCCCTTTACGGCTTAACATTAAAATGAATATCTTAGAAGATATCAGAGATGTAAAAAGCGGGGACAGAGCGGCTGGCGGGGCGGTACGAAGTTCGCCGGGTCAGCTAGTTAGGAATACTAATAAATGTTGTACAGCGTCTGTATAGTTACACAACGCTTTGTCTTCTTCTTTCGAAAGTCAAATTACTGACGACTGAAAGAGAGAAATCGGTGTGTAACTATTCATCTGATTTAATACCTACTTTTATTAGTAAGGGGGTTAGTCCTTAGGATGGTCAAAGGTACAGTTCTTGTAACAATTAAGGTGATACTTACGCATAGTAATCTTTTTGCGGTTTGAAACTGAACATGTAGGTATAAATCGCCATTTTCATTTGCTACAAAATCAAAAACTCTCACACAGTACATAATTATTTCAATATAGGTATACTAATATTATAAAGCGGTAAAATCTCCGGAACTACTAGTCGGATTTGAACATTCTTTTCGCGTTTGATAGCCCAATTCTTGAGGAAGGCTATAGGCCATTTAACATCACGCTTGAACTCTTAGGAGCTTAGCAAAAGGAAAAAGAGTCAGAAAGAACATTAAGCGAAAACGAAGTAATAGCGCGGGCAGGCGATACAATGCGACGGGGAACAACAAATTTTGCGCAGACAAAGTTGCGAACAGAAGCTAGTTTTAAATAAAGCAATCTACCGAAATTGGTACTTATTAGTTAAAGTGGGAGTCCCTGTTTCTTGAATCAACAGCTGCGCAGACGAAAATTCGTATTTTGACGAAATTGCTTCTTGAAGAACGACTTCAATGTAAACTCATTTCTGTTATATTACGTACTGGCATTAATTTTCTTCAAAGGTATGAAAGACCCATAAATTATAATCGTTTTAAAGATCGCCAGAAATTGAACCTTAATTGCCTATTAGTCAAAAGTGGGGACATATTGGATTTAAATGGCCCTTTGGTTTTTGAAAGCCTTTACAATTTAATTTGCTGCCTATGACCACTTATATTATACTATAACATAATCGGCCTATAATTTACCCACTGCTGGGACGCAGGCCTCCTCTCTTTGAGACTGAATGACTTTAATCCACTACGCGAGCCCAATGCGATATGTTCCAATTTTTGGTTCTAGGACATACCGGTTTCCTCATGATGTTTTCCTTCACCATTTTGAGAAAAACCCGTTACTTCGAACCGTAAATTCTAGCTGTCGTTATTTAATTTGGTGAATCAATTACAAAAACTCACATGAGATTTAACGGAAGATCCTAAATCCTTCCCGGAAGACTTATCAAGGACTTGATTAGCTTTCTAGAAACCGGAGATAACTAAGAAGATTAGATTGATTCTACAGCTAAACGACGCCGTTTATATTGATTGGATGTTTTGGAGCGGAAATCACGTCTATCTATAAATAGGTTTAAAGAGACTTTATGTCTCATAAAAACTTAATTATCTGTTGACTTAAAATGAGATACACAGTGCCTTACATCTAAAGAATAATATGATATTTATTTATATCCTACCTCCTACTATAATCCTACTAATATAAACGAGAAAGTTTACTTCCTACTATAATCCTACTAATATAAACGAGAAAGTTTGTGAGGATGGGTGGATGTTTGTTACTCAAAACTCAAACTCAAACTCAAAGCATTTATTTCAATTAAACCAATTACAGGCTGTATGATCTCTTGTTAGACCAGACATTACTTTTAGATGAGGGATGAATGGAATAAAAGAAGGTAAGTACTGAAACACTACTGTATTGTCCCAAAGGTACTTATAGGTAAAATGAGCTTAATGGACTGATGGTGTGGAAAATGAAGTGAGTGACGCGGCCCTTGTTGGCTGTAACGAGAACGCCTGGCTGACTTGATAGCGCAACGCGAACTGAACTAATTATTATGAGTTGAAATGAATGTGTGGCGTGAACTGCTGAATTGCAGAATGTGCGGTTGCACCGTACACAGGCACTTTTGAATTGTCAAGGGGTCGGGTCGGTCAGTCAGAAAGTTGAAGCTAGTTGCCCATTCCAAAGCGTAGGTACTCTTTCACGCAAAAACGACTGAACGGATGTTGATGAAACTTCACAGTAATATAGCTTATAGATCAGAATAGCACATAGGATACTTTTCATCCCGATTTGCGATAATTATTCCGGAAGGTTTATGTGTATAATTAATTATTATAATAGGTACTAACATCTAAAGAAATCTTGATGTTTTGTCAAGTAAAAGCCCTGCGGAGCAGGGCCGGATCGCTAGTATTATATAATATTTTCATATTCATATTCTTTAATGTGGATCATAAAAAAAAGGTAGGTAATCAATACATACAATGTTTTTATAAGTTAAAATGGGATCAGCTATGTCCCGTCGCTTAGGCATACAATAACAATCACATAGTAATTGAGATTAAAATGTATTTTATATTTTTAATGTAATAAGTCCAAATACGCCAATTCCAGTAAATGTCAGAAGTAACTGTAGCTATTATGTAACATAAAAAAGGTTTTCGGTAGTTGCACAATGCCCTGAACTACGTTCCTGACTATTAACTACAACATACATACTAAATTACCTATGCGGCGTGAACAGAATTAATGGCTACCTACTGTCCTATATTCATTGTGGTTTCTCTCAAATATCTATGTGTGTGCAGACAGCTGCACACACATAGATATAAGCAGTGAAAGAAATAAGCAGTAAATAAAAAAAAAACCGACTTCCAAAAAAACACTACAAAGTGAAAAATAACTTTAATTTCGGAAGTCGGTGTCTTTGGATCTGTACCTATTTTAGTTTTTGCCACCGACTTCCGAAATTAAAGTTATTTTTCACTTTGTAGTGTTTTTTTTGGAAGTCGGTTTTTTTTTTGTTAAAATGTTTTTATTTCTCGCTTTTAAGTGGGTCTGTTTATAATGTGTCTAAGTTACAATAGCCTAATGTCAACTTGCCCAACGCCTTTTACAAAATATTGCTTTTCCCGATGCAGGGACGTTAATTGTTGAGGACTTCTCCTAGTATTCCACCATCAGCTCCATTTCACCATTCGCATTGTGACGAGCATAAATTGCTTAGCAACCATATTAAAGTAATCGAATCGCAACCCGTGAAATACTTATCAGTAAGTAGTTACGTTGGCCATCTGTGGTCTTCTTCATCACTTCACCAAATGGTGGTTTCCGAGAGCAAATGCATGAGTTACTGTAAAAAATACCCAAATCGCTAGAGGTGTCCCTAAAATATTTGAGGAGTTCCCTAAATTCCTCATGGATCTCTCATCATCATCTTCTTACTGTATAAAGACAGTAAGTCTTAATGAAATCGCTTTAATTTGCTGTAGTAAGAAATTATTTTTTTCAGTGTGGGTTTTAGGTACTCTATACACATGTCCTCACACTCCAAATATAAGCACATGCTTAAGGTTAAAATTTAATTCTCAGTTGGTGTTCAAAACAAAAAGAGAGCTGGTGTATATATGAAGTACCTAAGCACAAAAGCAAATGAGCAGTGGTGGCCCAGTGGTATCGGCCGCCTTACGACTTGTAGGTCGTAGGTCGTTGGTCCGAACCCAGATAGGCGCTTTACTTTGTGTAAATTATTTCATCACCACTGCTCTCAAAACGATGAAGGAAAACATCGTTAGGAAACCGGCAAAAATTCGAAGACATGTGACATCTACCAACCTGCACTGAAACTGGACTGCACTGCGTGGTAGATTACGAGAGGAAGCCTGTGTCCCAGCAGTGGGAACATTATAGGCTGAAAAAAAAAATGCTAAGTAAAAAAAACGTAATATTACATATTAATTGTTTTATGGTAACAAGTAGGTTTAAACCAAATCTGCATTTATGATACATGTTTTGCAATTTGTGAAGACACATTTTTTGGAACGTCTTCATTTTATTTAAATTCAAATTTCACAAGTTTTTCTTTTAAAAAAGGTCCATAAAAGCCTGAGGTTCCTTAAGGAAACAATCAACCAAAATTAAACTCAGAATGACTCTCCTAAAACATCTTGATTTACCCTACGTCAGCAATTTAAACTAAGTAAAATGTGATGTAACACAAATGAAAAAGCGCTGTCCTTATAAATCAGCGGGCTCTTTGGAAAAAGCCACAAAAGGATATGAAAAATAAAAAGCCCATTTACACTCGTGCATAGGTTTTATTTGAACAGTCGGTCGCCCTACAAAGTATCAACGAGCACAATGACATGAAAATCCACGTTATATATTGATGTGGGGGGAAAACGTTGCGGATAAAAACGTTGCGGATAAATGCGGTTTTGAGTTTGGTGAGCTGTATGGATGAGTTAGTAAATGGAGGTTTAAGTAATGAAGCGTGGTAATTTTAGCGTAATCAGCCTCTATTGCCCACTGTTGGGACACAGGCCTCTTCTCTTCGAATGGGAGTGGGCTGGAATATACCACGCGGGCCCAGTGCGGGTTGGTAGATGTCACAATTCTTCGAACTTTTGGTTTTAGTGTTCCTCACGATGTTTTCCTTCACCGTTTTGAGAGCTATGGTATTGTTAGGAGGATTCAATTGTTTAATTTTATTTACAAGTTCAGTCCCATTCTGTAAGCCTTTTAGAGGTACAACTTTAACTGAAAAGTCGAGTTGAATACGAGGTCATTCTATTTCCAAGTCAAAAAACCAAAGTTTTTGTTTGTTAAACATAGACCTGTCAAAATAGGTTAGGTATATATAAAATAGCTCACCGTCCGATCAGGACCAGGCCCGTGTCGGACGGCGCGTACGTGTTCCACGCGCGCCTCAAAGAGATGTCAGCATCAGTGAAGGGCTCGTTAGGGCCGAAGCCTGCTGGGTCAGCGGGATTGTCCGAAAGGGTTACCGCTGCCGGAATATAGGCCCGAATATAGCCCATACAGGGCTGAGGAAGGAACACGGGTGGGTTTTAGTCAGTAAGAGTCTGACACTCCCTTCCGCTCCACCCAGAGCGGGAGGGATCATTTGATGATTTCCTATCCTCAAAAAAAAAAAATATATATATAAAATAGGTAGGTACGGAGGTATCTAAATAGTCTATTATAAAAAAAATACGTGATACTTGCCAGGATCTCCCCCCTCTCCCCCACATGAGATTGGATAAGAATCGGCTTGAAAAACGCCTCACGTAATTATTAATATTGTTCCATTTCCCGCAACATTTACAGAAAACCCTATTGGGTACTTACTTGTTGCTTGAACTGTCATTTCAACCCAAAATCATCACAAAAACGCCACCTTTTTTTTTTGAGGATGGAATAAAAAAAAAACTTACTAACTTGGATATGATGATATCTACTATGAACGTCTAACATAGGCACAGAGACAGGAAAGTCCCTTTATCTCATAAACTCTGCAAGAAAATGTGTTGTTATTTTCTCTCCTTGTCGTATAAGGAACATCACAAGACTTATTCTCTCTAAATAATGAGATCAATTCTGATACGGAAGCGAAGGATATACGAGCAAGCATATTAAGTCGCAGGCTCTCAAATAAATTAAATTCTCTTATAGCACATTTGAATTATGTGCGTATTAAGAAGAAAGATTTTCTTATTGAATTATTCGACTTGACGGTTTTCATTTTGAATTTTGCGAGTGAGTGAGGGTATGTTTTGCGAGTGGATGCAAGAGGCAAACTTTATTTTTCGGGAAGCTTTTAACCGTGAGCTTTAAAAGTGAGTTTTAAAAGTTAAAATTCGGTTTGTTCTGACTTTAAAATTTTCACAGGCAGCGTGACTTTTAACAAGTTGACCAACTATTTGAAGTTTAAAATAATCGAAAAAAATAACATTTCAATAATATTATGACAGCTGAATATGTCTTTAAAGCTCCATCTTTTTTTTTTTGAGAAAATTATTCATAACTAGCAAAATTTTTCTTTTTAACTTTTTTTCTGTTAGGAATCTTCTCCGGCGCGTACACAACAACTAAACAAAGTTTCATCACAATCGGTCGAGCCATTTTCGAGTTTTTGCGAGACTAATAAACGGCAGTTGATTTTTGTATACAAGGTGTTATTGAATTAACCCAAAACCTCTTAAGAGGTCATTATACTCATCATTATGAACAACTTTTACTATGGGAACAAACCTGAAATCACAAAAAAAAATCAGCTGTTCCCTACATTTATGTTCGCATAACTCGTCAAAATGTAGGGAACAGCTGATTTTTTTTACCGGAATAAATTATCTAAATGATAGTGATAACCGCATTCAATTTGCGTAGAAGAACGCGGTCACATAGACAGACACGAAATGTGACAATTTTTTAACCAGCTGCGCCCCCCGTTTCTCCCGCATAAATTTTGATCCCTTGGGAATGCAGAGATAAATAGTATCCTAATATGTGTTAATCCTGGTTATGAACTATATGTGCCAATTTTCATCCAAATCCGTTCACTAGTTTTTGCGAGAAGAAGTAACAAACATACAACCACACTCACTTACCTTTGGCCTTTATAATATTATTAGCGTGATTTTATTTTTATTAGGGAAAACCAACAGTACCTAGTATATCACACTAATATCATAAAGGTGAAAGTTTGTGAGTGTGTGTGTTTATATGTTTGTTACTTCTTCACGCTCAAACGGCTTGACCAATTTCGATAAAATTTTGTATGGAGGTAGCTGACACCCTGGATTAACATATTGGCTATTTTTTATCCCGATATTCCCACGGGATCGAAAGTTATGTGGGTGAAACCGCGGGGCGCAGCTAGTTCAAAATAAACGGAAATAACTTATCAAATGTACTACCCACTACATTTATAATATGTATAGAAGAAAACTTATCTACAGGTGAATACTAAAATCACGCTGGTTACCATCAAGTCTGAATTTTACGAGCTATTCAATGGCAAAATCCCCGGATTCTCTGTTTACTAGCATTTCATGGGTAAAAAGCTTTGTTTATTGATAAAAGATAGATCTGCCAGCTTTATGTTTATGCTGTACTCTCGTGAGACTAAAGTGAAACGAAACGTCGATACGCATATTAAAATTCTATTGTTTTAAGAGTACGAGTGTAATGGAGTTATTCTTCGTCCGTCCTGAAGTTTTGTCCCATATTCCAAAAAATCTTGGGTTCGTCCCAAACAATATGCTTCCTTCGTCCCAAAATATAATTTTAATTATTTTATCCCGCTTCGTCCTATTTTATATTCCTTCTACGGCCCATATTTTTTTTGTATATGGTTACAATGATGGCTAAAAGTCACCCAAAGGGACGTAGTTTAGCAGAAAGGACTCAACAAAAAAAAATTACAAACAAAAAAATGCGTTAGTCTGTGTAATACAACTTGACTTATAAAAATATTAGTATATTAGCCCATAGGTGACAATATTTCAAATAATTCCAGATACAACATCATTGCAGCAATACACATCTAAACTTAAAACATCGATAACTCAAAAATAACTTTTTGTGGGTTGAGTCCTTTCTGATAAACTACGTCCAAAGGGCAATGGCGAGGGCTATGCTTTGAGTTTCCCTGCGTGATCGAATCAGGAATGAGGCGATCCGCAGGAGAACCAAGGTAACCGACATAGCCCGAAGAATTGCCAAACTTTAGTGGCAGTGGGCAGGGCGAATTGCTCGCAGAACAGATGGCCGATGGGGCCGAAAGGTTCTGGAGTGGCGACCGTGTACCGGAAGACGTAGCGTTGGAAGGCCTCCCACAAGGTGGTCCGATGGCCTTGTGAAGGCCGCAGGAACCCGTTGGATGCGAGAAGCACAGAACCGGTCGAAGTGGAGGTGCTTGGGGGAGGCCTATGTCCAGCAGTGGACGTCTTTTGGCTGAAATGATGATGATGATGGATACAATGATCGCAAAGTTAAGTGATTACGATATTGGTTCCATGGAGAAAGTTGTTCAGTTTGATGGTTTGTATCACACCCTTAAATGTGACCACGCCTTTCAGATACAGGCTGTAGAACAATGCGTCAACTTTTTTAAAAGCTCTGACGTCATCCTTTCTGCAATGGTCCGGCGACCGTTCTCGCTGTGGCAAGGGTGGCTGGCGAACCGGAAATTATTACGTCATTAATTTCACACTCCCTGCTCCCAGGATAATCTGTATTTTTTCAAACAATGCTAGGTCGTACTATTTATGGTGTTATAAACCTCGCGAAGGATTTGTATTTTTCGATGTGTAATAGCAATGTCGAAATATCCTAGGCTTCATATTCTGGTTAAAATTGTGTTTTAGACATTATTTTTACTCATCATTATGAACAACTTTTACTATGGGACCAAACCAGAAATACCGAAAAAAAAATCAGCTGTTCCCTACACTTTGACGAGTTATACGAACATAAATATATGGAACAGCTGATTTTTGAGCATCGAAGAGTTCAATACATTTTATTTGTAATTGATTTATGCAGTGGTTTTTTTCATAAAACTCGATTTGCCGAAACACTTTTCGAATTTTTTTACGCGTTTATCAGTTCGGAACGGTGTTTCTGTGTGTGAGAACTAGACGTTGTTTGTGTAGACTAGCGTCTACCTGCTCATCACTGATACTAGCTCTGTCGGACACGAAGCCAGGTGCGACAGCATGCTTTTTGGCCATGACCACCAGTGAGTTCGAACTCGCGACTAGTTTACCTACTCGTAACGATTCCTTACTTCGAAACCACGTCAATTCTTTAGCTATTCCCTATTTCATAGAGAATAAGGCCCCTGTGCGTAACGTGGCCTTATAAAAATTCTACGCAGCAACAGATAAAATATTATGCTCACATTAATTTATATTTTGGCCAATCATTGAAATGAATGCTGTGTTCCAAATGTGCGGTTTTTTCCATACGTGCGCGGGATACATTATTACCTCTAGACCCTGGAATATAATGCCTTCAGAGGGCTTCATTAGACAACCCTTGCGGTATCGGTTTAATGGTGAAACGGGGATATATTTTTAGAATTAATTAAGCTTTGCGAATGTAAAACATTTAATTATTTTTAGCGTGAAAATTAAATTTATAAGCGGTTTATGGGGAATGTCTGAATTATTTCAATTAATGGTTTAGATAAGTGTTGGGATACAATTGAATTGTTTATGGATGTTTGCTTACCTGCGGTGGGCGCAAATTGGTTTGGGATAATAACGGTTTGACCGGATGAATTATACAGAATTATCATTTCCCGCAATTCATATCTCTAGTCATTCATCTCTCGTGCCAAACCTAGCATTTACTTTACATGTATGTACTGTACACCCACATTTCGCCAGTTATGTTTAAGGGTCAGTTCACACCGAGACGCGACGCGACGCGCAGTTTTCAAGATAGAAATACAATTACAGACCTTATCTACTACACAAAAAGGTACACGATTCAGTGAGCTACGCCGCGTGGCGGCGGCGCCGCGCTGCGTAGCTCGACGTAGCTAGTAGAAACTGAATTGTGTACCTTTTAGTGTAGTAGATAAGGTCTGTAATTGTATTTCTATCTTGAAAACTGCGCGTCGCGTCGGGTCTCGGTGTGAACTGACTCTAAGTCCCATGCTAAAGGGGCGAGCCTTTTTCCTAGGAACGAGTGGGAATCAAGTTGAAATTAATGTCAAATGCGTAGGTCTACGGTCCCTTGGAGCTATGAAATAATCAAACTTCAAATTCAATGTAATGATAAAATACGGCTATTTATGCGACATGTGATGTATTCTGATCCTCGCAATTAAATCAAAACCTATACGGTACTTCCCGTTGACTTAGAATCGTCAAATTTGACAAGTAAAGATTACAAACTTACATTTGCAGTTGGAGAATTGACCGTGACGTATGGAAGAACACTTTCTCAACTACAAAGTTAAGTTTGTTCGTTGGATAGATTTATCCCAACTATGCAAACCTTGATGCGCGGCAGGCCCAGAAAGAGATGGCGGGATGAGCTTTTCTCCTTAAAGGAACCGCCCACGATCGCAGTAAACCGGGAAAACTGGAAAAAGGGAAGGGAGGCCTTTGCCCTGCAGTGAGATGACACAGGCATAAAATAATAATAGGAATAGGATATGATAATAATAGGCATTGTCCGTGGTCCGACACACAATTACCTGGTTTTTTATTATTCCACTAACGATGAATGGAAAAAAACCGTACCGTACTTTAACCACAGTATGTTCCAACTTGTATGAGGTCATTTTAAGAAATAGCTTCGTTATAGTTGGTTCCTGCCTGTTTGTATTTATGAACCGTTTTATTCTTATTGTTATTTGCACTCGTTAGGTGCAAGGTGTTAGTGTTGTAGCGGTATCAACAACGCCACATGCGAACTACACGTCATAATGACGTCACGCAAAATCCTGCATCTCGCAAGCAGAGTTTACCGCGGTACTAGCATATTATACAACTGCCAGACATGAATCATCGGGCAGTTGCCGCCAGCCACTACACCCGTCTGGTCCAAGGATCCCCCCTTTTCTATGGAGGTTGACTGAACCTTACACCCTGTTCCTCATACCTCTATAGTGTGTTCTGGACATGTGCCAATTGGTTTCCATCTACCTACATACTTTTTGCAATATTAGTTGTCCAGAGGATCTTGACAATGTAACATTTTGTCAGCGATAACGATGATGGAGAAGTCAAAAATGTATTGGAATGATATTGTATTACAACATGTCCCAGAATTAACGCACACCACCAAACAACAACATATTATGCTATAACTATTATAGTAGATAGAAAGATTTTTACTTAGTTTTAATTATGACACACTACAAACGCATACCTATGGTTTATAGGTATGCGTTTGTAGTGTGTAATAATATGTCATAATTCCTGGTTAATCTGACCTACTCAATTTACGTAATCTCCTGTCAAAATAACGTGTTATGATTGGTTCAACTAATCTTATACGTTGACACGAGGTTTGGTCACAGAGTAAATTGGTCCGTGGGGATTAGAGACAAGGAGGGCAGTCTGCTTACGAAGAAGACATTTGCTCAGCAGTGTGGGTTACTGAACATATTCATATGGATGACATAACAGAATTTAATCAATACCCAACATTATCACTGACTCACTTGTCCGTAAAGGTTCATTAGAAATCCAGCGTCAGTCATCTGTCTGGTATTAATGCTGAAATGAACCTTTTTGGCGCAACCGCGAGGCACACATTGGTGTAGATAAAACATTATTTCCACTTTTTTATTTTGTAATTTGTGTTTCACGAACTGTGTCCGAATAAACTTTATCTGCCGCCAAGTCGAGCAAAAAGCGGCACGGCCGTACTATCCTTTTCTCGAAACAGTAAAAGCCATTTTCGACCCCTTCCTTCTTTCTATCATCAGGCCTGTATCACCTGTGGGTTACCCAGAAGTCTACGACACCCACATTTCGCCAGTTATGGTTAAGTTTCAAAAAGTAGAGGGATGAGCCTATTGCCATGAACTTTACGCGATTTATTTTATTCACAATAACAATATGTACAGATGCCAGCACATCAAGCTACACGAAACTGTAAAATTTTCCCCATCAACTTTGAACCTTATGGTTTAGCGATAAAGTTGAAAATCTATTAAAGAAATTTGACAGATTGTAGTAGCTTGATGTTGTGGCGTCTGTACCTACGTTTTGTATTTTTGATTGACACCTAATTACCTACCTACATGATTCAGAGACTAGTCTTCGGCGCGGGAGATATTATAGTGCACAAGTGTGAGCGCAGACACAGGTGCACTCTCTTCCTTCAGTCCCATGGGATGGGACGGCACGCAATCCGACACGTCCGGAGAGAGATCAGGCGCAGGACCAACGGCTATATAGGAACCTTTTAAGCTTCAGAATGGGCAACCAGCGAGATTTTTATGACTGAACGACCCCTTAACAATTCAATAGTGCCTGTAAATGGTTTATCCATACTTATCACATTATAAATTAATATCGCTTTTCGTGTCTGTCTGTGTAATCGCGTTGTTCTTCTAAACTACGCAGCGGGTTTTCACCATCATTTAGAGAATTTACTCCGGAAGTTTTATTTGTGCAATACATTACTATAAAAAAATTCATAGAACAAAGAAATCTCGAAGTTTTGTCATGTCCTAAAAGTCGGTCGAAGCAGGGACGGGTCGCTATCCACACTATAATATTATAAATTCGAAAGTAACTGTGTCTGTCTGTCTGTATGTTACCTTTTCACGCCTAAACCCCTGAACGGATTTCAATAAAATTTGGCAGAGAGATAGATTGCATCCTGGGGAAGGACATAGGATTTTTTAAGTATTTATCGACATACCTCGCGGGCGAAGCCGCGAGCGGTAGCCAGTTTGATATAAATGCTTTGAATTTGAATGCTCTGCATTTGGATTCACGTAGTTACATACTTTAACAAACAAACCTCACATGCACAAACAACCAATCAGTCTACGCCAATAGCCATCAAAGTAGAAAGAATAAACACGAAACACAAATAAAACCTTTGACAAACAGACATACATACATACAATAGCTAATCTGTCTGCAGTTCTAACGAGCTGCCAGTTAAACCTGGTTGCCATGGCAACCGTTCTAATTGCGTATCGACCTATTGTGTGCGTAGCGTCAAAGGGTTTCGAGCACTGGAGTTAGGATTTTATTTATACAGACAGGGGGTAAAAAGACTGTCCTGGCTGACTTTTTTACCGTCTGGACAAAAACAGGGTATAAAAGGTGGACGGAGCCTTTGGCATAGAAATTCTTTATTTTTTCACAAAAAAATATAAATAATCTTTTTTCTCATTCAATCCTTTAATTAAAGCCGGCCGACATCTCCAATCAAAGGAATGAATGACACTACGAATTCATTGATAATTTTCGCGCGTAGAGTGGGTGCCTAAGTGCCTATAGGCTGATTTTTTATATAATTTAACGTCAACCAAGCTTCTTGATAATTGTAGTGATCCGTACAACACCGACAAACGTGCCTAGATATGGCAATTATATCGTAAGTTTTCACGGCAAGAAAAACGTGACTGTACAATCGATTTTCTTCTATACAATTGAAGAAAAGTGTTTTTACAAAAGAGACAAATCTTCTCTAGCTAAGCCACAGTAGGTGGTCGAAAATAGATGTCTTTATCAGTCTGTTCCAGTCACTGGGTAGTTCCTATCGTTTCTCGACCATCTTCATCTTTTACCAGCAACGTTGCCCTCCGTTATTTACCGAGTAGGTACCTATTAAAACTGGTTATCATGAAATTGAAACATCTTCCAGTACTCGGGAAAAGTGAAAATTATTTCAAAGTAAAATTCTCGGAACCGTGATTGCTGGGAAATATAAGTCTTCACTCGGCAAATTACCATCAAAATCCTTCAAGCAATGCTCTTTGTATGAATTTAAAAAGGTTTCATTTCTATTTCTGATTTCCAATAATCAATCTTACGTAGTTTCTGAGAAGAAACATTTCTAGAATATATTAATATGAAAGCAGGGGAAGAAGGATGGTCAAAAATAAACCTTACCGTCGTGTTTTGTGGGCCTGGCTTACACGTGTGGCTGATACCCGGAAAATCTATGTGTATCCTAGACCAAAATTTCTACGTTGGTAGCATTTATCGATTACTGTGTTCCCATACTTACGTACGTATCTCCTTCTCTTCTTGGTCGCGTACTTCATTACTGAAGGTCGTATCCCTGAATGGGTTTCTGCACGATGTTCTTCCACTTCATTCGGTTCTCAGCTTCTCTCAGGGCGGTCGCAACAGAGAGACCAGTGAGGGTTATTCGGTCTGACAAGCGGTTAGGTGACCGTCCTCGATGTCTTTTCCCATCTACCTTGCCCATCACCACCAACTTTTCTAGATTATCTGGTTCCCGACGGGCAATGTGACCAAAGTAACCGAGAATCCTTCGGCAACAGATCGTGGATAGTCTATCTTTTATGCGAAGCTGATCAAGGATAGATATGTTCGTTCGTATGTACGTATAGCTATGTGAAAATAAGTATTGAGCTGATGAGCACCTTACAATTTGAAAAATTACTTGTAAAGTTATTATTATTATCATCACGTTGGAAAAATCAGCCCTAATTCTTTTGTTTACATCAATCTGGGTGGATGGTTTCAATGAAAGTTATCTAACGAAATGCGTAGGTATCTGTCGTGTTGCGTGTCTGTCGAGTTCCGCCCCGAATAGCATAATAATTATTAAAACATAAGAAAAATTTGCCAAAAAAAAAAGGATAATTAATTTTCTCTTATATTAATTCTTCCTACTACTGAGGCGGTACGGAGTTCGCCAGGTCAGCTAGTTTATCATAGAACATTGAAGCAGGGAAAATACCAACGACTAAGAAGAGAAGACTTATTCCCAGCAGTGGACTGCGATAAGCTGAGTAATATAAAACCCAAATTCCTCGTAATCTTTTAACCGGTTCAATGCCGTAATTACAGAAACAATTAAAACGCCATTGTGTCTCGGGTAGATCCTCGTTCCCGCATACGAAGGGTTGAAAAACAAAAGAGGCATCGACAATCACGTTCCTAATTTTCCCATCAAGAAATAATACTCCGCTAAACATAGCAGTTAATTGCCGTCGTCTTTACGCTACGATTCTACATAAAAGTGACAACCTGGTAATTCCCTTGGCGAAGCCCGCCATTGAAATTATTAGCATACCGAAGGGTGCCTGGTAGAAAATTTTATACCTTTCTTTTACGACAAGGCGTGGCTAAAAAATCTAGATGTTTAGATAACTGCGAGTACCGAATTGGTAACAGTGTTTCCTTTTAAGAGAGTGGGTCGTTTTTCATTATTTTTAGTGCTTTTTGTTTTTTTCATTTTGCGCTCGCTTTTTTAAACTTTACTGTCTGTGTAACAGCTTTGACTTATTTTCTAAAAAAATAATGCAAGAGAGAAGTCCGTAGTTGGCTTTGTCTTAATTTTTTACATAATTTTATGGAACTAAATTGAATGTATTTTAGTGCGTTATGATCATTTTGCTTATTTTTTTCATATTAATGTACATATTATTATTATTTTAAATATTAGCATAAATTTTCTAAATATTATCGTTACAAAATAAAAAATTAAGAAATTAAAGTGCGTTATTAAGTTTTTAAAAGTTTCAACATGTTGACGTCATCAGAGTTATCAGAAGCATTACGTATTTTGCTGTCATTTACACAAAAATAAAAAGCTCACAATCATTAATAATAAATTAATTAATGGCAAAAGGCTCGCCTATAACATGGAACCTAAAAAAAAACTGTGTTCCTCTGCCTAACTAGTGGAGAAATACAGGCGTAATGTTATTATATTGTTGTTATGGGCGAAAATAGGCGTGTATACTTAAATATTAATAGTTGAGCTACTTTCGCATCTAGAAAAGCCGTTGCGTTTTTTTTATGTCACGATGCACATCAAACTCGCTCAGTGTGTCACCGGCTTGACACCTTTTCCGACCTTAAAAGGCAAAATTACAACAAGAATTCTCTTTCCTTTTTCTAAAAAAGCAACATTCATTTTTAAAAGCGTATCTAAAGGCTTGTTGGCAGTCAAAAGTCTCTTTATTTCCGTTACGATTGACTTGGTACGAATTTTAGAAGCTTTTCCTTGTGTGCCTTCATATTTTTGTTGGTTTTAAAAGTTCATTTTTACGTTGTACTGTTAGAAAGTTTTGTCGTATAACGGGTGTAAAAAGACAGTTAACGAAGTCGAGAGTCACTTGTACTCCCCGTCATTGTAATATTTTTGGTACAGCCGGTCGATTCTGTAAAAATCTCACCGTGAAAACTTTAGGTGAAGTGAGTTTGTTTTTGCTAGGAATTGACACTATTGACAGCTCACTCCACGCTCACTTCACCTAAGTTTTCACGGTGAGATTTTTACAGAATAGCACCGCTGGACCATATTTGGGAACGGTTTCTGGTTACGGAGATATTGAAGGTCAAAAAGCTTTTAAAGTTACTTTAAATACCCCACGACCAATGTACAGACGCCAGCACATTAAGCTACTACAATCTGTCAAATTTCTTTAATAGATTTTCAACTTTATCACTATAGCATTAGGTTCAAAGTTGAATGGGAAAATTTTACAGTTTCGGATAACTTGATGTGCTGGTGTTTGTACCATTGCATACTTTAAGCACAATGTTTTGCGTGTGTTACATTGCGCACTACTGCAAACAGCAAATTTTCACACCAAAAAACTTTTTTACAAAAAAAAAACAACCGACTTCCAAAAAACACTACAAAGTGAAAAATAACTTTAATTTCGGAAGTCGGTGTCTTTGGATCTGTATTTTAGTTTTTGCCACCGCCTTCCGAAATTAAAGTTATTTTTCACTTTGTAGTGTTTTTTGGAAGTCGGTAGTTTTTTTTTTTTGTAAAAAAGTTTTTATTTTTCACTTTTTAGTGGGTCAGTTTGTCATTTATCTAATTTACAATAGCTTTTACAAAATATTGCTTTTCCCGATGCAGGGACGTTAATTGTTGAGGAGTTCTCCTAGTAAGAACCAGGAGAACTGGAGTTGAGAAGTCACCCTCAGCTCCACTTCACCATAAGCATTGTGACGAGCATAAATTGCTTAGCAACCACATTAAAGTACCTAATCGAATCGTAACCCGTGAAATGCTTATTATTGAGTAGTTCCGGTGGCCATCTGTGGTCTTCATCATCAGTTCCACTTCACCAAATGGTGCTTTCCGAAAGCAAATGCACGAGTTACTATAAAAAATACCCAAATCGCTATAGGTGTGCCTATAAAATTTTAGGGTTTCCCTCGATTTCCATGGGATTCCCTCATCAGATTCCGAGTTGGTGACAATGGGACCACCTCGAGACCATACCCTTTCAAACAAAAAAAGAATTTTGAAAATCGGTCCACAATTGGCGGAGTAATCGCGTAACAAACAAAAAAAAAAAAACATACCGTCGAATTGAGAACCCCCTCCTTTTTTGAAGTCGGTTAAAAATAAAAGTCATTTCCCAGCAATTATTTTTGTGAAATCTCATAACCTTGGCCACCATTCGGTCACAGCCCGACTCCATCGGCCATCTCCGAAATAGAAATATTTTCACAGTTTTATACCACGTCATTATGAGCCGTTCCTACCATATATTTAAAACAACTTGTAGAAACTTAACAATAGTTGTGAAAATCTATTTTCAAAAACACTCTCAACTTTTGACGTCTACTGAGTATGGTGATGCCTTTGAGCTACGAGTACTTCTTAGTTTCCTTCTCAAAACCTGAAGGCAACTTAGTAACTCTGACAGTTTGTAGTTATTTAGCTAAAAGCTATTTTATCGCACCCTGTCGTCACAGGCTATAAATACTTCCCCTACTTTTATTACAAGTTTCAGTCAATCGAGTGCCGTCACAGACAGTTCTTGATATACTGATCGAAGATCATTGACATATATATTACTAGCGTAAGGACCGGGCTAACGGCGCGACTAAATGGCACCAACGCGCTGGCCCTAAAATGACGGTTTTAGGGCCAACGCGACTCAGTTGACAGTGGTGCGCGCGAACTTCGAACTTCTATGTAAAATGTTCAGACGGGAGTATCCTTACTTTTGAAATCATTGTCGAAGATAGAAATAGTTATTGGTAGAATAGATTGGAATATGTGATATATCTGGGCTGTTTACAGTTAATCTTAGCCATATGACAAATAAAGTAAATATATGAATGACTAGCTTCCGCCAGCGGCTTTACCCGCGAGGTATGTCGATAAAAACTATCCTATGTCCTTCCCCGGGATACAATCTATCTCTCTGCCAAATTTAAAAAGAAAAGGTAACATATAACAGGCAGACAGACAGACACGAGTTATTTTCGAATTTTTAATATTAGTATGGATTATTGATACCTAACCTACTATTTTTTTTGGGAATCAGCGCCTTAATTGAGTTGCATGAAATATTCGGCGCAACTAAAGTCAGTGATAAAGAATCTATTTTTAAATACAACTCCATATTTAGCATTATTTTTTCCTGTTATTCAAATCTTATCTAATCGTTAGTCATTGAGCCGCACCGCAGACTAGCTTTGTTTTCAAAGCCGTATTTACATAATCTAGGTATTAATATACAACTAACTAACTTTCAATATTGATGTTGATACTAAGAGGTATTAAAAATCATTTTACACAACTGTAACGGACGGCAGGGGCGCGTCCAGCAGCCGCAGTGGTCCTGGGACAATCTCTCACTATTGCTGACGTGCGCTCCCAATACCTGAGTAGAGACTCCGCTGGCGGCACACGTCACCACGCACACCTGAATGCGTAGTGTTATGTTAAGCGTTTACGCCTTCGACTACAACACAGCTGGGCAACCAAGGGAGAAAACATATTCGTTTCATCCAATAGGTATCCTACTCGCCACACATACATACAATACACATACTCTGAAATAACAGTCTTAACCACCTAGTAGTTTGGTCAGTTGTAATCCCAGTATTCATGTAACCATTCTGGTTTCTGGTTAGTTCATATGAACTCACTTTAATATATTAGTACAAACCAAAGTGCATTGGGTACATTTACATTCGCAAAGTTTGGCTGCAACTCGTCTTGTTGACCGGTCAGTGCCTTCACTATGCGAAATTCAAAGTTACGTAATTGCAAGCTAGTTTTCATCAAGTATAACATTAAATGTTAAACAAGGTACTGTAGAGGTTTTAGCAGAATGGCTTTGTCAAATGACGTCTAAGAATGTTTAATAAGGTAATTATATTAGGAGCTTATGACGAGATAAAAGCTATTTAATATTTACTATTTTTTATTTTTATTTCATTATAATTATTTATTCGTAGGATAAGAAAAGGTTTGGCAGTCAACCGCGGTGTTGACAAGCGGTGTATTTTATACAAGTGTTGTTTTTTTTAATGTTAGGGTCTGACTAACGAAGTTTCGGATCCCAAGGAGACTCTTACAAAACAAGGTTTATATTTAGATCAGGTTTAAAAGAAAAGAAAGAAAAACTGTTTATTCTGCACAAACAAAACGCACATTAAACAAACAACAACAACAACAACATTTTTTTTTATTAGGTTTAAACTACCGAGCCAGTTATTGAATTAAGAACGTAAATGTTATAAAAATGCAGTTTTGTATTTAATAACCGAACATAGTACCTCCTCCTTTTTGTGAAGTCGGTAAAATGACTGTTTAGTTCGGTGCTATGTTGTCAATTTAGTATTAAGAACTTTGCCTACATCGAAATAAAGTTCGAATTACAAATACTGGCTGGTTTAGGTAAGGACTAAAGTTAGGTTTCAGTTTGTAAATAAGACGGGTAAAGTCTACTATAGTATGTACCTAGGTGTGTGCTTATTTGTCAAGATAAGGTATATCATGTTTCTTCGACCCTTTCTCGAGGCGGCCCGCGCCGCTGAGCCTGTAGCTTTAAATTAGTCTGAAAGTAATCCGATTCAGCCTGTCCCTTGCTGCCTTCTCACAGCGACGCCCTAAGCCGAGGACCGTACCTCACAAGGGTCCATACCCTTGTGAGGTACGGACCTATATACACATCAGTATACATCCATATGTATACTATGTATTATGTATACTCCCTTAGCATGTAGTCGCTTAGTATTTAAGTTTTTAAGTCCTGCCTGGAGGTTTTAATTTATTAAAGCACCCACAGGTAAGACCGGTTATGGTTAGGTGCCATTTATAAATAATAAAAATTATCTTTTTCATGTTTCTAGTATTGAGTCACGGTGCCCTTATTAAAATTTAATTTCACAATATTGAGGCAGCACTTTCAGACATAATCTCATAACACTGCTTCCATCTTCCGGAAACTTATTACCATTCCACTTTATTTCATCCAGTTGCAAGAATTTTCAACAACATGAAACATAATTACATTCTTGTTGACGAATAATAAATGAAACTGAAACATTATTGGGTAGCATTTTTAGGGAAATCACCGTTCCTTCCTTTTGTATGTACCCAAATGCTCCAATGCCTTATTAATTTCTCTGCCCTATTAATTTCTTTTCCTTGTAATTTCTTAGATCGAGGCGAAGAAAATTAATTTTTGATTGGAAGTGTAAAGGACGCCGTCGGGTAAGTTTCCATTGTGATTGATTTTTAACTGAAATGGCTAATGGCTTCTCGGAAAATATACTTTTCAATGTGTATTGTTTTTGAAAATCAAAAATCCCGGGTAGATTCTGCTATATGTTCTGTTCTGTTATTCTGTCTGGTTTTCTGTACCTACTGTTGTTGTTCTGTTTTCGAAGTAGCTATGTTTGTAAAGCAAAATCCAAGTCGTTTAGAACGTCTAGCTGCTATATTTAAAAAAAATAGGCGTGACAATAGTAAATTGTCAAATAACGTGTTAAATTACTTTGGTGCGCAGAAGAGGCTCCAATTCATCATCATCTGCCTAACCTTTTCCCAACTATGTTAGGGTGGGCTTCCAGTCTAGCCGGATGCAGCTGAATACCAGTATTTTACATGGAGCGACTGCCTATCTGACCTCCACAACCTAGTTACTGGGTAATTCGATACCGCTTGGTAAGACTGACTGTCAGAAGTGGCCCCAATTATTATGTCAAATAACGTGTTAAATTACTTTGGTGCGCAGAAGTGGCCCCAATTATTGACAATCAATTACCAAGTGGTTGGAGAGACTTGACAACAGTGTTGTATTAGAGTAGAATACGTAATTTTTTTTAATGGATAAAACGTTACAGTGTGACTGAGTTTTTGTCAGAGAAAATATAATTGATATAATTGAGAATTGCTCTCGATTGATAGACTTGGCGTTTGGTTAAACTTATGTGAATGTTAATAATATAAATCATCATTATCATCATCAGCCTATAGCAGTTCACTGCTGGACATAGGCCTCCCCTAATGAGCGCCATAATATAAATGTTGCATGCCAAATGTTGAAATATAAATGTTGCATGCCAAATATTGAAATAGGGCTGAGCTTGTAATGCATTACCCACATATGCAAAATAAGATCCGATGACCATTCGTCACTAGCTATTTCGTCGCTATCCCTAATGGGTCATATTCACAAATACGGCACCTTGTGCATCTGGTCAGTTTTCTTAACTCGTTTCATGCTGTATTTCGACTCATTCAATTCTATTTTGAGGTTTCAATGTTGCAGCTAACTTAATAATATGTCGGAACTATAACTGCGCAAGGAGACATCTATATACCTTTTAATGTCCTACATCGTAATTCTATATCTTTAGTATCACAATAAAGTTAGTAGTAAATACAGTGCAAGTTGCAACACTGAAGTTACATACGACTTTGTATATCGAGAATTTGAAGCTAAAATAGAGTTATACATATTATATTGTATTCGACAGGGATGGCAAACCTTTTTCACATAAGCGTCTCATATCAACGTATATTTTTCCTCGTTACTTTCTCGCGAGTTAAGTAGTTATAAGTACAAAGGTATTACGAGAAGAGTAAGACGAACTGGCAACCCAAATTACTCAAAAAAAAAAAAATTACAGAACTTAACGTTACAAGGCATTTTAGCTACAAGCTGAACTATTACAAAGATTATGCAAAAAAACGGCCAAGTGCGAGTCAGATTTACACTCGATTCCGTACCACCGCGCGGTACAATATTAAACACAAACATTAACAAAAAAATTAATTATTAATTTCTCGCCGGCTGATCGACACTTCACGTGACTCGAGGACTGGGTCGTTCTTTGGCTAAAAAATTGGTATTACCATTCAACGTGGCAATTTTACCAGTCTTCTGGGCACGTTTCCGGATGACAGCGATGCGGACGAGTACTTCGACGCCTATTTTTTATTTGTATTTATATATATAGTTAGTTAATTAGTCTTTTAATTTAGTATCTAGTGTAAATAGTTAAGAGATTATGAAAATATTTATTTATGTTTATAATGAAATAAAGGAAAACAAAAACTTCACCCTACTACCCTTTCATTTTTTTTATTAATAAAAACAAGTTTCTGTTTTGTTGATAAAGCGGCCATTATGATAGTAGAAAGTTGAAATAAAAAAAAATCAAATGTGTTGACACTTATTTTTTTTTTAAATTAGTGTTCAAAGATACAGCCCTGTGACAGACGGAAGGATGAACAGCTGATCCTTAGTAATAGGCACATCCTTTGGTAACGGTAAATGAAAAAAAAATGCGATTAAGTAATTATATAAATACCTTGCCCACAATTATTTATCGTGCCATTGTGGTTTGCCTTCCCTACTTTTCGTAAAGCAGCGTGCACACTAAAATAATACTTTAAATAAGTTCATGTTTAAGTTATCCCGTCTAAATATTTGTTTTCTCTTTCGGGGTAAAAGTCTTAGAGCGTGTGGAAGCGAATTTGTTTAAGTTTTGAAAACACGTGAGGGTATGTTATGTCTAAGTTAGATCTAGAAGTCAAAGTATGAGGTTTTCCGTCAATTTATAGGTACTTTATTATTTATACAATGTCGTCAGGAAAGTTTAGAGGCTATTACAGTAGGGGAAGATCAAATAATTTTGAAACAATGTACGGAAAACCGTCCCAATAATACTTTTATAAGCCCAGTGATGGTTGTTAATTGCATACAATTGGTGAACCATACGATGGAACAAACGACATGGGTCATCACAATAAATCTGAAATACCAGCTGTGCCCCGCGTGTGTGTTTAATTTAAAAGAAATCGGATTATTTATAAATAACTGCGTTTTTCCTTAGCGTTCTTTCTTACTTTTAGGGTTGCATACCCAAGGGGTAAAAACGGGACCCTATTAAGACTTCGCTATCTGTCCGTCTGTCCATCCGTCCGTCCGTCTGTCTGTCACCAGGCTGTATCTCAAGAACCGCGATAGCTAGACAGTTGAAATTTTTACAAATGATGTATTGCTGTTGCCGCTATAACAACAAATACTAAAAAAAAAAAAAAAAATATTTAAGGGGGGCTCCCATACAACAAACGTGTTTCTTTTTACGGAACCCTTCGTGTGCGAGTCCGACTCGCACTTGGCCAGTTTTTTTTTCTTTTTGCTCGGCTTCTAAGAGTCATAGCGTGATTTTAAATAGGTAGCCAATAACCTTATTCAAGAACTGGGCTATCAAAATAAATGCAAAAAGATTTTTTTCCAGTGATTAGCTCGCGTTCAAACAAAAAACAAAAGCCATTTATTCAAATTAGGCTGAGAATCAGCATTTTTTGAACGTCAAAATTACATAAGATAGTCCCCCAAAACGGCCGCCCTTCACCACTTCCTAGTGCTTAGGCTGGGAAGAAAAAGTGGCGCAACAACCTCCCCAGCAGCACAGCTGACTGTTCAGTTAGAAAAACTTGCTTGTATACAATAGGTAGCAGGTATGTAAAATAATTAACATTACAGGAAGCACAACGTTAAATTAAATATTAATTAAATTTCCATATTATGTTACATAATCACGCCAATATACCCAATACACACCATAAAATACAACACACACACAGTATAAACACAATAAAAACTATATATAACAAAAAATATTAATGTAAACTTCATAGTCTTTAATGTAAGATTATTATTTTGTATAGGTATGTGAGGACTTTGTAGGCCTTGTAGACTTTAGATCTGTAGACCATTTTTTATTTTATCAAGTACCTGGTACTTGTTGTCAGGCCTACGCTGTCCTCTCATACCTACTGTAATTTGAAAACATTGTAAAAGCAAATTATTTTTAAAAAAAGTAACCGTGGAGTTTCTTGCCGGTTCTTCTCCATAGGAAACGACCAATTGGAACCGTGCACCTAGCTTCTGACGTTTCATAAGTGCCCATAAAGGTTTATGTGAAATAAAATATTTTGATTTTGAAACAAAAAACAAACAAACTTCAATATGACTTCAAACTTCAATATAATATAGATAGTAATAATAGAGATAGTATGTTTGTTCACAAATTGTGGCTATTACGGTGCTATAATTAATAGTTTATTAGCATTGTTCGTCTAAACAAACGATTAATTAGAAAGTAAATATTTACGGCAATTTGTAGTGTAATTGAACTCCCGTGTCGTCAGGTGTCAATATTTTGTGGTAATTAATAGGAATGTCTGTTTAATGCAAATGATTTTGCTAAATAAGTGTTATTGGATCTTGGCGATCGGTTGCAGACGTACAATAATACTAACTTATTAGGCCTTTTTGGCGCAGCAGTGAGGCACACTTTTCTGCTGACTTCTTATATCGGACTTTTCACTTTTTTGTTTTTTTTTATTTGATGTATAATTATGGAATAAAAACTTTCGAAAAATAACGCCTTGATACACTAACCAAAATACGTGAAGGGAGTCTTCAATCTCTGCCAGCCAACTCTATTGCATTAGTTGTGTTCGGGTATTTAAAACTAATTTCGGTCTGGCTAGACGCGCTAAGAAATTATAATAATTTCATAGGGTCGCCGTTATCGAAATCGATAAGGAGGATATAATTATGATATATTGTATGCCTTTTAGTCTGTGCTAAAAAAATGTATTTTCTTTCGTTTGCTTGAAAAATTTTCTAGTTATTTCGTTGTATAATATTTTATGTCTTTTTTTAGGGTTCCGTACCTAAAGGGTAAAAACGGAACCCTATTACTAAGACTTCGCTGTCTGTCCGTCCGTCCGTCCGTCCGTCCGTCTGTCTGTCTGTCACCAGGCTGTATCTCAAGAACCGCTGTTACTAGACAGTTGAAATTTTCACAGATTATGTATTTCTGTTGCCACTATAACAACAAATACTAAAAACAAAATAAAATAAATATTTAAGGGGGGCTCCCATACAACAAACGCGATTTTTTTGCCCTTTTTTGCTCGATATCAATAATGGCAATAGGTAGGCACTTGAAATATTCACAAAATACTCAGTTGTATTTTTACTTTAATAATAAATAATAAAATTAAAATAAAATAAATATTTATATACAACAAACGTGTTTTTTTCGGCGTTTTTGCCTTGTGGTACGGAACCCTTCGTGTGCGAGTCCGACTCGCACTTGGCCAGTTTTTTATTTGTAATGTGTGTTTTGTTTATGCAGAATAAACCATTTTTCTTTATTTCTTTGTTCTTTCTAGGAGAGAATGTGCACTTTTATAATTTCTAACGTGACGATATTATTGTTGACGTTCACGTCCACGTCACGTCATCACGATAACACAGGGAAGTAAAATGTATGGAAATTGAAGATCAACTCACTTGTTCTATTAAAAGAAGACCACTTGTCTCCGCTCAAATGGAAACTGGGTCGAATTGTCTCTCTCTACCGGGTTCTGATCAAGTTACTCGCGTCACAGGTATCTCGAAATAGCACGATGAATGAATGAAAACATTTTTTTGTTAAACACAGGTACACACATTTGGTCTTCAGTATTAATTCAGTTGACTCTTTCGGCCTTGTTACAAAACGAGGTTTATCTTTAGACCCAAGATTAAACGATCGAGCAATTTTAAAATTTCGAACTATAATCCGACAAAGTTCTTATTACAAAAATTGGCGTTAAACCCGAGTCTGAGTTGTCAATTTTGCATTAAGAACTAGGTTTGTCCGATAAAGTTCAAAATACAGTATCAGGCTCGAAGGTTTAAGCATGATCGAAAGTTAGAACTCGTTTTAAGATAAGACGGTCTAATGTTTTGCTAGCTTAATATTGTTAGTAATATAATAATAATTTATTAAGGTACATAAAGGTTTTGTAGTATATGTGAGGGACTTACAAAGTATGCATTATTAATTACATGGTATAATGTACAACGAATTGTTAGGTGAATCGCTGCTTTCCTAGCTAGATTAGTAATCTGTATTCAGGAGAGATGGTTTCGACCCTCTATTATTACATAAAATTGGATAAACCACTTTTACAATATAGGTACAGTCAATAGCAAAAGTAGATGATCAAAATCAGAAGTTCAATACTAATTAACCTCTTGAACGTCGGGCCTCTGTATGCGCAAGTGCCACAAACGTCGGCACATTTGGTAGTACTTGTTGATTTTTGGGCAAGCCTTCGAAAAAACGCAGATTTCGTTAATACATAGCCAGTTAAACGTTACATGTTATACCTTCCTGGCTTCGTTATTAGATTACCTAACTATTTATACCATTCATTATGCAAATACAACTGACCTTATCTAGCAACGATGCGTTAAGTTTTTGTTTTCATTTGCGTTAAGTTTTTGGTTTCACAGAACTTTCCAGAAGCACTAATTTCTTTCTTTTTTTTTTCTTCCGTTTTGTTGGCGCTCCTGTTTAAATGTTACCAAAATAGGTCAAGCATGAATCGACTAATCGAATGATACAGCTAGATCGTGTTGCAAGTGCCAATAAATAGAAAATATTACCGTCCAATGACAACCATGCGTGTTGACAGTTGTTATTATCCAATGGTGTAACGCCGACGTTTCGAGTCATTAAATCTTATTATCCAATGGTGTTACGGCGACGCTTGAGGGGTTAACGGAGTTCGCGTCAGAACTGTGTGGCAGAGCTGTTGCTGTTGTTGTTGTTGAGCTGTGTGCAGAGACTGTGTGGCTGTGTGGCAGAATCTGACACGAACTCCGTTCATTAGTACCTACTTATTGAATTTCTGATTTTGATCATCTACTTTTGCTGTTGACTGTACAACAAAAACACAAACATGGATTTAAATTTATTTCTACTTTCCTTAGTTTTTATATTTATATATCTCAACCTATATAGATCTGAAATTTGGTGCCATACTTCATTACGCCGCAATTTTAGAACTTTAGTTTCTTTATAAAAACTGTCATGTCGCGAGGGTTATTTTGGAAACTAAGGGAAACGTTTCTTGTGTCAAAGCTCCGTGCTTGAACTTTTGAATTATAATATCCCGTCATTAATTAATTTTTAACATCCATGCTAATTACCTCACCTTTCCCTCGATTAATTAAATAAAATGTGATGTGAAGTCACAACGTGTAACACAAAATGGTTCCGTGTCCAGACGCTTGTAGCGTTATTAATTGCAACCGATCAGTGGAGCGTAGCACCGTAGCACCGTAGCACCGTAGCTCCGTAGCTGCGCGGAGCGTGCTACGCGTTACGCCGTGATAAATGCATGTGAAATTATACACCCTTTCTGGTAGTTTCATTGATAAATTGTTGCAATTTATATTGATAGAGGGAAATAGTTAATTCTAACTAATGAGGGAATTTACTAGACTCGAAAAATATGTTGGGCAATGTGCAAATTATCGGTACATAATTCCTGTAGAACTCGATGCCATTATTTCACAGTAATTTTGTGTCGCAAACTTGGAAAGCCTGTTAATTAAAATATCGAATGCTTCGTCCTTATTATTTAATATATATTTAAATCAGAAAACAAGGTCAGAGCACTACTAATATACCTAAGTATTGGAAATTCAATTACCCTTCGTTATTTTCACCTAAACGTTAAAATGAACACCAGAAGCCCTCGTTTTCCGACCTCTTCATCACTGTCAATCGTTAAAACGAAGTGGCCGCAACACTTGAAACCGGATACCCGGTTTTTTCACCGCCCCGAGTCCATGAAACCGGACGCTCGGTTTTTGCAACTGCCATCAACTGTGTGAAAGCCTACACGTGACGATACGTTTCATGGATACTGCTCGGATATCCGTAAAAGCCTGACAGATAAATAAGTAATCATTTTCGAAGTATATTTTTTAAATGTAGGAGGGGGGCTAAGTGGCTAAGTAATAACAACCGCATGGGTCGATCGATCAGGTTAAGCTACGCTTGCTGCGGTTGGTCGGTGGATGGGTGACCATCTTTCCAAACCGAGACCCCTCCGTGCCTCAAAAGCGTGTTAAGCAGTTGGTCCTGACTGTCATTCGTGGATCTTTGTCAGTCGTTTTGGGTCGTCAGAAGCCTGAAAGTCTGACAATCAGTTTTAAAAGGGCCTACATATTATAATCTTACTGGGTTATAATAACACATTCATCCGATCCACGAATGACAGCCGGGACCAACGGCTTAACGTGCTTTCCGAAGCACGGAGGGGTCTCGGTATGGAAAGATAGTAACCCATCCACCGAGCAACCACGGCAACCGTAGCTTAGCCTGATCGATCGACCTGTGCGGCTGTTATTATTTAGCCAACTGGTGAAATGTAGTTGGACATACATAGGTGTAGGTACACTTCTGCCTAACCTTTCGGGAAATCGACAGACAGTGCGAGCGAAACCGCGGACAGTAGCTTGTTATGTTACGTTGTATGTATTCTATTAAGGGGATTACAGGGCCTAAACGCAAAAAACGCAAGTTTTAGAAGCATTAAACGTATATTATATGATCGACAACAGTAAACAAAATCAGAAAAATATGTGACATTCTTCAGGATATTATGCTAGGTAGATAGCGTGTTGAAAACATAATACTTACAACTAATTTGATACGATAGAAAAGAAACATAAAGATACCTCTAAAAACTTTCTTTTTTTACAATAAAAACATAACTAATCATTCTGATTTTTTGTCAGATTATTCTACAAGCAACAAACTAAAGCACTAAAGCACAGATTACTAAATAGTTACTACGTAACAGATACTTCACTCAGTAGAAAATTTCCAATACCTACAGCTATAATAGCCTACTCCGTCGCGTCAGCAACTGCTGCATGCTAAAATGTGCCTAAATGCTCAAGCGTACAGTTGTGATTGCTTCGCACCGCGCGATCCCACAGCAATCGCAGGGCTGCCTCTTCATTAAAATTAAATTAACATAACTATTTGTGTCTATTTTATTGAGAACTGTGAATATGTTGTGACTATAGGTGGTAGTTTAAAATGGTATCGTTTATAAAATATGTTTTTTATAAATTGGTGCCGACTGTGCAGTACATCTAAAACATGACATGACATCTTCATTGACATGTAAATGGAAAAATGTTAGATGTTTACCCCTTCTTTTACTTGATTTGCACCCATCTACTGCACATAAGGCACCACACGGCATCGTAATACGCGTACGAACGAACAGCACTATTAAAATTGAACGGCGTGCGCGCGCTTCGCTTACGAAAACCGCACTGAATTTGATCCGCCGGCGGACCGAGACCGCTCGGCTGGGCGGTAGGCACTTATAGCGCGCAAGTACATGGAGTGACGGAGGCCTGACTAAAGTATAAATTTTTTTGTTCAAACAATAGATTTTTTGTAAATAGATAATTGCTTCATATTTTGCAATAAATTACCAGCGTTGTGTCATCTTCTTTTCTCTTTCTTTTCTATGCACTCCGACAGTAACCGCGCTTTAGGTCATGCAAGCCCCGTAAGCTCCTGTCAATCTTCCAACAAATTGTTCACAGTAAACCTCACACTGATTCCCTTCAAAACAAACTTCAATACCGAATCCTTTGTTTCAACAACCCAAAGTTTATACTTATATATGAGAAATGTCTGATCTCAGCTGAGCCGTTTGAGAATTATGGAGCCTAGGGCATCTGGACGTGAGCTATGTATCTAACTTAGTTGAAATGGTACGTGTATACCATTTCAACTAAGGTACATATACATAATACACACAGGGGTACATATGTTTTATGTTTGTGTATATATGAAACATGATTATTGCTCTGCAAATACCTATGTGTCGTGTGAAATTATACGTAGTTATAGTCGACCTAGTTGCTTTAGTACTTTTGACAAATACTCCCAGTAAATGAAAACATCAATAAAGTTAAACTCAAACTCAAAGCATTAATTTCAATGAAACCATTTACAGGCAATTTTGAATAAAATTGTCGAAGAGTTGGTCAATAAGTCAGAAAGTTGAAGCTAGTTGCCCATTCCAAAACGTAAATCTCTATGGAGAAGAACGGGCAAGAAAATCCATGGACACTCTTTTTAATCAAGATAAAAAAATACCTGATTAAATATTAGTGTATAGCATCACAATAGCATGATCTATTCTTACGTACAAAATAATCACACTTCACAGTAATATTATGAAGGCGAAAGTTTGTGAGTGTATGTGTGTGTTTATGTTTATATGTTTGTTACTTCTTCACGCTAAAACGGCTGGACCAATTTTGATAAAATTTTGTAGCTGACACCCTGGCACTACTTATTATCCCGATATTCCCACGGGATCGAAACTTTTGCGGGCGAAACCGCGGGGCGCAGCTGGTAATATTATAATATTCATCATCACTAAATTAACACCAACATTCTGAACGAAAATTGTCTGAAACTTCATAACAGACAATGGTGCCGATTCTGTTGTTCACAAACTAAACTAAATTTAAGTTCAGTGCATCTATTTCTTTCTATTTCATTAAGAAAAAGGACAGAAGATCAGCGCCTGACGTAAATTGACGTAATATTAGTGGGCAAGTATTTAATCACGTCAAAACATGTATGAAGTAGTGTCAGCCGCTGATTAATTTGACAGGACTAAACTAAAATTTACTTCAGTCCTTTTCTTAATGAAATCGAAAGAAAAAGATGCACTGAACCTAAATTTAGTTTAGTTTGTGAACAAGGGAATCGGCTCCTATAGCACATAAAATACAAGAGCGAAGCAATCAAACAGAAACAATGAATGAATCCCCAATTTGTAAACTCTGAGGCTGAGGCTACAGTAGGCAGCGATTTGCGATGCGACTGGAAGAGCGAAACGAGAAAAACATGGTATGGCTACATTACAAGCAAAATTCCGGCGTATTTTCTAATAAATTCGCTTCAATTTCGCTGATGCTGATGTAGCCGATGCCGTGATTACAGTAATGTTGTTCCTACCGCATAAAGAAATCAAAGATCGCTAGTAATATTTGATGTACGGTGTAGCCATATACGTGAGCTTTCATTTACTTGTTTTAATCGGTCATGTGTCGCATGTCGCGTCGCGGCCTAATGTAGCCTCAGCCTGAATGGTCCAAATAACAACTCAGCTGCGCATTCCCAAATATCGGTTTGACCTAGATTAAATGCCAATGGCTAGGATTTATTTACATAGCTGTATTTGTTTAGGTAACGTCGCGATTTCCCTCGTAAAATGTTTCTCGTCTTGGAATTTTCTGGTGGTTTTTGCTCCGCTTCGGTAGAATAGGCTTTTTTACATTTATCTATTTCTCTTGTCTTGTTATAAGGTACGACACCCACCAAAATATAATTATTCGTCATCATTATGAATTATTAATGGAGAGGGACCCGAGGCTAAATATTAACAGCCGCACAGGTCGATCGATCAGGTTAAGCTACGCTTGCCGCGGTTGTTCTGTGGATGGGTGACCACTTTTACATACCGAGACCTCCGTGCCCTGAAAAGCACGTTAAGCCGTTGGTCCCGGCTGTCATTCGTGGATCTTTGACAGTCGTTACGGGTAGTCAGAAGCCCGAAAGTCTGACAACCAGTCTTACCAAGGGGTATCGTATTAACCAATAACTGGATTGTGGAGGTCAGATAGGCCGTCGCTCCATGTAAAATACTGGTATTCAGCTGCATCCGGTTAGACTGGAAGCCGACGCCAACATAGTTGGGAAAAGGCTAGGCAGATGATGATTATGTATGAACTATTAATAAATAGCGATTCACCCCTGTTTCGAACGGGTGTAATGGTGTAATGTCAAAATGTAGTTTCTGTGGTGTTTGGTTTCTAAGTAATAAAGCTGAAGAGTTTGTTTGCTTGTTTGTTTGAACGCACTAATCTCTGGAACTGCCAGTCTGATTTGAAAAATTCTTTTTACTTTTGATAGCTCAATTCTTAAGGAATTTTATAGGCTATTTAAGATCACGCTATGACCATAAGGAGCCGGAAAAAGGAATAAAAAGTCAGAAAGAACGCTGAACAAAAACGAAGTAATAGCGCGGGTCATGGAATGCGACACGGTGAGTCAGGGGCCGCAATTTTACGCGGACGAAGTTGCGGGCAGAAGCTAGTGCATACACATGAATTTTCCAGAATTCATTGGTGTGGTTTAAAGATCAAAGCTGTCACAATAAACAGACACGAATAGCGACTATTTTATAATATGTATATTTAAGCGTAAGTACTACCTATGTAACTTGATCATTGTAAAATTATCAATATACTAGCTGACCCCGCAAAAAGTGGTTTTCCAAAAAAAATCAAAAATAGCCTACGACCTATTCTCTGACCTACCAAACACAAAAATTTAATAAATATCGGTCAAGCCGTTTTGGAGGAGCTCGATAACACACACTGTGACACGAGATACACAGGCTTCTTATGGCCCACCCTGTATATTAGATAACGATAACGAGTGTTTAATTGGGTAAATGGTACTGAAACAGTAGTTACGTTACCAATGTAATATATCTCTATTGTATGTAGTTGCCAAAATGGCTTTCTGGCACTAATAGCACCTCATTCACCCCGCAACGTTAGAAATCAAAGCTTCATTTTCCATAAGATAATATACCTTCGTCTAAATTATTCGGTGCTTTTCCAGGGATTGTCCTAAACGATATCGAACATTAGAAGATTTAAGATATCGTCATTGTCGCCTTGAAAAGGACCGGTATGCCACAGATGGCGATACGGTGGGCCTATCAGACGCTCGGATTTGGGTACTTAGCGCGGTCAGCTGGAACCTTTTAGGTGCCTACGTATAGCGGTGGCCTTTTTGCACGCTTGTTCCGAATTTTGCCCGGTTTATTTCTAAGTGGTCAAGCTTGAAATCGATTTTTGTTCTGAAAAACCTTTTGGTCAATGTTCATAGTAGCTGGTTTGTGTACAGGTTGGATCAGTTATTTTGGCTATCCTGTTGTTACAATGTTCCCATCAAATCAGACCGGAATAAATCAAATCAGACTAGTGCAGTCTTTAACAGTTGGCAATAACTATGTATGTTTGCGTTGTAAACTGTTTAAAACCATTTTTGTTTATTGATTTGTGGCGAACTATAACTTTATGCTATCTTTAATATTTTACATTTTAACAGACTTCATAAATTGTACGATTACATAAATAAACTTTTTAGGATTTTATTAAAAACAAAACTGTTTTTTGTTGTAGATGACGTCATTTGAATGAAGAAAGAATTACAAGAAGACATGTCAATTGTCTGACGGAAGAAAAAGTCGTGTACTTTATTCCGATAAAAATATTTAAATAATTATTATACACGCAGAAGTGTCTGTGCACACCACGTTTTTTAAACGCGCCGTTGACGCGCGTTTCAGAAACGTGCGTCGACGGCGTGCTTTTATCCTACAGAAGGTCTACAGGCTGCGTCTGACTCGCGTGTGTATCGCGTCTGTATCGCCACAAACGCGCGTCAACGGCGCGTTTAAAAAACGTGGTGTGCACAGGCCCTAAGAGGCAAATACTCCTACATACTTACCCCTCTATTCATAAACGTTGGTTAAAGTTAGGTAGTGATTAGCGACTGTTTAACCATACACTTTTGACGTTTAAACTCACTTAACTTTAAACCGCTTCATGAGTCTTCGGTCAGCTAGACCCGGTCGCTTCTGGCCCCGCGGGTCCAGTTGACTACATCATTTATTTTCTTTATTTTTATTGGTTAACTGGATCCACGTTAAAAAACAATTTCCGAAGTATTTTACGATATAATAAATCTTACCCATCTGGCAGCTAGTTTCCAAGGATATAAACATTTACTTTCAGTTCATACCTAAGTCATTAATACGTATAAAGGCTTTCGACTTTATTTGATGGTTCATACAATCGCCTTTGTCCATCCATCTCAATAGCTACCTATTAGGATTAGGATTTCAAACGATGATTCCGGGTTATAGCCTTATTTTTCCGTATTTATTTGCGTTATCTGGATAACAAAAAAAAGGGTCAACTCGCAAACAATTCGACCCTTTTTCAGTGTGTGTAAAAAGTAAAAAAGTTATTACGATTTGTACATTGTAATTTGTTTTACGCTTCGTCCGTTCTGTTTCCAGTTTTGCTTTTGTATCGTTTTTTTTTATTGTTGATGTTGACTTTGCGTTTTTATTTCTAATTGGCTATGCCTCGTGGGGTTGGCATGAGGTAGTGGTAGTGGTAGTATGAGTTATATCACAATCAAAGAGTGCCAAACAAGCGCTTTTTTTTTTTCGGATGGGAAATCATCAAATGACCCCTCCCGCTCTGGGTGGAGCAGAAGGGAGTGTCAGACTCTTACTGACTGATTAAAACCCACCCGTGTTCCTTCCTTAGCCCTTTATGTTCCGGGCCAGCGGTAATCCTTTCGGACAATCCCTCTGACCCGGCAGGCTTCGGCCCTATGGGGTCCTCGATGCTGACATCTCTTTGAGGCGCGAATGGAACACGTACGCGCCGTCCGGCACGGGCCTGGTCCTGATCGGACGGTGAGCTACCCATTACTCTCCGCCCGCAGGCCCGCGCCTACGGTGGCCGGGAGTCTACCCGTGGCTCAGCGTCTCCCGCGGCGGTTGGGACGGGAGGCTCTCTCCCTCATCCGTCCCGTAAAAGCCTTGTTTGGCGTTGTAATTATAGAGTCTAATATTTATATGTTTTTGTTTCAGGTAAATAACAAGTTTTTATTAAGCACATAGTTCGACTGCGGCGTATAATTACGTAAGTCTAATTTTAAGTCAAAATGGATATATTTAAATAACTACATGTGTCTATGAACAAATTATTTTAAAACAGTAAGTATAGAGTCGATTTTTACAATCAATAATCACCTAGCACATGCCATCTAATCTCTTCACCACCCTTGGTTAACTGGTAGAAAATGCCAAAGGGCTTAATTGTCCGCCTTTTTACCTTTTGTGCGAAACGTTTAAATAAATAATATTTTTCGTTGAGCTCCTTATGTTTTGAGTTGAGCTGCACGATTTCTGACGAATGCGTGCACTGACTGGACAGGTCCACTCAATGTGTGTGGTTCTTTCCTCAAAACACCATCTTAGACATCGATCTACATGGTTTTCATAAAACCTGACTAAGATTATCTCTGGACTTTAAAAGAGACTCTGAGTTTGTTTCGACCTTTCTTCTCAGACTAGTCATATAGGAAACGCCGACCCCATCTAGTTTAAAAATAATATGATTGACGTGTAAAAGTGTTTGTGCAAACCTACTTACAAAAAAATAAATTAATTTATCATATTAAGCTTTATAGGGTGGATCTTTGACAGTCGTTACGGGTAGTCAGAAGCCCGAAAGTCTGACAACCAGTCTTACCAAGGGGTATCGTATTACCCAGTTACTGGGTTGTGGAGGTCGGCAGTCGCTCCATGTAAAATACTGGTATTCAGCTGCATCCGGTTAGACTGGAAGCCGACCCCAACATAGTTGGGAAAAGGCTATGCAGATGATGATGATGAAGCTATATAGGGTGGCATTGACTCGCAACCTGTTACAATGAAGTCAATACAGGATTCTGAACTATTTACGAAAAATATTCGCAGTTTGTTTAAAAAAATACATTTTGACGGTGTAGATACCTGCCCTTTTTTAGGGTTCCGTACCCAAAGGGTAAAAACGGGACCCTATTACCACAGCTATTACTAGGACTCCACTGTCGCTCTGTCTGTCTGTCTGTCTGTCACTAGGCTGTATCTCATGAACCGTGATAGCTACACAGTTGAAATTTTCACAGATGATGTATTTCTGTTGGCGCTATAGCAACAAATACTAAAAACAGATTAAAATATTTTAGGGGGGCTCCCATACAACAAACGTGATTTTTTCGGCGTTTTTTGCCTTGTAGTACGTAACCCTTTGTGTGTGCGAGTTTGACTCGCACTTGACCGTTTTTTTTATAACCTACGAAAAATTTCTACGGTAGGGGGTGTAGAATCATGTGCTGTCAGTCTTGGTTACAGCTTACGTGTCGATGTACCTCCCACCCGGTATAAACAGCTATTAAACCATCGTCAATCTCCTTAGAACATAACCTTAAAATGTAAAAGTACATAAAATTCTACAAAGCATGTAACTCGTAAATGTTTTATTTCCATCCTAAAAATATGCGAACCCTTTTCGACGT
Source organism: Oligia latruncula (assembly GCA_948474745.1). NCBI lineage: Eukaryota > Metazoa > Arthropoda > Insecta > Lepidoptera > Noctuidae > Oligia > Oligia latruncula. The sequence continues at coordinate 11,643,877 of OX419702.1, read as the reverse complement.
CTAAAATAACTCTGAACCCTAACGTTATTTCTATTGCATCGCACTTTTGCGGTCAGCGACTCTTAAATATATTATTAAAATAGAGATACGTTTGACGAGTGGTCTCGACTGTACACTATTATAGTATCAAGTAGAACTTAAGAAAGAGATTACACTAGAACAAATACACTTTTGTCTATCAAAGACAGAAAATTTTTGTTTTGTCAAAACAGCGGGGTAATTGCGTAACACACTATCGATCGGTAGTGTAGCAATATGTTGATTAAAGGAAAAATATTCGAAAGAATTCGGTGCGTATTCGATTGAGTGGCAAAAACGTGGTCATCCATATGACCACATTCTTCTATGGCTGAAAAGTAGCATAACGCCAGACTCGATCGACAAAGTAATATACGCTGAAATACCTGACCCTGCTCTTGACCTAAAACTTCACGAAATAGTAAAGTCGAACATGATTCATGGCCCTTGTGGAAGCTTTAATCATAAATCCCTTGTATGAAGTACAACAGCTGCACTAAAAAATATCCCCGACCTCTATTGAGGGAAACACAAACAGGTGATGAAGGCTATCCACAGTATCGGAGACGATCCCCTAGCGAAGGCGGTTTTACCGTTAATATTCATGGTGTGGATCTAGATAACCGTTGGGTAGTTCCTTTTAACCCTGTACTATTAAAGACCTTTAACGCACATATAAACGAAATCTCTGTGAAATCAATAAAATATGTATGCAAGTATGTTAATAAAGGATCCAACCAGGCTACATTTGCACTAGAAAACGAAAAAGATGAGGTGAAAATATATGAGAGCGGAAGGTACATAAGTAGCTCAGAAGCAGTTTGGCGAATTCTTGGGTTTTCTATACATGAGCGTTTCCCCACAGTTGTTCATTTAGCTATTCATTTGGAAAACGCTCAGAGAGTTCACTTCAACTCAAATAATCTCGCTGACAAAATAGCTAATCCACCAAAAACTACACTTTTAGCTTTTTTCGAACTATGTCACTCAGATAACTTTGCTAAAATTCTACTTTACTCTGAGGTACCCGCATTAGAATAAGAGTAATTTCGTAAGACGAAAAAAAGGAGTAGCAGTTGATGGCTGGCCTAGTGTCATGAAAGAACACGCCTTAGGTAGAGTCTATACTGTTCAACCGAACAATACGGAGTTCTATCATCTGCGTTTACTGCTACATGAAGTGCGGGGCCCAACTTCATTTGAAGCACTAAAAACTGTGAATGGTGTGTGCAGCCTACTTTCCAAGCTGCTTGCAAAATGTTAGGTTTACTTCAAGATGACCTACACTGGCATGCGACGTTGGAAGAGGCAGCGCTTTGTCAGTCACCAGCAAAAATGCGAGAACTGTTCACAATTATGTTAGTCTTTTGTCAAATATCAGACCCAATAACTTTTTGGGAAGACTTCAAAGACTATTTGTCTGAAGATTTTAAGCACAGGCTGCAAAAAGAGATCACAATGTAGAGAATTTTAAAGACCAAATTTTAAATGAATGTCTGTCTGAAATTGAAGAAGCAGTGCTAACGTTAGGTGGAAAATCGATAGATATGTACGGTTTTCCAAAACCAACCAAGCCACAAGTTGCCGGTAACAGAAAGTACATGAGAGAAACTAATTTTGATACAGTAGCTTTGGAAAGTTTTGTAAATAATAATACGCAATCGTTGACCGCCGAGCAAAAGTATGTATATGACTAAATTATGAAAAGTGTAGAAGTAAGAGAAGGAAAAAAATTCTTTCTGGACGCCTCTGGTGGCACAGGTAAGACTTATCTTATAAATTTGCTGTTGGCAAAGTAAGAAGCAATCGAGACATAGCGTTAGCTGTAGCGTCGTCCGGGATTTCTGTTACATTATTAGAAGGAGGTAGAACTGCACACGCTGCCTTAGAACTACCTCTAAACGTTACAAATGTAACCTTACAATTACACCCTTATGCAATACACCAAAGCAAAGCAATTTTGCCAAAGTGCTTATAAATACTAAAATATTAGTATGGGATGAAATAACGATGGCGCACAAAAGAGGAGTTGAAGCCTTGAATAGGAGTTTGCAGGACACACGAAATAATAAAAACATTATGGGTGGTCTGACGGTGTTGCTTGCAGGAGATTTTCGCCAGACTTTACCGGTAGTGCCCAAAGGAACACGCACACATAAAAGCATGCATCAAAAGATCTTTCTTATGGCCTTCAATTAAAGTGCTAAAACTTACTCGAAACATGAGAGTACATCTCAGAGGTGAAGTTTCTGCCGGCAGATTTTCAGATCTTCTTCTTCAAATCGGAAACGGAAAGTTCCCACAAATAGATGGGTTGATACAAATACCAAATGAATTATGTACTGTGGTATCAACAGTTGAGGGATTATAGATAAAATTTATCCTGATGTTACAAATATTAAAGTCAAACCGATTAGTGGTTATGCGAGAGAGCCATTTTGACACCCAAAAACGACCAAGCCGCTGCAATCAACGAAATGTTGATAAATACATTCGAAGGTGAAGAAATTATTTATATAATTCTGTTGACACCATGGTCGATATGGACGAGTCGGTTAATTATCCTGTAGAATTTTTTAACTCTCTTAATCTGCCGGGTCTTCCGTGTCACAGACTTATGTTGCGAGCAAAAAGATGGGACAGTTCGTCATGCAGTTCAGGAGCATCTGTTTTACCGTCAATGATCTTACACATCTAATAATTTGGACTTTTTTCTGTCTTGACTCAGTCTGTGCATAGCCTAAGATGAGCTCGTGTGTTAACAATTTTGTTAAGAACGGTACGTCACGTTGGTGTTCACTGAAGGGACTGTTTAAATAGGGTAAGAGAAAATGTATTTGTCTGGAGTCTCTACGTTATTGAGGCTAGACAGTTGGTTGAACCAAGGCTAAGGCAAGAAATTTTTGGTATTTCCTGGTCAGTAATTAGTTTTGTGTTTGTTATTATAATATGACACTCTATTCTCAAAGCAGACGCTGGCTTAAATCTAAGTTTTAAAATGTTTTTGTCTCATACTCGTCAATAATTAGTAAACTGTTGCGAAACTTAAAGAAAATCACACAAGGGGTCCTTCGAGCCGGATAAGGCTACTGTTAAAGCCACTTTGGGATGGAAGAAAGCGCGGTCACATATTTTCGGGAAACTGTTTGAAGCCAGTATTTTATAATGCGTTGAAGAGTGCTGTATAATTATTTTCAATTATAATTTTGCACAAAGTTACACAAGACTGTTTGCGACAATCATAATTTATTTATTTTGTCCCACTAGCTAATGCTGAGTTATTAATTGAACAGCTTCGTAACGTTCACAGTGAGACTTTGCAAGGATTTTGTCAACAGAAAAAAACTCAATTTTGCAAAAACCACAGGTAGGATAAAGTTGACCTATTTACTTGAAAAAATACGGAACAATGTCCTCTTCCTCAACAGTTCAAAAATATTCCACTAGATGGCGTTAGTAAGGTAGGGATGTGTTGGGACGGCCGACGGAGTGTAATTAAGTTTGGGTCCAGAATATTAAAAACCGGTGAAATGAGTTCGTCTTGTTCCAAGTCTTGTTTGAACACGACTTTTGTTATTTGTCTTGTTTATATTACACCCGCAGGATTGCCTGTAGCTATTTTGCATTTTGTATCTGTGTTTGTACACTCTCTATGTTTTTATTTGGTTTTAGATTTTTTGTTTATCGGTATGCATATTTTGTGAATTTTGTGTAACGTGGCTAAATTGTAAATTTATGCAGTGGAATTTAAAACCTTTGTGTGCATATATACATTACTATGGTTTTAACTTTTTTAGTTTTAGGGGTTTCACGGGAATCTGTAAACAATGTGAGATGTCAAGTAGCCAGATAACTGACGATCTGAAAAAAAAACAGTGATACCGGATACTATAATAATTGAATATGTATTTTTGAATGTATGTATTTATTTATTTTATACGCTCGCTAAGATATTACCAACATTTCAATCGTTCTAGTTTAAATTTGGACAAACATTCCAGTCTATTAACAGATTTACAGTAGCCAAATTCAAACTAATTGCATATTTATTTAATTAGGTCGAACACTGCATGCTTCCACAGTAAATCTATTCGATTTAAATAGCGTTGTAGCTTGTACGGATTTCCATAACCACAAAACCACATTTCGGGGTTATAAACAATTTATTGGTTTAATTGGTAGTCAATTGTTTTTAGCACGGGTTTGAATAAAGCTTGATATACACGGTTCAATTATATATGCCTGTCGTATACCATAACTTGAAGTAACAATCGAACTTGCATGATTTTTTTAGAGTATATTATACAATTATGACTGCAAAGTTCGCGCAAATGTTTTTCAAATCCCTGTTAATTTTGAGTGAGTAAAATTATTTTCAAAGCCAAATCCACATTTTTGCCGAGATACCAATGTGGCCATTACCAAAAGCTCTATATCACCCCATAAACATAAAAATAAATAAGCTAGTACGTAGGTACTAGCTTATTTATTTTAACTTAGAAGGTACGTACCTATATGTGTAGACATATACGTACTTTCTGAGTTTATCTTGCACATTACTGACATCGGGTGTACGAAACCATCGTGGGGAAACATGGACTTATAGTTAATAAAAATAAAAAAATGTTAATTTCATCAACTCATGTTAATAACATTGTCAAGTTTGGAGTCGCAAAATTTGCTTGTATTAGGTAGTTCCACTACTCCAGTTTACATTAACTATACATATGTGTGAGACAATACATATGTGTGACACAATAGATAATTTTGAAAGCATGCCAAAAGTATTCTAACAATAAAAAAAAAAATGTAAATATGGAATGCGCATCGATATGTGTGATGTAGGGGCGTGTGTTGGTGTGGGGGTGTTGTTTTGCGTACTTTTTGTTTTAGTCCAACGATGAATTGAATCTATAGATTATTATGTATTTTGGGAATTATGTACAATCACATAATTCCCAAAACACATGCTCGATTTCTTCGTAACTAAAAATTATATAAGTCTGAAATCGCCTACCCGTCCTGAGTAAGCGTCCATCTCGTGCCTTCTCCGTATGAGAAGACGCCTTTCTCCTGCAGTGGGACAATAACAGGCTGGTATTATTATTATGGAAGATCACATCACTATGGTCATACCGAGGTTATAAGAACGCGGTGTACACCAGTGACGGACCTTTTTTCGCCGCCAGTCATCGTCGAGGCAACAACGTTTCCTTGTAATATTGTCTCTGACATTTTTCTGCTGACATTTCATTTTGCTGTATTTGTTTATTTAATTAAAATATTAACGTATTTGTTGTTGTGAGCTTTTTAATTGAATTAGGATCAAATACACAAGATTATATATATTACCTACATAGGCGCTAAAACACAAGTTTTCCCCTCGGTATTGGTAACGGGAGGTCAATCACATTACCGCCTGCTGCTGAACGTATCCTGTGAATGGCCAATTGACCTATTTACCAATAAGTCGCACGTTGGACGGGCAACTTTACATGTAGCGAACATCTTTGTGTTGACGTTAGTGTTCATTTAGGGTGGTTTACAATGATGATGGTGGTATTCAAGGTGGAGACGACAATACGATAATAAATTAAACGGCGTAATATCTAATGTCGTTCCCAGTCTGCATACGTAAATTGAATCCAATGATATCTAATAGTTAGCACTATGGCTAGACGGATGATCGGCAAAACTCATAGTAGGCCCCTCACTACTATTTACTTACTCCCTTGCTAATAAACATTGTATAGCGTCTGTATAGTTACACAACGCTTTGTCTACTTCTTTCGAAAGTCAATGTATTGACGGTTGAAAGAGAGAAATCGGTGTGTAACTATTCACCTGATATAATACGTTTATTAGTAAGGGTGTCAGATTGTTTGAAAAAAACAGTGTTTTAATTTCAAACAGTGTTTAAAACAGTGTGATATATAGTTTGACATATACAGGGTTATTTGTAAAACACCAGCAACCTCTTAAGAAGTCATTGTACTCATCATTATGAACAACTTTTACTATGGGACCAAACCTGAAATCGCGAAAAAAAAATCAGCTGTTCCCTACATTTATGTTCGTATAACTCGTCAAAATGTAGGGAACAGCTGATTTTTTTTTCGCGATTTCAGGTTTGGTCCCATAGTAAAAGTTGTTCATAATGATGAGTACAATGACCTCTTAAGAGGTTGCTGGTGTTTTACAAATAACCCTGTATAACATAGATATAAGAAAGCATTTCTATGATATACGAGTATAATACAGTATTGCCATAGCTTTCATTTCTTGTCATATTGTCGTCTCCATATATACATAGAATGATAGAAGATTTAGATTTTATTGTGATAATGATTTGACAGTTCTCTGGGTCTGAACTATGTATATCAAGGTCAGAGGACTAGATTAATAATCGTCTTTCATGTTCAGAGCAAATAAATGTATAACTGTATCTAATTTCTGTAACATTATTAAAATCAAAATCGTTTTCTATGAATACTCCTTTCAATCTCGTTCGAGACACATTTGAGCTCACATTTAAATCGATGTCTAACTTAATACACAAGTTACAAAACTTAACACGTACCCTTTAATAGTTAGATTTTCCACAACACTAATCCTTGTTTTAAGTCTAATAAGCCAACGTACGCCTATCTAATTAAGAGGTAGGTACTGACAACCAGCATCGAAAATTCGGGAATTTCAGCATCCCTAAGGGAATCAAATCTGAATCCCGGAAAGTAGGGATGTCCGATGAAAATTGGGACCGTTAGGATTAACTGGTTTAACGTGCTTTTGGGGGCAAGAGGTATTAAGGAGGTTTTAGCTCGGAAGTCTGGAGTATGTACCTACTTGTGCAATGTTACCGAAACGAGAATTCAGGTCAAATTACTGAGCGGTTCGTTGGTGCTTGGTTGTGCTTAACTAATGTCATTCATGATTGCTTTTGGAAGCTGCTCATACACCCTGATAATTGGTCAAATTGAGTTTAGATTCATGGAAGAAAACTTTGAATATTTGCAACGGATTTTTAGTGGATGTTTTGCACGTTAGCGCACTTCTTTATCTCATCACATTATTTTTAAAGTAGATGAACTACGTAGGTGCCTAGGTAAAAAAGGAAAAAAAAAAGGGTTTATTTGTCACAGAAACACTTGCATAAAAAAAGATAATTACTTAAGGGCTGATTTTTCCAATGCCAGGTAATTTTATGGTAACAGCCACGACTAACGAGTTGTAGGTCGTAGGTTTGAAACCTGACAAGCGCTTTAGTTTGTAATATAAATAATTTCATCACCACTGCTCTCAAAACGGTGAAGGAGAACATCGTCAGGAAACCGGCATGTCCTAGAACCAAAACTTCGAAGGCTTGTGACATCTATCAACCCGCACGGGGTCCGCGTGGTGGATTATTGCCCACTCCCTCTCACAGAGAGGAGGCCTGTCTCCCAGCAGTGGGAATATTATAGGCTGATTATTAGAGAGGAGGCCTGTCTCCCAGCAGTGGGAATATTATAGGCTGATTATTATAGTGTACTCGTACGTTTCTGATGGGCTATTCGTATCCCGGATAACCCCATACTACGTGTCTGACCTTACAAAGCCTATGGGAATTTTTACGTTTGGCAGGTTCAAACAGTCACTTCCCGAAAACATACCTAAGTAAATTCTTCAAGTTAAAGTCAATATAACTTGTATGAAGTTCGTCCCTATCGGCATGACTTGACAAATAGTGACGGCTAAAACTTTAACACGGTAAGCTAATACCACTAAGCAGGCAAGCTAAAGAAGGCCAACTCTTGAAGGGACATAAGGTAAAAAATGGATATTTGCAAAACTACTTCCACTGTTGTCACAAATTCTCCTTTTCAAGCGTTTTAGCTAACACACTCAACACCCAAAGAAAATTCACGTGCATTTGAGCATCGTACTAAAATACCCTCCACTCCCTCTCATTGAGAGGAGGCCTGTGTCCCAGCAGTGGGAACATTATTGGCTGTTTATGGATGATTATGGATTAAAATACACGAGCGGCAAGTTGTCGATGGCAACTGCCAACGCATCGACGGCGGCCGTCGACAAGTTTCGACGGCTGCAGTTATCTGTGCCGTTGGCGCTTGACGCTCGTGTGTATCAGCACTAAAGAATATAATATTATGAAGCTTCTAATAGTGTAGTAACACGGTGAACATTTAAAGAGTTAGCAAAATACCTGTTTGAAAATACTGCCCTAATGCCTTATATTTAACTAGCTGAGCCCTGCGGTTTCACCCGCGTAAATGTCGATCCCGTGGGAATATCAGGATAAAAAGTAGCCTATATGTTAATACAGGGTGTCAGCTACCTCCATACAAAATTTTATCAAAATTTTTTGCTAAGTAATAATTTGGCAAATGAAATTATGCGGAAAATTGTTTGGGAAGTGATAATTTGCCAATTTCTTTTTGGTGAAACAAGGGAGACCCCCTACATACATATAAACAAACAAACAAATTTTACTTCTTTATAATATTAGTGTAGATGAAAATCTTCAAAAAGTGCCTCTTATTCTTGATGTCAAGAGAATTTACGCCTTCTAAAACTTTGCGTTTTGACTTAACGGTTTATGCGTTGCGTATGGTACAGAATGAGCCTTCTGTAAAATTTCTCAGAGTTTTGAAAATGTTTCAAACTCACCTATTACGCAACTCACATAGATTATTCATAACATTTATTTAAAGCGTTTGTATTGATTTAGGCTTAAATGTTACCGATTTTGTACTCATTCGTTATAGTTTGAGCTTCGGGAATTTGAGTTAGCGTTAATTATATTTTGTTTTAACTAATGAATGATTAATTTATTTAATTAGAGAATGTAATTATTCGTCTCGTTAACTTGATGTTTTTGGTGACGTCATTACGACCAGAGTAGTTGTGACGTGAACATCGATTTTACAAACCCGACCCCAACATAGTTGGTAAAAGGCTAGGCAGATGATGATGATAAAACGAAAACGCGAAACCGTATCCGTGCGTTTTAATGTCTCCAAACTGTGTTTTATTAGTTTTGTGTATATGAAAGGCTTGTTAAATATTTAAGGGATCGTATTGAATATGGTACAGTATTATATTAATTCAACATAGTGTTTCTAGAATTCTGGGACATCTTAAAGTTGCCTGGCAGGCGCTGTGTGTAAGACAGCCTTTTACAAACGTGCCACTTTAAAACTCAACTCAACCAGTACGGCGCGTACGTGTTCCACGCGCGCCTCAAAGAGATGTCAGCAATAGAGAAGGGGCCCCCTAGGGCCGAAGCCTACCGGGGCAGCGGGATTGTCCGAAAGGGTTACCGCTACCCCGGAACATAAAGGGCTAAGGAAGGAACACGGGTGGGTTTTAATCAGTAAGAGTCTGACACTCCCTTCCGCTCCGCCCAGAGCGGGAGGGGTCATTTGATGATTACCCACCCAAAAAAAAAAAAGGTATGCTAGAATTCTAGAAACACTATGTTGAATTAATATAATCCTGTACCATATTCAATACGATACCTTAAATACATGGGGCACACTAAAAGTTTTGCACTTCTAGCTAATCGGAACTATTTGAATTTCGAATGTTATATTTTTTTAAACGTTGCAACCTTCTTAGTAATAAAAAAAAACAATTGGCGGGAAATCATTTGTCAATTGTTTTTTATCACACATCAAAGTTCTACGTACGCAACGAAAATGGAATTAAGTCGAAAAGATTTTAGAGCGATGATTTTTTATGATTTTAAAAGTTCTCTCTCTCCGCAAGACTGTGCCGCTCGTCTTCAAAATGCTTTTGGGAGAGAAGCACCTTGTTTGGGCACCGTGAGGCGATGGTTTGCTGAATTTGAGAGAGGTCGAGTTTCTTTACATGACGAATTTCGTGAAGGGCGGCCTTCAACTGCCGTCAACGAAAATAATGTGGCTACTGTTAAGCGGCTAATTGAAGAAAACCCTCGGATTTCCTATGAGACAATTCGAGGACTATTGGGGATTGGTATGAGCCAAATTCAAAAAATTTTACACGAAGAATTGAAAGCTCGGAAACTTTGTTGTCGTTGGCTCCCTCATAAACTGACAGCGGAGCAGAAGCGGGCTCGCGTGGAATGGTGCTCACAGATGCTACTGAAGTACGACCACGGATATTCTAATGCTGTTTATGACATTGTTACAGGAGACGAAACGTGGATTTATTGTTTTGAACCCGAAAAAAAAACAGCAATCTTGTGAATGGGTGTTTGAAAATGAGAACAGGCCAACAAAAGTAAGGCAGGCGAAAAACGTTGGTAAAAAAATGATCGCGTTTTTTTTCTCAGCTACGGGTCCTATCTGTACAATTCCAATTGAAGATCAAAAGAGTGTTAATGCCGAGTGGTATTCTACCATTTGTTTACCCGGGGTGTTAGAAAAAGTTCGCGAAAGAAGATCCAAAAGCCGCGTTCTCCTACATCATGACAACGCTTCTTCACACACAGCCAACAAATCAAAGTCATTTTTAGTTTCCGAAAAAGTACAACCCGTCACCCATCCTGCGCATAGCCCCGACCTAGCACCCCGTGATTTTTGTATTTTCCCCAAAATCAAAGTTTTGATGAGAGGTTTCACTTTTACCAACTCCGAAGAGGCAGTGATAGCGTTCAATCAACACGTAGAAAACATGCCTTCAGATCTGTGGTCCTCCTGTTTTAAAAAATGGTTCGATCGCATGAAAAAATGTTTAAAATGTAAAGGAGAGTATTTTGAAAAGCAATAAACATAAAATTTTGGTTATAACATGTTGTTTTTTTAAGTTACGCAAAACTTATAGTGTGACCTACGTATTACAAACAAGCCTTTCATATACACAAAACTAATAAAACACAGTTACAACTCAACTCAACCAGGGACTTGTGGTGACTACTGTTCACTCCAAAACTCCTGTTTTATGAGAGAGGGTGTAAGTGTGAAGTACCAGGCATTCCCTAGACAGTAACTCATTACGATTTAGAACAAATCGGGTCCTGGATGGGTATAACGTTGGGTAAACGTGTGCTGGAATGGAAACTTGCTACCGTATTTTGGGTTCAACGTCCGTCTTAAATGTGATTTGGATTGGAGCTTTTCATAGTTGCCTAAAATAATCGTCTGCTAACTTAATTGTTGGGTTTATTGTCAGAAGGTGTAAAGGGAGACTTAATCTCCCGCGGACAACTACACAGTGCAAACAGTCGTCGAAATTCTGGCCCTTGTTAAAAGACAAAGTAGTTACGCTTGCTGCGGTTGGTCCGTGGATAGGTGACCATCTTTACATACCAAGACCCATCCGCGCCTCGGAGAGCACGTTAAGCCGTTGGTCCCGGCTGTCGTTCGAAAATCTTTGACAGTCGTTATGGGTTGTCAGAAACCCGAAAGTCTGACAACCAGTCTTAACAAGGGGTATCGTATTACCTAGTAATTGGGTTGTGGAGGTCAGATAGGCAGTCGCTCCATGTAAAATACTGGTATTTAGTTGCATCCGGTTAGACTGGAAACCGACCCCAACAATGTTGGGAAAAGGCTTGGCAGATGATGATGATGATGATGTTAAATGACAAACTGGTCTTGGGACCAAGGTCTTCTTTCCAGCGAAAGCACTAGAAAGTGGCGTTTTGGGGGACTGTCTTATGTAATTTTGACGTTCGAAAAGTTCCGACTCTCAGCCTAATTTGAATAAATAACTTTTTGATTTTGAAGGCATGCTTCATAATTTGAATAAATGACTTTTTGATTTTGAAGGCATGCTTCAAAGTTTGAATAAATGACTTTTTGATTTTGAAGGCATGCTTCAACATTTGAATAAATGACTTTTAGATTTTGAAGGCATGCTTCAAAACTGAATAGTACACTGAACTGTTGCATTTCTACCAAGGAATCTTATATCTTCTTTACGTGTCCTGAAAAAATAAAGGGAGTTTTAAAAAAAAACGGAACGCTAAAAATAAAATAACTGTACGTGTGCGTGTGCACTTGGCCGGTTTTTTCTTAAAAATAGAGCTGCTTTTTAAAAAATATTTCGATTTCGCTTAGTAATATATGTATGTAGGTACATATGTAACGAACATTTATTACTTACGTAATTGTAGACTTGTACTTTTTATAGCCCATATAATGCTCAACCATTACTCCTGAGTTTATAAGCTATAAACATTGTTCCAAAGGCCTCAAATTATTGAGATGGAAGATATAAGTAGAATAAAATCTTTATTTATACGAATTTTAAGAGGGTTCTGAAAACTCCATTTAAAGAAGACTGTGGTAATGACGTGTTTTCGATTAAAACGTCAGTATGATAAGGCCACAAGTTTGAGTTTTTATTTATTCATAGTGTCAATTTTTATTTACCATTTTACGTTTAAGGAAATATACTGTAATTTCTTGCATACTTTTATCTCGTCTTAAAACAAACTAGGATCCCTGTTATTTCCCTTGGGTAAAACGCGACCTATTTCAAAGTTACGTCAAAGGTATACGGGGCCTAAAACCATAGAAAAAACAAATAAGAAAGCCAACTCGAGCCCCGAGCGAGCGATAATAGCCTAAACACGTAGGGCTGTCACTTATAGCTTATTCAATCGTCAAAAATGCATAATCAATCTCTAATCAAAACAATTTTCCCCGTAGGGTAAGCATCAAGCCTCTTTAATACAAAGTTTTTTTTAAATATTTTTTCCACATAAACCAGGAGCTGACTACATTTTTTTCAGGTAATGAAAAAAATGTCATGTTATCTGTTTAGTTATTTGGAAAAAATACGATCGAAATAATGATTGTATAAACGTGGTATTACTGAATCATGTAAATTCAAATAAAATAAAATTATTATTAAATTGTATTTTTTACACTATGAAGTATTTTTTACTTTTTTCATTTACCATGAAAATTATAATCAAGCGCGGGCGGTACTACGTACGGCGCGGCGTGGCGTAGCTACGACTGGCGCACCTTTAGCAGCGATAAATTTTGTCAGTGTGTGCGTGCGACAACGCATACGTACGAGCGCGCTCTCGTAGAAACCGTGTACGGTACGTATGTATGAAGATATCCTACTCATTTGTATTTACTCTGCTAAAACTATCTATCTATCATAATAACAAACAGTATTATTATAATCTTACTGTCTTTTTGTACCATGACGTCCTTAAAATAAGCTTATTTTACATTCTTGAAACAAAGTCGTTTTCTTCGCAGTTTTGGTGACGTCACCTCCAAAAGTTTATTCAATTCGTACCACGACGTGACATTTGACAGCACGCAATAAGTATTGTTCTAACGTCAAATTTAACAATCTTATACTCGTTAAAGTTACTCGGACGCGCCGGATTTGTTATTGCTTTGCAAATTTCTATAATAAAAAAGTTTGTCGTTTAATATAAAGTATGTAAAATGTAGATATTTACGTAAACTTGTCAAATGAATTGTGTTTCTGGCGATTTTAATACCTACAGCCGGTCGATTCTGTAAAAATCTCACCGTGATAACTTAGGTGAAGTGAGTTTGTTTTTGCTAGGAATTGACACAATTGACAGCTCACTCCACGCTCATTTCACCTAAGTTTTCACGGTGAGATTTTTACAGAATAGCACCGCAGGAGTAAGCAATAATTTCTTATTTGATTCTAGATGGCGAATGTATTATGAAATATTTGAGGTTTTGGAAGCTGATAACGCACCAGCCAAATATTACACGAAAGCGGCGTCGTACGCAGCTACGTGGAGAATGTGACCCATTTGATTTAGACGACGCGGAGTTTATTAAATGGTACAGACTCACAAAGGAGTTAGCAAAAAAACCAGTGTGATGAGTTGAGACCACTGATGAAAAACCCTAAAAGATCTATTGACTTGTCTCTAGAGACGAAGGTAAATATCATAAATTTGTACTGCAAATAACACATTAAAGCAGTATAATATGTACCATGTAACCAACTTTGGCTCTACTGTATTTTAACACCCGCACGTCCGAAGCTTCAAAATTTTACAGCGTAAACATGTCATAATGTAAAACACTTTCGCAAAATCTCAGACTGCGCCAACGCCTAGTTTTCAGAAATAAAATCCTAAAGTCTCTGAAAATTCAGCTTATCTACATAAAAATATTGACATTTTACCATAGATAATGTACGAATTTCACTCTTAAGTTGTTCCGTTATACGTTCAGTGACAGCAAATTTTTTTTTTTTTTTTTTTTTGTATAAATATTGTAGTTTTTAATTTATTTTAATTAGCTACTTCCGCAATTAACTCAATTATGAAGCAAATAAATTAATAATATAATTAGGACACCGCATAAGGGTGCTTGCGCGGACTTGATGAAATGCTCTTTAATTAAACCAAATTTAAAAAGACTACATAGAGAATACGGTTTTTATAAAGACCGCAAAATAATCTATTCGCCTGAGTTCAAAATCTTCTCTGGTGCGAACATAACCCAGAATGTAATACCTACTCGAGAAAATTACCTAAATTAATTTGTGTAACTAAACGTTGATCTCTAAATTGATGCTTTCAGATCAACAATGAGTCTAAGAGGCCCTTAGACGTTCCCCTAAGCCCCTTTTATGGTGCGTGATAAAACATTGTTGCTTCAAAGTGAGCATACTGGGAAGATTTTAAGTCGTTTCGTACGTAAAGTTTATGTGAGGGCTTCATTAAGTAGATCATGTCAAAGTGTGGATTATTGTTGAGTCGACGTTGTTATGGAGCTTTGTTGTTTGTTCAAGATGTTAATTTGCTTTATGGTTTTAAAAGGTCGGGTTTTAAAATTAGGTCGGAGATCGGTTTGGTGTTTAAATTATAAGAAACTAGCTTCTGCCCGCGACTTCGTCCGCGTGAAATTTCACCCTCTTAAGGGTGGAATTTCGAAAAACCCTTTCTTAGTGGATACCTACTCTTCACAAAGAACACACCCTCCAAATTTCATGTCTCTAGGAGCAGCGGTTTAGACTGTGCGTTGATATATCAACAATCAGTCAGTTTATCATTTTATATATATAGATAGACTAGCAGTGCCCCGCGGTTTCACCCGCAAAAGTGTCGATCCCGTGGGAATATTGGGATAAAAACTATCCTATGTCCTTTCCCGGGACTCAAACTATCTCTATACCAAATTTCATCTAAATCGGTTCAGCGGTTTAAGCGGTAAGAGGTAACAGACAGACACGCTTTCGCTTATATTAGTATGGATGTTACCCAGTGATAGGTAGGTTGTTAGATAATAATTTAGTATAATATCTACATGAATACATGAACTCCACCTTCGTCCCATTGGGAAATACAATCTATATATATAAAATGGTAAACTGACTGATTGTTGATATATCAACGCACAGTCTAAACCGCTGCTCCTAGAGACATGAAATTTGGAGGGTGTGTTCTTTGTGAAGAGTAGGTATCAACTAAGAAAGGGTTTTTCGAAATTCCACCCCTAAGAGGGTGAAATTTTACGCGGACGAAGTCGCGGGCAGAAGCTAGTTTAGTATAAGTGTTTTATTCAAGTAAATAATACGCTAAATTCAGGAGCTGTAGGAGATTTTTGTAACAAAACAACGGTAGGGTAAATTTTTGTAAATTATGATTGAAACAGGTTGATATAAAATAAACATAGCACCTCCTGCATTAGCGCCGTCACGGGTACCATCAATGTTAATAATTATAAAGACTTTAAAAAAAAACAACGATATTACAGCTTTCACAGGTATCATTAATCTTTCTTGTCTATTAACGGTCCGTTTTAGCAATGAAATACGCTTTTATTACTAAGCAAAACAATTTGTTTTTCGGAAATAAAATCAAGAATTACCTGGTTGCTATGATTGCCATCTTCTATTGATAGTTTATACTTTTTTTTTGTTATGGATAAGGGGTGAGGGTGGTCCCATATACGTTTTATTAACTTTGCTAGGGTAGTTTTTGAGTTAGCTTCAATAATACGAATTTATTCCACTTAGTTTATATTGATGAAGTTTTAATAACTTCCTGTCACTGATATTTACACAGCAAGTAGTAGTTTTTGCCGGGTCAGCGGGATTGTCCGAAAGGGTTACCGCTGGCCCGGAACATAAAGGGCTAAGGAAGGAACACGGGTGGGTTTTAGTCAGTAAGAGTCTGACACTCCCTTCCGCTCCACCCAGAGCGGGAGGGGTCATTTGATGATTTCCAATCCGCAAAAAAAAAAAAAAAAAGTAGTGATACTTATATGAATTTGTGTGGAGAAGGTACAACTAAAAAGTGAAAAATAAAAACTTTTTTACAAATAAATAAAAAAGGATTTTAATTAGGTATGTAATTTTTAGGATTCCGTACCTCAAAATGAAACTCGTAGTATCTTATAGGATCACTTCGTTGTCCATCCGTCCGTCCGTCTTTCAGTCTGTCAAGGCCCTTTTTCTCAGAAATGCGTAGAATTATCAAGTTAAAATTAATATCCTATACGTAAGTCTGCCGTCCCTTGGAGCAACCACCAGTATTACCAAGGAGTATTGTGTTATCCAGTAACTGGGTTATGGAGGGCAGATAGGCAGTCGCTCCATGTAAAATACTGGTATTCAGCTGCAACCGGTTATACTGGAAGCCGACCCCAACAGTTGGGAAAAGGCTAGGCAGAAGATGATAATCAGCCTGCAGAAAATGCAGGCCATTCAGCTGGATTCTCGGTAACTCTCATCTAACTGCTACCAGCCACCCTTCGAAGATCGTCGCTCCCCTAGCCTGAGGGCGTCCTAGGACAAGTCAATATAACTAAGTAATATTAGATTTTACTTCGTAATCCAAATAACATTTTCGCAAACATTGTTACTGAAACAATGTTTGCGTATATTATTTAGATAAGGTATAGTAATATGATAAGGTATTAGCTATATTTCAAACTAGAATGTATGTAGATAAACGTTTCAAAGCCAATAAACTCATGTAAAATTTAAAACTATTATAATAACAGATTAGTTCAACCAAATGTAATTTGCATTTTAATCCGAGCGAATGGAAAACGTACCTATTTTGATTGGCAAAATGTACCATTTGGGAATAACTTTCATTTTGCATGAATGGTCACCTTACAACATTCCATAGTTTGAATTTTAAGTTGATTTGTTCAGCGATGCATTGTTCTGTATGTTAAATTAGTAGAGAGCATGTAATAAAAAATAATAATAATTATGTTAATATGTAATACATTTTAGTTTTCCGATTATTTAAAATTAACTCTTACTAATTCGTAGGTTTAGTCTGAAATCGACCTTTGGTTACACTCGAAAATACAAATAACTATCGCATCACTGAAACACTGTTATGTGCAATTTTTTAAAACCGTAAGTTTTGGTTTTAATTCAATTGCGACAGCCTCATTAGGACTTACGAAATCAAAACTAACAAATTAACCAGGACACTTGTGAGTAAAAGAAACTATGAATACGATTACCAACTAACAATTACTTAACCCAATACAATTATTAATTAGTAGCTTTTGCCTGCGGCTTCGCCCGCATAGAGGTCGATAATTATACCACGGGACCGTATTATCGGGATACAATGTGTTAATCCAGGTTATAAACTATCTGTGTGCTAAATTTCATCCAAATCCGTTTAGATTTTTTTGCGTGATTGAGTAGCAATCATCCAAACTTTCACATATATATGTATAATATAGTAGGATGACACGTCTAACAAATCCATTCTAATATTATAAATTCGAAAGTAAATCTGTCTGGCTGTCTGTATGTTACCTTTTCACGCCTAAACCACTGAATGGATTTCGATAAAATTTGGCAGAGAGATAGACTGCATCCCGGGGAAGCATATAGGTTAGTTTTTATCCCGATATTCCTACGGGATCGATACTTATGCGCGTGAAACCGCGGGACGCTGCTTATTTGCTTTCTTTCTAACGACCCTAACAACTTAACTAAAATAAAAAAAAACCGTCAAGCGTATTTAAATCAATGAACGAGAAAGCGAGCAACGAAAAGCAGCATAATACAGTGAATCCTCACGATTTAATCAGTTTCAAAGGTCAAAAGGTAAATTAACTCTGCTAATTTGGGCCAAAGTGAAAAGCATTTTTGTTTCAAATAAGCGAAATACTTTCTAAAGTAGTCTCCTTAACGTAAGTCTGTTCATTTGCTGATGTTTTTTGGAACTTTGATGTTGAATACATTAAACAACATTGTTGGATTCAGAAAGGTCAGGTGATTAGTACTCGCAACCGTATAAATATAAATACCGCAATGTGTGGTATGACCAGGATAGCTATTCACAACCATCCGACAGGCTATCTGTGAAACTTTTTAGTTGACAACTCATTTCAAATTGATATTCGAACATGTGTATTTTTTTATAATGACTTACTGTCACTCTTGTGAAAAACTTTCTGTACAAACAACGTTTTTGCTTCCATATCCTAGCCATCTAGTTTATTGCATCAGAAGGTTATGGGCCCAGGAACAAAATTTTCCATCAAGAACCTCTGCGGTCTAGATGACTACTCTACGTGGAAATTCACAATGATAATTTTAATTTCGGAAGTCGGTGTCTTTGGTTCCGCATTTTCGTTTAATGACACCGACTTCCGAAATTAAAATTATTTTTCAATTTGCAGTGTATTTTTTGGAAGTCGGTTGTTTTTTTTTTTGTAAAAAGTTTTTATTTTTCACTTTTTAGTGGGTCAGTTTGTAATTACAAGCTTTTTTTTATTTAAGTTACAATAGCCTAATGTCAACGGCTCATCACATGTTACAAAATATTGCTTTTCCCGATGCTGGGACGTTTATTATTGAGGAGTTCTCCTGGTAAGAGCCAGGAGAACTCCTCAACAACCACTCACCATACGCATTGTAACGAGCATAAATTGCTTAGCAACCATATTAAAGTAATCCAATTGCGATTCGTGAAATATTTGTCATTGAGTAGTTCCGATGGCCATCTGTGGTCTTCATCATCAGCTCCACTTTACCAAATGATGATTTCCAAGAGCAAATGCTCAAGTTACTTTAATTATTGAGTAGGCCACACGACGAAAGAGCATTGCTAGAAATGACGCGATTACTTAACTTAAATTCGGTTTCAAATTGACGCATCAGCATGACTAGTAGGTAGAGGTCGTCCTATATAAAACTACAATCTTAATTATGTATTATTTTTGTACGAACTGAACATTTTGGCATATTGAACCGTATGAAGTAAGCCCAACAAAAGGTAACTGCTGTAAATCGTTGAGGAATTCCCTCGACTGTCTATGCTCTCCATCATCAGACCTGTAATGGCACTTATAACCTATATGGGTGCAAAGTTTTTATTTATTTATCACATGAAATGTTTCCTTTGCCATTACAGTTCTCATCAATATAAATGAATTAATTCCAAACACAAAGTAGCTACTGTAAACTGTTGAGGAGTTCCCTTAACTGTCCTTCGTCTTCATCATCAGACCCCGAATGACAGTCACAACCATGTAGGTGTAAAGTTCACATCAATACAAATTAATCAAGCCCAAACACAAGGTAACTGCTGTAAATCGTTGAGGAGTCCCCTCGACTGTCTTTCGGCTCCATCATCAGATCGACTCCAGACCTTCATTAAATTGTAGTGCTTTAAAATACCTAATGAAAAAATTAACAAACGCACTAGTCGCTCCTACGATTTTCGAATGTTCCCTTCGATTTCACTGGGATGCCATCATCAGATCCTGGTTTCCTTATCATGGGACCACCCTTGGCATATCTCCTTTCCAACGAAAAAAGAATAATCAAAATCGGTTCATAAACGACGAAGTTATCCGCGAACACACATAAAAAAAATATATACGGTCGAATTGAGAAACCTCCTCCTTTTTTGAAGTCGGTTAAAAATGATTCTCATACGAAAAAAGTTGTTCACATATACTTCAAAATACCCGGATTCCAAAGACTCCACCGCCATTGAGAAGGACCAAGATGCACTAGCTTTCATTTGTCTTCTTATGGAATCTACACTTTATGCGTATGTACAAGATTCAAAGCATGCCAAAGGTGCTTGGGATACTTCGATCAATAATAGTACTAGATGCCCGATAAGCGCTTCAAAAACGGCCCGAAAAATACGAGCACGAATACTTTTGTGCTATTATTTCAAATTAGTATGGTCCAATCATAGCCAATGTTAAAACGTCAAAATGGCTCAGTGCGCGTTCAAAAGTTGTGTAAATGTAAACACCAAGATTTTGGAAGGAATATCTTTTTTTCGGTAAGTCTTTATCATTAAATGTTTTTCATAAAATAGTAACACAGTTAAATAGTAAATATAAATCAATTAGCAAATATTATGATTGTTGGCCAATGTTTGCGACAACGCGCCAACTATTCTAACAAACATTGAAGCATTGAAATGTGATTCCAAGAACTACGTCTAATTCCAAATTCGAGTAAGTACGAAATTGTCAACAAAATGTTTTTAACCGTATTGCTTAGACGTTAAGTTTCATTTTAGAATAAATATTTTTGTACTTATTATAAAAATGACTTTTTATTTTCAAGTGACATTTTAAATTTATTGCTTCGATGACAGAAGGACTTAAATATGAATCATTTGCAATCGTAATTAAACTTTATGTTAGAGTGTTAAGGTTTATAATAGTCTGAAGTTGTTAATATTATTAAACTTTTTTCTATAGTTCGTAGTAAGAAGTATAAATGTTTATCTGTGTGCAAACGTGGCCACTTTAGCGACTTATTTTTGTTCCTAATCATTCATCTAGTACTATTATTGATCGAAGTTGGGATAGCTTAGCGAAAGCATTTCAGGACATCTCAGCATCCAAATAATTGCTGTTTAATTTAAAATTTAAGGAAAATTTATCCTAAATTTAAGAAAAAGTATGTCTCGAAAGCGTCACTATATATGTCTCACTCACACTTCAGCATGGAATGATTCTTCGTCTCGCTAAAACTAGAATCTTAGTTACGCTCAAGGCAAGCTTTAGTTACACTAAAATAATTTTTAGTAGATAAAAATATTCTTTTCAAAACTGGGATTCTTAAGAAATTTATTTTTTTACTGTAATCTAAGAAATAATGTAGCAAGTGCTATACCATTTTAGAATCCTTATTAAATGCGTCAACTTTTAAGGTTACTTGCCAAACTGGCGTAGTAAATTTTTTTTTCAGTACAGTAAGTTAAAGTTGGGCGAAGTATTAATTTTTCGTTCTTGGTTCGGATAAATATGACATTTTCTTAAAAATTTAAAACAACAGATTACACAAGCACTACTCAAGATTACACAAAAAAAAAGAAAATCTAAAAAAAGTAAAGATTTGTAGCTAAAGGAGCTAAAAAACCATCACAGAGTGTACATTTTTCGATAAAAAAAAAAAGAGGAAATAACTGTAATTTAAAAAATACATGACTAAGATTTTTTTTTATATTTTTCTGGTAACTACTATGATTTGTCCTATCACCCGATTCCGGCTTGACGTTGAGTTTTGGGACACCCTGTATAATACATTAGGTAATTATTCTTATGTACGAAGCTATATGCGTAAATGTACTGCATCTCCGGCATTTCTATGCGAATTTTGATGAATCTTCTAGTCGGTGTCTTCAAATCTTTATTATCTTCGTGTTACCCACATGAATAGAATAGAATAGAATGCATTTATTTGTCAGAATACCTATTGTACAAAGTTGTTATGTGCATTTAGCCTGCATTATGTATTACGATCATAATATTCTGCCGTTTCCGGCGTACAAATATGGTTTGTAAAATTTTGAGTCATCATTACATTTAAATTAAACTATAGTACTTAGAATTATAATTACAAATAAATTAAATATATTGAACAATAGTTGTAAAAGAGATTAATTATATAAGTCAAAATTAAATAAGGTCAAGGAGATAAAATATGATTTATAGGCAATAATGTTAAATATTTAGGTTAATTTTTCATTCATAAAATCTTCAGTCGAGTATTAGCACTTGCTTAAAAGAAAATTAAATAATTTACATTTAAATGTTCTGTGGCTGAGAGTTGGGTAGTAATCCTTATAGTTAACAGATGTAGAAACCACGCGTTTGGTCTACTTTAGTTCCATCCACAACCTTATCTCATTATGCCTTATTTTACTATGACGTCGGGCTGCTGACAGTGAATCCATTTTTATTTGTAAAAGAGAGCTGTCAGAGCCATTTACAATCTACGCCGCCGCGAATCTCTTAGGGATTTATGAATATACCTTGCCAATTCAACTATGAAAATATTATGTATGTAAGAAAAAATCTACATCATTTTAATAAAATAAGTGGCAGTCGTAATTTTAATACTAGAACATACATCTTTTATGAGGTACTGTGTTCAATTTTAACAAAACAACAAAATACCTTGTGATATTTTGCAATTAAATGAAAGAAAATTTAAAACTCAATATAGAAGTACACTTTGTAAACAAGCATATTACTAGTTAGAGGATTATATCCAAGATCAGCATCATAATCTAGAGTCTAGACAAAATCAAACGGGTTGCTTAAATTTAATTGTATAATTTATACTTTTTATTACATTGATTTTACTACTTGTTAAAATTTTAGGAAAACTTTTACAATATTTGTAAATATGTGAGCACCGTGTACCTATCACATCATTAATTTACCTGTTATTGCTTTGTTTTAAATTATTTTCACCTTTTATGGATAGTAATTTTATTTTAGGTATATAATTAATGAAAAATGTTTTAAAGGAATAACAGTGGTGTTTCTTGCCCATTCTTCTCCATGGGAACCTTTGTCTTTTCTTCCTTAGGACTTTTTGGAAGGGGCGACTAGAATCAATTCTATTTTTTGTAAATTTTGACATTCAAAAGTGCCTTTTATGGGCCTATTTGAAATAAATGATTTGACTTTGACTTTGAGCTTCATGTAGAGGTAGCCGTTTATCCCCTCACACTGTTTGGTTATTTGGGCTGTGTCGTAATATTCATGACACTTAAAGATCACGTAGGTGTTGTGACCATTAAATTGTGATGAAGCAATATACAAAATGTTCAATCCTTAAACTTTTTGAGTACGAGGCTTTTCCTTACTGTGTATTTCATGTCTTTTTTGTAGTGTTTTGTTTCTGCAGAATAAACAATATTTATTTATTTCTCTTTCTGTACGTACAACGCACTTTCTACCTAATGCTTTAAGAAATATAGGCGTAAGCCGTACGCAAAATACGCACTTGGACATGGAATTGCGGACACCAGTCCGTCTTATTACTACTGCATACAGGCAAGATAAACATACCTACCAGTTCAAATACCCTACTTAAACACACAAATCCAGGTAGCATCTACACTAGTTATACAGACATAGTGACATCATGCGGTTTCGATGGGATGCCTGTGTAAACCTCATACATACCGCGGTTACAGTGTGACCAGTCGAGTGAATAGCTTCATACCGAATGATTTAGAGGTCAGGCAGGGATGCAACATGTTTGGGAATGTAAATTGTAGTTTATTTGATCTTTTGATTATGAGGTGGATAGGTTTTTATTTTTAGTGTAATCAAGTGCGAATAAATGCTTTTTTTAGGGTTGTAAGATCATTTCGTTGTCCGTCTGTCAATACCCTTTTTCTTTAGGAACGCGTGGAGTTATCAAGTTGAAATTAATACCAAATACTCAGGGCTGCAATTCCTTGAAGCAGTGAAGACATTAAACTTCTAAGTCAACGCAATCAAAAGATATATAACAAGTCATCATCTGGCTAGCTTTTTCCCAACTATGTTGGGGTCGGCTTCCAGTCTAACCGGATGCAGCTTAATACCAGTATTTTACATGAAGCGACTGCCTATCTGACCTCCACAACCCAGTTACTGGGTGATACGATACCGCTTGGTAAGACTGGTTATCAGACTTTCAAGGCTTCTGACTACCCGTAACGACTGTCAAACATCCACGAATGACAGCCGGCACCCACGGATTAACGTGTTTTCCGAGGCACGGAGGGGTCTCGGTATGTAAAGATGGTCACCCATCCACAGACCAACCGCAGCAAGCGTAGCTTAAGCTGATCGATCGACCTGTGCGGCTGTTATTATTTAGCCACGGGCCCCTCTTATAAAGATATATCACAAGTAAAGGAAAAAATCTGAAAACCGTAAATTTGTTCGGATCCCTCGGTGCACGAGTCCGAATTGCAGTTTACCGGATTTTTAAAATTTGCTTGTACTGCGGACAACTTGGACAACTTCGCATACCTAATTATGCTTAGGCAGTCTGGAAAAAGTCTTAGCCAAAAGAGAAGTCTAGTTTATATGATTATGATGTGAATGGGTTTTTAGTCGAATCAAGAGCAATTAAATGGGATTAAAAAATTTTATTTTTTCATTTGAAAGCCCAATTCTTAAGAAAGGTCTATTTAGCATCACGCTACAATCTTTAAGGTGCTAGTAGTCGATATTTTTTCCATACAAATTTCGGGAGAGTATTACTCCACTTTTTGACATTGTGCATCCAAAGTTAAACATGATATCGTTTTGGCTTATTATTAATTTTGTCTGTACGGAAACAGAATAGTAAAATAAAAAACCATTAAAAAGTTATGTGCCAAGAAAGATTCGTTTTTCTTGCTATTTTTTTTTATAGGTTTCCCTCGATTTCCATGGGATCCTCTCATCAGATTCCAACTTGATGGCAATGGTGGTCCCATTGCCATTAATCTCGAGAGTATACCCTTACAAACAAAAAATAAATATGTCCACAATTGACAGAGAAATCGGTGAACAAACGTAAAAAAAAAACATACATAAAGTCGAACATTATAACCCTTCTTTTAGGAAGCCGGTTAAAAATTAGTAGTTTGAACTATAATTAATTTTTTGATGATATAAATGGGTTTTATAATCTTATCAAGAGCCAATGAATCATATTATTAGATACTAGCTTCCGCCCGCGGCTTCGCCCGCGAGGTATGTCGATAAAAAACTATCCTATGTCCTTCCCCGGGATGCAATCTATCTCTCTGCCAAATTTAATCGAAATCCGTTCAGTGGTTTAGGCGTGAAAAGGTAACATACAGACAGACAGATAGTTACTTTTGAATTTATAATATTAGTATGGATTAGCTTGCATTACGGACAGTTTGGTAGGTATTAACATAGGGTATTAATAGAACAATTCCGCATGACTATTAAGCTAAGGCAGTCTGAAAAAATCTTTTAAAAAAGCTATCATTGTTTGATGTTTCCTGGGCTGGAAATAAGTAATGAAAATAACTATATAACTAATCCATTTGATTAATTAAGGGCGATTTTTCCAACGCCAGATAACTTTATCGGAGGAATAATTTTTGACAGTTCTTCCGTACAAAAATGTCAGACGTCAATTTTATTCCATGAATAAAAATTATCGGTCGATTGAAAAATCAGCCCTTAGTCTTTCAACATACAAATTACATAAGAAAAAGATAAATCTTCAGAATCAAGATGTCTTTGCAAACTTTAAACACAAATCGAACTTGTGAGTACCCAAAAAGATGGGGCATAACTTTAAAAAAACCCAATCACCATAACTTCTGGGGAACCTTTCGGTTCCAAATATTCAAACACTTTATTTTCCTGGTCAGGCAATAAATAAAGGAAAAGTTTTTTTTTGTCATGAAATATTACAAAGATCCGATTCGCTTTGGCGCCTGTCGATTTCAGCTGGCTTCTTTGAATGGAATAAGGGACCTTTTATATAGGAGATGGGAAACGCGCGATTATTGCTAGTGACATAGGTACGCCAAAGGTTTTATTTTAAAACCGGAGATAGCGATGACAAGGATCGTCCAAATAGTCTTTTCCTAACTTGGCTTGGGTTGGTTTCTAGCCACACCTGGTATAAAACCGCCCATTGTGTCACCCTATGTAAAACTACGATTATATCAATAATTATATCATAATAATTTGATTATAACATAATAAAGAGTACTCCATTCTATTCTATAAATTCTGACGTTAGTTATGTATCCATGAGGGTTATTTTTTTAATAAATTGAATATAAAAAAGAGAGAAAAATAAGAATAAAAAGTTTCGAAAGAATATTCTATCAATATATAAAATTGAGAAAGGCTTCCTAGAAATAGCTAAACGTCGTTATTTATTAGACAATTAATTCAAATAAATAAACGGATTGATATGTATCACTACCCCATTTCCCAAGGCAGATGGCAACTATGACAATCTTACCACACTCGTCTTTTTACAATTATTTTACAGAACTGGCAGTCTCATGTCAGTTGAGATCGTGTACCTACTTACCTCTTTTATACTAAAACCCGACATTAAAATAAAGGAAAATGTTTACCCAACAATATGTATGAATTAAGGTTTTGTCCAGAAAGGGGTTTAGTTATGATCCTGACCCTTTCCTAAGCGGACTAGATACACAAAAAATAAATCCGAATAAACAAATAATGGCGGCTTAAATTTGCCTTTTGGGCTTTGTAAAGTGATATAAAACCGGTTTTTGGAAAATAAATTCGGTAGCTATTATTTAAAGTAAAATTATATTTATTACATTCGTTTTTGGGAGGTGTAAAGGTAGTGCTAGAATAATCCTTTAAGTAATTGCAGTTCGTTTAGACTGTCTTTACCAGAATCATAGGAAAAGGTTGTATTGTCACTGAAGCAGGAGCAAGCTTCCACGGATATGGTCACGAAGCTAGAATTATAAACAATCTGTCGGGATTTGTGAAAATTACTCAGTGATATTTGGTATATTAAACAGGAGACTCTCAAACTCCTATCCTTTTCATAAAAATATAATTTATTCAAATAAACGTATAGAAAAGTACTAGAAGCTTCCAGTTTAAAATGAAAATGAAAAGCATTTTTCCCATGACACCTCTTCACCTTTATTGGCCTTTCCTAAAGGTAAATCTCTTACCACAAAATTTTAAAAACCTTTCCACGTGGAACATAAAAGTCATTCCTTATGATTACAGCAGACATAAGAAGAAATAAAAAAGGCATACAGAATAATGGCGGACATTAGCAAGATGACGCGTAATGGCGCTTTTAAGGCGTACGTGTCTTGGAATTACAAGCGTGCATATTTATATCCACTTTTATCTTCATTTTTGTGAAAATAACACGAGGAGTGAAGATTTTTTGAAGAAAATTTTAGAATTATTTGAAGAGTAAAAGGTCAAACCAAGTTTCAAATGAGAAGTGGTGGTCCAGTGGTATCGACCCTGACTAAGGAGTTGTAGGTCGTGAGTTAGAACCCAGGCAGGCGCTTTACTTTGTGTAAATAATTTCATCACCACTGCTCTCAAAACGGTGAAAGAAAACATCGTGAGGAAACCGGCATGTCCTAGAACCAAAAATTCGAAGACGTCACATCCCCCACTGGTCACTGGGCCCACTGGGCTGTGTCCCAGCAGTGGGAATATTATAGGCTGATGATGTAGTTTTAAAATTATTTTCTTAAAAACAAACTTAGTTAAGTACTTTCGAAATTGATTTTAAAGGTAGAGAGGTACATATAGAGAAGAAAAATTTCGTAAACAAATCTGTTTCTTTCCAAACTTTACGGTCTGAAATGACTTTATGTATAAGCGATATCACTAAACATGGTGAAAATCTGAATATAAAAATGGTTATTAAGGATAATATTTACATAATCTATGGTAATATTTAAAATAATAATATGTACATTTATATGCAAAAATAAGCAAAATAATTATTGGGCATCAAAAAATTCGTCCGCATCGCTGTCAACAGGAACAGTGCTCAAAAGGCTGGCAGCATTGCCACGTTGTATGGCGATGCTAATTCTTTGGCCAAGAAATAGGCCAGCCCTCTGGTCACGTGAAGAGTCGACTAACCGCTTAGCGATATCTCGAAAAATCAAACTAAAAATGGTTATTGATGAATCTTTAATCAGTTGAAAGACGGAATTACAGAATCAATTAAAAAGACATTGTGTCTCGCGTGGATCCACGTTATGGCATACGAAAGGTTAAAGAGAAAACTCAAAAGATGGTTAATTTCATCGACCAGATTTCGTTTGATTGTCTACAATATTTGTGGCTACACGTTGATACAATGTTATGGAATAAAGAATGAAGACAATTATTAAATAAATCCTTGTCGATGTGTATATCTTTCTGAGTCTGTCTGTATGTTTCCTTATTTATATCAACTTTTATTGCTTTTTCTCTACGTTGGTGTACTACACATAAGTGAATAAAAGCGCAAAAAAATAAAAACATAATAGAAGCTTTTACATCGTTATGACGTCATTTGTTTTTGTATAAAAACGTAAGGTCTGTTTTCCATGCTAGACGGAGCTTTGTTGTTCGCCAAATATTTTGTCGTTTCTTGTACTTTTTGTTGATTCAGGGTTAGGGTTTTTGGATTAAAGGATTCTATAATTTATCAACGTTTTGTTAAGGCTTTTGACAATTACACCATTATAACTTACCAGAGCACGTAAATAACAAACAATAAACCAACTCAGATGCAAAGATTACCCAGTTTCCATTTAACTGTCACCTAAATAGGGATCTAAATTTGATCTAGACTGAAAACAATATACATTTCAGTCCATTTCACGGCTATAACAACGATAAGAAACTTTTAAATAATGACAAAGTGTCACTTGGTTTATTTATCTTAGCTTCTTTTGCTAAGATACATTTTGGATCCAAGATAGCGCTAGTGTGGCCTAAGGGACCAAGTTTTTATGAGACTATGGGCTTAGATAAAGCGGGCGCTGAGTAATGGCAATAGTTGGCATTGGCCCTTGTTGGCGTTGGCCCTTGTTGACGTTGGCCCTTGTTTGCGATGCTCTTTAAATACTCTTTAGTTGTGGGAACTTTTTATTGGCGTTGATCACTATGTGATTTTTCTCTAACATTATAGGACTGCTGCGTTGGTCTAGTGGACGCAAGCGCTATTACTGTGCATGAGTTCCTGGGTTAGGTAAAGTGTTAATAGGTTTTTCCATCTGGAATTTCTCAGTAGCAGCCCGTAGCCTGGACGTGTGCCCAGTTGATGGCAATAGGCTCGCATCCTATTACATGGGACTTAAACGGAACTGGTGAAATGTAGGTGAACTAATAGCTGCACCTCTGCCTAACCTTTTGGGAATACAGGCGTGGTGTTATGTAATTAATTGACTCAAATTTATGACCCCTTTTTAATAGTAAAACAGAGTAATTCCACAAGTCACATTTTGATCCTTCGAGCCGGATCTTGTTTACACGCCGCCACAGAAGGGATTCCTTACGAGGTCAAAGGCGCGACAGGAACAGAGGAAGGTGCTCGAGCGGTAACATATGAAAGCCCTAGGTATGGAGGCTGAAGCTAATGTGCATTGTGCGGTGACCGATGCGAATAGCAATACGAAACCAGATTTGTTGCTGCACGAATGCGCCTAAGAAGACATCTTACTCGTGCAACAGCAAAAGCTCTCAAAAATTGAGTAATTAAACAAATTATAGGTCACTTACGTTGTAGGTAATCCTAAGACTGATACAATGTGAAACATTTTGAAATCCATTGACGCTCCGGCGCGCGGCGCAGTATATGATATTTTCTATACATCATAATAGCAGGACATTATATTCCCATAATTGGTACATTGGTACGCGAAATAAGATATTCGCAAAACATAATAAACGCAAGACATCATAATTCTAAGCAGAATTTTGTTATTTTTGTGAATTTTTTTTGTTACTTGTAACAAAATATTTATTATTATTGTGAACATTCAAACAAAATAAAATCCTAGTAATTCCGTAATATTAATTTGAAACAAAAAAAACCGTATAAAGCATACCAGGATTTTTTTTTTTCGTACACAATCATTGACGATACTTTTTACTTTTGTGTTTTTGTCTATTGTTGTTTGACTTCTTTTCGTATCAGTGTAATATAAATTGTTCCTCTCTAATTTAACTTTTCGTATTTTTGCCTCTTTTATTAATAATGATATGAATTGAAACATAGTTGGCTTTTTTGGGATTTTAGTATTGATGCGGCGATGTCAACCCTCGACGCTGTTTGTCGTCCTATTTTTTTGGTCATAACAGCTTAAGAGGGCGCCGACCGCGAGGTGGCGCCCTCATCGTTTGTTTGGCTATTACGATGCGCTGATAATATCATATACTGCGCCAGAGCGATCACAAATTAGAATTAAATAAAAATTAACTCAATAGAAATCTGGAAAACAGACCCAAGAAATTTAGGTAATAAGTCAGGATGTCTGACGAACAGCCTCCGAGCGGTTCTTAAAAAAAGACTACTGCCATCTACCGACCAAGAAGTGTACTAAAAAGCAAGAAAATAAAATAGTTTAACTCAGTATCCACCTTTTGAAAACAAACTTCCTACAAGACCATTCTTTTTAGGGTTCCGTACCCAAAGGGTGAAAACGGTACCCTATTACTAAGTTTCCACTGTCCGTCTGTCTGTCTGTCATCAGGCCGTAATCTCATGAACCGTGATAGCTAGACAGTTGAAATTTTCACAGATGACGTATTTTTGTTGCCGCAATAACTACTAAAAACAGAATTAAATAAATATTTAAGGGGGCTCTCATACAACAAACGTGTTTTTTCGGCGTTTTGGCCTTGTGGTACGGAACCCTTCGTGTGCGAGTCCGACTCGCACTGGGCCAGTTTTTTACTTATGTTTATGCATTTACGGGTTGAAAATATAATAAATCAGGAAACCGTAACCATTTTTTAAAGCACATTCATTTCTTCGCTAACCTACAAGGAGCATTGGCATTCATGGTCATTGTTCCATACAGAAATTCCCGTATTACGGGCATTCTATTGGACTTTTCTCTCCCATATTTCATTATAATATACAGGGCGGGATCCCTTGGAATGATGTATTGTCGATATAAATTGCTTTCGTTTATCTTCGGAATTCCGAGACTGTTAGTTATCGCGCCTGGTGGACTGACTTCAGTTGAATAGCTGAGCTAATTCCGATGCCAAGGTTAATAGGGTAAGAAAGACTACTACTAATGTACTCTAATATTGAATGTGAGTTTCACTTTGATCCAAGTTTTATTTTTGTAATAGGTCATCATCTGCCCTAGCCTTTTCCCAACTATGTTGGGGTCGGCTTGCAGTCTAACCGCTTACAGCTGAATACCAGTATTTTACATGGAGCGGCTGCCTATCGGACCTCCACGACCCAGTTACTGGGTAATACGATACCCCTTGGTAAGACTGGTTGTCAGACTTTCAGGCTTGTGACTACCCGTAACGACTGTCAAAGATCCACGAATGACAGCCGGGACCAACGGCATAACGTGCTTTCCTAGGCACGGACGGGTCTCGGTATGTAAAGATGGTCACCCATCCACAGACTAACCGCAGCAAGCGTAGCTTAACCTGATCGATCGACCTGTGCGGCTGTTATTATTTAGTCACGGGCCCCTCTTAGCTCTAGACTGCCAATGACGATGATGATGAATATTATAACACTAACATTGCATTGCATTAAACTGACTTGACATTCTTGTCGCAAACGTGACTACTGATCATAGTATCCTGTGTTCCATCCCCAAGAAGAATTTCTCATTACCAGCTCCGATTTTGGAATTGTGCATGACTGATAGCACATGAGACTAAAGAATAAAGACGAAATGTGGGTGCACTATACACCGGACAACACCTTCGGGAAACACTGAGCGTTGATGTCATGTATCGAGTTCTATAGCACGAAATTCACTGGTACTGCACTAACATTAATTCACTCCAACACATTATAGGTTTAACCCCACGGGAATATTCTCTATAGCTATAAAGGTCGGGGTTAATGTTCCATACTGGACGTTTTAGTGTTGTTCTCGAAACGGTGCGAGTGACAACCCGGGATTTATGTATGCAGTGTCTTCGTTTTACAGGGCCATCAGCTGTCCTAAATTCTAGCTCTGTTGAATATGGATGCCATTTGTGGTCGTTTCTTGTGACTTTGTTAATGTTTGTTCGTGAAGGCTGGTGGTGGCAAGAAGCCGAGTAAAGTTGGCTGTGAGAATTTAAATTATAATGAAGTAGGTAACTGAAAACTGATTTTTTTATAATCTTTTTGGAAGTTAGGAAGATAAATAATGAAATGAAGTTGTTTATTCTGTAAATAGCATATCGGAATCATTTTTACACGTCATATAATAAAAAAAATAAAAATAAGCTAGACGAGGTCGGCGTTTCCTATCTGACTACTCTGAGAAGAAAGGCCGGAACAAATTCAGAGGGTGACCTCTGAGTTTGTTCCGGCCTGGTTTGGCCCGGTTTGTTTGTCTGGACCAAGAGTCTGTAAATGCCTCTCGGTCCAGACATAATCTTGGTCAGATCATGTAGATTGATGTCTCAAATGGCCATTGAGGAAAGTACGGCACAGATTTTTGATTGGACCAGTCCTGTCAGGTGCAAGTATTCGTCAGTAATCGTGTAGCTCAACTGTCAGACTATATCGGCGGTAACGTCGAGACAGAGACCGAAATGTCATCGTAATCGTATCCATTTTGATTTTGAGATACAGAATCGTAACAGCACGCGTAGCATGAGCACCGATTTGTCTACTCTTCGACAAAGAAGACCACAGACTAAGAAGGAAGAGAAAGATGACGTTCCGTGTGGACAGTACGACGGCAGCAAAATAGAAAGAGTCAACTGCACTTTTTACGAAATTCACTCTTTTACATAATAATTCTTTGTTGTCATAGGATTTTTTTTTGTTTTTGAACCTATACTTTGTGGCCGTCGAGTACAAAGTTTTCTACTGCATTTTGTAGTCTGTGGCGATTACAAAATCTCTTAGACAACTGTCAGTTGTCAATGTGATTTTGACAGTTGGGATAGAAAACTTTCTTCTGAAATAGCCTACATATAAAAGGACCTAGACAAAGATCGTTTGAAACGAAAGACAAAATGACAGATTGTAGAAAGATTTCTAGGCGGTATGTCAAAAATGAAGAAAAGAAATGTCACTTTGTATAGAAAGCAATGTGTCTTCTCTTCGTAGAGATAGAAGTGTTCATGCAACGCGTGCAGGTATAGGCGGGAAAGAGTTCCTGGGAGGACTTGGTAGAGGCCTTTGCCCAACAGTGGGACAGTATAGGTTTAACAGGCTGATAGTACTAGGCTGTATAATGTTAAGTACATTGGCAATACAATAAGACAGAATGCACAATAAGAGCCTTCGATAAAAATGACCAAATTCAATAAAAACAAACCTGATTGGGAGTTATATGTTCGAGCCGTTTGGGGTTGAAACACTAGGGCCATGGGGTCCGAGTGCCCACTTGGTTTTTCGAGATATCGCCAAGCGGTTAGTCGACTCTTCACGTGACCAGAGGGCTGGATTATTTCTTGGCCAAAGAATTAGCATTGCCATACAACGTGGCAATGCTGCCAGCCTTTTGGGCACTGTTCCTGTTGACAGCGATGCGGACGAATTTTTTGATGCCCTATGATCATTTTGCTTATTTTTTTTCATATAAATGTACATAATATTATTATTATTTTAAATATTAGCATAAATTATGTAAATATTATCGTTACAAAATAAACAAAAACTATTTATAGTTATGGTGTACATAATAAAGAGTATAAAAACATAAAAGTAATATGAGCCCCTGAAGTCGTAAGCAAAAAGACGTTTAGGTTCATTCAATTGAAAATAAGCGTTTCCAAAACACTTCAACGTTACGCGATCACATTACAACTTGTTGTGACAAATGTAACTTTACAGGAAACTTTTTATTTCCGACAAAAGGCAAATTCTTGACGCGAAAAGACATCATTTTTCCGCCTCTTACTTTTTTTTGTGCACTTAACGATTTAACAAAGAAGTTGTTCAACTTTCTGCTTTGATTCAATTGAAATGAATTTGAATTTGCATGAAAAATTTGTACAAAATGATTGTCTGCATAAAAAGGCCGTATTCCAACCTAGATAAAACCTTTTAAGTTCTTTTATTGAAGGTAAAAAGCTCAAAGGGATGGAAAGATTCGATTACTTTTATTTATCTTTGTGGCCCTTTGTTGGTTAAAGAAGGGTAGTTTGAATAATAATGGGGATGCTTTGTGGACAGGTATCAGTTTTTTGTTGGTTTTTTTTTATAGTAATAAGAAATAAGATACGAAAAGGGTGTCTGAAGGGGGATTACTGTTTACCGGTGAAAAAGGGTTATTCGTACCTCGGAAGGATAAGGATTATATCTTCACTCTGATTCACCTTATGATAAGAAGAAAACATACAAAAGCTGAGTCTTCTCCGTGAAATAGTGAATTTCGCTTTATATGTAAAGCTATTTAGGATTTCATACAGTTTCACAATACCCTTGGTCGCATAACTGGAAAACCAGAAGTTCTACATTTACTAACGTTCGATTTATCAAACTCCTACGACCTATATCCACCTATACATGCATACGTTGTACATGCATAGTATAGGTAAAGACGACATTCAAAATGCGAACAGCACAAATTTTTGCTTAAAAAAAATTGTACTGCGTAAAAAAACTGAACAGACTTCTGTTGCTTATGAAGTTTTATAGCTGTTCTGAAACCCACACTACATAGCTGGTATCGTGGAAACTATGAACCTTCTGCTTCGATATTTTATGAACAAAGCTAAATCCTCTCCGCATAACGTCTCACCACGCCTTGTGAGAATCCTCTTAGGTCTAATTCGCACAGGATGAAAGGCAGCTGATTCATTTTATTATATTTCACGTCTAGAATACAACATAGCAAGATCATCGCATTAGATACAAACTCAATTGTAGTACTTTACTGTAACGAAAGACAATTTTTTTTTGCTGAACTGGGCCTTTTTGGCGCAGCCTTGAGGCACATATTCCTGCTAATTTCTTACATCGGATTTTGCACTTTTAATTTTTATATTTATTTTTGTTTTTATCTGATGTACGACTATTATCTGACTATATGGTGTATTGTGTATCTGTGCTAAATAAATGTATTTTCTTTCTTTTCTTACTTTAAGCAAAATTGATATAAATCATCAATGATATTATAAGTGTAAAAAGGTGTAAATCATGATGAAATTCGGTATACTTAACGCAGCAGGATAGTCTTTACCAGAAGTGATCATCGTATTAGTTGTTCAGCAGCTTCAATATCATCATTCACTACTTACTTCGAACCACGTCAATTCCTTAGCTAATCACGATATTTGCTAATAACGTATTCTCTATGACAAAATAAAGAAACCGCGCAAAAGGAACCAGAAGTTGGTATGGTTTGAACTGTCAAAATACCACGCTTGACAACCGCACGTAGTTTGCACGTGGTTAGATTACGGGGGGAATAATAATTACCATACAGAATTGGGGCCCAGGATTTTGCCGGAATGTATAAATTCTTCGTGGATGTGGTATGACAGCGGCTTGACATCATCTGTCATCAGAAGACAGCCGCCACGCAATGCCACGCTGCCTGTGAGTGTAACCAGCGAGTTTCACTCATAACCGACCTTTTCGGTGATTCCAGTAATTTCGTAACAAAACTAGATGGCGCCACTTGCTGCACCGTCCTACTGATTACTACTTATTACGTCCACTTAATGTTTGCTGTATTATGTATTAATACAAAAACACTTGGTTAATCTTCTTCTTAGCGTGTCGATAGCAATCTAAATGGACTCGGCCCAGAATTCGGCTACTTGTTTGGCGCCATCAATTTGGTTAATAATACGGTACTTATATGTCATGATAATTTCCTTACCTCATTACAACACTTTCACAAAAAACACAGACAATAAATTATTTTGCTGCCAAGAGAGGAGACTCTACAATTCACAGTGATTCTTCATACGAAGCACGTCCCAATTATCCGTACAACTGTGCAGGGAACTGTCCAGGAGCGTAGAAACAACACGTAGAAGTTAAAAGAACTTTTTTTTTTGTTATTTTAATGGCCTGGCCTAGGTCTAGGTCTATGTCCAGCAGTGGACGTCTTTCGGCTGAAATGATGATGATGAATGGCCTGGTTGCTAGGACCTTTTAGCCAAGTCTTTATTTGGTTTAGTCATTGACATATAATATACTTAAAACTTGAAAATCTTTGTTTCCCGCCCTAACTAGTCATGTGGGGCTCGATTTTGATAATTTACAGACGTTTCAATATAGTATCGATAGATTAGTTTTAGATATTTTGGTATTCTACTGAATAATCAAAACCACTGGAACCATAATATGAAAGCCGAAAAATAAACAGGTAGAAACTGTAAACAGCACCGAAGACCTGTTTTGTTTGGAGAACTATTTGTGTTATTTTAAAAGTTTTACCAATTCCATCACAAAGGCGAAAGTTTGTGAGTGTGTGTGTGTTTATATGTTTGTTACTTCTTCACGCTCAAACGGCTGGATTAATTTTGATAAAATTTTGTATGGAGGTAGCTGACACCCTGGATTAACATATAGGCTACTTTTTATCCCGATATTCCCACGGGATCGACATTTACGCGGGTGAAACCGCGGGGCGCAGCTAGTTAAAAATAAATAACACGATGCATCGAAACTCATGAAACTGCACATCTCGGAAAAATCACCACTGAAACGAATGCTAGAACCACTTGTATGATCATTTTGCGCATATCATAGTGTTTTTTTGTCCTATCCCTTATTCTACGATTTCTGAATTCTGAGTGGCGGTGTTCAGCGTTTGCCAGACTGCTGACGTCACCATTCTGATGTCGATGCCCAGAGAATGGTCTCTAGATGTCCCCCGCTGTTCTCTTGTTTTTTAAAAAAATGTTGGCACATCTGGTTTTATCGAGGTATTCACGCTTTGATAAGGTTACTCGCTTTGTTTTTGTGTGTGGCAATATGTCATAAAAAAACCACCGCTTATAACATAATGAGTTTCTCCAACAGTAACAGGCTTAATAAATATATTATGTTTAACTAAGTATACGATCATAATTTAATGTAACAATGTATTTTTTTTTATCAATACCTTAGTACACTTTTAACATAAAAAGTATAGGTACCTTTAGTTTATCGTTTGGCCAGAAAGTTTTGAAACGACATGTTTTCGACAAAACCAAAAAAGGATCGGCCGAGCAACAATATCTTTCGTTTATTCTGGAAAGTTTGCCCTCTGTTACATACATAAGTCCTTAAACTGTCAAAGAATTATGTACTAACCCCCTTATTAATAAACGTTGTATAGCGTCTGTATAGTTACACAACGCTTTGTCTTCTTTCGAAAGTCAAATTACTGACGACTGAAAGATAGAAATTGGTGTGTAACTATTCATCTGATATACGTTTATTAGTAAGGGGGTATGAATCAAAGTCAAGGTCAGAATTCAATTGCCAATTCTCGTAATTTAAAACGTTCAAAATCTAGTCGCAGTCTCATCTCGGCGACAAACAAATATCAAAAACATGTCAAAATGTAGGGAAAATTTGAAGTATTTTTTGACAGATTGAGACTGAGATCGTTCTTGAGTAATCGTTCTTAAAATTACGAGAATTGCCTTTTTTTTTGTGGATGTGAAATCATCAAATGACCCTTCCCGCTCTGGGTGGAGCGGAAGGGTGTGTCAGACTCTTACTGACTAAAACCCACCCGTGTTCCTTTCTTAGCCCTTTATGTTCCGGGCCAGCGCACGGTGGTTCTGCCCATAGGTCATAAATCCATACAACTCATATTCGAATTTCCAGAAACAAGTTACATATTTCGATAGACCATTAAACGAGCTATCCGGTGATATAAATATGTCACCCATTTGTTTTAATTATCACTTACTTTTTGACCTCGGAAGTGAACGCATCGTTACGTTGCACTCGCTGTTATTGGTGACTCATCATTAAAGTATTTGGTTACAAGTGAATTCTCGGAATTCTTTTGTTTGTGTTGTTGTTTTGTGCAATGGAAATTCAAGAGCAAGGTATGTTTGTCACATTTGATTGTATTTTGAATAAATTGTCAGTATAATATTTGTACTATTTATGTGCTACGCCATACATAATTTATTGTATATTTTTTCTAATATGATAACTTTGCTTAGAGCTACAAAATTTTGCAAGATTTTGCAAACATTCGCAACTATCTTAAACTGTAGTTGAGACTGTATATTTTAAAAATATTATACTTTGATTTGCGCCATTCTGCGCCGACGGCTGCTATAAAGGGCCTACGCCTGCGTAGACACAATCGTAGCAAGGTCTACGAAATTTGCAACTAATTTCAAACTTTTCTTTCAGGTACTTTGATCAAGTGTTCCTTCTCAAGGATGTATATCTTTGAGATTTGGAGTACTGTGAGTGGAAAAGCAACCAAAAAACACCAAGGTATATTAGAAGTTTTGCTGTCATCATTCAGTGATCTCGAAAATATAGACTTTAAGGATTTAGATGATCGTATACTGTGTTTATGTAAAAGTCTTGATTATTATTGGAATTAAGTAGGTAGGAGTAAATCAAAGTTATTACTTAAGTATTCTGATTGGCTGAAAGACATTGAATGTATTGAATTAAGAAGGAGCGTTGAGCAACGTGTTCATGAAGAAATTCAACCAGAAGCGGGGCCATCTCGCTGGCGTCCAAAAAAAGATTTTTCCCAGCTTAGTCAGAGATCAACGTAGACGATTGAGACAGCTATCTCAAGTGGATGACTCTACTTTGAAAACATTGCTCGACACTTCAGATAAGTCTGATACTAGTTTTACATCAGATATTAATGCAGAAGAGGTCACTTGTTGTAGAGGCTAAATTAACACCAATATTTACTAATTAGAAATTTTGTTAATAGTAAAACTTCACGTAATATTTTACCGTCCTACCAAAGTATTTTAAATGCTAAAAAGAAGTGCTACCCAGATAATGTATGCATCTCAGAATCTAAAGCCGAAATTGAACTGCAAAGTTTGTTAGATCATACAGTTTCCAGAATCCTCGAATCACAAAAAGATGTTTTAGATAAAGTGCCAATCAATTCATCAGATAATTTAAATTTGATCGGGAAATGGGGATTTGATGGTAGCACAAGCCAAAGCGAATACAAGCAGCAATTTTCAGATTTAGATTCTGATTCAATTTAAGATTTATTGCAAGTCTAGCTAATTTTAAATCTGTTATGTAAGTTCTAATTTTAAGTCGATTTCATGTAAAATATCTATTGATTTACATTTTTATTTTTTCATTTATCTATTTAGTTGTGTCTTTTTGACACATAGAGAATACATCCCAACATGAAAAGTTTTGCGTTTCAGAACGGGGGACAAGCACACGTAATTCTTTTATTATTCTTTTCGTGTTAACAAATTATCAAATATATATCATTATGTAATAATTTACATATACACTAATATATTATGAATTTTTATTGCTACTTGAACCACTTCCCACGAAAAAAAAGCATTATATAAGATTTTCAGTATTTATGACCGCCTTTGTTCGGCGGCGGAACCACAGTGCAGCGGTAACCCTTTCGGTCAATCCCGCTGACCCGGCAGGTTTCGGCCCTAAGGGGCCCCTCGTAGATGCTGACATCTCTTTGAGGCATGCGTGAGAATTGCCCCTCAGGTGTGAATTGAAAAGTTCATTCTGGTCTTCAAAGCAATACTTATATTAATTAATACAGTCGAATAACTTTTAATTCATATGTGGTGTTTACAAAGGGTGGCGGTCACAAAATGGGGACTAAATTAATAAAGGCTGGCGTTCCAAAAGTTGTCTGAAGGTCATTCAAATAATATATAATTGATTTTTTGTGTAAAGTTCGGTGATCTTATATTTGCAAAATGAAGAGATTTTCTTAAAAAAAAAATCTACGAAAAAATAGGTAAGTACTGCAGATTTTTACAACCGAATCGTGTGATGGCTGACATTTTTCTGACGTCCTTCTACAATCTATTATTTCGTCTTTCATTTCTACGATAGTAAAAACGAGAAACGTTGGATGGAATGTGTGAATGATGATGTTGTTAGAAAGGGGGTGACTACCGAGATGACGACTAATAGAGAAGTATGGCACAAAAAGACATGTTACGCCGACCTCGAATAAATTGGCTTGGGCAGGAGAATGATGATGATTTCTACGATAGTCATGAAACGCGTGCAGGCGCATTTCGGGTAATGTGCGTAATATATATTATTGGGCAGTTGCAGAAGGCGGAGGACAGGGTGTTGTGACGCAGTTTGGAAGAGGCCTGAGTCCAGCAGTGGACTGCGATAGGCTGAGTTTATTGATGTTGGGCAGCTGGGCTAAAGTTATATCAGAAATCAGTTTAAAGCAGTAATAATACATTATGATACATGTGTGCTATGTTGATCATTATACTCGAGGCGATAAGAAAGTCGAGTGTATATTGATCAATGCACACGCGTTTCATATGACGTTTTTCAACACACTTGCGAGGATAAAACAGACTTGTATTGTTAAATATTAACTTGTATGGAAAATGGCGCGTTGGTTTTGTTTTCCCGCATGCCGCTAGCCAGCACTAGCGATGCGCGGCAGGTGTAAATAAAAGCACTGACTGTAATTGTAAATATATTAGTCTATGGCATTGACAAAACCGCTAAACAGCCTATAGAAAAAATATAATAAACACAAACTAGGTAATGTTTAGACTGATCGTAGTGTTGTCGTACGTCAAATTGTGGTTTAGTTAGTATGGAATTAGAAAGTTCTATTGGCATAGAGAAATTTACATTCGTTCAGTGAGAATCCGCAATAATAGAACGCTAGTCAGGGTCTTTTCCGTTTGGTTTCGGAAGGGACCACGGACAATTTAAGGTATTCATTCACCATATCAGGTTGTATCTTGATCAAAATATGATTTGCGGCTATAACAGGTACCTCTTTACAGAATTATAATAATAGCTGTTAATACATCTTTCTTTAATACATCTTTAAAGACGGCACGGTTGGCGCAGTGGTTAAGCGATTGATTGCTGCGCTGCGTGGCGCGGGTTCGATTCCCGCACGGTAAAAATATTTGTATGACCTACAAGTAGTTGTGCCGGGTCTGGCTGTTTGTGTATGTGAGTTTAAATGTTTGTAAACGCACCCACAATACAGGAGAAATTCCTAGTGTGGGGCAATGTTTAAAAAAAAAAAAACCTGACACCGACCTGAAAATTGCAAAAAACTTAAGAAAATTTGAATTTTGCGGTCTAGCACTGCGTATTCACCTTAAATTGTCCGTGGTCCCTGCGCATTTACCTTAAGGTAAATAAATATTAGTTCATTTTGCGACCAAGGACAATACAACTATTAAAAAAAAAAGTAAATATAGCCCGCGGATTTCTTTTGGCATGAAGTCTCTTTGATAAGATTAAAAAAGCGCGCATCTCCGACTAGTAAATAGTTATCTGTGGCTTTACAGCACTAGTGGATTAACGTAAAGAAAAAGCACGCGTTCTTAATACGCTCTATTATGGACCTAAAAGCGGTTCAATAAGAGCCACTTTACGAGCAAGTGTGTTGAAAAAATAATTTTTCACTTTGATAAGCTTTGCTATGATCTTTTATATTGTTTCTGTCCGTACCACACATAGTCAAACCCTCCAGCAATGTATAATATAAATTAAAATATAAAATAAACTGAACGCAATTAACATGTTTTACTTATACATGTCAATTGCATCCGATATTCCGTTCAGCCGTTCAATTGCGTTCAGCTCCTTTGTAGTTTAATAATAGATACATTTGCGAGGCACAATAATAACGTAGGTTCGCATATTAGTTCGTATATGCACTGTCTAATTATCTAATTAGTAGATAAGTGTGATAGCAATTAGGTTATCTCTTATTAGGCTTTGTTTGATCATACCATAACCATAATCAGCCTATAATGTTCCCACTGCTGGGACACAGGCCTCCTCTCGGTGAGAGGGAGTGGGCCGTAATCCACCACGCGGGCCCAGTGCGGGTTGGTAGATGTCACATGTCTTCGAATTTTTTGGTTCTCGGACATGCCGGTTTCCTCACGATGTTTTCCTTCACCGTTTTGAGAGCAGTGGTGATGAAATAATTTACACAAAGTAAAGCGCCTGTCTGGGTTCGAACCTACGACCTACAACTCGTAAGTCGAGGCCGTTACCACTTGGCCACCACTGCTCAATGCGGTTTTTTTTTTTGTTTGATCGGAGAGGGGAAAATGGAATGTGTTTGTGATAATGCCTATTGTATGCAGTTATATACCAGCACCCTAATTGTATAACACACTATCAGTCTCAATCTGAATGATTTTGAAGGATATTGCTTATCAATTGCTTCTTATGTTCGAAAAATGTATCTGCTTAACAACGTAAATAATGCAATGAATGTTATTGAACTGTCAAAATGAAACCCATTGCTACTGATAGTGTGTTACGTAATTATTCCGCTGAACTTAGAAGCAGTATTTATTGGTATATTTATTAAACCACAGACGTATATATAAGTTTTACGGCTGTGTCGTATGTGCTTGCCTGTGGTATCGTAATTCCCAAACGGGTCTGACTTCAATGCGGTTTTTTTTTAAATAATATTAATAGCTTATATACCTGAATACCATTACACACCGGAAGATGAATACCGTTTACACGCAGCAAAGTAAAGATAATGTGGTCCAGTCCCAAAGCCAGTCTAGATTTAAAGTTAAAAAAGAGGAAAAAAGGAATCTTTTCTCACACCATATATTTCTTCCTGTCATCTATGCCTACATGCTGTCAAGTGTCATTACGTGATTTTGTGTTGTCTGAGTCTATTTGTTTCTATAATTAATTTTTCTCATTTACTCCTTCGTTTTAAAATAGGTAAAGAAAACACTCAAGTAGCGACCGAAGTGATTTAGTTCAATTACAAGATTTCCCAATAATAAAATTAAAGAACTTCTATAAAAACTTTCATCCCCAATTTAACCCTTCCTGGAAATTAATTTTAAAAAGTTACTTCCTTAGTTCCACGTTCGATAAAATATTTAGGTAATACAACCAACTTAGAAACCGCCCTTTTTTTCCGCCCTCAATTTTATTTTATCGTCAGTTGTTAAAATTTTAATAAAAATTCCAATAAGTTTATACAATCAAGTAATCTATACTATTACATACTATCTTCTATAATAATAATAGTTTGTTTGAACACGTTAATCTCTGGAACTACCAGTCAGATTTGAAAAAATCTTCTTTACATTTGATATCCCAGTTCTCGAGGAAGGTTATAGGCTATTTAACATCACGCTACGACCCTTAGGGGCTGCCTCCACGAGCGAGAGAATCGCGGCGATAGTCTCGCCGCGCCATCAAATTTCCGCGGCGATGAAATCGCCGTGTGGAGACACGTTCTAAGAGAGTGTATAGAAATACGTGGCACGACGATAATATCGCCGCGATTCTCTCGCTCTTGGAGGCAGCCCCTTAGGAGTTGAAAAGAAAAAAAAACAGTAAGAACGCTTGGCGAAAACGAAGCAATAGCGCGGGCGATGCAATGCGCCACTATCGGTCGTACGAAGTCCGGGAAGAAGGTAATTGAGGTTCTACAAATAAGGTTTATTATCATCCTCAAATTAAACCTGGCCCCTCCAGAACCAATAACTCATTTAAGCAAATATTCCACACCACATATCTGTTATACTAGTAACACAATTATGAGATACCACTGCGAATATGTGTCAGTTACTTGATTGGGCCCTATTTAATCCGACCTCAAGTTATACGTAGGTCAGGTCAGAGATGTAAATGTATCTGTAGAGGTCACAGAATAAGTGTTGTGTGTTTGTGGGATTTGGGTTGAGATTATGACAAGATTACGGGAAAGATAGGGGATGGAGGTGGAACGTCTTCCCCGAGGCTAGATGACAGTAAAAAAAAAACCTTAGTGAATTTTGTTTTGTAGAATGTTTGAGAGCTAAAAATATAGA
Organism: Oligia latruncula; assembly: GCA_948474745.1. Taxonomy (NCBI): domain Eukaryota; kingdom Metazoa; phylum Arthropoda; class Insecta; order Lepidoptera; family Noctuidae; genus Oligia; species Oligia latruncula. The sequence goes on along the minus strand of OX419702.1, from coordinate 11,600,000 downwards.
AACTCAGCTTAATTTTGTAAACAGTTATAAGAAACTCAGCTTAATTTTGTAAATAGTTATAGATTAAATAAATAAATTATAAATTATTTATTTCTGTTAGTAGGTTTGTACAGTCAACAGCAAAAGTAGATGATCAAAATCAGAAATTCAACACTAATGAACGGAGTTCGCGTCAGAACTGTGTGGCGTCGAAGTGATTCAAAAGTATGTGATTGTAAATTATACCAAACATTTAGTATTAGTACAGCTGCCATATATTCGTGATCAGTTTTGACTCCTATTGAATTTCTGATTTTGATCATCTACTTTTGCTGTTGACTGTACAAACACTTTTACACGTCAATCATATATTTTTTTAAACTAGATGAGGTCGGCGTTTCCTATCTGACTATTCTGAGAAGAAAGGCCGAAAAAATCTTGGTCAGATCGTGTGAAGACCATGTAAATTGTTGTCTGAAATAGTCTTTTGAGGAATGAACCACACAGATTGAGCGGACCTGTCCAATCAGTGCACGCATTTGTCAAAAATCGTGCAGCTCAACTCAGAACTTGAGGAGCTCAACGATTCTATGAACAATATCAAAAACAGAACATTTGCGTAGACCGCATAAACTACTCAAACTGCCAGATCATGATTAAAACTAAGAAGGAAAAAAGAAATGACCCACATAGTCCTCACATTCACAATAATTAAATAATAAAAAATACTTACAAAGTAAATATTCATGTCATTGTCTAACTAAATAAAATTCATCAATGTCAATGTGTATATAAAAAATCCGGACATAATCTTTGAGGAACATGTAGATTAGTGTCTGAAAAGGTCTTTTGAGGAAAGAACCACACAGATTGAGTGGATTATTTTATAATTACGTAATAAAATATATGCGTAAAAATAAAGCTATTATTGGTCAGGTGACATGAACGCTAATCTATATTAAAACCTTGTTAATTGAGACTTACGAAAATTTTATTAATCCAACAAAAATATTATATTAATTTTGTGCGACAGGCAGCACTATAAAGAAGGTGGATTTAGTGGGAAAAAAGTATGACGACACTCGAACCGTCATCGTCATGACAGCATGTCCCGTTTTGACAATTTAAATTATAAAAGTGTAAAAGTATTGTTAATGAATATTTTGCTGAAATACTCAAGTATTTAGGTATATATTTTTTTAATATTTAAATATTTAAGAATTTTTGAGGAAAATAAACCACAAGAAACATTAGGTACTAATTCGTTTCTCAAAAACTCAACTATCTAGACGCCAAAATGTCTGAGTAAAACGTGAATTCCTGGACTCAGCTACGACTTCGCAAGATAATTAATATTAATAGGCTATTTGACTGGTTTCTGATAAACATTTCAGATTATTTAATGGTGTCTAACGAGCCCACAAAAATCTATTACTTCAAATTGCATAATGTATTTCTTTTAGAAAATAGTAAATAAAAATGTACTGTTTAAATAAGCCGCCAAAACGCTATCTTTAACAATATGGCGTCGTGACGTCACAATACACGTAAACAAACGTTGAAACGGTCGAGATACTAGACAAAAGTCATCTGTTCTGTCAACGATAGACAGAAATTGACTATATCATGACGTCATCATAAGTTCAGCCAATCCAGACCGTTTTCGATTACGTGGCGCCAGATTTAAAAAGATGAAGTTTTTTCGGGATTTTTTTAATAAATAATACATTGTTTTGTAGTAAAATTAATGCAAATCGATTTTAAAAGCGATAATCTATATGAGTGTCAATAATTATGACCTTATTTTTTACATTGTCAAATAGCCTATTATTGGGCAAGTTAAATAACATTTTCATTTGTATTTGAATTTTGATCACTTGATGGACACTAATTAATTATTATAATAAATTTATTTCGCTCTCAAAGTACAACAAAACATTAATCTATGTACAGTATAATCTAATAAGCACGTAATTGATGATCTACCGGAGGAGTAAGTGGTTCTTAAGATGCAGGGCTTACATAGAAACACTAGGCGAGACACAATATAAATTTATTTTTCTTACGCCTAAGGGCGGCGTTCTGTGTCCCGCATTGAGATAAAAGAGAATTTGATTTTATATACCTACTTACACGTATGTAGGTTAATACGCAAATATAACTCTTGCAGCCCCAAAAGCATTCAATTCTTAAAAGAAATCCGTTTCTACAAAGTTTCTTTGAAAAACATAAATTGTTTATTTTGCGAAATAAATTCTTGTTTCATAATCATAACTTTGTTTGTTGCGAAGTATATTTATGTTATATTGCTTACCAATGATCCAATATATTGGAAATTGAAGACAGTAAAAGTTCTCTAGGAGCGTGCAGGTCTATAAAATCGAAAAGAGGTTTGAATAGTGCCACATGTGCCGAGATATAAAAACTTTTTGTTGAAAGGAGTTTTTTAAATGACCTTCTTGAGAAACATAATAAACGATCGTCGCTAATATTAAACTTACCATTATAAAGAAAGAGAAAAAAGAGTTAAAAGTAATCTTATTGGCACAACCTCGGTTCCCGATGTACTTGCAGTGTTTATGGCCCACATACGTAGTCCCAGCGGACTATGTATGTGAGCCATAATCAACAACGCGGGCCCATTGCGGGTTGGTGGTTAAAAGATATTGACAATCCGACATTCTAATAAACTAATCATGAAACTTTAATAATGTAATTTTCGTGTCAAGTTAATTAAATTCAATCATCATTAGTTTAGAGACAATACTACGCCATTAGTCAGTGACACGCGTGGTTACGCTACATGTGCTACGCGCGTAAACTACGTATGCTACGAATGCACTACGTATGCTACGAATATGCTACGAATGTGCTACGAATGTGCTACGTATGTGTACGTAACACATACGTAGCACATTCGTAGCACATCATCATCATTTTCTGAACTATGTTGGGGTCGGCTTCCAGTCTAACCGGATGCAGCTGAATACCAGTATTTGTGTGTTATGTGTTACGTATGTTGGCTACAAATATGTAACGCTCGTAGCATTGGATTTTTTTCAGTATCACACATAAGTGTGTCGGGTGTTTCACTTAAAGTCTATTCAAATTTATGTTTCTAATTGATGTTATTTCAAGTTAAAAAAATATGAACTTTATTATAGGGGTAATACCGTTGATTTTAGAGTGACTAACATCATTGAGATAAATAAAAAAAATGTTTGAAGTTGTAGCGTACCTAAATTGAACCTTATTGTGTAGTAATTAAAGTTAGTTTTCCATATTTTTTTTACATGTTTGACAAATAAATCGCGATCGCAGATTACATATCGCCAGTTATGTCTAAGTCCCATGTATTAGGGGGCGAGCCTATTGCCATCAACCGGGCACAAATTGAGACTTCGGGCTGCTACCAAGAAATTCCAGATAGAATAACACTTTGCCTGACCTGGAAATCGAACACAGGACCTCATGCTGAGGAGCAGCGCTTGGAACCGCTACACCAACGATACAGAACTAAAATCATTTCTGCTTTTAATTACCTTTCGATAAGGAACAAGTTTTCTCCAGCCTGAGTCCTAAACTCCATTTGAATTCTAAAATTAATCTAACTAAGTCCTAACTCTGTCAGCATAACGAATTCAAATTTTGGAACTGGAACGAGTGACCGAGATAGCTCCTACAAGTGAGAAAGGGACAGATATAGTATAAGATCGTTACAGCAGTTCGGAACACCAATTTAGTGCTGAAGGTATTTTTAGTAGGCAGTTCTATAAAGGCTGGTACGGTCAGCCGCGCTTCGGCAGTAACATTTGAACAATGAAGCCGCAGGCAGTTCTATAAAGGCTGGTACTGTCAGCCGCGCTTCGGCAGTAACATTTGAACAATGAAGCCGCCTGTACCGCTACAAAATAAAGGTTCTGTCAAAATCAAATCATTACCATGTACGTGCACTTGAGTGTATGTTACTTGAAATACGACGAACATTTCGTACCCTTTTCCTTTCCTCAAAGTTGAAAGAAGTTCCTATTAATTGGGGGTATAGAATCAAGCACATGTTCTTGAACTGTTCCCGGAACTGTTATGTATTCTGTTCGTGAATGGGATACGTTTCTTGAAACAGTAATAAAAAGAGAAGTAATTACATGAGACTCGCTTTTGTAGGATTTGTGATTCCAGTGTGGCGGCGCCATCTGCATCGCCACATGCGAACTACTAGTAACTGACGTCACGCAAAATCCTGCATCGCGCAAGCAAAGTTTGCCGCGCAACTAGCATATTTATATACAACGTCCCAACATCAATTGGTGCCCACCAGACTCAAGACCCGTCTGGTCGGAGGGTCCCTCCCCTTTCTATGGAGAATGAGTGAACTGTACACCCTGTTCCTTAGACCTCTATACTAAATTACTTTTAACTTGTAGGTAACTACTGTCCTTTTATCTTTTGTCTCTTAAAAGTCTGTCAAAGCTGTTAATTTTATTGATCAAAACTTCTCTTTACTCGATTGAGACTGGCTGGACATACTCCATCAACCAACGCATTACGTTACGTCATCTATCATACGGCGTCAAAGTTTACACTACACGATTCTCTCATTTCATTAATGGGTAAAACTTTTTAGATGAAATTACTAGTTTGAGAAATACCCTAAGATGATCCACTGACCATAAAATGACTTACGTGAATTGTATCCATCTCTAAGGGAAAAACATCGCAAATGTGAATAAAATTTCAACATTGCTCATAAGTTACGGTGTATTAAAATGTAAATTTCTCGCTTTTCAGATAGGTGAGGTAGGTTTTTATTTTTTAGGTTCTGTTTTGTAGGTTTTAATTAGATTAGATTTTGTTTGTTATTTTTTCTTGTTATTTTAATTTTAACGTGTTTTTATGTGTACCTATGTGGATCAATGGTCTGAAAATAAAGATTTATTATTATTATTAACTATTAATGAAAAGTCTAACACAAAATATTCTCGTCAACTACCCTCATTACTTCAAAATTAATAACAAAGTACATGAAATGTCATATTTGACGGTAGGCACACATAATTACGCAGTGCGGCACCAAACCACAGGACCAGTGGACGTCCATGGATGCGGTCAACCCCATTTAGGGACAGCCGACAAACGGCCTTATACACAATTTATGTCATAACTAACCTATATTTATTCCGATCGAAGATTATGAGGGGTATTTTATGTAAAGTTGTGGGATATCAATATCATTATATCATTTTGGGATAATGGGAATTTCGTAGATGGAAGTGTTTACAAAGTTTGTTTAGTGGTAAATATTTCGGTGATGAAAAAGCGTTTAGTTGAACTTGTAACAATAATGAAAAACTATCTAAGTATCACATAGATGATATTTCTAAAACAACCAACTAGAATTGTGGGTAGAAAAATGATACCAGATAATCTCTGTTATCTTTTTTCTTCATAAAGCGGCAGAATCAAAGATATATCTAAGCATTTTTACGAAAATATTACTGTTGTAACACTGACCGCAACTCTTTAAACCACCAAGCTTAGGTACCCTGCACTCTACAACATGATAAAAGTGTAAACCAGAGACCATAACATACTCAAAGTACTCTCTACATTTATCCATCCAGCTGAACATGCAACATTCAAAAGAGGATACACTCGTGATTTTCACCGCCTGCACTTACCGCAACATTCCGTGTTCACTACACGCCATTTTCTATTCGTGTTGCATTCCAAATTTAAATCTTTTTATGTCGGACGATTCTTGGAAGCTGACAAAAGATACTGGCAACTCAAAAGGTGGTATGGGCATGTGTTTAAAATAGGAATAAGCGAATCTGATGGTCAGGTTTACAGATTTTGGAATATTATTTCCAAGTCCAGTCTTACGAAGGAGTATCGTGTTACCCAGTAACTGAGTTGTGGGGGTCGTACAGGCAGTCGTTCCATGTAAAATACTGGTATTCAGTTGCATCTAGTTAGACTGGAAGGCGACCGTACATAGTTGAGAAAGTTGGAAAGTTGAAAGACGTTTATTGCTAACAATTACATGTTGAGACTTCCATTATTTTTCTACTCTTTATGGTTAATGTTGGCGATGAGAAAAACAAATAGAAAGGTCTTATCATTTAGTTTTATTATACTACACGTATGTATTTCATTAGATGAAAACTTAATTAACTTAGGGCTAACTTTTCAATAGCCAGATAACTTTTAACTTAGGAATAAATTTAATATTTCGGTTTGACAGTTTTTGTATAGATAGTATGTCAAACTGTCATAATTATCTTCAGATAAAAGATTATCCGACTATTGAATAATCAGCCCTTAGTTAACTATCCTGAGAATTTGCGATATACATATATAATACCTACATATCCGTAGTAATGAATTATAATGAGTCTTCTTTAAAACGTTCGCTCAATCCGTCGATATAAAAGTTGAGTATAAAGTTGAGCGAGGCCTCATAATTGACATTTAATTAAAACATCACGCCGGAATATAATGTCAATAATTTGTGTACCTCCTACTTTATTTTTGAGCGCTTTGTACGCATTGTTTAATGGGTAAATCATCGTATCTTTTCAAGCGTAATATTTTCCATTACCTACTATAACAAAAGGAATATTTGCGATGGGTGATTCTCAAAAGTATTATTTAAATAATGAGTATCATGCGGAAGAATGATATCAAAGTACCTATACGGCATGTATCAGAAAGGTATGGCATGTCAGACCAGCATTCTGAACAACTTTCTCCCGAGGAACTGTACCTCATGGCGAAAAATAAATCAGCCGTTCCATACATTTGAAGAGCAGGGTGGCCCAGTGGTAACGGCCACGACTTACGAGTTGTAGATCGTGAGTTCAAACCCAGACAGGTGCTTTACTTTGTGTAATTTATTTCATCACTACTGCTCTTAAAACGGTGAAGGAAAACATCGTGAGGAAACCGGCGTGTACTTGAACCAAAAATTCGAAGACATGCTGTTACGGCCCCGCCGTCAGATAGCGCACGGCAGGACTTACGAAGACCATGCCTGCGCCACGCCGCCGTACCGCGAGCCCAGCCGAGCCTGCGCCTCCACTTGACAGTCGTCGTTTCACCACCGTTGTGAACGTCGCTCAAAACAGATTTTATTATATATTTCAGAACCCTTTCATTAAACCATTGTATAAACCAGCATCGTCCATTATTCGAAGTCAAACACAGCGGCAGTAGCCGGAACACATGCGACATCTATCACCCCGCACTGGGCCCGCGTGGTAGATTAAGGCCCACACCCTCTCACAGAGAGGAGGCTTGTGTCCCAGCAGGGAACATTATAGGCTGATTATGCTATACATTTGGGTCAAGTAGGTATTGAAGTTTTGTATAAGACAGTTGATAATATTTTCGCGATTACAATGTTGGTCCCATGAAGAAAGTTGTTCAGTTTGATGGTCTGTACCACAGCCTTAAATTTGATCACACCTGTATGCTGTATTACTTTTTTTTTTTTTTTTTAATTAGCCTGCGCTGTCCCACTCCTGGGCAAAGGCCTCCCTCCACTCCTTCCATCTCTCGCGAGCCCGCGCGTCCTCCTTCCAGTCTTTGTGGAACCTATCCAGCTCGTCCCGCCATCTCCTACGTGGTCTACCACGACCCCGCCTCACTGTGTCAGGGCACCAATTCTGCGCTATTTGGGCCCACAGTTTGTCCGACATGCGGCAGACATGTCCTGCCCAGTCCCATTTAAGTTGAGCAGCCTTTTGAGCCACGTCAGCTATCTTTGTTTTGGAGCCACGTCAGCTATCTTTGTTTTGGTTTTTATCTTTGTTTTGGATTACTTTAATACCTGTTTTTATTATATTATACTAGCAGCACCCCACGGTTTCACGCGCGTAGGTTTCGATGGGGATAAAAAGTATCCTATGTGTTAATCCAGGAAATGGTCTATCTATGTGCCAATCTTCATTTAAATCTGTTCAACGGTTTACGCGTGATTGAGTAACAAACATCCAAACATCTTCAAAACTTTCACAATTATAATATTAGTAGGAAGTAGGATTACAGTCAGGTAGAGACTAAAAGAATCCTTTAGTTCGACTACATGATCAAACAGACCTCTGTTTCTAGACTACATTTTTACCTCCATAAAAAGTAAGGGGACAAAAACAAACAACGAAGAATGAACACAGTGCACAAAGAACAAACAGTTACAAATCACTCTATTCCTAATGTGTTCGTAAATGAGAACATCCAAATTCTACCGAGTTTAATCACCGGAAAACAGAAACTATGTCGATATTTAACGCTTTTCTATACAACAAACATACAAAGGAAAGCAGACGCTACCATTATCCAAACAAAGTTCAATTTGGAACCTCTTTAAAGTACGTTTACATACATTTTTGAATGCGTTAGCATAGTGTATTGACTGTTCACTTCGGCTATTTTGTTCCTACCTTGTTGAAAGTCGATAAATGCAGCTGAAAGTCACCTGAGTGCTGGAGCCGCTGAGAATTTCATGTGCACGTGAAATGGTGGAATTAAAGTGTCGATAGCTTAAAATTTATGTTTTCATGTTATTGAAAAGCTGTCTGAACGCTGGCTAGTAAAGGATAATATATTTCTTCTCTTGGATTTTGGTAGGTATTAGGTATTTTTCGTTACTGTATTATAGCATCAGAGGGATGCTAACTTTACTAGGTTCATTAATATAGGACTATTTACTTTTATATTATTATAGCGTCATTATTAGGATCTTTTGACAATTTTTTTTATATATATTTTTGTCTTTGTCAGCCAGATCTGACTCTTATTGTTTTCTGTTCTCAATTTGTATTGGCGTTTAAGATATAATGCTATGCTATTATCTTATATTTACCAAAAAGTTTGTATGCCAGAAACCATGCAGATCATAATCTCTACGGTGCCAGTGAGAAAGCCCTCGACATAATTCAGAAAACATTTGGAATGCTCGGCAGTAGCACTTGCGACTACTACACCAACGCGGTTGTCAGAAGGAATTATAATTTAGCCCTTTATATCTTTATCATTCGTGGATCTTTGACAGTCGCCACGGGTCGTCAGAAACCCGAAAGTCTGACAACCAGTCTTACCAAGGGGTATCGTATTACCCAGTTACGGGGTTGTGGAGGTCAGATAGGCAGTCGATCCATGTAAAATGCTGGTATTCAGCTGCTTTCGGTTAGACTGGAAACCGACCCCAACATAGTTGGGAAAGGCTAGGCAGATGATGTTGATCCGTCACTAATGTCATGTGTTACTAAATCAAAAATCTTACAAACATTTGAATTTCCGCACTCAAAAAGTAGCAAGTACAGTACACAACATACCTACTCAATCCTAACAAAATTATTACAACAACAAAGTGAATACAAACTTGCACATCTCTATATCCCCAGGGATTTAAGGATCTATCCGGTCGGCAGCCGAATTGTCCATTTTGAGTGCCTTATGCGATATCTAGGGCGGTTTAACGATTTCACACGCTCACTGGGTCACCTATAAAGCTAACACTAAGTAAATGGTGTACAGAAGGTAGGAACCAAACAGATTTGAGTGGACCTAACCTAAGGAAAGCAGATTCCTAAGCAACCAATTCGTTCGTTCCTTTATCACTAAGCAAATCGTATGTTTCAAAATATGAATTTTTGGCACGTGTCTATGGTTTTTAAGTCAAGTTTGGTGTCTATGATATTGTTAGAGACAACCCCTAAGAATTGATTATGCATAATATTATGACATCGCAGCAAGTGGCGCCTTCTAGTTTTGTTGCGAAGTTAGCGGAACTACCGAAAAGGTCAAATAAGAGGTCACTTTAATCTAGTCACCAGCCAGTGTTAACTGGCAATTCTCGTAATTTTAAGAATGTTCACAGTTTGATCTCAGTTTCAATCTGTCAAAAATACCTCTAATTTCTCAAAATTTTTGACAAGTTTTTGTCATAGATTGTCGCTGAGATGAGATTGCGACTAGATTGTGAACGTTTTTAGTTACGGGAATTGGACTTCTGATGACATAGTCGCTGTCATACCACGTCCACTGCGAACTACTATTATTCCGGTACAATCCTTATGTTATTGAAGCTTCTGAACCACTATTATGAGGGCCACTTCTGGTAAAGGCTATCCTGCGCCGTTACATATATAGCATAGAATAGAATAGAATAGAGTACTCTTTATTATGTACACCATATAAATTACAAACATAATTTAGAAACTGTACAAAGGGTGACACAATGGGCGGTCTTATCGCTAAAAGCGATCTTTACACTCTATCTGTACTTTTTCTTTTAGCGGCATACCTGGCGTTATGTAACTGCTTAATGTTTACGCATTACAATTAAGTGTCGCATAGTGTTAGTAAAACGGGTGGTGCAAGTGGGTACTGGCAGTGCAAGTGCAGTCGTGACTGGCATTCGACTGAGATCGCCAGATGTACTCACCTTACCAAAAATTTTATCACTTTTGGACTCGCATTCAACTTGTTACTTCTCAATTGACGTAATATTATTATCATATAATCACATTTTTGGCATCCACCCGACAGTTCGAGTCTATAGGCAAGATTTACGGATACGAATATGAACCCTGTCGTCACAAAGATAAGGTTCCGTCACCGTGAAAACTTAGGTGAAGTGAGCTGTCAATAGTGTCAATTCCTAGCAAAAACAAACTCACTTCACCTGAATTTCACGGTGAGATTTTTACAGATTTGACCGGCAGGCCCCGAGTGTGCGTGTGCTTTCACTCGTTGTATGCAGCTGACCTTCTCTCCCATTCTGTGCTGTGAAGCCTGGCAACTTTGCATCTTGTGACGTTCTATTCTTCGGTTATGATATTAAAGATTCTTTTCTTGTCGCACAATGGACGTTAGGTACTTTTGTTACTTGAAAGTTTTTGCGACGAAGTTCGCTTTTGTTTTGTTCGCCACTTTTGTGATTGGAATTTGATAAAGGATATCATTCAAGTCACTTCAAGTGTCGAATATTTTATACCCAAAAATTAAAGTACTATTTTTTTGCCATAAAAAGTACTATTTTCTTATGGGAAATAACATCTTGAGCATTTTTTACTATTACAGCGAAAGCATAAAATTATTATTTTAAGCATAACATTAAAGAAATATCAACATTTAATTGAATTTAACATTCAGAACATTTTTAACTTTATACTTGTTATTAAAATATGATTTTTGGCATTTTCAATCTCAAATAGTGATGGGAGGTTAATGGTAGACTTTCGTTGTAATACTTAGTAAAAACTGCAGTAATCAGTTTCTAGTGAGCATAAGAACGTTCTAACGTGCAGAAGTATACTGTGTTCCGCCGGCGAATATTATCACTCATCCCGAGTTCCCGACGTGACGCCTGCAGCCAAGGCAACGGGTGCGAAGGCTGCGCCCTGCATGTGCAGCGCCCCAGGCCCCGAGCGCGACTGCGCCGCAGTCGTCAAAACCAGTCTATCAAAAAGTACTCTGTGTCAAAACCAGTTGACAATTTATCCTAATGTGACATTTTGTAAATAATTTTTTTGAGTGCGTGTTTAAATAGTTTATTTTTATATTCTTTAGGTAAGTTTTACTGTATGTTTAAGTGTGTTTTTATATATATGTTCAATGCCGGCTGTAGCGACGCCGGAAAATGTGCTAATCAATTACTTACCTTCCCTTATAGGATTCTGCATGATATATATAGTTTATTTCTATATTCTTTAGGTAAGTTTTACTGTAAGTTTAAGTGTGTTTTTATATATATGTTCAATGTCGGCTGTAGCCACGCCGGAAACTGTGCTAATCAATTACTTACCTTCCCTTATAGGATTCTGCATGTTCAAAAAATTTGGCAACTAAAAAAACATTAACTAACCAAATTAAAGAAAATTGTAACAATTCGGCCCTAATTTTAGATCCAAAATTACCTGCATTCCATAACTTATCTCAAAAAGTATTATGTTCACATGTGGAATCCAAATTAAGTGAAGGTGACATCAGGGGTGCGGCCAGGATACTTTTCAGCAGCGATGTGGTGGCGCCTTAGGTAGGTACTCACCAGAAATACTAACAGCTCTAGAGAGAAAACATCCAGCGCCTGCGGATGGTCTCACCTTCCCCGACCCCCCGACCCTCCCGACCTAAATTCAATCTTCCTCAACGTTTCGGCCCCCCAGTTGTTTGCAGCCGTGAGCTCCTTCCGAAGTGGTTCCCCCGGCGACCTCGACGGCCTGACTCCACAACACCTAAAGGATCTATTGAGTTCAGGCTCCGGGGGAAATTGGTGAGTCGCTTTTGAAGGAGCTTGCGGCCATGATTAACCTCATGCTTACCGGCGGTGTCAAGGAGGCCGTCGTCGATGTCTTGTACGGGGCCAATCTATGTGCCCTGCACAAGAAGGATAACGGCATTCGTCCCATCGCCGTTGGGTGCACCTACAGGCGTACGGCAGCTAAAAGCTGTAAGCTATACAGCAAATCGCTTACAGCTAAGTTTCAGCCCCTGTAGCTTGGTTTCGGCTCGTAAGGGGGCTGTGAGGCTGTCCGTACATGCCCTTTCAACATTTTTAAAGTCCAACAAAGGTTAGGTTATCCTCAAGGTTGGCGTTAAGAATGCCTTTAACTCTGTGAACAGGGACACATTGTTGGCTGAAGTCAAAAAGGAACTACCCGAAATTTATGGTTTTATGTGGCAATGTTACAGGTACCATTCCAAATTATTATAGAAGGACAGTGTTTTGGAATCTGCAGTTGGTTGCCAACAAGGTGACCTTCTCAGGCCAGTCATTTTCAGTTTGGCTATTCATCCAATTATACAGAAACTAAATTCAAAATTTAACGTGTGGTATTTAGACGATGGGACGCTAGGAGGTGACGTAGACACTGTTTTGAAAGATCTACAACTCCTCAAACAGGAATTTCAATCTATTGGCTTGGACCTTAACCCTTCAAAATGTGAACTTTACCTTTCTGACATTACCGACAGACTCTAGATAAATTTAATGCAAAAGCCCCACAAATCAAAATTTTAGACAAAAGTTCACTGAACCTCCTAGGTTCCCCGATTTTTGAAGATAGTTTTACTCCTTTCAAGACGAAAAAATTAAAAATGTCAACGAGATTTCGGACAGACTCTCCAAAATTAATTGCGTTTGGGCGCTCCTTGCGGGGCTCCGCATCGTTGTCAGTGCGGTGAAGCTGTCGACTGCCTCGGGCACCATGGCCTATCTTGCAGTAGGAGCGCAGGCCGGATAGCACGGCACGCCAGCATTAATGACATCATCCGTCGTGCTCTTGTCACCAGCTGTTTTAGAACCCAACGGCCTGCCACGCGACGATGGGAAGAGACCAGACGGAATGACCATAATGCCCTTTAAGTTAGGCAGACCTTTAGTGTGGGATGCAAAATGTGTCGACACCCTTGCGCCATCCCATCTTCCTAGCATGGTGGGGAGTGCTGGGGCGGCTGCTGCAGGTGCAGAAAATCTCAAACGGCGAATATTCCAACCTGATTGGGAGTTATATGTTCCAGCCGTTTTGGGTTGAAACACTAGGGCCATGGGTCCGAGTGCCCACTTGGTTTTTCGAGATATCGCCAAGCGGTTAGTCGACTCTTCACGTGACCAGATGGCTGGCCTATTTCTTGGTCAAAGAATGAACATTGCCATACAACGTGGCAATGCTGCCAGCCTTTTGGGCACTGTTCCTGTGGACAGCGATGCGGACGGTTTTTTGATGGCCTATGATTATTTTGCTTATTTTTTCATATAAATGTACATATTATTATTATTTTAAATATTAGCATAGATTATGTAAATAATATCACAATATCAACTTGAAATAATATTAATTTGAAACATAAGTTTGAATAGGTATTACATAAACTCATGCCTTCTTCCCTTGGGGATAGGAAAAAACTACAAAACGCCACCTGCTACAATCCTTACAGAGTTTAGACAATATAAAATCAACAAACCTTTAACGTTGTTTTATTTTGTTTCAGGTAAAAACGCAACTTCTGGACGTTTTACGCAGTATCGATCACGGAAGACAAGATAAGAAAACTTGTAGCTATTAGCTGGTTTCCAAGACCAAGTTTAGCAATATGACCAAACTTTTGATGTAATTTTTTTTTCTAAATATTTCTTATCTAGTTAATTATATGTTGTATGTAGTTGATAGATATCTAGCTGCAACACCAAACTGTATCACGAGATTTTATTATCATCCGTTTTTTGAATCGCCTCCCACTTTGACAGCAAAGGAGACCAGTCACGCTTCATACGTTAGGCCCAAAACCCAAAATATGAAAGGAAAGCACGAAGTACGCAGTATAAAACTTGATTTTTCAACTTCAAAAAACAGCTGAAGGAATGGTCGTAGAGATTCGGCGCAATAGTAAAAAAATATGAGGAGGATTTCCCTGATCAGGGTACCTAATGCAATTCTTTTCGTTGGCCGTTCATTTTGGATTTTGGACACAATAAGGCCAATCTCATTCAAGGACATATTCAAGTCAAAATAAACGAAACGTAAGCAAATGGCTCTCCTCAACTCGTAGGAAAACTAGTTACATCACGATTCTTTTAAGCTTTACTAGAAAATGCTTTAAAAAGACACAGTCCTTTGAGTGTCAACAAAAGGCATCTATGCCGTTTCGTTGCTCCGCTTCGTCTCGACTGCATTTGCACAACCAAGATTCGTTATCTATTCTTATTTGAAGTAGTTGAAGTTGAAGAGATCTGACTGAAGTGAAAGGAACGCTTTCCTTTGTATTAAGTGAGGAGTAGGAAATATTGGTTTTGTCGGAGAAAATAATTATTTGCTGTGGCAATATGCCTTGTAGCATAGTGGTTATGATGCCCCTCTTGATACTTGCTAGTACAATAGTCTTAGTGTCGCACTGCCAATCGATTTTCTTTTGAATAGAAAACCTTTTGCTCGATCAGAATGGTTTATTAACCAGTTGAATACCGTAATTACAGAAACAATTAAAAAGCCATTGTATCTCGCGTGGATCTACTTTACGGCTATACGAAGGGTTAAGTCGTAAATGCCCTTTACCCCATACCTTTTCGCTTTTTGGATTAAAACATCATTACACAACATCCATATTGTAATTTCGGCAAAAGGCATAACAGTTGGATTTAAAACAAACCTACTTGAAAAATCCAAGCTAAAAAGATAGAAGCAGGTAAAGAAAAAAAAAGAGAATCTTGACACCAAAAAACAAAATAAATATATAAATATAAAGAAATAAATCTTCCAATGAACGTCCATCATTCTTAAAAGCATTTCTCAAAGTTTTTTCTTGAAACCAAAACAAAAAACAAAACATCATCGACTCATTAACATTGTTCAAAAACTTCTCTATTTAATGAGATAAGAAGAAAACTTTTAGGGAATTATTTTGTTCCTTTGTTCGAAGGAAAAATAAAGAAAAACCGATCAGGTCAGACCCCCGCACTAAGAGTTCCGTACTACGAGCACTTTTATACGAGTAATATGCCTTCTTTTTATTATTTGTCATAATAATAGAGACCAGATTATCTCGTCCTATTCAGAGAAAAATATAACTGGGTAACTTTTTTTACCTACCTCATCTGCCTAGCCTTTTCTGAACTATGTTGGGGTCGGCTTCCAGTCTAACCGGATGCAGGTGAATACCAGTACTTTACATGGGGCGACTGTCTATCTAACCTCCATAACCCGGTTACTGGGTAATACGGTAACCTTGGTAAAACTGTTTGTCAGACTTTCGGGCTTCTGACTACCCGTAACGACTGTCAAAGATCCACGAATGCCAGCCGGGACCAACGGCTTAACGTGCTTTCCGAGACACGTAGGGGTATGTAAAGATGGTCACCCATTCACAGACCAACCGCGACCGCGCTGATAGTCGACCTGTGCGGCTGTTATTATTTAGCCACGAGCCCCTCTTTTTTTACCCACCTATAACGTTTAAAAAGATCTAAACTTCTGGCAGGCAGACAGACGGACAACATAACATAACATCACGCCTGTATTCTGCGAAGGGTCAGGCAGAGGTGATAGTACACCCAGGTTTCGCCAGTTGTGTTTAAGTGCCATGTAATAGGAGACGAGCCTAATGCTTTCAACCAGGCACAAATCCAGACTACAAGGCTGCTACTGAGGAATTTCTGATGACAAAATTTACCTGAGAATCAAACCCAGGACCTCATGCTCAGCAGTAGCGCTTGTGACCACTAAACCACTCAGGCAGACGGACAACGTAATCACCGTTTGCGATTTATTTGCCAAACATGTAAACAAATAGGTATGAGTATTTGGAAAAATAACTTCAAAGCCGACACAATCAAGTTCAACATCAAAAAAAAAACGCTACAACTTCAAAAAATTTTATAACTTTTTAAATATATGCTAGTCAATCTGAAATTAACTTAATTACCACTAAAATAAAGTTGATTTTTGTTTAACTTGAAATAACATCAATTGGAATTCCTCATACCTCTATACATACATTTGAATAGACCTTAGGCGCTATTACTAATAATGAAAAACATTTATTTCAGACAATATCCATATTTAACACACACATTAAAAAAAACTAATTCACATCAAAATAAAACAAACGAAACAAAGACAACACAAAATAAAAGCAGTTAAAACACAAAACAAAACAGTTAAAAGACAGTTACACACATTAGGACCGGGAGAAACTATCCACTGCTCACAGTGCAGTATGCAAACGTATCCAGTGGCGCTGCAGTGGAGAGTTACAACTGTCCGCGAACACGCTTATTATACTGGACCTAACACGACTCAGCAGCGACGCACACTGCTTCCTTATAAGAGCATGGAAACCATCAGTGTGCGCTTCTGCGAACATAGTCGAAGCACTGCAGAATCGTGGCAGCCCCAGCAGCACCCTAAACGCGTCGTTGAACACGTAGGGCATTGTATGAGCCAAGTGTGTAGTTAACCCACAAGTTAGTTAATAATAGGGTCTTGTTTGCACCTGTTTTCTGGTATGGAACCCTAAAAACAAGGAAATGGGAACTGGTAATTTATTCTTGACCTTTCGGGCCACGATTGCTTGCGAACGTGTTCAAAAGACGCACATGTGGTTAGTAATAAGGGAACCGTTTAGGAAAGAGGAAAGGGTAGAAACTATTCGGAGCACAGATATAGACACACCTAGATAACGCAAGAGCAACTACTTCGCGTGCCCAGCTTACGTACAAAAATCGTAAGCCGCCACTTTCGCGCTTAGTCCTGTTGTACTGCTAGCTGGGTGAGCGTGAGCGCTGGCGCTAGGTCCCGGGATTGGGGCAACACGGTTGTCGCACGCGGCGGCGTCTTTGAATCGATTTGATTTTCCCATCACTAAAAAGTATTTGTGACGTCATAGTAGGTACTCAAAATAAATATAGACACGCTCGGCTTTCATACAGATCGTGATACTTGCGTTATCTAGGTCTATCTATATCTGTGATCCGGAGGGTTAGTTTTCTAGGTGCTGCTGTCAGCTATGTTACCTTAGTCCACATTTATAAAAATCAGGGGCTTTACCTGCTTTGGTAAAGTATCAGTAGGTCTAACACAAACGTGCGGGTAAACGTTGCGTGAACTTGAACGATTTTAAAATTGAAAACTCGTTATGCACGTAAAGCGCACTATACACCAAAGCCGCCGACCCGCCGACACAGCCCGGCGACTTGATGTCGGCGGCTTTATAACAAAAGAATCATGTGGCAACATAAGCCGCCGGGTTGTGTCGGCGGTCGGCGGCTTTAATTTTAAGACTGTATTCATAGCTGCTCTATGGGTGATACTGATTGTGCTTGTCGCAAAAATTTAAACTAAAATGCTTAAAGGATGTTAATTCAGTTCAGTCAGATGCTACCATCATGTAATCATAACAAAATCTTTAAAAAAAGGCGTTTTATGGGCCCGTCAATTTTAATGAGCCCTGCCATCTACAGAGTGGCTATTAGGTTATCACATTAAAAGCTGATTTTCCATCGTCATATAACTTTTATTCGAGGAATAAAATTGACGTTTGATAGTTTTTGTATGAAATAACTGTCAAAAGTTGTTCAGAATGATGAGAACATAACCACTTTTCAGATTTTCAGTTACTACTCTTTGTAAAATAAGTTTTAAACAACACAAATTAAAGATCAAAATAGATTAATGACCACCTAAGTCGACTTAAATGACATTAATGTTGGTTCAGACCGTAAAGCTTGAGAATGGTCGAAGTTCTGATAATTATGTACCTACCACTTATAATTCCGGCCTTAATCCCTATTGGTGGAGTTGCTGAACTGTTAGATTGGCTGAACGATTTAATGTTTAGAACTAATATATTCATTGAAAGTTTGAGGTTTGTGGCTAGATGGAAGGTTCACAAATCCATAGGTACAAGAAATCCGATCGAAACATTTCTTAAAAAATATAAACTTGTTGGGTCGGGGGACCCCCGGCAGGAACGAAGTTCAAAATGAAAATCCAACACGGCGGTTGCAAACATTTTAAAATATTCACAGCCGCCATCTTGGATTTTCATTTTGACTTCACTATCGGCTTCAGCAACCTCGAAAACCAGGAAAACTATCTCTCTCTCTCTCTGACTCTCTCTATTATATGTAATAAAAAGTTGCATGGAGGGGCTCAACGCTTTTTCGTTACGTGATGATTTCTCCCAGTTTACTCCTACCGTAAGCTCCGTTAAAGAACTATCGTTCCAAAAAGTGGAAGAACTAAACTCAAATTCAAAATTATTTATTTTGGGACAACTAGGTTCACCGGTAAGTATAAAAAACTTAGACCTGTTACGGCCCGCCGTCAGATGGCGCACGGCAGGACTTACTAAGACCATGCCTGCGGAGCCATACCGCGAGCCCAGCCGAGCCTGCGCCTCCACTTGACAGTCGTCGTTTCACCACCGCTGTGACCGTCGCTCAAAACAGATTATTATATATTTCAGAACCCTTTTAACTCGTTAAACCATTGTATAAACCAGTACCATCCAGTCCATTATTCGAAGTCAAAACACAGCGGCAACAGCCGGAACAGACCTATTGTTAGTACCTACTTAAATACAATGACTAAAGTAACCATCCACTTAATAACAAACTTAAACTCAGTCATTGAAGGACGACGCACAAGAGATCCTTTTGTAACGAAAGTGAGCACTAAGGAGGATTTTTTATTTAAATTCATCCCCTAAGGTATTTTTGTAGGGGATAAAAGCTTCTATGGAAGTTTGTCTTTTCACCGATAGAAAATCCCACCGGGATCATCTTTTTTGGAGTCGCCAGGAAAGATTGTATTAGAGCTCTTACACACTACGTTTTTTTCAGGCGCCGTCGACGTGCGTCACACGCAACTGTAACGTGCTGCAAATGCGATGTTATCACAACCAATTTACCTATTCACACGTTCATAAAATTGCAGTATGCAGACGACGACATTTTCACGTGCTGTCGACGCACTACTAGCGTGGAGTTACATCGATACAGACGCGGTGGCACAGCGCAACAAAACGACACTAAAATACAAAACGATAGGTACAGTCAACAGCAAAAGTAGATGATCAAAATCAGAAATTCAATACTAATGAACGGAGTTCCCGTCAGAACTCTGTTACACAGCCACACAGTCTCTGCACACAGCTCAACAACAACAACAGCAACAGCTCTGCCATACAGTTCTAACGCGAACTCCGTTAATTAGTATTGAATTTCTGATTTTGATCATCTACTTTTGCTGTTGACTGTACTATTGATGACAAAACGAAGACATTTGATTTTCGCCATTGTGGCGCTGATAACAACGTGAGCGTCCATGGAACTAATATTTTTTGATAGTGAGTTTTACAAAATGCTCAAACTCTCATGATAAAAATGTTCTAAATATCTCGTAGTAAACACAAAGTACACAAAAAAGTAGATTCCACGTTTTAGACCTACATCATCAGAGACGTAATGATTAACGTCTGCTTAACTATCCATTTTTTGACGTTTAAACTTCTCTTGACTTTACAAATAAACCCTTATATTCACAGACGCAAAGTTCTCCCAGTTCGACACTGATATTTTTACGAAGCAAAACAATTTATATTCTATAGTTTGAACGTGATGAGAATTGTCAACCGATGTCGTGCTCGCCTTGTTACTATATGTAACTGAAGGGTAGCCATATTGCATTGCGATATGGATACAAAACTCTTTATTGCCTGCCCTTGAAGCTCGAGGTTTGAATCTGGAAAGTACCGATGTGATCTTTTCAAATTCGTATTTTTTTTAATTTTCAAGTTGACCTTGGTCAACTCGCTAATAAAAGATTAAGAAAAACATCGCGAGGTAAGCCTGGAGTTGCAGTACTTTGAAATCTTCAAAGCTGTACGCAAGTGTGCTCCCAACTTTACAGGGAGAAAGATGAATTTTATACTTTAGTTAAAGATGCGTCAAGATAATCTCTAAATGGTGGTACCTAAATTTAAATCCTTCAAAAACATAACAAGAACAAAACATATCAAGACTACGCTATATCTGTTAAAAAGTTACCAGATCTACTTAATGATGACCCAAGCCTACACAAGGCCTAACTCTACAATACGGATATCCTTTTTATCCTTAAAATCCCGACTTCTGTGCCAATATCTGGTATCCGTACTCGCTAGGGTTTATCTCGGTTCGTTCCTCATACGCTGGTTGACCTACATACCCAAGATTTTCTTATGTCGCGGTTGTCTCACAGATAGGGCTGAAGCGATTACGTCTCCACTATTCGATTTCGATACGGTTGTAACAATATGGGTTTCGGTATGGTATGGTAGGTTAGTTTTATATTGGCAGTAGAAGGTATTTCTGTTACAGAGATAACGAGTAACTTTGAACAAGGATGGGTTACAAGGATACTTGTCTAAAGCTATAGTTTTTTATGGTCGAATATGATGTCCAAACTAGGCAAAGTTATCTTCAGAAACTGGTGTGTTGTAGTCTTTACAAGCATAGCTATTATGGTAGGTACAATCTACAAAAAAGGTTTACTAGCATAAGCTTAGCATAATCAGCCTACAAAGTTTCTACTGCTGGGACACAGGACTCCTCCCTGTGAGAGGAAGTGGGCCGTAATCCACTACGCGGGCGCAGTGCGGTTTGCTAGATGTCACATGTTTTCGAATTTTTGGTTCTAGTACATGCCGGTTTCCTTCACCATTTTCAGAGCAGTGGCGATGAAATAAATTACACAAAGTAAAGCGCCTGCAGAGTTTCGAAGGTTTACTAAACTTCTGTAAATAATAATCTTTCTATGGGTATTGGGTACCGTGTCGTATTTACTTACTTAGGAGCTAAACTAAAGTTTATTAAGTAGCTAAACCCTCAACAGGTGTAAACTTGACGACTCGCTCGGGGCACGTAAGCCTTCGGGCCCTTGGGATGATTTAATATGAATAATGATGTACGAGAAGTATAATATCATATTCATATGAAACCATAGAACATGCATGAGCGACGAGCAATAACATGGTTTCTCTTCTGTTCGTTTTGGAACACCTTGAGATACGGCAGTTGTCGAATTTTGAATGACAGAAGAATTGAAGTCTGTGTTGTCACCCCATGACAAAAGTTGTACAGACCGTATCTTATTGCAATTCTAGTAAGTTGTTGTATGTCTTAGGTAATAGTAAAGTTATGTTTTACATTTTGACGTTACGCCTTTTCATCTAGATTTTGATATCGTTACCCCGATTTCTACCTCGTAGTGAGTTTCTATTTTAGTAACACTTTTATTAAAATATCATAACTTGTTCGAAAAATATTGGTTTAGACTTAAAAGTTTTCGTTACCTTTTCAATTTATTTTTCGCCCCAAAAAGCAATAAAACTTATAAAACGATTTTTTTCGCCCCTTCTCAAGGAATTTATAACTATGAGATGAATGAAGTTAGTTCAATTTTATTTGAACGATTTTGAAGCGATTATAACTGTAATTAGAATGGATGTTTAAAATCGTGGCTGGCACATTTTATTTAGTTTTTTAGAAATAGTTCAGCCCTTTTTTCATTTTATTTTTTTGCGGCTGGGAAATCATCAAATGACCCCTGACACTCCCTCCCGCTGTGGGTGGAGCGGAAGGGAGTGTCAGACTCTTACTGACTAAAATCCACCCGTGTTCCTTCCTTAGCCCTTTATGTTCCGGGGTAGCGGTAGTTCAGCCCTTAAGCCCACGATCGCACGGACTTTCAAAAAAAATATATGATATTCTTCAGGATATATGCTAGGTAGAATGATATTCTTCAGGATATATGCTAGGTAGATAGTGTGTTGAAAACATAATACAACTAATTTGATACGAAACTGTCGGTGTTGAGCCGAGCATTGAGAATCCAACAGAGCGCATCCTAGGGCGTCAAAAAAACACATTCGGATTTTCAATTCTCGGCATTAAGAGGAGCGGTGAAAGACCAGTGCGCGAAAAAAATCGCCGTGGGAAAAACGCGCCCGTGCAAACCTGGGGGCCTAAAAAGGCCCTTTTGGCAGAATCATAAAAGGATAACATTATGAATCATAATGGACAGTTAACAGTTAAGTTAATCGTAATCAAATCCCATTGGTGAACGATTTCACAGTTTTTTTTTGTCTGTGCCAAAATACCAATCAATCCAATCCAAATCCAATCCCAATCTCTTAGATTATACCTACGCTACGTAGTGCAGTGAAAAAAAGAATAACACGGACTGTCTTCGCCATATTATGATTCATAATGATATCCTTTTATGATTCTGCCAAAGTGGCCTTTTTAGGCCCCCAGGGCTAATTCCTATTTATTTTTACTCAGCATTTATAATGTCAGTATCTATTCCAAGTGTCAACTATCAGCACAAAATTAATTCAATAAGTACTTTAAAAATCTTACTTATCGCTTTTTTAATAAAACCCATAAAGATGATAGAAAAGTTAAAGCCCAAGAGATTTCGCCTTTTAAAGAAAAAGTTAAATAAGTCGTTTCTATACGAAAACGTAGAATGATAAATGGATGAAATCCAACTTACTTCAGAAGTTGGCAAAGCCGGTTAGGTACAAGGAGTAAGTAATTATTAGATTAAAACAGTGAATTAACGGCAAGCTACCTTCCATCTGGTTTGTTTCACTACAGTTTTAATTAAAGCAGGTTTGAATTTATAAAATGCTAGGTTAAAGGAGTTGAGGTTCAAGTTGCACGCCATTGTATTAATGATTTATTAATTGTGTAGTTTAATGATATTGACAAACATGGCCAGCCCACTGCCTCTTCAGTTTCCTTACTCTGCAAGCTATGTCGGTAACTCTGGTTCTTTACCGGATAATTTCATTCTTAATATTATCCTTCAAAGAGACCGATCGAAGTGGAGGTGCTTGGGGGAGGCCTACGTCCAGCAGTGGACGTCTTTCGGCTGAAATGATGATGATGATGATGAAGAGACCAATGGCCGGTGAAGCAGACGAGATGTGCATAACTCCAGCTTTCTCATATGTGATAAAATAACTCTACCTATGCCAATATTTAAGGCAATAGCTGCAATCAAAGTTCCCAGTCTTAATTTAGCTGCCACAAAAACTTTGATAATATGAGTCGTTTAGTGTATGTCAGCTGGAGTGACATCACCCCAGCTTCCTCATTCAACACAGGCAAACCAGTGAGGTTAGGGTTCTGGAATATAGTCGGAAAAACAAGTTTGCACTTAGCAGGCATTCTATTAGAAGTCATTTTAACTTGCGCTCAAAATAATTTTGCCTATGTTACTCAGGTTAATGTTAAAAACTTTTTTTATATGGCGTCGCACGCTGCGTTTAACTTTGACTATGCCTGAGAGCCAGCGCGCACTAGCGACTTTTTGTTGACCGATAGTTTTAGCTTTGAAGCGTTACTTGATCTGTAAAATATGAATCGGAAAAAAAGTAAAAAAGATAACTGTTTTCATACAAATTCGGTTCCAAATGCCTGCTAAAAAGAAAAGCGAATCGACGCGAAGGTCTGCTGAATCCATACTAATATTATAAATTCGAAAGTAACTCTGTCTGTCTAATTCTCTGTATGTTACCTTTTCACGCCTAAACCACTTAACGGATTTCGATAAAATTTGGCAGAGAGATAGATTGCATCCCGGGGAAGGACATAGGATAATTTTTATCAACATACCTCGCGGCCGAAGCCGCGGGCGGAAGCTAGTATGAAATAAATATTCTAATTTAATTTAAACCTAACACCGAATAGAATATAAGAAGCGTGATTATTATGTGCTATGAAAAAACGAGACCGACGACCTACCATCAAATTGAAATAACTACATAGACATTTGAAAACAAGTAAATATTTACATAACAACACGCCTGCAAACCCTTAAGGGTTAGGCAAAAATGTACCTGTACACCCAGCAATAGGGGGCAAACCAGAAAACCAGACTTCGGCCAGCTACTGAGAAATTCCTGATAGAAAACTCAATAAAAATACGCCACCTGGGAATCGAACCTAGGACCTCTCAGCAGTAGGGCTTGCAACTACTAGGCCAACGAAGCAATCGAGTCCCAGTAAACATTTGTACCTTGTAAATAAACAAACGAAAAATGCCTACTAAGTACCTAAGTTGTGTAGTGTATATCGATTTTATAAGGGAAATGGCTCCCATCTGTCACGTACACGATGTAAACTACATTGCGTCTGTTATCTATCGTGGACCGTTTAGATGTATCGACCGTTAATCCCGACAGATGAATAAAATATTTGTTGTTATTAGGTTTGTAGAGAGAGAGTATCTAAAAGCACTTAAAGAATAGAAAACTTTTATTTCAGACAGAAGTCCATAGGGTTAGTAACAAGTTTACTTAAGGGGCTTACAGGATCTAAACACAAAAAACGCAAGTTTTAGAAACAATAAAAGTTTAAGATCAACTACAGTAAACAAAATCAGAAAAATATATGATATTCTTCAGGATATAATGCTACGTAGATATGCTACGTAGGTAGTCTTATCAAGACAAAAATATTTTGACATGAGTATTGACCTCAAACTAAATTGTAATACATGCTTTCGGAGACCGTCCCTGTAACTAACCTCTGTTAGATCAAGAACATACTGTTCTGTCATTAGATATAAGTAGATTTCTATGCTTCTGTCAGTGCTCGAAACTAGCATGGAATTGGACAAGGACATGTTCTACTAACGACCTAATTAGGCGACACGACCTGTCACTTGTTTTGTTGGATAATACAGTTTATTCCTCTAACTGGGAACATGTTAGGATAAAAAACATAACATCACGCATCATCCCCAAAGAGTAAGGTAGAGTTGTATACTGTACTAGCTGCGCCCCGCGGTTTCACCCGCGTAAGTGTCGATCCCGTGGGAATATCGGGATATAAACTATCCTATGTTCTTCTTCGGGATGCTATTTATCTCTCTGCCAAATTTTATCGAAATCCGTTCAGTGGTTTAGGCGTGAAAAGGTAGCATACAAACAGAAAGACAGAGTTACTTTCGAATTTATAATATTAGTATGGATAGTACACCAACTGCCCCGTTGTCGTTAGTCTCGTGGTCGCAAGCGCGGCTGCTGTTCAAGGGGTCCTGTGTCCGATTCCCAAGTCAGGCAGTGTTATTGAGTTTTTATAATAGTAATTTCTCAGTAGGAGCCCGGAGTTTGGAAGTTAGTGGTGTGATGCCCTCGTGCCTTGGAAAGCACGTAAAGCTGTTGGTCCTGCGCCTGATCTCTCCCCGGTCGTGTCGTATTGCCGTCCCATCGGACTGTGGGAGTAAAGGAACAGAGAGTGCACCTCTGTTTTCGCACACGCTTGCGCACTATAATACCTCCTGCGTACCTGGCTAATATCCGTTGAGGTTGGCCATCGTGACTGAAATCGGTCAGGGGGATCCACATCTCACCAGTTTTAAAGTCCCATGTAATAGGGGGCAAGCCCACTGCCATGAACCGGACATATTTAGGTACCTACTACTAGTGACGACTAGAATCAATTCTATTTTGTTGTAATTTTTCACGTTCAAAAGTGCCTTTTATGTGCCTATCCATACTAATATTATAAATTTGAAAGTAAGTATGTCTTTAGTTGAGCTGCACGATTTCTGACAAATGCGTGAACTGACTAGACAGATCCTCTCAATCTGTGTGGTTCTTTCCTCAAAAGACCACCTCAGACATCGATCTACATGGTCTTCATATAACCTGACCAAGATTATGTCTGGACTTTAAAAGAGACTGTGATCTCTGAGTTTGTTTCGGCCTTTCTTCTCAGAGTAGTCAGATAGGAAACGCCGACTTCATCTAGTTTAAAAAAAAACATGATTGACGTGTAAATGTGTTTGTACAAACCTACTTACAAAAATAAAATTATTTATCATTGTCCGTCTGTCTGTATGTTACCTTTTTACGCCTAAACCACTGAACGGATTTCGATAAAATTTGGCAGGGATAGACTTCATCCCGGGGGTGCGGGTGAAACCGCGGGGCGCAGCTAGTTTGAAATAAATGCTTTGACTTTGACTTTGACCGGACTTATTTAAATCCAAACTTCGGGCTGTACCTGAGAAATTTGTAATGCAAAACCCAAAACACTTAGCCTTACCGGGGGTTCCAACCTTAAGTCCTTATGTTTAGCATTCGTGGTTGCGACGACTACACCAGCGAGGTAGTTAACACAAGAAAAAAAAACAATTTAAAATAATAAGGTTACCTACATACTTGTAAAAAAGGTAAGTTTAGATTTTAACAAAAAATTCCGTCAATTTCATGAATGTAAATTCACTTGAATACGGGAGTGTGAATTCAGACGCGAAAGTTTTGGACAAATTCGTGACTGAACAAATTGTTTTAGATATTCATCATAATTTTGATATTATTTCGTTTGGTACAAGGCCTAAGAAGTAGCGGTTACAATACAGGTGATATTTTTTTAATATTTCAAAGTAGGCAAACAAATCTGACGTAGTAACGATTCATCATTCATTCATCATTTCAGCCGAAATACGTCTACTGCTCGACATAGTAACGATTTATTAGGTACAGTCAACAAAAGAAATAAGTACGCAGGATCGTCGGATATAGTTGAATTTTAGTAAGAAACCGATGGATGTTGACGACTGAAATTTAATTTGATAAATGAGCTGTTTGTTTTCTATTAATAAAATTAAATTTTATTCGATGACATCCATCGGTTTCTTATTAAACTTCAACTATATCCGTCGATCCTGCATACTTATCTCTTTTGTTGACTACTACTTGTTTTGTTGTTTGTTGTACTAATTGCGGATAAGGTTTAAGATAAAAAATATACCATAATTATTCCTTGATTAAAATGCGAAAATTTTACTGGTGACTATTTTATTCTTTAATTGCTTCAGCGGCTGTACTCGATGTGCTGTAACAGTTTTGTTTCGAACGTCCATCAAAAAAAAATGTCACAAAAGTTACTCAAAAATCTTTCACCAAAATATCGCAACTCCAGTCCTTATGATTTCCCAGAAAATCATCCCAGATTAAACTTTCAGAACTCCCTTCTAAATTATTCTCTACCGCTAAAAGTTCTTATCTTCCTCCACTCCCCGAATCAACAACGGAGCTTGTCTCAAAATTATTCTCTATTCGACCCTCATCATTAAAAGTTGGGACGTCCACGTCAGCTCCGTGTATCGAGTTAATGTTTTACTCCTGTAATTTAAGCACTGGTAATGCAATTATACGTTGTAGTCTAAAGTTATGCTGTGTGGCAGAATTACGTTTAGTTTTTTAAGTGAATCTATCGTCATTATCATCAGAGTCTTGACGTTTATTGGTGAATGCCTATTCACCAATAAACGTCAAGACTCCATGATTGACTTTCGTAATGAACGCGAGAATACAGGGTGGTAGCGACATCGACGTCTAAACTGTAACCATTAATTCAGCATATGGTTCTAGACCCCTAAGAGCAGAAATTTTTCGTCGGTTACCACAAAAAACTGCTGTTTCATAGACATGTGCAATACCTATGCGGTCAAAATGTATGGAACAGTATTTTTTTTTTACCGACGAAAAATTTCAACCCCTGTGTTGTAATTTTTCGTCGGTGTTCAGAATCATGTGCTGAATTCATGGTTGCTGTTTACGCGTCGTTGATCCTGCCACCCTGTATAGTGTTTTCTGCCTTTTGATAACGCTGCGGTTACTGGCTATATTACAGTATGAACATAGGCATCAAGATAATGTTGGATTTGAAATGGGATCACGACCTCTCGCTTACCATGATGCCTAATCCATACTATACTTTACTATAAGTTATTAGTACTAAGTCTCTGTCTGTAGGTTTGCCTGTCTGTCCGTTACCTTTTCACTCCTTAACGGCTGCACGGTTATCCACGAAATTAGGCACTCGATTAGAATATGAGCTGAGTTATAAGATGGGATACTTTTTATCTACGTAGTCTACTTTCATGGGGTTATTTACGACCTCTACGCGGGAAGAACTGCTGGCAAAAGCAAGTGTATGTAGTATGTACTATGTAGATACATTTGTGTATCACATGTAGATGTGATGTGATGATGAGATGTAAATTATGATGCCTCAACCCGAAATCACTGTAATAAAAGAACAGTACATTATTGAAAGCAAGCTTTCAATACAAATATATATCACTTTGTTTTATCTGGGTACGCCGAAAATCACAATAATGTTGTACAATTTTTACCGACTTCAAAAAATAGAGGTTATTACCGACTTCAAAAAAGGAGGTTATCACCGACTTCAAAAAAAGGTGGTTATCAATGTAAATTTAAATATGTCTTACTACAGAATAGCACTACAAATTTTGATGCGGTTTTTACCATCATTTCGGTTTCAAGAATTTATTTCTCTAAAATAATTTTAGAATATTCTCTTACAAGAGAAACAAAACCAATTAATCTTATTAGTTAATAATGGTACAACATCGGGAAGAAGAGAGAATTCATTCATTTAGAGAATATATTCCTGAAGGTTTATGTGTGTATATATATTTTTTTTTACTATAATTAATAATGAAATCTCAATGTTTTATCAACCCGAAAAACCGTGCGAAGTAGGGGCTGGTGTATAGTTAAACCATAAATCATTGAAGCTTTTGTTGATTACCTACCACTAGAAAAAAAAACAAAAACCGTTAAAGACTAAAATAAAAATCCTCCGTATTTGAATATAAATTGAATTGAATATCATTTTGTGCATATTTCATTCATTGAGTCAGATCCAACAGTTTGTGTCCGGACAATCTTTTATTTATGTGTTGATTTTGTTAGTTTTTTAATACAATATAGATTCAGAAATAGATTTATGAAAACTAGGTGATAATCTCTAAACTAATTAATAGTTTTCCATGCAGGTTTTAAATTATCAGTGTATCCATTATTATAGCTTTATTTAGCTTTGTGTCTTTGTCTATGGACTTTTGGAGCCAACCGTACAATAATTTATGATATAAATGTTAATTATTTGATAAAGCTAATAGTGCCACTATCAAATAAAGTATTTTTTATATTAAAACACAAGACATATAGACCAAAGTTAGTAAACCAGCCCCGGCCTTTTTTTTTTTTTGTTTTGGTGGGAAATCATCAAATGACCCCTTCCGCTCTGGGCGGAGCGGAAGGGAGTGTCCGACCCATGTTCCTTCAGTTGCCAGTGCCAGGGGCAACGGTATCTCTTTCGAACAACCCGCGACCCTGGCGGGCATCGGCCCTAGCGGACCCCGTCAGTTGGTGCTGACATCTCCTTGAAGCGCGCGTGGAACACAACGCGTAGTGAGCCATGCATACTTAAATAAAAACTAAATGAGAAACTTGAAATGCACATCTTCACACCCATCCCTGTCTCATGACTGTCAGTTACGAGTTGGGTATCAGCCTGTCATATTCCACCGCCCGCCAAACCTCACTGGGCCCGCCTGGTGAATAGTCAACCCTCACTGGGCCCGCGTGGTGAATAGCCAACTCCTTCCCACAGAGAGAAGGATTGTATCCCAGTTGTGAGAATTTATTTAAAATTATTCCATTATTGTTAACCACAGAACCAATACCTATATGCTCGTTTTCACGAACACAGCGTGCTTTTTAAGGCATTTATTTAGGCGTGTCTAGAGTTAGTGAAAACGGGCGTTGATGTGCTGACTGAGTATCGTATTAGGTGCCTACCTAAACATAGGCACATATACACTTGCTGCCAGAAAAACGGCAAATCGAAAAAAAACTAGTAATACATAAATGTTGCATGCATAAAACTACTTTTTTTTTTTCGGATGGGAAATCATCAAATGACCCCCTCCCGCTCTGCATAAAACTAGTTAGGTAAGATTTAGTTAGTTCCGTCAAAATCGGATTTGTATAGATTTTTGAAGAGTTAATCCGATTTGTGTTGCCCCCGTTTGTCTGTACAATGTATGATTTGACACAGATCTGACGTACAAGCAAAGTCAAATCTGGCGTTTTAATTACATTATCTATGTTTTTTTTTGTATTTTCCTTTTATTCTCTTACTTTTGTTTTCAAAATTGAATCTGTTGGTTTCAAAATCGAGTTATCCAGGCAATTTTGATGGATTGATTGGCCTATGTCTAGCAGTGGACGTCTTTCGGCTGAAATGATGATGATGATGATGATTTGATTGTTGGTTGATGCGTTAATTGAGTGATTTGATTGGTTAATTGGGGGATTTGATTGGTTAATTGGGTGATTCTAAAATATTACTAGGTATTGGTATACGACGATAGTATCATAGAGTATTGATGTTTTGTTCATTGTCATGTACAGTAGGAGAGGAGAAGGACGGTTGATGGACGTCATAAGTTCGCAGAGGTCAACTATAGGTATCAAGCTTGGTATTGACCAAGCCAACATACAAAACTTCGAACCTATTTATACTGACCAACACTCCCCATTTCCCGCCCATCCACATAAAATAGTTGAAAACTTTAAAATCCCGCAGCATGTAAGGTTTTAAGTCATTACATATTCATGAATACCTTTGGAAACCCTTATTCATATTAAAACAATGGTGTCTGAAAATATGCGATACGAATCTCACGGTATTATGTTATGACTTACTAGCTTTTATCTGCGGCTTCGCCCGCGCGGAGGTCGGCAATTATTCCACGGGAACTAGGGTTTTACGAGGATAACTCTTTACTATTTACTTTATATTAACTCGAGTCATGGTCTATCATAGACAGTCGTATTCTGCCTGTAATGTTCCCACTGCTGGGACACAGGCGTCCTCTCCTCGAGAGGAAGTGGGCTGTAATCTAACCACGCGGGCCTAGTCCGGGTTGGTAGATGTCACATGTCTTCGAAGTTTTGGTTCTAGGACATGCCGGTTTCCTCATGAGATGTAATCCTTTACCGTTTTGAGACAAGTGGTGATGAAATTATTTACGCAAAGTAAAGCGCCTGTCTGGGTTCCAATCCACGACCTACGACTCGTAAGTCGGGGCCGTTACCACTGGGCCACCACTGCTCTATCTGTGTGCCAAATTTCGTCTAAACCTGTTCACCGGTTTTTGCGTAATTGAGTAACAAACATACGAACTTTCACATTTTTAATATGAGCAGGAAGCACAAGTCTTGGATTCAGCGAAATTGTGATATATTTTTGCATATGAATATCTTGAGTCTCGGCCTTTTGAAATTTCAGCCGTAATTGGGACGTGCCTACTTGAAACGTACTTATAATTAAGGAAAGAGTATTTATTTCGGCGCAGAATTTTCGCGAGAGTTGGCAGGGTTAATGTTTGTTAAGAAATACAGGAATATGTTTTAAATGTAGGCAGTAGAGCCCTCATCACTTTTCTATTTAAAATTGCCATCGATGACGATTTTATTCATCGTCATCATTTCAGCCGAAAGACGTCCACTGGACATAGGCCTCCCCCTCAACTTCGACAGGTTCTGTGCTTCTCGCATCCATCGGGTTCCTGCGGCCTTCACAAGATTGTCGGATCACCTTGTGGGAGGCCTTCCGACGCTACGTCTTCCGGTACGCGGTCGCCACTCCAGAACCTTTCGGCCCCATCGGCCATCTGTTCTGCGAGCAATGTGCCCTGCCCACTGCCACTTAAGTTTGGCAATTCTTCCGGCTATGTCGGTTACCTTGCTTCTCCTGCGGATATCCTCATTCCTGATTCGATCACGCAGGGAAACTCCAAGCATAGCCCTCTCCATTACTCTTTGGGTGACTTTTAGCCTTCTTATAAGGCCCATTGCTACGCAATATCTTCTCGTCCCACTTAACGCAGTGTCTCAAGATGAAAGTCTTTGACCAGTGCGTGTTGCCAGTGTTGACTTATGGCACTGAAACGTGGTCGCTCACAATGGGCCTTATAAGACGATTTTATTAGCTTCACTTATTTAATTAATGTAATAAATCATTTTGCATGCAAGTTTTAGCGAATTGTTTTGGAAACTAAAAACCTCGATCATCTGTAATGTCAATTCTTGCAAATTTCTTTTTAATTTCATTTTTGAAGACTCCAGAGTTATTGAGGACCGACCGATAGTAATAAAATTATTGTATTTGATTGTTTGTTTAAGTGTTGGTCTGTGGATGGGGGACCATTTTTATATACCACCTCCGTGTCTCGGAAAGCACGTTAAGCCGTTGGTCCCGGCTGTCATTCGTAGATCTTTGACAGTCGTTACGGGTCGTCAGAAGCCCGAAATTCTGATAACCAGTCTTACCAAGCGGTATCGTATTACCCAGTAACTGGTTTGTGGAGGTCAGATAGGCAGTCGCTTCATCTAAAATACTGGTATTCAGCAGCTGAACACCAGTATTTTAAATATAAAATAAATATAATTTATCTCTGTCATTACTAAACTTTAACTCACACACTGACTTATTTCTTGTTAAAATTTTACGAAAATCGTCTCCTTTTACAATGTTTGTAAATACACATCATGAAAGTATACCGTTACACCATTAACTATTGTGTTATTTAATTTTATTCTAGGTGCATCGTCTTCACATATAATGATATAATTAATGTATAAAAAATATTGTAAAACATTTTTTTAAAAGAGTAACGTAACCTCTTGCCCATTCTTCACCATACAATTTTTTTTTCAAAAGTGCCTTTTATATTATGCCTATTTGAAATAAGTAAGTGATTTGACTTTGACTTTGAAATCACAATTGAACATTTGCGACTATGTTCCGTAATTAAACAGCAGAACACTTTATATCAATACATTATATATATTACATTACATTATATCTGTGATTACATTATTTATATTTTTTTAACTTCTGTCCGCGACTTCCTCTGCGTGAAATTCACCCTCCCCCATTCACCCTCTTAGTGGAATTTCGAAAAACTCTTTATTAGTGGAAACCTATTCTTCACATAGAACACACCCTCCAAATTTCATGTCTCTAGGATCAGCGGTTTAGGGTGTGCGTTGATATATCAGTCAGTCAGGACTTTGAATTTATAATATAGATTCTACGGGAAATACCTTCATACATAGTTCCATCGGTGTGTTAGCCTTTGATGTAGCGGCATCATTAAAAGTCTCTACTACAACCTACTTTAACTGTAGGTACTCGCTTTCATAACTCTAGCGTTGTTTATTGGCGCGTTGTAGTTTCAGTTTATAACGGATGGATTGTCAAACGCAGGCTTGCAGTCTAGTTGCGGGTGGTTGTCCACCTTTACGATCTCAGAAACAATTGGCATTTATTAGATAACTTTTCAATGGTTTGTGAGCGAACTCAGAAGTAGTACCTTTGTACTCAAATTATAATTATGTCATATCTATATGTATTTAACTATGTGTACATACTTAAATTATAAAATAAATAAATAGAATTAATGAAAGATCCATTTTGGGGTACCTACTTTCTTTTACAGCTGATTTTCCGCTTTTAAACTCAATTTTAAGATAGAAATTATTAATGCATTGCACTAGCAACAGATGTGCGTGTATGATTCGCAGGCTTCGCTGATATATAATACGGATTCGCGATATAAGAGCAATTATATAATATTACTAGCTGCGCCCCGCGGTTTCATCCGCGTAAGTGTAATCTCGTGGGAATATCTAAAAACTAGCCTATATGTTAATCCAGGGTGTCAGCTACCTCCATACAAAATTTTATCAAAATTGGTCCAGCCGTTTGAACGTGAAGAAGTAACAAACATATAAACACACACACAAACACTCACAAACTTTCGCCTTTATAATATTAGTGTGATTATTAGCAAATTTCGCTATCGATAGGCTTCTACAAGATACGTAATAAGCCTGCAGATGAACGTAAACGAAGCAAAGGTAGTTGTTAGTATGTATGGATCGTAGCTGATGACGCTCTGTAGTCTCTGCCAGCCCCGAAGGGAAGAAGGCGTAAGTTTATATGTATAATTTAATTACTAATGTTATATAGGTACCTACTTCTATGATAGTTTCAATACAAAGTGCCGAGAGTGAAATCAATCATCATCTGCCTAGCCTTTTCCCAACTATGTTGGGGTCGGCTTCCAGTCTAACCGGATGCAGCTGAATACCAGTATTTTACATGGAGTGACTGCCTATCTGACCTCCACAACCCAGTTACTGGGTAATACGATACCCCTTGGTAAGACTGGTTGTCAGACTTTCGGGCTTCTGACTACCCATAACGACTGTCAAAGATCCACGAATGACAGCCGGGACCAACGGCTTAACGTGCTTTCCGAGGCACGGGAGAGAAATCAATATCAAACTAAACTGCACCACAGTTTTTTAAATACATTTTTGCCATACTTCAGAGGGGCTATTCTCGTAATTTTAAGAACGTTCACAGTCCGATCTGTCTCAATCTGTCAAAAATACCTCTAATTTCCCTACATTTTTGGCATTGATTGTCGCCGAGATGAGATTGCGACTAGATTTTAGACGTTTTTAATAATTAGAAAGAAAGAAAAAAAATTATTTGGACACAGTTCGTGAAACACAAAATACAAAATTAACAAAATAAAAAAAATTATGTTACAACAACAATAGTGTGTGCCTCACGGCTGCGCCAAAAAGGTCATTTCTTTCAGCATTAATGCCAGACAGATGCTGTCTGACGCTGGGTTTCTAATGAACCTGTAGGTACACACAGTTTCAACATACCTAATACATACTTTTTATACTTATAAATAAATAAATAAACTAGTAATCAAGAACATATCATTACAAAAACAAAAAAAAAACTATGGGAATTGGCATTCTGACCAAAACATGCCACACCACTTTATCTGGCATTATTTTCACAAATATTGGAGGGACAACCTAAAGATAGCTAGCTGCAAACTGTGGTTGTTCACATTTATTTATGTATTTTGCTCTGATGTTATATTGAGTTAAATCTGAAGCGTGCTCCGACATCTCCTAACATATGTACTCAAT
The DNA here is from genome assembly GCA_948474745.1 of Oligia latruncula. Taxonomy (NCBI): domain Eukaryota; kingdom Metazoa; phylum Arthropoda; class Insecta; order Lepidoptera; family Noctuidae; genus Oligia; species Oligia latruncula. The sequence continues at coordinate 11,564,609 of OX419702.1, read as the reverse complement.
TTATCCCCAGCGTCAAATGTTGAAGAAAAATATATTATTGTGAGAAAATCCTCACGTTCTTAGAAGTCGTTTGAAGCGTTGTAAATAACTGTAGGTGGCGACACATACTGCTTTGTTGGAAATAAATTACCTTTGAGGACATCCTGTTTTTCTTACGGCAAATAAATATATCATTTCATGTAATATGTGGGCAGATAATTCACTAGTTGTGTTAGATCAATATAGAGAGGAGCTAATGGCTGAATAATAAATAACAGCGGCACGGGTTGGTCTTCACGGTTAAGCAACCCTTGCCGAGGTCTTGTCCTGGCGAGGAGCTCAGAAATAGAAACGTTTCTAATCAGTATTTTCTTTCAATAGAATATGTATTTCGATATTAGGTATAGGTCTATATTGGGGTGAATTTGCATCTCAATTGACCTTTTTTAGGGTTCAGTACCCAAAGGGTAAAAACGGGACCCTATAACTATTTTTCCGTCTGTCACCAGGCTGTCTCATGAACCGTGATAGCTAGACAGTTGAAATTTTCATAGATGATGTATTTCTGTTGCCGCTATAACAACAAAAAAACAGAATTAAATAAATATTTAAGGGGGGTTACCATACAATAAACGTGTTTTTTTCGGCGTTTTCGTACGGAACCCTTCGTGTGCGAGTCCGACTCTCATTTGGCGAGTTTTTAGACATTTCTCCATTTAGAAAGGTCAAGCAAAAATAAAACTTTATAAGAATGATATCCCAAAAAAATACTGACTGAACTTTCTTCAAAACATCTGCTCGACAAATGTAAACCGTACAATTTATTTAAAATAAATAATTATCAGAGGTGGTCGCTCACAATGGGCCTTATAAGAAGGCTAAAAGTCACCCAAAGGGCAATGGAGAGGGCTATGCTTGGAGTTTCCCTGCGTGATCGAATCAGGAATGAGGAGATCCGCAGGAGAACCAAGGTAACCGACATAGCCCGCAGAATTGCCAAACTTAAGTGGCAGTGGGCAGGGCACATTGCTCGCAGAACAGATGGCCGATGGGGCCGAAAGGTTCTGGAGTGGCGACCACGTACCGAAAGACGTAGCGTTGGAAGGCCTCCCACAAGGTGGACCGACGACCTTGTGAAGGCCGCAGGAACCCGTTGGATGCGAGAAGCACAGAACCGGTCGAAGTGGAAGTGCTTGGGGGAGGCCTATGTCCAGCAGTGGACGTCTTTTGGCTGAAATGATGAATTATCAGAGTGTTGTAGGTAAATTTAAAATCCATCACTCGAAAGCTCCCACAAGACTTATTTAAAGTAATTAATGACTGAAGTTTAGGTACTTCAGTCATTAATTACAAATGATGTCACCCCGATGAAGCGATCAAAAACAATGCTCAATTAAGTCATTAAAATCTGCAGTAGAATTACATACGCAACGTCGCAAAACGGAATGAAAACGGAGTTATTCTATAATGGAAGCCTTTTTAAGACATTTCTCCATTTAGGAAGTTCAAGCAATACCAAAACTCTAAAAGTAATTAGGTACCTATATCCTAAAAAATATTGACTCGAGAACGTTCTTCAAAACATTTACACGAAAATGGTTAACCGTACGATTTATTTTAAATAAATAATTATCTGAGTGTTGTAGATAAATTTGAAGTCCATCACTACCAAGCTCCCCCCAAGATTTATTTAAAGTGATTAATCACTGAAGTAACAAATGACGTCACCCCGATGAAACGCTCAAAAACAATGCTCATTTAAGTCATTAAAATCTCCAGTAGAATTACTCTACGTCGCAAAACGGAATGAAAAGAGGGCTATTCTAAAATAGGCAGTCCTTTGTTTAAGAACGTCGTTGATCATTTTGTTCCGGCGATCCGTCTATTGTTTTCGAAGATGTCCATAAATCCAGTGAAAGCTACACTAAGTTCTATCAAAATAAATAAATTACTTGTCCTATAATTATTAATATGACAAGTCATTTTTGATTTTGTATAGTTTTGGTAAGACTATTTTGTGGTAAACCTTGATTGCAATTCTTGATTGAACAATTTCACTACCGTAACTGAAACTGAAATGAAATTACGTTTATTTCTGTAAGCTGATCTCCTAAGACTTTTACAAGTCAATATTTTAAATCTAGATAACAAGAGATCAACTAATGAATTCATCATACTGATAGAATTCGATAAACAGTCCTCTAATCAATCAAATACCTAAGTACCAGAAGTTTTGATTCGTAAAACCGTAAATGATTATGACCAAAACCACAAACAACGTTTTAATTTTAGAAGCGTTGTGCGATTGCGTGTAAAAAAAGCACTCTAACCTGATTTCGGCTAGATAACGCTCAGTTTATGAATCGCAATTTTCTTTCCAAGGGAAACGGATTTTTCTTTCACAATTCTCACTAATTTGAAGCAACCCAGTTTCCCGTTTCCAGTTGCAACGTGTGTATCTATAGTGCAACAGTAGGCAGTTCTCGACCATTGTCGGGACTGTCGGGATATGACAACGTTAGTCGCTCGGCGACCGCGGTACCGACCTGTCGTCCCGGGATGATTTGAAATTACAGCGCGAGTTCAACGGATTAAATATTTTCAAAATTATGGATCAGTGATTTCATAAAACGGTTATTTGCTAAGTGAATTTAGTAAAATGATTTATTGCTACTTTTATTAGAATTAACTTAGTGTTAATATAGTTGGTGTTTCGTAGTTTTAATATGGTGTTAAATATTCCAAAACTTTGTATTGAGTAAGCTGTTCGTGTTTTCGGTAGAATATTTTAGTGTGTATTGGACAAACTTTGAAGTATTTGAATAAACTTCCCTTGTGTAAATAATAAACTTAGGTATCCAGGGAAACAAAATAACAAGGTAAGTTCATAAAAGTTGTCTAACCATAACTGTTTATTAAATAGATGTATATTTGTTAACACATCAATAACTTTAGAAAAAGGTTTATTTTCATGTAAATACATAGGTAGTTTTCATAATGGGGAAATATAAACATAAATAACATAAATTCACTTACAACATTAACAAACTTATTTGTAAAAAATCAAAATAAATACGTAAATTTTAAAATTCAACAAAAAAAATTGGCGCGCAAAAATACAAAAAGACAATGGGAGGTCTTAAAACTACAATATTTACGTCGCATATACTTCATATCTATTTGAATAAAATGTCTAATAACATACTATCACCTAATTCTTTAAAAGCATCATCAAGCATCTTCTGGGCTTGCTCGTTCCATCAAAGACCAAAGACCCATCCATCTCTTTCTACCAGGCGAGATCGAGGTTGGCCCATTTCGCAAATAAAAAAGAAAAAAACTCCGAAAAAAAAACACGTTTGTTGTGTAGGAGCCCCCCTTAAATATTAATTTTAATTTTATTATTAAAATAAAAATACAACTGAGTATTTTGTGAATATTTCAAGTGCCTACCTGTTGCCATTATTGATTTCGAACAAAAAAGGGTAAAAAAAACGCGTTTGTTGTATGGGAGCCCCCTTAAATATTTATTTTATTTTGTTTTTAGTACTTGTTGTTATAGCGGCAACAAAAATACATAATTTGTGAAAATTTCAACTGTCTAGCTACCGCGGTTCTTCAGATACAGCCTGGTGACAGACAGACGGACGGACGGACGAACGGACGGACAGACAGACAGCGAAGTCTTAATAATAGGGTTCCGTTCCTAAGTTGATAAAATTAAAATTAAGCAATCAATAGAATACCTCATTACCTGAACGTTTTTGAAGTAGGTAAAAACCACCTTTGCACCCATACATAAATCTTACTAAGTATCGCACACTAGGTAACTCATGTCTACATTATATATTATATAGTCCCTTATCGATTTCGATAACGGCGACCTTTTGAATTTATTATTATTTCCTAGCTGGTGTGTGCTATGACTCGACAGACCAAATTTTTTTTTAAATACCCGATCACAACTAATGCAATAGAGTTGGCTGTCAGAGTTAAAGGTGTAGATATAGGAGGACTTACGTCTCTCTTTATGTATTTGGCGATTTCGGTTAGTGTATCTAAGATCTACATTATATAAAGATTATGTACTTATCTAGGTATGAGTGATTTTTATCTCACAGTTTAGTAAACTCATACCTAGATAAGTATGAGTTTACTAAACTGTAAGTTAAAAATGCAGCATCAAACTTCAACAAAGCTACCTACATAACCTTTTTTATAAAGTAGATCTTCTCTCTTCTTACCTATCTAGGTATGAGTTTACTAAACTGTAAGATAAAAATGCAGCATCAAACTTCAACGAAGCTCTATCAAACGTACGCACCATTATCTTCACAACACATTGAGTCCCAATAGGAATTTCATTTAACGCTCATTGTGCTCATAAACTTCCGACTAGAAATACCAGAGCACTACATGAATAGACTACAGGCACATTGTACTGGACTGACGAGTCCACCTGGCCTTTGTATGGCCCAACAAGGCCCCATTCAGGGCCTCCATATACCAACAACTACATACGTATTTAATTTATGCCGCAATAAGATGAGAATGGACCACCAGTCTGCAAACATTGTTGCATTCTTGGTTACCGTTTCCAACAATATATTTTTGCATAAAAGCAACTAATTTTAGCTTTTTAATTAATTTGGGTACTGGAAAACCAACAGGAAAATAAAGAAATGCCATTTTGAAATTAATTCGTTTTTATGAGCGGATGTAATTGCTGTTCCTCATAAAATGTATGAGGTATGGTATTTAAAAGTGTATTAATTGTGTTTTTTAAGAGATTCCTTTTCAAAAAAAAAAATGTGATAACATTATCTTAATGAAAGCTCTTCATTTTGATTTTGTAGAACGTAATAACTTTCGTATAATTAGTATGTTAAATAAATTTCCTTGTAACAAAGTTGAAAACAACGTGCGTGAATTATTTCGAGGTTTCGTGAATTGTTTCATTAAAAATAATTGTGTAAGGAAAACCTTAGCAACTAGATACCCAATTTTGTTCACACACCTTATTGAAAGCCATTTTCTTTGCCCTTTGAAATTCTCTATTACACTCACGGACATTTGAAATGGGCTATTAGACGACGCTATTGATAATTAGTATGTTAAATAGATTTCCTTTTAACAAAGTTGAAAAAATCGTGCGTGAATTACATATTTCGAAGTATTAAATATCACTTAAAATTAGCAACTAGATACCCAATTTTATCCACACGACTTTATCGAAAGCCATTTTCTTTGTCCTTTGATGTTCTCTATTACACTCATGGACACTGTGAATGGGTTATTTGACTACGCTATTGCAATTTACCTGACCTCAAATTTTGGTAATTTGGAGTAATACCCTGCCTTTATACGTTGGCACTCTAGCGTCAACAAATTACGTCCAGCGCACTATTCCAAACCACTTTAATAGGCTTCTATGATAAGGGTGGTGAACGACGATCTAAATGCGACCATGTTACTTCGTAGGCGCGAAAGTTTTGCTATTTTAGCCAAAAGTTGTACCGTTCCTGATAAACAAGTTTTACCTAATGGTCCGAAATAGTCCGAATAAATTAAAGCATGGTTGAAAAAGTAGCAATTCTTTATTATTTGGAATCCATAATTTTAGTATTATGTTGCCGATCTGTATGATTTATCATCCTATATTTACCAGTATTCATTATATTTCCATACGGTAATTCAATATAATTATAAATCTCGACATACTTATTTGATGTTTAAATATGAATGGCATTAAAAAGGATTGAAAAATGGTAAAATAATTGTATCCCTTGTGTTGGGTTGCTGGGCTTGCCAAGTTACCTTTGATTTACACTGTAGTGCACTTAAAATTGGCCACTCATAAAAATAAATCAATATCTCAATCAATATCTCAATATTATTAGTCTTAGGTTTTTTTTCATCCTGTAGCGATTCATATTTGATTGAAATTCAAACCCAAGGAATATTGTTGCAAACATAAATGAGTATATAAATTGTCTCTAATTTGTCCCAAATTGTCGTGTTTCCTTGGCATTAAGTACGAAAATGAGAAAACAATATTTTCGTTAACCAATAAATATTTATTACTGATAATATTGTAAATGGAGATATTCTTCTAAGTACATTGTCCAGACAAGAAAATCGGAAAATGAATGTTTATGTCATAGGTATTTTGAATAAGCAATAGAGTAAGGAGATTGTTTCCAAATAATCGTTTGTTTTTGGTATCGTCGTTAAAGAATTATCGCTAAAGCATAAGGTTCAAAGTTGATTGGGAAAATTTTACAATTTAGGGTAGCTTGTTATCAGTATTAACTTAATGTTATCCTTTAAAATAATTGATTGTGTTTTCTGCGTCGTGCTATTAATCTTCTTTCCTAGGATAGGCCGCGACGCTGTTTTCAACGCTAAATAATGGGCCTAGTTATTCCTTTAGTGACCTTCATTAGTTTTCATTGTGTAGCAGTTTTTGGATGAGAAAATTAAACAAAGCGACCTAGTTTTATTTACTTTAGATATTTATTTAGAAACATGTATTTACTAACATAATTATTGTAATTATGATACTTCTATTTCATACTTCTTAGGGCTGATTTTTCCATCGCCAAATAATTTTTATTCGAGGAATAAAATTGACGTTTGACAGTTTTTGTATGAAATAACTATAAAAATTTCAGATTATTATTCGAATAAAGTTATGACATAATTGAAAAATCAACCCTTAATTAAATATACATAATGTTATTGGGGCCATAAAAAATACCGAACTAGTTGTTTTTCTTTTGTAACTTATTTGACAAGATCATAACAATACTATCTCCTACACATCCATCCAAAAGATTTCTGAAGAGATGAAGAGATAGCCGTGGGCGATAAGACCGTCCGCGCGTCCATTGTACCCTACGGTTTTATGTCATAAAACAAAACAGTTTTCTCTGTTTTTATTGTATGTAATAAACTTTTCTACGTTCAGATATTTCCGACGTAGATAATTTTAGGTTCCAAAATATTCGTTTCGTATTCAAATAAAATACTTGCAACAAGATAATGGTAATTTTTCAGTTAGAAAAAAGCCTGCTAGTGAAATTAGACTTGCTACAATCTGCACGTTTATATGGCCGGCAGTGTAATTGATAGACGGGGGGAAATTGCATTTGTGTCGGGAACATAAGTCTACCTTACTGTTCTTAGAGTGGTAACAAACAGCTAAGACTGACGAGTTGTGGGTCGTAGGTTGGAACCCAGACAGGAGCTTTACTTTCTGTTTCATCACCACTGCTCAAAACGGTGAAGGAAATCATCGTGAGGAAACCGGTATGTCCTATAACCAAAAATGAAGGAGACATTGTGACATCTACCAAGTCGCACTGGGCCCGCGTGGTGGATTACGGCTCACTCCCAATCACCGAGAGAAGCCTATGACCCGGTGGGAACATTATAGGTTGATTATACTGTTGGATATCTAGGGAATTTCTACCCCAGATTTCTAAAGATAAATCAGTTTATTTTTAGATCCTTTATACTTGAGTTTCTAGAATCAAAAGGCAACATCCGTTGTATGGTCTTACAACTGTAGACACAATCAATTTTATCTTTTTCTTTTTTGTGTCTCTCTGTGTGATCGCGTTGTTCTTCTAAACTACGCAACGGTTTTTGACGCTCATTTTACCATCATTTAGAGAATTTATTTCAGAAAGTTTATGTGCATAATATTTTAATGTTAAACTTACATATAAGAAAGGAATCTCCATGTTTTGTCCAGTCGTAAATACCAGTCGAAGTTGCTAATTCTAGATAAAAAATACCACAGCAATTTACCATACTATATTACTATGAATAAAGAGAGAGTCAGGCTACCCAAAAAGAGCACAGTCTCCTTCTCCTTAGGTTTTCTAATCTGGACCTAGTTCTTATGACACTAGACTGATGACACTAAACTACATACACCCCAATTATTTTTTTTGAGGATGTGAAATCATCAAATGACCCCTCCCGCTCTGCGTGGAGCGGAAGGGAGTGTCAGACTCTTACTAACTAAAACCCACCCATGTTCCTTCCTTAGCCCTTTATGTTCCGGGGTAGCGGTAACCCTTTCGGACAATCCCGCTGCCCCGGCAGGCACATACACCCCCATAATCAAAAGCGTTGCTTAAAATTCAGTAGTGATTCAATTCAATTTATTCACAAACTATTTAAATTGTGTTTGAAATCATTCCATTGGATAAAAAAAAAATACATTCATAATACAAGTACCTACCTAACACATTTAAAAATTAACAACGTAATTCACAAATTCACAGCATCATCAACAGAATTAACATCATGATAAAACAAAAAATTACCTACAATAAAATTTTCAATGTTTAAGATTAGAAATAGAAATCATTTAAAATTATAACAAAAAAAAAATAGTTCAATGTCAACTTAAATAAATAATAGGAATATTACATTTGTTAGCGACTGTTTGACCATACATTTTTGACGTTTGAACGTCACTTAACTTTAGCCATCATTTATAAATAAACCCCATATTAATTTTCTAGAATAATGCAGCGTAGATAGTGCTAACAGGTGCCAACTTTCCCTTATCACTAACGAGCAACGCGGCAATTAATTCCCGTCAGTGACATTAGAAACTATACGTAGCTAAGTTGAAGGGGGTTAAGAATAATTATAGGATTTTTCTCCTATCCAGTGACCTACATTTAGATAAATTTTGCTTAATGGTGGTCACAGTCATTAGGGAGCTCACGACGAGTTTTAGATTTCATTTAACCAAAAGGGTACCATATCGTAAGCTACAAATGCTGGCCTCATTACCATTGTATTCGTATTAAGTTAGAAATAAGTTATAAGCTATGCTGACTATACATATATGTATTCCGTTGTTCTTCTAAACTGCGTAACAGATTTTGTTGCGGTTTTCACCATTATTTATATAATTGAGAGGTGTATATTGTGTATAATAAAATAAATAAAGTCTTCCAGACCGTATTTAATATCGTACTTGTTCACCGTACCGTATTTTGTGTTTTTATTTTTATGCGTCATGTTTGCCGCAAATAAACGTATTTTCTTTCTTTCTTTTCTTCTTTCTTATTTCGGCCATGGCGGCCAATCACAACAGAGACTAGCCTTCGGCGCGGGAGATATTATAGTGCACAAGTGTGCGCGCAAACACAGGTGCACTCCCTCTTTCCTTCCCTTGTGTATAAACTTTTATATTAAACGTTAATTTATAATTAAAAAAATATTGATGTTTTATCAAGTCGTAAAGGCCGCGCAGAGCAGGGGCGAGTCGTTGGTAGCTTATAAAAAAAAGCGAAGCAAATCCCACATTTATTTGTGCCTCCAACTTTTCAAAACGACTATCACTTGTCTAAAAGTTTAAGTTTTCGAAGAGTGGAAAGTTCTATTGTTAACACAACGGCAACACATCCAAGTGTCAAACGCAGAAAAGTTAGTAACTCTTGCAAATCAATTGATCTGGCCCTAGTGTTTCATTATGTAACAGATGTATTTACATATACCTACGTTTTATTCAGTGTAGCTGTGTTGGAGAGTCGACGGCGGCACGGCTAAAGCAAATCCCTATAACTTATGGTAGCGGCCATATTGCAAATACAGGGTGCGATGGTACTTTGTTCTTGTCGACTGTGTTAGCTCCCTGGCTATTGCAGTAGCCTTTAAAGCGAAATTTTAACATCAGCCTGTAAAACTCACTTTGATAGTGAGATCACTTCTGTAGTTGCAGTTAAAACGAGAGTTTACCCTGTTATAAGAAATACGACACTGTTAATAAAGAAGAATAATGTGGGTTTTAACGGATCGTCTAGTAGTTTAAAGAGCTTTTTGATATGAGGTACCTACGGGTAAAATTGATAACACAAAAATAACTCTTACTATGATTTGCAGTAGTTATTTTTGTGTTTTTGTGCCTTCTAATGAAGGCCAATATTCTCGTAATTTCAAACGTTCAAAATCTAGTCGCAGTCTCATCTCGGCTACAAACAATTAATGTCAAAAACTTATCAAAAATGTAGGGAAATTAGAGATGGCCTCTCAGATATTTGAATTACCTACAAGTTTCTGTGTAAGTCTATACTATAGTTGTTTGACATTTCGAACCTGAAGTGTGGGAGTTACTCATATTTTACCGTAATAAGTATTTTTTTTATCTGATACTTTTCTATTTCCATTACTTATGAAATAAAAATAGCCTGTGTACGAACGCCTGTGTGTTGCCCACGTTTATGCATGTTCTTTCGCCGATAAAACCCACTCGCTACCATTGTCGAAGTTCGAAAAATTAATAACTGATACTTTTTAATTTCTATTACTTATGAATAAAAATAGCCTGTATACGAACGCCTGTGTGTTGCCCACGTTTATGCATGTTCTTTTCACCGATAAAACCCACTCGCGACCATTGTCGAAGTTCGAAAAATTAATAACTGATACTTTTTAATTTCTATTACTTATGAAATAAAAATAGCCTGTATACGAACGCCTGTGTGTTGCCCACGTTTATGCATATTCTCTCGCCGATAAAACCCACTCGCGACCATTGTCGAAGTTCGAAACATTAATGAATTCGAATCCATTACAAAAGCTAAAAAACGCGAACCAGTGTAATTAAGGTTTACGTATTGTAAGTACCTACCTTTTATTGTGTTACAGGGTAATGGTCCTATTTCCTCTTATGGTCCATTAACGCTTAACACCTATTCATATTTTTAGGCATAAAATGTTAAGGTCGAAATTCGCGTAATTATTTTCATTTTTATATTTTTTTCCGATTGGTCTGGGGGTTTTAAAAAACGTAGATTTATTTGGTTGTTGTAAACGAGTTTCTCATACAAAAGAATGGAAATTAAGTGGAAATAACAAATCGGGTTTTGCGTTTTTTAAATTTTCTCTCATTACGTATTTTAATTTGAGGATAATGTGGAAAATAATTTTGCATGTCTTTTTGTATAAAAAAGTAAAAGTTTAACATCCCAACGTACCCTTTTTTTTTTTTTGTTTCCGGGTTGGAAATTCCTCATGGATGTCCGCCGCACTGGGGCGGGCGGCGGGGTCTGGCAGACTCTTCCTAACTAAAAACCACCCCTGTGTTCCATCTCACACCTACGCCGGGGGTCGCGGGAACGTATGATCCTTCCGCAACCCCCGACTGGTGCAGAGGGGGAGTGAGGTGTTTGACTCCCCCCACGACGTCTAAGAGGGGCGCGCGTGGAACACTTCGCGCCTGCACTTCGGGTCCTGATGTGTGGGGGGCGACGGATGTCCCCGAGCCCGTCGCCCCTGGGCCCATTTAGGGGGGCTGGAAGAAGGCGTTGTCCGCCCTCCGTCGACGCCCGGTGCGCATGCTGCGGGCCGGGTAAGTGGACGAGACCACCGCGTCCCAGGACTCTTCGCTGCCGACCATCGACTCTACCACGGCCGGCAGCGACAGGTCACTGCCTAGATGAGAGCACGGCGTGGCTCCTCCCAAGCGGCACACTCTGCCACGCCGTGTCCTCCCGGCGGTCGACGCAATGGTGACACCGGGCGTCCGGCTCGCTGTTTAAGCGACACAGGTACTTCCCGAAGCAACCATGCCCCGAGACCACCTACGTCACTCGAAACGACAGGGAGCCGTGCCTCCTCCCGAGCCAGCGCTCGAGCATTGGCCGGACCGCCTCAATTGTGTCGAGGCCATCCCAACCTACCCCAGCCTTACCCCAACTATGTAGAGATCGGCTTCCAGTCTATCCGAATGCAGCTGATTATCAGTATTTTACATGGAGCAACTGCCTATCTGATCTCACAACCCAGTGACTGGGTGACTAAACCCCTTGGTAAGACTGGTTGTTAGACTTTTGGGCTTCTGACCACCCGTAAACATTAAAGATCCACGAATGACAGCCGGGACCAACGGCTTATCGTGCTTTTCGAGCCCATCCACACGGATAAGCGGTAAGCGTAACTTAATCTGATCGATCGAACCGTGCGGCTGTTAATACTTAGCCACAAGCCCCTTTTGTAATCAAAAGTATATGATATAATAAATAAGGAAGACAAAGGCACATAGGCAACAAAAAGTAGCAACTTGTTTTTCGCTTAGTACAGGTTCTTTTGATTATTTATTCATTGTATTTATTTCTTTCCAAACCTTTCAGATTCTAAGCCAAAGTGCAAACAAATACTCAAACCTAAGTAAATACTTGACACGCCGACCTGTAAATTAGGAATCAGAGACGAAACCTTTTGTGAGGTTGATAAAATATTTACATTTTTATTTGTGCTTTTTCAAGTAAATATAAACCTCTTTTTATTTGTAAGAAGCTTAATAATAGACAAGTGCTTAAAATGTATGTAATGCATCTTTTGTAGGTGTCACTATTAGACACAATCTATCTATACTAATAAATATAATAAAGTGTAATGTGAGCTCGGCTGTCATTGTGCCGATTGTCGTATCGGCCATTGGCCTGATGGCCGAAAGCTCGATCAACATCGAGGCTCTCGTTAGGCGGTTGAATCAAGGGCGTGATTCAGACGGCAGTACTCGATACGGCTCGCATTGTGAGGAGGTTCCTGTCTCTGGAGCCCTAACCACCGGTAGTCGTTGGAACCTGCTCCCATCACCGGCAGACCGCAATTTTTTATATTTTTAATGTTTTTATACTTATTTTTTCTATTTTAAGTAATTCATATTTGGAAATGTATAAGATAGGGAACTCAATAAATAAACGAAATAATAAGAGGTTTTTTGTTTGATCGCTAAAATCTCTAAAACAACCAGTTGGAATTCAAAAAATATTTTTGCATTTGTTATCCCGATTCTTGAGGAAGGCTAAAAAATATTTTTGCATTTGTTATCCCGATTCTTGAGGAAGGCTATAGGCTATGGCCCTGAGCAGCCGAGCAAAAAGAAAAAACTAAGACAGAATGCTCAGCGAAAACGAAGTGACGCGGTGGGTCGCGGGTAATAATGCAAATTATTTAAATCACGTTTAAGGGGCATACAGGACGGAGATGTCAGCACTAACTGACGGGGTCCGCTGCGGCCGATGCCCGCCAGGGTCGCGGGTTGTTCGAAAGAGATACCGTGGTCGCTGGCACAGGCCACTGAAGGAACACGGGTGTTGAAACAAGTGTGTTGAAAACATAATACAACTAATTTGATACGATAGAAAAAAAATCATGAAGATGCCTCTAAAAACTATCTTTTTAAAATAAAAACCATAATAATATACATACAATCATTCTATTTTTTTATCAGATTATTCTACAAGCAACATACTAAAGAACTAGTGTTTTAATTTTTAAGTCCAAACAATAGATTTTTGTTAATAGATAATTGCTTAATATTTTGCAATAAATTACCAGTGTTGTGTCATCGCGCTTCTCTTTCTTTTCTATGCAGTCCGACAGTGACTGCGCTTTAGGTCATGTAAGCCGTGTGTAAGCCCCTTAAATTAGCTTTATTTCAGTAGCTCTAGGTACCGACGTACCCAAAAATTAATAATAAAACTTTCTACCTTGTTTAATTAGCTCGTAAATTTTCAGTAACTTGCAAAGGAGAATGACATTATGAGCTATGTTCAAAAGGAATTCCGTATTAAGAGCCAGACCCAATTATGAACTTATTACGTATGCCGTGTAAAAGAGCTCACCAGACGAAACCTCCCAGGTTTCTAAATTATCTAAAGTTTCGGTGAAAATAAGTTGGAGTTAAGTAATGAGAAAATAGAGACAGCAGGAGCTGATACTCAAAAATTAGTCATGATTTACGAAAACTCTATTGTAATTTATTTTTCAAATTGATGTTATTTCAAGTTAAACAAATATCAACTTTATTTTAATTGTAATTATGTTGATTTCAGAGTGAGTGTGAAAGTGAGTATTGAAAAATTTATAAAAATGTTTGAAGTTGTAGCGTAAACTGAACTTTATCGTGTAGGAATTAAAGTTATTTTTCCATAAACTCATATCAGTTAATTTTTTTGGCAAATAAGTCGCGAATGCAGTTTAAATACATATTCATTATTAAAATGTAACTCGTGGATAAAAATATATTCGCGAAAATGGTTTGTGGTAATGATAAATATAATTATACCGGTATTTACTGAATGTACGGGCAGTATGAAAATAGTAGTTTCATATTTCACCAATTAGGTGACTGCGGGAGCCAATAGATACTTAAATTCGTTATATTTGAAGTCAAAAACGTGCCTTTGAAGTCAATAAATCCTGATCAAGGTTTTCTTCAATAAATCTAAGGTAAAGAATATAAATATGTTTTTTTTTGTTGTCCTACTTTGTGTCCCACTGCCTCCCCTTTTTCCTTCCAAACCTATCTCGTATCTCCCTATCTTGTGCGATCTCTGGCCATGTTGGCCCTGCAAACGGTACCAGATCGACACACTACCTACGCGCTGGTCTACCTCGACGGCGATGTCCTCCCTCAGGTGTCCAGTGAGTGACGATATTTGATTTATATCTAAACAACTTCAAATAAAATCAGAGATAAAACAGAAACTCTATCTCTACTGCCCCGAAAGACCCACCAAAAACCACACACAACGCACACAACAACACACCTTCGAACTTCAATCAAACTCCAGTGTGTCGTTGTTCGTCGTCGCCCGCGCGCGCTCCGTCCTTATAGGAATCCCGCGAAGCGGGGCTACGTCGACATAGGATGCAAGAGCGAGCGAAGGGCATCCCAAGATCTAAGACTGGTTTTAAATGGCCCCATATAGCTTCGGGACCATGCGTATCAAGCAATGAAATAGGTTTTCTGAAACTAGGGAAAATTTACCACAGTCAGCAATATACAGGGTGGCAGAGACGTCCACACTCAACCTGTTGTTGAAGGCGTTGAAATTTTTCGTCAGTTGTTTAAAAAATATTGCTGTGAAAAATTTAAGACACATTTTGACCCCGTAGGTATTGCACTTTTCTATGAAACAAATAATTTTTTTGAAGTGAAAACTTCTTTTGGGTCACTATCAGAATATCCACGTTGCAAAATGTCCATATCGCCTTAACGTCTTAATATTAAATCGCCATGGTTACTAAATAGACATTAACGCTAAACGCCTTAGTAGCAAAACGTCTGGATCTTAAAATGTCGTAATTCAAAATACTCTAGTAGCAAATCGTCTTGATATTTATTTATTTATTTATTTATTTATTTAAAACCACAATTATAACACCTTTACAGAATCATCCAAGGCGATGTTATAAGTCACTACGTCTATTCATTTACAAAAATAAAAATAAAATAAAATCACCTGCCATGTAAGCAAAATTGCAACAACGATATAACGCTGCTGGAACCCCGCCCACATGGCTTGAATCAATCATTATTATAATATCAGACCTTTTTCAATTAATAATTGTGCCTTTTTAATGAATCTCGGCAGGTTTTGCCCAAATATATCCTCCGATACTGTACTAATGTTAATAATACGTGCGGCTCGTGACATAGGGGCAAACTTGAGTAGGTTTGTCCTAGCCGCTGGCACGTCTAACAGAGCGGGGCGGCGGCGCGCACCTACACACCCGTCCGGCGCGCGCAGCCGCAGCTCTGCCAGCACCTCCGGGTGGTGCAGCAACCCTAGCAGTACACTCGCCACGTACTTTACCAGCGCGACGTCCCTTCTTACTGCCAGCCTAGTGTACCCGACCATGCCCAGGACGAACAGACTCGGGTACATCAGGGGATAAAAAGGATAAACCCCATACTGCTTACGGTAAAGAAATCTAGCAAATTTGTTTTGAATTTTTTCCAACATGAGGCTGTATTTCCCTTCATGCGGATTCCAAATGATTGCACTTGTTTCTAGATGGCTCCTCACAAGTGCATTGTATAAAACTTTAACAGCTGCAGTATCGGTAAAATCCTTACACTGTCTCAAGATGAAACCAAGATTTCTGAAAGCCCTGCCGCACATCTCAACTATGTGTTTGCGGAACGTCAGCTCAGATACCATCTGTACGCCCAGGTCTCGTACAGTTGAGACACGCGGCATACCTTCGCTGTCCATCTCGTACTGATGCTGTAATGGAGCACGCGCCCGACTATAGCTCATCACACAACACTTTTTAATATTAAAATGCAGCTTGTTGGATTTACTCCATTGGACTACGTTATCAATGTCAGACTGGAGCTGATTACAGTCTGCAGTGTCCTCAACTTTTAGAAATAATTTCAAGTCATCTGCAAACAGTAGACACTTCGCCTCTTTCACAACTGTAGGTAGGTCATTAATTACTAAAATGAATTCCAAAGGTCCAATATTACTTCCTTGATTTACACCGGAGAACGTGTAATAAGGTCTGGATTCATGTCCCCCAAACTCTACGTACTGTCGGCGCTCGCCAAGGTAACTAGCAAAGAACTTAAGCAAGTGCGGTGTGAATCCCATAGCAGAGAGTTTGCACAAAAGTACATCGTTATCCACGGTGTCAAAAGCTTTCCGGAAGTCAAAATACGCCACATCCACCTGTCCTCCAGCATCAATGACGGGCGACAGATAGTTAACAAATGACAACAAGTTACCCCCCGTACTGCGACCCGGCCGAAAGCCATGTTGAGCGTCTGACAGTTGTGAGCTCACTTGAGTATAAATTCTATTATGCAACACAGATTCAAATACCTTCGCGAACGCCGACAGCACCGCCACCGGTATATTAAAACGCCATAGTTACTAAATAGACATGAACGCAAAACGCCTTAGTAGGAAAACGTCTGGATTTTAAAATGCCATAGTTACATAATAGACATGAACGCTAAACGCCTTAGTAGAAAAACGTCTGGATCTTAATTAAAATACCTAC
Organism: Oligia latruncula; assembly: GCA_948474745.1. Classification (NCBI taxonomy): domain Eukaryota; kingdom Metazoa; phylum Arthropoda; class Insecta; order Lepidoptera; family Noctuidae; genus Oligia; species Oligia latruncula. The sequence continues at coordinate 11,547,797 of OX419702.1, read as the reverse complement.
CATTGTTACTAAATAGACATGGTGTTTTGAACAACAACAACAAATTTTTTTGTTTGCCACAAAAACATGCCGACAAATTTTGAAATCGATGGTCGATGAGAATACACAGTACTTTGGTGATGGTACCTTTAAGGTACCCAAACTATTTGCTCAGTTATATGCAATGCATGTGGATATTGACAGTTGCAATAGAAGTACTCAAGTTGTGCCGTTTTTATTTGCGTTGCTGCCAAATAAATGCCAAGACACCTACGAACGACTTTTTAAAATGGTTAAAGACTATTTAGAAATCGACAATATTTGAACACTTCAAGTGCGATTTTGAAATTGCACAACAAAATGCGATAAAAGCAGAATTCAGAAGTATCCGGTTGCTACTATCATTTCAATGCTGCCGTGTGGAGAAAATCTGAAAAACAGAGGTACTTGGGACTAAAGAGGGTGAAGAAATTACAAGGCTCACTGCTAACCTGCCACTACTCCCGGCAGCAGACATACTGACTGTGTGGATATCATGTATTTGTGAACGAGCACGTCTAATAAAATGTGACAAAATAAATATGTTCATTGACTATTTTAACTCACAATGGATATTAAAAACGACCCCAACAAAAATAAGCTGCTGTGGCCAACGTCACCGCACCAACAACGCTACAGAAGGTTGGCACAGGCGTTACAATACTCGTGTGGGGCCAAAAAAGAGTCTTATCTCATATATACACGCATTGAAGGTCGAAGCCCAATGGCAAGAAAAGATAATTACGAGGGCCCTCTTTGAAGGACAAAAACGAAAAAATATTGGTATTATTTTTGACAGAAAATATAGGAGAAATGAAAAAATTTAAGAAGAAAAAATCACAGCATACAATTTTTTTAAAAACATCAGTCATATTAAACGTATCATATTTGGGGACAAATTTTAAGGATCCGACCTAAGAGTTGCTCCAAAAGTTGTTTAAGATTTAGCATTTAAATCACTATTTTGTCATTGGTGTCATAAAAATCTGTATTTGTTTTGTTTCAATAATATAACGAGTAGTTTTGTTTGTAGGTAGTTTAAAAAATAAAATGTTTTACGGAAAAATAAACATTAATTACACTTTCATTTAACTATGATAATAATTCATCTACACTTAGATGACTATGAGTAGAATGGCAGTCAACCCATCGGGTCTCTATCAAAATTCCCATGGTAAAGTTGCCAGTTGCCGGTACAATGGGCACCTTGCTTTCATGTCATCCAGCGTGAATTGTCTTTCAGCGAAAAGGCCATTCTGATAGAGAGGGGTAGTTGACATACGATTCAGACTATTTTCTTTTCCAGACGTTTTCGCTACTAGCTCATTCTGAGTTTTTGTCATCCAACTACTTTGAATTCCAGCTAATAAGGTAGGTATTAATCATACGGACTATTCGCAATGCCAGACGTTTTGCTACTAGCTCATTCTGCTTTTATGTCGTCCAGCTGAGTTGACTCTCTGCTGACTGGGTACTCTGCTTTTATGTCATGTAGCTGAATTGTCTTTCGTCTATCTAGGTAACTTGCTTTCATGTCATCTAACGTGAATTGCTTTCAGCGAAAAGGTCTTTCCGATAGAGACCCCTTCTTTTTGCGCGTTGGGCATTTTTTGAGATGGGAAAAAGTCATTGAACTCGCGACACTGTTACCGTAATCAACACCGCGCTACGTTCGGATGCATTCGGCTGTCCTCGGGATGTACTCGGTTTAAATGTATATCCGATAAGTCAGTGAGTGATGGCAAAGTATTGTTTGTGTTTTGTTTAAAAGACGATTAAAAAAAACACGTAATTGTTCAAGTTTTCACTTCTGTCGGCACTCCCGGAGTGCCACTGTTTTTTTTTTATAACGGTCGTAAAATTTCAACGCTAAGTGGTCTGGAATCATGTGCAGAATTCATGGTTACAGTTTCCATGTGCCTGCCACCCTGTATTTTTTTTTTGTTACCGTAAAGCAGAAACACAATTAACAAAGGTGGCTGCCATGGCAGTTTTCCAACTGCACGCCAGAATCGTGCACTTTTTTTGCCACAAAAGACATTTCATTAGAAAAAACGACTCTACAGCGTAAAAATAAATACCAAGCACAATTTCGTATATTTGCAACTTAAAAAAGAGTGTGTGTGCTTATGACCACACGATAGGAGTGAAAACTTATGACTGCATCCGAGTATACTTATTTATTTATTTATTAACCAAGTCCCAATAGACAAATTACTTTTTTTTTGTTTAGCCTTTTACTGTACCACTGCTGGTCAAAGCCCCCTCCACTGCTGGTCAAAGGACTTGAGGGGCCAAGTCCTTTCAGGAACTCTTTTCCCGCAAACCAGCCCTTGCGGTACGCGTCCAAATCACAAATAGGTACATAGAATAAAAAAAGAATTATCAAAATCGGACTACTCTGTAAAAAGTTATGCATAAAAAAAAATATATATATATAATATACGGGTCGATTTGAGAACCTCCTTCGTTTTTTCGTCGGTTAAAAATATACGCGTATACGCAATTCAGCGTCATCGGACGGACTGGAGCCGAGTATACCCGATTCGTCGTCAACTACGCGAGCGCGAGAGTTGAGCTTCGTTCACTGCAAAATGCGCCTAAAGAAGATTTTACACCAAAAATACACAAAAAGATCTCATTCATTCACCTCCCCAGATTATGTAAAGCGCGGGATTCACAGTTTCATTTAAATTCGTCTTTTCCCTGCTACACCGGTATAGTTGCGTTTCTAAACTTCTCCTTTGCAAAGGACCTTTGACGAAGTTTTTCAATTAAAAGCTATCGGAGTAAGAGATCAAAACGCCCGCGTTTGGGTAAACTGATTTCACGTTGAAAATGGCTACTTCGTTTTCAAAGTTAAGTTGGTCTTAATCTGTTTAAAGTTGGCTAGTCTTTTCATAGGATAGTTTTAATTTTCTGTGGGTTTTATTTTGTATGGTTTGAGTTTAGAAATTAGAAAACTAAAGAAACGATGGATGGACTGTGAATGATGATATGGTTAGGAAGGGGGTGACTACTGAGTTGACGACTAATAGAGAAGTATGGCAGAAAAACACATGTTGCGCTGACCCAAAATAAATAGGGATAACGGAAGAAGAACGATGATGAGCATTTTTTTTTATGTTATCTATGGGCCAAAGTAGCCTGAAAATAAAGGTTTTATTATTATTTATTTTATTATTTATGAGACATTTGGAAAAGCCTAGTTAGTTTTCTTTGTTCTGTTTTAAGGGTAGGTAAGTCAGATAAGCAGTCGCTCCATGTAAAATACTGGTATTTAGCTGCATTCGGTTAGACTGGAAGCCGACCTCAACATAGTTGGGAAAAGGCTAGGCAGATGATGATGAAGTCCCCATTTCTGCTCGATTTATCAAATATTAGCAGCGCCCCGCGGTTTTACCCGCATAAGTGTCGATCCCGTGGGAATATCGGGATAAAAACTATCATATGTCCTTTCCCGGGACTCGAACTATATCTATACCAAATTAAATCTAAATCGGTTCAGCGATTTAAGCGTGAAGAGGTAACAGACGGACGGACAGACACACTTTCGCATTTATAATATTAGTATGGCTTTCGAAGTTGAATGCAGAATTTTTTGTTCCATGAGGTCACACTGTACTGAGCCAATACTTTCATGTCCCTAAAATCACTAAATACATTTAACCGCTCTAAATGCATTACCATTCTATTTAGGTATATTTGAATTTGAATTACGTATCATCACGTTCGTTTAACTTCGGCACGTGAAAACGACAATTTCCGAACGTGACGTACCCTACTATTGAATTTGCTTGAGTTAACACATAATTACTTCTGCGTCTGAAACTCAACATAACCCGAAATATGTTTGCGTGTATAAATAAATTGATATTCCGACTTAATCTTCGAAAATAGGTGAGTCCCTTAAAACCGCAAACCGTTTTTAAGGGAATCGAAGGGAAAATCGAGAATATAATTAAACTGTGACCCTGTTTGATTAAAATGTTAGGATTTCACTTACAAGACATTGAGAACAATTCAAGTGAATTGATCAATCTAATGAGAATTTAACGCGGTTTGAGTGTTCAGCCCGGGAGATGGCGGCGACAACGTTATTTATTGAAATAGGTACCCTCTAAATTGGAATCCTAATACTTTTTAATTTGTCTTTTATTTTCTTGGCATTTTTTTTTGTCTGTCTGAAGATCTCATTTAAATGAATATGGTTACTGTAACCAATTTCGTTGTAACAGTACAGACAGTAGCAGAAAACTATTTTGATCCACTCCGGCTAATTTTACAAAACAATCTAAAAGCTAAGATGTTTGTTTGTTGTATCTTCACAGCTAAACTACCGAATTGTTTTTGATGATATTTATAAGAAAGATCTATTACCTAGTACATATGGACATGCTGTAGCAGTATCGGAAAGGGGGTATTGATTTTATTGCTATGATTATTTATTAATTTTTATTTCTATGTCAGTTTTATTGTTTTGATTATTTATTTTGATTCGATCTATTCTGATTTCATTTAATTTTATATATTATGTTTCCATTTAATTTGATTTGTATTGATTTTATTTTATTTTATTCGAATTTATCTGATTTTATTTGATTTTATACGTGTGTCATTATTGGGTGTTATTTACCTGATAATAAAATGAATTTATTTATTAGTAAAGTTAACATAGATTAAATTTCGTTACATAATTTATCTGAAACAAGAAAGAGTGGGTATATCTCTCATGTCTATCTGTATACTAGCTTCTGCCCGCGACTTCGGCGTGAAATTTCTTGTTCGTCAAACCCATCCCGTCGCATCGCATCGTCTGCCTGCGCTATTACATAATTCGTTTTCGCTTTGCGTTTTTTCTGCCTTTTTAGGGTTCCGTACCTCAAAAGGAAAAACGGAACCCTTATAGGATCACTTTGTTGTCCGTCCGTCTGTCTGTCAAAACCCTTTATCTCGGGAACGCCTGGAGGTATCGAGTTGAAATTAAAACCATGTACTCAGGTCTACAGCCCCTTGAAGAAGTGAAAAAATAAAACACATTAAGTTAACGTAAAAAAAAGATACGGCCGTTTATGCCGCAAAAAACGTCTACACTGAGAAAAATGTCATTTTGGCATAATCTTAAAATAACGTGACGTTGGTTTAAAATAGATGCGTTGTCCTAAAATATGTTGATAATAAGTCAATATTACGCTAGAACTGAAATGTGTTAAGATGGAATCGAATTGTTTGGGTAAATAATGCAATAGTATGATACATGTCATCGAAAAAAATTTTAATTATAAAATAACATTGTCTTCTTCAAACATTAACACTATGTAATAGAAAATGGCTTACTGTCCCTTAGATTTGTATGATAATTATAAATAAGATTCTAATTATAAAACACAATGACAGTCACCGTAATATAAATAGATTTCATAGTTTATTATGAAGTAGTATCTCTAAAAATACGATGACCTCCCCCTAATGTACAGACGCCAGCACATCAAGCTACTACGTCATCTTAAATGCTGTTATCATCAACATCAGTATTATCATCGTTCTTTTTGGTGAATCACTATGCTCCGTCCTTGGAGTGAATTCATCATACTTTAGGCTGAATTCATCTCTTTTATGATGGATGTTTTTCTCAGTGTATTTCGACACTCTCAAGGTTATCAAAATCTATAGGGTAATTCTCGTTAATCTAGAATCATGAAATTTGGCAAGAAGCAAGATCATATAGCACAAGTGAAGGAAAAAATCCGAAAACCGTACATTTGTAGACCGTACATTAAAAAAAAATCCCGTGATAAACTATCGGCTATCAAATGTTAAAAGAATTTATCAAAACCGACTGGTAGTTCTAGAGATTAGCGCGTTCAAACAAACAAACAAACTCTTCAGCTTTATTATTAGTATATATAAATTATTAGAATAGATACGCTCGAAAAAATAAATTTATTCAAACAAGAGGGGCCTCAAACAAAGCTCCTAGATTCAATATCCAGATCAATTACAAAACTAGTGTAATAACGATCAGTACGTATGTAACATATAGATACTGATACTGTAGACACTGAGCACCTTATTCATTGTCTAATGTAATGGTAGGGTTCTATTGTCTATTAATATAATGTGTTATGAAGCTCTGTCTATGTATAGATTCCAGGGTAACAATAGGATACCTCATCACTTGTAGGTATTGGAGGAAACATGGGATTATGTGAAGAAGATTGGCAGTATTCAATGTTCAATAATGCGAATCTATTGGGATTCCATGTAAATTCGTTGTGATATTTAGTGTTTAGGTTATTAGGATATTCTGAATATTCATAGATTTTATAATAGTGTTGTATTTCCTTTCATCGCCAGACATAAACCTGTCCCATAATTGGCTTATTAATTTTCACAGTAAGCTCTTACATAATAATGTTGGATAGGTATTCTCCCGAAGTTTGCTACTTTTCTTGTTACTGTTACCCTGCATCATCCCACTGCTGGGCAAAGGCCTCTTCCCATGACTTCCAGCTCTTTAGACTTTTCTTATTAGTTGTAATTAAATACTTTATTTTTCTGTTGTTGTGTTCTTATCTACAGTTTTCTGCTTATTCGTCTTAAAATCTCAAAAATCAAAGAGAGACACCATGCAAAAAAGAGTAAGCTGGTATCCTTTTCAAAACCAGGTAGGTATCCAACTACCCACCAGCGCAGCGGGGTAATTGCGAAAAACACTAACAGTAGCAATGGCTTTCATTTTGATAGTACAACAAAAATGCGAACCCAACGACACCGACTTCCGAAATTAAAGTAATTTTTCACATCTTTCATCTCTTTTCTTTTGCAAAAACCTTCCTGCTACAGTTTTCCTGTTAGTTCTGGACTAACAGAGACCATGCACAATAATGTTGTTGTCATTTCCACATAGGTACCTTTTTTGTTTTCAACTAACAATGCGAAACAAATTCACAAAGTTTCAGAACTGCGAACTGAACTCGAGTCATTTGGGAACCGATAACAGACCAGGTGCATGAAGTTAAGTCTGTTAACAAAAGTTACATTTGTTTAGCAAAAGTTAACGCTAATAATGTTATTGTACTGATACAATGAGATCAAAGTGTTTCTGAACATGTGTTTGCGTAGAATTTGGGGGAATTAACTGGTTTACTGTTTTGAGTCTAGGATTTTTGAGTAAACGAAATAATTAATTGACAAACATTTTTGTGTAGTTACACTAAGAAAAAATCTTGTCGATATCACGCACACATGTTACGCACCACCACGAGCAATTATATGATATCTAGTCTAAACGAAGAACCAAGATAAAGAGAAAATATTTGACTACTACTATTAACTACTAGATTTGACATTGTAAATTATAAAAAAAGGTTTTTTGAAGTTGTTGTCCATCTACCTATTCCAATACCTTCACTTGCCACATTTCCATAGTTTACTCAACCCTTATTGCAGTTCTTGTTTTATTTCAAACTAGCAGCGCCCCGCGTTTTCACCGGAATATCGGGATAAAAACTATCCTATGTTCTTCCCCGGGATGCAATCTATCTCTCTGCCTTTTATTCTTCTGAGTTACTTTCGAATTTATAATATTAATATGGATATCTACTCAATGCAAGGCGCTTTAATAATTTTCATAGACTATGTCCCCTAACATAGGACAATGGCAAATGGTGGACCGTGAAAGGTAGGTATATGGAAGGGTGCGACCCTACCTTCGTGGTATTGCATAGTTTCGCAACTTACTACAGATACATACATACGTTTGATACGTAGAGGGTTAGGGTCGGCTTCCAGTCTGAACACAGTGTAGGTGCGTAAAACGTTGGAATTTTCACGAAAACCTTTTAAAAGTAGACAACGTACAGTAATGAAAAATACTGTAACACTGTCAGTTTTTCTAGACTCGCAGTGGTCTAGTTTTATGGGTAGTACAATGTTACTAATTAAAAATAGTTAGTTTACGGTGCCTGGTGCGTTGTAGTTGGCTGTTCGTGCGACTATTCAATCCTTTTTTAAACATGTATTAATTCGAACTACTCTAATAATTCCCATTTTGCGCGCCTATAAATATTATTGATCACTTTAATATAATGATTGCGCCTCTTTTTGAGGAACTCAAATAATTCTTATTTTGTGATCCTAAACATACTAAATAGTCAAGTAAGTGCGATCCACTTGGATATAGTACTCGCCGGCCACTGTCGCGGCACCACTTCTCGCGCGGTTGGTCATAGTTCTATCTTTTTTTTTCTATCGTGGAGATATGCTCATGAATTCTGTACTACCACGGGGAGATAGTGCAGTTATGTGGGACTCTAACCCAATAAAACTCCACAGTGTCCTCCTCTGCCGCTGACGGCGGGAACACGGGCACGCGTTAGCACTCATCCGTGAACCCGCCGCGGCTGTTCGTCACCGGACCCTCCTTTGGGGAGTACTCCACCGGCGCACCAGAATACATAGCACGCCGTGACCACCCCGTCATAGTTCTATCCTAACATAGCCCATGTGGTCTAGGGTAGCTTATCCGGCCAATTCGTCTTGCGCATGGTTGGTCACAGTTTCGACTTTACCTAATCCGTTTGGCTGGGGTACCCTAGATTAGTTACTGCGACCAACTGTGAGAAAAGGCTAGAAAGTTAAACAGAGGCTCAATATTATAAAAAATGATGTGCATCATCAGAAGGGCAAAAAAAAATTTAGGGTTTCATTAATTTAATGAAGTGTCCATCATTATAAGCGCTATAAGTTTTTAGAGGATTAGTAAAAAGTTTCTCCTCTTTTTTATATAAAAAACATACGATAACATCGACGTAACGCATAAAAATCTGTCAACCACCGCATCGTCGACAATCTAAAATCGACATCACAATCTCCCCGTCTTTTGCCGCTGACGTTTCATAAAATTGGATCGGCGTTTTTCCATTCCACATAGGCTGTGGACACACCAGCAGCTACGCTTCGCTGATGTGAACCGTTTTTCGCATAATTTTATATTCGCATTCCCTTGAGGGGAGATTCCGTAGACGAGTTGCCATCTAAATTACAAACGAAATTTGTTATGCTATTTTCTGTTCGCTCATCGCTAATTATGTTTTGTTCCAATTCAGAGTTAATATTATTGGATTATTTTGTAATTAAATGATATTTTGTTATCGTGGCGTGTTGATTCAGGCGGTGCTTAATAGGATGGGTATTACTTTGTCAGCGGATTGTGATTTCAATATTTTATGAATTAGCTGTCTTTTATTTGTGGTAGCAAAATGATGGTGATCTGTTATTGCAGATTTTGTATAGCTATAGAATTAACGAAAGGAGAGAAATTAGAAATGGTGGATTCTACACCAGAAAAACAAAATATATACAGGTTGTCTGGTAATTAATGGATAACCTCTTAGGGGGTCATTGTACTTATTATTATGAGCAACTTTTACTAAGGGACCAAACATGAAATCGCGAAAAAAATCAGCTGTTCCCTAAATTTATGTTTGCATATTTCGTCAAAATGTAGGAAACTGCTGATTCTTTTTTCGCGATTTCAGGTTTGGTCCCATAGTAATCCCATAGTTGTTCATAATGATAAGTACAATTACCCCTGAAGAGGTTATCCATTTATTACCTCCATACAAAATTTTATGAAAATTGATCCAGCCGTTTGAGCGTGAAGAAGTAACAAACATATAAACACACAAACACTTACAAACTTTCGCCTTTATAATATTAGTCTGATTTTTTAAGAAGGTTACGTCTATCACGTCTACGGTTCTGCACGCGCATTTTTTTGTGTTTGTTAGCTACCTTAGCTGCCGTGAAAAAAATGTTCCATTATAAACCTTCCTCACACCATAAAATACAAAAATCTTGAAGATAGATGTAATCTGCCTTTTATAATTATAATTAAACATAAATCTTGGGCCTAAAACGAGAATAAAGCGGTGGTACTTTATTATTGTTGTAAGATAAGGCACCACCTTGGTATAATGGCTTTTAAGCTAGCTCCCTTAATTATTTCTCAGGGTTTTTTTTATTCAGTCAAAAATAATTTGGGCCATTTGTTTTTTTTTTGTATTTTTTTATTTATGAATATAAGGGTATGATAGTGATTTTTTATTTTGTGGTATATGTTTTACAATAGTCAAAATTTTCGAATAGACCTAAATAAATTTTTACACTCGCGTGAAATACTATCCAATAAAAAAAAATTCATGAGTCTGAAAAATAACAACTAAAGGACGATTTCCACCAAACGGCTCGCATCGCATCGGATCGGAACGGATTTCACAATCTTTAAACGATATTAAATCATGTATACAGTATTTAAAGTCTATATTACCAAGCCGCGCACAGCAGCTTGACCGCGGGCGTCTTCCGCGACACGCGATCGTAGCCGAAAGTATGCTGCGACGCGCTTACGGCTCCGTTCGCCTGTCATCGTATCCGATCGAATACTTTCGGCTGTCGTCCAAATTTTTCTTTTGCTTTTCTGTGTTTTATGATTATTTTCTTCTTCTTCTAATGCAATAGCTAACAATGCAACTTCAACTTCAACCAATTAAAAAAAATTAGAACACGTTAACACGGTAAGGAACGAAACTATTCGAGTAGGCGCAGAAACAGATATTTTCGCAAGCGACGGTACGGAGCCCATCGTATGCGTCGACATGCTGCCGGACGCGATCGGCTGTCGCCGCATCCGTTCGTATCCTTACCGAACCGATGCGGTGCGAGCCTCTTGGTGGAAATCATCCTTTAGTGGGTTAAGATTGCACAATTAATATATTTATAATCACAGAAATACGTATTCAATTATATTTATATCAATAATTAAAAAAACGTATGGCTGAATAATTGCAAAAAGTAAATGTTTTCAGCAATCTCCACATGTACGGCAAAAATACATTAGTAGGATTGTCAGAGACGAAACGAACATTCTATTTTGAACCTTGTGTTCACAGTCATATAATTTTAAATTGTTCAGCGAGATCGCCAGCCAAGTGACATGTCATTGTATGACCAAAAAATGTCGAATAGACAGAGATTTATATTATGGGACGGAAAACGGACCTATCTCGGCTTTCAGGAGTCCCAGATCGTTTATACCAATTAAGTTTTTCCCACATGAGAGTTAACAAAGGATATTTTTCTTTTAATGAAGCGGATATAGTGGAAATTGAAGTGGAGAGTCTCTCTCTTAAATATTGGAAATGACAAAATGTTATCACGTAAATTGAATGGCGTCGGTTGGCAGTTTCCTCACTATGTTTGGGCTCTTATTTCTAGGAAAGTAAACCATTGATGGTAGTAATATTGTTTTCGCTTTCAGCCATATTACGTTTATTTTTCTGAACGTACGGGGTATGGCTAACCCTTATAATATCGGAAAGTTCCGACACAGAGTCCATGTTCCGATGAAATATTACTAGACGAATATGTGAATTTCTCCTGGGTCTGACATTTTCTTTGCCTAACAGCCTTACACATATTAATTATAAGTTCCAAACCGCATTTTTTTCCTTTGATTTGGTTTCATTGAGATATCAACGAAACTAACTAAAAAAAAACTGACAAAAGAAAGAAAGATTAATAGCTATAAAAAAAGAGGAAAGGGAATGGAAAATAGAGACGTGTTTGCCCCCCACCTGTGGGGAACTAAGGGCATAAAATAACAATTAAAGGAATTACTTTTTAATAGTAAATGATGTGGTCTTATAATGGATGACCTGTGTATAAAGATGATATGGCTAGAAAGGGGGTGTTCGCGACGATATTATTTATAGGTAGAGAGTTAAATGAGTGGACTGTATAAATATGATGATCACGTATATGACAATATAAGACTAAAGGGTAAAACAAGTAAAAGGTTTAGGATGCGCGAGCGCGACCGGTCGAAGTAGTATGTTGTTGGGCACTGGCGGGCAGTGGCAGGGCGCGATGACGCAGCTGTTGCTGCGGCGCTCTCGCCTCGCTTCCCTGGTCTGCTCGCTCGTTCCGTTGAGACTATGACTCAACAGGAGTGACTACTGAGATGACGACTAATAAAAAAGTATGGAAGGAAAGACATGTTGCGCCGATACCAAATAAATTGGGATGAGGGCAGGAAAATGATAATGCTGTGGTCAAGTGTTTGACCAGCCTTAGCTTAATCAGCCTATAATGTTCCCACTGCTGGGACACAGGCTTCCTCTCAGTGAGAGGGAGCGGGCCGTAATCCACCACGCGGGCCCAGTGCTGGGCTTTAATTGTTTAATTGTAAGTACAGGTTTCAAAATTATTATTGCATTAACCTTTTGACCGCCACTTATAAAAAAAACAAACAGGTGCCTTCGGCGTAAAAGTCTGTCATGTAGTCGAATCGTGGCTTGCTGGGCACATTTTGGTTTGTCATCTCTATACCTTGGTCAAAAGGTTAATGTTATTCGCATAAGATTTGTTTGTAATTATTACCCTCAAAGCAGCCAAGTTCAAGTTTACTTACAGAAGTTATTGTTTTCAATTAAGTCTGTATTTTCAGGATTAACACCTAATTTTGTGAAGAAAATGTATTATTCTACCTTCAGTTATTTGAGACAGATATTCCTTTACAGTGAAGATAATTAGATTTTGTTACTTCGTTTCAATTTGCTTTTGGTCTTGTTTATCGGTTTTGAGAATTACTGAACTTATTTGTGCTTAAATTTGAAATTCTTAGTTGAATATGAATAAATTATATCGCTGACAAAAAGGTGTTCTAAGTAGTATGATTTTGTTTCTTGTAAAAATATTCGAGTCTTAAGTTATTTTGAGATATAATACAATCTTAAACGAGAGTTGAAAGGTGTATTTTTTTTTTATTTAAAACTAAATTTGTTACCAGAAGACAAGTTCCCGTAATTAAAAACATTCAAAATCTAGTCGCAATCTCATCTTACCGACAATCAATGTCGAAATTGTAGGGAAATCAGAGGTATTTTTAACAGATTGAGACTGAAATCAGACTGTGAATGTTCTTAAAATTTCAAGGGTTGTCTCTCAGGTTAGCCATTGTTCAAAGTAGGTACCTATTTTTGTTCCATTTCCACACAAAAACCGAGGTGCCTTTACAAAATTAATTTATTTCATTACAAAAAAGTTGCTATCAAAAAATTACGTGGTCTTGTAAAATTTATAGCCGGTGACCATGAAAAATCCAATTTTGGTTAGGGACAAAACGTTAAAGTTCCTATTCATAAAATATATAAAAAAACGGTAGATTGCATGAGCTGTTTATCATCCCACAAAATTGCGAGTGTCAACTGAAGAAAATGAATTACGTCGAATCTCTAAGGAGATGGGTACGAACAGAATTCTTTTAGACCTCAGTTTTAGGAGATAGAAAGATAAATGGTGAGTTGGTGACAAGATCATGTTACATTTTTATTATTCTTCAGTAATAGTTTTGCCAAACGATTATAAATGAACACGACAGTTCTTGGTTTTCTCTACATCTTTGTTTTCAGGGTAACGGTACTATTTACTCAGTAATATTACTTTGCTCTAAGGGTATGTACACACGAGTTGTTCGAAGTCAGACAGGCGCTTTACTTTCTGTAAATGACTTCATCACCACTGCTCTCAAAACGGTGACGGAAAAACATAGTGAGGAAACCGGCATGTCCTAGAACAAAAAATTCGAAGACATGTGACATCTGCCAACCAGCACTGAGCCCGCGTGGTGGTTTACGGCCCACTCCCTCTTTCCGAGAGAAGGCCTGTGTCCCAGCAGTGGGAACATTATAGGCTGATGCTGCTGCTACAAATAAAGTTTTTTCTATTCTATTTGACGTCATCGGACGATGCCGGACGTAGACAACTCGCGAAATGATGTCTATCTTTTTGACTTACACCGGTAACAGATCAAACGGTGACTTTCTTAGCAAAATCTTCGTCCGACGAACTAAGGGCCCGTTTAATAAATTAACAAAGTTCCTGAGTTTTGTTGTTTTGTCTTTTAATTACTCCACAAAAGTTTTATCATTTTTGATCGGCAGAGGAATTTCGAAATGGAAAAACTTTGGCCAAGTGTTGTACAAGTAACGATATTTTTATTAAGAATATTTGAAATTTTGTGTATAAATAGGAGAGAACTGAGTTTATTTTAGAAGTGGCACTTGTAATGGACTGTACGTAGTGTAGTACGAGTAGTGTGATGAAAGGTATTTCTTTACGTTACTTCGATATTTGTCAACTTTTACAAAGCTATCTCCTATCCAAGTACTTTGCTAAATATTTTTTATCACATCTGTTCAAAAAGAGCTAATGCATTCTTCATAAACAGGGACTAAAATATATCTATAATCCCTAGGGACTAAAAGTGATTTGAATTTGTAATGTGGATATTATGAGTAATAGTTCCAATCACCAAAAATATCAATCACGAACATTGTATGAACAAGTAACCGGCTGTATGATAAAGTGTAGAGACAAATAAAAAAAAAAGTTTGTGAAAAAATAAAAATAACGCACGAAAAGAAGTCTGCCTTTGACTTTGAATCCCTCGCTGCACTCAGGATTCTATTCTAGAATCCTTTGCTCCGCTCTGGATTCAAAGAAACACTCTCGCCTTCAAAATAGTTGTTTGTTCCCTTGGCAAACAATCGAATATTGTGTGACATGCTTGTTCCAATCCAATATAACTTTCCTGAACTAACTAATATCGGACTCTGCTATCTACACACCTGCTAATTATAACGCTAATAAGATCAATTAAAATCCAAACAATTATCTCGGAAATTATAACGAAACGGAAAACCGCCATCGTCAAGGCAGTGTTACGTCACCATTCCCATAAAATCTTCAAACCATAACATTAACAGTCCTCCTTTCAAAATCAAAACCAATAAACAAACTCATTTAAAAAGTAAAACCAATTAAATGACGCCATTTATAGGATAAATTGTCTTCGGAATTGCTATTTATCCTGACTGGAATCTCGACGTCGATTGAGCTATTTTTCTGTCACGATGACGTATTTTCTGCCAACACTTTAGCAGGGTAATCATGTCGTTTTGTTCTTTTATTTTTTATGTCCTGGAACCAGGTTGGAAACGAGCTAGCTGAAACGATTTTTAGTTAGCAATTTGCAGGAGAGTGGAAAGAGTTACCTGGGTGAAATTAATTGCTTTCGTCACATAATTTTGTTGCCGGGTTATGACGGTATAAATGATTATAACTGTGTAACTATATAGTATGCTCTCTTGGGGAACCTTCTGTTGGGGGAATAAAAGTTTATGTCGAACTCCTACCGAATTAAAACCAACGGTGTCCCATCTGCTACAAAAATAAAATAAATCTAGAATCAATAAAAAATTCAACATTCATACCAACGTCAATTCATAATCATAACCAAACTCGTGTGTACAGTACCTACCTACCTAACTTATTTAAGGCATACGTGACTGCGCGACCGACACTGTGCCGAATCGTTTGAACTTCCCCTCACGTTCCAAAGGAAAAGAGTGTGACGTTTCATAAATGTATAGAATACAACCCCCCCCTTTAGGGTGTAAATTTATCATAAATGCCAACACGTCTTCAAGTTAAACATGGTTGAAATTTATCTTGGATTTATGCTCGAGTTTTAAACGTGGCGATGAGATGCCACGCATGTATATGTTTGTTACTTATACATCTTTCAATTAATCGGAAAGAAAAAGACTCGAATATATGAAGATTCAACATGCTTGATTATAACAGGTGTCACGATTTGCTGGTGAAACCAATTTTAGAACCAGCTTCGAAATAGTGATTAATTCATTCAATAATCTTGTCATTCAACGCTTGATTATGGAATTACATTCCGACTTTGGTCCAAAATCTTTAGTTTAGCCTAGCCGATCGATTTACGTTCTAGAAAATCATTTTACTCATTGCACAGTACTTAAAATAATATTCTACACATACATAGTAAACTCACGCATTATTTTAGAGGGTAAGCAGAAAATAAACTACAGAACGTAACCTGCTACGATCTTTACATACTCCTTTTGCCTCGTTTACGTTCATACTTCAGAATCATTATCATCAGAATTCCCGTATTTTTATTAACGTTCGCTTAGATTACAATAATTAATCTCAGTTTCAATCTGTCAAAAATACATCTAATTTCCCTAAATTTTTGACAAGTTATTTAAATTGATTGTCGATGAGATGAGATTGCGTTGAACGTTTTTACACGCACACTGGTAATAATATTATTAATAATATTATTTATTATTACGAATTAATAATATTATCGGTCATAATATTCTGATTTACAGTTTTCAGCCGAATCCAGCTTAGTTAAAATTATACCATGTTAAAAGTACTACCTAATAATACATCTTTGCGAAAAGGTGAAGTTCGTTCGGAAATATTTCAGCTAAACCTATTTCGATCGCCGAACTCCATTACACTTTGCTCTATTTTGGAGGGTGAGTGCCATTGGATTTCGAGGCACTTCAGACTTCAACTTTGTCTCTGTGACGCATAACACAATGACATTTGGGGCACATGTCATGTTGACGAGACCGAAAAGGTATTGCAGTTATGCGGGGCTCCATGCGACTTTTTATTACATATAATAAAGTCAGAAAGAGAGAGAGATAGTGTTCGTGGTATTCGAGGGTGCTGAAGCCAATAGTGAGGTCAAAATGAATGGCGGCTGCAAACATTTTCAAATTTTTCGTCGGGTATCGTTTTCATGGTTTTCGACGGTGCTGAAGCTGATAGTAAAGGTCAAAATGAAATACAAGATGGCGGCTTCAAAAAATTTCAATTTTTTTAAGGGCTCTGAAGCCGATTTACCGATTGAGCCCATTTCGCAGCCTGCCGGGGGGGGCTGAACGCATTGTCACTCAGAATAACGCTTGTGGCAACATTGAAATATCCACCAACCCGCACTGCCTGCGTGCTGCGGCTTGCGCGGTGGATTATGGCCCTCTCCCTCTCACAGAGAGGAGGCCTGTGGCCTAGCTGTGGGAATAGTATAGGATGATTATGCAACATTGAAAGTAATCTTCCACCAATACAACACACTAACAAAAACGAACCACAGTTACTTACAAACTTACACTAAATCAGTACAATCCCTGTGATTTAATCGAAGCTAGTCATGCTTACAAGCACAATTTACGTGGGATCATCGCGTGAATCAGTTTCCACTCGTAATTAATCGATGTTATTTCGCATCACGTCCTTTGTACAAATCTTCTCTGTTTATTTCCTGTAGATTGTTTTTCTCTGTTATAGGAGTATTTTTATAAATATGTGAGTATGTAGGTACGTTATTTATCTGTCATGGCTTCATTTTTTAATTATTTTTACCTATTGTGGCATACTAATTATGTTCTATCATCGTCGTATTCACATATAATTATATAATTAATGTGTACAAAATATTGTGAAAATTTTTCAAAGAGTAACGTGGAGTTTCATTCCCATTCTTTTCCATACAAAACTACCTTTTGGAAGGGGCGACGAGAATTAATTCTATTTCATTGTCAATTTTGCCGTTCAAAAGTGCCTATTTTGTGCCCATTTGAAAAAAAAGTATTAACTTTGACTTTATTCTTTCGTACATTGTTCTGTAGTTGACGGTAAGGGGCAAATCACACACACTACTTTTAGCATCAGCGATCTGCGATTTTGCGACTGTATCGAAGCATTTAGTTTCTAAAAAGCGGCTAAATCGCCGATCGCCGATGCTAAAAGTAGCATGTGTGCTTTGGCTCTTAAGACGATTGAATATTGGATTACGTAAAGTCGATTTATGTTATTCCATTGAATAACTACTGATATCTAGATTCTGTGATCGACTTTTGGACCTTTAGTAACTTTGCTTTGATAAGGATTCTCAGAAAAGCAGATCAAAATTATGCTTGTTCTTCCATTCTCAATAATAAATAATCGATGATCAACAAAGTCGAGGTTTCAAAAATAAATAACAGACAATTTATAAATCCAACAGACATTGTTTTTTATTTCTATAAAATTGCGAATTTATATTTTCCTCCTAAAAGCGTGGTTTTCATACGTGTCAACGCATTAAATAATACACTCCGCTTACAATTCAGAACACATGAACAGCTCAAAAAACATGCAGATTCCGTATTCCGTATTTTATTAAAACCAGTAACATTTGACTCGAAATAACAAAACACGCTCATAAAATTCAAACATCGAATGAATGAATGACGTCACAGTAGGGCTGTTCCTACAACTTCGTACTTTCACGCATCTTGTTGACGGGGACCAGGCAGCTAACTGTCGTGAGGATAAGTGATGATTTTGTTTACCACGATTATAATAGATGGATGTTGGCGAGTCAGGAAAATTATTTTTCTGCTTGCGGTGTTGTTCTGAAGGACTCTGAGGCCGCCATATTAATTGTCTAAATTCGCCACTCTTCGCTTTTGTTATGACAATGAGTTTGGTAGCAATATGAGTAGCAATATGAGTAGCAATACTACACTACAATCAGAAAAGTAAAGCATATCCAAATACCACTACAAGTTTACAAAAATTTAAAACTCAGTTAAAATCTTTTATTATTGACAAAATTTAAATCCGGCCCTGGTTCATGTTTTTAAATAACCCACAAAATTTTGATTTTTGTTTCGCATGAATCTTTTGCTGCGACCTTCAATGTTATGATAGGTGCATTAAATAATATTGTCTTCTTTTAATATTTGTACACGTTCCATACTAGCTCTTCTCATGAATGTCATCATTAATTATAGTTAAAATGTTTCTCATTATGTGCAATTTATTGTAAATTTCTTTTGAGTAAATAAAGATTCTTTAACCACAAATACAATACATTTTGAAATCACTTTTTTATTTAAGTCTTTCTAAGCTATTTAAAAAATTATGTATAAAAAAGAAATTGTATCATCAATATTATCTTCAGAGCAAGCATGAAAGATAAATAGATACTATTGCTTGCTCGCGTTTTCTACAAGATCCACAAAATGGCTAACTCGCCCAATAACTGCAACAAACTTAGATCAATCAAATCATTCCAGAAAAATCTCCAATCGTTGCCATGGTACCGATACTAATTAAAAAAGAAAGGTTTTCAAATCGTATGATTATACTAGATGGTGCATAACACATACAATAGTCCCAAATGACCTGACAAAGACTCCTTAGATTTACTTGAATCAACAGTTCCTCTGTTTGTTGCATATGTTCCGCATGTTAGAGAATTCAGTTTCGATTTCGACCACTATGTAACGTAATTTGAAAGCGACTGCATTGTTGTATGTTATTACAATCAGGGAGTCAATTGTTGGAGCAAACGGAGATGTTGGCTCAAATGTTTGTGCTGTTATAGGACTGTTGGATGTATTTAAATGGATTATTGAAGATGAAGTCTTCGTTAGAGTTAGCGGTATGGTTGCTGTTACAATACAAAATAATAGTACCAGTCTACGTTAATTTTCACATTTTCGTTGCACAACTCATGCCAGCGGAAGGGGCTTATTTCTTATTTTATTGAAAATTCATTTCTGTATAGGTACTTCAATTATAATTATATGTCTGTTGTCTGCTTTGTTGCGTAACACACTAACAGTAGCAAATGGCTCTCATTTTGACAGTTCAACAACATTCATTGAATTATTTATGTTGTTGAGCAGACAATTTTTTCGAACAATGAAGCAATGGATTAGCAATAAATAAGGACTACGTCTGAAATAAATTTCTTATTATTATATATTATTAATATCATTTCAATGTAGGTGTGATGTAAAGGGATCTAGGCTAGAATAGTGTCAGCTCAATCCATGTCGATGCAATTTTTACTATTTTTTTGCCAGTTTTTTTTTACCGAATGAATTATTGAGAAATTGTAAAGACTTTGAGATAAGTAAAACCTGCAGGATAATTATTGCGTAACACACTGTCAGTAGCAATGGCTTTCATTTTGACAGTTCAACAACATTCATTGAGTTATTTACGTTGTCGAGCAGACAATTTTTTCGAACAAATGAAGCAATGGATTATATTGCTAATATCCATTGCTTCATTTGTTCGAAAAAATCCTTCAAAATGGTTCAGACTGTGATTGAAAGTGTGTTACAGATTACAGAATTAAGGTGCTGGGAAGTGTGGCACAAAAGGGAGAAGACCTTCGCAGCAGTGGGAGGAACAAGGGTGCCAGTGATGATGAAGACGAGGATGTCTGCTTTATGGACATTGAACCTGTTAAAACTGTTAATAGACTGACAATGCTAAGAGAATGAAAAACCGAAAACCGAGAATCCGGGAATGGTATGAGGGGCTTGTGGCTAAGTAATAGCAGCCGCATGGGTCGATCGATCAGGTTAAGCTACGCTTGCCGCGTTTGGTCCGTGGATGGGTGATCATCTTTACATACCAAGAACCCTCCGTGTCTCGGAAAGCACGTAAAGCCGTTGATCCCTGCTGTCATTCGTGGATATTTGGCAGTCGTTACGGGTCATCAGAAGCCCGACAGTCTGATAACCAGTCTTACCAAGGGGTTTTGTATTAGCCAGTAACTGGGTTGTGGAGGTCAGATAGGCAGTCACTCCATGTAAAATACTGGTACTCAGGTGCATCCACTGGAAGCCGACCCCAACATAGTTGGGAAAAGGTTAGGCAGATGATGATAATGAGACTGACAATGATAATATTTAATGATTTATTGAAATCAAAATTATAGAAATTATTGTTGCCTTTATTTTTCCCATACGATACAATTACCATCTAAAATGACAATGTAATTACTTTTAAACAGTATTTCTATACTTAAAAAAAGCTGTATAAACCTTAAAAATAATATTAATAAAATTTAAATTTCGTACAATAAACGCTACCACGTTTTTCACACTTATGCTGCAAAGTTATTGGTCGCGCGTAATTAACTTTTAAATTGAAATAGTCTTGCACTCATTAATTAGGTAGGTAGGTACTCGAAAAGGTTTAATTGGATTCAGAGCTTTATTGAATAATTTATGTGGGTTTCAATTGCAGAGATACAATGTAAAATGTTTACTTATGCAATATGCATAATAAAAAATAGTTTTTGTGTTTTGTTTAAATCCATAAAATAATATTATGTTTTTCATTTTGTGAGTTAGAATATGTAAATAATTATTTTTTGCTAAGCAAAACGATGAAATATTATGTTAATACGGTAAACAGAAACGATTAAAACAACATTTGGCATTTTGTCTAAAGAATATAATCATTTCAAAACCAACCTTAATAAGGTAACTTTCTTTATTTTCTTGTTAAAAAAACACATACAAAATATATCTATCTTTCCCATTGACTTAGCAAGGGCATTAAATAAATTATTCGGTAACTATGTCCCGGAAAGGCCTTTTATGTGGGAGGGTAAGCTTAATTAAAACAGTACATAACGGACAATGTATAAAATATTTAATTAATGATTATACCTAGTAGGTTGCCATCTCTGCCTTTCGGGTTCCCGTTAAATCAGTATCTCATTGCCGTGTAATGTTCACGGGGTGCCCGCCGCAAAATGTAAGAAGATTAATAAAATTTTGTTGTGGCAAAAAGGTGTTCGTGAATATATGAGACTGTTTTAAAAAACTCAAAATGTGATGATAATGTAATCACAAACTATAATCATTAACAAGAAAAAGAAGTATGAAAAAAAATTACGATCGCCGCTGAAAACATAGTGCTGTTGACCAAAGATTAACGAAAATATGGTTGGAGTCAACAAGGATCGCACAAAGAAGCTTAGTGGTGATGAATTTGACAACACAATCTTTACTGTACTGTGTTGGATTTATTTAAAGGAATTGATGAGGATGTCATCTCAACAGAGACTAGCCTTCGGCACGGAAGATTTTATATGGCACAAGTTACATAATGAATATTACGAGGCAAGTATTCATAAGACATGCAGAAAATTTAGTGGCGAGGTTCGACGGTCAAGAAAAAAAAGCTGACGATATCACTGTGGGTGCCAGACATCGATGACAATGTGGAAATTTGTCTGCGGACGTTACGGACTTACAAAGGCTCATCTTGGCGACGCAAAATAAAAAGCTGTAAAAATAAAATTACGTTCTTATTAAGGAATTCCTAGATATAATCATCGACACCAAGGCGTCAAACGGCACCGTTGCTTAGTAAGCGATGAATCAAAACGCTGAAAGTAGAACGTTGGAATGTAGGAAGAGCTAATATTGCGCTAGTAAAAGAAATAATCGATAGCAATGATGACGAAAATGATGTTGAAAACGAGCAGCCCATAGATGAAGTCAATTTATATGTGAACAGTCACCCATCCGTGCATAGGTCGCGAAAGAGCCTAACCTCACTCACATATCGATCGAACCGCACGTATATTATTGAAATATCATCCTGAAATAAGGTTCGCATATAAACACACCGCTACCACAAATCCTGCAATATCCTCCACATATTATTTCTCATAATAATATACATATATTTATAGTAAAACATTTTCCTTCAGTTATATTGAACATGATAAAGTTAGTGGAAGTAGCCAAACAAAGTGACTGCTTACTTTTCAAAGTTTATCCCTTTGCTGGGATTGCGTTGGCAGATATTGTGTTCTAGTTCAATCTTCACGGGAGAGCTTTGCCTTTGCCGTTCAGTGGTTTCAGCACGAAAATAGAATTCATCACGGGAGACTTTTCTGCAGTACGTGGGTTGTACAATGTAGGTGTGATGTAAAGGGATCTAGGCTAGAATAGTGTTAGCTCAATCCATGTCGAAGCAATTTTTACTATTTTGTATGCAGTTAGTTTTTTTTTTTGCCGAATGAACTATTGAGAAATTGTAAAGACTTTGGGATAAGTAAAACTTGCGGGTTATGGCTCTCATTTTGAGAGTTCAACAACGTTCATTGCATTATCTACGTTGTTGAGCCGACAATTTTTTTCGAACATAATACATATATAAGGAATGGATAAGACAATATCCTTCAAAATTATTCAGATTGTGTTTGATAGTGAGTAACGCAATTTGGGTGCTGCTTTGATCAGACGTGTCATAAACTCGAGTCATTCAAATATAAAATATACCTACCTCAAAGGCTCAGGCTCATCTTCAACAGAATCCCAAAAAAAAATTTGAGCAACTTTAACGCGCTTGACCATCTTTGTATCCTACTCACTGAAGTGTTAAAATTAAATTCCTTTTATTTAAATTTTTCATAAATAATTTCGTATTCTTAGCTTCGTTTAGTTATGTGTAAAGTTAAAGAAAAAAAAGTCTAAGAATATCTGAATACAACAGCGGACGTTGCGAACGTAAAAAAATTCTAGCAATATTAAAAATATGTTAAACTTCCTAACTTGTCGCGAAGTTCAGTACCAAGAAGTAAAATTTAATAAGAAATTCAGGTGCCTCGTGCATATTTTACTTCATGCATTTATGGAAATTCCTGGAGAGGAGGAAATGCGAGCCTCTCCATAATACATCTTATTACAAAACAATGATGAAACAATGTTTTGTAATAGGATGTATCTATTATGTAGATTGTCAGTAGCGTGCTTAATTTCGACCTTTCTTGACAAACGGTCCGACGCGACGACCTGATGGAAAGTGGTTATTTATTTATTTGCTTACATGTTTATTGCTTCCATTATTTTTGTTTTTAGATACACCTAAGGGATTACTGATGCATTGACTACTTCAGAGAACATATCAAGAAGTTTATAAATATTAAGCGGATGCAAATGCATGACTCTTTGTAATGCTCAGGTAATCTGCGCAAAACATAAGTAAATTAAATAGATTATTATGATTCCTTTCTAGAACAGTCTGTTGAAAGTCAGAATATTAGAAAACCATTAAAAAATTCTAGCCGTTAAAGACCATTTGAAAGATTCTCGATTAAATAGGTACATGCAAAATAACAATAATCGACATTCAAAAGAAGCTGTCTTGTCATTGTCAGTGTAGTTGTGTAGTTAGAGTATAGAATATCTATAGAGGATGTCCAGTACATTGAGCGACAGATTGCTAATGAGGATATGCTCCATTGCAGATTGAACAAGACGTGAGATTGAAAGCGGTGTTACTCCAGCATTGCAATATGTATGTAGGTACATAATATGGACACATTGTATCATATACTAGACAGACTGGCCCATTGTCTTGTGTGCTGAATTGATTTTAGTTTATCAAAGGCAAGCAGATTGTGTACAAGACTTATCGCAGTTAAACTAAGTTATCAGAAAGCCAATTCCTGTAATTAAAAACGTACAAAATCTAGTCGAATCTCATCTCAATGACAATCAATATCAAATCAATACATAATCCGTAACTAATGAGAGTGTACTGTTTACGTCGTCAACTTTAAACATTAAAAGAGGTATCATCTGCAAAGAGTACAACGTCACAGATGCCCTTTAAATAGAATGGTAAATCATTGATACATACTAAGAACAAGAATGGACCCAGTATTGAGCCTTGAGGTACTATAACGGTCAGAAGTCGACTAGCAATCTCAAAAAACTATGGCATAAGAATATTAGTTGTACTTATGACCTTCTTCTATAAGAACGTTTGACAACACTACACATTGGCAACTTGTTGGCCGCTTATGATTGTTATTACAAATTTCAATAAGCTAAGTGAGCGTTACGGTGGCCAAAGTAGTTAGCATTGTGCCTCGCATGGCGAACGTTCGGGTTCGAGTCTCACATCAAACATGAAAAATATTTTTTAAGTATTACAATCATGTGAATAAAAATGCCGAGTTGCTAACAAATATTTTAAATATTCCACAACTAAACGAATATTCTTTCGTTTTACAATTATAATCTTAGCGTCGTTATTAAAATATGAGGGTAGATTTGAAACAAAGTGATAAGTTCACTTTGTAAATCTACCCTCATATTTTAACTACTTTACTAGTTTACCTAAATTATTCCACTATTCGCTATTGTTGGTTGGTGAACATAGTTACGAGCGTTTGTGTTATCTTGTTGTTGCTATTTAGGCAGGCTAATATTAGTATTGAAGCCAAGGCAAATATTGTGGCCCTATAATAACATAAATAAGTGTAAAGGATTTCTTTTGTATAAAAAATATTACAATGTCACCATATCAAAATTTGCTTCATTTATTATCATATTATAATAATAAATTACCTTTATTGTAATATCTATTTGTTCAAAGTAATTTACTAAAATAAATTACTAAAACATACAAATAATAATAATTATATAAAACATAAAAAAAAAACTGGCCCAACTAGGATTCGAACCTACACCTATCCCGTTCACATTAGCAAGTGCAGCCTCGTTACCGATCTAGCTAATGTTAACTTATATTCACTTGTTGAAATTTTGCATTACTATGAAAAAAATAATCAGACTGCGATAAAGAAACAAGTTACTGATATTGTCATCCTTGTCTAGCATTGACCACATCTATGACTACTCGTAGCGCGAATGCGCGATGCTACACGACATGTTAGTTTGTTAGCGTTGGAACATCACTCACACGGATAAAAATGCGTATGTGTGTATAGGCGCCGCAGCCCGTATAGCGCAGGCGATAATGATCATTGCGGTGTAAGTGGACTTCTGGCCGTGACTGTACACCTAACTGAACTGGTAGCCCGGAAGATTTCACACCATGAACATCTACACATTGGAAACTATTATGTAAATAAGAATTTATTACGTTGAGAGCTTCGTTTTGGACACCGTAATGACGTAGTTTACGTAAAAGCGTGTCATATCATAAAGGCTTGCAACACGTAAACAGTGCCACCCGTCGCTTCTCTCTACAACGACCAATAGACACATCCACAGGGCCAAATTAGTATAAACTAACGTTGGTAAATGGACGACTGTAACAATCAAGTCTTACATCAGATCAGGCAAATCGCCTAAAACTGGCGTTTTAGGAACTGCTTTTCGTTTCAAGCAAAATGCGCAATTTCTTGATATCTTCCAGACCTTACTACGGAATCCCAAAATTCAGTAACATTGTTTTAGCTCATTGCAGACAGTAATTAAAAATAAGTAAATAAAAATTAAATGTAAATACCTAATTGAATAATATTAGAATAATATAAATCATAGAAATAAAACTAAAAGATTCGGATTTACTCCGTAACTGTACTAATGGTGAAATTGGACAGTGGGTCCAGTCGCCCTATTCATAATGTGATTGGGTTGAGTGATCCCGTGGGTCCCATTTCGAGTGGGTTCAAGTTTACCAAAAGCTCTTATCCGCCCGCGCTGTTGCTGTGTGTTCGCTTAGCTTAGCTTCGCTCGCTTCTTTCTGTCTTTTTTTCTTTTTGCTCGGCTCCTAAGGGTCGTAGCGTAATAGTAAGCATATAACCTTCCTCAAGAATTAGGCCATCAAATGCATTTTAATCAGAGTTGTAGTTCCAGAGAATAGCGCGTTCAAACAAACAAACCACATATTAGTTATCCAAGGTACTGCTTTGTTTACATATTTTTAGCCCCAAAGCAAGCAAAAACTTTTTCTTCAATCAAACATCGACAAAAAACGAACGAACCTCGTTATGCCCACACAAACAAATTTCTATAACAACCATACTATTGTAGGCACTTTTCCATTGTCGGAGTAAATCGAATACATCCCAATTCCGAACATCGTGCCGTGATCGTCTCGTGTGAAATAAAACGCTCCCCGTCGCGTTCAAATCCCGATTGATAAATTGCTTTTTTCTTTGAAAGAACGATGGCTGTGCTCACATCTTAATCTTAAAAATTCCTTAGTAACCGACTGTTTTCGCTTTAGCTGTTTTCGTTTATAGCAATGTTTTCGTCTTTTATAGGCTAGGAACTGATGATGTAAAGTAAGGATTTGGCTCGTTACTCGATTCGCACGAATTTCTTCGCCCGAAACGGGCGAATCGACACTTTTAAATAATGATTATGTTGTCTATAGGCGACTCGCCAGACGTTAATTTTTTTGTGAGCGAATCGACAAGTCCAGAATTATGTATTAGGGAAATTGGCACAGTTTGAATTTTATGCAATAAAGAAAATAGGACGCTAGCGCACAGAAGTACCTAATAAGAGTTAAATATTATAAAAAGTGAACTTTTTTCGTAGCTTCATTCGTGGGAATCGACAATAAGCCGAGGATTCTTGGGCATCACATTTTTGAACGCCGAGGAAATTCTACAGAGTTCATCAAGAAAATTCTTTGGAAAAGATTTTTTTTATTGAGTGCCGTAATATTTATTTGATAATGTGTTACAAATTCGCTTTGTTACACGTTCATTCCCATTTACTTTCACAAATGTATGCAAACTAGATGTAGCAGTTAGCATTTACATACTCTGTTCCGTACGGGTTAAATTTATTATTGTTCTTCATAGTTTTAAGCTAGATTTTTCATGTTGGTTTTGTAAATATCGGAAGTTATTTGATCTGGGATGTTGACTTTGTTTCACTTCCTCTGGATCCTCAACCAGCTGTGCATATATAGTAGCCGTCGGATCGCTTATTCTAGCTTTAGCCATAAAAGCACATAATTAGGTATTTTTTTATAGAGGGTGAAGAGGTTTTTCTTTGGCGAGATATATTTGAACTTGATTAATATTGGCGACGGTGTTCTGAAAGTAAACAACGTCTTTTTGACCGAATTTCGGGCATGGCGACCAGCGTTCGGTGTGGGAGATAATATAGTGCACAAGTGTGTGCGCAGATACAGGTTACTCTATCTTCTCTCACTCTCATTGTCCGATGGGACGGCAATTCGACAACACCGGAGAGAGATCAGGCGCAGGGCCAACTGCTTAATTTGCTTTCTGAGGCACGGGGGTATCACACCGCAAACTCTGGGCTGTTACTAAGAAATTTACAATGGAAAAACGCAATACTTAAACCTACATTGCCCGACCCGGGAATCAAACCCAGGACTGCTTAGCAGTCGCGCTTGCTACCACGAGACCAACGGGGCAGTCTGTACCGCTGTTCTGAAAGTAAAGTTGTAGCTAAGTAAACCTGTCTTTCTTTTATACTAGCTTCTGCCCGCGACTTCGTCCGCGTGAAATTTCTTGTACCCCCACCCCGTCGCAACACTTCTTATTCGCTTACCGTTCATTCTGACTTTTTTTTTCTTTTAGCTCGACTCCTAAGGGTCATAGCGTGATATTAAATAGCCTATAGCCTTCCTTAAGTATTGGGCTATCAAATGCAAAAAGATTTTTTCAAATCTGACCGGTAGTTCCAGAGATTATCGCGTTCAAACAAACAAACTCTTCAGCTTTATTGTTTGTATATATGGATTTATCTAGGCAAGCATTAGTATCAATCACGTTTTATAGTCTTTCAATTTTAAGAAGATTAGCGAGAATTGCCTAAAGCCGGCACAAATTCTAAAGCCTACTCTTAAGCTCTGTAAATAATCATTGAAAACTTTCCTAATCCAGTCTTGGGTGTAAGCGAGTTAGTTTCAAACTCGATGTCGCATCTGGCATCCAA
The DNA here is from genome assembly GCA_948474745.1 of Oligia latruncula. Lineage (NCBI taxonomy): Eukaryota > Metazoa > Arthropoda > Insecta > Lepidoptera > Noctuidae > Oligia > Oligia latruncula. The sequence goes on along the minus strand of OX419702.1, from coordinate 11,519,334 downwards.
TAAACATCCTCGTCTCTATTGAAATATTCTGTTTGCGAATAAAATTAGTAGTTTCGTTTATTTGCTTTTCGTAGTTGCAAAACGTTATTATAGTGTTACCAGCGCTGGGGCCCTGTCTTGCATAGAGCCGCAGCATAATGCTGAGCGATAGCCGTTTTTCGTGGATGTGACGCATGTTTCCCCCAACCCTTTCTTATTTTTTTTTTGTTGTTTATTTTCTTTATTGCGTCATGTTTACCGCAAATAAACGTATTTTCTTTCTTTTCAGATGGGTATATTTAGACCCCCAAAGACCCCAAGTCTTTGTAGTTTTTTTGTGTCAGGGTTTTCACTCTTACGCATGTGATAATATTAATAGTGTGGATTGGTCGCTAAGAATGACTGAAAAAATTATGAGGAAAACCTTAAGTTAATATTTTATCATCAAGTATGTAAGTTTATAGCCGCACAAAATTACACCAAATTTCAGACAATTGCAAAAACAACTTGATTTGTCACGACATCTTTAAACAGTCGTTTAAAAGGTATTATTTTAAGTTCAATTAAGATTTCAATTCAATTTCAAGAAAATTCAATTAAGTTATTCCGTTTTCCAGTTATTTTTTCTTATTTTAGTCTTCCATTTGATTTCCTTCGGTTTCCTCCGTTCTGTTTCTTTTTACGATTCCAACCAGTTTAAAAAAAAGATAAAGTGAATCAGTTGCTATATATTCGTTTCGCTCAAGTTTCTAAGAATTGAAAATAGGTCATCATGTTACTGCTATTCAGTTCTTCAATTCAATAGTTACGTTATGTTCTAGTTTTTGCATACTACTAATATTATAAACTCCAAAGTTTGTGAGGATGGATAGATAGTTATTTGTTACTCTTTTACGCGAAAACTATTGAACAGATTTTGGGGAAACTTTACTGTAATATAGCATATACACCAGCTTAACACATAGGATACTTTTTATTCCGATATTCCCGCGGGATCGACACATATGCGGGTGGAACTGCGGGGGGCATTGCTAGTGTTGCATAAACTTCTAAAATGTAAAATATAATTTAATCTAGTAAGCTTATTTAAAAAACATATCTTTATTGACTCATTAAATTATAATTATACTACCGAAAAACGGACACCGCTACCTTGAATAATGGTTGGGCGATTGTTCATCGTCCATTGTTTTAACATAGGACACTGTTGTGGCACAATAGGGTCATTAGTTACTAGGTAAATGCTCTTACTATCCTCATTTACAGGGAGGCTTTATTTAGTAGTATTATACTGCAATTAGTTAACAAATTAATTATCTTATGGAGTAAAAGGAATTTACTCAAGAATAAATAGAAGCAGCAAAGGGGCTCGTGGCTAGATAATAACAGCCACTCGGGTGGACTTGCCGGGGTCGGTTCGTGGTTGGATCCATTACTTAGCAACCCTTCGTGCCTCGGAAAGCACGTTAAGCCATTAGTCTCGGCTGTCGTCCGTAGATCTTTGATTGATGTTACGGGTGGTCAGAAGCCCAAAAGTCTGAAAACCAGCCCAGTCAACCAACGGTATCGTGTTACCCAGTAACTGGGATGAGGAGGTCAGATAGGCAGTCGCTCCGTGTAAAATACTGGTATTTAGCTGCATCCGATTATAGGCCGACCGCTTAACTGAGACGTTCCCTGACGTATCTGCGCGGTGCGGGAGGGGTGATAGTTGTCACAAGTTGACGAATCATTGAGCTCTCGCATCAGCGGTGCTATTCTGTAAAAATCTCACCGTGAAAACTTAGGTGAAGTGAGCTGTCAATAGTGTCAATTCCTAGCAAAAACAAACTCACTTCACCTAAGTTTTCACGGTGAGCTTTTTACGGAATCGACCGGCAGGTCACCACAGTCCCGCACCGCGCTGCTAACTCAGGCAACTGAGAAAATAATAGGCAGATAGTCTAAACAGAAGTAGCATATTAAGCAACGTTACAAACAGAAACAGCAAGCCGACATCTCGTGCAGAGAAAGATCCCAGAGCAATAAATAATACCTCCGTAACATAACAAAACCCGTCACCAGAACAGCCAGCCAGCCAGCCATTAATATTTGAACCGGAATGTTATGCAAACAAAACCCTTAGAAAACTTGTTTGCATATTCATTAATATCACATTGTTTCGTAAAATTTAATATGGCTCAGCGTGTGCGAAAATTAATTCAATTTTGCGATGACATCGTGTGTGATGGCTTTATTGATAATATCTTGCGTGACGGTGCTTTATCCCAAGCCTCAGCAGAGGTATTTAGGCCTTCATAATTGGAAGCAGCCATGCGTTTCTTTGTCCTTTGATAGAGCATTTTGGGTCTATGGAATAGATGGCAGTGATTAGGGAACTGTCAGGTCTGGGTGATGAAGATTACGCTAAATGGGCAATGAAAAATCTGCATATTAAAACCACATAGGCAGTTTTACATTGTCAAGAACTCCGTCAGTTATTTTGTTTATGATCAGAATCACCGTTAGGGTTTTTTAATACAAAAGAATAGAATAGAATACTCTTTTTTTAAATATAAAAAAAAAATGCAAAATGCTTTTATGTAACAAAATATAGGTAGAATATGAATATTGGTAGTTAGTATATTAGAAGCAAGAAATCCCGAAAGCACTTAAGAACTTTTTAAAGCATTCCTTCGTATTTTAATGCTAAAGTTCGGAATGGAATGACACCTTCGAAGTTTTGAAGTATTTACATTTGTACAGAACCTAAATTCTGGGACCATTCTCCGTGCGAACGACATCCACGGTCTTTCATTACGTACGGTTAAAAGACGTACATCTTGGAATGTCTGGAAATGAGGCTTTGAAAAAAAGCTCGATTTGAGTATTCTTTTCTAGTGCTTCTTTATTAGTTGCTTTTTGCAGACGCCGTGTGTGAATAGATTTTTGACGTTGAAAGTTAGTGGTTGGAATTGGAATGTCTGAATGAATTGAAACCTTTCAAAGAATAAAGGTTTTCCTTATCTGTCATGGAAACGGCACGGTTGGCGAAGTGGTTAAGCGATTGACTGCTGCGCTGCGTGTCGCGTGTTCGATTCCTGCACGGAAAAAATATTTGTATGACCTACAAGTAGTTGTTCCGGGTCTGTTTGTGTATGTGAGTTTAAATGTCTGCAAACGCACCCAAAAAAAAAAAAAAAATCTCACCTGAAAAATTTGGGGTCGTATTTTACTTTACAGCAGGTTATTTGTGAACCTTATTGTTTGTCTGTTCCTCAAAATGGGTCAGACGATACCGTATTCGATTATCGTGTGGATCAGTCGCATTTAATTAGAAAGGTTTTGTTTTTCGCATCATTGATTTTATGTCTGTGATTGTTTTAGTGCACAATATCATAATAAATAAGAAAGACTATAAGAATTTAATAATAATAACATTTTTTGCAATTTATTTGCACATAAATTGAGACGCTAACCGATCAATCGAAGACACTCTCTCAAGCAAACCATCATGTAACAAACTCAAGACTATTTTCCGATAGCATTTACTGCAGAACGATTCACGTAAACAATAAAACTAAAACGAACTCTTACAGTAACAACATAAAATTCAATTTAGCTTGGCCACTGCTCAATCTGTCTAAGATTCGTGACAAACAAAAAGTGTCCTACAGCTAAAGTTGAAATGATAAGGCATAACTGGGGACACAAGTGCCGTTAACAGTCGGGTATACACCGGCTGCAAAAGTTTTTGCAAGCCGAGATTTTGTAGGATGCCAATAAAAATTAAGTAGATACCTTTTAGGTATTAGCATTTTAATATTCAGATGGACAAGCTAAATGGAAGGTCCGCAAAATTTTCTGAACTCTCAAAATAAAAAGAATATTATTTGAGAAGAAAATGCTGTTTTTCGTAATGAAATCCGCGGCTCAAAGGAAATCATGGAGGTCGAATTTATTGCAATAATTTAAACTTTCCTTTTAAGTCCTGCAGGAAATTGTATGCTTAAACCCTGAAAGTTTGAACGACAGTTAATCACTTTGATGACGTATAATTGAATTTTGATTTTCCTTCATTCAACGAATAATTTACTTACCTGTGCGTTGAAACGCATTTTTGCAGCTAATGGAGGCTTTTACGAGCAAATTCTTTTGTCAATGATAAAGTAATCACAACAGAAAACTCAAAAAAAAATCTCAGTGCATATAGAATCTATGAGCGATGAACCACTATACAGGGTCAAATTATATAAGCTAGCGAAACTCCGCAGACGAGATTGTATATATTTACCTAAACAAGATATACAAAAAAAAAATTACGACTTTTTTGGGGTCATCGACCGCAGTTGGTAGTGAGTCACTTGAAACATCAGTTAGGAAAATCAGTTTTATTGTGAACACTTCACAGAAGTTTATACTTACAACTAATTATATTATATAATTATGTGCAAGTCTTTTCTTCTTTTTGATATTTTACCTTTTTATACCTTTTGTTTATACTTTCGCTACCTTTTGGTTTTTACTTTTGATTGACACATCATATATACTTTGTTTTACTACCAGATCCAGCGCCTTTTTATTTAGGCGCATGGCCAAAATCGAAACTAACGCCGCCATCTTGTTTTTCCAAAACAAGTACTTAGGTACCAACACAACAGCGCGTCCACGTCACGACATCGTCCGATTTTTCTCTTTAAGTCGTCAGTATGTTGACTTTCGAAAGAAGAAGACAAAGCGTTGTGTAACTATACAGACACTATACAACGTTTATTAGTAAGGGGGTAAGTATTTACACTCTGCTACTACGTAACTAAATTAAACTGTACCAATTTGGGTAATAAATAATCTTGTCAACCACTTGATTTATTGCCCTATAAAGGAGATAAGAAGCTTGCAGAACATTACGCTTAAGTCAACGAATCAATCAGTTGAACGATCAATAGGAGGTAACAAGGCTACTGTAGTAAATTGTAAGAGGACGAAAGAGACTTTTATAAAAAAATATGTATATGTTAACTTACAAATCTATATAAACATAAATAGTAAAAAAATTATTGCTGCGAGGTGTGGAAACGAATCTGATGCTGAAAATATAGTTTATCGATTTTTTGTCCGTTTTTTTGTCTGGATGTATGTTCGGGATTGGCGCAGAAACAGCTGAAAGGAATTGGATGACAAAAGCAACAACGGATTTGGATGAATTTTGGCACACAGATAGTTTATACACTTATTGTACTTTTGATCTCGGTAGTATGTTCCCGTAGGATAATCTCCGACATCCACGCGGGCAAAACTGCGGACTAAAGCTAGTATGTAAATAGTTTCTGGCAGGCTTGGAAAGTTTTAATAATCTTTGTGTTATGTAAAAGAAATACGTTTCTTTGTAATAATGGGTCCGTTGAACAATAGGTTCATTGATGTTTATTCTAGGTAACAACAACAACTAACAACTTCTTTTTCTAACAAATTCTTTTCAACACGCCGCCCGGTCTCCTCACGATGTTTTCCTTCACCGTTTTGAGAGCAGTGGTGATGTAATAATTTACACAAAGTAAAGCGCCTATCTGGGTTCGAACCTACGACCTGCAACTCGTAAGTCGCGGCTTTTACCAGTGGGCCACCTTTGATTAATGAAGAGAAAATCTGTGATAGATATGAACATGAAAGTTTCTCAGTTATAATGATTTCTGAATAAAAAGTCTGCATTAAATAGTGGACCACGGATTACGATAGATCAGTGATGACGTCAGTGTTAAAAATATTAGCACATAAAAAAATCAATTTACTGAATTTGCAATTAATAAAACTGGAAAGCCATTGTAAATTGAAAACATACCATACCATAATAATTATGAAACGAATTGTTACATCCAAAAGATTTAAAGTCATCCAAAATAAAATACGAGTAGCAAAAGCAGTGAGGGTGGTCGTACCGTCCATTTAAGCCATTGTTATAGCTGTGACCCAATTGTAGACGTCAGTAAACACGGACGTTCCATGACTGGCAAATATGCTACATTGACAATGGGCAGTTGCTCCGTGTTAGCCATGAGAAAACACGACAGAATACAAATTTTGGCAACCCGCAAAATTGACGGTTTACAGCAAATATTAGGGAATATGCCAGCTGTTTACTGATTAATTTGTCGTATTGATTTAAGGAAATGGTGTACTGAGTGTGAATGTCAATGTTTTTCTGTACAAATAGGTCCCATTGCCTATAATATGGGTTGTTTTCCTCAAGCAGTTTATATAATTTATTACATTTGATATTATTTATTACACGCCGTGTGCCCCATCCATGGGATTTCCCATTGGCAAAAATTTTGAACTTCCATTTAACATTTATGGGATGAATTTTGAAAAACCCTTTCTTAAATTTATGCTCGTATAACTCGTCAAAATGTAGGGAACAGCTGATTATTTTTCGCGATTTCAGGTTTGGTCCCATAGTAAAAGTTGTTCATAATGATGAGTACAATGACCTCTTAAGAGGTTGTTAATGTTTTACCAATAACCCTGTAAAGATTTTTATTAAGTAGATGTTCAAATAATATTGATTGTTTTGCCATTTATTACCTAGTAACTGGGTTGTCGCTCCATGTAAAATACTGGTATTCAGCTGCATCCGGTTAGACTGGAAACCGACACCAACATAGTTGGGAAAAGGCTAGGCAGATGATGATGATGTTTTGCCGCCATTATTAGAAATAGATGTGCATCCCTGATGACACATGTTCGCGGCAGCATGAACAGATTCGCAGTGTGTTTGCAGATCGCGATCGGAGGTGGATGCAGCTCCACGCAGAATTTTAGTTGTACCTATGTTTATTTATATTTATTTATTTATTTATTTGGAAACTCAACAGCTTATAATTAAAATTACATGAGTTATGAATGTTCAATCCACTATCAATGAACAGTCCAATGCAGTTGCGTCAAAGTAACAGCATCTTACAGTCTGCATACACTGCTCAGTGATAGTGAAATGATGACAATTATCACTTAAGCCAATAACAGAGTTTCACGGCATTGAAAAAGCTAGGTTAACTAGAAAGTAGCGAGAGAAAACAAAGGAAAAAACTTGTGTTATTCTGTGTCTGTACCTATTAACATTAGATATTAAGAGCCTATACTACCTCAGCTAAAATTCACTCCTTATCTCGCTCACACGATACTGCTCGCGGACTGTGTGAAACCGAGACAGAGTGCGGTGCTGGGCGGGAAGCAGCGCCAATAGTTTAGGTATTTGCTTTTTACGGTGAAAATAAAGGTAATTCAAAAAAACTAACTAACATAAGACCTGCTTTATAGTTAGTTCAGTTAGTATGCAAAGTTTCATGATCTAATTTGAAGTATTTTTTGAATACCAGCGGTTTATTGTTCGGTTTGGAGGTAACTTTGGATTTTATTTCTATCGAGAAAATTTTATGGAATCGTGTTTTCGTCTAACATAAGACCTTACATTAATCCTCAACTTTAGCATATATTTATTTCAAAATTAATGCTGCGGTATTTTCGACATAACGGAGGATCATGCTAAGCCATTTGAGGTAGTATAGGCTCTTAAGCCAATAACAGAGTTTCACGGCATTGAAAAAGCTAGGTTAACTAGAAAGTAGCGAGAGAAAACAAAGGAAAAAACTTGTGTTATTCTGTGTCTGTACCTATTAACATTAGATATTAAGTAAAATTGTTAATAACCCCTTGTTCTTGCCCTTGTTCTATTCTTAGTCTCATGTAAACTTTAAATGATGATCTCTTGTTATTTTCAGTAACAACAGATTTTCTGATCAGTATTTTTATCTACATAGCTTACAAAAAGCTTAGCTGAGAATAATCTTTTCGATAGAAGATATTTACATCTTAAACATTAAAATACCGCTTTGGAATAACGAAGACAAAATAATACTTGATTAAACCTGAAGGGATTTAATGGGGGAGGGGAGAAGATTAGCTTAACGAAAACGATTTCGTTATAATCTTCTTAATGTTTCTTGAGATGTCCATAAATAACATTCATACTGTCTGTCTGTTGTTGTTGTGTTGGGTCTGTCTGTTGTCTGTCTGTTTATATGGTGTACATAATAAAGAGTATTCTATTCTGTTTATTTGGGAGTCTGACGTGAAAAACGTTAATATAGGTTTCTTTTAACGTATTGAAGTAGGTACTGTGGGCTCTCTGCGAGCTCACGGTACCAAGATGAATAAACTAGACAAAGGTTTGTCGAATAACTTGAATAACTTTGGTAATTATTCGTATAAACGTTTAATATTTTTGTTCCTATAAACGTTTCATATTTTTCTCTGATAATTATGTGTTAGCGACGCAACTCGCATAATTACTTTTTGTAATAAACTTTTTTTTAAAACGTCAAATACTTTTTGTTTTCTTTGTATCTGTCAAATTGGTGTTCATTTTTTTATGTGATCTGTCATCATTAAGTACCTATTATTTTAAAGTTATTTATTAGTTTAATTTATAAATCCGCAATTTTTTTGCAATTTGAGCTCTTTAAGACCATAACAGTTGGTCCTACGAGCAGCATCTGAACCAGCGAAGGTACTATGGGCCCACGGTACCTACCAGGATGAATAAATTAAACGAACGTTTCTCGAATAACTTTTATAATTATTCCTATAAACGGACATTTAATTCATGTTTATATTCTACTATGATAGCCGTATGACTTCGCTTGTCAGCTAAACATACTTCTACTGTTATTTCTTCTATTCCAAGTACAAATCAATTTTTGTCTCGTATTTGTGCCATCTACTTACAACGTACTCGCGGAGGTTGCATGCTACAACCATGTCGGCTCACAGCCTCTACAGTACCTAGTTGTCCTTGTAACAATCCATTTTCTTAACGTTCTTCATTATTTACAGCTTTTAAATTCGAAAAGATTATTTCGGTAATCTTCTAAAACATTATTAAGCGACTTTAAAAATGGAGAATAGGCATTTTAAGGGATTTTTTTGGTTAACATTAATTAAAATTGTAACTTAAATTGAAAAGTTTTTCAATTTAAAAGCAAATATATCAAATTTCTACACGGTTATAATGAAAATGTAAACACTGATAATATTAATGGCTAAAATGTTATTTAAATTAATTTCCTGTGGCGTAACACCGTCTGGGTTATCGTGTTATTATTTCATTTTAACGTAAAATATTAAACTACCCTCTCGGGTAATATCGGGATAGGAAAATGGTACCGTTATAATTATTTGGGTCAGAATTATTACATTTATTTTAATTAAATGACCAGGTAAAACCTTTGATAAAGCTGAATTTTTATATTTTCGTAATGGAAAGGTCAAAGTCATTATATATTTGACTGTCGAGATATATTATGTTGTTAACAGTTATAAAAACCCTTCATGTATAATCTGTATAACAATAATATCCCTTGAGGTATCTATTTATCTAAATGCCATCAAAGTATATTTCCATAACTCAATTTGTTATTTAGGTTTCATTTTTATAAACGTTTAGATAATTGCACCATCAATAAATATAGTCATACTGCTGGGCGCAACATGTATTTTTCTTCATACTTCTCCATTAGTCGTCATCTCGGTAGTCACTCCTTTCTAACCATATCATCATTCACACAGTCCCTCCATCTTTGCTTTCGTCGTCCCCTACTCTTATAGTCATCGACATTCATAGAAAACTTTCCTCACGACATTTTCCTCATTCCTCCGTATCACATGCATCACGACAATCGATTTTCACACAACTTTTCATTTACCGGTGCCACTTTCAGACTTCTTCTTATGCACTAACAATAAATATAATCACACTAATATTATAAAGGCGAAAGTTTGTGTGTGTGAGTGTGTGGGGGTGTGTATGGGGGTGTGTTTATTACTTCTTCACGCTCAAACGGCTGGACCAATTTTGATAAAATTTAGTATAGAGGTAGCTGACACCCTGGATTAACATATAGGCTACGTTTTATCCCGATATTCCCACGGGATCTACATTTACGCGGGTGAAACCGCGGGGCGCAGCTAGTTTGTTATAAAACGACAATATTTGCAGAACTCCGATTCTGCTAATAATGGTTGGTGATAGATAGGTCCCATGTCATAGAGCTACAGTGAAAGCCTTATTTATATATTTTTATAAAAATATAAATCAATTTCTCTCCGGACCGTCTACAAAAACCAAAGCCTTGATTCTCTACCTTTTATATCCGTAAATCCCAAAATAATATCACATACTCAGCACCAAATTGTGGGCATTTTTCTTCATAAAAATTCAGGATTGATGACCGCAGATACTTTAGCCATGATTCATGTGTCCTCATCACTCGAATTGTCAATTTTTCTGTGTCTTATCCCCTCATAAATTGTGACCGCATATATTTATCTCTTCCACTATACTGCATAAAGGGGATGCCATTTTTTCATTATTACGTACTGAACTATGGTACAGCGGATGTCCTTTAGGTATGATGGTCATATGAAAATATGATGCGGAGGATAAGGAAAATGAAGGTGTATTGCCAATTTCAGGGGTCATCGTAACTAACAAGTAATATGTTTTGTTAACAGATCCCTTTACTTTAACAACATCTAGGTAGATGTGACTTTATCAAAGATTGGTAAAGGGTAAATGAGTGTACTATAGGTACACCTCACCCTTTGGAGAAACAAGGCGTGGTATTATATTTTATATAGAAGATTATATAGAAGAGTTACTAAACTATGATAATCGCTTGTGAAGATTTCACAAGTTGGTTTTAATATTGTAATTACAGAATGCCTATCATTCCAGGTATTGTCACTAAGATTATCTTAAAGATATTGATATTGTCTTTCAGATTTCGATTTTGTATTGGTTTCCTTTGTCTTAAGAGGAACTGAGCGATATATTATTCAAAAACATTTTAGGTTGACCCTTTCATTACATATTCAGGGTTGACCCAAAATAAACGCCTCATTACCTAATATATTCTACCTTTTATATATTTATTTCGTTTTAAGCCTAAGTTATCCTACTGCAGGGCAAAGGCTTTCTTTTCTCCTTTCCATTCCTGTGTCTTGAGCCAGTGTGGACCAATCCTGTCTGTAGGCATCAAGTTCGTCTCGCTATCTTCTCCTGGTTCCTGGGATCGACATGGTGGTAGATTTGGCCCATAACTCCATAGACATGGGGCAAACGAATCCGGTCCAGTCCCACATGTTTGGCTGCTTTTTGGGTAACGTTTGGCGTTATTTTTTACAACCAGTGTGAAATGTTATGGCCTTTGAGAACCCTGGGAGCTCGTTTAATTTACTTTGAAAGAAATGGGAAAGAAAAATTGGTTTGAAAATCAATGATACCAGTTATCTATGATTATTTTTCTCAGAAATCTCTTTATTCTAACTACCTTAACATTAAATACTCGATATTTATCTGATAATTGCGGAACACACTGTAGTAATGGCTTTCATTTTGACAGTTTTACAACATTCATTGCGTTATTTACGTTGTTGAGCAGACATTTTTTCGAACATATGAAGCAATGGATTAGCAGTATCTTTCAAAATGATTCATATCGTGATTAATAGTGTGTTACGCAATTAGGATGCTGGTCTGAGAAATCGACTCGAACATTTCTTTAATGCGTAAATATCGGTTTCTATTATCTAATGCTATGTTCACATGCACGCCATGCAGCCCGGCGGGCTGCCTGGCGGGCTGCGCGGCATGCAGCCCGCCCCAGGTCGGCGAAAATTCAAGCTGTTCACACGCACGCCGTCGTGTCAGTCAGTGCCAGCATGGCGGGCAGCGATGATCTCGGTGTTGTTGCTGCCATATCCTTTGGCTTAACTTATTTTTATTGGAAAAAGAAACAAAATGATGAACGACGGAGAAAAAGACTGCAAAGAAGATCCACTCGTCACGAAAGCGCGAGAGAGACTGACTGCCCGCGTGCGTGAAAATAGTCACCGGGCGCCCGCACATTCATCCTTTGAACTTTGCCAAAAAACCGACACTCGCCCGGTTCGCGGCATTCACGTTCACAGGCGCGTTTACGGGCTCGGGCGTACCGTTTACACGCTCGGGAATGTGAATGTGCACGTTGAATGTCGAGTTGAACGCGCGCGTGTGAACGTAGCATAATTTCTTCGTTCGTGTTAATTTGAAATTGCGGATAATTATCCTCATAATTCCCTCATGAAATATTTTATTCCAACAATATTAAGTTGCTGACAACAAAAGAGGGAAATTAAATCGATATGGCTTCTCCAAATGTTTTGTTTTGTTTTATCTTATTGCAGAACGAATTGACGTTGAAAACATTGCGTAGTTTTAAAAATTTAGTTTTATTTTTGCTTTTTATTGAACTGCTGTTACGGACGGAATTAAGTCGTATTATTCGATGTCACAATTTTTCTCAAGATAATACATAAAACATTTACAGCATTAACTTAAATTCTTACGACTCGTGAAAAATGCATACGTACTGTCGCCTGCACGTTGGTGCTAACACTTTGGACCTTCAGCTTTCCTAACGTAGAAGGAAGTTTCATTAGAGAGGCCAGCTTATATCGGTTGTATTATTACTGACGTGAGGCACGTCAGTAAATATATCCATCGGACGAGTTGGGAATGAGTCGAAATACAGCACGAAACAAGTTAAGAAAATGACCAGATGCACAAGGTGACGTATTAGTGAATGTGACCTAGTAGGGATAGCGACGAAATAGCTAAAGTGACGAATGGTCATCGCATCCCCATTTCGACCTAGCATAAACCTAGTTCCCATTCTCTGACACAGAAGCTAGAAATTATAAATAACAGTCTTTTCAGAGTATTCTCCAATCTTAAATTCTATTGTAGCAAAAATAAGTTATGCCTAGAGTCTGCTTATTCACATTTCACATTTAGTGACCTTTTCTTGTTGCCTACATTTTAGATTATCTTTCTAAAAGCGTAATAAAGCTCTTTCGTTAAACATTTGCGATTGTAATTTTTTAAGCGTAGGGTCTGTCCCCTTTGTTTAGAAATGTTGAGTTTTCTGTTGATATTATAATACCTAACTTCTTTAAGCTTAGCTGTATATTTTCTTCTGTTATTTATTTTTCTTAAGTTATACAGTTTCTCTCTATTTAATGTAATTTTTATTAAAGGAAATATTCAAAACAATTTTGTTCCTTACGAGTTTTGACTAAATTAATTCGTCAAAACAGAAACGAAACGGAAACAAAATGATTCTAAATTAAATATTCATTTGCCCCTGATCCATTCATAATATGATTGGATCAACATCCAATGAAACAAGATTATTTTCTTCTATTCACAGAGATTGGCCTTAATAATTACTGAAGAGAATAATTAATGGAAGTATGTAAACATTGAGGTCAGATAGGCAGTCGCTCCATGTAAAATACTGATATTCATCTGCAACCAGTTAAGACTGGCAGCTGACCCCAAAATAGCTGGGAAGAGGCAAAGCAGATTATTTTTTTATGTATACATTTTTTGTAAACTTTACCGTAAAAACTAAGTTATTCCGATTTAATAACTATCTAGAAATTTAAGACCATATTCTGTACAGTATCGCCCATTTAAATGCGCCAAGGACTTTATAAAGAGTGCTTGGTTCGTTACACGTGTCGGTACGAGAGCCTAGCTACCTATAAATGAAGTTATCTCTACGAGGCACGTGTCACACCGAACGTATAATCCGTCGATCCTGTTGGCTCAGGTAGCAGTAATGTTTTATACATATTCCGTCTTGAACACACTAATCGAGATTTCGAGGACAGGAAATACGTTTAGTAGGAAAGTTACCTCTTTTGATATTTTATTGAGAAAAAAGGTTACTTCGTTGGTCTAGTAGTCGCAAGTTCGACTGTTGAGCGTGGGGCCTAGGATTCGATCGCTAGGTCGAGCGAAGTACTATTGATTTTTTTTCATTGCGGAATCTAGAAATTTGCATAGCCAGCCGCATCGAGAGGGCGAAGCTACAGGATGACCCACGCCACTCAATTCACAACATTAATTCGTGTGTCCAGCCAAAGATAACCCCTCCACGGAAAGATGTGACCTTTGGAAAGAACAGCTTAAACCTCCTGATCTCTTTATAAAATCATCAGAGAGACTTGTAGCCCAGGCACAAGTTACCGTGGCCTACTTGGAAAACCTTAAATAGACTTCGTACCCAAGTAAGCCGCAGCAAGGACAACCTCCACAAATGGGGTTCATGGAAGGCACAGAACTCCGGTATGTATGCGGTCTCTCTTCACAGATAATAACTAAAATACAGATCGCAATTTTGAGTTAATTTCTTTTTGAAGTCGATTTAAATTTTTTAAATTACTATTTTAAGAATTTTTTTCAATTCAGTCTTTCAAAAAACCTCCACATAATTAGCTACATTTTAGAGACTTTGACATTGATTGTCGCGGAGGTAAGATTGCGACTTAAATTTGAACGTTTTATGTACGAAAATTGGCCTTCAGTTACCCTATGCGTCTCACTTAGTATGGTATGCGTCTCACTCAATTCTCCTAATTTATATTCTACATGGACTCTTCTTAGAATTTCATTTGATAAAATCTTATTTAGTAAAAGTTACTTTTGGTATTGTAACCTAAATAACGAGTCCTTTATTCGGGCAAAGAGAAAGAAAATAAAGATAGTGTCACCAAGTCTGTAACTAATTCTCACAAGAAAGTTAATTAATGTGCTCACGCTAAGCATTCTTATGTAATCTTTTTCAGTTAGATAACTATGAACAAACCTCTATTTATCAGCCTCTACCTCTATTTTTTCTCTATTTATAAGGCACACGTAATTGGAACACTTAAACGTAAATCGTAACTTGTTATTATTGGAAAGTTTAATTATTGAATTCATAAGACTGGTCAAATATATGGCAAGGCAAAGGATTGGCCAAATATAGTGTATGGCCATGACTGTTTTATTTTTTTTTATATGCCAAGGACTGGCCAAAAATAGTGTAATGGCCATGACTGTTTTATTTCATGCTTTCCCATTTTTTGGAATCAAAACATAAAAGTTCATTAACCACAACTTTCTATAAATAATCATCGCTCCATTCCAATTCTCCTTCAAAATTGAAATTTATAAAACACTAAAAATCTCCAGGATTTCCAAAGTCTTCTGCGAGTAGTTTGCACCCCCGCACAAAAACGTTTGGATAAAAATTCTGAGCTCCTATATCCCTGGAAACATTACCTTTTCCCCTATCTACAACATTGCCATCATTTGTTATCTCGGCAAATCTCTGCTCATTTTCCCACCTAAAACTATACTTACATAATGCACAACCCTATTTCATCTCGCGGTTCCCAAAGGACATGCTATAGCTTACATTCTTACTACATTTGCAAATGATTTAAATGCTACAATTCCAAACTGAGCTCCTGTGACACTAGAAACATCATCGTTTTCTTTATATTCGTCATTTATTATCTCGGCAAATCACCACTCATTTTCTTACTTCAAACAATTCATACTAAAGGTCATTTGCTAAAGGTGCGCTTCTACAAAATTTACTTCTAATAAATCCAAAGAATTCAAATGCTGTGGATATAAATTGAGCTCCTTCAATTGTTGAAATATCATCTCCGTTTACATTACCTTCATCATTGCCATCATTTATTATTTCGACAAATCACAACTCATTTTCCCATATCAAACAATTCGTACATAAAGCACACCCCTACATTTCATCTCGGGGTTCCCAGAGGACATCTGCTATAGCCTGCACTTCTACAACGGGACGTCCAACAGAATCGCCTTGGCATACTGCCATGCCGTAACAATATTATGCGGGATCACGTATCCAGATGGTGTGCAAGTTTGTTGCGACCCAAGAAAGTGTATTACTGAGATTTCTTCGAGTATTTCCTTTTAAGGTTGCCGTTTCATACTTTGGAAAACTGTGATTACGTTTTGTATTGTGGTTTTAGTTGTGTGCAACAGTTGCTATACGATGAAATTGTTGTTAGGAATTGAAAATACATTCGTCTAAGCGTGTTGATGCCAATCTAAGTAAACTCGACCCAGAATTCAATAACGGTCTGCTAAATAAAAATACTGTTACCTCTAGCTCGTTGATATAATACTGATGTATTTGTATTGAATTGATGCTTTAAATACGTAACAAAGATTTATCATCCGGTGTACCTTAAGTTTTCTAGTATTCGCTTTCCATTAAAGCCAAATGACGTGTTTCGCAACAATTTTTTAAATAATATTTAGCTTTAACATATTTTATAATTTTATGCAATAAAAAAATACTATACGTGTTAAATGAATTTTCATTTTTATTTCGCTAAAAATGGCGCCTGAGTGTATGTAAATAAATAAATTTTGTTTATTAAAATGCTATTATGTTTTGTTACAGGTAAGATTCAGAAGAAACGAAAAGGCAACTCCTTGAAAGGGGTCTTGACCCTTTTAACCACTCCCGTATGAAAACAGGCACAAGTACAACTTAAAATTTTCCTCCCAGATTTACACAAAAATATATGACGTCATACAGAAAAAACAATACAATAGAAACAGAGGTTCATTCAACTGTAAATAAAAAAGAAATGTAAAAAGCCACGACTGCAGTACATATGCTTTAAAAGAACCCCTGCAAAGGACTCTCAGTGCACAGCCCTGGGCTACACGTCGTGTTTTTACGGATGATACAGTAACGGATGCGGCAGTTTGAATATGAAGTAGTGAATTTTGGAAAAAGAAAAAGTTTACAAAGACTATATTATTATGTCTTGGTCAAAATTCCGAGCGGAGTACAGTAGATAGTTCAAGTTTGGTTCGAGGTGACGCAAGAAAAGAGTACCGGGAAAGAATTCAGGCAGGCCTTTAGTTTGTCCAGCAGTGAAACATTGTAGGATGAAAAAAAAGGGTTTGAAGGGCAAATGGGAGCAAGGCAGGTAAAAGAAAGAGAGATGAGAATATTAATTTAGCTGACATTTTGTTACTCAGCCTATACTGTACCCACTGCTGGGACACGGGCTTCCTCTCTGTGAGAGGGAGTGGGCCGTAATCCACCACGCGGGCCCAGTGCAGGTTGGTAGATGTCCCATGTCTTCGAATTTTTGGTTCTAAGACATGCCGGTTTCGTCACGATGTTTTTCTTCACCGTTTTGAGAGCAGTTGTGGTAGAATAATTTACACAAAGTAAAGCGCCTATCTGGGTACGCACCTACGATCTACAACTCGTAAGTCGCGGCCTCACTTGGCCATTTTGTTAATCTAAAAAATAATTATCAAAATCGGACTACTCTTTAAAAAGTTATGCGTGGTCATACATAAAAAAAATATATATACGCGTCGACTTGAGAACCTCCTCCGTTTTTTCGTCGGTTAAAAATGGTAAGTAATTGACATTTAAACAACCATTTGATGATTCTTAAAAAGCTCCTCACTTAACAGTATTCTTCCATCTACTCCATTTTGAACCGATCCCTCAAGTGCTCTCAACCTCAAGTGCCTTATCCAAAACTTGCGAACTCATTGTCAAGGCATAGCTATTGGGCACGGAGTAACACTGCCTCTTTGAAAGAAAGTGCCGACTGAAAAAAGACTTTGAAACTAAAGAATGAAAACTCATGTAAAAGGTTCTCCGTTACGCCAATATTTCATACTTTTACTTGTGTATTTTAACTGTACTTCTGTTGTTTTGTTAAAAACACAGTTTCTAGAAATCCTGTTTGTTATTTGATATGAATAGGTTTCGTGCAGTTTTACGTGCAACTGTCGTATTTTACTTAAGAGTAGTTATTTCTACGTATTTGCCTTGGGGATATGTGCGCAGAACGAAGTATTGCAGTTTGCAGTAAAATAGTTTGTAGATTCTGAAAGCAGTTATATTATTTCTGAAGTTGTTATTTTCATGAATTTCGGGACTTTGTGATCATAAATATAAGTCCTAATATAAATGTGTTGTAGTCTGTTCTTATTATTGTCGCCACTGCGATATTATTATGATTAATGTCAAAACATTGACATCAATTAATAGTTCCATTACTGATGTCATCAATATTTTACGGTTTTAAGCCTGAGCTGGAACAATGAAGCTTTGCTATTATAATGTTACCATATTTTATACAAAATCCTTTATTATGCGATGTTATTTTATATTTAATTCCATAGTCAAAAGCAATACCAGCTATTTTTTATTTAAGAGCGTAGACGGTCTGCATTTTTTCCATACAAACGTATTCCCCTATTCTCTTCCTGGATAATGCCTCAAAAGTAATCATTTTTATTTATAAAAATCTAGGTCTATTGAAGGCATGCCCCTGTTTTTTTTTTTTTTCAAAAAAAATATTACAAAAATAAATATGATATTCTGAAAACCTAAAAAAATGCCCCGTTTTTACCTACGTAATCAGACGACTACCAAAGAAAATTGAAATGTTTTTAAGATAAAAACAAATGATAGGAGCATAGATCTATTCTTCCTTTAAATTTCGATACCAAAAATATTTTAATCGGCTTAGGTTTTGAGGAGAAAACAGGGGAATACGAAACGTCGATCGGTCATGGATTTTTCTAGGTAAAATCGTTCTGAGCTGCAGTTGTCCCTATCGCACTCTACGGGGGGAGACTAGAGGGAGAGAGACAGCAATAGTTTCTTCAAATACCTACACACATCAAAAGTGTCTAGGGATCAACATATATTTTTGCAATAACTTTTCTCCTGATTGATATTAATTAAAATTTTCTTTAAGGATTCATCAAATAAAGTGTTTTCGTTTGTCACAGTAACGATAAACCAAGTCACCTTTGCATTAATAAAGAAATTTGCCATTTTCCTAATAAAGGGATTTTTGACATTTGAACCACTAACACAAAAGTTCGAAAAAAAGACTGAAATAACAGTTTTCTTTAAAATTTTATTGGGTAACTTAAACAATTAATAATCCGTGTTTCTACCGCGAACAATAACAACACAAGAACATCGGATTGGCATACTCAAAATGAGTTCATCCAAATCACGCTGTGGAATGGCCGCCCATGTTCGTTGCAACAACAAAAAAAGGTCTTCTTGCGACTGGATACCCTCCATATTCGGCAGAGCTCTTCTCTGTAGCATATCCCATGCATGCTCAATCGGGTTCAAGTCTGGCGACTGAGCAGGCCAGGGCAGGACATTGATGTTAGCTGCGGCGAGAGTCTGTCTTACAACTCTTGCGGTGTGCGGTCGTGCATTATCATGCATTAACTGAAATAAGGGACCGATTTGCACTTGTAGAGGAACGATGACGTCTGATACAATCGTCTCAGCATAAATTTGAGCGTTGAGGTTGCCTCTGATCCAAATCAACTCAGTTCTTCCGCCGATCCAAATACCCGCCCATACCATGATGGTTCCACCACTATAAGGATGGACTTCCTGGCAGGATTTTAATCGCTGTTGGCGTCCAGGGGTTCTCCAGTGTCGTATACGTCTTGTATCCGGTCTCATACCAAAATCAGAAAAGCACACGAAACGCCATTGTTCTTCTGCCCAATTTCTGTGTTCAAGAGCCCATTGATATCGAATCCTACGATTGTGCATTGCTATAGGTGGTACCCGTAGCGGTCTTCGGGAATGAAGGTTCACTTCATGCAAGCGGTTTCTGACTGTTTGGTCGCTAATTAAGTTCCCTGAAGAGTGATGAAGCCTCACGGCTAACATCATGGCGGTTATTGTTGGAGCTCTTCGAGTTAAGATTTGAATGTATCGGTCTTGTCTCCGTGTGGTGCAGCGATACCGTCCTCCATGGCGCTCAGCCACGGTACCAGTGCTTCGGTAACGTGTCCAAAGTCGACTGATAATACTCTGACTTGTATTCAGAGCTAAAGCCACAGTACGTTGCCGGGAACCAGCTTCTATCATTCCCACGGCTCTGAGCATTTCTTCCCTGCTTAAATGACGTCGCCGCTCCATAATAACGTTGGTTTTAATCAGTAGTAGGGAAACAGTAGCACTAATAATGTCTTCAATGCGTTGTATGTTTTTATAGGGAAAATATTGACAGCTGATTTTCATCTTTTACTCGAATTTGATTCACAGTTCCTGATTCAAATTATGAAATGCACCAAAAAGGATCCATATAAATTTATAAAATCATAAATTTATTACAAAGCCACATCTCAATCTCAAGAAATCCGCATAAAAATGCTTGATCCCTAGACACTTTTGATGTGTGTATTTCTCAATTCACGCGCAGCCCGTCTACGCTCTTAATATCTAAGTCATTTACCCGACGTATTTTTCCAATTAAAAATAAACTTAACATAACCAATTTGCAAACTTTAACTACACCATTTTCATTAAAACTATGCAATTATGTTAAAATAACCACATTAGTTTTACTTTGCGCTAAGAATTTGAAAGTAACTTTAAAATAAAGCGGTTTAATGCAAAGGTCACTGTAACGTGGGTGTTAAGTTAACTCTGCTTTGTAAAATTGCTACATAAATGTACGTACATTCACCCCTTTTTGAGGCAAGTTCAACCACCTATCAAAATACGAGTTTAAACATTATAATGGTTTTAAGTAAGAAGTTCTAAGCGTATGATCATCATAGATTTTTTTCCTTTCATTTCATACAACCCGAATCTCTTCAAAGTAAGAGTGAACAGGCTTCTTCTAGGTAAGCTCACTCCATCGTCGACTTTGTCTCTGTCACCTCTGACCTAGACTAGAGTCAAGAGCAAACCAATTTAAAAAAAAAAAAAGATTATGATACTAGGGCGGTTGCGAAACAACGTTAACCAGGAAGGAACATCCATCTGGCACTCAAATCAAATCAAAACAAATATTTCGAATGAAGACTTACTAAGCCTACACCTATAGGGTTAGTAACATTGTTCATTGTCCTTAAAACTAAGTACATATTAATAGTATTTGGTATTTCCATAAAAAAAAACTTTGAATGATCCTAAAATCATAGCATAGTCAGCCTATAATGTTCATATTGCTGGGACACAGGCCTCCTCTCGGTGAGAAGGAGTGGGCCGTAAACTACCACGCGGACCCAGTGCGGGTTGGTAGATGTAATTTTTGGTTCTAGGACATGCCAGTTTCCTCACGATGTTTTCCTTCACCGTTTTGAGAGCAGTGATGACAAAATAATTTACACAAAGTAAATGCCTGCCTGGGTTCAAACCTACGACCTACAACTCGTAAGTTGCGGCTTTTAACAGTGGACCACCACGTCCTCCGTAAAAAAAAATCATGGAATAAGCATAGCAATTGAAGGCAGTTTTTTTTAAATCATTTATTTTCGATCTTATGACTGCACCTGAATGCCACAAAAACATCGCAGTCGGTTGCTAACTCGGAGTAAAAATTTACAAAGTCTAAATTAAACCTTATTCATAACAATTACTTAGGTATACCAGCCACTTAGATCGAGCGATGTGCACTAACGATTGAAATGATAACCTCTTCCTTCACAGAATCGAAAAGCATGTACCGTGACGTATCGTAGATCAAATTATAGGATCATGAGCTCGAATCTGTCTATCAGACGTGATGAACGATGCAGCTTATGAACTTAGGTTGGCAATTATGGACGTTATGGCTGCTTAGGTTGGCTACATTGCTTGGACTTTGATAGATGGAGAGAATCAATGTAAAGTGTATCGAATTTGTTGCTTTTTGGTTAATGAGATCGCAACCCTATTGTAACTTTAGTTAATTTATCTGTGGTTCTCTCTATTCTCTCTAGTTGTAAGCATGTATATCAAAAGAAAAAAATTGGATTTTAAATTTTCAATCCGTTTTCATTTTCAATTTCAAACAAAAATATCAACAGTGCAGTGTCGGTACTTGATTTTAAGATGATCACAGGAAATATCAGAGAGGTGATGAAATGGTATAGCAAAATTATATAAAAGCAAATGGCTGAGCTGATACCTAACACGAAAGTTTGGACTTTTTAAAGAATAAGCGCACTTACCTTCTCATTAATATCATCATCATTTAAGCCGAAAGGTGTCCACTGCTGGACATAGGCAAGCCCCTGGACACCGCTACTTCGGTTCTGTGCTTACAGAAAAATATAGTGGGATGACTGGATGTCAAAGATTTGAACTGCAGAGTCGCCCTACGGCGTCACAGGATGGTCGTGTTTCTGCTTAATTTTGACAACTCTGACACACACATGCTTAGACTTGATTGGACTGTCATGGAAACGCCATTAATATTGTGTAAGCTCACTGTTCTCGGTATGGAAATTTAGTACGATGCGATTTTTGCGCGACTCAGTACGGTGAAAATATTTAGTGGAGGTAGTAGTGACCGATATGACCCGCAGAGAGATCAAGAAAGCCTAAAAAAAAAAACGCAAGCCGCTTACAATCAAAGCAATACACACACATAAAACTCTTTTGTAATCGTAATACTGATGAAGTAATGTGTCCATGTGCATACCTGCATATGTTTTTTATTTACTGGCTATTTCTTTTATGGTTTAATAAAGGTGGTTTTACGGCTTAAAACCTGGCACATTTGCTTTATCTATATCGCCCATAAACACTTTTAGAGAACCCACTTTTAACGGCAGGTGCAGCTGGTGTAGCTTTTATCTATTTATTTACCTATTTACTTACATGCCTTTCAATTCGTTTACCTAAGGTTTTATTTACACGGTCCGTTATTTAGATAATATTCAAGAACCAATTATTTAAAATTCAAAATTATTAATCCTACTTCGTCCCAAACCGTTGGTCTCGGCTGTCATTTTTGGATCTTTGACAGTCGTACGGGCAGTCAGAAGCCCGAAAGTCTGACAACCAGTCTTACCAAGGGGTATCGTATTACCCAGTACAGTTACTGGGTAATACGATATCCTTTGCTAAGACTGATGGACTGCCTATCTAAAATTCCTGGTATTCAACTGCATCCGTTTAGACTGGAAGCTGACCTCAACATAGTTGGGAAAAGGCTGGGCAGATAATGATTACTTCGTCCCAAAAATTGTACTATACGAAATAACTAATATCACATTAAATATCATACTAACACCGAATAGGTAACGAAACTTAATATAATAATCTAAAAGTTTCTTATAACTTGGACCAAACCACATCTTTCCAGTTCAAACCATATATTTTCTTTCATTCAATCTCCTTGGCTAAACAATATGGCGCTGAATTGAAACTAAGCTGCTGTGAATCGTGATCCAGAAAATCGAAAGATGGAACGTCTTTTATCGATATTATTTTATTGTTTGGTTACAAAGTTATCTCCTTTGACAGAGTAAGACTTTAAAATATATTGAGAAAACTTTACGAACATAAGCTAGTTTTTGACCTGAATATGAATGAATAGTTGGAAATTATACATTTTTACAATATTGTTGTAGGTGATTTCATTCAACAAGTTTAGCTTGATTAAATGATAAATGACGTTTGCGTTCTTTCTCTACGTCATGTTTACCGCAAATAAACTTAATTTATTTCTTTTCTTTTAACTTATAAGCGAAAACCGTTTATCGAAAATTTATCTAAACAGGCCGTATAAGGGACAAGACAAATTATAAACCTCAGAACAAACTTTCAACCCCTTTATTTTCATAATCCCTTAAACAAAACTATTTACACTAGGTACTACATTAAATGACTAACTATATAAATAAATACAAAAACAAAAGGATATTTAGGCGTCGAAGTATTCGTCCAAAGAATTAGCATTGCCACGTTGAATGGCAATGCTAATTCTTTGGCCAAAGAACGACCCAGCCCTCTGGTCATGTGAAGTGAACACCTTAAACAGATGAATTTTCTAATATAATTTCTTAGTGAGCTTCTCTTGAGCGAGAAAATAGTCGATACATAGTTGCTTCCTCGTCGGCAGTAGGACAGGTGCCTTACAGAAGCGTTCACGAGTGGCGATAGTTAATTACGCCCATCGCAGCCAGTGTGGTCAGACCCTTCACCTCGCTGACAGGCTAATCTATTTACCTTGCCATGAGATAATTCTTGCATAATTTATGCTGAAATGAGGGTAGAAGAAGCAGGCAGCAGCATATAACTAGGTATACAGTGTTGCCAAGCCATTATTATGCTGTTGCATAAAGGCTCCTAGAAACAGGCGCGAGACGCGATATAATCGTGCGCGACAAAAAGGCACCGCTCGTTGCGCGACTTGCGGTGCATTTGTGTCGCGCGCGATTTTATCGCGTGTCGCGTCTGTTTGAAGGAGCCTTAAACGGATGACCATATAGGGGTCAAAATAAATTAGCTAGCGAAACTCTGCAGACGGGATGGGTATATCTAAACACGATAAAATAAAATAATAAAATTATTTATAATGTTGTTTTGGGGGTCAAAGACCGCTGCGCGCTGGTAGTTTTGTTATTTGAAGTTGAGAATAATCTGTTTTCTTTTGTTTTATCGTGTTTAGGTATTGAAACCCATCACGTCTGTGAAATTTCACAAAAAACTGATTTTTTAAACTGTGACTACACTAACTGCGGTCGATGACCCTACAAAAAAAACCATCAAATAAATTTATCTTTTGTTTGATCATGTTTAGATATCGATACCCATCTAGTCTACGGAGTTTCGCTAGCTAACTTAATTTGATTCTGTAACAGCTTCATTGTTCTTTTTCGCACTAGTGGAATAGGAACTGTTAGTACCACCATTTTCTGGTGGTAATAACAGCTCCTATTCCGCTTTTTAACCGACTTCAAAAAAGGAGGAGGTTCTCTATTCGACGGTATGTTTTTTTTTTTTTTTGTGTGTTTGTTACGCGATTACTCCGCCAATTGTGGACCGATTTTCAAAATTCTTTTTTTGTTCGAAAGGGTATACTCTCGAGGTGGTCCCATTATCATCAAGTTAGAATCTGATGAGAGGATCCCATGGAAATCGAGGGAAACCCTCAAATTTTATAGGCAAAGCTATAGCGATTTGGGTATTTTTTAAAGTAACTTGAGCATTTGTTCTCGGAAATCATCATTTGGTAAAGTGGAGCTGATGATGAAGACCACCGATGGCCATCGGAACTACTCAATGACAAATATTTCACGGGTTGCGATTCGATTACTTTACTATGGTTGCTAAACGATTTAAATCCTCGTCACAATGCGTATGGTAAGTGGTTGTTGAGAAGTTCTCCTGGTTCTTACCAGGAGAACTCCTCAACAATTAACGTCCCTGCATCGGGAAAAGCAATATTTTGTAAAAGGTGATGAGCAGTTGACATTCGGCTATTGTAACTTAGATAAATTACAAACTGCCCCACTAAAAAGTGAAAAATAAAAACTTTTTTACAAAAAAAAAACAACCGACTTCCAAAAAACACTATAAAGTGAAAAATAAATTTAATTTCGGAAGTCGGTGGCAAAAAACTAAAATACTAATCCAAAGACACCGACTTCCGAAATTAAAGTTATTTTTCACTTTATAGTGTTTTTTGGAAGTCGGTTGTTTTTTTTTTTTTGTAAAAAAGTTTTTTTTATATTCCTTACAGGTTAAATCATTTACCTTGTCACGAGTAATAGTCGTATCGTGCAGCTCGTCAAAACGGTTCAAATTTTAAATATTCAAACTAAAAAAAAAAGAGAATTAAATCCAGTATATCTGCACAGCGAGCGTGACCTAAAACTAAAATACGTAATACCTATGCACAATTCTATCTGTCACTTTGACGGATGGTACAGGGTGTCCTACGAATGGCAAGCGCCATGATTGATGCGCTCACAGTTCAAACAGCTTCTGCAATGCTGATTCAGTGAAATTATTTTAGTGGGGGCATGTCGATTGTGCCCTGTGGATGATGAAACGTTCAATATGCATGAGAAATGAAAGATTTTTGCTTCGTACGGCTTAAAATGGGTTTTGTTAATTCCTTTGGTTTTAGGGTTCCGTACCAAAATGGTGAAAACGGAACCCTTATGGTGAGACTAAGTCTGTCTGTGTGTGTGTGGGGGTGTGTGTGTGTGTGTGTGTCTGTCTGTCACAGCTGGTTATCTCAAGAACTACTAATGCTATCAACTTGAAATTTTGAATAGTTTTAGATGACGTTTGCCCAACTATTTTTCAAATAAGAAAGAAATAAAAATATATGTATATTTTTTGCAACAGGGACTGAAAGGGAGGGGGTCTGAAAAATTAGAAGTGGGGCCACTAGGGCATGTGGGGTATCATATAAAAGAACGCAATTTGCACATTCTCTAACATTTGTTTTTTTTTAGGCCGCATAGTTTTCGACTTTTGATGAAAAATGTAAAAAAATACCGTTCCCCCCCCTTATCTCCAAAGTTTGCAAAGAGAAAAATCCAAAATTATTTTATGTGATAGAAGTTTATGTAAAGATTACAGGAAAATTGAAACGAAGTCTCTAAATAGCACACTTTTTCAGAAATCATCAACAAAAGTTACATTAGTTCCACTATCGGTCAAGAGATGGCGCTGACATAAATCTATAATATTCTACATAGCAGTGCACAGTGTTAAAATTCTCTGATGCATATAGGCCTCGCCGATGAAAATTTGAAAACTTATGATGGTACGAAACCCTCGGTGCGCGAGTCCGACTCGCTCTTGCCCGTTTTTTTTTTATCTGGAGCGGTTGAAATCAGGGTGTTCCATTAAAACTTCATTTTAGACGATTAAGTCTTGGAATTTTATAAGGATTTTATGTTGAAAGTATTTATCTCACGTTTTGTTTATGACGGAACCGGGAAGTATGGCAGAAAAAAGTGGAGGTCTATGCAGTGGGTGATTCCGGGCTGAAATGATGATGATGTTTACGATGCCGTGTAGTGCTTTTCCTGGTATTAAATGGGTGAATGAATTTATGGTTCGCGGACTCCATTACTAGAATACATGTAACCTATGACAAAATATGCTATGATGTGTAGTGAAGGCATGACAATATAACCACGTACCAATTGTTGTGAACCCAAAAGTCAAAATATAGTTGTTCCCAAAGGGAATTCATTTCAAAATTTTGTCTTAGTACTTTTCAACAATCTAATTAATTAAATACAAGAAGTCTCCACGCTGACGGCTAACAGGACAAGTGAAATGGAACACAGCACAATATGAGCTTCATGTGCTAAGTTATGTATGAGTTGGCGCCCGCAATCTCATTTATTATTACGTAGTCGAGCTCATTTCAGGCCCAAAAGTTTTTGCCAGGTGAAAAATCTAGTCTTTAGGAAAAATGGATTGTTCTAGATTATTAAATTATAGTGGAAATGCGGCAGGCTATTGGAACGAAATTCTTTAACGCGGGTTGCGGTAGGAGTCAACTGGTAGAAATCGTCACATAACGAAAAAGCGTTATGGCCCCTCCATGCGTCTCTCTCTCTTTCTCGAAGGAGATATAATTTTTGATGGTTTTCGAGGACGCTAAAGCCGATAGTGAAGTCAAAATGAAAATTCAAGAGGGCGGCTGCGAAAATTTTAAAATGTTTCATCTTGGGTGTCGTTTTCATGGTTTTCGAGGGTGCTGAAGCCAATAGTGAGGTATGTATTTTTATAAAAGAGACTTAAAATACCTGCGAAAATGTATCACCCTAATATTATAAAGGCGAAAGTTTGTGAGTGTGTGTGTTTATATATTTGTTAGTTCTTCACTCAGGATTTGGCACACAGTTAGTTTATAACCAGGATTTGGCACACAGGTAGTTTATAACCTGGATTAACACATAGAAGGGATCAAAACTTATGCGGGTGAAACCGCGGAGCGCAGCTAGTACTTTATAATATCTATTATTCGTACATCAACAACATTACTACAACAACTACAAAATTCCAAATCAACGTGTACGTCACTAATCCCGGATATTTGAAACATTCCACACATATTTCAAAAATGTTCGAACTACATACCTGTAATGTTGCTACCACATTTATCGCCGCTTGGTAAATGTAGCTGGGCAAAATATTTCAACAAATTTTCGTGGTCGGTACTCGACTACTCGTGCACGAATTTCAGGGAAGTTATTTAAACATGAGTAATTTAATTAACACAGATAAGGAACGAATGTATTGTTGCATCGCCATTGTTGTATAGGATTTTCGTATGCTGCATACAAGCTGTAACTTTAAAATATTTGGTTGCGCTTTTACATTGTTTGAAGACGAGTGTATTACTAGGGTGTACTCGTATTATAGTGTATGACGGGCTGCCTGTCTGTACTGGACCGCGGCAGCGGTCTGCGTGTTATCGTGTCTAATGTTTGTCAAAATATAATATGGATGAAGAAGACTTATTTTTACTAGAAAAAAGTTTAAACTAGTTTGAAGACCCCGGCGGCACCGCGCGGGCCGCCCGCGCCCCGCTCCGCTCACCGCGCCCGCGTACCCACTATGGACACTCAAAGGAAGTTCATATGTTTGAGATTACCGCGCCGCACCCGCCCCCGCCCGCGCTGCATGACTGGCCAAACACTTAGCATTTGCTATGCTAGATTAAAGTTTTAAACTTTCTATCATGAGATTTGGGTATGTATGAGACTT
This sequence comes from Oligia latruncula, assembly GCA_948474745.1. Classification (NCBI taxonomy): domain Eukaryota; kingdom Metazoa; phylum Arthropoda; class Insecta; order Lepidoptera; family Noctuidae; genus Oligia; species Oligia latruncula. The sequence continues at coordinate 11,490,910 of OX419702.1, read as the reverse complement.
CAAATTATTTATTAAATGAAAGACTCACAAAGCTTCATAACTGAACGAAAATAAAAATAATAGTTTAGCATGCTATGCTAGATTATAGTCTGGATAGAGCCATTGGTTGATAGTATTTCTACAGCATGATGTCGAAAATCTTTCAAATATTACTGTTACCCTTTATATGCAAATATTGTCAGTAATCCCCGACACTTTCCATGCTAATTGGCTCTACTAAATTAGAAAATAACCATACATTATACTAATCTTCATATTAAAACGTTATCAAAGACTAACACATGAGTTACGGCTCCCTGTGAAAATTAACTGAGGGCTTACCGGAAAACGAAGCTTTATCTGTAATTAGCAATTTGTTCAAAGGCAAATGGGAGGTGTTTACTTCAAAATCCTTTCTATTGTAGTAGGGAAAACAGTAATTAAGAAATAATTACGAGCCCTTCTGGGTTGAATCCTTTAGGACCAAGTAATTTGGAGACAATTATGTAATTTAAAATAATAATATACATCAATACACAATTATTATAAATTAAATCCGCTTTTCGAGTATGTCTGTGGGGCCGCGTTTTTCTAAATTATGCAACGGATTTTGATGCGGTTTTCACCATCATAGCGAATGCATTCCGGAAGGTTATTATGTATAGGTAATGCATTAATGTAAAACTTACACACAATAAAGAAATCTCTATATTCTGTCAAGCTGTGCGTAGCAGGGGCGGGTTGCTAATTTGTAATAAATTTAAGGCTCTTTCAAACAGGCGCGACACGCGATAAAATCGCGCGCGACACAAACCGCTCGTTGCGCGACTTGCGGTGCCTTTGTGTCGCGCGCGATTTTATCGCGTGTCGCACCTGTTTGAAGGAGCCTTAACTCGGCCTAAACGCACACCACTGATCGACATGGATCTCTCTAGTTACACCACAACACTTGGTTCCTCTTCCGCATCTAGTCTGTCCTAGCTGCCGTTTATTGAAGCAGGAAAGCAAACCAAACTGCAGTCACAAAAAATTAAATAATACATTCTTCTTTGTTATATAACATGCGACCTCTATGAAAGTTTTAGTAATAGTCTCTAAGTCATTAATGTGTATATTATGTGTGTTACGAATTGAGAATAGAAAAATAACGGGAGGAGTCAGTTTAACTGACAAACGATGTCATGAATAATAAAACCGGTCAAGTGCGAGTTGAACTCGCATGGAAACTCCGTACGATGCGCACAATATTTCGTTCCTTCCTCGTGGTATAACTTAGTAGTCAAACTGATTTGACCACGAGGAATTTTAACATTCTTCGTGGTCAAACTGTAACTATATAATCTCTTTGAACATACTGTATACGATGTAGTCTTATTGTACAGGGAAAAATAAAAATAAAATGACAATTGTATTTCTGTGTCACTTATATTATTTTCCTGTCTTGTTTACATTTGTATTTTCATGTCCAAATAATTTGGGACTTTTCTGCTATGGACATAAAATACATAAAGCGTAACAGAGGAACGGTATTGTTATACAGTGGACGGTAGTACTATAAATTGCGGACGTACAAGAATGGATCCACTTTCTGGACTTGCAGTCGTCTGAAAAAAGAAAAGTGTCGGGGGTCTATTACTCTGAAGGTAAAAAAATTACACAATCTTTAAGTGTTGTTTCACGAGGCACGCTGCCCGTGGGACTTGCGTTTGGGGTTGGGTCTTATATAGAGTCGCCTGAATCTGAGTTAATTGTAGATATGGGAGGGTGTAGGGGGTTCGTACATTGAGCTAAATAACTAGAGAAGCAAACCTCATTAAAATGTGTCAAAAAAATGTAACCACTATTTAAACGCCACTTAGCGCGAGCCGAGCGAGTTGCGTTGGTAGGTTAGTTTAGGTTAGAACAGTGACCACTTAGCGCGAGCCGAGCGAGCGTAGCGAGCGTGCCGCGGCAGCGAGCGGCGAAGCGCCAGAAAGTAACTACCTCCCCGTAACCTAATGAGTGACAGATCCTACCCAGAGCAGACAGGCTTGTGTTGGTTAGGTTAGGTTTTATTCAAAGTGGAATAATAGAAAAACTACGCATCTCCGGCAAGAAAAGGATCCGGGGGGTGAAACAGCCATCCCCCACCCTCCCCCCTACACCCCTCCCATCTTCGTACGAAGGCGACTTGATATAAGACTTTAACCTGCGTTTGCCTTATGCGAAGTGTAGCTGGAGAGCTGATGACGAATTAGGGGAGATGTCTTCTTTTACTTGTGATTATAATTAACAGATTTTACCTACAAAAAAAGTAGTAACTAAACTACCCCAAGGCTCCCCAGAATTTATTTACCACTATTTTTTTTCTCTTTTGATGGTAATATAGAGAAAATATGTACTAATCACTTATGTGCCGCTGATAACTATAAGAATGAGATTGATATTGCCGTTGATGAATTAAGGCATGAAGCAAAAGACACTGACATCACAATTTCAGAGTTGTATGCTGAAAAGAAAACGTCCCTAATAAACCGGGACGCAAATTTTGAAAGCAAAGTTCCATCTTTTGGTAGCGTTAAAACTGCTTTGTATACGAACAGGAAACAAACTTGCTTTACAGATTTTACTAAAGTTACCGTTCCACATAAATTTCAGTCATTTCTTTTGGCTGACTACAATACAGAGAAATGTCGGATTATGGTTTTCTGTTCCGAAAACAACATGGAAAAAATTCAAGAATCAGATGAATTTTTTGGCGATGGCACATTTTTTAGTTGCCCGAGTCCATTCACCCAATTGTACTGCATTCATGCCGATTTTTCAAAATCGTTAACTACAACACACACAGCTTCTTTGGCTTATGCATTAATGACTGACAAAAAAGAAGAGTCTTACTATATATTATTTTCGATGATAAAATCACGATTAAATAATTGGTCACCAAAAATTTTTCACGTGGACTTCGAAACAGCTTCAAGCAATGCACTATTACAAATGTTTCCTAAAGTCCAAATTGTAAACTGTTTTTACCATTTCTCAAACAGCCAATGGCGAAGAGCAAAAAAATTGAACTTGAAAAGTAAAGATGAAAAGAGAGTTGTTGGCTTATGTGCTGTACTCGCCTTATTACCTGAAGACAAAATAGAGGAAGGATGGGAGTATATTAAATCTGATAGTCCCAACACCACGAAATGTGAAAAATATTTGAAATATTTCGAGACTACATGGATGAAGAATAAAACATTTAAAAAACAATGGTCCGTATATGGTCAACGACATCGTACAAATAATATAGTTGAATCATGGAATGGACAACTGAACAAATCGATGAAACGATATCATCCAATCACGGTTGCTCGTTTACTGGCAACTTTATTGAAAAAATGAAAATACTGATCCAAAACCATATCCTCGACGCCAAGAACAAATATTCCGAGACGAATTCATAATAAAGTGTCAAATGGAATTTATACATGGTGATATAGGTGTAGGTTACTTTTTAAATAAATTACGTTAAACAAAACTTTTGGCTATAACTGTACAATTTTATTTCAAGACTATCACACAGGGTGTAATTTTTTAATAAATTTGATAGTTTGACCACGAAGAATGTTAAAATTCCTCGTGGTCAAATCAGTTTGACTACTAAGTTAGACCACGAGGAAGGAACCCAATATTTAGAGATTTACCATGTTGTTCTAAACCACCAGACTTCTTATAGGGTTTCCTGTAATCTACAGGTATAGAACTATTTTCTGATTTTTTTCAAAATTTTAGGCTCAGTAGTTTCGGAGATAAGGGTGGGGGGGAATGGTTAATTTTCGTCTATTTTATTAAATAATTTTAATACAATTTATGTTAAAATTATGAAAAAAAAATATTTTAGATCCTCACAGTAAGTCCTTTTATTTTATGTGTCACGAAACTTTTTTTTTCTATTTGCCCCCCAAAAATTACCACCATATTCAAAATTAACTTATTTACGTTACACGTCTGTGTTTGAGTCACAGAGATTCATTCATACTTAACCGGTCCATCAGATTCAGAGAAAATTGACTAAAAAAAAAAAAAAAAATTTACTACTCTAAAAATGTTAAGATTCAGTAACCATGGACTCCAGATCTAACCAGACACCATGATGAAGGATGAAGATTCGTAAAACCTTGCGACTCGCTGATAAATTCTGGGTACGATGGGTGCGTGAATATCTGCCGACGCTCCGACCGAGAGGCCTCCCCACCAGCAACACAACAAATCTGAGTGAGGGGGATGTGGTGCTGATCGCCGACCCTAACCTGCCTTGTGGTTTATGGCCCCTAGGAAGGATAGAGAAGGTGTACATAGGATCCGACGGAGCGGTCCGCGGGTCTGAGCGGTTGTCAGTGTCCGTTTGTCTAATATTTTCTAAAAAAATTATATTATTGCATATTACGTGTTTCTATCATTTCATTTTTATACAGTCCACTAATCAAATCCGCTAGCTATCATTTTGGGAATCTTCACTTCATCTTCTAGTCATGACCGTAACATAAAAGTATTCCGTAATAATTATTTATTGTCCCTGAAAGATATTGTTTGATTGATGTTCTTCTCTTACAGTACACAGTCTTGTTTAATAATATTTTTTTCTCGTTCATTTCCTATATGATACCTGTCAGAACCACTATCCTTAGAAAATTACAATTTCCGTTGCCTTGGTTCTTCTTTATTTATTTCTAACTCTTAGTACAGAAAAATAAAAGCTTTTCCCGGAAAACATATTACTAGCAAAAGCTCTTTGGTGGCAAATGTTTTCGTAAGTTTGTCGTAGACGTTAAGATTAGGAGTACTTAGTAGCAATTTGGGAAAATGCGTTTCAATGAGTTATGTGTAGATTTTAGGGAAGAATGAGAGCTAGTTTATTAACGTACCTATAAGTTACAGCTTGATTGTGGAGTAATAAAAAAACTAAACACACAAAGAAAACACACAAATCAGAACAAGTAGGGGGAATATATGATGCATCCATCCATTATGCTGTGGATTATGTTGAGCATTATGCTGAGCATTATGCTGAGCATTATGCAGAGCATTATGCTGGCCCTATGCGAGACAGAGCCACTGGTTTTCAGCGACATCATCATCTGCCTAGCCTTTTCCCAACTATGTTGGGGTCGGCTTCCAGTCTAACCAGATGCAGCTGAATACCAGTATTTTACATGGAGCGACTGCCTATCTGACCTCCACAACCTAGTTACTGGGTAATACGACACCCTTTGGTAAGACTGGTTGTCAGACTTTCAGGCTTCTGACTACCCACCCGTAACGACTGTCAAAGATCCCCGAATGTCAGCCGGGACCAACTGCTTAACGTGCTTTCCGACACACAAAGGGGTCACGGTATGTAAAGATGGTCACCCATCCACAGACCAACCGCAACAAGCGAAGCTGAATCTGATCGATCGACCTGTGCGGCTGTTATTATTTAACCCCTCAGTTTTCAGCTATCGCAATACATTTTTATTTATTTGCCAAAACAAGCATTTCATTTTGGTAAATCTCTTTTCGAAATCAAAGTTGCCTTTGTTCATTCTTTTAAAGCACGATAAATATCTATGTACATATTTATTCTAAACAAAGCTACATAATGATTAATTACTACACCTCATAAGTTTGTGCAACCGACCCATCAGCAACACACGAGTTATGACCGTCCTGTGGAAATTAATCGAGCAATTTGTGAAGTTCTAAACTAATTAGCTTAGTATGTTCTACTGATAGGACACGTAGCTGCCTCTTAGTTAGAAGTAACTTATGTAAACACTACGTCATGGGAGTCTTTTGAACTAAGAAACGTGTGGGGTCGGGGAACCCCGGCAGGATCGAAGTTCAAAAAAAAAAAATTTTTTTTCGTGACTGACGTTTTCGCAACTGCCATCTTGGATTTTCATTTAGACCTCATTATTGGTTTCAGCTCCCTCGAAAACCACGAAAACTAAACTCTCTCCCTCTCTCTGACTATTTCTATTACCTATACAGGGTGTTTGGAATCTGAGTGCAAAGCTTTATGGGAATTTTTAACTACAAACATTTAGTCAAAAATACAACTTTAACTTAAGTCTTGAGTTGAGCTGCACGATTTTTGACAAATGCGTGCACTGATTGGACAGGTCCTCTCAATCTGTGTGGTTCTTTCCTCAAAAGACCACCTCAGACATCGATCTACATGGTCTTCATATAACCTGACCAAGATTATGTCTGGACTTCAAAAGAGACTGTGACCTCTGAGTTTGTTTCGGCCTTTCTTCTCAGAGTAGTCAGATAGGAAACGCCGACTTCATCTAGTTTTAAAAAAACATGATTGACGTGTAAAAGTGTTTGTACAAACCTACTTACAAAAAATAAAATCATTTCATTTCATAACTGGGAAAAAAATAAAACGCCCTGTTCCCTCTTAACAAAGCATATCATGACGCCTGTAATCTCCAAAGGGTTAGAATTAGGTGCACCGTACACCCACATTTCGCCAGTTAGCTTTAAGTCCCATGTAATAGGGGGCGAGCCTATTGCCATCAACCGAAGTGACATGAAATGAAAAACCCAATTACACTTTGCTCGACTTGGTTATCGAATCTAGGACCTCATGCTCAGCAGTGGGACTTACGATCACTAGACCAACGAGGCAATCAACAAAATCACAATCAGCAAATATAAAATCTACGAATATGTTTAAAAATAAATTGAAGAAAATGTTAATTGATAAGGTATTTCATAATCTGCATGAGTTTTTTGATAAAAAATAGAATTTGTAAGTACCCAATTTCTTCTTACTATTGCATATCCGACTCGGGTACAGACTGTTGAAACAAAAAAATGTTATGTATAAGAACTTTATGTACACAGTTATGCAATAAATATAGGTATCTTTATCATGATATTATGTAGATTATTAATACAGAATGTATGTAGTGAATATTCCATCTTTTAAGTCAGAAATGATGCCACTGGCATGCGCATTTCTAGTTGAATTAGGCGAGCTAGTAATTTATAGGCTCAGGAGGTCAGACGGCAGTCGCGCTATATAAAATAATGATTTATTTAGCATCTGTTAATCCTGGAAGCCGACCCCAATAGTTTTGGAATAAGGCTCAGAATGAAAATTCTCATAAACCTAATTTCTAAGAAAATCATTCTCAGACTAAATACCCGATCAAATTTTCACTCACAAAATGCTGTTTTATAAAGTGAATAAGGGTCAATTTCTTTATGTTTCCTTTTTATTTCTGCCAGGCGTGCAAATTAGCTCAGCTATAAGCCAAGTTAAGCTACTAATTAGTGCTGTGTGTGCTGGTATCATGATGTAGGAATACCATGTCGTGTTAAAATATGAACCGATATTTCTAAGATATCCTAAAAAAAGTCATAAGAAGGTAAATAGGTGTTAGGCATGGACCTGCGGGCGGAGAGTAATGGGTAGCTCACCGTCCGATCAGAACCAGGGGGTCTACTCCCTAAGTCCGTCGTCGGAACAAACCCTCCCTAACGATTTCGGATTCATCATTTCAAACGGAATCATAGACAATATTCGTGAACGAATGACGCATGGCGATAGAGTTGCGTTATTTTACCGGTCGATTACCGGTTTGCTTATTTTGTAGTTTTGTAGCTTATTAAACAAAAATTAATACTTTTTTCGTTAGAAAATGACCACACTTTAAAAAATATCCTTTTAATTACCTGTCTTTAAATATAGAATTGAATTATTTTTGCCATTTTTGTACGGAAACCATCATCCTGTTGATACCTTTGCCTGTTTACCTTTTGAAGGACATTTTCTCTTCTTAGTCTGTGACATTTTCAAATGAAATGTCAAATAGTTAGCCGGGAAGTTTTAAAATTTTCCTTTATTTTCTTAGCTATAGAGTTATTTTTTTAAAATGCCCCTAACCGCTGCAGCAACCCACGAGCAAATTGAGGCCCTTCTCAATTTTATGGGTGAGAACAAAGAATTGGCTCGCGGGTTGTTGAGGGGTGGCGATGGGAGAATTCGCACAAAACGGGTCTGGGAATACCCTTGCAACTCCCTTAACTCAATGGGAGGTTGCACTAAGTCCGTCAAGCAGTGGCAAAGGGTGAGTTTAATACATTATCCGCACATAAGTCTTTGAATAATTTCCGAGTGAGCCTATAGTTCCCTATGAACTCAACGTCGGGAATACTCGCCAATCTAAAATTTTGGCGTAAATTATACGAGTATCTACGTTGCCTCCGCTCTTCCTGTAAAGCTTCATCAGTAATTAAAAAAGCAGCCATAGTTTTAATACTTATCTTCCGTCGACAGCACGAGAACTATTTTGATGTCGTATCAACTGACATAACTATCCGTTAAAACCGGTGTCAAGTTCAACACTTCGGACGGGCAAAAACACATCGGGAGTAGGGACAATTGTCAAATCGCGTTGTCATTCATTCTTCGTTCGGGCCCCGAACGAATCATCCGTCCGTTGGTGATAGGGGGTAGGAAAAGCCCGTAACGAAGGCCGAAACGACGGACTTCGTGCTTAGGGAGTAGACCCCCAGGTCCGTGCCGGACGGCGCGTACGTGTTCCACCCGCGCCTCAAAGGGATGTCCGCAGCAGAAAAGGGGCCCCGTAGGGCCGAAGCCTGCCGGGTCAGCGGTATTGTCCGAAAGGGTTACCGCTGGCCCGGAACATAAAGGGCTAAGAAAGGAACATGGGTGGATTTTAGTAAGTAAGAGTCTGACACTCCTTTCCGCGCCACCCAGAGCGGGAGGGGTCAAAAAAATGTTTTTTTCGGATGATTTCCCATCCGAAAAAAAAGGTAAATAAGGTCGTGGGAAAAGTTAGTTCTTGTGCTTGTTCAGATTGGTTTAGTTGGTGGTTTGGTTGGTTTGGTTAGTTTAGTAACGGTACCTATTTTAATTTAATTACAGAAGCTTTTGTATGTCAAATTTACAAAATAATAGAATTTATACAACCGTAGCCGACTACATACTAAGTGATATTTTGTTAGTTCCCTCAAAGCCTGACCAATGTGTGGAAACACGGCACAGCCGCAAGACTAACAAATATTCAAAGTCACAAATTACATGACAAGGAAAAATACCCAGCACTCATGTAAATGCGAAAAAACTCGTCAGAAAAGGACAAACTTTGCAACATAACAAGCAGAAAAGAAAGATCACTCCAGCTGAAATAGGCATCAATAAAAAGAAACTCGATAAAAGAAAAGTTACCAGTGACAGATACGGGACAGTCCCACTTCAAACACGATTGGGGACACCGTATTCAAAGCAAACTTCTAAATGTAAACAGTAAAGTTGTTTAAAACTAAGATGGCGGTTCAAACGACACTTTTAGTTTATTGGTACCAAAAGTACCTTAAAGTTTCCAAATCAATTACCGTTTGGTACTTATGATTTATGGATCGTAAGTTGCTGGGTTGACGTCTTTTGGAGTTGGTTGCTCATAAACTTTGTGGATACGAAAAATACTCTTAAACGGTGGATTTTACACGTCATGACTTGTAACGGGCTTAAGTTGTTTATTTGAAGCCTACTGAAGATCGTGTTTCAAAAGTTTGATACAGACTTTTGCTAAAGCCTTTTGTAAAATTTTGTGATAATATTCCTATTTTGTACTTTTGAATTCGTGACAAACCTCCATTTTCTGAAAGCATTCAACATAATCCGTTATCTATACTAACCCCCTAAACGTATTATATCAGATGAATAGTCAGTAATTTGACTTTCGAAAGAAGAAGACATAGCGTTGTGTAACTATACAGACGCTATACAATGTTTATTACTAAGGGCGTAATAATAAACCTGAAGAGTTTGTTTGTTTGTTTGAACGCGCTAATCTCTGGAACTACACTCCGATTTGAAATCTTTTTGCATTTGATAGCCCAATTCTTGAGGAAGGCTATACGCTATTTAACATCACGCTATGATCCGTAGGAGCCGAACAAAAAGAAAAAATGCAGAAAGAACGCTAAGCAAAAACGAAGTAAACGCGCGGGCGGGCGATGCAATGCGACGGGGTGGGACGGGGGGGGGAACAATGATATGATGGGTATACATTTTCTTTTTTTTTTTTTTTAATTTTTTATAGAATATTGTTTATCTTTTAACTTCTTTTTCATTGAGTTAGCCCTGATACAGTTAAAGTTTGCTAACAGCTTGTTTTATGTTATTTAATGTAGTAATTTGTGGAAAATGTTGTGGGTAGTATATTTGTTAAGTTTAATTTTAAGAGAACACTGTTTATGCTTAATATACTACTGTTTGTTTTCCCAAATGTAATAAATAAATAAATATGTATGTCAAATGATTCGGATTGGCAGTTGCTATTTCCGTTAACCAATGACAGCACCTGAAATTGACAGCCGATTAACAAGTCAGACTCCAGAAGCCGGAGAATGGTTACATTTGAGATGTTTCTCATAAATCCTATTTCATATTTCCTCTTACCCGACATAATTTAAGACGGGCTCCTTAATATCCCCGCAGGGTTTTATTACGAGATCTCTACTGAGCACGCATCGTTTCGAATAGTACTATCAGTTCGTTATCGCCATGTTCGGAAATCGATTGATCGTAAACTGCTGTAGCTAAAGTATGTAATGGTTTTATGTGGGTAGTCGAGAGTGGATAAGAAAATACGTATTATTGAAGCCAGCCCAAAAACTACCCAAGTAAAGTTAATAAAATTAATAAGGGACCCCCACCTCGGAAAAATATTATTTTGAACAAAAAGAAGATATCGCTGAACGTAAATACAAAAAGAAAACAGTATATTTGAGAACCGTTTTTTTTTATGTTGATGCGGCCATGAAGTGAAACTGCCGACAAACTGTTATGCAGTTTGGCAGACTTTATGTATGATTCTGAATCAATAAATAGGAAAATAAAATAATAAGTGGGAATAAATGCATGGTGGCTAACGCCTATACTGTTTACTTTTAAGACAATGGTTGTCCCTATTTATTGTTTGTGTCCATTAAAATCAAGTGAGCTTTAAAAAAACTGCAGTTATAAATAATGTCTACATTATTCCAAAACATGGAGTGTTTCCTCTAACGTCCTACGCTTCCTCACTTTCCATGTGGAACGAGCAACAAAAATAACATATTTTTATTTACATACTAAAATACAGTTCATTCAGGACCCAAGACAGGTTATACTAAAAATTTGCTTAGGATCATGTTATTCAATACCGAAACTTGGATAGGAGCAACGAATTATTATACTTTATGAGAAATATTGAAAAGATCCATCATGAGCCGCCTTTACAAAATCCTGCAAAGCATAATTTACTTCTATGAAAGGGATATTGGATGGTCATATACAGAGTGTCCCGTAAGTCGACGTCAAGCCGGAATCAGGTAATAGGCCAAGTCACAATAATTATCAGAAAAAATTTTGGCCGGCTACTACGCGGACACTTCAAAACTACAACATTTTTCAAATAGGCACGTTAAGGTGCCACTAGTCGATATTTTTTCCATAAAAATTTCGGGAGAGTATTACTCCACTGTTTGACATTGTGCAACCAAAGTTAAACATGATATCGTTTTGTTTTATTATAAATGTTGTCTGTACGGAAACAGAATAGTAAAATTAAAAGCCATTAAAAAGGTATGAGCCAACAAAGATTCGTTTATCTTGCTATTTTTAACGTAACTTTGGGTGTAAATAAGTAATAAAAGAACTGTAAAATCTTCAAAACCAAGTCCGTATCGACAAAGCTCAGTTATTGAAGAGTTCAATAAACTTTATTTGTAATTGATTTATGCAGTCGCTTTTTCATAAAAGTCGATTTTCCGATGCACTTTTTGAATTTTTTACGCGCTTGTCAGTTCGGACCGGTGTTTCTGTGTTTCGTTGTTCGTGTAGACTGTCGGACACGAAGCCAGTTGAGCCAGAGTGCTTTTTGGCCATGACCACCAGTGAGTTCGAGCTCGCGACTAGTTTACTCTTAAAGGCACTTTTGAACGTCAAAAACAGTAAAAAGTTTAACAATCTCGATATGATATCGCACCAACCTGCTGCAGCACGCGCCGCTGACGCACGCGCTGCGTACACTCAATCAATACGGTGTCACAACAGATTTACTGCTTCAAATGTACAGTGAATTCACACATGCCGCATTTTGTAAAATTACTCTTGAATAATAATACACAGTTGTAAGTCATACATAGTTGTAAGTCTAATTGTAAGCACTACACTATTGTATTAGGTAAGCCTGTGATGTTAGTTGTATATGTTTTAAAATTTTAGGATTCCGAAGATATCAAAGACCGAGCCAATTTATCAGGGGAATAACATTGAATAACTTCTATCTTTCATGTAAATAAAATATATTGAATTCATTTTAATTACAAGCAAGTTTTATTTAATAACCTAACGAAATTCAAACCGTACATGATGCAGCCGGTATTAGTGATCTCAATGGATTAAATTATGCCAATCAGAAACAAAATCAAAAATGGCAATTGCCTTCGAAAGTAAATTCTATAATCAATAACAGCACTAACCAACAAGATACTGGCAACAATTGTTTCAAGCACTTGCATTTGAAATAAATTTCATGAAAAATACTGCGTTTTATTTATGTTTTGAACATTTCATATTTCTCGACGTTCCGAGCACTTTGCGGCGCTCATGGGTGGACGGTTTTAAGAGCCAAGCCTGTAATAAATACTAGGACGACTTTTCTTTGATTTTGAAAACCATCTGTAAGTAATTTTGAAAGTCGAAAACGAAATAAATTTTAACTTCTGTGGCAAGTGGGTTTATTATGAAGCATGCGAAACGAATAATGGAAACCAATAAAATTATAGAGAACGCCATTTATGTATGTTCTGCGTTTATACCATTGAAGACTTCCGAGAAGAGAATTTGAAATAGAATACAAACATAAATTCATATTGCGTTCAACGTTTATTCTATTGAAGACTTCCGAGAAGAGAATTTGAAATAGAATACAAACATAAATTCATACCTATTGCGTTCAAAAGTCTAGGAAACGTCATTGCCAGAACTCGTTCGATAACAATACAAAACAAACTGAGATCGGTGAACGAACTATTTCAGGATCAATTATTAACATTATGATAGTGGATTCATATTCATTAAGTTTGAACAGTGGGATGATGGAGGGCGATTGAAGTGGGTTCACTATGGGATTCTGATTGTTCTACCATAGTGTTTAATTCGCGTTCTGAATAAATTATACACGATGGATAAAGTTTATTTAGGTGTGAATTCAGGTAGTTTTGCCGTCTACGTGGCTTTCATACAGCACTACATACTAACTCCGTTTATTTGCCTTTACTCATATCTACTTGACTTTTGCTCGCAATAAACGATTGAAATGAATGCCCGATAACCACGGATGTTCAACTTTTTTTTCAAAAGCGCGTTCGTGACTTTTTCCTTGCGTTACCCAACTTTGTATCATTGCGCTTCTCTTTCTTTTTTAAGCAGTCTGACAATGACCGCGCTTTAGGTCATGTAAGCCCCTTAAAGAAATCAATTTTTATCATTACTTTGCAATTGAGAAAAGTTGACGTAATGAAGTCCACTAAAGAGTTATTTCCTAATACTACTCTACTAACCTAATCTTAATTTGACTAACTACTTCATAGAATCCAATCATAGATTTTTATATACTATGATGCAGTAAACTCCTTGAATAAATTGAGTTCTCCGGTCTTTCATTCCAGATTATCCGTACACCAAACAGCAAACAGCCATTTATAAATTCCGTACCTGCAAGTTCCAAACAAATCGAACCTGTCAGCTGCCATTACTCTATAGAAATTGCTTCGAACCGGACCGAATTCCGGACTTATAAACGAGGTACCAATTGGGTGAACCGATCCCTTGCTAATGAGAAAAAAAAAACATGAAAATATGAATAGTTTTGCACCGTTAAAACGCTGAGGAAATTCTAGGATCGGTATTTTTCTACTAAACAAGTTTTCGGACCATTGGGCGAAAAAGGCTCGATTTTTATTCCTTCTCGGTTAGGTATCGCTTTTGTAGTTTTATCGCTTGTTTTTTGTAACTGTTAAAGAAAAGGAACACAAACAGAGAGAACCCGTAATGTATAACGTTAGAAAAACTTTTACTCACACTGTTTAGTTTCGTAGTTCCTGAGAAAGTGTACGTACCTACCAAGATTGGTAAGTATCGTATACCTTAGTATTCACTTAGTACCAAAGAAAATTAAAAATACTTTATAGAGGTTACCAGAAGAAATTTCATAGAAAAACTGGGATCTCATGTCTCAGTGACGCCATCTAGCAAAATTACATAAGCAATAGTCAAGTTTCACACGATACACTTTTACCGACGCAAACCTTTATCAACCGTTAGATAGGTTGAAGTATCTAAGAAGATCATAGATATATGAAAGAAGGAGATATGCCCGGCAGTTGAAAATGTATCAGAATTTTGACTTTTGTTTTTACAGGAAACCACTGAACAACTCGGCATTTTTATATTTAATCACGATCACAGTCGAAAGCGCACTAGTTCGCGGAACCTACAGGCTCATGTTGCTCATGACACGTGGACATACACACGCCCCCTTGCCACTTCTCCTGTTTTTTTACATTTCTATGAAGAAGATTATTTAATTTATTTAAATACTTGGTATATTATAACATACTGACAGAAATAAACCATAGCTAAGTCCAGTCATTTTATCACTTCGAGGTTTGCAATACAATTCGGCATATTTTCTTCGAAACTAATTTCTTTTGCACACAATGCGATCAGTCATGTAATGTGGGGCGTATGTCACAAGACATAGAAGTAAACAGAGCAAGGTGATTGATATCTGTAGGCACTGTAAAGTAGATATTGATGTTGATAGCTTTCTCCCGTCTAACGTAAGTAGGATATTTAAATCTTTGTCTGGTGCTTTTAGAATAATTGAGAATAAATCGAACTCATCTGGGTGAAGTTTAAAGTCCAATATTGTTTTTGAAAAATTTACGTTGTTGACACAAAATCACGAAATGAGAGCTGTCAGCGTATAGGCATAAATGGCGGGTCATCTATGGTGGGAGCAAAGAGTCCATAACAGAACCCTTTTTTTCTGAGTAGTTCTTAGCTTTAAAAGTGTGACTGGACAGCATCATTCTCCGCGTCTGCTGCATGTCATCATAGCATGGTCTTTTCTCAACAATGTTACGGTCGCCTAGCAGTCTTACCGGATGCAGCGGCATACCAGTATTTTACATGGACCGACTGCCTATGTGACCTCCACAACCCAGTTACTGGGTAATACGATACTCCTTGGTACCCCCGCGTCTGCTGCCTGTAAACAACAATTATCTTCGGTCAAGACACCAGTATAATTTCCTCATAGATGAAGCAGTAGAGTGTAGATATTTTTAAAGGATAGTGTTGCAAACTTTTTTACATTATTTATGTTATTTTTTAATAGTTTACGTTACTCTTTTCTTTTTGACAATAAAGGAGTTCGTGTCAGCGACTTGGTGACTTGATCAGCGTGAAAATTCAACCTAATAGCTTTTCCACTACATTTTAAAATGTTTACGTAACTGCACATTTATATTCAACTAGCTGCGCCCCGCGGTTTCACCCGCTTATGTGTCGATTCCGTGGGAATATCGCGATAAAATGTAGCCTATATGTTAATCCAGGGTGTCAGCTACCTCCATACAAAATTTTATCAAAATTGGCCCAGCCGTTTGAGCGTGAAGAAGTAACTAACATATAAACACACTCACAAACTTTCACCTTTATAATATTAATGTCATTACAAAACTAAACTCTGTGTTTATTTGAAGTCTTCCGTTTAAAATTGCTTTGTCAAGAATAAGTAGAATAATCCAAGCATTTTTCTACAGAACCTCCTTTTGCTCCATCGGGTATCCACTCCAAAGAAAGTGATAGAAAGTATTTGCGCATGGATTTATCGCTTCCTGGGCGTGTTTTCGATTATGCACAGTGAGCATAGAAGTGGAAAAATGTGAGGCAAGTTTAAACATAGACTAATGTCATAAATGTAACGATGAAAAGCTAGTTTGAGTGTTGCTATATTTTTATAAGCAAAAAGTTGGATCAATTCCTTAGAATATTCCCCTGGGTAATTTTACTTTATACGTAAGTTTCCTTGCGAAAATGTATTAGTATTTTGTTAAAACTTAAGTTTCACAGTGTCTTGAAAATTTAGGTCACGTCAAATGTCTTAGCGTTTACTATCGTATACTTATAAGCTGTTGCTTTAGTTTAAGACTACAAACTTTGCCCGTAAAGGTAATAAACTTCAAGATTTCGATTTATGCACGTATTTGAAATTCTCGCGTAGAACTACGCGAGAATTTCAAATATGTGGCATTGTAAAAACAATGTTAGAATTAAATAACATAAGGCCTACTCAAATTAATGTTTCCATTTGATCAACTTTATTGTAATGGTAATTAAGTAGATTTTAGAGTGACTTTTGAAAAGTAATAAAATTTTTTGAAGTTTTAGCGTAAATTGAACTATATCGCGTAGGAATTAAAGTTATTTTTCCATATACTCATATTTGTTTACATTTTTGGCAAATTTATCGCGAACGCTTCCTACATAAACAGGGTGCTTTGTAATTTGAGGTGTTCCATCCAGGACGTGATACCATTTTTAATTTGCAACAATTAAGCAACATTATGCTCACGTCTTCTTTCCATGGGGGGAGGCTGAAACTACAGAAACACCACCAGTAACGATTCATACAACTCCTTTTAATTCGTTTACGTTCATAATACGGTCAGCAACAAAAGTCGATTAACTCGTCAGTTTTTTTTTTAATTTCAGTTTTTGAGCAAAACATTTGTTCAAAATGGCAGCAAAAGTACAATGTAATTTTGAACAAATATTTTGCTCATTAACTGAGATTTAAAACACTAAAGTGTTAATATTTTGCTCAATAACTGAGATTAAAAAAACTGAAGTGTTAATCGACTTTTGTTGCTGACTGTACCTGGTCATACACGCTTGCAGATTTCGAGTAAAAAACAAGAAGTATTTTTCGGGGTAAAGAAAAATCTTTGAAAAAGGCAGCCAATTCAAAATTGTTGTAGCAAAAATGAAAAGAAACATAAAATAGAGACACACAAAAATACGGAAACAACCTTCCGTATGCAAACCACATTTTAAAAGCCTTACGTAACAGGCTTTTATGCTCCAGCAATTCTATTGTTCGATACATATACGAACAAACAAACATAAATATGTGTATACATATTATATGGAAAGCAAACAAATACGCTTTTAAACCGTGATATTCACGGTTTAAAAGCGGACGTAGCACGAGGTGTAAAAAGTTCAAAGATATTCGAAGTAAAATACAACTTTACATAAAATCTCCATTTCCGGACTAGAGCCGTTTTTTCTGCAGCACAGGAACGAAAGAATTGCCTTTTCATTTTGTATAAAAAAACAATGAGTTTCCTTATTTTCTTTAGAAAACCAACAATTAAATTTACGTTATTTAATTTTAAGTTATACTCCACCATAATAAAAGTCCACTCAAATCAACTGGCAATGGAACTTATATCAATTTCAGTTACTTTCAGAAAACTGAAAAAGGCACCCCAAGATTTAGGTACTATATATAACTAGCATGAATGAACTGTAGTATACATAACATATTATATACAAGTATATAATAAAAAAAAGGTAAAGAAAAGGCAAGAGTTCATTGGGCATCAAAAAATTCGTCCGCATCGCTGTCAATGGGATAAGTGCCCAAAAGGTTGGCAGCATTACCACGTTGGATGGCAAATATGTAGGTATATTTTAGTGTTAAATTGTAAAATAGGTTAAGTGTGTTAGAAATAAATGTATATACTGTAGTATACCGATGGGTATATAACAAAACCATTTCGAGTGAAATTATAAACGATCAGTACAGGAATGAAAATATCACAGATGCAAATATTTCGCTCTTGCAACAAAAAACGAAAAATGATTCTAAAGATAAGTCTGATTACTGATAAAGTGCCATGTTGACTAGAGATTTGTCTTCATGATCGGATGGGCAGTGGCTTCATACCGTGCAAGATCAGTTACCATCATCTACCTATTGCTGAATGTCTTGGCTAAAGATTTGTTTTCAAGATCGGATGGGACAGAAGTCTTCATACCGTGCCTAATCAGTAACCATCATCTAAGTACCTATTGCTGAATTTCCCAAGACGGATTGCATTAAATATCATCATCTGCCTAGGCTTTTCCCAACTATGTTGGGGTTGGCTTCCAGTCTAACCGTATGCAGCTGAATACCAGTATTTTACATGGAGCGACTGCCTATCTGACCCCCACAACCCAGTTACTGGGTAATACGATACCCCGTGGTAAGACTGGTTGTCAGACTTTCGGGCTTCTGACTACCCGTAACGACTGTCAAAGATCCACGGATGACAGCCAGGACCAACGGCTTAACGTGCTTTCCGAGGCACGGAGGGGTCACGGTATGTAAAGATGGTCATCCATCCACAGACCAACCGGGGCAAGCGTAGCCTAACCTGATCGATCGACCTGCGCGGCTGTTATTATTTAGCCACGGGCCCCTCACAGATTGCATTAAATATAAGGAGATAAATAATAATAGTTACATAGATGCGCCGCACCGTACGCAAAATACGCGCATTGACGTGGAGTTGCGGACACCAGCCCGTATTACCTATTACCTACATAGATGCAATGAATGAAAAGTCTCAATGATTATAGAATACCACATTGTCTTCAGAAATCTCATTTGGAAATTCCAATATCTTGAAACAACGAGTTTCGTACAAAATCTGGTTGAACTATAAAGTAGTGACATTTTTTTACGATGTCCAATAAAAAGTGATGGTTTTAGTAATACACCTCAGAGCTTTGACTCAACACAATTGGATTTTTATCGTCCAATCAGAATACAGCAGTATTATACAAGTAGTAGGTAGCATTACTCATAAACGTTTATTGCAAATTGCGTTTTTGGTATATTTTTATGATTGAGCATCATTACGTCCTAATAGCTCGTTTAAATGTCTTAATTTTTAGGGCTCCGTACCCAAAAGGTTCCAACGGGACCCTATTATTAAGGCTCCGCTCGCTGGTCCGGCCTTCCGTCCGTCTGTCACAGGGCTGTATCAGTAAACCGTAATAGGTAGACACTTCACATTTTCACAGACTGTACTACCTAAACGCTAAAAAAAATTTTTGGTCGACGATTCATGTCTTCTTCTTCCATATATTATCTTGTGTGTAGATTTAATCATTGTGATCATTTTCATCACCCCCTTGCTCTTGCCTCCATTAATTTTTGGTCAGTAAAGCATCTCTTTTTCTTCCATACATATCTTGTGTGTAATCACCCACTGTCCAGCGATTCATTTTTGAACATGTACTTACATTTACTATCAGCATATTATGATCTATGCCTATTTCATGCCTTACAAGACGCGCAAATAAAATTATTTTCTTTAAGAAGAACATAATCCCTTCATTGTCTATCTGGTATTTCCTTACAGCCATAAGGACATATTCATATTCAAAAAGTCTCCCACAACATGTCCCACATTTCTCCGCATAAGATTTTAATCTATTATTTAAATTATTGAAACTTTACGTAATTCCAACGAATTTGAGATTTTCCAATCAATTACTATTTTCAGGTACTCGTAGAATGTAATTTGTTTCATTTTAACGTCAGGCCACATGACGTTATCAATTAGTTCAAGTAAATGTTAACACAGCTTTATATTATTAATCAAACTAAAATATAAGTGGCTACAGTTCTTCTCAGGGTGATTTATGTATGATACTTGAATTTTTAGTACACTTGCTACGGTTGTTCTGTGGATGGATGACCATATTTACATACCCAAGACCACGAAAGCATTTTCAAGCCATTGGTCCCGGCTGTCATTCCTGGATCTTTGCAGTCGTTACGGGGCGTCAGAAGCCCGAAAGTCAGACAACCAGTCTTACGAAGGGGTATTGTATTACCCAGTTACAGTCGCCGGCACGTAACTTGGCAAGGTTTTGGTGTAGTGGAAGTAAGTTAGCGCATGTACCTACACTTACTGCAACAAGAAAATGGCCACTTTTATTGTTTGTCATTATACTATGGTTATTGCCATAGATTACTTTTAAAGATGTCTGTTTACAAGAAAGTTAAAGAAAGGAAAAACTAATCTAACGATTCTGTATTTAGTGTATTATGTAAATGGTACACCACAGACTACCTACAGTATTTGTCTGTCCTTCTCCTTTTTAATCCATCCAAAGGTTGTCTTTAAAAGATCGCTTTTAGCGATAAGACCGCCCATTGTGTCACCCTCTGTACAGTTTCTATAATTATGTTTGTAATTTATATGGTGTACATAATAAAGAGTATTCTATTCTATTCTATTCTATTCTTGCCAAGTTACGTGCCGGGGACTGTATCTACTGGGTTGTGAAGGTCAAATGGGCAGTCCCTTAGACTGGCGGTTCGATTGGAAGCCGACTACAGATTTAATTTTGACTTGAATTTTTTCCTCGATTGAATTTTATAGAAAGTGCGTAGGATATAGAGACCGAGAACTTTTATTTTTTTTTACCGCTCATCAAAATAAAATCTATTTTAGGTAAAACACGATTCTTTTCGATATAAAATTTTATATTGAGCACCTTTATTCATAAAATGATAACCGTTTTGGAGAACAGCATCAAAGTGTGCTCAAAACGTTATGAAGCTCTCAATTCAAGTTGTTATAAAATTTAATATGATATCGTATAACGTTTATTAAAGGACGTTTTAGTATTTTTCAACGGAAATGCTCAGCGGTTACTTAATTTTATAGTTCATGAGTTCGTGAAAGTTTCTTCGGTCCAGTTGGATATCATTATGTTGTCTATAAAATTTCAAAATGGATGATACAAGATACAACTTTAATTGTAAAGAGATGTGCGAGTCTAGAGGAAGCTCTAGGGAATATGGTACTAGCATAAACTATCGCTAAAATAGGGCAGTCGCTCTATGGTAGATCATTATCTGCCTAGCCTTCCAACTTTGTTGGGTACGGCTTTCAGTCTAACCAGATGCAGTTGAATACCAGTATTTTACATGGAGAGACTGCCATTTGAAGGCCAACTCCCGTAATAACGTTAAAAATCTAGTCGCAATCTCATCTCTTCGTCAGAAATGTAGGGAAATTAGAGGTATTATTGACAGATTGAGACTGAGATCAGACTATGACCGCTCTTAAAATTACGAGAATTACCCCTCAGACCGCCTCAGCCCAGTAACTACAATTCCACTTGGTAAAGTCTTAAAAAGGGATAGCTTTACAAAGTTCGTCAGACTTTTGGGCTTCTGCCTTTGTAACGACTGTTAAGATCTACGAATGACAGCCGAGACCAACGGCATGGAGGGATCTCGATGTAATGGATGGTCACCCATCCACGAACCGACCGCTGCAAGCGTATATTAAGTTTCGATTGATCCGTGCGGACGATAATAGTTAGCCACGAGCTCCTATAAATCGCTATATGGTAGATAAGAGTTTGGATAATGAGCAAACCACCCATTTCAATATTTTTATAACCTACTGGTAGAAGTAATTTAAAAGAGTGTCCATGGAGTTTCTTGACCATTCTTCTCCATAGGTTAGGTACCTATTTTTTATTACCTACGCTTTGGAATGGGCAACTACCTTCATATTTTCTGACTGACCGACTTCTTGATAATTCAAAAGTGCCTGTAAATGGTTTAATTGAATAAATGCTTTGAGTTTGAGTACTGTGTTCTGTCTATGATCGTTACGACCAAAATACGATATAATAAAACTCCATATAGCCGCAAATATTTCCAGTACAAGCCGACTTCTTATTTTACGAAAAGCACTTCGACAAGGAACATGCCGAATTCAGCTTAGCGTAAAATCTATAACACTTTTGCGCGGCACAAATGATAAATATCAACATAATTTATGTAGATTCGTGTCACTTTTAACACCGCCCAAGACATATCTTCCCATACGTGAAAATACTGTTACAAAAATAGAATACTTATGTCCATCATTTCTATCTAAAAAACATTTATCTTATATTCTGAAACGAAATGCGACAAAAGCTGTTAATATGTCAGTTCTGCGATACGTCCCGAGATAAAGGTGAACAAGGAAATTGCATCTAAAATAAAATCTTTTTGTATTTGCGCAACGAGATATTCCTGTAAAGAGTGTCGATTAAAACACTACTACCCCATGCTTTGCGCGTGTGCAATGGTGTTAACTTCACAGAACATCGAGATTTCTGTGAAGTTAAATATTCATTTATCATACCAACACGTTTAATGGAACGAAGTTCTTTTACGGAACTTGCGGTAGGAATACAATGGGAGAAATCGTCACGTAACGAAAAAGCGTCATGAAACTCCATGCGACTTCTAGTTTATGTAATAGAAAGAGACAGAGAGAGAGATAGTTTACGTGGTTTTCGAGGGTGCAAAAGCCGATAGTGAGGAAAAATGAATACCTATCTAAAATGGCGGCTGCAATTTTTTTAATTTTTTGTCTTGGGTGTCGTTTTCATGGTTTCTGAGATTACCGAAGCGTATACTGAGGTCAAAATGAAAATCCAAAAAAAAAGAAAAAAAAAAACAAATTTAAAAAAATTTCAAATTTTTCGTCATGGGTGTCGTCATGGTTTTCGAGGGAGCTGAAGCCGACAGTGAGGTCAAAATGCAAAAATGTACAATTTTCGTCATTTTGAAATTTCGCAGCCGCCATCTTGGATTTTTATTTTGAACTTCGTACCTGCCGGGGTCCTCCGACCAACACATTTTTTTTCCTGCGTCTACATAGGACCTGTGTCAAATAAATATTTTTTTCTTTCTCTTTGCTTTACATACTTAGCCCTTCCGGAATAATTGCTTCAAGTCTAAATGATGGTGAAAAGTGCATCAAAATCCATTGTGTTGATTAGAAGATCGACATGAAAAGCTTCTTTGTTTTATCCATACTATGTAAAAATTTTATAATATTACAATTAATCAGTAAGATTTAAATTTTTTATATTTAAAAAAAAACGTTTATGAACATTTATGTTTTGAGTTTAGTGTTGTTGAAAAATAAACAAATTACTAATTTGTATGGGTGACAAAAAAGAAGTTCCAAGTTGACCTGTACAGTCACGAGCAAAAGTATGCATACACTTGGCTTTATTCAAAGACGATTTTCTCCTTCAGTTTTGAATGAAATTTTATGTTATTACGAACGAAGTATTCTCGAACCCATAGGTTTGTGTAAAGTGTCGTATTTAAACGTTGCATTCGTTATTTGACGAAAAAATCGCAATTGAAAGTTGCCAAGTGTTGACATATTAGTGCTCGTGACTGTACAGGCAGTCGTTTCGAACAAAATTTTATTATTGATATATTTAATAAAGTCTGCGGGGCTGAAGTGGGACTGGGCGGGTCACACTTATAGGATGCATCCATACAGATGGGCCAAGGTCGTCACACAGTGGGTGCCTGAAGACGGGCGTCGCCACCGAGGCAGGCCTAAGAAACGCTGGCTTGACGATTTAGACTTGTCCTAACTGACTGGACGGAGAAGGCACTGTATAAGGAAATGTGGAGGCCTTTGTCCAGCAATGGGACAGAACAGGCTAACCAAAAAAAATATTTAATCTTTGGTCGCAAGCTCTCCTGCTGAGCAATTACAGGTCCTGGGTTTGATGCCCAGTAGTAAAGTGTTATTGGGTAATAAGGGTCCGAGTCCGGGTCCGATCCCGGAATCTGTATGTATGCCCGGTTGATAGTCCCGCCCCCTATTAAATAGGACTAAACATAACTAGCGCTATGTTGTTGTACAGTCACGAGCACTGATATATCAACACTTAACAACTTTCAATTGCGATTTTTTCGTGTAACGACGAATGCAAAGTTGAAATACGACACTTTACATAAACCTATGGGTTCGAAAATACTATGTTCGTAATAACATAAAATTTCATTAAAAAATATAGGAGACAATTGCCTTTGAATAAAGCCAAGTGTATACACACTTATGCTCGTAACTGTACTAATGCTACAGTTTGCCCAACTCTTCGAAGAAACAACGCGTGATGTTATGATGTAGCTTTAATCAGTATCTATGAAAAAACTTAACCCAGATTTCCCTCCACCCCAACGTGCACTGGCGCTGGAGATCAAGCGTCAGTTCCAACAGCTTTATTGACCGTAAACAGTGGAAAACACTTTTATTTACTGCACTTTTCCATATAAACTTCGCCAAAGAGGATTAATGAACTACAGGGGTAAAGTATAGTGTTTTCGTTTATATACACTTTAGTTATGTGGATTATAGTTTATTTAAAAAGTTGTTATTCCTCTGGTGCAGTCACCAAAAGATATAAGTAACCAGGGTGGTCGGATATAGTTGAAGTTTAGTAAAAAACCGATGGAATGTTTTCGAATGAAATTTAATTTGATAGACGACTGTTTGTTTTCTATTCATTGTAAAATTTTATTTTTATTTTTTTTATCTCCTTTGGTGACTGTACCTGATCACTAAAAGTAGTTAGGTAAAATGCACTCTTAACAATTTTATCCACGACTAGTTTCTGCCCGTGACTACGTCCGCGTAAAATTTCTTGTTCCCCCGACCCACCCCGTCGCATCGCATCGCCTGCCCGCGCTATTACTTCTTTTTCGCTGACTTTTTCTTTTTGCTCAGCTCCTAATGGTCCTAGCGTGATGTGAAATAGCCTAT
The DNA here is from genome assembly GCA_948474745.1 of Oligia latruncula. NCBI lineage: Eukaryota > Metazoa > Arthropoda > Insecta > Lepidoptera > Noctuidae > Oligia > Oligia latruncula. Next base: position 11,466,172 of record OX419702.1, on the reverse strand, counting down.
AGCCTTCCTCAAGTATTGGGCTATCCAATGCAAAAATCAAATCCGACTGGTAGTTCCAGAGATTAGTGCGTTCAAACAAACAAACTCTTCAGCTTTAGGCAAAGCCAGAAGACGTTAAAACATGATTCGGAATAACGAGCGAGTTTGCAAGATTTCGTGCGAGCAGAAGTTTTAATAAACTAACTAGTGCACATAATTTGGACATTTTTAATATCGGTGTTTCTCGGCTTAAGTATTTGTTGGTGAAAAGCTTTTTTACGTAAAAGTTATTGTTTGCATCTGAATAATTTTTAGTTTGTATTAATCGATCGTGTTCTTTTTGTTTCCTAATTTATGTTATAGGTATTTTGCACCAACCTTTTATGTTGTCTTTTTTGTGCAAGTAAATATCAGTGGAAACTTCTAAATGGTCTTCAAATGCATATTGTTTAAGAACACTCCTTTTAGGAGACGGAGAACCCAAACGGGTTATACTGTAAGTTTAACGAACAGAATAAAATAAAATAAATAAAATAGCGCAATGAGATGCTATTCCCGGAAACAAAATAGATTTAAACATAGGAAACGTATGCGGTCTTATCCCAAAGCAAGGTTTTCTTTTGACTTGTTTCAAACCATCGAGCAAGTTTTTGTATTGAGAACCTAACGGGGACCGAATTACAGTTATTTACACAAGACTGACAGTCAATTTTGTATTAAGAACGTTACCTTGTATGGAATAAAGTTTGAAATACAAAGACTCGAAGGTTTAATTAAGCTCGGAATCTCACTTTGAAATAAGACGGATGGGTGGATGGGATGGTCTCATCAGGCTTGGGAATCAGATTAACCATAAAAAAAACAATTTCACATTTCTGGACAATTGTGTAGAGCTTGATAAATTACGTAATTTCAGAACACAACATCATTTTCAATTTAGGTTTAAACAGTAAAGTAAATACGAAACCAATTAATGTAGGTAAACTAAAGTGTTAGGTAATTACCAAGAACCAACCAAGCTAATATTAATTAACAAACCACACATACAGGTGATAGTTACATATTGTAATAAACCTCGAGATAAACATACTCGTACATAATTATGTCTACAGGTTAGTTTGAGAACACTAAAACAGGAAATCAACATTCACCTATGCAAGAATTCTAAGGTAAGTAATCATTATGTGATACAACAGCAGTGGGGGTAAAAAAACGGTTGCGACTACTAGTTCTTGGCCGTGGGTTTGAAGCCAAGCAGACACTTATTGCTCTCAAAACGGTGAAGGAAAACAGTGACTCTCTCTAATCTATTCAAAATAAGAGTGAACAGGCTTCTTCTGGGTGAGCTCACTCCATCGTCGACTTTGTCTCTGTCAACTCTGACCTGTACTAGAGTCAAGAGCAAAACCATTTCAAATAAAAAAAAAGGTATGTGGAAACCGATATCATATTTAATCAGCACCCTAATCGCGTAAAATACTATCAATCGGAATCTGAATCATTTTGAAGCAAATTGCTAATCCATTGCTTCAAAGTTCGATAAATTTGTCTGCTCAACACGCGCAATGAATGTTGTTGAACTGTCAAAATGAAACCGATACCGATTGATAATGTGTTACGTAATTGCCCGCTAGACGGTCTGCAGTAGGTTAACGTGTAGAAGAGAAAAGAACCTAAATGAGCGAAAAGGAAAAAAAATAGAAATTCAGATAGAACAAAGGATTACTGAAGGTGTAATCTAGTGGATAATAGAAAACTAAGATAGAAATTAGCTTTCACTAAAGCCTGAGCCACCATTTAAGAAACAATATGAAGCTAACTTCCAGTCTCAATTTTTATCAACCGATATATTTTCCGATTATAATTTGTGGGCCATATTTTTCACCTATGTAGCTTCATTATAGAAATAGTTCTGTTTGTATTTACACCAGGGACTCACTATTAACGTAGTTTGCTTTCCCAAAAGTGATTTTGTACGAGAAAATGAGAAAATATATTTATCTAGAAAATGGCCTATAAAAATGTCTTTATTGACTGATGTATGAGGAGAGCATGAGGCTGATATGCACTACACGCAAGGATGCCTACTGGCAGTAATTGAAAATTAAGAGGTAAAGCATGCCTCTGGGAATAATTTTACGACTAAAGACTCATCACTTGCCTTCCAGTCTAATTGGATGCAGCTGAATACCAGAATTACGTCAAAAGTAATCGGCGAATAAGCAAAGGTAAAAAATAAAACAATACATTTCATGTGGCGATTCTCGTACATTATTATTGAACCAATTTATATATATATATCCATTGTTTCATAAAAAAAATTAACTCTAGACATTTCAATAGTAGGTAGGGTAATTATCAGAAAAAACACCACTAATAAAAGCTCAAGAAACTACTACAAACTCGAATAAAAAAAATATCAAGAAACTACAGGAATGATAGCTGCCAACGACACATCGCATCGCCAATTTACATTTAAAAACAAACAATAGGTACCTACACAATTTGAAGAAACACTAAGAAAACATTTTATTTTTAATTCTTCACCCCTAAACGAGTTGATTTTTTTTTCGATCGCGCGCACTACTTGTAAGATTATATTTCTATGCGACCTGTCCGACCATAGACAAAGATTATAACACTATAATGAAGAAGAAGAATAATCCATAATTATATAACTTCACAATATCAATACTACAATACCGTTTGTCGGAAACATTTTCAATCCAAGTCGAAAAATTTAGTATTTTCCAATATCGTCCCCGTTATCGTCTCGTAAATATTTATAGCACACACACAAACGCACACTGAGAAGATTAAATCTTTCGAACATTTCATTTCATTGGATTTTCCATTCCTCCGTTTGAGGTGCAAAATTGTAGAAATTACTGAGTTTTCCTCTTCCATGACGTTTGAATTTAAGCCCCTTCTTCCCTCACCCATGAAACTAGGTTGTTTCTTACACAAGTGATGGTAGGTAGTTTATAATATGATAAGCTCATTGTAGTCTTGTTTGTGTCAAAGAATAAAAAAGATAAGGCTCTTATAGAACTTTTCAAAGACGAATGCTGCACAATTGTTCGGTGTGGACTCAAGTTTGAACACTGCAGTATCAATGTTATGAAATATTTGAGAGTACATGACGATCATATAATATGTTTTGATATATTTTAAGTACAACTTATGTTATCTACGTAGATAATAATAGAAATCAGCAGTCTTAACTGCAGTATTATGTTTATTGAAAACGAAAGTAGTGCAAGAAACTATACGTTTTGGATTCGGCATTTTGTTTTACCTTTTTGTTAACTGGTATAAAACATCAACTCAGTCGTTATCAACAAAATTCTTCAGGAATTTCAAGAATATTCCCATATATTTTTAAATTTAATCTCATGTCATGCATCCATTTGATTCCCAAATTAACTAATTCAATTCAAACTTTCGCAGCAGACTCATTCGTAATAAATACCTCTGAAGTTACTGTACGTTCGTCGCATCGTTGTCAAGGTGATATATTTACATTTCTGAATTAAGTATTCTGTCAGAAAGCGGGAGTTAGGGAAAGTCGGAAACTCCGGATTCGTGTCCACGCGGGATAAACCACGTTCATTTGGCAGTAGGATATGGCTATTAGATTTACTATAGTGTTTGAGCGAAAACTACTTTTGTTCAAAGGATTTTTTCAAATTCAACTATAGGAAACCACAAACATAATTATGTAAGTACTAGTACCTATATGCAATACTCAAACCAAAAGTATAAAAAAATCGGTTATTATTTTTGTTATGAATAAACAATAAATACGGGAAAGAAGTATCCATTCATAAATTTAACGAACCGGTGTTTGTTTCTTCCGCATGGGATACCACGATTTCCTCCAATAAATTAACAATGAGTGTGAACGAAACATTTACCGAATACTTTACCGTACATTTCCGATTATTCACCACGTATTTTATTTTAATAATAACATTGCATTTTAAATATACTTAACAAAATATTCATTGCACCTTTTACAAATAAATCTCTACTGGGGATTAAAACTGTGTTCTTGATAACTTTTCCCAATCATAATACAGTTAAAAGATTAGTTTATTTATTATTTAAACTTTTCGCACAAAAAGGTACAAAGGCGGACTTAATGCCTTAGTAGTGTAATGTGTTATTACTTTATTAGTTCTAAATTGTCTTTTCAGGATAAGCATACAGCTTATAATGTACCTACTGCTGGGACACAGGCCTCCTCTCGGTGAGAGGGAGTAAGCCTTTATCCACCACGCCGCGGCCCAGTGCGGGTTGGTAGATGTCACATGTCTTCGAATTTTTGGTTCGAGGATATGCCTGTTTCCTCACTATGTTTTCCTTCACCATTATGAGAGCAGGGATAATGAAATAATTTTAAAAACTAAAGCGTCTCTCTGGGTTCGAACCTACGACCTACAACTCGTAAGTTACAGGTCTTTTCAGGATATTATGCCAAAATACAAAGTAGTTTTAATTTGTTTGTGCAATAATCTTTAACAATAAACATAACAACCCATTTTATCTTTGCCACTGACGCATTAAAATATTTGATTTAATAGCAAGTCGAAATGCTAAGTTTTAAGATTTTATCCAAGATCTAAATATGATCGATGACCTTATGAAGGTCACAGTAATCCGCTGGATGCGGGAAGCACAGAGAGCCGATCAAAGTGGCCGTGCTTGGGGGAGGCCTATGTCCAGCAGTGGACGTCTTTCGGCTGAAATGATGATGATAATATAATGAGCATTATACTTGTCTTAGTTGTTTAGAGATTCACTTTTTATGACATCTTTGCTACATGATTAAGGGCACAAGGTTGAAAGTCTAATTTTTACAGAGCAAAATATTCACTCCAGCATTTTATGAAAACGCTATTGGATATTTTAACAATAGTTGGATATTTTAACAATAGTTGCATATAAAAATGGGAGTTGGCATTTTTTGTATTCGCACCCGTGAGCGCTCCGGGCACTCATATGGGTGATTACTGCCACCTGGCGGGTAACGTGAAATTTAAAAAAGCTTTTATAAAATATTTTTTTTTAATATTTATTTTTAGTGCGCACAGGAGTGACGGCCACAGGAGTCTCGTATTTCCGTCGTTTAGTTCGTAAATTTGAAATTGTAAAATTCTGCTTGATGCACGGTTGACGGTACAAATACTATTGATGCAGCAGCTTTATAGAAAAAAAAAAAACTTTTCGATGACATTTCAAGCAAGTTCAAAAATAGTGGCAGTGCGATATAATTTTTGAAGACTGTTTCGTAATTGATGATTGATGTAAGATGAGGTTTAGATTTCACACAAAATAAAAAAAAAGGTTTAAAGGTAAAAAAAAACAAAAAAAAAATCTTTGTTAATTTAATAAAGTCACGCAAAATGCCATTACCCAGTAACAAAGTCGTCAAACACTAATTATAACTCATGATCAATTTAGCATACGAAACTACTACCACCTATACTGATAAACTAGTGTGTGCTAGAGCTTGAAGAGAGACTACAAAATGATAATCCAACGAGCCACTGTAATTTGCATACTGATGATGATGGATGAGCTAAGTTCTTCAGTGGAACGGCCAAGGTTAATATGAAGCTCGATAGCAAATAGCACTTATGGCTTCGCAGAGACGGCTTTATCGATTCGGAAAGAAGCGCTTCAAGGGTTTTGATCTTGAATTGTGACGTAGTTCGATGAAGCGAGGAAAAATGTTTTTGTTCATAGCTAGTAGGGGAAATTGAATTTATGTTATGACAAAATAAAATATTAGTGCAAAGGAAGCCACTGCAGTTCTTGTCGACTAGTTAAGGCGAAAGCACCGGGGTAGCCCGCGAAATTCATTTTTTTTACGTTTTTTGCAATTTGCTGGTCAGTATTAAGTTATACGTTGATTATAAATATGATTCGCGGCTGTAACAAATATGTATTTACAGAATTATAGTCATCAACACAACTTTCTAAGACCAAGTAATCCCACTGAATGACTATTTCATGAAATCTTGACATTTGGGGATTACACTAACATAACAAGTTGTATTACTGATTCTAATGATTATTAATTAGCATGGCAATAATTAATGTCTGCGTAGAGCGGTCAGGGGCTTGCAGTTTTTATATAAATGTTGATAAATTTATTGTTCATGTTTCTAATTATTGTGTTTTTGTTATGAAACATTCTGATGGTTCTAGATACAAGACTGGTTTTTGATGTGTATCCGATCCGATGTTTGTTGTTAAAGCTTCTTAATAGCGTTATTTTAAAAATGTTTTTTCACTGTATCTAGTTTTGACTAAGATTTCCCCTGTATGTAGCGTCATCATCAAAAAAAAAGTTAAATAGAAATCATGGAGCGTTAACATCTCATCAATTATTTTTATATCATACAATAATCGTCTTGTAATTTCATAAAGTAACACCAACTTACATTAATTTCCTTACCAATCCGATTCCAATTTGTAACTACAGAAAAAAAAGTTAAATAGAAATCATGGAGCGTTAACATCTCATCAATTATTTTTATATCATACAATAATCGTCTTGTAATTTCATAAAGTAACACCAACTTACATTAATTTCCTTACCAATCTGATTCCAATTTGTAACTGCAGATGCTCCACCAACTAGAAAACCGTTCAGCACATTCATCATCCCTAATCAGAACATTACACAAATCGGAAATGCATTACGGGTGCAGTCGTTCTGAAATCGCGGCAGCCTGCTCTCGGATATTGCGACACTTCCATTCGATTGCACGCTAACCACGTTCAACATGTCTTTCTACAACTTCATACATCACAACTGTGTGTTCTTTGAAGGATAGATAAATGATTGAAAATAGATTTTTGAAATTTTCACCTACGTACTCCATGGATATTTTGGCGCCTGGATGACTTGACATGTGTGTGTTGGTAAACATTTGTGAAATTATGTCACAGATATTGTATTGAGAGCAGTGGTGGCCAAGTGGTAATGGCCGCGACTTACGAGTTGTAGGTCGTAGGTTCGAACCCAGTCAGACAAAATACGATGACGACGACGTTAGTTCCGATTCTGGTCACGCGGCACAATAATCTAGCAGCGTTGTACAGTAGTTTATCTCACGAAGCGATACGCGCTTTATTTGTGGTGACCAAGTGTACAAAAAAATTGGGAACGTGTGTGCTGAAGAGGTACCCGAAATCTGGAAAAAGATTGATAGAGCGACAACCAGTGCAACGGAAAGACTAGTGCATGATTATATAAAAAGCAAAGGAAACGACGAATAAAGTCTGGTGCCTATGGAGATCATACAAGTAAAACGCATACCTACAGATTGATGAAGATATATTAAAGAATAAATAACGCAACCAGTAATCAAATCATTTATTACAGAACCCAAACACAAGAACAAGTCAAACACAACGGTACTTAAATCGGCAACAAATGAGGCGAAACAGTTTAGCAATTAATTCCAGCGTTATCCCGAATCATCATCAGTGGTGCATCGAAAATTCGATTAACCAAATGTGTTCAACCGTTCGATGTTCGGACGTGTGAAAAGACAGAAGTGGTTGGCACTCTAATTGGACATCATTTCCGGGTACTGAGGCCCGAAACGAATGGAATTTCGGGGAATTGTAGGGAACAGGTCCTGTCTGTTGAACTTTATGACTGAAAAGGTTTTTATGACTGTTGAATGTGGGTAATGCTCGTTGTATAGTCTATCTTTTGTACTATATAACGGAAGTATTCCACTTTATTTTATGGGTTATGTGTTATCCTCTACAGTATGTTTTAATTTTAAACTGTACCCTAGTTAAACCTCCTTCATCGCTGCCACCAACTTGCACGTTCTTCTCTGAATAATATTCCAGATACTAAATAACTTAAAGTTACGTAAACCAATAACTACAAAGTTTATGATTGAAATGGTTAGCTTGGTATTTCTAGTGCTTCAGCGTAGAGTATTGAGGTTGTACCTACACTGCTATATTGAAAATAAGAGTATTAAGTGCGCTCTGAGAACTACCTTATGGGAAAGGAAAGTGTTTTGTAATCAATGATCTATATATCGACGATGAAGAGACAAGAACCTTTATCTACCAGAACATAATTTTACAGGAAACGAAAAAAACGTTTTATTTATTTTAAACGCAAGGTATGAAAAATATTATTATTGGTTATAATCCTACTATACCCGCTCCTTGTATAATATATAACCAATAATAATATTTTTCATACCTTGCGTTTAAAATAAATAAAACGGTTTTTTTTCGTTTCCTGTAAAATTATGTTCTGGTAGATAAAGGTTCTTGTCACTTCATCGTCGATATTTAGCCCAAAATGTCCCAATGCTGGGCAAAGGCCTCCCTTTCCCACATACGTCTGCCCACTGCCATTGCGGGCCTGTCCTTTCCGTAGGTATCCAAGTTCATCCCTCGCATCTTCGTGTCAGTCTTCGTTTTGCGAATATTTTTACCGACTTCAAAAAAAAGGAGGTTATCAATTCGATACGTATGTATGTAATATTATTGGAATTGCATTATATTCACATATGATGATCTATTATGGCTTCCAAACAAATATACAAAATTTCATAGACGTATGTATGTATGTATGTATGTATATGCATGTATGTATGTATGTATGTATGTATGTATGTTTGTCCACGCATATCTCCGGAACTATTAATCGGATCGTGACCATTTTTTTTTATTGGCTTACATTTTCTTCAACTTAGGGAACAGTGCAAGTTTCATCAAGATCGATTCAGTAATTTTCAAGATATGGACTAATACGTGTAAGTGTGACGGCCTGGCTTATTGATAAGAGCTACGGGTGTAGTGTCAAAGGGAAAACATCTTAAAACCTTGGTCAAATACTAGTGCAAAAACTAAAAATTACGAAATAAAAAGTAATTTAAAAAAATTAAACCGACTTCAAAAAGAAATTAACTCAAAATTATGAAATAACTTTAATTTCGGAAGTCGGTGGCATAAAACTAAAATACAGATCCCAAGACACCGACTTCCGAAATTAAAGTTATTTCATAATTTTGAGTTAATTTCTTTTTGAAGTCGGTTTAATTTTTTTAAATTACTTTTTATATAGAAAACATTTTGACCTATGCTAGCGACGACCTTGATCAAAGTAATAATGTTTGTTTTAGTGTTTTTTAGTGTTGTTGTATTAATGTTTTTGCTCCCATGACAGAAAGTTGTTTCTCTTTCTGTTAAGAAGCGGTTTTGCCCTTGATTTGGTACATTGCATTGCCATTTATCAGCTATACCAAAGCTAGCACATCATATGCTTTATATTGTTTACTTCTTACGCATCTTGTTTATGTTACACTTTTTGCTTCTATTGTTATTTATTTATGTGATATAACGTTACGATATATCATTATCATTTCAGTCGAAAGACGTCCACTGTTGGACATAGGCCTCCCTCAAGCATCGCCATTTGATCGGTTCTGTGCTTCTCACATCCAGCGAATTCCTAACTTATAACACGTTATAACATGTTATTATATCCTCGTAAATGCCTAAACACGACTCGGCGGTAGAATTTTCATTATAAAGCCACTGTCAATATAGTGCGCAGGATATTGCGTGGAAAGCGAAAACTGTGCGAGAACGCAGACAAATCACTATCGTTCACGGTTTCATCTCTTTTTGAGTCAACAGACGGCAGTATTCGTTTAAAAGTTAGGCCGAAGCCACACAGCTAGGAGCACGAATGTGAACCTTATTCTCATGCATAGAATGTTCATACAGGCGAATATGACCTAGCTTTTTATACGAATATGAATATTGACGGTATACGAATAAACTTCACATTCGTATGGTGACGCTTACTATACCTACTTGAATCTTGTCCTGAGTCATACAACGTGGCAAGAAGCGTCAGTGTGACCATTGAAAAAGTAAACATAACATACATAAGTTGCAGTTGGTTCGCTAGGAGCGTGTCACCTAATCGTCGCATGACACCATGCGAAGGACCTAACTATAGTCCGCTCGGAACTAGTTGGCCGCGCCTTGGGTGGGGACGGGGTTGGGGGCGGCGGGGTTGCCTATTGTTCGCAACCCACGTACTGAGTAATGACAAAGCGACGGGACGGAGCGGCGGGGCCGCTCCGTCCCACCGCTCACATACCTAAGGCGCGGACAACTAGATCCGCGCGGACTATAACTGTATGATTTCGACCTTAGACATTTCGTTAAAAAAATCATATATTTGAAAGGTATAAAAGACGTCAACAATGAAAGATAACAAATAGATTTTAGATTGGTCTAAAACCTGAAAAACTATTACACAAAATAAATAGGATTTATTTTTGAAAATGTGTAGAACCGTCATACAAAACACGATAAAGTGTTAGCCAAACTCCGAAAGTTTCCTAGAAATTGAAGTCACCTCTTTGGATGGAGTTTTGATATAGAAGTTTCGGAACCTCTTTCAGAACAATTTACCGGAACTCTTTTCTTCTTTTCCTGTGATTCCTAATTAAGTTCACTTCGTGGTATTAAACAGTTCTCTTCTTTTTTTTGGCTTGTCAATATGGCACCGCTGGAGAGACGAAAAAACTGCAGATCGAAGGCTCATCGAAGGGAATTTTGTTAAACCCGTGGATCATCGGAATATTGAGAGATTTCATAGTGCGTTGTCCACGTTGCTTCATGCTTGTGTTGCGTCCATGGCGACATTCACAACGCTCAAAATCCAAAATTGTCTGTTTTATTTTTTATGTGAAAAACCGCTGTTGCGCAATGTAACGCACGCAAAACAGAGTGCTTATGATGCATGCAATAGTGCAGGAGTTGAGGTGATATTTATTAAAGTTAATTTAAAACTTGTTTTCGTAAAGAAAATGTTGAAACTTTGACCTTCAATATCTTCGTAACCAGAAGGTTCCGAAGATATTACCAGTACAAAAAATTACTTACAATGTCGGGGAGTAAAGTGACTCTCGGCTTCATTAAGCGTCTTTTGGCACCTGTCATAGTCTAGGTTTTCTCTTTTAGGAAAAGATTTTTCTTAAACAGCCTATTTATTACATTTTAAATATTTGTTTTCAATAATACAGTTACCGAATGGGCACAAATTCAATAGAATACGTATAAACAACTTTTTACGTGTAGGTAGATAAAAAGCCTTTCACCGTTAAAATACTAACTCCATTAAGTATTCCGCAATAACAATTTCTTAAATAAATATATTCTGATAAACCCGCAGAGAAAGTTTCAAGCGGCACTTATCCCAGGAGATTTGTTTAACAATAAAGTAATAGGTAACATTTGTACCTAAGAGCAAACTTTCATCGTTACAATTTGTTATATTTACATTTTATTGCTTTCTTTTACGATAGAAAGTAAAAATGTAGTAAAAAGGTAATGTTACTGACTGTACTAACTTTGAACTTTATATTTGTTGTTACAGGAGTTTTTCTACATCTAATATTGTAAAGTGTAAAATTTAATGTTTTGCTACTGTCTACCACCACCGTTTTATTAATAGGTTAGCTATTTTATCATCAACCTATAGCTGAGCAGTCAACTACTGGACATAGTGCTCATACACACGAGCAGCACGCTCCAACAACGGCTGAGGTAACTGCAGCCGTCGACGACGAGTGTCGTCGCCGTTGTCGCGTGCCCCTCGCGTGTATGAGCACATAAATCACCTGAAATCGCACGTCATTTAAGTCGACCCGTGGCTACTCTAATACAGCTGCTACACTACCACTCTACAAACATCCGAGCTTCACCTTGCCTGCAGATCACCCTACATTTGCCATTTTCCGAATGCCTAACAAATTGTTATTACCATCTGCTAGTTTTCAAGTTATTAATTTTCTAAAATATATATCTATCTCCTCAAAGCGGACGTAATTACCATCCTCATCTCTCGATCAACTCGCAACTAATTCCCAATTCGAACTAAAACTAAATTGATCAACTCAAACGCAGTCGACTTCAGGAAGAGATATCAAACGTTCATCCAAGCTATCGAAATGACGCGCTCCCGGATATTACAAGTCAGAGCTAAGGTGAGGGCAATTTAACTGGATCCGTTGCGAGGCGTAATATTTTTATAGTTTTTGCTGTGGAGTGATGTAGTTGCTTTGATTTGAGGGAATGAGAAAGGAAATGATGAGTGACGTGATTTTGCGACGTTTCTTATTGGCAGTCGTAAAGAAGTAGACAGGTAAAGTCAATAGACAAAGTAATGGTCGTATACTCGAATGAAAAAAGGTAATTTTTTAACAGTTGTATGAAATGGAACTTGAGAAACAATTTATTTTCCTGACATGACAAAAGGAGAAAGAGAAATTCAGAATATATACATATCACAGACATAGGAATAGGTGTGTGTTGTGTAGAAATAGACTGTGCAGGGAAGCTACAAAATCGGACGTGGAAAATCAAGCAATTACCTCAAAATTCAGTAGTGAAGTATTTACTTAAAATGGGGTTTTTTCAGATTGAATGTTTGGAAGCTATCGATTTGAGGACTTCAGCAACTACAATCAAGTATTGGCAGCTAATTTATTTGAAAACACCTACAAACTTTACTTGGAACTTGACTTCAATTGGATTATCTTGAATGAACTGAATTTTCAACTGGTTGTCAGACTTTCGGGCTTCTGACGACCCTTAACGACTATCAAAGATCCACGAATGACAGCCGGGACCAACGGCTTAACGTGCTTTCCGAGGCACGGAGGGGTCTTGGTATGTGAAGATGGTCACCCATCCACGGACCAATCGCGGCAAGCGTAGCTTAACCTGATCGATCGAACCGTGCGGCTGTTATTACTTAGCCACAAGCCCCTCAACCTCCGATCGACCCGTGCGGGTGTAATTATTTAGCCACGAGCCACTCTCAAATCAATAACGATTTAATTTACCAAACATTTACCAAACAATAGATAATATATTCGTTGTACATTGTGCAAGATCAGCTAGCAATTTGGACTAAAGCCCAATTTCTACACAATCTGTCTTTCGTGACATCGTTAGTTGATCTGAATTCCAATCTATCTGAATTTCAAACAAATAGTCTGTAGCATCGTCTGCGACGTGCATCTAGCAATTTGTTTATTGATAAATGTTTTAAAGCATTTGGCTAGACAGTTTTTGATCTAACTACGTATTTATTTAGATTTGAGTAGTCAATCCTTATTCTTCTCTCGTTTTGGAATTAAAATATGAGAATAGTTAACTATCATCATCTGCCTAGCCTTTTCCCAACTATGTTGAGGTCGGCGGCTTCCAGGCTAACTGGATGCAGCTGAATACCAGTATTTTACATGGAGCGACTGCCTTGGTAAGCCTGGTTGTCATACTTTCGGGCTTCTCACGACCGTAACGACTGTCAAAGATCCGCGAATGACAGCTGGGACCAACGGCTTGTGACACGGAGGGGTTCTCGGTATGTAAAGATCACCTATGTACGGATGGACCGCGCCAAGCGTAGCTTAACCTGATCGATCGATCCGTGTGGATGTTATTACTTAGCCATGAGCCCCTTCAATACAATATAGACAATATCCAATACAATATAATTATAAGTAGACAATAGTTCGTCAAGCAGTGAAAATATTAGTCAGCTAGGAAGCAAGGTTTTGTCAAACCATTGCATTTAAGGACTGCCATTCAACTACTACTACTGCTACTATTTCACTGAGGTAGGTATACCTCAATTTCCTTGATGTTTCCTTTATTGACATATATAGATAAAATCGGCTAGTGAAATATTGCTATTCAATTTATCGGTCAGGCAGCCCTTTTATCAAATCAGAGAAGTTTTCTTTCAACTACAGTTCGCGTCAAATAACTTTGCCGCTCTGAAGCTAGGCTCTTTGCTAGCCGCGCCAATCCGCGCCATGCGCACTGCTATTTTTTTCATAGGATTAACTACTGCGCAGTGATTTGTTGCCTACTTCAGAGCGGCAAAGTTATGTGACGCGAACTGTACGTAGTAATATTATCATTAATCACTACAAAACCGAAATCTAGAATCCAAGGCAAGAATTCTAGAAAAAAACACACTAATATATAATGATAAGTCAGTTAGTTCTAATGTAGAATCATATTTTTAAACGAAAAGTAGTAATGATACACGCAAGAAGAAAAAGAAAATTTAAAACGTGGTAACTAATGGAGACCAAAATGATTCAATACAAAGTCATGATAATGTTACTCTATTTTTTGCTTAGAACCAAAACAATGCAGAAATGTTATATGAAATCTCATGGTTGCACAGTTTTTCATTAATGCACTGTTTGTTATTTCTTATTTAGATATAAATTTACCACATAGGTGTAATGTCTCCCATTAAGGGCTGATTTTTTAATCGACAGATAATTTTTATTCGTGCAATAAAATTGACGTCTGACAGTTTTTGTATGGACGAACTGTCAAAAATTCGAAATTATTCCTCCGATAAAATTATCTGGCGTTGGAAAAATCAGCCCTAAGTCTAATATAAAGTGTATGCATTAGATCAAAAAGATACTGGCGGAAAAAAAAATCGGCTGAATAGAACCGACTTGGTAAAAAAAAAACAAATGGCGCGCATTTTGTACCAGTGTAAAACTTTGATACTTCATATTTCGCAAGTTAAAAAAAAATGGAAACAGACAGCGATAGCGTAACTCCAGAAAGTATAAAAACTGCTGCAAATGAAATTGTTAATAACCTTTTGCCGCAAAAGTCGCGGGATAAATATTTAAAAGCTTATGAAAACTTTGTTTTCATTAACTTGCGTTTTTAACCGACTTCAAAAAAGGAGGTTCTCTATTCGACGGTATGTTTTTTTTTTTTTGTGTTTGTTACGCGATTACTCCGCCAATTGTGGACCGATTTTCAAAATTCTTTTTTTGTTCGAAAGGGTATACTCTCGAGGTGGTCCCATTATTATCAAGTTGCAATCTGATGAGAGGATCCCATGGAAATCGAGGGAAACCCTCAAATTTTATAGGCAAAGCTATAGCGATTTGGGTATTTTTTAAAGTAACTTGAGCATTTGATCTCGGAAATCATCATTTGGTAAAGTGGAGCTGATGATGAAGACCACAGATGGCCATCGGAACTACTCAATGACAAATATTTCACGGGTTGCGATTCGATTACTTTACTATGGTTGCTAAACGATTTATCCTCGTCACAATGCGTATGGTAAGTGGTTGTTGAGAAGTTCTCCTGGTTCTTACCAGGAGAACTCCTCAACAATTAACGTCCCTGCATCGGGAAAAGCAATATTTTGTAAAAGGTGATGAGCAGTTGACATTAGGCTATTGTAACTTAGATAAATTACAAACTGACCCACTAAAAAGTGAAAAATAAAAACTTTTTTCAAAAAAAAAATCAACCGACTTCCAAAAAACAAGTGAAAAATAACTTTAATTTCGGAAGTCGGTGGCAAAAAACTAAAATACTAATACAAAGACACCGAATTCCGAAATTAAAGTTATTTTTCACTTTAGAGTGTTTTTTGGAAGTCGGTTGTTTTTTTTTTGTAAAAAAGTTTTTATTATTTTGTATAGGTATATTTGAACATGGTAGGTAGATTGGTAGTTGAAAGAAAAGTAGATTGCTTGCTAAAGTGAGTAATTAATGCACTGTTGTTAATTTAGTGCCCTCGCGTGCGCTCGGGCACCAACATAACACTCGTGCATTGATAACTCACTTTGCGCTGGATGCCTCAATCTACTATTATTTGTGACCATAAAATACATATGTCTGGCTTACATTCGGTAGTTAAATGAAGCAAAAGGATTATGTTTTCAAGCGTAAATTCGAACTGAAGAGCAACAATGTTAACGTTCGATCGTAAAATCCGCAGAATTGCCCGCTACAGTAGTTTCAATACCTAAAGTGGTGGTCAATAAACTTAGGGGTGAATTCATTTTAGAATGGAGAACACGTCTTACCAATAATGTTACCCCTTTTTGCTGTACAAGCGTGGATGGTTGTGTAAATGTGTATGTAGCCTTTTCATTGTAATTGTATGGGGTGTACGAACGTCATACATATAACAATAAAATACAATTGTGTAGGTGTGTGTGAATAAATGTTTTTAGTGTTGACATTGTAAATAATAATTTCCATTGCGTGGCTAAGATCCCTACTTTAATCAGAAAAGACCTGATTATCTTAAAAATGGCTGAAAAGATTTTCAAAACACATAGATGACCAATCTGATTAAACCGCATTGAAATCGGACCACCGGTTTGGGAACTACGATGCCACAGACAAATACACAGATACACACTCAAACAAAATGACATAGCTGTCAAACTTATAACTTTATAACACCCCTCTTTATACGTCGGGGGTTAATAAAATAAATGGGTCTTGATTTTTCCCTATAATTAGTGCACTTTGTTTTATTTTCCGTGACCAATATTTCCAATAAAACCACTGCCATAACAACTGATAGCAAAATTGAATTGAATCTTTGTTTGGTTAAGTATTTCATTTTCAATTCAATTAACTAATGTAAGACTGTTAAAATCTCATAAAAGATTTTTGTTCATAATTTTTACATTACGCACGAAAATGTTGTCATTACAGCAATTCTTTATAGAATGTGTAAATTATAAGCAATAATAACAACTCACGGATGTTATCCGAACGTAAAACGTTTACCTATATTTCTATTTTCTACTCCACGAATTACAGGAAAACAGTTCAATTTCGACGGTACTACGTAGGTACTCCTCTAAACCTCGGGGTATTTAGTAGGTACCGGGAATAGAATATAGATAGGTAGTACATAATCCTTTGGGCAAGCCAGAAGTCAGGTTCCGGAAACCATACTTCCAATAAACGCTTTTGAAACTAACTTCGAAAATAGAGTTAGAGGAAAGCTTTGAAATAAATTAAATTTGATGTTGGAGAAATGAAATATGAAAAATTTTAGCGTATATTGCGTAAGGAGTACCTACTACGGAAAGGAGTGAATGAGATTTACGTCGTCACGTGCAGTATACAGATAAAATATTTATATCTCTAATGTTGAAGTTAATTTTGCCGCCTATCTGTTTTTTTATGTATCAATCCATCATTGCTTGTCTAATCGATGTATGTTGTAACTTGTAATAAATAAAACATTTCGAACTCGTATTTAATTTAAGAGGCTATGAACCCTGGCTTTCTCTGCGTACATTTGATTGATTGAAGATTGTTGAATTTAATCTGAAAATGCCGCCTTCTAGCATTGTCAACATTTCTCTATTCGTTTTTTTATGTGTCAAACCGTCATTGCTTGTCTAACCGATGTGTGTTGTAACTTGTAATATATAAAACATTTCGAATTCGTATTTAATTTACCAGGCTATGAACCGGGTTCCTTCTATCTGGCAGAATATTGATGCTCCGTAAATTTGGCATAACACACTTGGCATAATCTTGCTTTAAACGAATATTTTTAAGGCATAAAAATTATTTAACATAATTTATTATTGTTCGGCCGAATGTTTATAAATGTCCGAATTTACAATGGCATACTTTTAAGATGGCAGGATTTTATTTGGCGTAATTTTACTTGGTATACTATGAAGATGGCAGAGTTTTATTTGGCATAATTTCACTTGGCATACTGGTAACGGTATAGTATGTCTGGGTTCTTCAGAGATGGAAGAACCCAGACTTATACCAGGATGCTAGAAGAGATCATTATGACACGGACAGTACAATGCTGTCGAGCACGATTAATACAACGCACACACCCAACATCTTTGGGTTTGTCACTCAGCTCTGCCTTGCAGTTGCCGGAACCTGCTAAGATAGAAGCTGTATCTGGGAGAAGGGAAAACTATTCCAGGCCTATAGTACATTTTTTTTTCAAAACAAACCAACCGTGGTACACATTAGCCCTGGATCGAAATAGCGAGTAGAAGGACGAAGAAAGGTTTTTGCCCAGTAGTAGAATATTGCAGGCTGAGAGTAACCAGTAAATTATTACAGCACAATTATCTTTTTGTTAAATTCACTAAACATAGCTATGTAGAATGTTTTATTATATTTTCCCTATTCTCGTAAAATTAAGGTAAATATTTTATAAACATTCTCTCAATAAATATATTTTCCCTCTTAGAATAAACATACGCTTTATCAATAAAATACGAATTCCATGTCACGAGGTATTCAAATACAATTACAATTATATTGATACAAAAGCTTGTGAAGCCTCGTATTCCATAGAAACAAAAACAAACAAGTTTAAAAACAGTTGCGAAACATTGTTTCCTGGAAACACCTTGAATATACTTTGACTTTACATATAAAAAACTAGCTTCTGCCCGCGACTTACGCGATGGCCGCGTGAGACTTGTTTTGACATAAAATATATCTTATGCTATTCGGTAATATTGTATCTTCCCATTACAATTTTCGGAATCGGATCAGTAGTTCCAAAGAGGTAAAATTTGTGAATTTGTATGTAGGGGGTAACCCCTACATACAAATTTTACCTCTATAATCTAGTATAGATTAATTAAACATTACCTTAGTACTGTAAAGGTTGTCTGCTAAAGTCAACTTTATGTAGTGCAGGCTGGCAATAAAATTAGTTCTGGTCGAATTCGAGCAGTGAAGCAAGTTTAGAAATAGTTTTTTTTTTAAATTTGTTGGGAAAATGTAAAGACGTCCAGTCAAAATAAACGTAAAGAAATCGTAACGTTATTTGATTTCTTAGAAGAGCTCATCAGGTCTTCACAGTACCTACAAGACTACTCAGAAATATGTTTTCTGCAATACAAAAACATGTTGCTAGAACAATGTTCTCAACTTTCGTTTCCCAATAAACATGGGACATTAGGTTGGAACTTTTCGCTAACATTCGCAGCCAGCGCTCGAAAAATATCAACGTATTGAATATAAATGGGGGCATTTAATTGGAAACAAGGAATACATTTTTGGGAGACCTCCGAGGGATATTATCCAAATAAGTTTTCGAGTGGTTTATTAAAGAGTATCCCCGCGATGACTATTACTTTGTATTGCTAGATACTCTACGTTTAGTGTTTGGAAAGAACCAGCTATTTATTTAGGTGTATGTACCTAACATGGCACTGGTATAAATTGGGATCAGCAGCGAAGTGTAGGTTCACTATCATGGCCCCAAAGACGTTATGCAGTCCAGTTTTAATCAACTGCTAGGATTTTTTATTACCATTTTATAAGGTACAAGTGATGTAAGAAAGACCGCTAAGACTGCCTTCTCTGACACAATAACACAATCACTCTCAAGAATCAGGGTTAGAGACAAACAAGCTTGCAACAGTGAAAAATAGTACAAAACTAGCTGCGCCCCGCGGTTTCACCCACATAAGTGTCGATCCCGTGGAAATATCGAGATAAAAAGTAGCCTATATATTAATCCAGGGTGGCAGCTACCTCTATACTAAATTTGATCGAAATTGGTCCAGCCGTTTGGGCGTGAAGATACACACACACACACTCTCACAAACTTTCGCGTTTATAATATTAGTGTGATTATTTAAACACAGGAACTTGTATTTAACAGAGGTACATTTCGAAATACAAACACATTGCTTGCAGCAGATCCTCTATTTTAATAAAAATAAAGTTAAAGTCTGATTTCCCTAGCGGTTTAACAGGTTAGACGGAAGTTGTTTATTTCTGTTTTAACTCAGAAATGTTCGAAACTTCGTAACACCTGCAATCAGGAATACTTCGACTGTGGCTTTTCTAGTAGGTATAGAATTTTATTATCCATAGATAATACAATTCTACTTTCTACTTTAGTAGAAATACAAACATGTGTATCGTTATCGGAGATAACAGAGATAATATTTCTGTACCTACAACAAAAAAAAAACTAATTCCTTAGTAACTCTTATTACGTTTACCCACGTGAGTAGTATTTTTCCTTCTATTATCTCAGCATAGGGCCAGTCCACTGCTGTACATAGGCCTCACCCAGGCTGCACCACAACATCCTGTCCTCCACCTGCCACATCGAGTCCGTCCCAGCCACCTTGGTCCATCTAGCTGGGGGGCGCTCCAGGACTCGTCTACTTCACCTGACATCGGTCCTTCGACAAACATGGCCACCCCACTGCCAGTTCAATTTGGTTACTCTGCCAGCTATGTCGGTAACTCCGGTTCTTTTCCGGATATTTTCATTTCCGACTTTATTCTACAAATAAATTCCGAGCAGCGCCCGCCCCATAGCGCGCTGAGCAACCTGTTAGCGAGTATTTTTCCTTGCATCAACAAATACCAGTTACTTTTATAACAAAGAACAAATTAATGAAAAAAAAAAACAAATTGGTTTTGAATTTTATATGAGGACTTCTTAAGAATAGATGCGTCCAACTTTTTGTCAAACAAAAAAACAACAAAAAAAATTCACCCGTGCTCTACTTGTAAGAAAATGTCACTGGCTTGGAAGGGAAAATATGAACGCTTGAAGTTGTTTGAAACGAGAAAGAAAGAAAAATGCTACATTTTCATGTGTGACAGCTGTTTATTTTTAAACCTAGGTATATGCGTTTAAATGTACAATAAATAAATAAATAAAACTTATTTCAGACTAGTTCTATAAATTTGGTAATATTTTGGTGTTAGTAACAATAATGCTTATGTAAACGGGTTAGTATTATTAGTTTTCAAACAGTAATTATAATTTAGACCTAGGACTGTCCCCACCCAGTGTCCCTGAAAGGGACAGTCTGCTCTGGCAGCGATCATTTTTTGAATGATGTTGTTAGTATTACTACCATGCAGGCGCTGTAGTAAGGAGGCCGCTTTCTTTCGCATAATGGCATGAAAACCATCTGTGCGAGCCTCTGCGAACATTCCCGAAGCCATACAACGCCATGGCAGTATGTGCTTAAATTGTAATATTCTCTTTGAAAGTTCAGACTTATGTGACGGAAAGACGCATCACGATCAAGGTGAGAAAAATAATTAATCGGTTGGCGTACCTGTAATTTCAGATTTTCTTTGCTGTTCATTTTATGTGGTGTATTGCGGCTTCATTTAGTTGAGAAATATTGAAGTTTATACGTAAAAGTATCAACAATCTGCTTTTCGGCTCACTTACCAAAATTGGTTTGATCTGGATCAGTCGAAATAAGCAGTTTGCAGTCAAAATAATGTGAAAAAAAGAGTTTATTTCCAATTGTATCATGAAAACCACTAAGTACTTAATACCGCTGGTGGGGCTACCCAAGTACTCCAATAACTTAGGATAAAAACATTCGGCCTAATAATTCAGCAGGGGGTTAACAGACAGTTCTCCGAACCACTTACCCTCGGCTACTCGTTAATCCGATTTGCGGCTAACTGCACTGGCTTTTAGTTGGAGGAAATAGTTAATAGCTGTCTAGTTAGAAATAGAAATACGCATATTGGAGTTTAGATATATATGATAAATATCACACTCATATTATAATATATCACACTTAATATTATAAAGGTGAAAGTTAGGGTGTGTATGTGTGTTTATAATTATGTTTGTAACTTCTTCACGCTCAAACGGCTGGACCTATTTTGATAAAATTTTGTAAGGAGGTAGCTGATATCATGGATTAACATGGATTAGGATCGTAGCATCTGCTATTCTGTAGTTTCTGCTAAACCCCATGGAAAGAAGGTGTGAGTTAATTTTATTATATTACTAGCTGCGCCCCGCGGTTTCACCCGCATAAGTATCGATCCCGTGGGAATATTGTGATAAAAACTATCCTATGTCCTTTCGCGGGATGCAATCTATCTCTCTGCCAAATTTAATCGAAATCCGTTCAGTGGTTTAGGCGTGAAAAGGTAACAGACAGAGTTACTTTCGAATTTATAATATTAGTATGGATTAGTGTTTATATCTCATTATCTCATGTTATGTGCGCGGTAGTCATAATGGATTTAGAATATTCTCTGTTGTAGATTTTACGTTAATGAAGTAACTTTATACGGCATAGATAGTTGTTGCGATCTATACAGCGTGTTACGTAAAGGGTATGGACATATCAAACACACTGATTCTTTTGGTGATAATGAACTACATGGCAACATTTTTTAATACCTATACCTACATAATTATAAAGTTAAGAAACATTTAACTAAAAATCAATTATGCTTCCAATTGAATTCTACACATCACTAGACCAAGTCAGCTGATCGGTGTCAATAAACTACACACAAAAGAACAACTCGGTAAAAGATTTGTTTCCCGCCGCCGTTGCAGCGCCGTGATGTGCGTGTGTGCTAGGCGCACAGACACGTAATGGATAATGTTAATGACCCTCGTAGTGCTGTGACACGTTTGTTATGATTTTAATTTAATAAACTATCGAAATAAAAAAAATATTAAGCATTTTCAAAGTTATTGCTTTTGAGCTGAAACTTTGTACAGAGATTCTGGACCAGATACACTCTTCAACCCGTTTTTATGGATATACCCTTTCCGTAACACGCTGTATATGATAGATTGATCGTAATCATGATGAAATTACCGTGTACTGTACATTATGGGCCTTCCCTATTATTACTACAGCAAACTGTTTAATGTTAAATTAGTATAATTACAAAGCATGGCAGACAGATTGACTGTCGCAAATAGTTGTTAGCAGTCAGTTACACTGGTCCATTATTATTAATGTTGCCCTTAGCATAATCAACCTATAATGTTCCCACTGCTGGGACACATGCGGGTCCAGTGTGAGTTGGTGGATGTAACATGTCATCGAATTTCGGTTATACGACATGCCAGTTTTTTCACGATGTTTTCCTTCACCGTTTTGAGAGCGCTGCCAGTGATGACCCCCCCCCTCCCACTCTGAGTGGAGCGGAAGGGAGTGTCACACTCTTACTGACTAAAACTCACCCGTGTTCCTTCCCTGGCTCTTTATGATCTGGAGCAGCGGTAACCTTTTCGGACAATCCCGCTGAAATCTATGTTGCCCTTAGGATGTAGATTTTGCTGTGTTCTAAACTAACTCTACTATATGCTAACTTTCACCTAAGAAGCCCGTTTTCACATCAAAACTTAAGCTACAGTTTCCTTGAAGAGCGGTGACCGCCATAGAGCGACTGAAATTTACCGGCGAATGACATAACTGAAGCGTTGTTATGAAAGTAAGTTGGTGTCATTTTTTGCCACATTAAGGAGATTACAGAACAGTTTTAGAAGCAATAAAAGTATAAATGATCTACTACAGTAAACAAAATCTGAAAAATATATGATATTCTTCAGGATATATGCTAGGTAGATAGTGTGTTGAAAACATAATACAACTAATTTGTTACGATAGAAAAAATCATGAAAATACCTCTAAAAATTTCTTTTTACAATAAAAACCATACTATACATACAATTATTCTGATTTTTTGTCAGATTATTCTACAAGCAACATACTAAAGCACTAGTGTTTTAATTTTTTTGTCCAAACAATAGATTTTTTGTAAATTGCTTCACATTTTGCAATAAATTACTAGAGTTGTGTCATCACGCTTCTTTTTCTTTTTTTCTATGCAGTCTGACAGTGACCGGGCTTTAGGTCATGTAGTCCCCATAAAGTCAAACTCGTCCGCTGCCATCATTTTATGACAGTCGCCACTGCGGCCGTTATGTGGCAGCCACCGCCACATAACGGTCTTCTAGAAGACAGTAGTTTAACAGGGCAATGCGTGACATTTTCATATAACATCTAACCATTTTCCACATTCAACCTCACCAAATAGTCTAACCAAATGAACACTAAACTAGGTCACACTATAATAATATACCCAACATATTATACACGTCCTAGCGTAATTAGTTTTAGCGGTTACCTAGTGCATCCCACATTTTGTGAAGAAACTAGCTACTTAGTCGATTGCGCCGGCACTCTGTACCAGGACTGTACGTGACTTCACGTACATCGGAGGTATAAAAGGGGGAATTGCACGGTAGTGATTTTTAAAAGTAAATAGAATACGCCTTTTATTTGGTTTTATTTTATTGTAAAAGCGATTGGGATTGGATTTTTATTACGTTTGCTTTTCCGGGGTTGAATAGGAATATATTGGGTTTGATTTTTAGTATTTGGAGGAATTGGATATTATTTTATACGTTTAATGTGTAGCAACCTCAACCTATTTTATTAAAAGAATCCCCTGGGATTTGCAGTGTCATGCACTTCGGCCCATCTGTGTACTGTATGTGCAGAGATTCAGTGTAATCAGAAATAACGAACCAGATTATTCGAAAAAGAGTCTTTGGGGACTTATTATTCTACTATCAACGAAAGACACGAAATAATAAACCAATATTCTACAATGAGACTAATATGCAGCTTCGAAATAAAAGTACGTATTTATACTTTTCCAGTATAAAATTCCCAGTTTTCACATACGTCAACATCACTTGCACGCGGTAAAACTTTCCACTGACCAATGAGTCTCTGGTGACTGCAAAATGGCGGCATAGCAACAATTTTGATGAAGCCATTGTAGTAGGTACTAAGTACTGCAACTTGCTTTCATTTTAGTGCACCTTTTTTAAAATCTTTTTTTTTCACGAGCGACACGCGTCAACTGCAGAGGTAGGTAACTGCCGCAGTTGACACCCGTCAGCAGCCGTCGACGAGTGTCGACGGTAGCAGTTGCCTTTGCCGTTGGCGCGTGTCGCTCGTGTGTATGAGAGCACTTACATGCAGAACTTAACATCTAGACTTTATCAATAAAATAAATATTCTAGCAGCTTTGGATGCTGGAAAACCTAGAAAAGTATTACATGGTCCTAATTGACATATATTTGTATTAAATGTGTCTTGAATCATATTATGTTTCCTCCACGTTCCGCACACACGTATTATATCAGACCAATAGTCACACACCGATTTATCTCTTTCAGTCGTTAGTAATTTGAAAAACGGGGATAATATGAAAAACATCTTCGACCACATTGCATTCTTTGCAATTTGGAGATGTAACTTTGCCATCACTCCCTGACGTATCGGATATACATTAAAACCGAGTACATGCCGAGGACAGCCGAACACATCCGAAGCGGGTATTTTTTTAATCGTCTTATAAGCAAAACACGCGCGGTGTCGCTTATGCGCAGTGGCGCGAGTTCAATGGTTTTTTCCCATCTCAAAAAATGTCCAACGTACCTAAAGAAATTATCACGTCAAAAAAAAAAAAACGTGACGTCATGTATTCTACAGACAGCATACAAGATAATTCCCCGAGAGTATCCAACTTACTACCTACTTTAAGAAGGCAGTTCAACCCGAACACAAAACACAGCCACTTGGGATTTAAACTTATTTTTACTAATGCTATAAACTGTACGTGTTGCCTGGTTAGCTAAATTAAATTTTCGGCGAAATATAAACTTATGCGATAGCTTGAATATCGAAAAGACCAGCAATAGTCCCTCGGTAAAACATGGACAATAACAAGTGAGAGATCCCGAATTTGACCCCCACCCGATTTTTAGTACTATCAACTAGCACACAAGTTTGCGACACAATTTTTTTGTCATCATCTGCCTTTTGCCAACTATGTTGGGGCAGGCGTCCAGTAAAGCCGAATGCAGCTGAATAGCCATAGTTTACAAGGAGCATCGGCATAATTTACCTCCACAAACCAGTAACACGACAATTCTACACTCTATTATGCCTGTAAAACACCCTTTAAATCGCCTACTTATAATTCCTATCTTGTAATTAATTAACGGTTGGCACATAAAACAAAAATGTCTATGCTCCTTTCATCCACATCGCCGCTGATACTAAAAAGCAGTGATAAGCAAAAAGCCTTTTTGCTAATAACGAAAGTTCTAACCACACAAGTGCATGCAAAACCCACAACTCTGTATGGGAAAATTTTCTCAAAATTTTGGAGTCGAAAGGTTACTACTCGTGTGTAACTGTCAAGCGCACTACACACTGAAGCCTATGTTGGCAACATTTTGCCGGCTTCAGTCATTGCAAGTCGTAAAACTTTGCCGGCGACATGTCGGCGGCTCGACATCAGAAAAGTCGCAAAAACAAAAATACTAGCACGTCACTACAGCTCAAATGTCGCCGGGCAACTGAGCGCTTGCGTACGCTAACCGCAAGCCGCCGACGTGTCGGCGGGCAACACGCGCGCGCGAAGGTTGCCGACATGCTTCTTTCAACATAAGCCGCCGGGGTTGTGTCGTCGGGCTGTGTCGGCGGGTGACACAGGACAACAAGACGAACAACCCATGGTCCCTTTTACGTTGTTGATATGGTGACCTTTTCACACAATGCTTTACTTTATCACACACACACATCACGCCTTGTTTCCCCAAAGGGTTCGTCAGAGGTACACCCAAATTTCGCCAGTTGTCCCAATAAAAAAAAACAATAGTCATGGAACAAGAAAGACTAACAACATTGAAGTATTAATAATAAGATGGTAGTTACCTGGACTCTGGCGAAGGTGTTGTCGAAGTTCAGTAGACTTCGACGGAACCGCTGGTGATACGACGATCAGGCGTCGTGAAACATAAAGGGCATGCCAGTCTCGTATGGAGTACAGAGATGCTATGTAGCTGGCAAAGGCGATACAATAGACTCGCAAGCCTGGTAGATAATCCGGTATCCGGAAAAAGGGCTGGAAGCAGCTCTTTTAACTGGTTCTACACGACCAATAAATAATGTTACACCAGAGAAAAGGCAAGGCTTCCGCTGAGAGAGCAGTTTAGGAAGGTGTACGTACCAGATTCGAAGAAACACGTGTACAAATTGTGTGGCGACTTGATTGACTAAACGATTGCAGAAATTTGAAAATAATACTGATATCCGTACTAAGATTCCAATAATATTGAAGAAATATCGATAAATTCTAAGAATCGATTTGACGTCTTGATTTAAATTTTTCCGCAACTGATTTTTTTTATATCAATCAAACTTTTTTGCTTGTCACGTCAAAATTTAAAGAATTCTGTTTAAAAAGATTATTGACCAGACATATTAATTAGAAAAGAAGGTTTTAACCGCAGAGGTAACGGTGCAATATTTAGGTGTAAGCACTGTTCATAAAAACTTTTTTACAAAAGAAAACAACCGACTTCCAAAAAACACTATAAAGTGAAAAATAACTTTATTTTCGGAAGTCGGTGTCTTTGGATTTGTATTATATTTAGTTTTTTTGCCACCGACTTCCGAAATTAAAGTATTTTGAAAATCGGTCCACAATTGGCGGAGTAATCGCGTAACAAACACACAAAAACAAAAAAAACAAAACACCGTCGAATTGAGAACCTCCTCCTTTTTTGAAGTCGGTTAAAAATGGGTTGAAAACCGTTCCGATACATAAAGAGATATTTTACAGTTAGGTATGTGGGACGATGTCAATAAATAGAATGTGTCGGATGCAGCCGTTGAGGGTAGTCCTAGTTCTATTGTTTATCGACGATGGGCGGACGACCTAATTCTACGCTCTTTTATACGTGTAATGGCATACATTCACGCCATTATTACCGTACATTGCTGTCGTAGATTCATGCGAGCAGTTATTGTCAGCGAAATATGCTTCGCTACTTGACAATCGTATAGGGTAGGCAATTCGGATGTATACCACTTTTTTTAGCCCCCATTCTGATTTGACGCCAAATTTTTCAGTTGCTCAATGTCTATTATTTAGTTAAAATGCTGCAAATTCATTATCTATAAAACCATGAACACCACAATTATTTTCAGTAATTTTATCCTGAAGTTCTTAGATGAATTTAAAAACGATCCAATTTTTCTAACAAATCATCGAGCGAATAACGAATACCATTTTGATCGCCGAGGATATCGCGTCCGGTCTTGAGTTTTTTTTCTGTGGAGTTATCTAGGGACGTGTCGTAGCCAATCTTGAATGCGAAAAGCAGAATATTTTTGTGACCGTTGGTTGGATACCTAATAAAGTATTCAAAAATGTAAGGAGAAACACGATGAAAAGCGATGTATTATAAAAGGAGGAGGAGATTAAGCAGATCTTATTAACCGTATGAAATTGCCAAGCCTGAATAATACAGTTTTTTAATTAAAATTAAGTTGTATACTTCCAAATTGCCAGCCTGTCCTGCCAGCCTGTACTTAGCTATTATAAATTCAAGTTACCTTTCGTGTCTCTGTGTGTGACCGCGTTGTTCTTCCAAACTAAACAACGGATTTTGATGCAGTTTTCACCATCATTTAGAGAATTAATTCGAAAGGTACACATTAATATTAAACTTACAATTAAAGAAATCTCGATGTTTTGCCAAGTCGTAAAAACGCTAAGCAGGGTCGGGTCGCTAGTAACTTATAAATAAAAGGATATGGGCGTAGAAGATCGTTCTGAAAAGTTTAATTAACTCGATTCTGGTACTGGAATGTAAGGGAACTGGTACAGGAATTTATGATAGGACAGGAGGAGGACATGATGAATACTGCGACTTTTGCACAACTAGCTCAAGCTGAATGATGAAACATGAGGTATGACGAATCATCCTTAGATTACATGTCAATTGTTAAAGAAATAAATAATAAACTATGATAGAGGCAGACGTTAAAAATATTGAAACACATAAAAATAAACGGAATAAATCTTATTAGTTGATAAACGACTCGACTGTCCACATTACTCAAGCATTGGAACAAAATAAACAACAAAAATAAAGAAAACACTGAATTAATCAAAAGATCTTAAAGTTCTGAAGAAGCTTTTTTATATCTTCACTTTCTCGTCAGCAAATATGCAAAGAGCGAATGAAACGCAGTTTTTCATACCCATATTTGCATTTACTTTGACGATCTTTTTATTTGCATTCCAGAAATAGTCTTACTTATAAAAGGAAAAAAAAAACGGAAATGGGTTCTTGATATGCAAGCTCGTATTGCAGAAATTGAATACATCTCAAGAGCTTTCATAAACTTCAGCTCATAACGTGGAAACCATGAAAATTGGAATTTTGGTACTTAAAACAATGTGAAAAACTAAAATGGCCTAAAACAATTCATAGAAGATATGCAGCATCTATTGATTATAACGTATATACCTGCTATATGTATAAATTAAACAATTTTGGAAATTTAATAAACTAGCACCCTAATTTTGTAACACACTATAGTGTGATATCAATCTGAATAATTTTGAAGGATATTGCTAATCCATTACTTGTGATGATCGAAAAATTTGTCAGCTCAGCAACGTCAAAATGAAACCCATTACTACTGATAGTGTGTTACGCAATTATCCCGCGGGACAAATATCAGCCCACTTAGCATTGAACCAAACTATTTTTAAACTAATAAAACGTAGGTACATAAAGACAGGCCATCAATACAAACCAGCAGTGGTCTGCAGCAAGATCATAAGTAAATTTATCCAAGCTATATAGTTTCCAAAGAAAATATTTGATTTTCTAAAGTTTACAAACATCAGAGTAAACCTAGGCCAGGCCTAGCGACAGTCAATATTTTCTCTAGGTTATTGGAAACGGCTGCGAGCTAAAAGCTGTAATACCTGCTGCTGTTTTGAGATCGTTTTGGATAAAATGAATGGCTATTGGAAATGCAGTGTGCTGTTGACACTTAGAAGTTTTCTCCTAAATTTGTGCACGGTATTATATTAAAATTTGAACTTTGTTGGACTTGACACAGTATAAAAAATATCTCACGATTACGTAATATATATTTTTTTTATATCTCACGATTACTTAACATATATTTTTATATGCAGGAATATTATTGAGTACATATTTTATAAATTTCTTGTCTTACTTAGATTTACTACGCACAAGCTGACATTTGTTACAAAAAAAAAATACTTGTCCATAATTACATTGCAATTTATATTGCTTAGGCCCGTTGATTCTGTAAAACCTGTGCAAGCCTTTTCTTACTTTTGATATTTTACCTTTTTATTCATTTTGTCTATGCTTTTCCTACCTTTTGGTTTCTACTTCTGATTGACATTATACTTTTGTTTTACTACTAAGAACCAGCGCATTTTATTAAAGTAGTTAATAAAACCTAAACGTAAAATTTTAAGTGAAGTATACTGTCGTCTGTCAGTAATGTCAATCTCTAGCTAACTTTTTTACAGAATAGTCGGCAGGTGCAGGTGTCTAGTTAAAACTTTAGTACCCTTTTAAACTTAGCCTCTAATATTTATATACAGCTTATTAAAGCTGAAGATAAACATACCAGACTATAATTGCATTGTGATATATTGCTAAGGAACAGCTGGTCTATTCTGTAAGAATCTCACCGTGAAAACTTAGGTGAAGTAAGATTGCAGTGACCTGTCACTTCACCTGATGCTATTGGAATTGACATTATTGCCACCTAAGTTTTCATGGTGCGATTTTTTACGGAATACATCGGCAGGTGGTAAGTTAAGTCTATTGTAACTTTTTTAAACTTAGCCTCTAACATTTTTATACTGTTAGCCTGCATCATCCCACTGCTGGGCAAAAGCCTCTCCCATGACTTCCAGCTCTTTCGATCTAGGGCTAAAGTGGACCACTGGTTGTTTTTATAAACAATATTTAAAGCTGAAAATTAACATGCATATATGCAACATATAGCCATCTCACGTCGTTGCTCTCGCTATCACAAGCAATTAATTTAAATAGAGATTGCTAATGGTTTCAGCGTATACGATATAAATACTGTTTACCACTTAACGTCCGAAATACATTATTATAATGCAATTTGAGATTAATCTGTTTATCAGTGACAGTAATGCATTTTGGGCTTTTAAATGGATTAATCTTTTTACTAGATTAATCGTCGGGAAAATATGGGGAAGGACTTTGCTTGCCAGTATCGGTAGATATCGACAACAGCAGTAATTTTTTGATTCGAGAGAATTTTATTTGGATTGCGTAGATGGTAATATATTAGCCACGAAAATACCCGCAGTTTCGAAAGCCTAATGAGAGATGATATTGCGACTTGAATTTTAACGTTTTTATGTACGAGAATTGGCCTTCTATTAGTGCCCAGTAAATTTTACGAGAGAAACCTTAGACTTGAGGTTTCACAAAAAAACACCGAAATGCATTTTCCATCAATTTAAAAACATTTTTTTTTCTTTATTTCCAGGTGGCGGCGCGAGCCCGGGCGTATCGGTTTCAACTCAGGTACGTTTAAACTCTTCACCATTTAAGGCTTAAAAGGATTATATTGGAGTGGCCATACCAAAATGTGAATGATTTATTAAAAGCTGGACTTTAGAGGTAAATATAAAAATATTTATCGCCACGCAGTGATGCGTCAGGAATTTTGGACTGTGACAAAATCACGCATCTGTGTCATAAAATGGCAATGGCCAATGACCAGGGAATTGAAGTTTAATATAAAACCTCGTATGGGTCGTATCACTGATAGTTTAGTGAAGGTTTAATACGAGTTGTCTTAAAAGTTCAGATACTGAAAACAAATGAAGCAAAACATGGAATCATCGAAATGACGTAGATTTGGAAGAAGCATAAGCACAATTAGCCTACAGTGTTCCCATTGCTGGGACATAGGCCTCCTCTCGGTGATATAAGCTATCTGCCATTGAAAGTCCCGTCAAAATCGGTCTAACCGTTTCAGAGATTAGCCGGAACAAACAGACAGATAAACAGACAATTTTTTTTATATAAGTACCGTAGGTAGGTTCTTTTATTAAGCATTATTTTAGTAAATATTTTGAAATTAAAAACATACACTTCAATTTTATTTATTTGTATGTATGTATGTGTTGATAGGTCGTTCCGTTGAAATTTTGATTTCTGCGGTTATGGCGACGGACAACTCCACGATATTCCTTGTCAAATTGCATATTAAATTGAAACCACAGCAGTGATTTAATTTTAGGTAGTCTTGGTTACTGTGTTTGAAAACCATTTCGATATTTTGTTTTACTTTACTTTCAACATTTTCATAAACGCTTTTCGTACCACTGCTGCACTGGACTTTTTTTTTTTTTTTTGGTATAAATATAATATTATCACAATTTCGTTAAAACCAAACAATAGATAAAATCCATAAAATGAGAGCAAAGATTTTGATCAAAAAGCAAATTTAAAGGCTCGGAGTCAGTAATTGGAACATTTTTGCGAACCAATTAAAAGATCGATTTTTTATGAACCTATTACTTTTTATAGACCAATAAATTGTGCTTTTAACCCTGGTCGTATCTTTTACAGTTCACTGCGTATATTATGAGATAAAACACAGACACAATTTGTTAATTGTGTCCTCGTGGATCAGTCCATTTATGGGTCCCAATAGGGGATCACATGAATTGGACTGATCCGGTTCAATTAAAAATTTTCATTCAATTTCATCGGACGTAGACCATTTTAGGATTCATAATGAGGGAAATTTGAATTAGCGAGACAGTAATGGGAAAATGATCTAATTTGTCTCTTTGGTCTCCTTAGAAAATAATTAATTAATTAAATATACCTACTTAATTTGATTTAGTTCCATAACACAAATTGTATATTTTTAGTATTCGATATTTTTTTTGTTACGTATTTTTGTGGTGTACAATAAAGTAGGTATATAAAATAAATACATTTTAGATTTTCCCTGATACTTACTATTTTCAGCAATTTTAAAGACTCCACAAATTGACACGATATCACGATTTCGCTAAATGATTTATTTATTAATAAAATATAGCTATTAATGGATTGTTTTTAGTAATTAAAGCTGTATGAGGATTGACAGTCAGTCAGTAATAAAACTGGTACTTATATTGGTTTATGGTTCTACGACCGAGTAATGCAAATTCTACGTTGTCGACCGAACTCAGAAAATCGAACCAAACCTATATAAAAGATGTGAGTGAAAACATCAAAGTGAGTGCGCACTCGCTTTCTTTTACTATGTATGTTCGGTTCGATCGACAGAGTTCGTCCAAAGACGAACGAGCATAATTCGCCCAATTACAGATTAAGCGTACGCATTGTACGCCTGGTATTTAGGCTATATTTTCCCACTGCTGGGCAAAGGCCTTCCCCAAGACCTTCCAGGAACTCTTTTCCCGCGCCACGGGACTAATCAAGTTGCGGGTCTCGAAACAATTCTAAAGAAAACGATACAATCCAAACGAGATCTTCGAGCCGCGGTTCCTATTAAACCTGTTAGACTAAGTAATTGTTGAACAGTACTTATTGTTGTCTTCAACAATAGCATCTATTTGGAAGGAAACTTGAGCTGATTTGTTAACGTTGACACTATTAATTGAGATTATCTTTCTCGTCTTACCTTTGAGATTTCGAAAGCTCTTGGTATCGATATTCTATTCGTTGTTTTACTTTGTGGTTTCACTAGCTATCTTGATATTTGGCTTGGCTTTCGATGTTGAGTTTGCTATCGAGATGATTTATGTTAAGTTGTTGGCGTTAATTATGAAAAACCTGGGATCTGTGTCCCATTAAGTGCCCATTTACTGGAAAATAAATTGAACAATAATAATTCTTTAATTGTCATCACGCTTATTACTTTAGCCATGAAAAAAGTTATTGAAAACTATTAGGCCGAAAAAGAAAGGATTTTTGAGAAGTCAGTCAAAAAAACCTACCAAAAGAAAGGGTCCTAATACATACCCCACAGAGTGTGCAATTCTCGGGTGTTTATCGCAAAAGAAAGAATATAAACAACTAAGAAGTAAATCAAAAACATCCAAACTTGTAATTAGCAAGTTCTCGAGTCGCTTACGTGAGAACACAGGGAAAATTATCATTGTTACTAAGTAAGAAGTTGGCCTAACAACAAGTGCAGTTTGTCAAGTCGCCGACTACTTGATTATCAAGTTTGTCTTAGTCGCCAAGCTTAGTATTAGTTTCGTTATCTTCACACTACTTATCCTAGTGGGTAAAGGTGCCCGTCTAGGGGTTTGGATTGTTTGATACAGCTAAGGAAATTGGTGAAATTATCATCATCATTTCAGCCGAAAGTCGTCCACCTAGTTATAGGCCTCCCCCAAACATCATAGCATAGCTAAAATAATGACTCAAAATATAATTGCGATAAAGTTTAATGTAGACGTCTGTAGCCAGTGCCTAACATTAGGTGCATGAAATTGTCAGTTTTAAGAATTTATCTTATAATAATTAGTGTCAATGACTAAACTTGAACAGTTAAGCAGGTATCATACCTCCGCCGCAAAACCATAGAAGCGAAACTGCCATGACTTGTTCGTTGCGAAGAAGTCCTGGCAGAAGCTAGTAAAGACAGCAATGCAGCTGGCAGGGTCAATTTAAATTAGGTGGCAAAACTCCGCATACGTGATGGGTATTAAAATCTAATCCAAGGGTATCGAACCTCCTTCTGCGAAGCAGTCATGCTAGCGAAGGAGGTGGCGGGATGGATGAGGGAGAGAGCCTCCCGTCCCAGCCGCCGCGGTAAACG
Source organism: Oligia latruncula (assembly GCA_948474745.1). Lineage (NCBI taxonomy): Eukaryota > Metazoa > Arthropoda > Insecta > Lepidoptera > Noctuidae > Oligia > Oligia latruncula. The sequence continues at coordinate 11,431,802 of OX419702.1, read as the reverse complement.
CTCCGGGCGTCGGGAGCTACGGGATGACTCGGAGTGTAATGGGTAGCTCACCGTCCGATCAGGACCAGGCCCGTGCCGGACGGCGCGTACGTGTTCCACGCGCGCCTCAAAGAGATGTCACCATCGAGGAGGGGCCCCATAGGGCCGAAGCCTGCCGGGTCAGCGGGATTGTCCGAAAGGGTTACCGCTGGCCCGGAACATAAAGGGCTAAGGAAGGAACACGGGTGGGTTTTAGTCAGTAAGAGTCTGACACTCCCTTCCGCTCCACCCAGAGCGGGAGGGGTCATTAAAAAAAAAAAAAAAAGCTAGTAAAGAATAACATACAATCCGTATTCGTAATACATTTATAATTTCTCTATTTTGTGCAATTCAATTCTTATAACAGAAACAACAACCCTAATAAGTGTCAATAAAACAAAACAACTCTTTAAACTCTTCAAAGGATTCCACAAACAGATTCCGTAAATCCACTTAAAACTTCTCACGTTATACTTAAAGCCAAGTAAAAACGGCGTGAAATTTTACTTTCAAAAACAATTGATCGCCAATTTAATCAGTCGTGTTTTTTTTTATCATCCCATTACCAAAACTCGTTTAAAACGCGATTTTCTTGTAATGAAATTCCGTCTGGATCATAAAGAGGAACCCTTTATTTTAAGACGTCAGGTAAATACCCTTACAATGGTGCAAGGCAATTGTTGAAGCGAGGATAACATTACTTAAACTAAATGATACTCTAATGTGTTACAATCTAAGCTCGTTTTCATAATTATGTAACTAAGTTTAGAGGGCGTTAGTTGAGAGGCAATTGCGTAACACACTTTCAATCACAATATGAACGATTTTGAAGGATATTGCTAATCCGTTGCTTTATATGTTCGACTAGCTTCTGCCCGCGACTTCGTACGCGGATCCTGTTGGTTATGCCAGCGACAACGGGGTAGTCAAAATCGAAGATCTGAAACGTCTGATGTCGAATTCTAAGAACCCGGGGACTGGATAACAACGGGATGCGCGAGACGATTCGAGACGTCATTTTCAGGCAATAATGAACCAATAGGGTGGTAAACTTGGCCTTGCACTTTGAATGTTGGCATAAATGGGCCTTCTGAAATCTGTTTCGCAATAAAAGACGTCATTTGAAAGGCATTATTGTACGAACGTATGTTGTCCAAGAAATGTTTTGACTGTGATGGTCACCGATTAGCAGTGATCTTAATATTTCTGGGGGATTTTGTAATATTTCAATATGTACTTTCCCACCTGAGCAACACATACCGTTTGTTTCTTTTTGCTATTTAACAGCTTCACAAAAAGTAAAATTTTTAACCATACCTCCGATGGCGGAATATGTGGCGTAGTCAATCATAGGAGTATACGTAAATGCACTCCGTTCCTTATCAACCCAAGGAAGGTCGCCATGCCCTACGGCTATATCTTGAGACACATCCGATTCTTCAGATGATATCGACATTCTGTTCAGAGAATGTCGAAGTCGATCAGAATTCAAACGTTCGTTGCGCTCTTCTTAATCTGTCTCTTCATGCCGTACTCCAGCAATTCTTTCTTTCTCACTTTCTGATTATGAATATTTTGTTGTGTGCGTGTTCGGAACAATGTATGATAATCTCACCGTATCAGCGGTCAGTCGCGCATCATATTCTTCACTGGTCTCTAGAGATCTGGATGTAGATGCGTAAATACGCTGAGAACGCAGGCGTGCTTCGCGATCCGAAGAGGTTTCCACGGAGCGAGTTGCAGCCTGATGTTCTCAAACAGCATCAAGTCTCTCCTGACGCTCTTCGGTAGATTCTTGGGATCTTATGATCCTCAATCTTTTAGCTCCTTTGGAACATTGGGAAAGATTTTACCTCTTTCTAGGCATGGTTATAGTTTTATTATGAAGATACCTGATCAATTAAAATCTAAGTGACTGCTCCCCTACCAAGGGTGCCCAGACACGGGATCGTCTGGCCCATGTGCTGGTTTGGTCCCTGGGGTGGTCACGGCGTGCTATGTGTTCTGGTGCGCCGGTGATGGGGAGTACTCCCCAGCGGAGGGTCCGGTGACGGACAGCCGCGGCGGGTTCATGGATGAGTGCTAACGCGTGCCCCTGTTCCCGCCGTAAGCGGCAGAGGAGGACACAGTGGAGTTTTAGTGGGTTAGAGTCCCACATAACTGCACTATCTCCCCGTGGTAGTGCAGAATGCATGAGCATTTCTTCACGTTAAAAATAAATGGGAGTTTTGGCCAGTAGACTCAAATTTTCAATGATATACCATCGTCATCGAAAATCAGTCCTAAACTGTTACCGCCTTTACCGCGTGGAGGTGAAATTAGTGATAGCTTAGATTTCCACATCAGATGTTTCTGATCTTCGATTTTTATAAGTCAACAGGAAATGCCCATCAGACCGAATAACTTTTACTAAGACGTCATTCCTATATGTGTTATGGTGTAGCTGGGCTCTTGGAGTTCCCCATCAGGTGTTCCAGATCTTCAAATTTATTCTCTCAGCAGAAAATCCTCATCACGTGGAACAATTTTTGCTATGGTACCTACTATTTTTGTATCTCTTTTATTTAAGCTGGTCTGTTTCGGTTCTGCATCAGGTGTTCAAGTTTCCAAGAAACATTATAGCCTGAATGTTGTCCAGCCATAATAACTATACAACAAAAAAAATCATTCAAATCCGTCCAGTAGTTCCGAAGATCGGACGCGCAGGCCCGAGGCGTGTACGTACTCTGATAGAATATCTTAACAAATGTTCGCCGTGATTCTTTAAATTGACATAACTTTTTTATTTATGAACCGATTGACATGAAATAAACACTAAATGTTAAGTGAAGCCTACTACAATATATTAGTGAAAACCGCATCTAAATCGAATAAGCCGTTTCTGATATTAGCGTGCACAAACAAACAGACAAACAGACAAAAAAAAAATTAATTACAATTTCGGGTTCGGCATCGATATAATAACAACCCCTGCTACTTTTTTTTTATATATTTCCATTGTACAGACACCACTTTTCTACAAATTTATTATATGTATATAGATAAATGTGACTGCTCAACAACGTAAATAATGCAATGAATGTCGTTGTCCAGATGAAAGCCATTGCTACTGTTAGTGTGTTACGCAATTACCACGCAGATGATGTTGATGATGATGGTGATGTCATTTTCATATGCAAACAAGCTTCAATTCAAGTTCCCCAGAACTGAGCCCGAAGTGCATCATAAACAGTACTGTGTTAACATTTTATGAGAAGACATCAAAGGATTTTTAGTTTTTATTTCTGCTTGAGTCTAGGTTTTCAATGTTTTTGTTAGCATATTGGCGTGTGCTAGCTGTCATACGGGAAATATGTGATTTAATTTAATGTTTTGTGTTTCTTAATGTTATTTATTTTGCATAATTTTGTATAGAATCAAGTTTTTCTTACTGAACAGACAGCTGTGTGGCTGGGGAGTTTGTTGCGCCACTTCTTCTCCCCAGCTAAAGCACTAGGAAGTGGTGAAGGGCGGGCCTTCTAGGGGACCGTAATAAGTAAATTTGAAGTTCGAAAAGTGCTGATTCTCAGCCTAGTTTGAAAAAATTACTTTTGAAAAGGTTGGCCTTAAAACAATGATGAGAGATCGAACATGATTCACCCTCAGTCATTGTATGGTTATAACAAATGAAGGCAGTAAGCGCATATTTACTAATTAGCAAACAACTCTTTAATAAACACAATTAAAACTAGCCGTAGGCTATTTAATTACCGGCCCCCATTAAATGCTGGAAGAAAGAATATCGTGCTCATCTTCATAGCAATGATGTGACATTCAAAGTCTGCCCTCTTTTTTTCTTCGACGGATAATTCTTAATGGATACTCTCTATCTGGGGAGAATGAATCAAGGATTTTGGAGTCACTTTATTTGTCCTGTATCACAGCAGTGGGAACATTATAGGCTGATTACGCTATACTAGCTGCGCCCCGCGGTTTCACCCGCGTAAATGTCGATCTTGTGGAAATATCGGGGTAAAAAGTAGCCTATATGTTAATCCAGGGTGTCAGCTATCTCCATACAAAATTTTATCAAAATTGGTCCAGCCGTTTGAGCGTGAAGGAGTAACAAACATATAAACACACACACAAACACTCACAAACTTTCGCCTTTATAATATTAGTGTGATTAACGTTAACTGCTAACGTAACATTTAACTTTTTCAATTAATGATAATAATAAATAAAACCATGCTGAGGTTTTTTGCACATAAATATCCTTCTCGTTTTTCCAAGTGTATTCTGTAAGTCTTTGTATACTTACAGAATACACTTGGAAAAATGGGACGGATACTACGGATACTCGGTAACTATTGAAATATTGATTGATGACCGATTTGATTTGTTATATTTGATACTTACATTTTATCTTACAAGTTAATATCGTTCTATTCGATTCATGAAGTACAATAGATATTATAAAAGATGAGAGACATTTTTCAGAGCTCATTTTTTATCAAAATAGCTATAATGGAAATAGATCAATGAACTCAGTGAACAAGAATCTGATATCACTCAAAAAGAAAAATATTCCAATAGAATTGCTCCGTTACTTACTTATATGTGAAAAGAGAGAATATTTTGTGATATAGGTTATTTGAACCACACTTGACTGATTCCTCAATAAGTGTTATTAATAAAGTAATGTGAGATGAAAATAAATATTAAGTTAAAATATTGTTATTAGACTTATTTTCCGTAAAATATGTCTAGTTGTGGGATAATTAATATTAATTAAATAAAGCAATATTGTCTTTAATTATCATAGACAAGTTATGTTGGATCATAGGACCATAGGACAGGGGTCAATCATTATATTAATTTTACATAATGACGGTTTTTATTTCTTTTTGTTGTTTTCTAAACTATATTTTATATTCCATAGTGGGATTTATGTTTAGTTAAAATTATTTCTTTTCTTTCTAGTTGTAATAGAAGCTAGTTAGCACCCGGGTCAGCGGGATTGTCCGAAAGGGTTACCGCTGGCCCGGAACATAAAGGGCTAAGGAAGGAACACGGGTGGGTTTTAGTCAGTAAGAGTCTGACACTCCCTTCTGCTCCACCCAGAGCAGGAGGGGTCATTTGATGATTTCCCATTAGAAAAAAATAAAAAAAGCTAGTTTGCACAAGACGCATACATATGACGCCAGCATATAATGCACTTGCAACCTGACGGGTAGAGCTTCCAAGCGTAGCAATAGGTAGGTCACGAACTTATGAGGCCAGAATATTGCTACTGAATAGTTTGCCGTGTAACATACTGTATGTTATATACTATGCTGTCTTAAACAGTGAGTGTAAACTGTCGTGTCCTACTTCAGCAAAGTTTCAAATAACATCGTCTATACACCGTGTTTCAGACGATATACGAGTACATAAACTTCGACCAGATGTTCAGACCATGGAAATAAACATTCTTCATTATGGACACATTAATTAATTCTTTTTTTTTGTAAATTTTCATATAAACTAAATACCTTGACGTAAATCACTCGATATGCATGCCTCTTTGTCCGAATTGGCAACGACGTATTTTCATTCATAAGATTTGGCGGGTTGAAACTTGTCAAAAATAAGACCCTTTCTTAATGCATGGCTCAATTATTCAATTTCATTAAATGAAATTACAAATATCTTTGTAACGAAGCCTTTTTAAGTACTACTTCCTTTATAAGATTTAATTTGTAAACGCTATAGAAGCATTTGACAAGGCTTATGGATAATGCAGAACACGGTGTATAGGCCACAAAATAAATAACTACACACATCAAAAGTGTCTAGGGATCAACATATATTTTTGCAATAACTTTTCTCCTGATTGATATTAATTAAAATTTTCTTTAAGGATTCATCAAATAAAGTGTTTTCGTTTGTCACAGTAACGATAAACCAAGTCACCTTTGCATTAATAAAGAAATTTGCCATTTTCCTAATAAAGGGATTTTTGACATTTGAACCACTAACACAAAAGTTCGAAAAAAAGACTGAAATAACAGTTTTCTTTAAAATTTTATTGGGTAACTTAAACAATTAATAATCCGTGTTTCTACCGCGAACACTAACAACACAAGAACATCGGTTTGGCATACTCAAAATGAGTTCATCCAAATCACGCTGTGGAATGGCCGCCCATGTTCGTTGCAACAACAAAAAAAGGTCTTCTTGCGACTGGATACCCTCCATATTCGGCAGAGCTCTTCTCTGTAGCATATCCCATGCATGCTCAATCGGGTTCAAGTCTGGCGACTGAGCAGGCCAGGGCAGGACATTGATGTTAGCTGCGGCGAGAGTCTGTCTTACAACTCTTGCGGTGTGCGGTCGTGCATTATCATGCATTAACTGAAATAAGGGACCGATTTGCACTTGTAGAGGAACGATGACGTCTGATACAATCGTCTCAGCATAAATTTGAGCGTTGAGGTTGCCTCTGATCCAAATCAACTCAGTTCTTCCGCCGATCCAAATACCCGCCCATACCATGATGGTTCCACCACTATAAGGATGGACTTCCTGGCAGGATTTTAATCGCTGTTGGCGTCCAGGGGTTCTCCAGTGTCGTATACGTCTTGTATCCGGTCTCATACCAAAACGAGACTCATCAGAAAAGCACACGAAACGCCATTGTTCTTCTGCCCAATTTCTGTGTTCAAGAGCCCATTGATATCGAATCCTACGATTGTGCATTGCTATAGGTGGTACCCGTAGCGGTCTTCGGGAATGAAGGTTCACTTCATGCAAGCGGTTTCTGACTGTTTGGTCGCTAATTAAGTTCCCTGAAGAGTGATGAAGCCTCACGGCTAACATCATGGCGGTTATTGTTGGAGCTCTTCGAGTTAAGATTTGAATGTATCGGTCTTGTCTCCGTGTGGTGCAGCGATACCGTCCTCCATGGCGCTCAGCCACGGTACCAGTGCTTCGGTAACGTGTCCAAAGTCGACTGATAACACTCTGACTTGTATTCAGAGCTAAAGCCACAGTACGTTGCCGGGAACCAGCTTCTATCATTCCCACGGCTCTGAGCATTTCTTCCCTGCTTAAATGACGTCGCCGCTCCATAATAACGTTGGTTTTAATCAGTAGTAGGGAAACAGTAGCACTAATAATGTCTTCAATGCGTTGTATGTTTTTATAGGGAAAATATTGACAGCTGATTTTCATCTTTTACTCGAATTTGATTCACAGTTCCTGATTCAAATTATGAAATGCACCAAAAAGGATCCATATAAATTTATAAAATCATAAATTTATTACAAAGCCACATCTCAATCTCAAGAAATCCGCATAAAAATGCTTGATCCCTAGACACTTTTGATGTGTGTATATTATTATTATTAGCCTGTGATGTCCCACTGCAGGGCAAAAGCCTCCCTACTCTCCTTCCACTTCTCTCTGTTCAAAGCTGTTAAGGACCAGTTCTTGTTGAAAGAGTCCAGCTCATCCCGCCATCTCCGTCTGGGCCTGCCATGATGTCGTTTGCCATTAAGTGGGACCCATTGGGTCGTAAGTTTGGCCCATTGTTCGTCTGACATCCATCCCATCACAAAGATAACTGATGTCACTTGGAAAGCTGCCACGTTAAAATGGAACTGGGCTGGACACATCTGCCGCATGTCAGACGAACAAATAACTATAAAGTCGTGTTTATTTATTTATTGGATATCCAACAAGAGGCTACTCAATTACTTACAACTCTACATAAGTATTACAGAAATATACAAGTGTACTCTTCCAATTATAGGAGACCACATCATATACTAATAATCTAGGTACAGTAAGTATGACAAGGTAAAAATATTAAAATAAATCAAAAACTTATCACGAATGTTATTTATTGGCAGTAATAGTAATTTTACGAACTTTTGTGTGCTTTACGATAGTAAAGAGTGATTACCTACGCCTGAAAGGTTATTAGTAAGACTAACCATGGTCCATTATGTTTTTATCGGGATCTGGTAATAAGCCGAAAAGAGATCAAGAAAAAAAAATTCAAAGAAACCGCAAACTAAGTTGACTTTTAATCTGTCCAATGCCTCATTAGTCTTATCTCATTAACTGCGTATTTAATTAGCACCCCATCTCTTTATTTCCAGAGACATCTTTTATAAAGTACTAGGTTCTTTGTTCTTGGAATGTCTAGTGCTGCATATTAAATCTCTCTCTCTTGCGGCTTTAGTTTCGTTTTTACTTGATCTAATAGACTTAATTATTTAGCAATCCATTTAGGAATTTTAATTTGAAGTCAGTTGATGAAATGTTAAAGCTGCTTATAATTTTTTTTTAACTCTTTATATTTTTTTTTATTGCTTTTATCTTAGACTTGTCTAAAAACAGTTCATTTGCCAATGTCCGGTCTCTTACTTCAAAATGTTCACTAGTCAAATAGAAGACTACATGAATTACTTACAAGCGTTCTCATAACGTTGTACACTCTGATTTTTAATTTTCTAGACTATAATGACAGCCGCGTGGTAATAATAACTGACTGACTGACTGACTGTGTGTGTGTTTGTTTTGGTATTCTTACTTAGTCCTAATTCATTGTACGATGCAGTTCCCTGTTTCCAAAAGCTTTTAAGCATATTTTAGCTATCATAATCACTGAGCTGATCTCAATTACCATTCCGAGGAATTCATTTAAAATTTAAATCTGCTTTTGAAAACGTAGCGATGCAAATACAATTGCGGTAAAGAAAACCTTTACTAAGAATTAAAATTAAAAATTATTGTATTTAATATTAATGTATTTAATATTGCAGTCATTATACTTTTTAATACCCATCATAATACTAACAACGACGATGCTGCAAATGTTATGACCCCAGCCAGTACACCTAATCCAAAACTATTGAACTATCCAAGTTGGCACTCTACTCAATGAAAGAGGCGCTAACATCCTAATGACTGTGCATGGCCCACATACGACTGTGAAACCGCTTCTAAACGAAACGGCAGAAGCCTTTTAACGCGCTATTGCGCTTTTGCAACGTTTTAACTTTGACTTGAAACTGTTGCAGTACACCTCTAATTTGTACCATTTACTTTGTATCATGGTTATAGAAGTTACACATTTCTATGTAAGAGAGTTATTTGAAAGATTTTTTATGTATTTTACACGTGATCATAGTAGGTAGTTGAACTCATTGTTAGACAAATCCGTCTAAGTCTAACAGAAATCAAAGATGGATCCCTCTATAGTATCTGTTATGGAAACCAGAAGCTAGCAAGATTTTGCAAAATTTGGATGCCAGGGGATTTCGGGAACAAATAGAAGTAAGAGGTCCTTTTTTATTATTTATTTTTTTCAGGATGGGAAATCATACATACTCCTTTTGATTCGTTTGTAAATGTATAAAACTATCTTGATTATATCAATAAATAATCAGCTAGTTATTCATCCACGAAAGCCAGAAATGCTAAAATAGTTTAATGAAATTAATGCAAATTAAACTATTTCAGATTTATTCCCCGAAATTGTTAATTTCACGTCCTCTATAATATTCAGTTCCGCAGATAAGTATTTCATTAAAACTCACTTGTTTATTGGAATCTGGCGGAAATTCAATTTCCATTCCGCTTGAAATGTGACGGATTATTTGTTTTGTTGAAAATTTTACAGTATAGACGATAGACGCTTTCATCATCAGCATTCCAGCCAAAAGACGTCCACTGCTGCACATGGACGGTTTAGTTCATCGAATCCCATTTAATAGTTATTAGTAGCGCTTAGAAAGACATGTGATATGGAGGAATGAGGAAAATGTCGCGAGGAGAGTTTTGAGTACGAATGTCGATGGCTATAAGAGTAGGGGAAGACCAAAGAAACAATGGATAGACTGTGTGAATGATAATATGGTTAGAAAGGGGGTGACTACCTAGATGACGACTAATAGAGAAGTATAGAAGAAAAAGACATGTTCCGAATTGGGATAAGGTCAGGAGAATTATGATGAGAAAGACGAAGTATTGTATCAGTACAGTCAACAAAAGAGATGAGTATCTTCAGAACATCCATCGGTTGTAAAAAACCGATGGATGTTCTGAAGCAGTGGTGGCCCAGTGGTAACGGCCCCGACTTACGAGTTGTAGGTCATTTTGTAAGTCCAGGCAGACGCAAAAAAAGAAAAGAATAAAACCATACCACAAAAAAAAAACAAAAAAACATCGAGAGGAAACCGGCATGTCCTAGAACCAATAATTCGAAGACATGTGATATCTACCAACCCGCACTGTTAAGAGGTTTGCAAGCGTTACTCAGACTGGCTGGCATGGAAGATGACGGATTTTTGAATATTTTGTTAGGAACATGACGTGTCTTTTCTAATCATTACTTCTGTATTGGTCAAGAATAAAAAAAAAAAATCTATGTGTTATTTTACTCTTGGTTCTTCACCACGCACTGAGCCCGCGTGGTAAATTGTAGCCCACTCCCGTGCGATTCTCGAAGAGAGGAGATCTGTGTCCCAGCAGTGGGAAATTACAGGCTGATTATACTATTTCGTAGTAATTTCTTCACAAATGATTACCGTTTCCCGTAAGTGTTACTCGTTGACACCCTATTATCCAAACATAAAAATAAACCATTTATTTTCAGATAACAAAGACCCAATACATACCTTAACCTAAGAATACATAATAATACAGTAACAGGTAACAATTTTGTTAGAAAAATACTTAATAACTATGTTAGTATCACTTAGTTGCACTAGGTTAATGAAACAAAGGGCGAATAGCCAAAACCTTTTGTTATTTCATCTTTTCCCATAATTTACCGTCAGTGCTTATATCAAAAGATTAAACACGATACGGTAATTCTCGTTTCAAGCCTTGGTGAAAATGTTAAAGTATTCAATCTACGGCGTCCTGTCTCATTTAAATTGATACGTGACAAAATCTACGGAGTTCTGTCTCGTTCAAATTGATACGTGACAGGAGACTGACAAGATATAAACACGAAATAAGCACCCATTTCTCTTTAAAATCTGCTGTGTGAGGTGTGAAGCAAAGTTTTGTTGTAAAAAACAGAAACGGTGATAAAACTTAGATCATTTTGTAAATAGCTACAGTTTTTTTGGAAAATAGATATAAGTAGGACACGAGCAACACGCCTTGTAATATGTTCATAGCAAGATGTTCATTGTAGTTACAATGTACATAATATTGTAGGCTTCTCACTTTTATGACTGTGACGTAGAAAGCTATCATAATGTGCCTTGGTATACCGGGTGGCAGGGACATCAACGGGCAGCCTGTTACACGAACTCAGTACCCAATTCTAGACGACCTTTCGACCGACTTTCCCCTAGCGTCTCCAGAAATAGTTTTAGATATTGATTACTTCAACATGATAACTGAACAGCGAACTTAAACGAATTAAGATGTTTTTAGGCTATAGATCTGACAGGTTTTAGACATCTGTCACGCGTAGTTCTACGTGTCCCTTACTTTTTTTTGAACAGTGACGTAGATATTCACTTTTCTTATTGCTTCCGTAATATTGCGTGGCACTCTATAAGCAATAAAACACTTTCGTAATTACTATTGGGAACTCTCAATGCCAGACGACTGTAGTTATAATTGTTTCATTCGGCACTGGATAAGTTTTCTTGCGTTAGGCGAATGCTTTTGGGAGTAGACAAAAGACGTTTCCATGTTAATTATATACAATAAACTGTATCTTTAGTAGACTCGGTAAATTAATATTTTATCGAGTATAATAACTTATATAACGATATGTGATTTTTGGATGGCAGTGAACGTATTTTGGTTGGCTATTTTCTGGGTCGAAGATCATCATCTGCCTAGCCTTTTCCCAACTATTTTAGGGTCGGCTTCCAGTCTGACCGGATGCAGCTGAATACCAGTATTTTACAAGTCACTCCATGTAAAATACTGCCTATCTGACCTCCACAACCCAGTTATTGGGTAATACGATACCCCTTGGTAAGACTGGTTGTCAGACTTTCGGGCTTCTGACTACCCGTAACGACTGTCAAAGATCCACGAATAACAGCCGGGACCAACGGCATACCGTGCTTTTCCGAGGCACGGAAGGGTCACGGTATCTAAAGATGGTCACCCATCCACAGACCAACCGTGGCAAGCGTAGCTTAACCTGATCGGTCGACCTGTGCGGCTGTTATTATTTAGCCACGGGCCCTTTCTGGGTCGAAGATGAAAATCAAAATAAGTATTTCCAAAAATACACCATTTCTTCCATACTTCAAGTCTGCTATTAGTCGTTATCTCGGTAGTCACTCCCATCCTGGCCATATCACACAGTCCATTCATCGTTTCTTTGGTCTTCCCCAACCATACAGTTAGTTATCCACATTCATACTCAAAAAACGCATTAAATGTATTGAAATAAATCAAGCCACACAAAATAAGTTAGCTAAGCAAAATTTATTGGCTATAATTGCCTTTTTAGAGTTATTACACTAGGTATTATTCATTTTTTTTCCTCATCATTCTACAATGACATGACATTTTCAGTATCACAGAGTTTTTACATCTTACAATTTGCACTGCAAACTTTTGGATACATCTTTAGGGCCTGCGCCCAGTAGCACGACAGGGTATCCCTTCAGCATCACTACATGCAAGCGTATACTGATGGAAACGATGCCGCGGTATCCTTAGGCATGGCTGCGACGTCCTTTTGATTTCATTATCATTGAAATTTGATTTGTATTACCATTAAGTTATATTCCTGTTCGTTGCATAAAAATCCCTTGCCGTACCGTGCCACCAGTGGGGGGCAGGTCATAAGCCCCGATCTTCGCTCGCCTTTAGGTCCTAAACATGGATGTATTTACTTTTATTGCCCCACTAATATTGCGTCACAAGTTATATGGGCAATAAAGCACTCAAGCACTTTCAATCAGGAACTTTCAGAGCCATGTAGTTAGTTGTTCCATTTAGTGTTTCAATGCGTTCTGTTCGCGATTATTTGTACTGATTATTTAGGATTGGGCAGACCTCCAAACTACGATTTTAGTTGGTTGAAAGATTGAAGTTTGTCACACGCCTGTATCATCCGGTTTCAATGCTGGCTGGAAATGATTTGCATAAACCAATGACAATGGGTGACGCAGGTTCAAAGTGGAGAAAATCTACCATAAGATAGGAATGAGCAGAAGTTTAGAATATCACGTAGGTATTGGGGGGAGGGGGGGAACTGAGGCTGGGCATGTCATGCTAAACTTTCTGGGAACGTGACGCGATTAAACCATTTAATACATTATAAATTAAAGTTACTTTTCGTGTCTGCCTGGCCGCGTTGTTCTTCCAAAATACGCAATGGGTTTCCACAATCATTTAGAGAATGTTGTTTATGAGAATAAAATATTTATTTATTTTTGAACATAAATAATTACGAAATAATGTTTTGATATGTGTTCTACCATTTTTTTAAGACCTATATTTGCATCATACCTACCACCTTTATCTTTATTGGTACTATACCAGGGTGCAAGAAAATAATAAGATGACACGAAGTCGGGCAAGACAACTTCATAAAACCACACACCCAACCTCTTCGGGTTCGTCGCTCAGCTCCGCCTCGATGTGATGTTACCTTATTTTTCCCATATGAAGCAGGAGCGCTAGTAGTTATTAAATCAAAATAGTTCTGGCATAGTTGTCCAGTTAATTGTCCATCTTTCTAACGTATAGTTTTTAAATTCATGTCGCGCATTTGTTCTTGCGAATAGACTCTCAGAGAATGATTTTTTGGGAAAATAAAGTAACCAATGAGGTCCTGGGTTCCCGGGTCGGGCAAAGTGTTATTGAGTTTTTCCGTCTGTAATTTCTCAGTAGCAGCCCGGAGTTTGATGATTGACGAGATTCGTGCCCAGTTAATGGCAATAGGCTCGCTCCCTATTACATGGGACTCTAAAATATTGGCGAAATGTGGGTCTTTGGTCGGTACAGCTCTGCCCAACCCTTTGGGAAATATAGGAACAGGTAGGCGTTTTTTTTTTTCTAGCCTGAACTGTCCCACTCCTGGGCAAAGGCCTCCGTCCACTCCTTCCATCTTTCGCGAGCCCGCGCATTCTCCTTTCAGTTTGGATGGAACCTATTCAGCTCGTCCCGCCATCTCCTACGTGGTCTGCCCCGACCCCGCCTCACTGTGTCAGGGCACCAATTCTGCGCTATTTGGGCCCACAGTTTGTCCGGCATGCGGCAGACATGTCCTGCCCAATCCCATTTAAGTTGAGCAGCCTTTTGAGCCACGTCAGCTCTTTGTTTTGGAGCGCGTTATAACCATCACCATTGTCATCTTGTAAAGTGATGGCCGCGCTACTGCGCGCGGAACTAGCTAGATGGCCGCGCCTTAGGTATGTGAGCGGTGGGACGGAGGGGCGGAGGCGCTTTGTCATTACTCAGTACGTGCGTTGCGAACAATAGACAACCCCGCCGCCCTCACTCCCGTCCTCACCCAAGGCGCGGCCAATCAGTTCCGCGCGGACTATAATCAAAGCGTGATAGGTATCGTATCATTTTAACTGTCCTGAAAATATATCTTTTAAATATTAACACCTGCCAATATTTGAGAAACTAGGAGTAGGCAGGTTTCTTGAAATTGTATAGGTAATGAATATATTGCTGTTTGTTGTTAGTTTCGAACTTGAATTAGAAACACCGACGCCTACATTATTCAAAGGTAGGCTATTTATTCTACTTTCCCTTGTTACTTGTTTGTTCTACTTGTTTATTTTACATAAGTTTTGATGAATGGAGTATTCAAATGTTTTGTAGGGATTTAATAAGGGGCGTAGTAATAAGGTTTTGAATAAGTTTATGTAATATCAAGACCTAAATTGTCGTAGTAACAATTTTTACTGTTACTGTTAGTCTGCATCATCCCACTGCTAGGCAAAGACCTCTCCCCGTGACTTCCAGCTCTTTCGATCCAGGGCTAAAGTGGACCACTGATCGTGGTCACACTTTTTACTTATAATAAACTCTTGCGATCACTAGCCCGTGAATGTTTGGGTGAAATACAAAAACGGTCATTTAACAACAAAAATGTACAGAACGCCAACTATAAAAAATCACGAAAATTTGATGCACGCACTAAGTACACAATTCTGCGCTTGTAGAATTCACAAAAGAATTTGCTGTTGAAAGTTTCCGACCTAAACTTATCAAACAACTTCTTTTTTACGATGCGATTTCAGTATGTCTTGCTTCAAAAGAGGAGCGCCGTCAACATAACCTCACTCACTGCACTCATGTTTCGAAAATTTTATAAGAGGATTTAGACATAAATCAACAAGACAATAATCGCATAAGAAATTTAGTATAGTTAAAGTAAACGCGACCTTATTAAAAATGTAACATTGCAAAATCATAATAGTACATGGTTGCAAAAATGTCTTACGATGATGCAAAGAGGTAGCGTTATTTCTGTCAATTAGAATATAACCATAATTTATAGTAGATAAATTATTTACTATTGGTTTAGGAATTTTAGATACGTAATATACTTATGTATAAGCACTTGAGTGAGATACCTGAGATACAGGTTTATTCCTAGTTCCAGGCATAATCCAATTATTATTACCTACATCTAGTATAAGGCCCAATTTTGTAAATATTTATGTAAAGCAATTATTTCAATAAACAATTTCAATTATGTAGTTACATTCTTAACTTAGCCTTATTGAGCAAGAATGTTGTGTTGTTTCGATGATGCCACTAATTTATTGCTTTAATTTTATAGTATGCATTAGGCAAGGAACTTGTATCGTGTAAATGGAGCCTAGACAAAACGAACTAACTTTCAGTTATAGTATATTTATAAGTGTATAATAAAGTCATTCATTAGGACAATTCTTATTGACAAGGGTCATGAACATTGGACAAGCCAATATAGTACAAATTTTATTTACATCAAGACAAACATTTGTAAAGAGTTTTGAAGTATGAAATATCGTCAATCTCAAGTCCACCCAATCGGGAAAGTGTTAGAATTATCTTCAAGTTTCTAAACGCAAACTAAAACGTACCTTGTAACAGGACATCTGAAGGCCCGTTTAGCGGGATTGTCGGAACATAAAGGGCTAAGGAAGGAACACGGGTGGGTATTAGTCAGTAAGAGTCTGACACTTCCTTCCGCTCCATCCAGAGCGGGAGGGGTCATTAAATTTGATGATTCCCAAACGCAAAAAAAAGGCTAATTCCCGTAATTAAAAATGTTAAAAAACTAGTCGCAATCTCATCTCAGCGACAATCAATGTCAAAAACTTGTCAAAAATGTAGGGATTTTAGAGGTATTTTTTCATAGATCACACTGAGATCAGACCGTGAACGATCTAAAAATTACGAGAATTCCCCCTCTGTCTTTTGACTTTTACAAACGTTTTGGTTCCTATCCTGTACGAATGTGTTTTGTCTTTTCACTAATAAATCCCATTAAAACTCTATTAAAATTTTTGTTTCTGCCGAAATATCCAACCGAATGTCCCATTTTGTAACAAAAATGCTAGCTTCTACAATTACAATTTTGCTCCCTCAATATAAAGCAAAACTAAACAGTTCTCATAATAATTACACTGAGAATGCCATCTCGCAGTGCTGGAACAAATAAATTATGAAAATGAAATGCCATTGCACTGGAAAACAAAGACGTTAGCCTGAAGCGATGTCGCCGGCCTATGCAAACTAGAAAAGTCATTTGACTCGAACTCATTATAAGTACTCAATTGTCTGTCAGAAGTCGCAAGTTAAAATAATTATTTACTGTTGTTTTTAATTGACCGTGTTTATTACTCAAGAAAGTTTTATTCGGGAAGTTTTCTAATTGTTATTTTGTTACTTTATTTAATTCTGAACTTAGAGTTAAAAATCTTAAAATTTTACTTATGCTTAAGGGTCATATCGTATCTTAAATTGATTATCCATAGGTACCTAGTTACCTACTACGCTTTGGAATGGGTAACTAGCTTGACCTTTCTGACTGAGCGCCTTTAACAATTCAAAAGTGCCTGTTATTTTTTATAAAAGTTAGCTATTTGCAACTCTACCTTGACTATTCAAGTCTGAAAGTGCGCGCACTGTCATACAAACCCGTAGACTTGATATGAGAGATAAATTAGTTGCTGATACAAAAGTTGCTCATAGGCTTCCTTATCCTATTTTTGAAGCAAGAAAACTAAACTGTACTGCATACAAAATCTACCAAAAATAAAAAATAAATCCTATGGCCATATTCCCGCGCCTTCCAATATTTAATTTTAACGTTATTTTTTACTACACGACTAAGCTTCGTAGCCGCCATCTTGAATTCGATTCAGTGATTTCATTTACAGACGCTGAGATCAGTGAAAGAGGCAATACTACTATTTCTATGTATCAAACATCTATCTATGTATCAACAGTGTGGTTCTTTCCTCAAAAGACCACCTCAGACATCGATCTACATGGTCTTCATATAACCTGACCAAGATTATGTCTGGACTTTAAAAGAGACTGTGACCTCTGAGTTTGTTTCGGCCTTTCTTCTCAGAGTAGTCAGATAGGAAACGCAGACTTCATCTAGTTTTAAAAAAAAACATGATTGACGTGTAAAAGTGTTTGTACAAACCTACTTACAAAAAATAAAATCATTTCATCATTTCATTTCAAATCATTTCATTTCATTTCATCAGTTATTAATTTTATTGGGAGGCTTAGAAAGGTTTTGAGGCTACGCAGCGTTTTTGTATTTGTAAATTAGATTTATCTAAAGTCGATTTTCGTCTCTATCGCAGTCCCAGAGGACTGCGATGCTCTTCTTAACTACGCAATGGATTTTGACGTGGTTTTTACTTCGAAATCATCATTTAAAGAATTTATTCCGAAAGGTTGTCAAATTTTTTGAAACATAAATATCTCAATGTTTTGTCAAGTTATAAAAACCGTGCAAAGCTGGGGCGGATCGCTGTTAGGTATATATATATTTTTTTTTAAAGTCGTTTTTGTCATCTTTAGAATAATTACGTGTTGTAACAAGCTCTTCTTCACTTTGCACAATCTATGAAATTTTTACATTTCTGTCACGTTTGAGCTTTGAACAGTTTCCTTGAACCTGCCAGACAGTGCAACAGGGCCAATATACACGCTCAACAGAGCAACGACTTGGAGGTAGAACTTACGTGTGTACTCACCCTAATTGGCTTTTACAAGTTAAGTTCGAGATGCGAGACTAGACTAGCTTAGATATTTAAACTTAACTCGCTGTGGGGTTAAACGTATCGAGTTGTAACATAGTTTTAATGATTTTAACTGAAACCATGTGTGGCGACTGGCTGACAGAGGCTGCCATTCCTGCTACTGCTTCGAAAACTGACTAAAGTGCCTAACATTTTCACCACTCGCTGCATGAATAGGCAGTAGGGACCTGTGACTTATTAACACCATCTGATGCTGGACGTGCATCAATCCGTGTTTCTCATGACACTTCATGAGAAACAAGAAAAACACTATACTACTTACCAACTACCTACTTAAGAGGAAATGCGGTTGGAGAGACTTTTGAGAAAGCCTAAGTAAAAAGTCATTATTCGAGGTTTGGCTCTCGCCTATTTCCTCCTCCAATATTGGACCAATTTAAAACATATTTCTTAAACTAAATGAGAAGGATATACGACTATGTCCCTATGTTTTCTTTTCTCAATAGTAGTTGTCAAATTTGTACACTAGGCCTATGCTAACAGCGGTTTGAATCGGCAATTTTGAACTTTTTTTTAGGGTTCTAGTGCATATAAGAATAATGTATCATCAAAAAGGAAAACATCTATGTTAAAAATCATTGCTTTATGGTCATTAACCAGAAAGACAACAGGCGAGAGCGTTTCTATGGAGAAAAGTCCACACGCATTTCTTCTTATTAGTGATATGGCTCAGAACGTTTGGTTATTCGTTTATGCTTTTAAGGGGAATGTAAAAGCGGTTTATTTATTATTCTCAACTTATCTCAACTTACTGTAATAGGTATCGAATAGAGACTTTTAACTTTAGGAGGCCAAAACTCCTAATTTTAATAAAAATATCGGTACATAACTAAATTTCTAAATTTTAAAATCCAAAAAATCTTGCACTCACTTAACAAAAAAAAAAGTAAAATAATTCAAACACAAATAAGATCTTCAAGAGAAAAACTTTTTCAATGATTAGAAACAAAGAGATCTCACAAATCCCGTTTAAAAGAAAGTTTCGGATCATTCCTTTGCCTGCTGTGAAACTTAAAGAAAGTGTCGGATTATTCCTTTGTCTGCTGTGAAACTTGGTTGCAATTAAACTTGAACCAATAGATGGTATCGGCGATGCAAATGTCTGAAGTTGTGCTTCTCTGAGCCTGCAATTTGTTTAAATTCAGTTCCTTTGTGAGAAGACCGATAAAACTTTACTCTGTGATTGGTTTGTGCTGTCTGTTGCTTAGTGGTACAAACTGTGATTGAAAACTTGGGTTTGATGCAGATAGTCGTAGTGAAAGATGTCTTGTTTGATGTGCAGTTCTAATGAACTTGACTTGGGTTTGACTTAAAGATGGTCCTATGTTGAAAGTTCTAAATCTGCGCAGATTTAGAACTTTCAAACCAACCACCACAACCAATTAGTAACCTGTTATTTAATGAATTCACAGGTTACTGGTTTTGGACACGATCCTGTCGAAAGGTTGTAGGATCGGCCGGTCGATTCTGTAAAAATCTCACAATGGAAACACCCCACCCACCTAAACCTCACCACCTACCCCACTCACTCACTCACCCCACCTCACTTTAAAGTGAGCTGACATTCCACCTGATGCTAGCGATTGTCACTATTGACAGGTCACTTCACCTAATTTTTTACGGTGAGATCCTTACAGAATAACACCGCTGTACGTTATCTATATACGTACAGACGACAGCACATCAAGCTACTACAATGTGTCAAAATTCTTTAATAGATTTTCAACTTTATCGCTAAAGTAAAAGGTTCAAAGTTGATTGGGAAAATTTGTCAGTTTCAGGTAGCTTGATGTATAAATTAAAGTCGCTGTTCGTGTAGCGTTGTTATTGGAAACAACGCAATGGATTTTGATGCGGTTTTCACCATCATTTTTATATAATTTATTTCGGAAGCTTCATTGTATAATACATTAATATTAATGATAAATGTTATAAAGAACTCCTGATGTTTAGTGAATACGCAAAAACAGTACGAAGCAGGGGCGGGTCGCTAGTACCTACCCTAAATAAATATCCCCAAAGTATTTTATGCAAAATTTAAGCAAATAAGGATCTAAATGGCAGTAAAATTTTCAGTGCCATTCCATCCAATATTTAGAAATCTTCTGGTGTTCATAATCTTTATACAAAAAACCATTTTCTGTATTTCTTTTCAGGCGGACATAGCACATTCGGCCAAAGGCTACGAGTCAGAGGATGAGAACGCGGGGAGAAAGTGGCAGAGGGCCAGCGACGAACGGCCAGCCAGTAAGACTACCATGTACTCTAAGCAG
Organism: Oligia latruncula; assembly: GCA_948474745.1. Taxonomy (NCBI): domain Eukaryota; kingdom Metazoa; phylum Arthropoda; class Insecta; order Lepidoptera; family Noctuidae; genus Oligia; species Oligia latruncula. The sequence continues at coordinate 11,411,257 of OX419702.1, read as the reverse complement.
GTGAGCAGTTTCAAGTGATTATACAACTAGAGCAGTTGTGGCCCAGAGCCGTATCGGTCCCGACTTACTAGTTGTAGACCGTGAGTTCGTATCCAGGCAGGCCCTTTACTTTGTGTATTTTAATTTCATCATCACTGCTTTCAAAACGGTGAAGGAAAACATCGTGAGGAAACCGGCATGTCCTAGAACCAAAAAAAATCGAAGACATGTGACATCCATCAACCCACACTAGACCCGCGTGGTGGATTATGATCCACTCCTTCTCGCAGAGAGGAGGCCTGTGTTCCAGCAGTGGGAACATTATAGGCTGATTATGTAATTATGTATACACCTTTTTTTTGTTGTCGGGGGGAAACCTTCAAAAGGCACCCGACCTCCGGGAGGTCGGGGAGTGTGGGATTTTTACCTCACTAAAACCACCCTGGTAATCACCATCAGCACATAGGGGTGGTCCCGGTTCCTCTTAAAAGACCAATTCCGGAACCCCCCCGTGCAACGCCTGTAAGGCACATCACTAGATTATGTATACACGTACTGACCGATGACCCAGTGAAGGTCCCGGGGATCCGCTGGACTCGAGAAGCATAGTATCGGTCGATGTGAAGACGCTTGGGTGAGGCTTTTATTAGCCCAGCAGTGGACATCTTACGGCTGTAATGATGATGATGATACATCTTATTACCTGATTTCGATAAGAAGTTCGTGATAAGAATTAACCGTAGGAGTACGGTTACGTGAGATAATTTCCGATCTCCACGCAGGCAAAGCTGCGGGCAAAACCTAGTTGTACATTATAGAATATCAATCGCTCTTACTTTAATGCTACAAATTCAAAGTTTAGTTCAAATAAGATTATAGGTACAGCAACAAAATAAATGGTACAATTATTTGTTCAAAACCATAAATCGATTGCGAATCACTAATTCATTTTGATTAAAAACTAAAAGCTGAAAAGCTAACAGTCTGCCCAGAAATTAATTGGCTTTCCAATAGAACAGAGAATAAATTGAATGTTTTCTTGAAATTAATTTGAGTTTAAAATACAAAGGCTACTGAATTGAGTGCTATTATTACAAGACTTTCTTTATTACCCTAAAGGCTTTAGACATACATCGCTAAACTAAGCGTTTTATGCTGAAAACTTGAAACTACGGGCATTCCCTTATTAACCAATAATCATTTTGGAATCAAGCATTTACTGCACTCGGATTAAAATGAGCCTCCTCAGTTACCAACTAGAACCTGAGGGCCAAGACTATGAGCCTCCTCAGTTACCAACTAGAACCTGAGGGCCAAGACTATGAGCCTCCTCAGTTACCAACTAGAACCTGAGGGCCAAGACTACTAATTCACTAAGGTTGCGGTTGCAATGGTAGATACCATTGCATTTTGAATGTTTTTTTTATATACACATTGACATTGATGATTTTTTTTTATAAACAATGGTTTTTGCTTACTTTGTAAAGTATTATATAATTTTTTCATTTTATAAGAGAATGTATCGAAAAGAAATTAGTGACAATTCGATAAAAGGACACAGATGGAGGCAGATATTTTAACGAAGGCGCTGCCACAACCAAGGTTGTTAAAGTTATTAAAGATCATCGAGAGAGATCATCTTCGTGAGGGGGAGTGATATGGATAATATTGTCTGTGATTTATATTAAAAATAAGTGTACTTCTACTTCTTGTACCTACATTGTCATATTAGAAAGATGTCATAGGAAATGAAAATTATATTCTTTCTAGCTAATGTTGAAATTATTTATTTAAAAGGCTGCTTCCAATATAATAAGTTTTCATGGTGATATTTTTACAGAATAGCACCGCAGCCCATTTTCAATGGTTTCGATCTCGTTTTTTTATACATTTCAATTAAACTACAGAAAAGGTAGTATTAAAAAACTTGGAAGTTTTTCCATACGTCCATGCAGTTTCAATACCATTAGTGACGTTAGTGTTCAGTGGGAATTTATATGTTTGTCAGTGTGCTTAGTAGAACAAAAAGCAGCATTTAAGGACATCAAACACTTCTTTACAAATGTGGAAAAGTTGCCATCGAGTGAGGGTAGTATTTTTAAGGACATAAGTAAGAATTTGTCGTTTCGTATGACACCAAAAGCCCTTTATCTCTGCACTCTTTGCAGAGATATAGGGCTAGCTAATGTTGAAATTATTTACTAATTATTTTCACGGTGAGATTTTTACAGAATTGCACCGCAGCCCATTTTCAATGGTTGCAATCTCATTTTTTTATACATTTCAATGAAACTACAGAAAAGGTAGTATTAAAAAAACTTGGAAGTTTTTCCATACGTCCATGCAGTTTCAATACCATTAGTGACGTTAGTGTTCAGTGAGAATTTATATGTTTGTCAGTGTGCTTAGAAGAACAAAAAGCAGCATTTAAGGACTTCAAACACTTCTTTACAAATGTGGAAAAGTTGCCATCGAGTGAGGGTAGAAAAGGTAGTATTAAAAAACTTGAAGTTTTTCCATACGTCCATGCAGTTTAAATACCATTAGTGACGTTAGTGTTCAGTGAGAATTTATATGTTTGTCAGTGTACTTAGAAGAACAAAAAGCAGCATTTAAGGACTTCAAACACTTCTTTACAAATGTGGAAAAGTTGCCATCGAGTGAGGTCAGTGTTTTTAAGGTCATAAGTAAGAATTTGTCGTTTCGTATGACACCAAAAGCCCTATATCTATCTGCAAAGAGACACTTCATTTATTTTTTGCTGATGAAAACCTGCAAGATAATGAATGTTTGTCAGTGTGTTTAGAAGAACAAAAAGCAGCATTTAAGGACTTCAAACACTTATTTACAAATGTGGAAAAGTTGCCGTCGAGTGAGGGTAGTGTTTTTAAGGTCATAAGTAAGAATTTGTCGTTTCGTATGACATCAAAAGCCCTATATCTATCTGCAAAGAGATACTTCATTTATTTTTTTGCTGATGAAAACCTGCAAGATAATGAAGGTTCCAACAGCGCTGAATCTGTAAACGTTGAGGACGATATAAATTCTAGTAGCGATAGCATTACTAATAACGTTGACGTGGAGTCTTTTAATGTAAACCGTGATTCGTGGCACAACGTGAAGCCTATACTGGTAACTGGCAAAAGAAATGATATCAATAAATGTGCTAGAAAAAAAATTAATCGTAGATATTTTTACAAGACGAAGATGGCGGGACGAGCTTGACTCCTACCGTAAGGACTGGCTGGCACTAGCAAAAGACAGCATTGTGTGGAAAAGGGAGAGGCAGGCCTTTGCCCTGCAGTGGGACAGTTCAGACTAGTTAGATTAGATTATATATTTTTACTGCAACTCTTTCCAAAGTTTGTTTTGACTGTGAAATGGAAAAGTTTCGATTATTCCTTTAAATATATTAATGATATCAGATGGTAGTGTGGCCTCATTAAATGAATCATCTATGTTGGTAAGCGAAGTCTCTGATTGCAAAAAAACAAAATGTACTGGAAAAGTATGCACAGAATATTTAATTTCCAAAAATTTAATATTTTTTGAATTAGATTTGACGATGCGTCTATGCGACATTCCAGAGGATTACTACTATACTCTGCGACAAAATATTTGAAATAGCAGCTGTAGTTGAATTTATTCCAAATTCCGGAGGTGTTGGTCATTAAAAAACTAACTGTCTACGGCGTAAATCTGAATGGGAGTGCTACGACGATATTATGGCCCGTAAGGCTGTTCCAGTTAAGAACAACATTGTAGTTCCCATCTGCTGATATAGACGCTGGAGAGCATAGTTTGGAAAGTGATCCGATGTAGATCTACTAGCGTCCGAAGCCTGGCTGCGTTTCGGTGACCTCTTTGGAGAAACTGAAGGTTTTGTTTTTGCAATTATGGACGAAGTTATGATGACGAACAATTACCGGAGATTAATTATTGAAAGACGGCACGGTTGACATCTGTCGGGCATGCCACCGGCTGGGGGAATCAATCAGGCATATCATCTCCGGGTGTTCTCGTCTAGCTAACGGAGAGTACTTGCATAGACACAACCTTGTAGCGAGGATAATCCAACAGCAGCTTGCTTTGAAATACAGCCTTGTGGAATCGGAGGTGCCGTACTACAGGTATGTGCCCGACCCTGTTCTCGAAAATGGTAAATGGTAATATCACATTGTATTGGGATCGATCCATCATCACTGACAGGACTATTGTTGCCAATAGCCTGATATAGTGGTGGTGGATCGATCAGAGCGGCGTGCAATGATTGTTGACATAACCGTCCCGCATGATGAGAACTTCGTGAAAGCCGAGAAAGATAAACAGATCAAGTATATTGACTTGGCTCGCCAGGTTGTCGACATGTGGGATGTGGACTCGGTAAGCATTGTGCCGATAGTCATGACAGCCAATGGGTTAATAGCCAAGAACCTCGACCAACACCTAAGGATAGGCTCTCGTTGGGCAGCTGGAATAAGGGCTTGATTTAGAAAGCGGTACTTCTGGACACGACCCGCATTGTTAGGAGGTTCCTCTCTCTGGAGCCCTGACCGCCGGTAGGTTGGACCCTGTTCCCCATACCGGTGGCTACTATTTTTTATATTTTTAAATATTAATATTATTTCCTTATATTTAAAAATATAATTTATATGTATATAATGAAATAAAGGAAATAATAATTCATAATAAGCGCAATGACTGGCAATGCTGCCAGTCTTCTGGGCAAGTTTCTGGATGACAGCGATGCGGACGAGTACTTCGACGCCCAAGTGTCCTTTTTTTTTGTATTTATTTGTACAGTAAGTTAGTTAATCATTTATTTTAGTTACGTCATTTTCTCTAAATAACCTTTAATTAAAACTATTTAAATTCGTCTATTAATGTAGACTTTAAAGAAAAGTAATGCAGTGATTAAACATTATCTATCTTATCTTATTTATGTTTTTAATTTAATTGTAAGTCAGATTGTCTACAAAAACTTTTGCTGACACAAAATAATCAGGCGCTTACTATGAAAAATTGTGACCGTTTCGACTGCTCGGCCATAGTGTCGTAGAAGAAAAACGACTACGTCAACATTACGAAGGAATTTGTAAAACACTAACAATGAAACTCGCAAATTCGTAGATCCAATATTCAGAAAGTTGTAAAGGTTTAACCATGACCGCGCGGTCGAAACGTGGAGGGCCGCGCTGTCGAAACGTGGAGAACCGCGCGGCCACGCAGATCTCTTAAACGGAGCTTAGTAGAGGCCTCATTCTTTTTGCTAACCACTGATACGATTTCGAAGAAAATGTAGACAGCATGAATGAAGTCCTAATGTTTGAACTTCACGACCTACAGACCTTAAATGCTATGGCCGCGCGGTCGAAACATGGAGAACCGCGCCGCCACGCAGTTCTCTTAAACTGAGCTTAATAGAGGTCCCATTCTTTTTGCTAATCACTGACACGATTTCAAAGAATATGTAGACAGTATGGATGAAGTCCTAATGTTTGAACTTCACGACCTGCAGAACTTAAAACCTATAATGCAAGTCAGAAGAAGGGTGACCAAGATGTATGGTGCGTCAATCGGACATTTTCAATTTTATTAAGATAGATAGGTAAGTACCTTGAAGAAAGAGAGAAAAAAGCTACATACGATTTAGTTAAAAAGTGATTTTTGCAAAAAGTGGGCATTGGACCATGCAGATGGCTCTGATGTCAATAAAATGATGATAATAGCTGTTGATGATAATAGTTGATGTAAATAGTTTATTATTTCAATTAAGAAAAAAAATCTTTGTTTTGTCAATTCTTTGCGACCGACCGAGCGACCTTGTGAAAAAGCTTTAAATATTATTGTACTCTGTAATGTGCAAGCAATTCTCAATTCTATAGTGAACCTGAAATCGCGAAAAATATAAAATCTGTTGTTCCCTACATTTTGACGAGTTATGGCGAATATACCTAAGTGTAGAAATGTTGATGATGATGAAATGTAGGGAACAGCTTCATCCTCGTCTGTAGTGAGTTACCTACTTCAAAACATTGAAGCATTTTTTATTTGAAACTCGTTTATACAAATACAACATTGATGAGTTTTTTAAAATTCATTACCGTTTTTTACAAAGAGAAACAAAAGTTAATTTCAACAGTCTTGATGATATTGCACACAACATTAATTATTGTAAAGGGCGAAAACGAAGATCAAAGCGAGTCAAAACAAGCAGAATCAAAAAAAAAAAAAAGAATGCTGAGGTAACCTTTACTTCTGACTCTATATTTGCAGAGGAGTCGTACACCGAAAATTGGAAGGGTGAGGGATATGAAGCTCAAAAAATAACATCATCTTCAATCTTATTTTTGAAAAATGGAAATATAGTCCATTAAAAAAAATGTTTTAAATACTTGTGCGTTTGATTCCGTGTTTTTTATGTTGGCATATGGATACCAAACAAACATTTATATTCGCGAACTCTTCAACACTTGCAAAAATAATTTAATCCTTGATTTTATTCATATTTTAGCCTAAAATCAAAATGAAAACGAAGCATACAAACTAAGAGAAGAAATAATTTCGCACTTTTACGAGAAAAAAAACAATTATTACGAATGCAATAGTAATATAGGCTTTTGTTTGAGCATATTCTTATTGATTTCTTGTATAGTGTTAAACGAACCAAAGAATGTATTACGTCTTTATGTGGCGATTATGGAAATAATTTATGTAGTGTGGGATACTACTACCCGGCCCAGGAGCCCGGGGACGCGGTCACTGAAAGGAGGCTGCCGCAGGCGGCAGGCCAGGCTCTCTGGTACAGTTTCTATAATTATGTTTGTAATTTATATGGTGTATATAATAAAGAGTATTCTATTCTATTCTATTCTGGTCTTTGTTTGACGGTCTATGGTTTTTGACAGCGTTGCGTGCAGAAGCGCTGTCCGTCATCCGTCAGCCGTTCGGTGTAATCTGGTTTCTCAATAATCTCTTGTTGATTTCTTTAATTTAATTTGTGATGATTTTGTTCCTCTCATTGTAATTTTGCTATGGTTGATAATTATTTTTATAATTCATGTGATTAGTTTTTACGATATCAAATAATTCTTCTATTTAATTGTGATTTCACTTCTGTCCTAACAGTAGATTAATTGTTTTTATTCCTCAATTTAGACATTATTAACATGTTTGGAATCAAAAGCCACTAAAACAAGCGACTTAGTTTCTCTCTAGGTTTGAGAGCTAAAAGCATACAATGGGAGAATTGGTGCGTTTCACTGGAGATCTCGAACGATCACTGTGAATGCATAAGCATCACATGTCCTAGAACCAAAAATTCGAAGATATGTGACATCCACCAACCCGCACTGAGCCCGCGTGGTGGATTACGGCCCCTCTCATAGAGAGTAGGCCTGTGTCTCAGCAGTGGTAACATTACAGGCTGACTAGACTCTGCTATGATTATGAATACAAGTGATCAAAACTACCGATTAATCGGATAGGTACTAATAGCTTGATTAATCATTATCATTCTGTTTAATTAGAGACACAAGGAACGACCTGTTATCTACCTACTCATGATAAGTAGGTATTATAAGAAGTGAGTTGATAAGATTAGTAATAGTCATGACGATTTTGATACTTTAAATAGGAAGTTGCCCTTATTGAAATATCATTTATGATTGATTCATCTACTTGTAGCATTTATTACCATACAACTTTTGATAGATACATAGGTAGGCCTGTAGGAATACTAACAACAATCTTTATTTTAACTGTAATAGTGAACGCAGCTACCAAAGATATCCTAGCTCGAATAGATAGGATTGTAATTGAAGAGGAAGTAACATGCTGAGAGAGTCCGAGTGCTGCGAATGCTTGCAAACCGACGTTCCCTCGTTTTATCGTAAATCCCATTCGGCATGACACGTGCATTATCTATCACCATCATCGTAATTTTACAATGGTCGAGGTTCCTTCTAAAGTTTCTGTTTCAGGGATAGTTTAAAATCTATGAACAGTATTTTTTTGGTCAACACAACGTCATGATTATTCCTTTATTCTTTAAGGAGATAGGCAAGGGAGAGAGGGAGGGGGAGATAGCACCAGATTGTATGGTAAAGTTTCTTAGATGATAGAAGATGATTTCCTTTTCCCTTCAACTGTGTATAATCCTGACTGCGGGAGGCTTGAGAAGTTTCTAATTTAAAAACTTTGGCCAACCTGGGACAATCAACCCTGGACAACATGCTCATGCGTTCTTGACTGCAAAACCAACAAAACACCTGAGGCAGTTTCTATTGTTAGTTTATTTCTATATATGGCAGTTTTTCAGAATCACTTTGTTTTATATATAAGTACCATAGTTTTGTTACATTTGAAGTGGATGCCAACCAAACAATTTGTCTTTAGATAACAGTACTAATAAGTTTCAAAGTTATGGACAGTTGAACGTCCATTCAAATGAAGGTGAAGTAGCAAGTAGATTGAAAATCGATTTTGATGCTCAGTTAGTTCAGCTTTCGAATACAGTGCAATTTCGTATCGGGACAAATATTTGCACAGCCTACAGATATTAGTACGGAAACTCCGGCTTTCAATGGATAAACTGCGATGACAAACATACGTAAATAAAGGTAACTGGATAGAGTGGACAATGTTATAGAGGCGAGCGGAAAATAAAGAATCTCACGTGCCATTTTTAATTATTTTTTTATTAATGTCCTTTTGAATGTGTCTTTACAGAAAACAGGATTAAATCGTTGGACAACCAATATTGTTTATTAAAAAATCAAAGTAATTTGATACAGAATTAAAAAAGCTTTGATCACTTTAGATTTCCAGTGAAACACGGAAATCCTATTACGAACAAATTAAGTACCTCACTCAATATCACAAATTGATTATAAGAAGGATCTCCTGCCCACGCGTACTTCTATGTATTTGGGATGGAGATGTTTCCCACTTTGTAATGGCTAGGTGGGCGTTAAACTTTCAGTTCCCAATTTCAGTTCTAATGAACACAGATTCTATATTGTTAGATGAAAATTGAGAATTAAGCTTTAAATAAACAGAATTTTTAATTGGTAATACTTAAGACCCCTCCGTGCCTCGGAAAGCACGTTAAGCCGTTGGTCCCGGCTGGCATTCGTGGATCTTTGACAGTTGGTCATCAGAAGCCCAAAAGTCTGACAACCAGTCTAACCAAGGGGTTTTGTATTAACCAGTAATAACTGGGTTGTGGAGGTCAGATAGGCAGTCGCTCCATCTATACTAATATTATAAAGCTGCAGAGTTTGTTTGTTTGTTTGAACGCGCTAATCTCTGGAACTACTGGTCCGATTTGAATGATTCTTTTAGTGTTGGGTAGTCCATTTATCGAGGAAGGCTATAGGCTATATAACATCACGCTACGACCCTTAGGAGCCGCGCAGCGTGTGACACCGCGGGGAACAGCTAGTGTAAAATACTGGTACTGCTGCATCAGATTAGACTGGAAGCCGACCCCAACATAGTTCGGAAAAGGCTAGGTAGATGATGATAAGATAAGATATTTATTTGTAGACATTTATTTGATGAATACTTATTTCTTGTTTGATTCGTTTTTGTTTCCTTTTAGACCGGAATAACTCGTATTTAATGTAGCATCACATTTTGCCGAAATTATGCGACGCAAAGTTCGAAGTATGTACAATTGCAATGTTTTTTAAATTTCAGATGACATGCCGGTGTGTCATTACGCTAAGAAACCAATTCTATATAACCAACCGTTTATTGCAAGCAATGCCAAAGTCAAATTGGTGTAATAATAATAATGGAAAAGCATGACAGGGTGTGCTTAGGGAATAACAAAAACATTTTTACAATTGGCAATATAATTTATTTTATTTATTTATTTTTAATAGGTACGCCAGTCATTAGCAGATAAATAGTAGCTAAATACAATACATTTCTCATTTTTATTTAAACATGGCTATCATAATCCAAACTAACTGAAAGTCAAGTTTTAATACTCCTTCCTTTACTTGTGGATAAAGTATTACTTAATACACAAGTAAAGGAGTAGGTATTAAAACTTCCAACTTGGCCTGGAACTTTCATTAAGTAGGATATTTGCTTAAAATTTAGCATTCGTAAGAATGAGATCATCTATTTTTTTGCTTGCTTCAGCTGTATTTAATACACTCTACGCTTTTTCGTAATTATATTTGGAAACTTTTGCCTAGAAAACTTTATTCGGTTAGTAGATCTTTGGCGGTTGGTTTCAACATTATGATTAAGTTTTTAGAACTTCGATGCTAGATAAGAAAACGACTGTCTATTTACAAATCACACAAACGTTATTTTCATAAGCGCCATTAGCTCGCAGAATTCAAATTTATCGTAACAAGTATGATCATTATAAAATTCCAGCCGTTCTATTCTGTAAAAATATTACCCTGAAAACTTTGGTGAAGTAAGTTTGAATTGAGTTGTCAATATTGTCAATTCGTAGCATCAGCCGGAATGACCTAAGTTTCCCGGTGATATTTTTACAGAATACCACTGCAGGATTATTTTATTTATAAAATTTATTAAATTCAAAGTAAACTTACAGTATATGAACACCAAATCGCTTGGATATTATGCTAAATTAAAGATAAAGAAAATGTTGCATATTAGAAGAAGTTTAAAAAACTTGTTAACCCAAAGGCCTAAATTGTACACTCAAAAACAACAAGAGTTTTCGTTCAAATGTGAAATGTTTTCCATTTAACCTCCAACTCTAAAATAAACCAAACATTTTTCCTTACCAGTGTGTCTACTCGTCTTCACCAAATTATAAAGGAGATAGAATGGCATATCGACTTTAATAACTTATTTCTTTTCTTTTTTGCAGGAGTTCCGGGAGCAGTACTGCATCAACAACAAACAACTGGATCTGCTGGAACTGGAGAAGTCCAAGAAGGATCGATTTCTCGGATGCCTCTCACAGTACCATATCGAGAGTCCATGTTCCAGAGCCAATAGGTAAGGTTAACACCGTATTTTCGTCGTGTTTTTTAGTGACATATTGTGGCTATGTTAATATAAACTAGGTTACAAAACCACCGTGCAACTTGAAAAATAAATCTGAGACCATAAGATACAAATAACCCCACTTGCTGTTCCAAGATCAATGATACGACTTTCCAAAAGAAAAAAGTTAAGAAACAACTTCACAAAAGCAAAAAAAAAAAAACTCACGAGGCCCCATAAAAATACAATATCCTGAAATATTTTCCATGCCTGCCAAAAGAATTATTTTAATGATAAAAAATAAAAATTGTAATATTTTTTTAAAATTTTTTCGCTGCTGTGGCCCCTGTGTAAACAATCGCACATTTTTTTTTTTAGATTTTTTTTTGTCGATAAAATTAAGCTTAGTTTCCCTCATTTCAATATGTGCACATTATGAAGACTCACACTGTATAACATATGTACAGCTTTATATAAAGGTATTCCGTTATACGGGAAATATGCACATAATGGATACAGTCGTAAACAATGCGAATGCGGAACCCGGTATGCAGTCGAAATAATAGGGAGTAAGGATTCAACATAATATTATTGTTGTCATACGGATTCATAGGTGAATGGATTTTTTCATGCTAAAACTTCAACTACACACCCAATTAACTGTGTGTACTCTACTCTATCCAATTGAATTTGTAGAGAGAAAACTGCCATTATCCTTCTCAACACGGGTGAACATGTAACTGAATTTATTTATGGAAAAGTTATTTTAACAGACGTGTAAATATTACCATTTCAGCAGTTCAATATGCGTGAAAGCGATATGGGGCGGAAGTGATGTATTCGTTTATTATAATGTCGAAAACGGAAGTGTTAAACCTTGTTGTATGCGACTCGACTTAAAATTTCGTTTTGTTGATAAGAATTATCGAATCGAATTTATGTGTCTTGAGTTTCTTCGTTCAATTTACGCCCATCACACCAGTCCCGTCAGCGAGCGAATGACTGAGCTCTCGTGACACGTCAACTCCCCTCCCGCAACGCGCAGCTACCTCAGGCACCGTCTCTGTTAAGCGATAGGCCTATAGATGTCTTGTTAGGAAAATACTAAGTAGCAACCCTACTCCATCTTGACGGTCATGATTTTCAGTAGCTAATGCACAACGCTTCCGTTAAACTAGCGGCCCGCCCGAGCTTCGCACGGGTGCCATTTTTTTTTCGAATTTCCGAAATTTTATTTCATACAAACCTTGTCCTGGCAATACCGAACACAACAAAAAAGATTTATCCAATTTAGTGCAGTCGTTCGGAAGTTATGCGCGTACATACATTTTGGCGATTCATTTTTATTTATATAGATAGGATTTTCTACACTCTTAAGAAGTCTGTGGTCTCCTCTACCGTCTAAATTTTCTTAATTTAAGTCAACTTAATTTAGTTTGACATCCTTACAGTCCAATTTCATTTCCCTAATCTGCAACATCTGCAAAGGCTATGCATTTTGAAATAGGTAGTATACTTGTTCCAAAATTCATAGAAACAGAATTATGATTAGTAATATTTTGAACTTAACGCTTGAGTTTATTATCAGTATCCTCTGTGACCGCGTTCATAGTCACAGTAATCGGGAACTCAGTATGTCTATCAATAGACGTTTACATGTTAAAAAAATTGCACTATAATGAAGACAAGATTGCAAAATGTAGAAAGGACATCACCCATTTTGGTCGGCGACTTGGGATAAAAAATAAAAAGTCGCAGCCAGAATGAATTACATATTATTTCAATGAAAATAAAATGTAATTCATCATTAATATTATCATAATTAATTACAGCTTGCATTACAGCTTTGTTTGACGACAAGCTGTAATGAATTTGAGAACAAAGATGTACAACGATCTTAATTTTCGATCCGCCTCCAAATATAAAAATATATCTCCGAATCCAAATTGTTCTCGACTTTGATGCCTTAGTAATAAATTTATGTGTATTTTTAAACTTATGTAATTATTATTGATGGATATATATGGACGCCAAAAAAAAATATCCCAGAATGGGTGATGTCATTTGATCTGAAGCAAACAAGGCAAGGGAATGTTCCCTAGCGCTTTACTAGGCTTTACCCAATGAGACTGGCTTACGAATTGTCGGATTAGTTGCCGAGTATTACTGCCTGGTTTCATTTGCTTTTGGATTTTCGGAGGACTTAAAGAAGATGTACTTAGCAGTAAATATAGCTCTCGAAAAAATCTTCCAACGAAAATTAAAAATGTTGTGTTCTTATCTTATTGAAGTTTATATTGGTCAATGTTATATCATAACATGTATTTAATCGAACTTCAAATTCCCATTTTACTCTCCTAAAAATGCGAATGAACACACTAACATTACGAACTTTGAACCTTTGTGAACCACAAATAATTCTTATTTTGTTGTCCTAAAAATACTAAATAGTCAAGTAACACTGTGACCAGGTTGGGTGTAGCGCTTGCAGGCCGCTGCTGCGGCACCGCTCGCTCGCTACGCTCGCTCGGCTCGCGCGCATTTGGTCACATTTCTAATCTAACCCTAACCTGTTTAGTCGTGCCACCCTAGTTTGGCTTCTGCAACCAAATGTGTGAAATGGCCAGAAGATTTTTTTTTAGAAGAAGCATATTTGTTTTAAAAGCATTCATCGTTGGTTAATGAAATTAATGAAATTTTAAAAACTTTTCAGGTAGAAAAGTTTTTAAAATTTCATTAATTTTAAAAAGCGTAGGTACATCATTAGAAGGTCATTAAGTTTTTAAAAGATCAATTAAATATTTTCCTTGTATGTATGTGCCCAGTGTACACACAGTTACAGTTACTGCTACTTCACAATTTTTTGTGATGCAAACTACAAATATCCGTGATTTTTTAATTTTCTTCTCAAAATAATATTCTCTACTTACCTTCTGCATATATAAAATCTATGTTTCATCTTGTTTCGTCGAGTCCCATCTGAGCTGTTTAGCCGGAACCCGCCATGCATAAGATATGAGCAAACTTGACCCATTTTGTACAAGTTAATATAAATATTATTCCCCTAAGGAAAAGTTTGTATTAATAAAAATACTTTTCCCTCTGTGCCCATAAAAATAAATATCTTCGGGGATCTCGTAAGCGAGGATATCGGATATTTTATTTTTAGAATAGGTACTTGATCGTGATATTACTCGGTAATTATCATTTTAAGCGGCTATATGATTACAGTGACTTTTTATAAAAACCTAAAATCAAATAAGAATGATCTCATATTTACAGACAACACTGCAAACAAAGTAAATTTATACAGCCTTACTAATAAAGATTTACACACGATGTATACCGGAGTTATAACGCTTACTCTACCAATAAAAGATATTTGACAGTTCAGTTGTACACATCTGATAAAAATTAGGGGTTTTTATTGTATGAAAAATTACGCAACTGTTATTCATTCCTTACCGCTTGTATAGTGAGCGCGTAACTGTAGTAATCGGAGATCTGGCGGGCAATTTTACAAATTTTTAGGAACGTTCGCATCCAAATCTCAGTCTCAGTGATAGATTATTTCGATGTTTTTAATTAAATGGATCGTTTTATACTCGTATCTAAGCTAATATTATAAAAAGTAAAGTGTGTAAGTTTGGATATAGGAGGTAATCTCCGAAACGACTCATCAGATTTAAAAATTATTTCAATTATTGAAAGCTACACTATTGCTCCATCATTTCAGCCGAAAGACGTCCACTGCTGGACATAGGTTTCCCCCAAGCACCTCCACTTCGACCGGTTCTGTGCTTCTCACACACACTATTGCTCAGTGTAATAGGATATGTTTTATGGTATATTTGACTTTCACGCAGACGAAATCGCGGGCAGAAGCTAAAATAAACTTAGCAATTTTAATTAACCTCATGTTTCGTTGCAGAAGCCAAACTAGGGTAGCACGACTAAACAGGTTAGGGTTAGATTAGAAATGTGACCAAATGCGCGCGAGCCGAGCGAGCGAAGCGAACGGTGCCGCAGCAACGGCCTGCAAGCCTACACCCAAGCTGGTCACAGTTACTTGGCTATTTAGTATTTTTAGGACATTGAAATAAGAATTATTTGTGGTTCACAAAGGTTTAAAGTTCATAATGTTAGTGTTCATTCATATTTTTAGGAGAGCAAAATGGGAATTTGAAGTTCGATTAAATACATGTCATGATAGAACACTGACAAGTTTTATGCTCATTATTATATTTCACTTCATCAAATCATAGTTTTCATTTGAATTAATTATTTTATGTAAACATGGTATTTTACGCACCTTTTTGCGACCGCATGCCAAGCAATGGTATTATTTTTGTTGGTATTCGTGTCGGTTTTTGGTTCTATTATAGAAAAACTCCTTTATAAGCTTTTCAATAAACTCTGAAAAGTAAAATGCACGAATTTGATCACAAACGATGACCGTGTGGTTAATAAGTAAAGCGAAAAATCTATGTGTATGGGAAATCATCAAATGACCCCTCCCGCTCTGGCTGGAGCGGAACTGTCCCAATCTGCAGATCGTTTTCTTTTTGCCTTCAACAGGTCAGTATAATGTATTCGCCATTAATAAAGTATTTAAACACCAAATTATTATTTAAAGTGACGAATGGTTTCTATTTTTATGTCTGTAATTTATTTGGTGTACATAATAAAGAGTATTTCTATTCTATTCTATTCTATTCAACGTTGGGACATTAATTTGACATTTGAAAGGTGTTTAGTTTGACATTTGAAAGGTGTTTAGTTTGACATTTGAAAGGTTTTTAGTTTGACATTTGAAAGGTGTGTTCTTAAATTTAACGACGAACTTATAAAGTATGCTTAATTCTTTCTTTCGTTTTACTCTAAAAAAAAGGATACAATTATTTTTAAATACATTTCGAAACAATATTTTTGGCACAATTTGTATTATTTATAAAAAATTAACATTTTTTATGCTGTTTACAAGGTTTTCTAAATGTCTCTACAGCTTGGTAATCTAGTTACAAAACGTTTCCAAAGAATGTTGCCATTGACTTACCTATGCTATAATAACAAATCTAGAACTATACCATGCTTACACAATGTAAAAGTGTACAGTTGTTATGCAAGTGTTTTAAATATTTTTATTAGTAAGGCTGTACATTATTTTTATTGCTGCCGTACAAACATACAATGTGATACATTTTTCCCTTCTTATTTTCCCATTCACACCACAATGTGCAGTCAGCAAAAGAGATAAGTATGCAGGATCGTCGGATATAGTTGAAGTTTAGTAAGAAACCGATGAATGTTCTCGAATAAAATTTTATCGGGGGGCACGGCAGTGCCCCCGCCAAGTCGAGCAAAAAGCGGCACTGCCGTACCATCCTTTTCTCGAAGCAGTTCAAGCCATTTTCGACCCCCTATAACTTCGTTGTGGATAAATTTTATTAATAGAAAATAAACAGCTCATTTATCAAATTAAATTTCAGTCGACAACATCCATCGGTTTCTTACAAATTTCAACTATATCCGACGATCCTGCATACAACATCCATTGGTTTCTTACAAATTTCAACTATATCCGACGATCCTGCATACTTATCTCTTTTGTTGACTGAACATACTTAATCGAGATCAATCAAAAAGAAACCAAAACATACCAACATGTTTTTCTAACAATTAGGGTCATTACCAGAAAATAAAGATGGCGTATCTAATCGAGAATCGAGTATCGGCGTCCTAAGTTAATTTGGACGATAAATGAGCTTCTTTTAGAACAGGCAAAGGTAACAAATTGAGCATTTTATTATTCTATACCCTTGTAATCGTATTGGGCTCAAGTGGAGGTCACCGGGAACTTTTATATTTTTGCTGGCTTTTCTTTTTCTGGGTTATCTATTTTGTTAAGCTGCTTTCTGTAATAAGTTAGGTAGTGTGTTTTGTAGCTAGCTTCTTCCTCGATGGAAATCCAGAAAAACATTTCTATGAATGTGTTTTTTTTTTTTTATTTCTATATTTTTTTTAGTACCTAATAAATAATATTTTAGGTAAAACAGTTTACCTTTTTTTTTTTAAATCCCTCCGTAAAGGCACGGCCTTACAGTTACGAAATTGGGTAGATGATGTTACTATTCTCAAATAAAACTTAAACGATGAAACTTTAGAACATTTTTAAAAATGCTGCATGAAAAATGCCCTTTGGGTCTGACATCCATTGTACATTCGTTTATGTTAAATATTAAAAAAATATTTCTATATTTTTATGAACACAAACATAATATTATAAACATTATCTGTTTCACTGCACAGCACTAGTTGATAATGATAAGACGTATACATGGTGCAGAAATATTGTGTGACAACAAACACGAGAAAAAATCATATTGGTCACACTGGTGTATCTACGAGTCGACACCCGGTTGAAACATTTTTATACATTCACATAATTTTATTGAACGAACGCAGAATAAAACCTGAGATATCCGCTCAAACAAATTCATTTTTATTTTGCCTAAACTGTATCACTCATGAAAGCATTGAAGTATTTTCACTTTACCATAATTATCTTACCATAAACAATGCTTACTGTAAAGGTGATTATTTTGTTTCAGAGCATCATTTCTATCCGTGTGTGTCAGGAGGCGTGTGCCCTCAGATGAGAATCTCAACACCGATTATGCACCAATACAGAGGTATCCCAGGTAAGTCATAGTGATTATTCTAACGGTCAGCACCCATTAAGCAAGAAAATTCGAAATTAACTAAATCAAAACTGAAATAGAGTTGAAAATAGCATACGCGAACACTTAGCTACCAATGCGCACTGGATTAGCGTGTTCCCTCTCACAGAGAGAAGGCCTGTGTCCTAGCCAGTAACAGTGTTATTCTTAGGCTGATTAAGTTGAACAGGCGCCTACGCCAGGACACTATCTCTGGTACGCTATTGTCAACTCTATTTTAATAATGATTAAGTGCGAAAATTGCTCTAGCAATTTGCTGCTTTGTGGGCGCTGACCGTAACAGATTGGTAGCGGCTATGTGACATTTTCCCTCAGTACACAGTTAAAGATATTTCTGTATCCACCAGGTTCGGCCAACCAACCCCGGCACCGCCCGAGCTTTGCGCATACGACGCCGATTTGGAGTGCTCATACTTCCGCAGACGGCCGCGGTCTGTGTGCAGCCAACCTGACCCCAAACGCTACACCTGGATGCCAGAGGATGAAGACTTCACCCGGATGGAGTGGCCACAGTCAGTACTGTTATTCCTAGAACTTGAATTTTTAATTTAATTAATTTGTATAAAGAGAAATATTGCCTGAGCCAGGTTTGGAATTTTGTATTTGAATTTTACCAGAAAAAGCAAAGAAGAATGATAACCAATCTATTTTCATCATCAGGACACTAAATTAAAATAAACAACATAAGTAGTAAACCAATGATTCCCAAATAGCAAATAAGACAGAAACTACCTTTTCAATGACTCATCGAGCTTGCTCAGAGAAAATTCCAGACCTTTCATTAAATGCCGAAATTGCGTACACACTTAATTTGATAAACAGAACAATGTTACTGGTTTCAAACCAGCAAGACAATTTTCTAGCATGCAAAAACCCTTAAATATCGATCCTTCTATTTTTGGGCATAGACAATTATCAAAACAGAGCAGCCTTTTGAAATTTACATAACCACGGAGAAAAAGAATGAATCATTTGGCTTCGCTACTCTTCTCGCATAATTGATTCTGAGGTTACGACCATTAAAATTCCAATGAAAATACACAATATTTTGTCGATTCTCAAGGCGTTTTTCCAGAGAGACAATAGAACTCAACTGAATCATATTCCAGATTCAAATGAAATCACAATTTTGTTCGTTTTGTGTTGATGATGTTACAATATAAAATATTCAATGCAAAATAAATACAATATTCATTATCAATAATGAAGATATAGATACAAAGCACCTTTGTGGGTGGTGACAATCACAATAATAACAGATTCTTTCACACACACGTACACGATTGCCACAGAACACAATACATGTATCCCACATATGTCATAACACTGTCAATTATCTTCAAACGGGATAGCCTAAAACTCTAGTGCTTAGTTACAGCAACTAAGACCCTTCTAAATACTATTATCATCCTATTAAGTTTGCAAATAAATCTTGTAAAAAAATCAGAAATAATTCAACACCTTTATGTTGGGATATTTCTGATTTAAGTCCTCGTGTTCCGTAAAAAGGTTTTATTTATATTTAATTCAGAAGTTAAAGGATAAAAGTAACGAATGATTAATGTTTTGGTATCCTTTATCTGTGTTATTCAAGCTTTTACTTAGATACAAGGTTTTACTTAGATACACCTTTTCGTAAATCTAGTTTAATCAAAGAGATTTGTAAACAACGTTTAACAAGTTTTCTGTAGGACAATGGATTTTAAAGCTAGCCTCAAAAAGTTGGCGTGCCTAAAAAGGCTATTGTAATATGCCTTAGGCATTAAGTTCGTCTTTGTACAGATTTTTGTTAAAGAATAAAGTTGAATAAATAAATATCTTTCACAATTTGTACAGTGAAGATAATAGGAGGCAACATGGTGTGTCCCCTCGGATATCATTGTTTTTGTTATTTTTATACTAGTGTAATTTTCTTCTAGTCCTTCTTTTAATCTAGACTTTCTTTTACTTTTAATTTAGACGGCCATCCGAGTTACTTAGTGAAAGTTTAACCGGTTGAATGTCGTAATTAAATAAACAATTAAAAGCCATTGTGTCTCGCGTGAATCCACGTTCAAAATACGAAGGCTTAATCTAGAACTAATTTCTCAAGCCCATGTCAGTTCATCATCAAAACATGAGAAGAATTTCCTAAATGTATGAGACACGCAACAATATTATAATGTAATTCTAGGCAGGGACTAGGAAAATGGCTTCTTGCTTAATTTTTTCATTCCAGTTCTACAGTATTTTTTCGCAATTTACATAAGTAGCTCATAAGACCTTCGCTCTTCAACGTTGAAATGTTTGTATCAATTGACTTTATAAGTCCGACCTTCGTAGTACCTACTACGTGTGTTGTAAAGTAAAAGCTCCTCACTTTATCAGCACGACACGTTTCTTTACTTTATTGAAGGTATTTTTACTCCAAATACAATTTATCGAAAAATTTTGTGACTATGCGTGTGCTGACTTCTCTTTGCACGAAAAGCCTATAACATTGCGAGGTCAGTTTAAACTGGAAATACATAGCTTGATGTATCGACGTGTGTACCTGCGAAACTTTTTATAGGCATTGAAAAATATTTAGTATGTCCTGGCATTTTCATCACAAACTGCAAAATTCGATCAAGTTGCTAAAGCACCATCATGGAATCATGTATTATGCCAGGTTGTGCGTCGATGTCCTTGCCCCCTGCACCTGCCTGCTGTCTGCCTGTATAGAAACTGACGGCTCTGAAAGAGGTCCGTGACAGAAGTTATGAGCTCAACGCACTTTCGACGCTACGAATTTTATTAGTACTGTCATCTTCGATCAATAATAGTACTAGATGAATGATTAGGAACAAAAATAAGTCGCTAAAGTGGCCACGTTTGCACACAGATAAACATTTTATACTTCTTACTACGAACTATAGAAAAAAGTTTAATAATATTAACAACTTCAGACTATTATAAACCTTAACACTCTAACATAAAGTTTAATTACGATTGCAAATGATTAATATTTAAGTTTTTCTGTCATCGAAGCAATAAATCTAAAATGTCACTTGAAAATAAAAAGTAATTTTTATAATAAGTACAAAAATATTTATTCTAAAATGAAACTTAACGTCTAAGCAATAAGGTTAAAAACATTTTGTTGACAATTTCGGACTTACTCGAATTTGGAATTAGACGTAGTTCTTGGAATTACATTTCAATGCTTCAATGT
The DNA here is from genome assembly GCA_948474745.1 of Oligia latruncula. Lineage (NCBI taxonomy): Eukaryota > Metazoa > Arthropoda > Insecta > Lepidoptera > Noctuidae > Oligia > Oligia latruncula. The sequence goes on along the minus strand of OX419702.1, from coordinate 11,390,362 downwards.
TTGATAGAATAGTTGGCGCGTTGTCGCAGACATTGGCCAATAATCATTATATTTGCTAATTGATTTATATTTACTATTTAACTGTGTTACTATTTTATGAAAAACATTTAATGATAAAAACTTACCGAAAAAAAGATATTCCTTCCAAAATCTTGGTGTTACGGTGGGTATTATTTACACAACTTTTGAACGCGCACTGAGCCATTTTGACGTCTTAACATTGGCTATGATTGGACCATACTAATTTGAAATAAGAGCACAAAAGTATTCGTGCTCGTATTTTTCGGGCCGTTTTTGAAGCGCTTATCGGGCATCTAGTACTATTATTGATCGAAGACTGTCATCTAGTTGCTGCTGGCGATCCCGTACTCTATGAAAATCCCAGATTTAATAACTCGGGCAAGTTGATACAAATTCAATAAACTCCATGATTTATGTTTCAGATCGGTAATAGAAGATAACGCGGGTTGGCCCCAAAATTATAATGTGGACCAAATCGCGTCAGTCAGTCGAGGAGGCTCGTTACCTCGACCACCTTCTATAATTCCGTAAGTATCACGAATTAAATTATTTATTTTGTTCCAATTTTGCCTAGAGGCGTTAGTCATTTTGCTCAGGCAGCTAAGGCCTACAATTTTTTTTACTTACTACCTCAAACTCAAACCCAACATCATGCCACTCGACAACATGCCGCTCGTGTAATGGAACACCGTACTCAAATACACGAGCGGTACAATACAACCGTTGTATCTTGGCGAGTCCGAACTTCGCGCAGAAGGCTGCGCAATAATCTTTTTAGGAACCAGATGGTGATATGACGCGAGTGTGAGTGAGAGAACATGCGCGAAAGTTCGCAGAGGCTATACTCAGGCTCGCCTAGTTACGTCGGTCGTATTGTATGTTGTCGACGGCAGCAACAGCAGGTATTTCCATACTTGACCTAAACACAAAAACCGCAAGTTTTAGAAACAATAAAAGTATTATGATCGACTACAGTAAACAAAATCAGAAAAATATATGATATTCTTCAGGGTATATGCTAGGTAGATAGTGTGTTGAAAATATAATATTACTAATTTGATACGATAGAAAAAAATCATGAAGATACCTCTAAAAACTTTCTTTTTACAATAAAAACCATACTAACATACTGACATACACACAATCATTATGATTTTTTGTCAGATTATTCTACAAGCAACATACTAAAACACTAGTGTTTTAATTTTTTAGTCTAAATAATAGATTTTTTGTAAATAGATAATTGCTTCATGTTTTGCAATATGCAGTCCAACAAAGACCGCGCTTTAGGTCATGTAGTCGCCTTAAATAAAGGCATAGTTTCACAGCTGTACGGCACTTAGCGCCAACTTGTTAGAAATGTCCTGAACATCACGGGCTTCAATTTCAGGCAGCACAAATTCAGTTATCATGGCGCGATATTTGGTGAATCCAAATAACCCTTGAAATGCTTGGACGAGTCATAGAAAATCTTCAGAATGGACCATGTTAACAGCAGTTACGGTCAATTTTCAAAGAAATAATCTTTAAAAATAAATTTAATAAATATTTTTTTTTATAAGTATATTATTTTGCTTTTGAAAAAAGTACCTCTTAGTGAATCACCATTAGATTCACGGCATTGTCATAAGTACTATTAAAATTTTCGTCATAGTTCCCAGACTGTGATTTTAGAACTTTACACAGAGGCTCTTATAAAAGTAAAAGTTTTAATTTTAACCAAACTAACATTCGTATTCATAAATCATAAGCAAGTGTGTCTTGTGATAATAAAATAGTATTACAGTGCCTAAAGAAAATTCAAGTTTTTTTAATTAAAAGGGTACAAATGAAATCTTGAGACGGGCCCTAAGAATGTTCGATATCCCTGTAGATATTATTTTCTTAGAAAATGTTTCGCCTCAAGATATCAGCGCAATGTAATGCTCCTTTGACGACGTTGTTTTTGTTCAATTTCGTTTTTTTTTCTTTTTCTCGGTATTTTTCTTTTGTAAAGAACCTTTGACGACCTAGCCCGGTGAAGGAATTGTGATATTTTTATTAAAGAGTGTAAATAAAACATTTCTGTTTTATTCTGACTGGAATATTTTTCTTGTAACTTGCGCAACGAAATTGCGCGTCTGTACTGTAGCGACCCAGCCAAGGAAGTGGGTTCTTATTATAGAGGGTATTTTTCTTTCTAGAGTGTCTCTTGTACTGTGATTTTATAGTATCATTATGTTAAGGAAGCTCATAAAGTCTTTATTTTATGGAAAACTGGACCTAGAAGTCGCGTCAATTTAATAAGTATCCAGTGGACTAGAAATGTTTTATATCCAGTAAGACGTCTGAATAACATACATTGATTTTTATTGTATTGATAGGTAGATATACTTTTCAGAAGAACTCGTGTAAAGGTATGACGTCTCGTCTATTGAGCCCCAGCCTGTTACCATGGATCATGATTCTGACCGACGAAAAATCTCAACGCCCGCGCCCCGACGTTGAGAATTTTCGTCGGTTATTAAAAAAAAAATGCTGTTGAGTACATTTTGACGACGTAGGTATGCGTACGCACTTTTGTATGAAACATCAGTTTTTTTTTTTATATGTTCCAAATCTTTTCTACGCTAGGACGGGTCTAGTATTATGAGCTGAATTCATAGTTACAGTTTGCGCGTCGATGTCCTGGATGCCACCTTGTTTTTTCTGATCAAAATTACGATTATTCCTAGATAGGTACCTACCTACTTTTATATAATTGTGAAGACATTTAAAATTAGTAACAAAAATGAAAAAAATCATAACTGTCGACAATATAAACTCAAACTCAAAAACTCAAACTCAAAGCATTTATTTCAATTAAACCTTGAACAGGCACTTTTGAATTGTCAAAATTAAAATAGTTAGTCAGAAAGTTGAAGCTGGTTGCCCATTCCAAAACGTAGATCTCTATGGAGAAGAACGGGCAAGAAACTCCATGGACACTCTTTTAAATCAAGATATTACAAAATCCTGGGTACATTATTCTTGTCGCTTCTATATATAACATGAAACAAACCTCATGTTTCATACCTACTGATGAATCTACCCACATAACCTCAATACTTGACTTCTGAAGCATTTTATTTCTGTTTCATCCCTTTGTGATGTAACATGTCATGCGATGTAAGGTCAGTAAAAAGGTCAAGTGATGCATACCCACTACTCGGAACTCTTGAACCGATGTTTGCGGACTTTTTATGTTACAATGTTTTAGTTTTCTTGTGATATCGCAGAAAAGAGCATTGCTGACGATATATAGGTATTTGCTAGTGCGAAAAATAATATAATATCAAAGCAAATAATTCAGAATACCAGCGCTGTGACATTTTCTTTGTTTTAAATGTCGCAGCATCATGCTGAGATAGGAGCCTTTTGGCCTCGTATAGGAGTTTCTGTTTAATTTTCCTTTTGTTACTTTTTTTTTATTATCTTGGATTTTTATTTTACTGTGTTTAGTTTAGTTTGTAATCTTCCTGTACGAGTCGCAATAAATACTTTTTCTTTCTTTTCTTTTCTTTCTAATTAAGCCCCCGTTTGTAAAAAAATATCGCGACGGGATTTTATCGCGCAGTGGATTTTTATCTCTCGGTGTTGAGCCTAGCATCAAGGATCCAACAGAGAGCGTCCCAGTCCCAGCGTCAAAAAACATACTTTTGTATTTTCAGCCTTCGGAGCTAAACAGTGCATTTAAAATCCTGTGTGCGAAAAAAAAATAGCCGCGGGAAAAAATCGCCCGTACGAAAACTGAAACTGGGCTAAAACTATTAAAACTGCATATTTTTGTAATGAGTCAAATTAGTTTCACTGAACCTTTATTTGTTAGTTCCTGCCTACTTTATGGGCACAATCGTACGATTGCTACACCACTAGACACAAATTGTTTAATAAACTTTCAAAACACAAAATGCAATACCCGTTGCAATACCCGCTACAGCATTGTTTGACGTAGTTTCAATCACCATTCCGAGTTTTGGTCGGAACTAAAACTAAACTGTTCTAAAACTAAGCAACTCGGGAGCAAAAAACAAAGCGTTGTTTTAGCAAATTGTTGTTTGCTATTCCTTGATTATTTTTTGGCGTTAAGGTTTTTGACTTGAAGTTCTGCAGAAACAATTACCTATATCTATATCTCAATATCCTTAAAGAGAAGGTGGTTGGAACTAAACTGTACTAAAACTAAGCAACACCAAGTGAAAACAATAAACATTACGATGTTTTTAGCAAACTATTGTCTGCTGTTTTTTTATTATTTTTTTGGCGCAAACGAGTATTTGACTTCTGAACAAACAATTACGTATATTAGTGCCAGGAATTTGAGAAATTTTTTAAGTTAAGGAACAACAAACTGAATGTCATACATAACATAGTTCAAATTCCGTTGCAACCAAAAACTTTTACGACCTTTTTTTGTTACAAATGGTCACTCAAGAATTAACTTAGATTTCACTAACTAACTACGAGTTAACTGATTAAATGGCGATGAAAATGTAAATCATCTGAGATATATCCCTTAAAGAGAAAAGGACACACGTACTTTTATAATATAATTTTGAAATTATCCTCCTGGATTACCCAAAATAATGTAAAAGTAAAATGAATGATTGGAGGCATAACGTAATTAATTTTGCTAGATCTCTATGGAATTAATAACTAGACATTAATTATGCAGAATTTGTCGAAATAACATGAAGTTAATCAACCAATATTAAATCTAATTATCTTTGTGTGTGATGCATGCGAAATTAATGGCTTTGAATACGAAATTGAACTAATGAATATATATATTACCTTGGTTAATATCAAGGTTAATATCGAAATGAAGACGAGTGAAGTGTTACCCTAGTAATGGTAATCCATTACTAAGGTAACACATCACTCGTCTTCATTTTGACATAATTATAGCTTATGTTAATAATTTCCAAGCACATTTTGACTACCTAGAGCAATGATAATATAAGTATACACTTATAATATCATTGACATCTATGATATTATAAGTACACTTATAATATCATTGACCTAGAGTACTTTATCCACTCTTTCACATAAAATGATTGCCAGAAGCGATGTAAATAAATAAATTAAACACTGCTTTGGAAATCGAGAATTCTTACTAACTTTTCTTTCCTATCTGCATTACGATTTAACAAAAATAATGAAACAGGAAGAGGTGGCGAGACGACCTCGTCGCGTACCACAAGGGCTGGATCGAGGTGACTCTGGAAAAAGATGCCTGGAAGGATTTGGGGAGGGTTTTAGCTCAGCAGTGACACAGTGTAGGCTAAATGTAATGAAATGAAATTAAATGAATGAATGTAATGTAATGTTTTGATGTAATGCCAATAAACGCATTTTTCTTTCTTTCTTTTCTTTTCTTTAAATTAAAAAAAAAACAGCTGCAGCAACCATGACACACTACACAAACTAATGGCAATGTCTACGGATCATCTAATAAAGATTATATCCCAGAAACAGCACAACACCAGATGTCCACAACCGACTAATCGCGTCATAGATCATCGTTGTCACTTACAACATAATACAATTTCTAGAAATGGCCCATTTCCTGTAGGCTTTCAGGCTCTGGAAAACTAATGACACTCGTGTGGGTTAATATGAGGTAATTACCACAGCCGCGGTAAACCGAAACACTGTCGTGACCGTAATAGATAAGGATGGGATAAAACCCAGCGGGTTTTATAAATTGAAGGTTATACCCGGGAATGGGGGCTAAATTGGGTACTGTGGTGCTGCTGCGGTAGTTAGGTTATTAATGTTGAAAGAAGTTAGTTAATTGAAAGCTGAGGCAAAACGCGTAAAAATTGCTAAAAAATAATTAATGATTGATTCAGGGGCTCATAATAAATAAAAACAGTTTTGCTTGTTTCTGAAGATTTAATTGACAAAATGTATTTTCTCAATCTTTTCTTCTTTTGATCTATTCAAGTTATAGACACATTCACGTAGACCAAAATAAATCTAAAAGCAATATTGAAAATATCAAATTACGATTCTATCTTAGAACATTTAAGTAATAAGAATAAACTTCTAATTTTGTCAATGTCTATTAATGTCTATACATTTTATAATATTACTAACCATGTGCCAGCTGGGATTTCTTATAGGCAAAAATGATGAGCTTCCCTAAAAACTTTCAACCCCTATTTAACTCCTTTAGGAGATGAATTATCAAAAATCCTTTATTAGATAGCTATATAGATAAAACGTTTATTCAGTGCATGCAACAAAAGACACAATACAGGTATTAAAAACATCACACAATTATACAGGTATTAAAAATATCAGAAAGATGAAAGAAAAAAAAATTAACAATGATTAAAAAAAGATAAATTGACCCATAGACACCTAGATGTATATTATGAGACATCTATAAAAAAAAAAAAAATACAAATACAAAAATTTTTATTTCTTTACAATAGTTCTTTTACATTTTGTTGGTAAATGGCGCCTCCTTTTAAGCTGATAATGCCTATAACGGTCGATCACTACGGTATTTATGTTCTGTGATCACTACTGGGCGGTATGTGTCTCATGGTTGCACCAAATGGGAGTCCAGCTCAGTATATGCCAGGTATTAGTGCTCATCTTCTCTATTAGGAACACTTATACAAAATTTCAAGCTGTTAGACCCAGTCTAGGCTGTGCGTTGTGTGTCAATGAATTAATTGCTTAATTTCTTGAAGTATATATTTTTAAGGCAGATGACGAGACAACGAGATGTTTCTACCATAAGATTAATTAAAACCAATAAACGTGTCTAAACTTAAAAAAAAAACGCCGGACACCAACCACGCGAACCACGCCAATAAACATAGATCAATATTTGTATTATAGTGAATATAGTAAAGACTTTTATTTGTTCGATTATATTTATATAGTTACATAATAATGATATTTTCAGATGTCCTGCCCACTCACCTATACCGCCGCCGCCCCCGCCACCCCCTCTCACGATACCACCCCACAGGTAATAATAGTATTAGTCGTACTATTAATATCACTACATAAAATGCTATCCTTGTCTTTCTGTCTAATTATAACAATCAGTACTATTTTTGCGTAACGGACTTGATAAACCAAAATACAAACAAAAACAATAAAAAGTTGATAAAAAAATAACCGGACTGCAAAAAAAAAACTAAAGTGTTTAGAACAACACCACTTTTCAAGTAGTCTGGTGCAGTTGGTGGCGTTTTAGATAGTTCGTAGGTAATTCCAGTTTTTTCTTTGTTTAAACCTAAAAACGATGTCTTTCACATTCAAACTTCATTGTGTAACCGGAAGGTAATTACTGAACCACGGGAAAGTAGATATACCATTTGATACACACCACAGGGGAATAGATTTATATCAACTGAAACAAAGACATCAACATTATCGATACACAAAATCTATAATACTTAATATTATAGATTTTGTATAACGATAAGTTAGTTAGTTAGTTAGTTTAGTTAATGGTATATATATTATATACCATTATCTATGTATGGTATACGTAAAACGGGCTCCGCTGGTGTCCGCAACTCCACGTAAATGCGCGTATTTTGCGTAGGTACTGGTAGCTTAGGTATGGTTTATAATCCATATGAATTATCTTCGTCGTCATAAATAAAAACGTAAAAAACATCAAAAATAAAGTATTCAGACATAAAAAAACAGGAATATTAGGAAAAAAATGCTCAGTTCTGTATTACCTATTTTGTAGAAAATCTGACATAAATTAATCCAGTACTTAGGTCTCTTGATTGACATAATCATATATCGTGTTTATCCTTCTATTTTTAAAGACTCATTTTTACTATTTTGAAACATACAGAGAGAAAATATATTGAAATAAACAGAAATGTCTGCGATTTTATCAAACTATCATCCAGTATTATCGTAGTCCCAATCACGCAGGAAATTAATTTTCCTGATATGCATCTCCTAAACCTGATATACGCGTACATACTCGTAGATACATCCTTTGAGCGACATTTCTATTGAAAGCGAATGTTCGCTCAGATGCATCCAATGTATTAGAGTGTAGTCTGTTACCGAAGCTAGGTGAATATTGTAGATCTAAATCTCTCTATATTAGCTGAGATTTTACCTATCCGAAGTTCCTGTTGATAAAAAAGATTCCGGTGAATCTCAACCTCCTCCTTTTTTGAAGACGGGTAGAAAATAGAAATTCACATATCATAACCAACCTATAATGCTCCCATGGCTGGGACCCAGGCCTTCTTTCTTCGAGATGGAGTGGGTTATAAATCTACCATGCGGGCACCGTGCGGGTTGATAGATGTCACATGTCTTCAATTTTTGGTTCTAGGATATGCCGGTTTCCTCACGATGCTTTATTCACCGTTTTGAGAGTAGTGGTGATAAATTTATTTATAAAGTAAAGCTCCTGCCTGGGTTTTAACCCACGGCCTACAACATGTAGGGTAGGGCCCCCGTTACTACTGGGCCACCACTTGCTCTCCAATATACATAAATACTATGTAAATATTGCGAAAACTTTTAACGCCAACTTTTCTTATCATGCGAAATTTGATACAGCTATAGGACGATGGCTCTCTGCCTACCTTTACATATTAAACAAGTTTTCTGTTCCAAGAATACTGTGAACTTTGATAATAATATGTTTTCTTGTAAATAAAGATTTATGTCTTCTCAAAAGAACAAACAATACAAAAACTTCTGTACTTATGTTATTTAAAAAAATCATTGATTATTATTTCGTCGTCCCGAACATTTATGGAAAGAGTTGTGACAAGATCTTCCGTAGGAATCGTTGATTTAGTAATCGTCTTTCATACATTTTTCTCAATCATGCCTTTCCGCTTTCCATCTCAGAACGGCAAAATTGATATGAAAATCTACATCTACATCTCGATATTAAGAGGAAATGCGGTCGGAGATACTTTTGAAAAGGTCTAAGTAAAAAGTCATAAATCGAGGTTTGGCTCTCGCCTATTTCCTCCTCCAATATTGAACCAATTTAAAAGATATTATTATTTTTTTAAATATTTTATGAAAAACATAGGGACACAGTTGTCCCTATGTTTTTCTTTTTTCATTAATAGTTGTCAAATTTGTACACTAGGCCTCTGTTGACAGCGGTTTAAATCGGCATTTTTTTTTAGGGTTCTAGTGCTTATAAAAATAATGTATCATCAAAAAGGAAAACATAGGGACATAGAAGTAGTTAATATTTATTATTCTGTAAAAATTCATTGCTTTATGGCCATTAACCAGAAAGAAAACAGGCGAGAGCGTTTCTATGGAGAATTAGACCACCCGTATTTCCTCAGAACTACCACAAGAGTCGTTGATTCGTCAGCCATCATCTGTCACCCATTTTCTTCAATTATGCTTTTTCCTCTTCATGTTTTTCCACTTTCCATCTCAAGTCGGTAGGATCGTTACGAAAATCTACATGAATAAAATATTTAGTTTCATCTCTAGATGTTTTTCTCTTCCAGAACAAAACATGTATCTTTCGCACGCTCTCACACACTGACCACGTTTGATGATTCCGTGATGCCGGCTGCGGTCAGTGGCAACCGATTCAGGAGAGACTGCGAACGGCTCATCGATGGACGTATAGTAAAGGTACGATCAACATGCAATTGGAATTAGAGTTCAAGCAAATCAATTTTCCTAGGAAAGCCAGGAAACGACAATGCGGCCCAAAGTTGGAATAGACCGGGAAAAGTGGAATAAGCTTAAGGAAGGGAGGAATTCGTCCTGCTCAAAATAAAAAATATAAGTTTGCCTTATGACTTAGTAAAGCCAAAATACGAGAGAATAAGATAGAATACGAAAAGAAAAAGGCCCTACCTAAACTTTTTTTTTTAATTCACTATGTATTCCTCATCTTCGGAAACAGTTTTTTTTTTTTAAGAAACTTAAGTACACTAATCGTACACATGACCATATTATCAAGCTATACATTATATATATATATATTTTTGTATCTATTTGTGGAGGCTTGTCATTAGCAATTTAGTTATATATTTTTGTTACTATAATGTTATTAGTCTGTAAGCTTTCCTAAAATAAAATAAATAAATAAATAAATTAGTCTCACATCGCATTGTATAAGATTTCTGGATTCATTATCATTATCGGCTTGTACTGGAAATATCTAGCTTGGATATCGACGTGGTTTCCAATAGAATACTAAAAGACACTGACTAAAACATATTTTTCATTTACAGCCAGAACCAAAGCCCTACTCAACTTTGCCGGTGATGTTTCAACCGTTCCCGCCATACCCACAGTTCATGTCACAGGCTGCGCCAGCGCCTATCCACTATCCACCGCCGATAACACCGCACCTCTCCCACCCGCCACCCCCTCTACAAAGGCAAACGCAGTCAGAGCAACCAAAAGTAGTAGTAATAGGTAAGTGGCTTTTTACATTTATTTTGACTTTTAGTATGGTCAAACAAATATATTAAGACCTTTTTTTTTCAACGCCAGATGTCTTTACCAGTGGATTTTTTTTTTTTAAATTTTTGACTGATTTTCTATACGAAAAAAAGCGTCAATTATATTCCGCAGATAAAAAAATATGACATTGGAAAAACCAGCTCTAAATATGCATAATTGGTGAAGGTCGCAGGACTCCGCTGGATGCGAGAAGCGCAGCACCAGTAGATAATAATATGGCGACGCCTGGGGAAGATCCAAGTCCAGCAGTGGACGTCTTTCGGCTGAAATGATGATGATGATGAATGCGTAATAAACCATCTATAATAAATAGTCTTATTAATATCACCTCTGTTTTCAGATTCTTTCAAGAAAGGAGTAATGAGAACTCAAGCAACACAGACAGAAGTATGTTTAGGTAGAAAACCGTTGCCACCCAATTACTTATCTTTGAGCCCACGGACAATCAAAAGGGTAAGCTCACCATTTTATTATTCCATCATTTGAAATACCTATGAAAAATGTATGAATTTTTGCAATTATTAATGGACGTGATCTGCAGATTGTGGTAATGAAGAGGATGGAGAAATACGTACCAATATTTTAAATAATATTATCGTTTTGAATTTCAGGTTAAAATGGTGGCAGCTGGGGTACAAACAAATGGATATACTGTTGGAGTTAGAAGACTTACAAAGTCTTTCTCTGAAGTAGGAGGCGAAAGATTAGCTGGCCGTGAATCACCAAGTGATATTGCCACTACAGTGGAAAGGTAAAAAACTTATCTACTTACATCATGTTTGCATAAATCTAAATAGTTCATTTTAAACATGACCACGGACCAGAGTAAATTAAAGAATTTTTTGTTTCAACATTCGCAGTTTCATCAATAGCGATCACGAAAAACTACATAGAACCCAGTCAGAGGAACCACCACGATCCCCTCGATCTCCAACAGCTATGATGATGCCCTCATCTCCACTCCAACGAGGAGACTCCGATGATGTCACATCTTCATCAGTTAAATCTGTAGCTTCTTCATCGCAAATTGATAAATCATCAGAACTAAGCGCTTTGCAGAGACAAGCTCAAGAATACTTCCAACAAAACTTTCAATTTATTCATGAGAGTGACAGAGATGACACTATAGACGACGACATAGAAAATATTGAAAAAAGTATGGCGCTAAACCGCAGGAATTTGGAATATCTTCAACAAGAGATTGCTAAACAAACTAAAGGCGACAAATCGCTAAGGTCTATTCTCTCTAAGAGTACTAGCGATGCTTCCCAAAAGACAATTAATTCCTCGCATCCATTCTCAAAAACTTCAACATTCCAATCTGAACCTTCTACCGAAACTTCGGCCACCACAACTGATGACAGTGAAAAGAATGAAAAGGAAATTATCATAGATTTTGAGCCGAGACCTGATGAAGAAGCTATACCATTTACAACGATTCGAAGGAAAAACAGAAGAATGCTGCAGAAAACTTTGTCTGAGGGTGAAATTCTTCTAGATGTGTATGTATACATTTATAATGACATTACCACATGTTCTCGAATTTGTCATTTGACATTGACTTGTTCACATACGGCATAACTAATTTACACGTAATTTCCTTGCACTATTTACAATATTTCTGCATTTTGACGCTGATATACACGAAATAAAAGAGCGGCGCCTCCTGGCATAGGCATTTATATGCTTAAAAGGAGTCGCCACCAACTGTATACTGTACCTACAACGTGTTATAACGAAATAAAACATTTTTGTTTTTTTTTTTTGATATACCACAACAACCTTACATCTGAAAACAATAAAGCCTGTAGCTAAATTTGGTATAATTTTATTATGACTTTCTTTAAAAGTACAAATTGATTATCAAACTGACTGTAAAAATATACCGCAATAAATTGTATCACGTTATAATTAGAATGTAATCTTTCAGAAGGAAAACTGAATTACAGAGTAGTGGTGACGGTATAAAAGATGCTCCCATAGTTATGTCAACAAGTCAAGAAAATATGACCAGGGAAGACCGTGAGAGGGAAGCAATTTACACGCAGTATATTGGGCAAAACTACAGCCAAACGCCCATAAAAGATGAAGGTATCTTTGGATTTGAACCAGACGGATCTTTCAGGTAAAGAAAATGTAGTGATACTATTTACTATTTTGTACATAGATTATTTTAAACACATAGGAATTAGGCCCATTGCACATAACATCCACCGACTGGCATTTTTTCTGAGCATAGGTCTTTAAACAGCATATTCTTCTGTTTCCAACATTCAAAAGCCGTTAGTTTATGGGCTTCCGATTTGAACGCTATGCTTCTCAGCGCTCATTCATATTTCTTTCCATAGTTCTTCAGATGGGAATGCACCATATGAAGACTTTCATGAAAAATACATTAGTTACAAGCATGAACCATTTAGAAATCGAAGCGTAAGTTTTGAAGAAAAGACAGAAATAATAGTTGACAAGGACGATATTCCTGAGAGCAGGTATGCACGCATCACAATTAGCGGTAAACCGTTTGGTTAGCAAATATTAGCAAAGCATCTTGAATTGTAGCTATAGTAAAGCATCTTTCCTTTTGCCAGTTTTTTCACAAAACACCCAATTGTCATTGTTCAATTCACCCCGTCAATGATTCCTTTAAGCACATATAGTAAGAAACAATAATTAAAAAATACCCTACCACACTACACGACGTGCAATTATGAAGTTACATGCCTTGTAATTATAGTAATTTATTATTTCTTACAGTACTGCTAGATCGAGCCCAGGATCACCAGAGCCAGTTACTATTGAAGTAGATATAGAGCCAAAAGTAAAACGAGCTGTTATTTCTAACACTGTTACTACAATTCTATCACCTGTGGATAAAATATCACCATGCGCTTCGAATGAATCTTTAACAGTTGATCAAAGCAGGTATTTATTATGACTAGTGATTTCCTGCAGGGCGACTCAATAACCTACCATTATTTTAAAGCCTTCATATTTCTAGGGACCATTCGGATGGCATGTGGAATGAATCACAAACAACTGTATTGCAAATCGATTCGGGTACAGAAAATGGGACTGTGATAAGGTAAATATAGCGCCCTGGGGATCTAAAAAGGCCACTTTGGTAGAATCAAAAAAGGATAACATTATGAATCATAATATGGCGAAGACAGTACGTGCACTACGTAGGTATAATCAAAGAGATTGGTCTTGAATTTGGATTGGATTGATTGGTATTTTAGCACAGACAAAAAAAATAACTCAAAAATTCTTCACCAATGGGATTTGATACGATTAACTTATCAGTTAACTGTCCATTATGATTCATAATGTTATCCTTTTATGATTCTGCCAAAGTGGCCTTTTAGGCCCCCTGATGGGCAATTCTCATTCGTCTCGTCATTTTAAGAACGTTCACGTCTGATCTGTCTCAATCTGCAAAAAAATCCCTATATTTTAGACAAGTGTTTGACATTGATTGTCGCTGAGATGAGATTGCGACTAGATTTTGCACGTTTCTAATTACGGGAATTTGCCTTCTGATATCCTCAATATTGAGTGTTGCTAATTTGTTTTACCCAACATTTCTGATTAACAGAAGTATTTTTTTTTTACAGTTCATCAGATCTTAGTTCTTTGGCTGCTTCTCCGGGAGCATTAGCATTGCTGACCCCGACATCAAGAAGAAAACAACTTCTACTTTTGCAACATCAGCAGCGATCGTCTTTAGATACAGACGCCTTGGATGAAGAATTTGATGCGTCACAGGTAAGAGTTAAATAAAAAAAACATTGTTTACATTACTTTTCAAACCGATATAAATGATTATTTTTTTAATAGAGTCAGTCACCGACATCACCAAGAAATAAACTAGACGCATCGAGTTCTAGCTCACAGCCACGAGCGTCGTTATCTCCACCTGCAGTTGTCCCAAACATTTCACTGCCCATCACGAAACAGCCAACTATCTCAAAATCAATTTCCCCAACAGCACCTCCAAAAGTAAACCATAAAGTAAACCAACCTGCCATTGCTATTACCCACCCAAGCCTGGACTTGGCTGATGTTCCATTCAAAAGAACTCCAAGTTTCATAAATAAAAAACGAGAAAGAGCTTTGAGTCCATCTAGAAGAAGAGATTTGCAGAAAAAAACACAGCAAAAAGAACCAAATGGAACAATTCCTAATCAGATAGTGGAATCTCCAACTGAGCCACCACTAGCCAAAGCTGCAAGTAGTGAAACCAGTTTGGCAAGAACTGATTCAGGAAAAATTAATACCACTGACGTATCAGAAAGCACGACAACGACTGAAGATTATGTAACAGCAAATTCTGACAGCTCTAAAAAAAGTAATAGTAAGATTCAAAATCAAAGTAAGTATTACAAATATGGTATTAGAAGACATTCGCTAGTTTCTTATAAATCCATTTTGCTTATAGATCCAGAAAATAACAAAACACAAGACGGGTCATCTTTTGAAAGTGCTTCAAGTCTCTATTCTTCAACTCGCACAGAAAACATCGCTGAAGATTTGATCGTACCGAGTTTTTCCCCGCCATTAGAAATCAATGATGACTTTATTGTCCCAGACCTTGCATCGCCTCCATTGCCCTTGCCTGATAGGTTACCTAGAGTTTCTATCGAAAAAATTGAAGTCAAAGCCGATATCACTCCGACCATTGAACACATCAAGAGAGAAAAGACTGATATTAAATTTAAAGACGATTTACCAAAAGTTTCCAAGGTATGTTTCGCCGCTGTAAAATTAACCGACGACGGTCAAAATTACAGAAGTGGTTTTTTTTATCTGTAATTTTTTTTTTAGACTATGCGTGGCACAATTAGTGGAAAGAGTAGTTCAAGTGGAAGTTATAGTATAGGTGGATCAAATCCTAATGTTACTGAAGCTAATGACGATAAAACACCCACTGAAAAGATTGTAGAACTGCCGGAACGGAGCGAAAGTAAAGGAAAAGAAGACAAAACAACCGCAACTGTTCATGAAAAGGAACAACAAGTACCGAAAATGATGGTTATATGAACGAATTTAACACAATTTTAATTATTTTAAGACTCATTAGTTACTCATATCATTTTTATCTTTAATTACAGGGTTCTTTATCAGACGATGAACGAAGTGTCCACTATTCATCTTCCGGTTATTATGAAAGCCCCGTTGAAGATGACGATGATGGTGGTTTGACTTATAAGCATTCACAAAGATATAAATCAACAACCAGACCTAAATCTTGGTTAGCAGATGAGAAACGGAGGAAAAAGAAAGCTTTTACTTTAGAGTTTTCGAAGTCCTACGATGATTCTGTTTCTACTTCACAAGATGATTGGGGTAAAAAGACTAAAGACCCAGACAGTATAAGTCAAAAGTCTGAACGCGGTATCTTTAAACCATCCAATATTAAATCCCCCCAGGAAGAGAAAGCACCTGAAACTAGGAAGAAGAAAACTCATTTTGCAGATAAGACCAAAAGCGTTCAGTCTTCGCCAAGAGAAGCAGTAGATATAGAAAAATCGATCAAAGAAAAAATACCAAAAGAAAAAGATTCGGAACCGAAACGTCCAGCTGAAAGAGAAAGATATGTTAAAAGAACAAAATTAAAACCAAAAAGCCCAACCCAGAGTAAAATTGGTGATGGTAATAATCATGGCTACAGACCGGCTCATTATGACAGACGGGAAGCTATGGGGTCTAACATGAAATTACACCTGAATATTCCAACATCAGATGATTCTAGTGAACAGTATAGGAAAGAAGGTAACAATCAATTTTACGTGATATTTTTTTTAAGAACAACAGTTTTCAACCCTTTTCTGTATTCAGTTCTTATTAAGGTACCGACCTTAAAGAAAAGCGGAACCTTTATAACATCCTTTTTTTGTCCGTCTGTCACAGATTTTTTCTCGAGATTTATGCTATGAATTTTGACCAGCGACCATTCCACAGATTGCTAAGTGCAAACCACACTTAGCAGTCTACCTTTCGAAACCTTAATTGTCTGAGCCCGACTTGCTCTTAATCATTTTTTATACAGTTAATTTCTTATTTACAGGTACAAGTAACGGCAATATTTCACCAAGAAAACATAGGCGTTTGCGTGACAGTCCACGAAGAAAAACTGCAAATAATTCAAATAATGCTAAATCTCCTACTACAGCTAATAACCACACCGTGTACAGGTAAAATGACGTTTATTCTTTTTTTTTTTCTAAATCAAAGTAACAATACAAAATAACTAAAACGTTTTATTTTTAGGCCAAGAAGAAAAAGTGGTTCAAACGAAAGCATATCACTTCCCGGTAGTTTACCAAGAAGAAAACAATCGATTCCTACGGTCCCCCACCTAAGTTCTTTGGAAGCGGAAGACATAGAAACGACAAGAACTCTTACCAGTGCTGGGTCTAGATTGACTCCCCTTCGATACGTTAAAAGTCCTACGACGTCACCTAGGCATAATCGGAAACCAGATAAAGGTAAATATTGCAATTAATCTCTTCAAAAATAAACTATGTACTCGTATACCTAAATCCCTTGCGAGTCTTACATACTTTTTACAAATAAACACCTTATTATTTAAGACGGAAAGTTCGCAAAAGCAGCGTCAGCCGAATCTTTGCGCTCTGTATCACCAGGATCAGATTCAGTATTTTATTCAGAGCAAACGGAGCACAGCTTGGTTGGAGCTGATGGCGAATCTAAAGCACATTGCTTGCACTGTGGCAAAGAAGTCCATATCGTAACTGCGACCCATGAACATGACAGTGTAGCTTCAAGGACGTCTCATACCGATGTAAGTGAAACAAAACCTACATTTATGGAAAACAAAAATTTGTTGCTTCGTCCAATACAAAGAATATTCAGTACCTATCATAAAGCCTTTTCTTAACTATAGTTATCAACTGAATGATTAAATCAAACATTTTTTGACAGTCTGTTTTTTATTACAAGTTCAATCCTACCACCCAAACAAGTAAAAAAAAACAACCTAAGTTTAATCCTATTATTTTTACTTCAAAAAACTCACATTTTATCTTATTTTTAGGAATCTTATGCAGATGCCACACCAGACATAGTACCAGCACCTGCTGGCTTTGCGGATTCTCCGTCTTGCGCAACAAACAAGAAACACGCAAACGGAGCTCGATTATACAAGAAATTAGACAAACGATACCGATCTGAGGATAAATCAAGACACTACTATAGAAACAGGCAGGACGTTCGAGCAAAGGTACAATCAACTATTCAAAATCCAAAATATGCTAAAATCCATTTCAAATTATCTAGAAAACCAACTTCGCTATCTGTGCTTTTTGAATTAGAAAAAGAAAGGATATCCTTTCTAGTACATCTTTTCTTGACAGTATCGAATGCATATCCCCATCTACAAATACACTGGAATGTTCCAGGTAGGTTTATGCAATTCTCGGTTAAACTATGACAATTGTGTTTGTCAGTTGTACATTCGTTAACATCTACGCACATTCCAAACTCAGATTTCCATTCAAAATCCTTTTCTCTGCAATGGCAAGAAACGTTCCATTTATTTGCAATAATGCCTGCCAAATTCTGATTATCTTTCCGATCCAATCGACATTGCCGGTTCGTTACATCTGTACTTTTAGCGTTTTCAGTAAAACAAGGATTGTGTTTACTATCACGACACTGCGAGACTGTTTTCACATGTTTCAATGGACAACACGGGTCCGGACAAAAACTGTACATAGCACAAGCAAAAGAAAGTTTATCATCGGAACGAGGGTCGTGGTTTCGGTTCCCAAATTCTGGGTCCAAGCAACTGGCGAAGTTATCACAAGATTCTCCGAGCATTGATAATGCAGGAATTCCTAACATTGTGTACCAACACATATAATAAGATGCAGATGTTCGCCATTGAAACTTTTCTTTCGGTTCATCAAAAGGAAGGCCCGTTTTAACTGCATACAACAATGCTTTCTTGCAGTCAATGTCCAACTTAGTAATTGATTTCTTATCAATATTTTTATTTTTATTTTTATTTAGCGTTGTAGTAATATCATCATTTCTCGTAAAAGGCGCTGTATTAGTCACACTGTATAAGTATTTAATACATTGGTAAAAGTTTTTGTAGCAATTCTTGTAGACTTTCCAATGAAAAGCTTTGAGACTTGGATCAGGAAAAGCATTATAAAACCCAATGGAGATATCTTTAGGTTTCTTTACATATTTTCTACGGTCCCATTCATTGAATTTGTGGTTTCGCAAAAAATACGCAATATCTTGTAAGGCATTTACCAACCATTTATCATCAGGCACCAGAAATGTTGACTGTTGAGTTTGTGATGTAGTAGAATACGTCGACGACGTTGGATTAAAAATATCATCTAATCCCAATTCCTCTTCATTTTCACAAGCACATGAATACAATATCACGTTTGTGGACATCACAAAAACTAAGGTAATATTTTTAAAGATGAACATTTTCATTTATCAAACACATGCGGTATTTTTGCAAGAAAATCAATACTCATTTGTCAAAATCAAAAACAGATGCCATTTAGAAAAAGAAAAGATTTATGGCCAGTAAAAATAATCAATTAAAAAGGTTAATTTTGTAGGTTTTACTTGATTTTAGAATATTCTTCGTTTGGAAATTTTCTAAGGTTCGGCAAAAACAGTTCCCTTGTTATAATGTAGTCATGGGCGTCCGTCTGTCCGTATGCCCATCTGACCGTCTGACTGACTGTCCGTATGTCTGTCCGTCCGGATGTCACACATCAATTTTACTTGGAAACTATTTGCACTTTAGCGATAAAAATTGGAAAGTATTGCATTCAGTGCACGGCTACAGAATGTTCTAGTGGATTTACGAAAAAACACTAGGGGTGGCACTCCTCATACATGCAACTGAGGGGAAAAAATCAATGCACATAAGCCTGGTGGGTGGTGTTAGATGTCATAATTAATAAGATTCTTTTGTGATTTTTCTATTTGAGTCAATAGTTTTTAAGATATGGGATATTTTACAACCACAGAAATAACTTTCTTTTATCTTTTTTTTTTCGAAATCTACTGTGAAACATAAACTTGATTTTGCGAGCGATGAAATCAATAATGCATATATGTAAATATTCACACCACCCTTCACTGTTGTTGGTCACCGTGGCAGGCACTTGGCCGAATTGACTTTTTTGTAATTATTGTTCTTTTCTTATTAATTCACCAGTCTGAAGAAAGAGGTAAGGAAGAATATGCGACTAGTGAAAAACCTCAAGATAATCGCATAGCCAGATCTGCTGGCAACAGTCTGGATAAACTTGGTGGGTCCAGTGCAAGCGTAGACCCGGATGGTAAGTTCAAAGTTGTTTTTACCCTGAAGTTTAGTTATTTTTGTAGACAATGCATTTGTTTTTTGCAACAATACGTTTGATAATTTTATGAGTTACCTATAATATACTCGTAGATCCAAATATATTTTGATCCTAAATTATGATAGGCATTCAATAATATTTACAAGGATAAAGCTTCATGATTTTGTTTGTTTTTCTGTAAAGGTCCGCAGATAAATAATAACTACGTGCTTCCACATTTTGCCGATTGTGGTTAAGCGCAATTGTAGCGAATCAGTGTCTTTTTTACAATAAATCGCAACTTAAAATCAGAATTATTCTGTTTTCCTCGAACCGATACCGGATCAAAAGCTCTCGGGAAGCGCCTATTAGAGTCAAGAAGTCTATAATGCCATTAAAACTTTTTTTTATGATTTTGACAGAACACGAAGAATGTTCTGGAAGTTCCGAGGGTGCTGAAGGAGCTCGTGACGAAAAAGGAATCTATGCTGCGCCCTGGTGGTGCGGGAACTGGATCATGCTGTCCGAAAATAATGATCACTGGACTAGGATCCCACCAGGTACTGCCCAAAACAAACTAACACAACAAAACAACAATTGACAATACTTAAAACTGGAAGAAATAATCACACAATAAATAACAAAAAAACTCTAACTCTTCAATTAAACCATTTACAGGCTTTTGAATTGTTAAGGAGTCGGTCAGTCAGAAATATGAAGCCCGTTCCAAAGCGTAGTAGGTACCTGTGTGCAAGAAACTCCATGGACACTCTTTAAAATTATATTGTTACAAAAATATTAGTTCCATCATTAATATTGAATTTATAATTACAATTATGTGAGAACGATTTCAAATAGGTGTACACGTTAAAAGTGCCCAGAAAAAAAAAACAATCAAGAATAAAATAATAGAAATATGCCGTGGTGACGTGATGACCAGTCCCAACGGACGGTTTTCACGAACATGATGCACGGATCACCATCAGCTCAAGCATTTTGAAGAGAGCTAATGATCTAACACACACGCAACCACCAGCGAAACATTTAAGTGACCATGACATAGCTACTCTCAGCTGCTAGGGTACATTCAAGTCAATGAAGGACATACATAATCAGTCTACATGAAAGACATATTACCCGGTAAATGGTAGCTTTCAAGTACATAGTACTCACACATGTGAAAAAATTGAATGGTCAGCACTTTGTTTAATAAGCAGTTTTATTTTAAAACAATTAAATTACGAAGCATTAACAAGTTTCTGCATGAGTACCTATTACATAATAAGTTTTAAAAATAGTTGTCGTCAACGATGATTATTGAGAGCAACCCAAATCACCTAATTCCTTCCTTCCTAAAGATAAAAACAAAAATTGAGCTCGGTCACTTCATTTGAAAAAAAAATAGGTGACACCGATTACATCAACCTGTGATCAAGATGATACTGCAAATGAATTTGTGCTGTATTGTAACCAAGTTATGAGTTATATTCTTTCCTAACTATAATACATTTTTGACAAGCTTCCTAGATGAACGTGTCCTAAACATTATTTGAGAAATCAGCTGGTGTTGAACGCAAACAGTCAGCATACGTTATGTTATGCATACTAATTTATCATAAATAGTAGCTGCTCTGCTACTGGTTTCTATAGTTTATATTAGAATTCTATGGTCTTTACAATGAAAAAAATACATTAAAAAAGAAAATTCAGAATCACCTCATAATCTGTCTCTAAATTATCAAATAAACTTCATGTAATTCAAAAGAAAGAAAATAAGGTCATTTGACCCAGGTTAAGTAAGAGCACACAATATTCACACAAAAACAAAACAGATAGCATTTATTTCAATTAAACCAATACAGCCACATTGTCAAGGAGTCGGTCAGTCAGAAAGCTGAAGCTAGTTGCTCATTCCAAAGCGTAGTTAGATACCAAAATATTTAAATATTCCTTTTGCAACAGATGTGCTAGACTCTGGATCTGATGGTGGACAGGAAGACCCAACGGAATCAGAATCAGAATTCAACAAGAGATACGTGGCGCTAACACATAGGCTGGTTCACCGAAGAGCTTGCATAGAATTGAACCGGCGGCAAGCTGACAACAGTTTTGGTAAGATATTTGGCAAGTTTTTTTTTTACAGAATATCTTTTTGCTTTAATGCAAAGACTGATGTGTCAGACGCTCCGTTTCTTTACTATACAAAGCCACATACAGCAATTATGATATAATATATCATAACATATACAATCATAGCATCTCTGTGCTTTTCACCATGATAAAAGAAAAACATCATTAGATATTCCTGCTACGCACTTCTTATAGTCTCTCTTGTGCTCTATAACTACATAGAAACCTCTCCTTCATTTTATAATAGCTAATAAACGAGGTATCTCGTAATTTATCGGTGCTATTCGGCGAGAACATCACGAAGCTAGTTTCATGATCGCGATTACCGTCTATATAAAGCCCTTCATTCCAAGATGGCTATTATAAAACAGATAGGTACCCTATTACGTCACTACTATTAACGAATAGTTAACCAGTCTACTTCGGAAGTGTGACGTGTTAAACTATTCCTAGTAGTACTCTCTCAATTTTTAAATAGCATCAAGAATGTCCGCTGAATTCTTCAGTTCATCTTTGCTATTGGCACAAAAAAAATTTGCTGCCAATGTCGTCTTAATACATGTGCGTGTAATTTTCTATAATTTTGGAGACCTTGACATGAAAGTAATGAATTTTAATGTACCGTTTAAATGAGTCACGCGATCAATTTTAGTTTCAATCAGTGAAAGGTACAGAATCGTTTCAGAATCAAAAGTGACCGAACTGTTGCGAACTAAAATATATTCTCGTAGCGTATTTGAACGTCAGTATTCAGTTGTTGATGACACGCTACTGCGGCCAGATGATATTTTTACGTCTGACGTTCAGCAAATGTTTAGTTCGTATTGATTTTACATAGCAAAACTTGTCTAGCCGACGGTTAATGACGTAATTTTCATGCACTCCATGCGGACAGGTATATGTGAGAAACGCCGGTTCAAAAGTTCAAGACTGTAGTTCGGAGTTTTCTTGAAGAATGGGGCATTCATGTGAGTAAAGTGTTTCGTGGACCATTTAATATGTTAAAAGAAGTTAAAGCAATACTTTTGTTTTCCGTTTCTATTATTTTATGTTTTAGTCAGAGACATGTTGAATTCCAAGGGGAGTATAAGACAGAAACTGGAGGAAATCCTCAAATTGATGCTGATGTTATGGTGTCGACAAAGTCAAATTAGTAGACTTGTGGCTCCAGAATCATGCGGTAAAAACTAAGTTGTTTTTTTACACCGATAAAATGAATGAATACTTCTAATAATTTTAATTATTTTGTGTGTAGTTTTCTACAGAAAAGGCGTTTGTTACTGCTTTTAGCTTCCATACATAATAAAAAATATAACAGTACCCACATCTATTAACTAAATTAATCGTATTACTCACACCGTCCTAGCAACGGATCCACTTAAAATACCACGCTTTTTATTCACCATACGCGGTTCTATAAAACTTTTGGTGCACCTTGTGTCAACAATATCATATCGCGGCATGTTAATTGCATTCTCTAATGCATTGTATGAATGAAACTTCGTGTGATTTTTTTGGGCATTAGCCAAAAACGAAAGTTTTTCTGCAAATATTTGGACGGATACGCACTTACCATGTAGAGTACGAATGTGTGTCATGGCCAGATCTCCTCGGGCGAGTTTATTGCCGTCTCTAGGCCGACATCATTGTACTATTTAGATAAGAAAATAAATATTAGGCCAGGAATGACGCAAAGAAAATACACGGTATCGCCAACCTATGAGTCTATTGTTAAGTGATTATTGGTTTATTTTTTCGTCATAATATTGAATATTTCTATACATATTTGTAAACCAATATGGTAAAACGTTTTTGCTGTATGTGGCTTTGAAGTGTTTTTAATTAACCTTTTGATTTTTCCGCAATCCATGAATGTTCATACCGAAATTAATCTGATAGTGTGACAAAGGAAAAAATTGCGAAACAGAAAACACAAAAAAATAATTGCAATTTTCTTATGAATAATGTCAACGTAAATGAAGCAATTAATTTTAAATTTGCAGAGAGCGACAAAACAGTGGTAGTGAGGCGTGGAAATGAAGAGTTCGGATTCCGAATTCACGGAAGCAAGCCAGTGGTGGTGTCAGCGATCGAGCCCGACACGCCTGCCGAAACCTCTGGTTTAGAAGTCGGAGACATTGTCATAGCTGTTAATGGTAATGTACTTGAAGAAAATCATTATTTTGAATTGAATTTTGGACCACCTACCGTAGTACAGGATTGACACAATGATAATGTACTTTTTGATGAAGTAGCTGGTTTTATGACAACATTTGAAGATAACATAAAAGCACGAGGAAATATGAGTGAAGACAGTACAAGTTACAATTTTTGCTAACAATAAGTAGATTTTAGACAGATTTTAATTCAGTTGTGTTTCTGGTTCTATACGAAAACAATTATTACATTTAAAAAGTTTGATTTAAGACTATTATTCAGGATCGGAATTACATACATTATATGCTTGCATTTTCGTTTCAATTGGAAAATTTATTGCCCACTAAATCCACTTGATTGATTTATTGCGATGCATAATGTGCATCAATTTATTTGCAGGAATCAATGTCTTAGATAAGACACACTCAGAAGTGGTGAAGATTGCGCATTCTGGATCAGAAATACTTGAATTAGAGGTAAGTTTTTCCAAAAGTGTTTGTTCCAATTCAAAAGTTTCGTTTATGTACTGAAAATTGTAAATAACTACTTCTTCTATTTTCGTAATGAAAGAAGCTCTCAAGAGTTGGAGTATTCAATCAGTATAAGTAGGTAACCTTCATGGATTGATTACTACCTGAATTAACCTCCATTACATACTGGATTAGTGACCTATAAATATGTTTTTTACAGTTATAAACCACCATATTATAATCTTTGCAGTTTCTAGTGACCAATCAAATCAACCAAACCATACCACATCGTAACTCATTTTTGTGTTCTCATTTAGTTTTAAATGTTACATCCAGGTTTATATCTACTCACGATCCTAAATATTTCATCTTTACTACCCACTCCAAAGATTTTAGGTTTGTGTATGTATGTTTGGCACTACTAAATTCATTTAGATTTTTGTTTTATTTTGCCATCTAACTCATTCTCTAAAATTTAGTAGAATGATGCAATTTGACATTCAAACCCTTAAAAAACCTCAATTTTATAACTTTGTTTTCAGGTGGCCCGAACCTGCGAGGTTGTAGCCTCATTAGCTCACGAAGGAGGACCAGCTGCGTTATACTCAGGGTATCTCTGGCGAGCAGCTCCCGTCAGACCTCACCACCCTCCGTACTGGACCCGACGGTGGTTCGTCCTCAAGAGAGACAACTGCCTGTACTATTATAAGACAGATTCTGTAAGTAGCAGCTTCTTAGTTATTACTATCTTTTGTTGTAAATTTTAAATTATCTCGCGCTTTTTAAATGTTATTCTTACTTTCTTTTGTTTTACTTTGTAAATTATCATGCAAAGGACATGCGATTGAATGACCGCTGTAATTTTGTCGGTGTAGTTCAAGTACTTTCTAATTATATCAACGACTGGCCAATAGCTTTGTCTTGCCAATTCAACGTTCCTCTATCTCTCTATTATGTTTTAATTACTCGTCATACTCGTTTTCATTATAATATTTTCTTCGCCAACAAACTCTTTGATGCTATCGAACTTTATTTCATGGCGACCCTCCGATAAATAGGTTTTACTCAATCTAATAAAACTGATAACACCGCCATCTATTGACTCAATCCCGTACTACTTTCCAGAGCATTCATCCCGTGGGTGCCCTTATGCTTGTAAACTATCAACTGACCGAAGAGGACTCGGGCAGGCCCCATGGGTTTCGATTACATCGCGGCGGAGGCGTGCGGTTACAACTGGCAGCAGACACTTCTGAGGCGGCCGCTAGATGGCGGGCAGTACTTGCGCATGCTATTGATGCTAGCAACCAGGTATGTGACAGTCTTTTGTAGTTTTATAATTCAGTTTTATGAAATGTGGATTTTATGAGAAAAAAGTATCAGATTTCGTGCCATTTTAGATGTTAATCGGTATGATTTTGTGTGATGACAGTACTTTTTAGTTAATCATTGATATAATAGATGGCGCAGAACTCAATTTAACTTTTTTTACCATATGCGATAACTTCTGTCAACGAACTTTTAGAACTGAAGTAGTTGGCAATCGTACTTTAACTACTATTTCTTGATAAAGTGCGATTAAAATACCGTCTTGATGTTACAGAAAAGGAAGTTATAATTTAGAAACCCAGCATCATTTCCTATACCTGTGTAATTGAGTTTGTTCTGTAGGTTCATATCTAAAATGAATACCTATTTTACCTCGTTCTTACAGTCTTTGCCATTCTTCATTCCATTTCCATCTATGTTCACGTTTTTTACATTTCTATGATGTTCACAATGATTTTTATTCTCTTTGACGGTTAAGAAAAGTATTTTGAAATCATAAAAAAAGGCCATAGGCATAATAATATGCTTCTAAATAAACAAAAACAATGTCTTAATATGTCATATTTATAACATTTCTTAGACACCTAATTGGCAAAGCTCAATTGGGATCTTTTATTTAATTTAATTTCCAGCGCGATGGCTGGTTAGAGGTAACAATGAGGAACATGAAGCTTCCACCATCATCGATCCCTAGGCCCGATTGCTTCGGCTACCTTATGAAGCTGGGCTCCAAATGGAAGTCCTGGGCCAAGCGGTACTGCGTGCTCAAAGACGCTTGTCTCTACTTCTATAATGATGGCAACAGCAAAAATGCTTTTGGTAAGTGCAATGTTTTGGGCTCTATGGAAATCATAACTATTACCAATTATTGGTTTTGTTCAAGTTTTTTTCCGTGCTGCATTATCAGCTACGGCTTAGAGCTTCAGAGAAGTTCCAAAGTAGTTACCAGAGCAATTGCGATAGAGTGATAAATTCTTCTAAATATATATTTTTAAGCTAGTAATTTCTATGTGGCTGAGTTCTGGTCAAAACTCATACTATTTGGAATCATCGATACTATGAAGAAGAAGATCGAGTTCTCTTGATTCGAGACTCAGGCTACTGCTGCTGAGAGTTTATAAGCGGAACACCTATTTATAATCCTGCTTGACCCGAGTGATCGAACCCAAGGTTTCGAATCTCTCAGTCATAGAAATTTTAAACCTTCTTTTCCTCTTTCGAAGGTATGGCCTGCCTGCACGGCTACAGAATACAGACATGCGCGCCTGGCGGCAAGAAATACGCCTTCGAGGTGATGCCCACAGAACCGAAGCAAAGACACTTCTACTTCCACACTGAATCTGAAATGGATAGGAAGCGGTAAGTATCAGATATGGTAATTACGGCTGAATTAAAAAAATCAAACAACTTTTAATGCCTGGTATATAATTGACGTCTGGCAGTTTTTGTATGGGGAATCTGTCAAAAATTCAAAATTATTCCTCGGCTAACGATATCTTGCGTTGGAAATATCAACTCTTAGTGATAAATCAATCAAATTCTTTATTTCAAACCAAAGATCCATTAGTGTGTTAGTATCACCTTAGCCTAATTGTTAGTAAATAATGATTTAATAAATTAATTGGCGATGGACGTCTGTGCGCACATGTCTAACCCGTCCAGTGTCTAATAAATGCCCCATCTTTGTCCACCAGTGTAGCAAGTATGTTCCCTGAAACGCCATAAAACCACATTGAATCATGTAATTTAAAATTCTGGATGTTTTGTTTTTTGCATTTTGGAACACAAAATTTCAGCAACAAGAAATCCTAGTCATCATCGGCATTTTGTATTTTTACTTTTACTAGTCTGTCTATACGGTGCGGTATATCAACACCAACCCATTCCTCCACTCCTTTTGGATTATAGGCATTCTGAATGTAGACCAAAATAAACGAAGGCAAATTAGCAACAATCGCATCGTTTTTTAAATCGATAAAAACAAAGGTGATGTATCATAAAGCTTCGTTAGGACTGGCCTTAGGCGTTATATTGATTGTTAACTCGTTCCACACTATAATCCTTTGTGTTAACTAAAAAAGGCCTCAATTATTTATTTATCTTTTTGTATTTTGACCTACCTACGTCATCGTCCCAGTCGTTACGGGTAGTCGGTAGCCCGAAAGTCTGACAACCAGTCTTACCAAGGGGTATCGTATTACCCAGTAACTGGGTTTTGGAGGTCAGGAAGACTGTCGTTCTATGTAAAATACTGGTATTCAGCTGCATCCGCTTAGACTGGAAGCCGACCCCAACATAGTTGAGAAAAGGCTAGGCAGATGATGATGATATTTTTTTGAAAATCACTTCTGTATACTTGGATTATAATTATATGTATGTTGTCTGCTTTGTTGCGTAACACACTAACAGTAGCAAACGGCTCTCATTTTGACAGTTCAACAACATTCATTGATTGACCTACCTACTAAAATATTATCTCGTTTGTTCCTGTCCTAATACTTAGATTCCCAAGATGCCTGCCTAATGCGAAATTAAGGGAATCTTATCCAAAATGGCGACAATCAGAATCTATTGAGATTTGCTAAGTATTCCACTTCGTATGATAGGTATTCTTGGTAATTGGTGGTTTTGGTAAATCTTGTCTTGAGTGAATTTGGTTACCATCCCTTACCCTCAGTGCTTAGACAAAAGCGTGCTAAAAATAAGCATCAAAAATCCGTATAATTTATAATATTACTAGTTTTTGACTGCGGCTTTGCCCGCTTTGTCGGAAAATATCCCATGGGAACGTAGGTACTACCGGAATTTAAAAGACCCTATGTGTTAAACCAGGTTATAAACTATCTGTGTGCCAAATTTTATCCAATGTATACGCGGCGCACGCCAGTAAAGCTGGGAAGTCGACGTGATTTTTTCCGACATCTTCTACAATCATTATATCATCGTCATATTTCAGCCATCATCATCATCTACCTAGCCTTTTCCCAACTATATTGGGGTCAGCTTCATATATTAACCTTTTGACCGCCACACGTCCCAAAAACGTGCCCTCGACAAAGTCTTTCATGTAGTCGAACCGTGGCGTGCTGGGCACATTTTGGTTTGTCATCTATACATGACTGTGACAGCCAAAAGGTTAATAATATTTCAGCCAATTTACACAAAATCGTAATGAATTGTGTACACCGTGTTCAATAGTGAAAATTAACTGTTTGAAAATCCGTTTGGTAGTTTTTGAGTTTATTGCGTTCAGACGGACGCAGCGGGGGGACTTTTGTTTTATAATTATAGTGACGTTGATTCTGTATTCGGATTTCGTAAACACTGAAACTGCATAACATCAGATGGTTGCAATTAGTATTGACACTGTAAAGAAATGTAATCCTCCAATCGAACACGTCTGAGCTGAGTCACATGTCAAGCTGTCTTCAGACCCAATCTGATGGCCGATCATTTGATTAACGAAAGAGAACCAACGTTCTTTAATTTGTAAGACCCCTACCAGATGGGTTATTCAGATAGGGATGTCGCGAAGAAAGATCAACAACCCTTTCAAAGTAGTGCTTTAGAGTTCGTGCTAAATCTGTACGTCTCTTATGTCGACGTTATAATAAACGTTACTTAGCACGTGCTTTGGCTTAGATATTAATATATTTCCGTCTCTTTCTTGCACGTGTAGTTTGACAGTTGTATGATAGTAACTATTTAGCTCAGCCTTAGGTTCGAATCTTATAACTAACTCATAGAATGAGTGCTGTTAAATACAAGAACATACAGGAGTCTACTATTCGAGTTCATGTGTGATGGTTACGAATTATAGTCTTTGTATCAGCTACGTAGATCCTTCCAAGCAATGATGTTTTTTCTGATAAAATTGGCTTATTGGTTTATGCAGACGACCTGTTTGAACGGCAATAAGAACTAAGCATTAACATAATGTTGTTTAAGTAAAGGATAAGATTCTTATGGCCTAAACCTCAAAAACAACTGAATTTCATGTCACCTCATGCTGTATTGTAGAGACAAAAGAAATCATTACCTAACTTGCTTTTGAGAATTCAGCCGCTAAGGCTAAGTTACATGGATCCAGCGCTGGAATCCAGTGACACAGCATAAATATTGGACCAACGTAACCACTTCTCAAATCCAGACCAGCACTTAGTATCCAGTGTTGGATTAGATTAGAAGGGACGCTAGTTAGTAAAATTATGACCCAGTGTCACTCAAACTGAAACCATTTAATTCAATAGAACCTACAGTCACTTTTGAATTGTCAAAGGAGTCGGTCAATCAGAAGATAAAGTTAATTGCCCATTCCGAAGCATAGCACGTTCCTTTATAGAAAAGAAACACCATGGACACTTTTAAATTATATTGTTACAAAATAAAACTTCTGAGTTGAGCTGCACGATTCCTGACAAATGCGTACATTGACTGAACAGGTCCACTCAGTCTCTGTGGTTCTTTACTCAAAAGACCGTTTCAGACACCAATCCACATGGTCCTAACATAATATGACCAAGATTAAGTCTGGACTTAAAATATTTTTTTCGGCTTTACTTCTCAGAGCAGTCAGATAGGAAACGCCGACCTCATATAGTTTTTATTAAAATACATGATTGATGTGTAAAAGTGTTTAGACAATCCTACTTACAGAAATAAAATAATTTGTCAGTTACATCATTACTGGGTTTAAAAGCTGGATTTAAATACTGGATCAACGTAAATAAAACGTTAGTCTCGTTAATCTTAGAGAGTAAAGGTACGAGTATGGTGGTGGGTGGTTCCCCATATATTGGTACGAGAATCTACTCGTACCTTTAAGGGGAAGTATTTATAATGTTATTTTTTCTGTTATAGATGGATGGCAGCTTTGGAGTACTCCATAGATAGATGGATGAAGGCTGGTTGACGATGCGCCCTCCCCTCGGAAGATTCATACGATTTTATATAATTTTAGCCGTATTAAATATATTCAGTGTTATTCCATATTTTGAGTTATTATATTTATTTGACTTATGGTTTTTGATCCCATTCATACAAAGTTATTGCAAGACCTGCTTTAAAACGTTTACAACCCAGCGTATTTAAAAAAATGCACCAAAAGTCACTGTATTTTGGATATCCTTAAAATTGCATACATTTTAAAGTTTACATCGTATGATTACAATTTTACTTTCCATAAAACGTCGACTTTAATATTTTGAACTTTTCGTAGTTTCGATATCGAAATGCCAAATTCAATCAAATAATATATTCAGAAACCTGTCCTCGTAAAGTTAATAATATAAAATAATTAAAAGACAGAAGAAGTGAATGCCATATAAGCAGAGCACCTACCTACAAGGCAGCTCAGTAAAAATTGTTACTACATTTAAGACCTGACAGACATTGTCCTGCCCGAACAGCGCCACCTACTGGGTCCAATTGTGAATCTATACCATCCATGGTCTCACATAAACACACACAGAAAAACGGGCCCGCCTTTTATTACGAGTTCAGTCACAGATGAATGTACAGAATTACAGAAGAATGATATATTTAAAGATGCCTATGTCCATATGGAATAATGATTGTATACCTACCATTTAAATGGTGAAAGATTATACAAAAACACAAACTGGCAAAATTAGCTCTCTCTCTCTTTATAGGTAATATTATTATGTTTAAATTGTAGACAAGAATTTGGTAATTATTAGGTACCAACTTGAAATTAGTTCCAGTTGATGTTACTGAAAATTACAGGAATTTCCAGTTTGTAATGATGAGAACATACCATTCTAAACTCTTGGAGAAAGAATATATCTATGTAACATTCGCGATCCAATCAATTTTAACAATCTGATACTTTTCTATGAATGGGATTGGAAACAACAGCATACACGTATTTTAAAACCTATCCTATAACGACATTAAGACTTAGCGCCTTCAGTCATTTAATTGTGAGATTTCACATGGCAATTTTCGAATTTTGCTCGGACATGCCTAGCGTGCAGACAGCACTATGAGAAATGAATTGATCACGCTATCTGGGTTCACTGGCACACATAATGTGCTCGAAATTATTCGTTTTATTTCAAAATTTTCATCGAAAATGTTTCGAGGTACTTATATCACTAACGACATAGCGTCCCGTCCGTTTGTACCCTTAAAAAAAAGCAGATTAAAAAAAAAAAATCAGCATCAAAACATATTACTCTAAAATTATAATTGTTCAGATGTAGAGTATTATTTTAGTTACAATAATTATAAATTACATGTATTTTTTTTGATAAAGTTAATAATATTTAAAGTAGATAATCACGGCAACGACGCATCGAAGATGATACATGTTTTATTAAATGCATAGCTTTAATCTATGTAATTCTAAATAGATATATAAAATAAAATATATCAATGATGTTAATGGCTAAAATCATTATATAAAAATGTCTTTTTATACACCAGATATTACGACTGATGAATATGAGACTAAAACGGAGAAATAAATAATTCAATAAAAATATTCCTAATACAGTATAACCTGTACCCGTATACATTCTTGGAGACGAATAATTTAAATGATGAATAAAGAATGATAATATCAGCAATTTGGAATCTACAATCAACTGCAAAGGAAAACTATACGAGATATTGAAGTTAGAGTAACGACTGACATCGTAACGATATAAAAATATTGATGATGAAATCTAAGAAGATAAAATAAGATGAAATAATATTCCTACTAATAGTTACATAATATTTATTACATAGGTGTGAAACGTAGAGTCATTAGGTAAAAAAATAAATAGTAGGTATCATTATTGATGTGCCAATTCGATAGTAAATACTAAGCTGTAGTTAGAATTTACCCTAAAACGCACGATCCATTGAATATCATTAATTTCATCGTATTTATCTGTAACCCTATAATTAAAATCGTGATTATTATCAGTGTTGTGAATTTTTGAATAATTATTTACAAATAAGCTCGTATAATTTTATGTAAGTATTA
The DNA here is from genome assembly GCA_948474745.1 of Oligia latruncula. NCBI lineage: Eukaryota > Metazoa > Arthropoda > Insecta > Lepidoptera > Noctuidae > Oligia > Oligia latruncula. Next base: position 11,357,432 of record OX419702.1, on the reverse strand, counting down.
TTATAATTTCTTTACAATTGTTGTAAATATCGATAATTTTGATGCGGGGGTTACAGAATTTAGAAATCACTTTATATTATTCAAAATATTATATGTATATGTAATAATTATAAATGAATAATAAATATATTTAATTGATTGGTATAATCCCCTTTAGAATGTGGTCCATACTAGGTGACTTAAATTGTGCATTAAAAGATAAAAATATAATAGGGAGAAAAATAAAAAATCCAAATTGATAATTTGTATATAAATAATCAGTAAAAGCTCAATATATGTATTTAAATAATAAATAAAAAGACTTGATTGTAACACAGTCAGTTAAAAGCTTATAGAGTAGCTATTGTAAATTAGTGAATGTTTACATAGAGGTGTAAAATATTAAAATTATAATTTTTGTTTTAATTGAAGCAAGTTTATAAACGCACGTTGTTTAAACTTAAAGTTTATGGTTTATTGATACTTCATAGTTTTATCAACAATATAAAATTATATAGGTACCTAATATACCTAGTTAGTGTAATGTGTTCAGTAAATAAGTGGATCAGGAAAACAAAAGAAACATTCTATTTAATCTTATCAAAATTAAATAATTCATTGTTTCTTTCTTCATGCCAAAGAAATTGTGCCAGATTTTATTGTGAATGTTGCCAAATACGAAAATATTTTTCTGTTAACCATGTAATATTGATCTATAAATGTTTTATTTATGATGAAAATAAATATTGAATTAGTATCAGTGAATTTTTTTAAATAATATATGTGACTGTATGAATAGATTTCGTTGTAATAAAGATTAAAATAAAATTATACAAGTCTTTTTTAACATAGACCTCTAACTTCCCAGAAAAGTGTTGACTCTCATAAGTAACTACCGGTAAATCTTATGTAGTTTTACCAGCTACGAATTTGTGTAGTCATAGATTAAAAATCTTTAGAAGAACTTTCCTCTCACTTTCACAGGAATAATAATAACAAGGAAACTGATTGCAAATAACCATAATAAGTACTAAAAATATTATCAATTAGCGACTGCAGTCGAAATTCATGAAGCACGATACAAAGTCCGAGGGCGGTGTTAATTTACACGACTTATAAGCTACTAACACGAAAAATAAACAATCCAACGATATCCTTCCCTTTTTTATCGCTCCCAAAGTAAAAACAGTATGAAGGCTTCGGTGGGGCGGCGGTGAAGACGCGGGGCGAGGGGGGGGCGACGCTACAGGAGCGCTACTGCCTCTGACGACGCTCGACGGTAGTACGCGCGCTCAACTCCCTCCAGTCGCGCGCCATGCGCACGCGCAACCTCAACGCACGGTGATGCCACACTGAAAAAAGTATAGTGAAAAAAACCTGAACCTTGCCAAGGATTACAGTGAACAAACTAAAAGTGCATTATTATCGTGTGAGACCAAGTGAGCAAGTGACAGTTTAGCTACGGCAATAACATTTTCGTTCACAGTCTCTATTAACTGTTTTATGGCCTGTACAGTGCGTCTATTGTTGTGTTCGCTTCCACTAATCTCCTATTCACCTGTCTCAACGCCACCTACTGCGGTTGGACTGTGAAATGTGACAAAAAATTGCAATGGACAACCATTGTACGCATGCGGACGCCAGTTTGTAAACTTTGCGGGTTGACTACCTGACTACTGGAGGGTTGGACCTCGACAGATCGGACGATTGATCGCCCAACCGCCTTGTGAGTGGATTTTTTACGATTTTTGTAATTTAATACAGCGGATGTGGAATAAATTGGGTAGGCTGGGTGAGCTTCGCTACCTGTTTTATCGCGTGCCCCTCATGTTATTGTTTTCAACGCATATGCTTTATAAAAACAATTCTGGGAACTAACGGCCCTGCGGTTTGCTCTATTGTTCTATTATACAGTGGTGTTTACTTAATGCTTCCTGCCACCGTGCTTAGCAGTAATTATCTTGTAATTGTTTTAAGGATTTACTGTAAATGGATTTGCGAATGCCAGCGGCTATTGTTTTGACGCGTGCCGAATTGTAGAACCTTTTGGCCTTTCCACTTCCATAACAACTTGTACTTATACTTATGTAGTTCAATGATTTTATCTATCTATCTATTTAACAGCAGTAATATTTACCCGTATCGTCCATGCACCTATTTATCAAATATTTATACTAATGCATTTCCTGTAGCTTAAATATGCACATTTTGATTGCTATGTATATCATTAATCTTTAAGTTTTGTTAATCAATTTTTACTGCATGCTCTTAAACGTTTTCGTCTATAATCATTTCGTTATTAGTTATTACTGTAGGCACTTCCACGTGTATAGAAACTATAAGAAACAAGCTGAAATAAACCAGGTGCAGCATTCTTGCACGAAACTTGCAACCCTATATCAATGGTGGAGCAGGTCAAAATCGCGTGCGTACCTCGAGATATTACCGACATTGCCGTCTGAAATGACTTCCTTATGTTATTATTCATATGCAATTGCAGCACTTAGAAGCTTGGACATATGGAAACTTAGACAGGAAGACGTTTTCATCTTCATTTTAAGATAAATACAGTGTGAGTCTTCATAATGTGAAAAACTAAGCTTAATTTTATCGACGGAAAAATATTTTAAAAAATCTAAAAAATAAAAATTGTAGCATTATTGAAATTCTTGTTCGCTGCGCAAACAATCGCCCTCAATTGAAAATTAAGTTTTTTTTTAACAAAAATCTGATATTTTTTCATCAATTTTTAGAATAATTGTAAAATTGCTCAATAAAAGCCCGGATTACTTACCCTTTTTTATTACTTTAAATTATTCTCCATCGTATCAGATTTCTAAACGTAAAAATACCGTGTATAGAACTCAATCATCCATCATCATCATTTCCTTTCCTATCAACTGTTAAAGAAAGGCCTTGCAATCACCATACTTTAGCAGGTAAAGATCCTTTTAAATATTTTTTTATTTTTTCAAATATTTTTTCCGTCGATAAAATTAAGCTATGTTTCCCTCATTTCGTTATGTGCACATTATGAAGACACACTGTATACTAACTTTCAAGAAGGAAATTATAAAGAACACTAAAACGTACCTAGTTCTGAGAGACAGCAGCCTTAAACTTATGTAATTACAAAATCAATTAAAAGGTTCTGTTCTGATCACCGGCTTTGGGCATAATAACGAAATTTACAACATCCAATCAACGAAACATAATAAAAATCGCTATAAAAACTAATTACATTTTAGATCCGACCGATGGGTAAGCCTTGACTACGATTCGAAATGCAGACCGACTAACAAGTCAAGCTGTTCTACTAGACACTATTGAGCGAAAGAAAAGTTCAATTATAATGGAACTATAGATGTTTTTTACAGTTTTGAGTATGTTAGTCGGGAAACATGAAAATAGCCAAATGGTCAAGCCGTTCTCAAGTGAGGCGCTTACAAGGATTACCGCCAAAATCGTATTGGAAAAATATTTTGATAGATAAACATAAAATAAGCGATAAGAGCTCAGTTTACGAAAATCAACGCACCTATCAAAGCAAAACGCATCTATTACCAAGTCCGTCCATCAAATTACATGAGGAAAATTCTTTGGTGATGGTGATGGCACACTTCTATGCGAAGGAATGTTAATGGTTCCAGAGTTGCGACGTATTTACAACAGAAAAAGTTCTATGCGCCTGATACTGATTTATAAAAAGTAATATCAGAAAAAAAGGTAGATGATGAACCAGCCATTTTGAACGATCCATTTCACAATTCAATTGAACATATACCTAGATAAAACTAGAGTTGTTTGTCAAGAGCAAGCATATTTTCTCGATCATAAATCCACTGTGGTACAGCCTAGAAGTAAGAAAACATTACGCAACGGTAACACAGTAGAAACGTCGGAAGGTTTTAATTGGTCTGCAAATAGTAGTTAATCTTAACCATCAAGAGATAGCAATGTAATCTAATCAGGGAATGATACTTATCGGGAACCTTGCGACACCGAAAATGGATGCCGCAATACAACATCAATAAACGTTTACAATTTCCAAGTATTTTCTGTTTTCTTGGTGGTAGAGGAGAATTACTATTAATTGTAGTTTGATTGACCATTATCTGGTGTCAATAGAAACACAAGGCCCGAGAACACGAAACGGTTAACAGAGTCGGTGTCAGACCAAGGCTGGCTATATAACTCTGATTGGTAATGAATGATGGATGCGGCTTTCTCTCGGTGGTGGTATTACTTGTAGCTTGTAGTAAGGAAACTCTATTGAAAGAAGAAGGTTTCTTTGTTTGTTGCATGTTTTGGGTATGCTAGAGTACATGTAGAAAAACACCCGTAAAATATTGCTTTGTCTGACCGTTTAAGTTTAACAATGGCCCAAAGTTAAAGATTAAGAAAGAAAAAAAGTGCCTTACTAAAGTAATTCCAAGTAATTCGAATTATTTTTTGAATAAAACTAAAAGCAATTAACCATCGGCAAACATTAAAGAGATTCATTAAACTGATAATCCGATATTACAGTTTATCATCGTGCATCAAACTAAGTAACACTTGTTTTCGCGTAACAACAAACAGTTAAGCGCCATTAAAAAAAAAAAACTTCCGCGAAATGCCGACTTGATTTCAGATAAGCCACATAGTGCGAGTAATCTAGAAACAGGATTAAACGTAAAATTTTATTTAACTTTTTGAGAGCTGGGTTAGACTTTAAACCAAATTTTTGACACAAAAGAATTTGTGCGAGATCTGATAAATCCTGAAAAGAAGTGAAGAGCAAAAACATACATTATTTTAACTGGACCTGTTATCTTCGACTCGACAGCTAAATAAGCGGTAGGTACTAACATTACATTGACAATGGGGATTGAGTTAAACCTTAAAATAAAGGCAAAGTAGGAAAAGCAATGACAGTAGGTAAATAATTGTAAAATGTAGAAAGGCAGTTACTGAAAAGTAAAAACGACTATTACCTGGTTTCTGAGTTCCTCAATAAACTCTCATTAGTTATTCATTCGACAAAGTAATCAATATTTAGGCTTTCTTCCTAAACTGAATGTTCACAAACAAGATTTGACTATTAAGAAACCTCAGACACCGGGTGTAGGTATGTCAAGATTCAAACTGTTGTATGGTTTGTTCAGTTAAAAATCTAGCAGAAAGAAGACGTAATATTAAAAGCATTGTTTGCTCAACTAATTGAAAATTCTCATATTTTTCTCAACACAGTGTTATACATTAAAATTACATGAATATTCATACCAAAATATTAATGATTTCATGTTCTTGAATAATAGAAATCGCAATGAAATATTCAGTGTGAATTAGAGGTGTCATGAGAAGAACTAGTCTAATTATTAGGCGTGTATCTCGAAACATAAATTTCAATATATTTTAATAGGCTTTCGTAACAGATAGTTCGAAATTACTTGAAACGTGCCGCCTTAACACGTGTTCACCGAAGGCTACTAAGAGTTCGGTTCAAAATTGCTGGAGTCCTTGGCGGTTTGAATTAGTAACTAACTAGTAAAGGGTTAACATAAGGTAATATAGTTTTACCAGTGTTTTAAACGTTGCTCTTGTTCTCTTTTGGATTTTATCCATTTAACGGTTTTTCTAACCAAAATGTTCAAAATGGTTGCTTTGCAAAAGTTTCGTTTAAACATTAATTAATGAATGGTAGCGGCAGACCCCGCAGAAGATGGCGGGATGAGCTGGAGACAACAAACGACCAGAGGTCCACTTTAGCCCTGTATCGAAAGAGCTGGAAGTCATGGGGAGAAAGAAGCCTTTGCCCAGCAGTGGATGATGCAGGCTAACAGTAACTAATAGTAACACGTACAATGTTTTATGGGGTAAGTTTTAGGGGGGAGGGTAGCTTTTACGAGTTCTGTTCTGTCATTTCCACGGTTTAGTACCTGTTTGAGTTATACAAATGTTTCCAGTACTCAATCTGATACTGTTTCTCGTTCAATATCTATAAAACAGAAGGACAACCACTGTACCAAGAGAACCTGCTAGCCACGAAGACAAGGACCACTCAGCAAGTATAGAAATACCAATAATTAATCAAATCCCAATTATAAATAAAGGAGCTTACATAATTGAGGACATAAACTCTATATTATCCTCAATTATGGTTAGTTCCCATAGAAGACATAATGTTCATTTGTTACTCAATCATAACGGATCAATAATTTTGTCGAAACTTGTATTCTACGCGAATGAAACCGTGGAAAAAACTAAATTTAATTGCTGGGTTTTACTAAACTCTATTGTTTCAGGAGCTTTACTTCAATTTAGGTAACGCGCCTTTTTGAAATGACTGTTGTACCTATACCTATTGAATACATCAGAATCTATCTGTACTATGTTGTTTCCGTTTCGGGATCTACTACATTAGAATTAGTATAATTTTCAAAATATATTATTCTTGTAGGTATGTATGACATTAAATTATAATTTAGGAAGACATTTTTACGATCAGTATACCTTTCCCATTTAAAAGATTTCCTTATGTGTGCATTCGAGAAGAAAGTAGGTACGGTCGTACTTTCAGGTGCAATGTATCGAAATATCAACTTAAAATAAAATAAAATGTTTATTTGGTTGACACCAAGTCACTAAGCAAGGTTCTCGTAATTTCTCTCTGTCATCATTAACACAGACACAATAAAGGAGGGTCTTAACATAAGTCATTTGTATTGGAACAAGTAGACACAGGATTGGTTAGAAGTTCCTAAATATTAACCTTTCATAGTTTAGTATAGTTTATAAGAGATATATGTATATATATAGGAAACAAATCATAAGAATAGCTGACCATTTAAAGACAAGCCGTGACTGTTTAAAGATATGATACTAAATGTGGGTGGTTATGATAGTATGGGAAGACCAAAGAAGAAAAGAATGGATAATGGATAGTGTGCAAATTGATTTTTATGGCTAACTAGAAAGACTACAGAGACGATGACGGTTAATTTATAGATATTTTATTGAAGAACAAACAAGCTGCGAACTAACTATACAAGACTTACATAATAACACACATACTATACATTATACAGATTCTAGTAATTAGGTGTCCGTAGAAGTCATAAGCAATCAAATACACAACGTTGCAAAGTTAATACTTAGTAGCAAACAGGTTGCATCTACAATGTAATGTTATAGGTAGCTCAATGTAATAAAAAGCTGTTCAATGATCGTCAATATAAATAATATTACACGTATGCTTGAGACCGTGATATTATAGATAGTACTAAGGTGTCTGCCTGGTTTTAGTATTTACTGGCAATTTATAGGAGGCTGGTGTATTATTCTGATGCTGTTTATCAGCTCATAAATGGCTAGGGTTGCATTTGGCTTTACTTTCCTAAATTCTCAGGGGATTTTGTTGCAACTCTTTGGCAGATAGTTCGTAGCAAGCTGGGTTATTTCTGACTTAAGTTTTCGGTTTTTTTAAATTCCTACTTACATAAACAGACATTTACATTAAAAAAAAAATTAAAACTTTTCATCACATATGACCCATACTATTAATTTTGACTTCGAAGTTTATTGATGGTCAATACATAAAGGTCTTGGAAAAAATTACTTCAACGTAAATAATTAAATAAGTGCTTACACTGCATAATAAATGGAAAATAACCTTATTTCTTACATAAACTTTAAACATTTCTTCTTCGTATCGAAACGTACGAGATCAACAGTCAAACGGACTTCACATATCACGCACATAGAGATACCACCATATCTCTACAGAGTTGTAAACACACGTATTCCCAATACGAGAAATTTAAATTTCCAAGGAGATCGCTTTAAAGTATTCCTTTTAAAAGCTTTATGTTATTGAAATGACCGGTATTACATCCCAACCTCCATTACTAACTGCACTGTCCACATAAATATTCATATCACTAAATTTTCAAACCGAAAGAGAGATAAAAGTAGTTTTACTGCTTCGGTGCAAGTAAGATGGTAGAAATTCGATCAGGCGGGTCGAGTGCGAGAGGGATATGAGATCTTGGATGTAGGTGTGAGAAGGATAGCAACAAAATCAGAGGCTTTTACGGTAGAACGGGCAGCGAGCAGTGAAATGCGGGCTTGGTACACCTTTTTCGATCTCGCTTGAATAAATTGAATTTGAGATTAATCTTTTGTAGTTGCTATAAATGACGGCTAGGTTTTTCTGATGTTAAAAATATGATGGGCAGAGCAATAAAATGTGTTTATATTAGTAAGATTATGTTGGATTGAAGCATCATGATTTTTAATCCGGCTATATATATACACATATAACATCTACATATGGCGTACTAGTAGTTCCTAACAATATTAACCGATATGCAATTCAATTTTATTGGTTAGTTATACTTACGATAGGTGTCTGAGCATATAGTTACCTTAAAACGTTTAACCCATATAGGTATTTTGACTTCAAATTAATGGTCTCCATTAATTTTGCCCCAGAAAAAAAAGTTAATAAAAAAATGTATGAAAAAATCAACGAATTGCATGTACAAAGCAGAATGTTGGTTATGTCTGTTCTGAGGCTCTACCAAAAGCTATTATTAAATTCAGAAATGTGTTCTAAAACATAATCTATCAAGATTTGAAGAAACCAAAAATACGAACGATTACATAAACTCCAGTTAAGAACAGCTCAAAAACCATAGGCAAGCCAACCTTATAATATCCTGTATGAATTCAAAAAGATTTCCCCCAATACCAAAAGCAAACTTCATGACAATCCCACACAAAGAAAACTTTCACGGCACAAGTAACTTTGAACATAAAAAGCCGAACAACAACAAAACGTAAACGACTATTACTAGACAACAGCATATAAAGTAGACAGACGCCGGAAACTTTATGAAAACACACGCTGTGCTCGAGTTGAAACAGTTTTATTATCATAGCATGTTGCTCATCTCAAATGGAAATAGAATAGCTCGTAAATCTCGGAATAGCAATGTATGTGACTTTATTAGAGCTGTACAAATATTGGATAATGTGATCGTTCTAATAAAATATACGGACGTTACATTAGATGGTCGAGTAAAATGCTTAGGAAGTTAATAGAATGTACAATATCTTAATCGTACGCCTGCAAGGACAATTTAGAAAAAAGTTTAAACCTCACTGAGATATAAAAAAATTGATGATACAGTAATCTTAGGAATTCTCCCCAAAATAAATAAAGTGTGGGACATAAATCCATTTAAACTAATTTGATTATAAGCATAATTTATAACATAAGACGCAACTTTATCGACTCCTACCACAATTTACCTGACCCATCGGGATTTTAAGCACAATAATAATAAATTTTAAAGTAAATTGCTTAAATTTTATAGTAAAATCAAATCAAAGAACAGTCCATTATAAATCAAGCATTGACACTAATGTCGATACTGTGACCAAATCCGGTACTCATTAACATTTACTGATATCACCAGAAGCTTCAAACTTATACAAAAGTATATAAATTGATGAATGATGCATGAGAGAACTAGATTCTTTTATAAATAAAATTCTGTACAAAACGTTTGAAGCTTAGAATATGCTAATTTTTAGAAGTATATTGATAATATTATATAGATCGATATTGTATTTTAATTCGTTTTATTTCGATTTTGTCTGCTTATTTTTATAAATTGAATGAATAATCTTGTTCTGAGGATCTTAGTAAAATCAAAGCAAGATGTAGGTAACAAAATTCCTCAAAATCACGTATTATTAGTAATGGTTTATACCTATTTTAAGGCGTTTATTTATGCATGTGCTTCGCTAATATATGGAGGTGGCAGGTCGTTTGAATGAATTGAAATAAACCAAATCATACTACTGCAATTTATTCATAAAAGAAACCAGATCCTTTGGTAACACTTAAAGTGTCTGACATTCACACGAGAATAACAAAACCCAACCATTCTTAATTGAATATGTCGTCACTAATTAACATTGATTTTAATGACAAAATGTATCCCATGGAGGACTGATCCATAAAACAGTATGAAATCAATAAGATGTAAATGAAGCATGGTAACGAATGATCTGATTTCGATTCATCTGTTAGGTGAGAATTTATGTTTTATGCTAATACATTAAAACAATGCAGGGCTGCTTAATTAAGCATGTTTCTCGATCCATAAATCTAAATGTTCATCAGTCGTGGGATGGTAAATGGAATAATATTTAAGAGCTGTATCTCGTCTCTGATCAAATGAAAGATTTAGATAAATATCTACGTTGGTTATATTAAAACTCTGTTAATTGACGTGTTTATCATTAATTTTGGTGTATCTATAGGTATATGAAAGAGAAGCATTAAGTATATTTAGAGGGAAAATGGATTTATTATTTATTTAGCCAAATTGTTTGTTGGTGGTTCCAATAGTTGTATGTGATTTTTTTAATTTAGGTAATTTCACTAATAAAATTGGTTGTATTAGCGTTATTGTGTGTAATTTCTTAATATTATGACTATAACTTTACTTTATTTCCAGATGTTCTTGAAAGCGTGATGTCGGACAACGCCGGAACAGTAGTATCGAGGGCGTCCACACCTCGCCCTGTCAATGAAACGCCAGTGGCCGCACCTCTAAGGTCCAGACATGACCAGTTCCTCGCTAGCTCAGCTGATAGAGCACAACAACGCCCTTCCTCAAGCGGCAGAAATCCATCTGGAAACTTCGAATCACCACCCCTACCTTACCACCGTCAGATGGCAACAGGTTCCTTACTTACCTCATCTCATCGCGAAACCTCAGCTTTTGTTCCTGTTGTACCAACTCGGTCCATGCACACAGTTATTTACCCCAATGAAATGCATCCTGCATTGATACCCTCAGAAATTATTGAAAGGGAAAGAATGATGGATAGAGAGAGAACAGAACCCGCTAAGGGCTCTCCGGACAGAGCGTCCGGAAACTTTCCTAAAAGAAACTCATTTGATTTAATGGCTATGATGGTGGAAAAACGAAAAGAAGTAGCGTTGCGTGAGGCTGCGGCAGCAATGTTACTTCCACATCATAGAACATCGTCTATCGAAGGCATGATGTCTGATGGATCTTCACAGCCTCCTATTTACGGCCCCCCTGGGCCATTCCTTGGTGCTCCAGGACCGTCACCAACCGCTGCAGGCAGCTTTACATTCCCTGGAGCAGGTCTATTTCCCCCCGGGGCTGGTCCACATCAAATGCACCCACATTTAGATAGGCGGCTCTTGAGAGCGCCAGGCCGTGCCTCAAGACCGAAGAAGCAGTTTATTTGTAAATTCTGTAACCGCCAGTTCACGAAGTCGTACAACCTGCTTATCCACGAAAGAACCCACACCGATGAAAGACCTTACTCCTGTGACATTTGCGGCAAGGCTTTCAGACGACAGGATCACTTGAGAGACCACAGGTATGTCATATTTATCTAACTCATTTCATTATTTACCTTTAACATCATCGTAATTAGAAACTGTAGTACCTACGATATTATTAGTTCACCCGTAAAATCGACCACTCATCGTCCTAAAATTTTCCTCTAATCACTTTTTACATACCTACAGGAAGTGATAATGATAATTATGACTATTTTTTACTGAGTTTATAATCAAAGTGCCGCTTTCCTGCACATTTAAATTTTCTAGAACACTGATCGTAGTATGTTATACAGCTAATTTGTATGCACGTAACAAGCAGCCGGTGTAACTCAAGTTGCAGATGTTAAGCCGACTGTGGCCGTATCCGCCCGAATACTCGGAATCGGAATATTTATAAAGTTTCTCGATCGTAGCTAGCTCCGGCTTCTAAGAAATCTTTATATCTTGATTAATAAGTAAAAAGTGATTATAATTTCAAGCTCATGTACACTTATGATGAAAAAACGTCGGCTGACGACTGTTCAGACGAATGCCATTTGTTGAGTAATGTCTAAGTAGTGGTCGTTCCTGATTGTACTTCGAGATAACAAACAAATAATATATCGCTGTCTCGGACAGTACATGACAGATGGACTGATGGATTTTATTAGAGTATCTCTTGCCTACGATGGTAATAACAATAGGTTCAAGGTATTTTTTTTAATATAGAAAAAACAGCGTCAAAAAATCCTATATTTCTAACCCTGTAATTAATATTATTTACAGAAGACATAATTCATATAAAACGTCAAAATCTAAGTTGGTCTAAGAATTTTTATCGTTCTATCAAAACTGTATGTCTTGTGTTACTCACACAAATATTTTTCCATACAAAGGAGCTTGTAATCGGATTTAAATATTTTGTACGTCAATCCTATAATATATAACTCATTAAAACATACGTTTCGTGTGAGGGTCGACGCCTTATGAAGCGAATCGAGTAATTTTATAGCGAGTTATAAAAACTGAACGGTGTCGGAGTCTGATTGGAGTTTGCTACCAAACATCATCCATATTTCTACAGTCACAAGTCATCATCTGCCTACCCTTTTCCTAATTATGTTGGGGTCGGCTTCCAGTCTAACCGGATGCAGCTGAATACCAGTATTTTACATGCAGCGACTGCCTATCTGACCTCCACAACCCAGTTACTGGGTAATACGATACCCCTTAGTAATACTGGTTGTCAGATTTTCGAGCTCTTGACGACCCGTAACGACTGTCAAAGATCCACGAATGACAGCCGGAACCAGCGGCTTAACGTACTTTCCACAGTCACAAGTATATAGCTTAAATTCTAAGTCTTAAAGAAAATTACTGTTCATTCGTTAAGTTTCTAAATATTTTCTCTACAGTGCTTATCGAGCCACTTGAAGGATTAGCTTTTATCGTAGATATTGTTCTTGAAATCCTGATTATGATAAGCCAAGGCTTGAGTTAGCAGCTAGTTCCAACTAATAAACGTTTTTAGTCGAAATCTTACCATATTTTTTTTATTCGGTCTTAATTTTTTTTTTAACCCACTTCACTTACATTACAAAGAGAAAACCTCAAGTTATGTCAACGCAAACATTAAAACTTTCTTTTTATAAACAAAAGAAAAGCGGTCAAAATGAGCGATGGATGGTGTTACGCAATAAATTCACCATCGCTAACGAATACAAGTTAAATGATTTATTATATCCAAAATTTTATTGACTATCTATCAATGCCTTTACATTATTCTATGTAAGACCAACAGTAAAGATATCAACAAAGTTCCGTGTTACTTACTTATTTTAAGTCTAAATAATGACTACTATTATTTTAACATTATGTAAATTTAAAAAGTTTAAAATGTAGATGGTAAATCGTTTTGTAGGTAAACAACTGTTGTCCTTAATATCATTAAAAAACGACTACCACCAAACGAGGTGAATAGGGATGCAGGGTTGAATTGGTACAAAACTTTAAAATGGATTTTAGCGTTGAAATAATACAGTTTGTTGCTGAAAAGGACACTTAATCGTTAATTATAATACAATAAACCCATTAGACTCCTTTTTGGCAACAAACTATATTATTTCAATGTTAAAATCGCTTTTAAAGTTTCGTCCCGCTTCATCCCTGCATCCCTATTCACCCCGTTTGACGATACAGCAACAAAACTACGAAAATCATCTAATACACTCAATTATTGTGAAAAACTACATAAAATAATTTCAGACAATCTAACCATCATATTTATTATCTTGAAAACATATCGTGTTTCTAATGTGATTCCTATGTCTGTTAAAGTAGGCATTGTAAAGTATAATTTGACTATCTTATAATTTGGTGGAAAAATACAAAGTTACAAACATGTGGTTTTATGGGCAGCATTCGACTTCACAGACACACCTAACTTAGAACATTAATTTAGGTACAGATTCATTCTTACGCTAAAACTCATTATTATAATTACAAAAAAATAACTGTAAATCATGAACGTGTGCAACACTGGCTGCCTAAAAAAATCACGAAAATCGTTTCTCTTTCTTTTTAGTTGGATTTTTCACTTGCTCATCATCACACGTCCCATCCAAACTACAAATGAGGTCAATGCGTAGACAGCCTTGTTATTAAAAAACAAACTCAACTAAATATTTTCTTAATTCTAAACGTGTCAATTTTAAAACGAATTAACTCGTTTCCGTATTGAATGAATTAATATTCAAATTGAATATCGATTTCTTTCGTATCGTCTGCTAATGATTTTGACATTCTTGGGTATTCAAACTATTTGGAGTATACTTTATCTGGGGGCACGGGAGTGCCCCCGCCAAGACGAGCCAAGCGAAGCGCAAGGGCACTACCTACCTTTTCTCGAAGCACTTCGTCGTATTTTTGAACCTTCATAACTTGAGTTTGGATTATACCAGATAAACGAAATTTTCGGGATATGATGTCAGTGGTTGACTTATTAAACCTATAAAGTTTCAATTGCATAGCTCTTATACTTTAGATTTTATTGATATCTAAAATACCCCGATTTCGTCACTGACTCACTGATTCACTGACTCACTGACTCACTGATGATCATCAATATTCTAAGGGTCTTCCTGAAGTCCTAAAAAGCTGAAATTTGGTATGTAAGCTAGTACACAAACAACAAAAAAACTCTAAAACTTGGAACTTTTACCCTTCAACCCCTTAAAATAGGGGATGGAAGTTTGTACGAGACTTCCGCAGATTTTTATGCTAGAGTTCTGAAAATTGATATAGGGACTCCTTGTTATAAATAATAAAATACGTATTTCAGGATTTTCAGTAAATAACCCCCCAACCCGCCAAAAATTTTTTTTTAATTTCATAAGCATCAATATTCTAAGGTTCTTCCTGAAGTCCTAGAAAGCTGAAATTTGGTATGTAAGCTAGTAATAGTACACAAACAATTCTAAGACTTGGAACTTTTACCCTCCAACCCCTTAAACTAGGGGATGGGAGTTTGTATGAGACTTCCGCAAATTTTGATGCTAGAGTTCTCAAAATTGATACAGGGACTCCTTGTTACAAATAATAAAATACGTATTTCAGGATTTTCAGTAAAGAACCCCCCAACCTACCCAAAAAAATTTTTTTTTTTCATAAGCATCAATATTCTAAGGTTCTTCCTGAAGTCCTAGAAAGCTGAAATTTGGTATGTAAGCTAGTAATAGTACAAAAGCAACAAAAAAACTCTAAAACTTGGAACTTTTACCCTCCAACCCCTTAAAATAGGGGATGGAAGTTTGTACGAGACTTCCGCAAATTTTGTTGCTAGAGTTCTGAAAATTGATATAGGGACTCCTTGTTATAAATAATAAAATACGTATTTCAGGATTTTCAGTAAATAACCCCCCAACCCCCCAAAAAAATATTTTTTTATTTCATAAGCATCAATATTCTAAGGTTCTTCCTGAAGTCCTAGAAAGCTGTAATTTGGTATGTAAGCTAGTAATAGTACACAAACAATTCTAAGACTTGGAACTTTTACCCTCCAACCCCTTAAACTAGGGGATGGAAGTTTGTAAGAGACTTCCGCAAATTTCGATGCTAGAGTTCTGAAAATTGATATAGGGACTCCTTGTAATAAATAATAAAATACATATTTCAGGATTTTTAGTAAAGAAACCCCCAAAAAAAAAATTATTTCTTAAGCAACTTTCAAAAAGATGTGAAATCCCACCAAAAACATTTTCATGTAAAATGTTGCCAAGACGACACCACATATGGCTCAAAAAGTTATCAGATCTCATGTAGAGCCAAGCTTCTAACTCTACACGCCCTAACTTCACAAACTCTACACCTTAGTCAAAATATGTGGCTTGGCCGTTTCGCTACCATCACATGGGCGTAAGGTGAAAAATTTATTCACTGTTCATTACTTTTCTGTTATACAATAGTTTTTGTAGTAACGAAACGGCCAAGCCTCATATTTTGACTAAGGTGTAGAGTTTGTGAAGTTAGGGCGTGTAGAGTTAGAAGCTTGGCTCTACATGAGATCTGATAACTTTTTGAGCCATATGTGGTGTCGTCTTGGCAACATTTTACATGAAAATGTTTTTGGTGGGATATCCATGACAAATTTGGAAATGATATCAATCAGTAGATAATTATTTTTAGTAGCGTAAAAACTCGGTAAAAAACCATTAAAAAATTAAAATACTACACGGATTCGAATATTTTGGACTGAAACAAGAACTGATCCTACTGTAATTGGCGACCATTTTTGACCTAACATTGTGATCCCATGTGATTTTATGAAATGTTTAAGCTACTTACAACCTATGAAAAGCCACTGTTACCTATTAAAATTACAATAACATAATAAATTCAGCTGTTCATAGGTTTTCGTATTTCCACTAATCACACTAATATTATAAAGGCGAAAGTTTGTGAGTGTGTGTGTGTTTATATGTTTGTTACTTCTTCACGCTCAAACGGCTGAACCAATTTTGATGAAATTTGGTATGGAGATAGCTGACACCCTGGATTAACATATAGGCTACTTTTTATGCCGATATTCCCACGGGATCGACATTTACGCGGGTAAAACCGCGGGGCGCAGCTAGTATTAATATATTTTTTTAGTAAACTACACAATTGTTGTTGTTAGTCATTTAGTTTAACCAAAAATACTCTATAGCGTTTTATAAATTCACTCCATTACATTCATCTAGCGCCAGCCTTATATCAAGTTCAAAGAACGAACCAATATTTTTTTTCTAGATCAGCCTAAAAAGTTTTGCAAAAACATACAATTCTAATCAAACTTACATTACTGGCCGACCACAAGCAACAGTTCCCATTAAAAAAAAAACATGATCTTTGTGATTTTCTGATGGATTCGAACCACTGACTTAATTCATGCTACATTATACAATAGCAGGTTTTTTACTTATCCGCCCGTAATTAGTTTAAATTCTGATGATTCATCTTTTTCTATTAGCCCAGGCCATAATAGTGTACAGGACTCAGTACCATCGGCAAATAAATCAAACCACTTACAAACTAGAATGCGAAATATTTTACTTCCCGTACATTTTTATAGAACAACATTCTATAGATGTTTTCGACTTTTATTGCGTCTACTGATTATTTTTATTGTCGTTGCTCTAAAAATCCTTTGAATGTATGCCGGCAAAATAGTTTTTGCTCATTAAGAAAATTTACTGCTGTTTAATCGTGAAAAAATTATAGTTAAAAATAATTTTGATTTATTTTATACTTTTGCTGGCCGTACAGGCGCGTGAATTAGTTGGGCCTTCGTGAAGCAATTTAAAACTATTATTATTCGGTACAAATTTGTACATCATTTTAAGTCTATATTGAATGGAGGTGAACAAAAAATGTTCAGTATTATTTATCACTTAAATCGAATGATCGGCGACTACATCTAAAGATATTTTTATTCGTAATTATGTGTCTTCACGATATTGTCATACCTAGTTTAAACAGATTTAAAAATATCTAAAGTGGATATTAAATATATTATTATTATATATATTTTCTAAAGGCACAGCATAAGGAAATGTGGAAGAAAATAGGAGAGGCCTTTGCCCAGCAGTGAGACAGAACAGGCTAACGGAAAAAAAGTGGATATTAGTATCAGCAAATATTTTTTTAAATACCCCGTCAATAACAAAATCACTATTTAATTCGGCTACTTCCTTCAGTAGATCATTTGCGCCTTGATAATTTAACTACATGAATGCAGCATGATTTCATAACCATATATTTTTTTCATCGTACAGACGAATCCGTCGTTTTTAAAAGGAAAACCTCTCACTAAAACAATGTTTGCGTAAATATTACTGGAAATATGAAATCATCGTCTCCCATAACGTGCAGTTATATTTTTTGTCATACATAATTATGTTATGATTGCCTTTATAATCGAAGTGCATATGATGCATAATAGCGTCCCATTAAACCCACTGCCGTAATTAATACCTTTGCAGAAAAAGAAGCAACCCAACGACAGGAACGTAATATTATTCGCAAGTTTCTAAGAAATATATACTAAAATGCCGCGTGAATATTAAAACATGATATAAAATATTCAAGCTTTTAAGTGCTTACAAGGTAAGCTAAACTCTAGCTTCAGTCGAGAGCTATCGTGAGAAAACGGAGCTTATAATTTTTCCACGTTGAGACTGTAGTTTATTCTAAAGGCGTCAAGTAGCTCCCTCTATTGATATTTACTCACTTCAGAATCCAGTAGTTTACTGTGCAGCCCACGCGTTCCTTCCAACATTCTAAAACTACCGATTTCTGTACTCAAAATTTCTCGATAACACAATTCAACCCAATACTGCGAAACACCATTTAAAAATAAATAATAAAAGCAAAAATAATAAGCGTATCGTATATTTTTCATGAATATTTAACAAGTTTACTGGCCTTACGTAAATATAAAATGGCTTTTAACGATTCTGCCTTATCGAAAATGGATCGGTAGAATCGAAGCATGATCGGAATATTTTTACTTAAATTAAGAATCCAGCATAGTCCTTCAGTTAGGAGTATCACATATAAAATGAATATCAGATTCTTTCGGATGTTCGAACCCATTTTAGGCAAATACTTTTCATATTTTAGTATCCTGGCGCCTAAACCAACTGTTAAAAAATCTCAGGAACGATGTTTCGTCATTTTTCATGAAAACTTTGAAGATAACGCTAAGGGGTCCCTCTGGGAAATATCATCGGTCCCTTTCCCACTCTAAGAATATTTCTAATATGAGGCTGCAAATGGATACGTTTAGTATGTCAAGAAAAACATGTAGGTATACTTGGAAATATGAATTCCTAAAATATGTTATCCCTTGAGAACGGCCATAGATTGCATCTCTGTCGCGTTAAACATCGTAAACTATCGCAGTTTAGTCCTAAATACTTAGAAGTATGATAGATATGGCATTGAGTACCTATCTGCTTAAGTTATAATAGTAAACCATTTTTGTTCATATTGATATTATGTTAAGATTAAGTAATAAAGATTACGATATAATTAATTTAACAAAGCAGTGAAGCAAACAATTTTATGACCTTTACAGATCACTTTGCCCTTATGACCTCGTGGTGGTCATCTTAGATAAAATCGCAACCTCATTGAAATCCAACAAAGAACTTATGAGCATAATAATCAATAAAACTTTATTGAAATTCTCTCCCTAACGATTTCATACCAAAATATTATGGTTCGCATCGAATCAAAATTTAGCCATTAAGTACCGCCAGTTTCCCATCGAATGATGGACATAACTATATAAATATAGCTGTATAAACAACACTATTCACACCATAAACCTGTAATACCGGAGTGGTACAAAAATACTGCGTTAGGTGTAGCTCACACGCAAGATTTTGTTACGACCGTACGCGGTCGCGTTTGCTTTTCATTACAACTGAACTTAATCAAAGTTTTAGACTAAAAAAAATAGTAGGTTCCTATTGATAATGCCTAGATCGTGGCAGTTTTCTTCATTGGAAAACGTCACTTACGTCATTGGTAACCATAATAAAATGATATTAAAATAAAACATAAAATGCTATCAAGATACAGATAAAAAAGTACTGGTGTCACTAAAAGCAGTAACCATTGTGTTGCTCCTCAGTACGAAACAGAGTCTTTACTGCTTAAACATTTCATAATAACATACAATTTTGTTAAGACTAGAAACCAGCGATTAGCCGCACGTATACGCCAAGCCTAACAAGAAACATTCCTCAGTGCACTGCAACTAGACGTGTATCTGCTATCATTAATTTTCTACCGCAAGCGAGGCAATTTCTTATTAAAAACTGGTTCGAAACCTATCTACAGAGATACATTAATATTATAACGTGTTGATGTATTTCTCTGTCTTCCCTTTAGATTCTGTTTCTGTAATGGACATTAAAAATAAGACGAATGTAACTACGAGAGGTATAGAGTTTGTATTCTTACCTATCATCGGATTGAGTATCTATCTTTGAGTATTTACAATTCCATGAGTTCCACAATAACATCTCTGTCTTTTCTCGAATTATTTGTCCAAAAGCAATACGTATTAAAAAGAACCAACAAAACGGTATCAGACTTTTTATCGTCATTCAATAATGGAGATACCATACGCATTAAATATTTGCCAAAGTCTTCATAAGAATTATTTTTGCATTGAACATTATTTTATCTCGAGGCTCATATGCAATTATGATTGAACCGAGACCACATATAATGGGGACCGCGTAAAGCTCTCGCTCGTTCAGATCGCTCAAGGGGCTACAACAAAAAGGGATATCAAATTAATACTGAATCCATAATAAATCAAAGAGGGGCAGGTGGACTCGATCGCAAGAACGCGAGATTCGCCTACAGGTCTTTAGAAATTATCATCTTGGCTGGAGCCAATCATATACCTAAGCGTTCGAACGTTGGAATTGGAATCTTTGTTATTCTGAACTCAGAATTCGTTACTCCAGGCGATTCCGCATAATTGTATGATTGTCACGCGATGTCCGATTTTTTCGGTCCCTAATTTCATCTGTGACACAATAAACGCATTTCGTTTTCATTTAGTCGGAAACAGATGGTTGCTTATGTAAATGTCTGGAAATTTCAAGCGTATCTTCTGTGAAGACGGTTTTTTGTATGGGATCAACATGTTCGATGTGTTATTAACATAATATTACTAAAGGTGCATATCGGATGAATACATAAATTGTATAATGACGTAAGGCAGTAAAACATAGAATGATCTTCATGAGGTTGTTTCATGTTCAAATATAGAGTACCTTCATCAATTTTGGAAGTGGACGAAAAATTGTTATCTTTTTCTGTTCATGCTGAATGTTAATTTGGTTTTGTTTGGGGCTTGTATTGTCGTTTTATAACGAGCTCATATTGATTAGTCTAATCTTTTTACTGGATTCATCTCCACAAATTATATGCGTTTGAAAGAATCGTGACCGAAGCTGTAGAATAATTAGCAAGGTACGCGATACGCGGCAAACCTCTTGTTGATTTCACAGTATCTCATTGCCTTTTGAAAGTTTCTTGCAGACCGTTGCACAACTTTTTTTTCTTGCACTCTCGGTACGTTTTGACGTTAAGGACGCATTTTATACGTATCCTGTGCACCTGCGGCGCTGAAAATAAACTTGGTTGTTTATTTATAAAGAAATAAGTCAAAACGCTGCCGTTGGGTCCGTGGTATCTCTATAGAGATCGTTTGCAAAATCTTCCAAAAGTATTTGCCAAAAGATCTCAGATAAGAAATTTCAGAAAACGGTCTCATTTGAAACGTCGATACGAAAACTGCTTATGGAGCCTCTCTCATACGTTAATTTAATTCAAGAGTTTACTGGATTGGATCGGTGATAAGTCAAGCAAAAAATTCGCCGACCATTTCGATCATGGCAAGTTACTTTCGAATTTTCGGCTCTAGATACCATGCACATCTGGATTCACGTCGGACTTGTGGTAACGGATTCCATTTCAATCTGTCTTAGATTATTCAGATGCCATTATTGTCGAATCGACTCGGACAGGTAAACGTATTATTTAAATTATTCTTCAGACGATTGCGTGTTAGGTTGCAAAACGCTTTTTTGTCGCTATATCCAACCAATTAAGTTTAGTATTCGCGTGATTCGGATTCTCAGATAAAATAAAAGGCAAAACGTTGTTGGATTCTTGTTTCTGTGTTCATAATTGACTGTTTTATAATATCAACTTGTTTTATAAAAACAATTGCAAAGTGTTTTTATACAAGTTGGTGTTTTTATATGGAATGCCAAATGGGTTGACGCGTAGCAATAAAGAATACAATCCTATAATTATTTTTGAAGTAATCATTGATTCCAATAGCAACATAATAGGCAATTAAACATTTTGAACGGTTTCCTTATAATTTAACACAAAGATGTTAAACCATTTCTAAAAACTTCACTGATTCATTCAATCTTGCTCGTAATATGAAACCTTAATTTCGTAGATACATAATTATATAATACATGAGCATCACATTCATGACCATTCTAATAAAATGTAAGTTATCAACTATAGACTTAACTGAGACGTTGCCCGAGGTAGCTGCGCTGTGCGGGAGGGGTGGTAGTTGTCACAAGTTGACGAATCACTGAGCTCTCGCATCACGTCACCACACCCCTCCCGTACCGCGCTGCTACCTCAGGCAACGTCACAACTATGCGGTCGGTCTATAAAACTGCATTTTATATAATTATGCAATCTTCACAAAACGTCAGTTTTCAATTAACATTCTTGCGATACAATCAGTACGATTAATCATACTTTAGCTATCGCAAAAACGGAAAGTAACCCATTCGTAATTCGAAAACCTGTCTCTTGGTGTCGAAACGTCAGTCTTCAGGGTTCCTTAGGCTTATGATAAAATAACCTTATCTATACTGTCAATCCAATACAGTAATCGAACAAAATTAAAGTATATATTTAAAAAGAACTGATTTTATCACGCAAATGCATTTGCAACTTGATATTTGTATCGCTAAATATTTTAATAATTGGGAAACCCATGGCGACTTACGCATATAAATTTCTGGGACATGAAACTTAACTAAATTACAGTTCATTGTGTTAATCCTCTCTGGAATTTTATAATCCGATATGAGAGATACTTGACACTCCTTTTATCATATTTTTTAAGTGAATATTGCTTAGTTTATGACATTTCGGTAGGCTCGAACGCGGCCAAAGACGGCAGAAAGAATAAAAATAAATTCGCCTATAAATTCTTTAAACAAGTGGCAGGTAGCGCCACCTGTCGGCAAATGAAATACTGGCTTAAGGTGTTCCGAGTGCCAACCATTTACCATAATGACTGACATTTATTTAAGTTTTGCCATTTACTGTTTAAGTAGCCTCATGTCCTATTCTTAGTAGGTACTCGACCACATGCTATGGTCGCGTAATGTTAAAACAACTTCGCTTATGTAGTACATACTTCCAACTCTTACTAACAAAACTGCCAGAGGAAATACTAATGGAATGGACTTTTCACTGACCATATTTTTTATATTCATTTAATGTCAACCGATGCTGCACTTCACATAAAACAAAAGTATTTTATGGATATTTCTCGTACAACAATAGAGGATTTATCTCAATGGCAACAGAACTGGAGTTTAAATCGTTTTTTAAACAGAAAAAACCTTTAATACTCACAGAATAAAGTTTATTACAAGATGTCAAGTAAACTTATGCGTGCTAAGGCGTGGGTTGACAAGACTTATGCTTATCGTCGATTTAGCATTTCTTTGCTACTTAATCCAGTTTTTTAAAGCCATTAAGCTTGTAGTAGCAATCTGTATTGCTTGTTTTGTGTCTACCATCTGTGAACGGGATGTAATGATTTACAGTCAAACTTATTACAATTTTTTTTTCACCTACACCAATTCTTTAATCTTATTGAGTTCTTTTTCCGCTCCAGCTTTATTTATATTTTTCATTTACGTTTTTTTTCCTTAAGTAGATTATTTTCCATTCCATCAGAATCTATATTTCCTTCGGTATGTTGTGGAAGGTTTTAAAAGTTGGTTCCATAACTTCACTTATGGCTTGCTCAAGAGTTCGCTTGAAATATTTCTGAGTGTTGTCGTGGAGGCCCGTGCAAACAGTGACCGGTCGGTTGTCCAAACAAAGCGGGTGTACCGGTGCCATCCACTATATGGCCTCTAAACTCGAGCCCACGTTCTTCAAGAATATTTGTATTTACATTAACATCCTCCGCTATTTGTATACGAATAATGTAATTACCTTTATGTACGTCAGAAACCAATTTCTTTGAAATGGGTGCGTACTGTGTGTATTTCAGTCTTACTTTTTCGGATTTAGTAGTAGTATATGTGGTTTTAACTGAACGTCCTTTGGTATTGTTGAAAACTTCACAAATAATTTTAGTGGTGTATAGATTTTCTATTTGATCCTTCGATACATTACTTACTATCATTAATCCTTTAGAACTCTCTAAAAAATCTGTCCCAACTCCCAAACAAGATGAAGTTTACAAATATTTCAAACTTGGATTCCATTGTTGTTGTTGGGGAAAGGTATGCCTTTCTGTATTACCATTAATCATATGACGAAGTCAACGTTAGATAAAATCCGTGGACACTCACACGCATGCAGGGGATGTCTTTGGAACGTAACCTGACACACACAAGCCAATTTAAAAACAGGTAGAGATTAAGGATCTCTTTCTTATTTAAAGAATTTCTCAGTACATATATAACTGTTGTACGGTTTACGTTCAAAGATTACGTGGATTTGCCTTAATTTCTTACTGTCGGTACGTGGCGAAATAATATATGAATTTGTGGCTGTACTTTGTCAAACGAAAGTAGGATTTGTTTGAACTTCCAACTTTGTATTATTGCATTAAATTGCGTGCATAGCCGTGAAGTTAGGTTTATGACTGTTAAGTAAATAGGTAACTACTTAAAGGGTTTGTCAATTTTGACATAATAATTAAGCAACTACAACTTATTTTATGTCGGGCAGTAATTTCAATTGAGATAAAAAAGGAAAATAAGTAGGAATGGATGAATTTTTCATATTTTGTTAGTATTCATTCCAAAATGCTACAGATTTTTGATACTTAAAAATATAATGTCCAATTCCCTTAATCATACACTTCTGTATATTTATTTTATTTCCCATAACCCTTTTTTACCAAATCATAAGCGATCAAAGATAACCACAAAAATACTTCGAAGTCCTACGTGACGGCTCTCGGGGACATTAAAAATGGTGGAAATGAGTTTTGATTTTATCTGTCATGGCTACCCACGGGTTTAAGTTGGTTGTGTACTAACATAAAGATTTTTTGAGGAGCCACTAAATTATGTATGAGGTACAGTCGGCAATATCCACGGTTGACCACTTTTCAAACTTAGTAATAAAGGCAAAAGGGGGTGAAACGTGGTCGACGACCCATTTTGTCGTGGGTACATTTAAAGACAATAATTTTCATTCTTAAATTGGGTATATTTGTAAAAAAAATTGATAAAACGATGACCAAGAGACACTCAGCATTGAAAAAAAAAATATCAAAAGGATCTTAGAATAATAGAACACTTGGAAGGCCCACTTCACACTATACTGCAGATGAAGTGGCATTAGTTGAATAGAATCGACACTATAGTGTGAATTGACACTAAAAGACGTCCAATAGAATCACACTACCTTTTGTAGTTTTCCATTGCAGGATGAGATCTATTGACATCCCTCTATTCATTCAAGCTTTTATTGCTACCACTGTCTTGTAATTCTCTATCTTAGAACTGAAAAAAAGGTTGAAGATTCTCCCTCAAGATTGTCGGGATAAAGTAGGTGCGTTTGCGACCAGACTAAAAGTCGCAGTACAACCGGTCGTCCTTGGCGGTTGAACCCTCTTGCACACCCATGGCTTTCCTTTCGGAGTTTATGGTGCATCCAGAAATGAATTATTGTGATGGAAAACGGTGTATTCTGTGTTGCAGAAGAAGTGTAACGATTGGAATGTTTGTTTTAGCTTTAATGTTAGGTGCTATGTAAATATAGTTATTATGTATAGCCTTATGATTTATTGGTTTTTAAAAGGGCCAAGTCTTCATTTGTCTTTTTTTTTATTTGTTTACACAGAACACACGAAAAAGAGAAAAAGATAAAAGAGCACAAAGGTACTGCTTATTTCATTAGTTTCTTCCAGCAGACCTGCGAAAGGAGAGTTGGATGAGAGATACGTCTCTCATCCAACTCTCCTTTCGCACAGTGTGTAAACTTGTTAGCTGTTTTTATAGACTTGTTTATTCTTTGGTTTGTGACTTATGCCCAAAAGCTAGATCAGTTAAATCCCTAAAGTACCAAAACCAAATAATTCAAGATTAGTCAACGTCTAACATAAAGGAAGACATAACTCCAAGCTCTGCATATTAATATTAGGGGATTAAAAAAATTCGATAAAAAGTTAACTGAAATAGTAGACATTTTTGAAATCCATGGCAACGGCAGCAGCACTCAGATTAAAAAAAAAACCCCAGAATAAAACCTTAATCCCGTTAACGAATTCTTTTTCGGTCGAATTCACTCAAAAAAAGAACGTCTTAGATATTGTGGCCAGTTTGAAAGACGAAATAATCACGTTATTTATTACCTGTGGCTGGGGAGCAAGCCACTTTAATCTCTTCTCGACACGTACCGAACGATTTTATGGGAGATTAAAAGCAGTGATCGAATTTTGAAAAGTTTTCGAATAGTAATAAACATTATTGATCTGTGCTAGGGTTGTGCTATGTAGTTATTATTTTACCAAACATATCAGAGACTAAAATGACGTGTATCAATGTTTAGATAAAAAAATATTATTATTAAAATGATTATAATATCTTAAAAATTATAAAACTTATACATTGCATTAGGCACCATTTGAGTGTGTTGAGCAAAAGAAACAAATACTTTAAGTAATCTTAAGCAACAAAAAAAAATCTTTTTAAAAATACTGACATCCTTGGTACACAAATAAGAGACTATAATATTAAACCAATTCTCTATTGTAAATTATGATGTTTTTAATTCACTTGATTAGTATAATTCAAATCGATAGGAATCTTACTATTCAGTCCAAAATTCTGTTTTTTTTTTATATTAATTCATACTGTTCATTATTATTCCTAATAATAAGAAAATCTTCTTTTGTTTCCGAAAATACATAATGTAGAACGGGAACCGATAAAATTTTACTAGTTTCATCAAAAATAGGTAAGTACTATTATTTAGTCCTGCAAATAGTAACTACGGCTTAACTAGCTTTTAGTTCAAATTAAAGTTTGAGGTGGTAATCATTGGAAACTATGAACCTTCGATAATTATTAGGTCATTTGATTTAAACTTTTTTTTTCTAAAACATAAAACCACGCTTGTAATCCCCCAAAGGGTTAAGCAGTTGTATACCACATGTCGCCAGTTATGGTTTTAGTCCCATGTACAGACGACAGCACATCAAGCTTCTACAATGTGTCAAATTTCTTCAATAGATTTTCAACTTTACTGCTAAAGCATAAGGTTCAAGGTTGATTGGGAAAATTTTACAGTTTCGGGCAGCTTGATGTGCTGGCGTCTGTACAATAATAGAGGCCGAGCCTTTTGCCATCAACCAGCACAAATCCAAATTTTCTTTTGAGTTTTTTTTCCGAAAATGTGATCAAAATTCGTTCGATGTTTTAAGCAACACATTAATTTCTACAGCTTGCAGTCCTTCATGTTCAATTTTAATAGTAGATATTTATGATTATCTTCACATCGAATAATCGATTCTAAGTAATCTATATTAGTAATAAAACATAATACTGTTTCTAATAGCATTATCAAATAGCCTTGAATATCGGTACATTTTTGGGCGGATATGGTTAGTTAACACCTTTAGTTATTTTGATTACCTCTGTGCTTAATTTAGGTAAGTGATTACTGTGTAAGATAACAAAAACTACTTACTAAAGCTTATATAGATATATTTATCTTTGTTTAATATAACGTAGGTACGGTAATAACAATAAACATAGATTCAATAAAAAACGAAAATTCACCCTTCAATATTAATTTGTCATTACCTAAAGACGGCAAAGTAAAACTGGCTGGTGAGGAAGTGGTCAAACGCGAGTCTTTAAATAATAATGAAAAGCAACAAACATTTTTTTTTTATCATTTAAATCCTCTTCAATGTGAAGTATACGATATGCACTCCATCACGTAAAATACTTAGATTACAAAAAAGAAAATAACAGATCACCGACGAAAAACCAATCCCTTTAACATCGTTCCCACATGTAAAGCAGCCGATAAAAGCATCTACGATACGAAACGATTACAGACGATTACGGTCAATTACATACAGCACTAAAAGAGGATTTACGATGAAAACAAAATTAACACTCCTGCTTCCCGATAGCCTAATTGCACCTCCACAAGTAATAAATCATGTAGGATCAAACAAAATTGAAGGATTCAATCTAATTGGGTTTGTACATAGAGTGGACCAATCAATATAGTTTGATTAATGATATCTCCTCTCCCGGTATAATTGCCAGACGAGACGATCATGAATCAACTGCCAGTGTTATAAATTATAAATCTGATAACTGAACTCGTTTCGAACAAGAATATTATTCTAAGCTACTCCGGACTCGGAACGATCCAGTTTAAGTTCTTTCAAAGCGTAATGATTTCGAGAAACGTATATCAGTGTTATCTGTTTGATATTTTAATCTTATCAGCATATTTAATGAATAAACAGAACGGGACTAGAAACAATAAAAATATATTACCTACCTGTGTTCAACGACTGTCGTGTATCAGAATTTTTTAGAATTTACAGTTGGGTTTTAATCAAATGGAGAAGCGCCGTTTGATTATCGATTTTAGATCATAGGAATTCGGCAAATTACGAGTTATTGCTATTAGACATAATATTAGAAACCATTTTGATAAAATTATCGTTTGAGGTCGTAAAACGAGAATAAAATCTGGTTCTAAAGACATATGAACCATGAAAAATTTAGTTTTGGAACCATTGAAGCGCGGCAATAAATGGAGGTATTTGATACGTGGACGTATCAAATATCAAACTTTTTTTCTTATGAGGCGCCAATTTTTTGTCGTAGACAGTAGACATGCGTTAACCGAATCTCACGATCGATAGACAAAAACAATTCGATTGGATCACGGAAAATAGACAAATGGAGTCAGAAAAACAGACAATTATAAATTCGATGGTAAAAACCTTATTAATTGGGATGCGTCATTATTATTATTATCCTAGTAGTTTTGTTATATCAGTAGTCCAACATTAAAAAACTGTTATATAGCAATGTTCATCATCTTGTTTTTTCTTACTTTACTTTCTAATCCTTCATAGAATTTGAGGTAACTTTCCTGCATTTATTCATTTCTGTGTGATTGATGACTCAATTCGAGTGGCCCGTGGCCAAATAATAACAGTCGCACAGGTCGATCGATCAGGTTAAGCTAAGCTTGCCGCGGTTGGTCTGTGGATGAGTGACCATCTTTACATCCGTGCGTCGGAAAGCACACTATGCCATTGGTCCCGGCTGTCATTCGTGGAACTTTGACAGTCGTTACGGGTAGTCTGACAACTATCGTGTATCCTAGTTGTTGAGGAGGGAGTTGTTGGTTGTTGTTGGGAGGGGGAGGATTGTGGAGGTCAGATAGGCAGTCACTCCTTGTAAGATACTGGTATATCCGGTTAGACTGGAAGCCGACCCCAACATATTTGGAAAAAGGCAAGGCAGATGATGATGATTCATTTCGAACATAATAATTATATTTTCTTCTCTGTGCTTGCAAGTCTCACTTTTTCTTCTTCATCATATTTCATAATTATTTAATTATAACGGAAACATTTAGTAATTCAGGGCAAGCAACTCTAATTAAACCCTAGGTCCCGCAAGATACATTTTGTACCAATATATTATTGACTATAATAAGACCTAGGCCATTCAAGACAAAGTTTTGCCAATTTAATTTGATTCTGGCTTTCTTCAATAATTTTCCGGTTTTACCTAATCACTCAGGTTCTATAAATCTTTTTAAACCATTAGCAGTTTTAGGTAAAATGCACCTGATACCGTACAAGTGAAGTACGCATTTACAATGAATGTCTGCGTCACTCAGAGGTGAAATTGTGTGTGAAGCGGCAGCGGCAAGCCGTCGCTCCCATTACGTCGCATGGCCGGCGTACGCGCAGCCAAACCGGCTGTGGACGCCGCACTGTATGTAGTTGCCCCGGTTGTTGGAATAATTGATGTGGTTCGACTTGAGAAGCTAGAATTGCTTGATTTAACTGATATCCACTAACTGCACTTGCTGCCTTATAAATATGACTTAGACTTTTGATAGGCGACCGGTATAATACGTTTTTTGGTAGAACGTCATACATGAATCATTATGAAAATATTTACTGACTTACCAAACCGATTGTATTGTTTTTATTGATATTTTATCTAACTTCAATCAAGTTCATGTGTCATATATACGAAATTCTTACTTTCTCGATTGTCTGCGTAGAAACGCTTTAATTGCAGTAAGCGCCTGAACATTGAATAGTTCTGCATCACCACCACAAACACAATAGGTTTAAGCTATACATTAACAATACTCACTTATCAGCACTTCCTTCATCAGTAGATACGTACAAAATAAAGTAAATGATACCCTGCTCTACCAGTTACTTACCACGCAGCAGCGCGGTCCAACCTGGCCGCGCCGCTCCATTAGTATTTTCCATTTATTTTTTGTCCACGTACCTGTCCGACTTTTGGGGTTTTGACTTTTTATAACGTCGACCGCGCGACGAATACTAAATTTCTTTAGTATACAAACGAAAAATAAATGATGCACTGCCACGCATTGCGGAACGCTCTGTATTATTTTTCGATTAAGTTTTTGTGATAGAAGATGGACGATTTGAAAGTTAACTTCACTCAAAATTCCAATTTAGGTGTGAGAATATTTTTAGAATTTATTTTTTGTTCCAGAGTTTTTTCATATTTTATTGCCAAATTCCTATTTCCAAAGTCTCTAATTGTCCTTCCCCAAATATTCAATATCAACATTAAAATCATGCCCAATATCCACTTACTTCAATACTAAAACCTCAAAACCACTTACGCATTAAGTATTGGCAGAAATTCCAGCACGTGCACATTCTGCTAAAAAACAACCTTGCTACAATGCAACATTACCTACATTGTGACAAAAGAAACGAAAGACTTTCATGTGTAGGTAGCGTCTAGACCATTACCGGAGACCCAGTGACTACATTAACGACTCATTGTACTGATGTGATTGAAAGCACCTCGCCTACACGAAGCCTATTAAGCTTTAACGTAACTACTTTGGTAATGAAGTATTATTTTTGAAACTCAATCTGACTTCAATAAGGGGCCATTCTAAAATGTGGTAATAGATTTAGAAGAACCTACTTAAAGGTAAGCGGCTGCTTGAAATATAATAAATACTTTTGATTTTGACTTGCTTACCATCTAAAGCCTAAATAAAGAATCCAATTTAAATCAAATACTACAGTGCCACATTAGTTTTGAAGATAGCCTCAAGAATAAAATAAAAACGAAAGATTTTTACTCAAGTCAATGTCGAAGAGAGTAAAGCAAAAAGGCAGAATTTAAATGTAACACCAAAAACATTTAGCAACATCGTAAAGCAATTTAATGATAACAAACCGGGTTGCGCATTTGAAGACATATAAGGGAATGTATTTGGTATAAATATTACAGAAGCGAAAGAAGCAGGTTTAATAATACTGGTTGCTGTTCATTCACCGATCATCTGCGATTGTATATGCCAGAAATCACACTTTCGGAAAATAATAAGTTTGTAAATTCATTTCTTGCGAAGGAAGGAAGCCAAAAAGTAACTGTAAACATAAAAACCAATACAAAGATGTCTGTTAAAATGAAATAATTTATTGTTGCTACTTTTTTTACATTTCGAAAAGATCCATAACCCACAGAGTATTGTTCGTTTAACTAAAGTCTCTTTCTATTGGAAACTGACTTCAGTTTTGTCATTCAAAAGAAGCTTATTACCATAATGCCATTGCGGTTAAAAACAAAACGAATTATCCAATGTATTGACGTCTCATTTTGTTAAAGGCGATGCAAAAAACGTTCTAATTGTAATGCTAATTTCGCTCGAGCAGTTGCGAAAACGTTCATCTCATTTACATTATGTCATTTACTTCTTGAAAATATTTTGCTACCTATACAGGTTCCTACGGTTCGGTTTTAGGAAATATTAGCTCGACAGCGTCTATGCTAATTGGACTTCTAAGTTTCTAGGCGTTAGAAACGACTCTTTTGCTAATTAGTCAAATTATTCTTTGAAATGTTGTTTTTGTATGTTCTGCTTCCAGGTTAAGACTTGTTATATTTTCATCTGTCATATTCATATACGTATAATATTTTTTTCATGTTTCTTCTGATTCATTAGAATCATCTAAAATCCATTCCGTTCAAGTAATTTTGATTGTTATCATTTTTTCAAAATATTAAACGTAAAATATCGCTGTCCCATACAGAATAAGTTCACACGGACTGACTAAACTATTTCTGTCATTCAAATGTTAATTATTGGAAAGTAAAGCGTTGGCGTCATTTACTACTGATGCTGAGATATTAGTAGCATAACAATAAATCGTCTCAAAGGAAACCAGCTTAGTTGTAAAGAGATAAAAGTGCGTGGGTTCGAGACTCGAGTCAACCACAGTTGCTTAAGTACACCTTTTATGCTGCTTAATACAGCAAAAGTGTCTCCTGAGAAACATTTCCGTAGA
Organism: Oligia latruncula; assembly: GCA_948474745.1. Lineage (NCBI taxonomy): Eukaryota > Metazoa > Arthropoda > Insecta > Lepidoptera > Noctuidae > Oligia > Oligia latruncula. The sequence continues at coordinate 11,325,165 of OX419702.1, read as the reverse complement.
ATTATTTAACGTTTACTTACAGATACTTTTTACTTACATATATTCGTTTATTTTTCCCTTAAAGTTAAACAAAGCTGTATATAACCTTTTAAGTATGACAGATGGTAATATTTCTGGGAGATATTTATAATACTTAGGGAAAATTAATGAATGTTATCAACGACATCGACGTTACTGTCAATGTATGAAATATTATAATAATACTATTCACCATTTATACTAAATTCTAACAAAAATTTCGAATTCATCTGTCATTGTACCAAAATACATCGGGACTTATGTATATTGATGAACCTTAAATTTATCATAAAAATCATCTAAAGGTTTGTTCCTAAATAATATTTTACATAAAACTGTAGGCTTTTAGTTTCTACACAACTCTCGGTATGTTAAAACCAATAGAAAACTCACAACGGCCAATAAAATTATGTTCCGATGCATCTGCCTGAAAGCAACGCGATTTTGAATAACAAAATCTGCTACTTCATTATTCAAATCGCAAGATTATGTTAATATAAGCTATTTGTAAGCGGGTTTGATTTACTTATGTGGCAGTGTGCGGCATGTAACAGTTTCTTTGAATAAATTTATGTATTATCAACCGCTACCGTTCTGCATTTGTGTGGGTTCCGCAAATACACCTACGTACATAATTAAGTTCTCCACTCATTATCATAAATACGGTGGCATTGTCTTCTTTGCCATATTTATGTAATATATGACTTAATTTAATTAGTGTGAAGTCTCATTTTGTATTCGTGTTAGGTTACTGTTTTGCTCATTTTTTGAATCGTTATTGGTTTATGAAGGTGCAAAATATGATATTTTAGTGAAGTTACTTTAATGATTGAAAAACAAAATTATTTTTAGATTTACCGATATTATATAGTGACAGAAAGCTAACATCATTAAACTCTTGAACTGTTTAAGAACAACTTCTGCACGTTCCAAAATAGTAATAAATTTTGTATTTTCCTTTTTCAACACAAGAACTTCAACTTTTAAAGGCAAAGACATAATTAGTAAAGTTAATGAGCAAAGCGTTTTACGATCAATCTATGCGATAGGTTTAGATAGCGTAGATGAACGGGAGGTACGTAAGGAGGGATCGGACAGTGACCCCGGCGGCATTCCAACGCGCGTCCGCTGTACCTGCTCTCTTTACTTTTAACTAGAGTTTTTATGAAAATATTCAGTACTATTGAAGTAATAGAATGCTTATTTCGTATGCTAAGGATGGACTTCAAGGAATGTTATGTAACTTATACCAGAATGCTCTTATGTCGACCGTATTTCCACAAAACTACAATAGCTATTTTTATTATGTCTCCGAGCATGTTTAAACTATTTAATTTTATGTTTACTTGCATAGATAACAGAACTTCAACTGTTTAGGTAAATGTTTTGAGTTATCGTTTTGCGTTTCGTGTCTAGCAAGTAAAAACCTGTGTAGTTATAGCCCTGTCTCGGCATTCAAGTGTCAAGTTCATAGTTGGCAATAAAGCACGAGTATAAGGTTGCAAGCCCACTGTCCATAAACATCACAGCCACAGTTGCATCTTACCGTATTTTGAATTTAAAATAGCAAGTGATAAAACTCAAGATTCTTATTCTGAAACTACATTTAAAATTGTTGCAGAAAATAAAACAGTAGATAACGTTTTGTAAATAAACGCGTTTGACGGACATGTTAATGAAGCGATTGATACACAATCTAAAAGTATAACGTAAGATGAACGTTCACATAAAACTTAAATCGCAAAGGCTAAGAATACTAAAAATAAAACTATATCTAAAGTAATACACAGTATATATATTTATGTACGCACTGGTGCCCGGTTGGCTCACTCTATCTACCATTCAGACTTTGTAATAAGAAAAAAAAAACTGTGGAGAGAAATTGATTCGATCTGTGGTGTTGGTCATTGCAAAGAACTAATACATTCTTAGACAAGACCTCTCAGTTATTAAATATTTTAAGAAGCTTTAAATCTTGACTTCAAATTATTGGGGCTGCATTCGATTTATATGTTTTTGGCGTTTATATTATTTTCTCCTATAAAATACCTCAATTTCATTTCAATACATTAATTTAAGCTTTTGACTGTTACCCAACACTATTTGTTTCTGTTTTGGAATTAAATAATAATTTAATGTCCAGGTGTTTTGATTCAGAAACCTCAAACATAGACTGGTCTATAATAGTCATCGCTCTGCATCCGTTACAAACCTCTCGAACGTTGTTCGATAGGCAATCTCGAACACGATTGAATTGGAAAAAAACCATTTTGACCCGGATCGGTAGACGAAATATTTCTTTATATTCTTAGTAAAACGCAACTATCATAGGTACTTCTTACTTTATATCACTTTTATCCAGCACAATTTAAGTATATGACGCTTTATTTTAAGAACGAGTGCTCGACATAAAGTGACCCAAAATTTTGTTTGACTTTGTATTCTCGGTCTTGTCACATCGACTATACAGTGCAACTTGTTAAGAAACGAGAACACTTTAAGAACCTGTTTCCGCAGTCTGATCTCGCAAATGGTTTCTTGGTTTACCAAATACATATCCAGCAGAAAAAAGAGCGTCAACATTTTTAGACATTTTAGTTAAGTGACCGACGCTTTATATTCAATTGCCACTTTTGAGAGCATTATGTCGTTGTTATCAATTCAAGTTATTGCCGTTTTATTGTTCATTTCATGAGTCACTTGCCTGTTTCCTACACCGGCGCCATCTCTTGTAAGGGTGTTTCAAAACACATTACCCGCCCGGCAACCGTAATGGAAATATTTTTTAATGTAACCCATTAGTGCGGGATCTCGGTCCTCTCTGTAATTTGGAGTCAAAGTTTTTTAATCTTCGCTCCGTGTCTTGATGGGGTTCTGAGCGACTGTCCATTGCGATCCTTATCTCAAAGCATAATAAGAAGAGACAGACGTTACTTATATTTTATTTAACGTCAGAATTGATCGAACTGGTACGATAAGATACTTCGGAGGGTAAGATTTGTTTAAGTCATAAATTATGTGTATTCTTTACGTTTGTTCTAATTCTTTTATTTTAAAATACCTACATTTTTTGTCGTTGAAACTTCCGAATAAATGTTTTCTGTGACATTTCTCAATTTTGGGTAGTTTAACTCTCTTCTTTGCTCTACCATTTGGTTATGGTTTTGAGGTTTACCCATTTGACCAGCAATCTTGTGTTTTATAGTTTTAGTTGGTTCGCATCAAACGTTTTTGTAGTAACCTGGTAATTGCCTTGTTAATTTGAATCTGGCGTCGGTCTCTCTGATGTTAGTTAAGCTGTTTGACTGGAGTTTCCAAATCCGTCATCATACGATGTCGATCGTGGCTCTCGATTCATTTTAAAATGAAGATATCGCGTTCATTAGATATTTAAAATTTATTGGAAGTAATTTCGGCTTCTATATTAAAATATCTGGCTTTTATTTAATTGGAACACTTTTTCTCTACGTCTATCGATATTATAGTTATATTATTATGTTGTGTTCCATGTTTTTATGTTTAACGCTGTTCGTTTCTCTCATCGGAAACACAACAAAGATCGATAACCGGCTTAATATTAATTACTTCAATGTTATAAAATTAAAACAGTTTGGAAGATACCGCCCTTTATGTTACTATGAATAAAGTCTAAATACTAGTTGTCATGTCTTCTAGCAATGTCAAAGCAATTTTGTTCCAATAGTTCAAGTATCAAGCTCGTATTTCCTATATTTTTTTTCCTCATCCCAACTTAATACATAAATCTATCATAAATTTTAGTATGTCCATCCATTATGTAATAATACTTCAAAATCTTAATACACAACGTGGGTGTTTGGACTAGCCGTGTGTATATTAAAACCGGTCTGTTCGTCAGGCACTACACAATATTTGCGTGACGATGATGGCAAGTTCGCGCCCTTCCCTTCTTCATTCATGAATTTGTTTGTTAGTTCTTTAAACTTGACTTTCTCTTTGGAATTCATAATAGATTCATCTTCAATACTTAAGTTGTGAACTTCTTTCAGCTAGCGTGTATCTTCTTTAATGGATTTTTTGATGTTATTGGCCACAGAATCATGTCATAATAAGTGGAATGTATTACCATTAAATGCCTTTATAGGTAAAGCCACACTAGCAAGTAAACCGTAACTATTTATGCACAATTTGTGACGGGTATAAAAGCTTACACTTTACCCCTGCGAGGCTTTGAGTTGTGCCGACACACGTAATGTTGACATTTTTAATGTTGTCACTTGACATTCTGCCTCGCCTACTAGAAAAAAACTGTCGTAATAGTAGAGACTTGTCTGTAGGTACCTAATCCATGCACAGGTACTATACAAGTAGTATGCTAATGTAATATTAGGTATTATTGATTACAGAGTGCTAAATTTCAATTAAATTGCAGGAGCAAAAGTATGGCTAGGTTTGAATTTTGCAAGATTCCATAACTTTACATAGTAACTAGAACAATTGGATCATAACCAGTAAATTATTCGGTAACGACGAAGAAGCTTGGGGTAACCTCTAAATAAATACGGAATAGGTTGAATAGTGACCGAAATTATGAGGAAGTTTTAAAGTAATTACAACCATGGTCCTTGATATGGGCAAGCCCTTGAATGATTTTTAAGTTAAAACATCCGTTTTTGGCAACGCATGATTGCCCGATACAGCATAAATCATCAATAAAATTTTGTAAGGTCAGTATTAATTATAATATACGGAAATTGATTCTCATAAATATTTGAATTAATAAAACGGCAAATGAGATTGATCAATTTTCTAATTCAATGTTTAATAACTAGAGTCTTATTGCAGCTTCGTTTGAATTTTGAAATCTTAAATCTTTATGTTGCAAAAGCAACTTAAAAAAAATATTGGTTGTTTTAGTATTAAATTGTTGGCTACTGGTGGTGATTACTGTAACCTAACTTGACTGGCTGATAAACTTTTCAGGCATGTCTACAAATATAGAACGAGAAGAAGTAAGAAACTGTGAGAATCATTATATATTGCTACTACAGTTTTCTATTATAACATTTATATGAGAATAAAAATTGGACGTTTAACTTTTCTAAGAATCGAATGTGCGAACTCAGAGCGAAGTAAAATGCGTGCACAATCCGTGTAATTGGCAGTGTGAGTCGTTACTCCTTTTAGAGTTCCGTGTGTACAATTTAACGTTACAAACTTACAATGTATTCCTATTTTGTGAGGGAAAGGGTTATTATGTTCCTGGCTAATGGGATGTCGGGACGAGTCAAGTTTTTGTGTAGGTAGAATTTTCTTGTTATTTTCAACTCTACCATGCTTAGCTTTAGCCTTATGAGTTTTTAAATTTTTTCGAACACTAAAATATTTTTGCTTCTGACAAACTATTTTTGTCTTCATCGTAAATTAACTAAAACATTAGAGCGTAGCTAGACTTCAACACACAAACATACTCACACACCAGACATTAACATTTTTTGTATTTTTTTGATGTTTATGGATAACTGCCTGAATCGATTTGATGGAATCGATTTCTATCATAAAGTTGGAATTAAATTTTGGGCATTACAATATTTCACTGGCGCGGTCACTCGAAAGTGAATATATATAAATGATATCGCTGCATAAGATATAAAAGATTTTGATTACGGTATAGGTGCTAACTATAAAGATTGGTTTAGATACTTATTGATCGTCATCTTAATGTGGAATATATCTTACCATTACACAAAAAGGCAGTAAATTTACAATTGCATAAGAAGACGTCAAGGGTTTACGAGTATATCCAATAATATTTTTCATATTCATTCATGTATAAGGATGAAAAAATATTGCTAGTTGGTTTCACTCATCTCATCTGCCTAGCCTTTTCCCAATTATGTTGGGGTCGGCTTCCAGTCTAACCGGATGCAGCTGAGTACCAGTATTTTACATGGAGCGACTGCCTATCTGACCTCCACAACCCAGTTACTGGGTAATACGATGCCCCTTGGTAAGACTGGTTGTCAGACTTTCGGGCGTTTGACGACCCGTAAGAACTGTCAAAGATCCACGAATGACGGCCGGGACCAACGGCTTTACGTGCTTTCCGAGACACGGAGGAGTCTTGGTATGTAAAGATGGTCACCCATCCACAGACCAACCCCGGCAAGCGTAGCTTAACCTGATCGATCGATCCATGCGGCTGTTATTACTTAGCCACAAGCCCGTCTCTAGTTTGTTTCACTATGTACAAGTATTTTACTATGCACTACCAAATTGCTCTATGCATTTCAAAGTTTATCATATAAAATCTCCACAACCTTTTAAGAGTATTTTATTTGCTTCTAAAATCATCTCATCTTCAATAAACGTATTTTCTTTCTTTCTTCTTTCTATCTATGCTTTATCATCTCTCCTATCAACACTTTCGTTACTAACATCTATATCTTTAGTAATTACCCAGGCATCACTGTGACCTTCTTTCATACGAGACTTTCTGTCATCTCTACCTATGTTTAACCGGTTATTACCTTATGTAACTATATTCATGTCCGCGACGCATTCTTTGCATGACAACCCAAAGAATTTTCGGAGTCATCATCATTAAACGGACTGGACTTAAACCATTCTTCACTACGTTTTTTTGTTGTTTCCCATGATTAACTGGGTCTACCATGGGTCTACGGACTTTGTGTCACTAACATTAGCTGAATTGGGTTTTGTAAGTCTATCGTGCCTAAGTTGTCTGAATTCTTTAGAGTTCATTTTGAGATTCGTATCAAGTCAATGAACTAAGATTACTAAGAAATACCTACCTTGGATGAAGAGACATTTTTAGAGTGCACTTATATATATTAAATTAATGCTACTTCTAGCAGAAGTAGTCACAGTAAAAAAAGTCCTCCAGACCGTATTTCGGCCACGGCGGTGGCCAATCTCAACGGAGACTAGTCTTCGGCGCGGGAGATATTATAGTGCACAAGTGTGCGCGCAGGCACAGGTGCACTCCCTCTTCCCTCACTCTCATAGTCCAATGAGACGCAAATCCGACACGACCAGAGAGAGATCAGGCGCAGGACCAACGGCTTAACGTGCTTCCCGAGACACGGGGATATCACACCGTAAACTTCCAAGCTCCGGGCTGTTACTAAGAAATTCCTAATGGAAAAACTCAATAACACTTTACCCGACTCGGGAATCGAACCCAGGAACCCACGCTCAGCAGTCAGTCGCGCTTGCGACCATGAGACCAACGGGGCTGTTAAAACAGTCACAGTACTGTGCATTTGAAGTAGCAGCAATATAATTTAAGCAGACAGATATTTTTTTTTTATTGTAGCGTCTTTATTTCATAATTATTTATTGTTCCTTTATAGCAGTCCATGCATTTATTAAAATTTACATTTTATTATAACAATACAATTTCCAAGTTCAAGTTTACTTTACCTTAACGAATCAAGTTTTTACCATCTTTCCGTTTTAAGCTACATGGACAGAGCGCAAGCATGTTATTAACATGATTATACACGGAGCCCTCAATACTTCCTTTATTAATTCTTATATCGACCTCGCATGGGTGTTTCCTCAAATTAAAACCTCATCGGAATACAATTATAAAAGTGATGTTAGAAAAAATTGCTGATAATTTGAATTACGATCTAAACTAAACCTTATTTATAAAGATAAATAACAAGTAGGTTTTTTTCTGAAATTCTATATTTTTGTCTCCGTCCTCGGAGGTTGGGTGCCTTTTGAAGATTCCCCCCGACAACAAAAAAAAAAAATTAAAGTTAACACTGATTGATAATTTTGTATACCTATCCATTCAGAAAATTGTAAGTATGCCATGATAATCTGGACCGTTACAGATTAACTCGGTTATATGCCCAAAATGTACCCGTCTGATGAATAAATATAGTCCGCGCGAATTGACCGCGCCTTAGGTATGGGAGCGGTGGGACGGAGGGGCGGGGGCGCTTTGTCATTACTCAGTACATGCGTTGCGAACATTAGGCAACCCCGCCGCCTCACCCCCGTCCCCACCCAAGGTGCGGCCAACTAGTTCCGCGCGGACACACACACACACGGCACATTCATAACAGTATGGACTTGTATCAATACGCACCTACACAAAATGTAATTGAGCTTCTTACACGTCTAAGAGGAGTATAAGACACTGTTTTCACATCGCTCGCCTACCTACAAGCCATAAAGCAGATGGTCACTAGTAATCCAATATAGCCGCTGTTAATAATATTAATCGCTGCGATTGGCCACAAAATGCTTTTAACGTAATTCGATTCGGTTGGACTGGAACTCTTGTGGAACGGAACCAATACAACATGACCTTCCCATTCTCCCCCCACATTCGCGATCCATTAACGATACGGGGAAGTGAAAAGAATTAGCGGAGGTCTTTAAAAAATGGTGAGGCTGTACGTACTGAACGCATGCGACGTCGTCGGGCTCGCCTTGAGACTAAAGGCTCATGTTACTCGGATCACGTTCAAGGCGCGTCTGAACAGTGTAGTGGTCGCCGACATTAAAATTTTACTATTAAATTGTATTGAATACCCGTACAGTTATTGTATTATCTCTAGTGACATCTACTCACTTTAGTAGCGGACAATGAAATACTGTCGACGACAAAAGGTCGTTCCTCTCTTAATGAATGAACGCCTCCAAATCCAATCAAAACCCGTTTCGCATACCTACGTATTGTTACGTACTATAAATAAACCACGTTTCTTATTATCTGCGAAACTTGTGTTCGAATTCACTCCGCCTCTACTCCGACATTTAATTAAACCACGATATTTTATGGTACGAATCATTAAAACGTTCCCGAGGAACACCAGATACGTGGATAAATATAGCACAGGTATTTAATTTCGCTTTCATTGTTCCAGGTACATACACTCAAAGGAGAAGCCTTTCAAGTGTACAGAATGCGGGAAAGGATTCTGTCAGTCAAGGACCCTGGCGGTACACAAAATCCTCCACATGGAGGAGTCACCTCACAAATGTCCAGTTTGCAGCCGAAGCTTCAATCAACGGTCAAACCTCAAAACTCATCTGCTCACCCATACAGATCACAAGCCTTACGAATGCAATTCTTGCGGGAAAGTCTTCAGAAGAAACTGCGATTTGAGGAGACATGCTTTGACACACGCAGTTGGTGACGTACCGCCAGGTGATGTTCTAGACGTAGGCGAAGAGGATATTGGCAGACCAGGATCGCCAATAGAACCAGGATTTGATGACGATGATCCTGAACTCTCGTCCCCTGAACATTCCCCTGTTAGACGAGCGCGTTCGTCGTCAATCGAAAGTATCGGAAGAGAGCAAAGTGAAGAGAGACCACCGCAACGACGGTCGTCGCCATCTCCGGTAGAACGCACTCACTGCCACCACAATGAGCAGAAAGACAGAGCGAGTCCTTATACTATGCGCCCCCAACATCAAGAGAAACACATGCGCATGCCGTCAGATCTATACGAAAAACGGCGATACACTTCTGAAGAGATTATAGAAAAAGAAATGCGTTATACCGAAGTTCCTGAACAACAAATAAGACATCCTCAGCTGCAAATAAGAAGAGACCTTCATCAAGTTGCACCTCCTGATCCTTCAAAGTTAGGTCAAATGGCAAGTCCGCCTGTAGACCCTGGGCCTTCTGGTATGTACCTGAGTCCATTCAGAAAGAGAAGTCATCCACCAGATATTGGAGATAATGTGAGAACTTGCGCAGCAGTTTATCGGAGCCGGTCGCCTGAACCCACCAACTTGACAATGCCTCGGCACGGGCTAGGAAATGGAGAGGTCGTAGTTGGAATCCCGCCGACTATAATGGGAATGCAATCATTTCATAAGTTTGGTATACCCATGCCACCGCCGCATCCTCAAATGGCGTATGGTTCTGTTCCTCACCCAATATTGGGACCACAGCAAACTGTTGCACAAGACTTGATAGTAAAACACGCGCCGCCGAAAGACACAACGCCCTGTACTTCTACTCATGTGACCAATTGTAAGGATGGTCAGAAAGACCCTGATGAGGGCAGCTCGAGTTTCATACCAAGTGGAATAAAGAATATTGTTGGGATACAACCGCCGACTAATCCAAAACCGGGGACAAGCACATCAACAGGACCGAAGAAAGGCTTCAGTATAGAAGATATTATGAGACGCTGATGAAATGTTGACAAGCGCCGCTGTCTCCGAAGACTTACTGTATGCAAATGAGATTGCGTAGTATAGATTATGTTAAAGTTTAGCCTTTAGAGACGTGTTGCCTTATTTTGTTTAGCTACATAGTATGAAGAGTTTTTGTAATGCGATATGTCTGTAGGCAGTGGTTCTTAATCGATTGTATAGGTGCATTTCTAGAGAGATTTAAGATATGAAATGGTATTTGTACCTAATTTTAGATTAACTGTAATCAGAAGTATTATTAGTCCAAGTTTCGATGATACACATTGTAAAATTTCTAGAGGTATGTTTGTACGTATTCGCAACGTGGATTTGGTTTTCGTAAAGATCTCATAAGGTTTGTTTGTGCAGTGTTTTGTTTACCTCCAAATTTTAAAAATTTAGTTTATCGAAGAAAATATTTTAGGCAATAATTTTTATTTTGTCGTTTTATTGTTGGATGTCGACGAACAAAACAGTTATTTGTGTGAGTTTCTTTTGTTTGAATCCATCAGTGCTGATTTGTAATTAAAATAATTTTAACGGTAATTTAGTTTTTTTTGCAGTTAGATTTAAAATATTAAGAATTGACTGGTTCTTATTACTGCTGTTATTTATTATTTAGTTATTTCATAGTTTAATTATTGAGAATGTTAGTTTTAATCGGGCAATAAGCAGTTAAATTGATAATCGTGATTTAATTTAAGATTTAGTATTATAAAATGTAAATAAATGATTTCATTCTTAGATTTAATTTAATATTAGTTGATTATTTGTTAATTTAAATTAAGAACAATAGTATTGTTGAAGAATTTGCATAATAAATTAATAAAACTGAACTGTTAAAATAAAATAATAAAAAGCATTATAAAAATGTTGAAAGAAAGCCTTTAATTATAAAAACGCAGACTCTACTACGTAGTTGAATAGTTATTGCTCAGATGTAATTAAGTGAAGTACTTGACGTATGTACATTAGTATTTTTATATTAATTAATTAATAAATTATGATGACAGATACGAACTGGTTTTTATAATTTTAAATCCAGAAAAACCTACATTGCCGGAATACAATTTCAAATCAAAGAATCTAAGTCTCGATACATCGCGCGACGTCGTCGCCGAGTCACCGCTTTGTTGTGAATTGTGACTACTTCGGAGATTTGCTGAGAGAAATGCTAAAATAGTCCACATTATGCATAACATGTTGTTGACTTTGTTGGGAGATTAGTTGGCGTTTGTTACAAGGGGACGCAGCTTTAACCAGGCTTTTTGGCATCATTTTGATTAGTTTATTTTGTCATATGATGATTGAAAGGAACCTATTGAACGAGCAAAGTGTTAATGAGTTTTTCTATGAGGAATGGCTCAGTAGCAGCTCGGAGTCAAGGCATGTACCCGGTTATTGGCATTAGGCTCGCCCTCTACTACATGGAACTTAAAAATAACTGGGGCAATGTGGGTGTACCTACATACTAACTACATCCCTGCCTAACCCTTCGGGGCATTACAGGCGTGATGTGATGACGGACTACTTGATCGGTTAAAGTTAGGATACCTTCCAGTAAGTTAAAGTTCTTTACGATTTCGCGTCATTGTTTTTGGGGTCATCTATTGCCACCACCTAATTGGCTGCCGATGGCCGGAAAAGAAATCATAGATAAAGAAAAAAAAAATCGTCTGTTTATACAAATGAGTACAGACGGCCAGCACATCAAGCTACTACAATCTGTCAAATTTATTTAATAGATTTTCATCTTTATCGCTAGAACATAAGGTTCAAAGTTGATTGGTAAAATTTGACAGTTTCGGGTAGCTTGATGTGCTGGCGTCTGTAGGTACCTAGTACACATTGGTATAACACGTACACAAATCCTGCGAAAATGCAGTGCAGTTTGTCGACAGTGTCCTGTTTACCTACTGTTTACAGCGGCAATAATTATCTAAGATCGTAAGTATATTATGCTCAGTAAGTAATCTAATAAAGCTATGTGACAGCAGGTGGTAGTGCTAGAAGAAGAAGACGATATAAATGACCATTATGCAGTTATACATTTTAATATTAACCTGAGAAAAATATAAAAGCAAATTACAGCAGAATGAAGCACAGCACGATGCGGCGACACTTGGGGGAGACCTGTAAGCAGCAATGGACGTATTGTTAATGATGACGATGAATGAACAGTGGAAATTTTGATACCATCAGAGATTCCATAATACTTTAATGGATCCTCAAACCAACATCAGAAGGAATAAAACACCAATAATTATTAGTACCTACGTAATGACGCATACGTTCTCAACAAATAATTTGCAATAATGACCTTTGCATTTACAAAGAACAATGAATTATAGGTTTACCTTTCAAAACACACCATAGCAACAACGTACAGGTCTGTAGGTACTTACCTATAATTTGTAAAATTACAAGTCCAAGACCGCCAACAGGTGATATTTTATTAATGAAACACAATTTACTCTAATAAAGATGTCAAGCAGATGAAATATCTCTTTTAAAGTTCTTTGAAGTAATTAAGTTGCGCAACAAGCAAAAGCCGTAGAAAAAATATCGTTTGAATTTATCGTTTGGATTTAAATGTTATTTACGACTTCGATCATTTCTTGGTATAATTTTATTCTAAGTAGTAACATAGAAGCGTCGCGGCAGACCCCGTAGAAGATGGCGGGACGAGCTGGACAAAACAAACGACCAGTGGTCCACTTTAGCGCTGGAAATCGTGGGGAGAGACCTTTGCCCAGCAGTGGCATGATAGGTACAGGCTAACAGAAACAGTAATTTACAACGAATGGTAAAATATAAAATCAATGATGTAGAAGACGTATTTTCAGAACTTTATGACGTCATACCTAATATCACGATTTTATAACAGACTTTTTATTACTTCTTCCGACACACCTTTATTATCATCTTACTTTTTAAGTATTAAGCAACTTTTATAACGATACCGTTGGCAAAACATATTGTTTTTCTTAGTTCCAACTTGTACTAGTCTTTAAAATGTCGTTCTGGCCCACTGGTGGACGTCTCGCCTGTCATGAAGTCATGTACTAATGTGACCTTTTCAATTCATAAGTACTTTCTGAGTTTAGGGTTGTTAATTTTGAGGAAAAACATCGTGACGAACGTGGACAGTTTGTCGAAGTGTGAAATCGCCAACCCTTAAAGCACGCACGTACGCACGTGCCTTCTCCGTATGGGAAGAAGCCTTAGCCCTGCAGTAGTACAATAATAGGCTGGCATTATTACCTTGTACTAGATCAATACATATAAAAAATGGGCATGACCACGGATATGGCACTTGGGCCTTGGGGTCCGAGTGCTTGTGTGGTTGGTGACTCTTCACGTGAGCAGAGGGTTGGCCTATTTTTAGCCCAAAGAATAAGCATTGCCATCCAACGTGGTAATGCTGCCAGGCGTCATCCCATTGACAGCGATGCGGACGAATTTTTTGATGCCCAATGAGGTCCTGCCTTTTTCTTTAATTTTTTATTATATACTTGTATTAATATATATATTTGAGTGTTAGCTTGTAAATTGTAATTGTTGTGTCTTTGTGAATAAAAGTTCTGCATATAAATGATAGAAACAGGATGTTACATATCAAATACAGACACAAATCGCCGAAATAATCATACAAACACGTTTGGTCTTACAAAATGTCAAACAAATTATATCAAGTATCAATAAAACAATATGTGGTCTTTATATTAAGGCTCTTATTGAAAAATATGGCTGAAATCCGCATTCATTGAACTTAATTCAATTAAGAATACATAAAAAATAAAAATAAAATTTAATCTCGCTTAAAATATTGATCATTATTTACATCGTCAGTCTATAAGTGATTTTTATGCTTAATGACCATCAAAGGCTTCTGTAACTTCTGGTTCTTCAGTACATGGGTCATTTTCAAAATATTTGCCCCTTAAACACATTACACGCCTTCTCTTACATAAATATAAAAAAAACGGAAAAGCCTTTTTATTAGTGAGAACCACAAGATACTACTAATGTTGAATCGAAGTCATCATTATCTGCCTAGCCTTTTCCCAACTATGTTGGGGTCGGCTTCCAGTCTAACCGGATGCAGCTGAATACCAGTATTTTACATGGAACGACTGCCTATCTGACCTCCAAAACCCAGTTACTGGGTAATACGATAACCCCTTGATAAGACTGGTTGTCAGACTTTTGGGCTTCTGACGACCCATAACGAAGTATATGAGTAAATTGTTTTGCTGTGTCTGACCAATTTCGTGTGTCACAAGGTCAGATCATGTAGCTTGAACTTGAGCTTAAAACTAAGTTCAAAAAACACGGGTAGGTAGTTAAGGTTAGTCGTGCCTTTAAAAAAATCGAAATTATAACCGTAACATAATTTGAAATATTTTACGTAATTTTTTTGCAAAAATGATTAATTCCTACGGTGTAATGGTGTTTGATAGCCTTGTAGATAACCATTTATGTTAAATGTAACAAGTTGTGGTAACCAGCTGCCGTATGATGTCATTGGCTCTGACGTCATTAAAAGGTTCTAGATAATTAGTGACAGTTACAAAAAAGAAATGATTGTACCTACATCAAATATCAATAGTTCTTTACACTTCGTTGATTGGGTTATTTCTTTCTATTTGTGTTGCAGGATCCGAATCAAGGTTCTATTAAAAAGGTATACATAGGTACTCATCATCTGCCTAGCCTTTTCCCAACTATGTTGGGGTCAGCTTCCACTTTAACAGGATGCAGCTTAGTACCAGTATTTTACATGGAGCCACTGACTGTCTGACCTACACAACCCAGTAACTGGGTAATACGATACCTCTTGGTAAGACTGGTTGTCAGACTTTCGGTCTTCTGACGACCCGTAACGACTGTCAAAGATCCACGAATGACAGCCGGGACCAACGGCTTAACATGCTTTTCGAGGCAAGGAGGGGTCTTGGTATGTAAAGATGGTCACTAATCCACGGACCAACCGCGTCAAGCGTAGCTTAACCTGATCGATCGACCCATGCGGCTGTTATTACATAGGCACAAGCCCCTCCAGAAAACATAGGTAGTGTAGATATTATAGACTATTTGGTGATTATATGCAACCTCCGCAAGTCCGTTAAAAGTTATTGGCAAGAAATACGAGACAAACATCAATTTATTTTAAGAGTAGAAGTTAGTGGGCGTCAGATTTGGCTGACAAACCAAAGAAAGAAGATATAAGAAAATGTTATTAATTCAAAGATCATAATAATTACGCTGTATAAAAGTATATAGTATTTTATTAATTAATCCCGGCACAGCTAGCATCCCTCTGATGCTATAACTATGAACTGTAGTCTACTAAGTACTACTTAGTAGACTACAGTTCGTAGGAGGTCAGAAGATCATTACCATTACAATTATTTGTAAACGAACTGAAGGTAATTAGAGATCGTGGTAAGCTGAGCACAATAAACGGTGACCGAGAAACCATGTTAGAGGAATAGATTGGATTTGGACACTGTTATTTCCTTTGACGCAGTTTAAAATGATACCATCTCATCATCTGCCTAGCCTTTTCCCAGCTATGTTGGGTCGGCTTCCAGTATGACCAGATGCAGCTGAATACCAGTATTTTATATGGAGCGACTGCCTATCTGACCTCCACAACCCAGTTACTGGGTAAAACGATACCTCTTGGTAAGATTGGTTGTCAGACTTTCGGGCTTCTAAGTACCCGTAAGGACTGTCAAAGATCCACGAATGACAGCCGGGACCAACGGCATAGTGTACTTTCCGACGCACGCAAGGGTCTCGGTATGTAAAGATGGTCACCCATCCACAGACCAACCGCGGCAAGCGTAGCTTAACCTGATCGATCGACCTATGCGGCTGTTATTATTTGGCTACGGACCCCACTTATTTAGCCATGAAAATGATACCCAAAAAGATAATTATGACAATTGTGTCTGAAGACATGTGACATCTACCAACCCGCACTGGGCCTGTGTGGTGGATTCCTCTCACAGAGAGGAGGCCTGTGTCCCAGCAGTGAGAACGTTATAGGCTGATTATGAATGTGTTTATAAGGCTAGAATAAGAGTTCCTAAGCATTATGCAGTTTTGTGCGAGAATCTAGATCTATAATTTCGAAAAACCAAAGAAGATAATGAACTTAAATCAAATTATTATGGCGATAAAGCTCTATAAATATTAACATTTGCACGACAACATCCTTGTGCCACAAAGGCTGAAACAGTTTTTAAAAGTGTGTCGTCCCGCTCACTGGCAAATGATCACAAGAAAGACTGAACCTTTGGCGAGACAGTGCTTCCTTACCCAAACCATTCGTTCCACCCGCTGAAGACCTCCCACCTGGACATAAGTTACCTTGGGTAACCTGGAAGTCTTTAAACAAACTCCGGAATCAGGTTGGCGGGAGCATGGAAAACCTGTTCAGGTGGAGATTCATAGACGACTCCGCCTTGGAGTGTAAATGTGGTGCTGTTCCACAAACGATAGGACACTTAATATCGTGTCCTGCGTGTCATATCAGTTGCACGTTACGGGAACTGACGCGACGCTGGTGATGGCGCCAAACAATAATTCTGGGCCGAGTCCATTTAGATTCCTATCGACACGCTAAGAATAAAAAGAATGTGAAGAAATTACTAATGAACCCATCGATTCAGCGACTGCATTTTGCACCGCAAAAAGAAGTATTCGTAGCACCTGTCAGATTAAATAGGCAATAACTAGTGGTTCAACATGCATTATTACCAATGCACTTGTAGTATGCACACTATTGAGTAGCCATTCGACATCAGTACTAATGGGTAGTTCATTCAATACCACTGCATGTCGTGTTAGACTTCTGTAATGTTAAATAGTTAGCAGTTTGCAGTGGAGTTCTTTCTTCTACGATATTATGTAGATATTAAACATAAAAGTTTTTTGATTGGACCTCTGGTAGATAAATATTGAGAACGAGGAAAAGAGAAGGATAGTTGGCTGGGTCTTTAAGAAACACAAGATGTTTTGGAAGATTTTGAAGATGGTAGTAAAGTAATACATGAAAGTAACTCACGAAAGGAAACGGAAGATACAGATTAACTGTTAAAACATATGACGTCATGAAAAATGACGATATCTATATAGAAACAATACAGCCAACATAAAAATGAGCATCAAAACCTTCAACCGAACAACGCAAAGCGCCACTTTACACCAACTGTTGTTCAAGATAATACAATCACATATATTAATATAGTGCAAAACAACGACAACCTTTATAAGCAAAAAGGTGTTTCTTTTATGGTCGTTCGTTTTACGACGCGCCGCGAACCACCGTCAACCGGGCAGCTACTTGGGACTTTATGCAAATTGCCCGCCGACTAACTACAAAAAAAGTGTGTAATAAAATGAGATGAGTGTGGGTTCCGCGAGATAAACTTGGATATTTTTTTTTTATGTTTTCCTTCTACATATATTTTTGTATAGTTTCTGTAGATTACGTTTGTTTTGTTAGGCATTATCTTTTTCCAAGTTTCATGAAGCCATTTTTTTATTTTTTATTACAACATAATGGGAAAGCTATTTTTTTTTCTTTAGAAGAGTTTGTCATTAATCAAGAGTTCAAGATCGACAAAGAATTAGTTTAATTTCGAACGATTTAATACAAAAATATATTATGAGATTAATTATAGGAAGGTTTCATTGAATATTTTACAAAAATAACGGTAGCAACGGTACCCTAAAAACAATAAAAATATTTTTTACGACAACCGAATGTCGTACCTCAGATATTTTAATTCGCAAGTTGATGCGAAGTGAAAGCACCATCGCGTTTAATCAAACGCAAAGAGCATCATTTGGAGCATAGAGGTTTTATTGGTACCGATATATAATTGATGAACATGACTGTACCCGCTCAAGGTCTTTCACGTTATGCTGAGGAGTTTAAAAATAATATTGTAGATGCATTGCACTTGTTGTACGCGACTGTAGGATGATGATTACTGTGTTACTCAATTTTGAAATAGAAGTGCATATTAGTGTGCATACACACGAGCTACACGCGTCGACGACAGAGGCAATCAGGCAACTGCAACCATCGACACGTGTCGGCGACAGCCGTGACAGTTTATTTCAGTAGTGCTTAAATACACAAGTGACAGTTGTCGACGGCTGTCGCTGTATGCACACTTAGGTAGCTACATCAGATCCAGATGATGCAGGCTATTCCATATAAGTACGAATATAGTGTTGCCAAAGAAAACACTCAGAGGTTTTTCTACTATACCGAATGGACCCTAAAAACCTAAACTATGACACTACGTGGGTGTTCTGTGATAGGCATCGCCTTTTGTCCCTACTACAATCCTAGCGGCGCAGGCGTCACTTTCCGAGAGGCGACAGTAGGTGTGGGGTTCAAATTATTACTAATGTGAACTGTCTTTAAAAGTAGCACTGCATGAATTTTTAAACGCTTTAGCATTGTTACGTACTCTAACATAGGAGCACTCTTAGTATTCGCTAGTAGCAGAGTTTGTGAAGAATACCTATAATTACTGGCGCCAAGCAGCATTTCTGTTTTCCGGTTTTAAGACTTGGTTGTGGCCTATTGCAGTTCTATATAGAGGGGATTTTATACTACTGTTACATTATGCAGACGAAGACACCAACCAGATTCGGCCTTTACCCCAATATAATTGATTCCGAAGCGTTTCAATTGTACAGATCAACACATCTTTCCTTTTAAGAACCATCTAACATTACCTCTCATCATTGTGACTACAAAACTACCACACGTATTGGTAAAGACTAAAGACCAATAAACAAGGCAACGCCTAAGTATTTACCAAACACCAAAATTCGTAAATAATTGGAAATCGGAAGGTTACTTCCAATACGGAAATCTAGAAACTATTAAAACAATTTGATAAAGATTTGTCTTATAAAATATGCAGTTTGTTTTCCGGTCTGCCTCGATTTAATTCCAGTGAGCAATTACGTGCTTTTGCATTTGTTTCCATGGTGATCTCAGTATCGACCACTTAACCGGCAATTGGACTTCGAAAACGGGACGGAAGGAGATGAGGAAGAGGAAGTGCCGCAAATTGGGTAAATTAAACAAAAACAAAATATTTCTAGGCTATTCTATTTTTAGATACCTACTGTTGCCCATTTTTCTGATATGAATATTGACAGAATTCCGTCCAGTTATTTTCTTTAAATTTTGAACATCTCATCTTTTAGATGAGCAAGTTGAAGTGGCAATGGGCCAGCCGTATTAGCCGTAGAATCGATGACCGTTGGGGTAGACGTGTTCTTGAGTGGAGACCGCAAATAGTCAAACGTAAAGTAGGATGCCCTCAGACTAGGTGGAGCGACGATCTTCGCAGGGTGGCTGGTTTCAGATGGATAAGAATTGCCGAGAATCGAACTAAATGGCGTGCAATAAGAGAGGCCTATATCCAGCAGTGAATTGCTGTAGGCCGATGATAATGATTTTCTTCATCATCATCATGCTCTAGTAATAAGTAAGTCAATGGCTTAAAATTTAAGGCAATGACTTACTTATTACCTACTAGAGCATGCACCATGTGTTTTATTTTCAGTAACAAAAGCTCATGGCGACACGAGAAGAAAATGACTCACATTTATAATAGATTTCGCCTTTTCACATCTGCTAAAATGAGAAAGTTCTATTTCTTTGATACACAAATAATCCTTTTTTTTATTCATAAGGGACTGTATAAAATTTATCAATAGAGACATTGAGAGCTGGGACGGTCTCAGCACTGACTACCTTATTAATCACCATTCCATGAACTCAATGATTTGCCCTATAAATAGGCCGACCGCTTAACTCAGACGTTGCCTGAGGTAGCTGCGCGGTGCGGGAGGGGTGATAGTTGTCACAAGTTGACGAATCACTGAGCTCTTTCATCACGTCACTACACCCCTCCCGCACCGCGCTGTTACCCCAGGTCGACCTAAGTTCTTTGCTTTATATACAATGGGGCCGATTCACAAGATTAGATTAGTAGAGAAAACAAGTATTAGTTTAGTCCTGTCAAATTAGTCAGCGCCTGACGTAAATTGTTAATTTTTAGTAGCCAATTTTTTAATCTCGTCTAAACTTGTCTATGCAGTATCTTATTTTGACAGGACTAAACTAATAATATTTATCTTCTGTCCTTTTCTTAATGAAATAGAAAGAAAAAATGCACTGAACTTAAATTTAGTTTAGTTTGTGAACAAGGGAATCGGCGCCAATGTCTTTTCTCGTACAGTAGATAGCACATCTGTGGTACACCTCTGACCTTGATCTGGCTTAACGTAGTTTAGAGTTTAAAAGAATGCGCGGCCAGACTATACTGGTTTTCTTACCACTGACTTGCGGCCTAGTGTACGTGAGAAAAGATGTTGGGGAACTGGTTCGGAGAAGTCATAACAGACAGCTTGACTTACAATGTGTGATGATTCATCGAATTATGTATGCACTACATGTTGTAATGTGGTTTGATTTCGAATAGACCACCTCAATGAAATTGTGTTTCGTAAAAGGTGATCTCAGTGCCTGGTTTCTGTTTTGCCTTCCCGTAGTCACTGAAAACACTTTTGAATCGTCTCTTATAAAACACTAGTATCTGCCCGCAACGTTGTCCGCGTAAAATTTCTGGTAACTCCCACCCACCCCATCGCATCGCATCGCCTGCCCTTGCTATTAATATTAGGTACTATAAAAACTCAGCTCCTAAGGATCCTAGCGTAATTTTAAATATACTCAAGAACTTACTTAATACTCAAGACTTGGGTGTATTAAATGCATTTTTTTTTAAATTTGACTTGCAGTTCTAGAGATTGGAGCATTCAATCAAACAAACAAACTTTTATTAGCTTTATTTTTAGTATAGATAGGAGATTTGCACTCGTTAGAAGAAAAGAGAGCTAAAGTTGCCTTCAGAATATTTTTGAAGTTATCAAAATTATACAAAACTACTATTGGAAAGTTTATCGATACGTTATTGGTAAGTGGAAATGTTTGATCTTTGTCTAAAAATTCATCCGTCGCAAGTTTCAGTTCTTATAAGTCACCTTCTTTAATGGTTTGGCAGGACGTGTTCGGGATCGGCCGCACTTGGTGATGTGGGGCCCACTAAGCATGGCGGGATGATAACAGTCGGGGGTGCGGCAAATGAACAAGTATCTCGCGGGCCCCTGACGCATGGTACTAGAAGGAACAGTGGAGTTTTATTTATTCAGTAGGAGTCCGACATATTCCTCGACAAGAACCGAGGGATATGGTCTGGGAAGAAGAACCGAGGGATATGTTACGAGGTTACCCTCGGGTAACCTTATAGTTATGGGTTGGTGGCATAAGGTAATTCTTATGGATTTCCCCAAAAGGTTAACAAAGTTAAAATTCTGTAACAACGAAATAATTTCCATTCAATTATTCGTAGAAGTACCATCAGAGAGCAAGGCTTCTGTGAATGCACTCACATGAATCATGAATGTAATGTCAGTATTCAGTTCAGGTCAGTACTTCAGACGTTTGGGACACACTGTTGTGAAGGTCTTGGTGCTTGCTGTCTTACATTCCTTTTGGTAAGTTTGTTTTTTTTTATTGGTCATCCATACACAGCAGTGGTGGTATATGGAGCGACAGCCATTTGACCTCCACAACCCAGTTACTGGGTAAAACGATACCCTTTGGTAAGACTGGTTGTCAGACTTTCGGGCTTCTGACTACCCTTAATGACTGTCAAAGATCCACGAATGACAGCCGGGACCAACGGCTTAACGTGCTTTCCGAAGCACGGAGGGGTCACGGTATGTAAAGATGTTCACGCATCCACAGACCAACCGCGGCAAGCGTAGCTTAACCTGATCGATCGATCTGTGCAGCTGTTATTATTTAGCCACGGGCCCCTCCCCAAAGACGACCTACACCTTTGTATTATATGGTGCATCTACATCCCCAGTTATGTTTAAGTCCCATGTGATGGCGGACGAGCCTATTGCCATCAACCGCGCACAAATCCAGACTTCGGGCTGCTACTGGAAAATTCCAGATGGAAAACACAATGACACTTTACCCGACCCGGGAATCAAACCCAGGACCTCATACTCAGCAGTAGCGACCACTAGACCGACGAGACAGTCGTAATATTTTTTAACATTTATACCTAATTTGTATTAGACTCTACATCTTTCCTAAATATGTAAGGCTATCCTTCGTCATTGTGAATACATCGTCGTCGTATGTACCATTAATAAGGATAATTCTAAAATTCCTTGAAAGCTTTCTTCTATTTTGGAAATTACATAATTTCTCCGTGAAAAAAAAAATGCCGTAGACGAACAATCCTCATGTTTTCATTTAATTCTCCCCGCTGAAATTAAGGGAAAAGAGACGTCAGTAAAAAGGTTGCATGCCCGGCAAAACTATCAAAGTTATCTTAACTCCGCGTCCCTATATCAAACCGAGTACTATAAAAACTCATGTTTCATTACTAAGCTTTCTCATCACGTACAGCACAGTGGTTTAGATTACCTATACGGGTTTCCCACTCCTCGTTTACAAATAAAAACGTCAAACAACTCATTTGTTTCAGTATTCGTCGCACGCGCCAGATTTACGATTATTCTGTATCGTACGAATCCGGGTGGGAGGAGCTTCTATGAAAACTGTAACCATAGTCATGAATAACCATGACGTCATATGGGGTTTTTTGGGTGTCTCACACGCGCCTGTGAGAAAATACATCTGTTTTGAGGGGGCTTTTTGAGGTCAGTAGCATAAAATAGCATGGTCTTAAAACGATATCTTTATTTTTAGTCCTGTACAATCCATCTGCAAAATAAGGCTTAGGTCTGAGAAGGATTGCTACATATTTGCATATCAATGACTAAGCGATATCGATGTTTTAGAACCTGATGTCCAGTTAGATTACTGTTTAACGAATGTTTAATTTTTCCAATGGCATTGGCAGGTTTCAATGTAGTTGCGGCTACCATCGATCACCAATGTACCAGCAATTTCGTCATCAACCCTTCCAAAGCCTACGATTTTCCCTAGAAGACAGACATGTGTGCTTACATACCATGATCCCCATCCGTTTGCAAACAGTCATATTACTGCATGCCAAAATCCCATCACAAACAATCATTATAATAGCGGTCTAAGAAGAGACATGTTCAGCAGTAAACGTTTACGAGTTTGATATGTAAACAATAACCGCCCCCACAAAACCATTCCATTATCACCACTTGCAACGCGAATTGGTGATTCGAATACCGGTATGATGTTATTAGCACACAACCAGATGTACCAACATATCATTGCGATAAGTACGAATGAGAGCGAGAACTGACTTGGAAATGTAAATACGGAATTTATTTTGTGACCTGCACATATCGGCTCAATAAGTTAGATAAAAAATCGACTCTCATATAAAGGAAACTCTCTGAGATACAAACAGGTGGTCTGACTTTTTACCAATAATAAAAACTTCGCTGGTAAGAGGTAGTTATGCAGGGAAATGCAGTAAACTCACTTTGGAAGCGAAGTGCAACCCGCACCAGGCCCGTAATTGCTTAACATACTATTAATCGCTGTCTGAATCGTTTAGAACGATATTACTAATCCATTGCTTCATCGAAAAAGTCTGCAACTAAACTAAATTAAACAACTTTGCTACAACGCGAACGTAAATAACGCAATGAATGTTGTTGAACCGTCAAAATGAAAGCCATTCCTATTATATATTATTAGTGTGTTATGCAATTACTTCGCTGGTCGTTGTTCTGGCCGCTGTGCCAGTCTGTCATGTCAGTCTAGCTAAGCTATGTTCAACATTGATGAATCAACGACGTGTTGCATTTATAATATTTCAATACCTTGTATTTCTTGCCCATTCTTCTACATACGAAAACTACCTTTTGGAATGGGCTACTAGAATCATTTCTATTTAGTTTTTTTTTTGACGTTCAAAAGTGCCTCTAATGTGCCTATTTGAAATAAATGATTTGACTTTGACTTTATTATTTTAGCGTAAAATAGCTACATGTATCTCTGGTCATAAACGAAAACTGTTACGACTAACATTAGGATCTGACTCAAAACCGAATTTTGACGGCTACACGTATCAATTTTGCACGCTAAAGGCTTGTTTTTAAGCTAAAGCGGTTAAAAATTCGCCGGTTTCAAAAAGGCGATTTAGACCCATGTAATACGGGCAAGCCTATTTATTACACTGGAGAATCTAGTTACAATCTAATAAGCACTAGACATATAAAATAACATGGAACTTCTTCTGCTTACCTGTATACTGTTTTTAACTGGGGCCACATAGCGAAATACTATCGCTGGTTGGTCGCTATCGCCGATCTGCGGAACTGGTCGCATTGTCCGGTGCGCCCGCCTGCAACTGGACTCGGCTGTGCCATCGCTAACACTGTGGAGTTGAGAACATTTTTGTTTATTTTTAAATCGGGCAAGTACCAATGTGACTTTCTATTGAGATGTACAGTCACCAAAGGAGATAAGTAACCAGGGTCGTCGGATATAGTTGATGTTTAATTTTATAAATGAACTGTTGGTTTTCTATTAAATTAAATTTTATTCGAAAACATCCAACGGTTTCTTATTATATATAGTTATTTGTTATTTATTGGGTTAGTTATTGGTTATTTATATAGTTGAAGTTTATCGCGGGTATCACTGAGATCGGTGAAAGAAAACCGTATGTAAGTATTGTCTTTCAAAGCCGATTCAATAGACTCAAATGCATAGGCATTCTGAAACAGCTTACAATAATTTATATACCTAAGAACTACTGCCGCTTGTCGACTCACCCGATCATTTTTAGGACACTTTAATCTAATTCGCGGAATTAACTAAAATATACCTACAAAACGCTTCAGTACCAAGTAGTTCTCGCTAAAATCTTTATCAGAAGATTTTTTTATAATGCAGTCCGATAAATAACAGTTTACCCTAATTTGCCTCTAGTGCGCTACATAGCGCTACTTTAGATTATCTACTGCGATTATTAAACGCATAGTGAGCCAGCGATAATTTCAGTAATGTCTGTAACTTGTGTTTCCAATAAAAAAAATGTTCAGGTGTCAATAACCTCGGAAGATAATAATAATTATCAGTTTGCACATACTTACGTAAATATAGCATAATCTGCCTATAATGTTCCCACTGCTGGAAACAGGCCTCCTCTCTTCGAGAGGGAGTGGGCTACCATGCGGGCTCAGTGCGGGTTGGTTTCCTCAGGATGTTTTACTTTACCGTTTTGAGAGCAGTGGTGATGAAACTACATATTTACACAGAGTAAAGTGCCTGCCTGGGTTCGAACCCACGACCTACGACTCGTAAGTCGGAGCTGTTACCATTGGACCTCCACTACTCTCGTTTACTCTCATCTACGTTAGTATAAATAGAATTAAATAGAACAAGAAAAAAAAAATGTTATATTAACACATAATGTTAAAATAATCACCAAAGTTAACAACTTCCTGAGTATAATTAACAAACTAAAAAACTCTATTAATTAACTGATAAGATACATAATGTATTGATCAAAGTTCCTTTCTGAGAAAGAATGCTTATGTTTTAATTAAGTAATAGATCAAGTGTGTCATGTTTTAGAACATCATTTTAATCTATAATGTTGATTCACATCTACATTTATCCATTTGTTAAGTGAGTGAATTGGCATATATTTTCTTAGAATTCTGTTGATCAGTTAATAGTTTGTTTTTAACTATTTCATCGAACCCGTAGTGCAGACATAGTTTACTAGCAACCCGCCTTTGCTTCGTACGGTTTTTACGTGTTGATAAAACATCGACATTTCTTATATGTAACTAGCTTCTGTCCGCGACTTCGTCCGCGTAAAATTTCATCCTCCCCCCGTTCACCGTCTTAGGGGTGGAATTTCGAAAAACCCTTTCTTAGTAAAGTAATAAGTATTCTTCACAAATAACACACCCTCCAAATTGTATGTCTCTAGGACCAGCGGTTTAGACTGCGCGTTGATATATCAGTCAGCCAGGATTTTGAATTATATATGTATATGTGTAGATGTATTATATACATAAACCTTCCAGAATAAATGCTCTAAATGAAGGTGAAAACCGCATCGAAATCCGTGGCAGGGTTTAGAAGAACAAGGAGGTCACACAGACAGACCCGAAAAGCGGCTTTAATTAATAATAAGTATAAATCTATAAAATATATTGGCATTGCGAAATGTGTGATATAGCGAAATGTGTCCTGTTCTAAAAATACCTGCAAATATAGATAAGTTAACTTATATGATCGTTAAATAAAACCGATTTGCATTATTTCCGTATTAAATTGACAAGACTTACTTCAGACTTGACATTAAATTATAATTATATTAAGCTAAGCAACGCATCGTTTAACAAAAATGATTATGACAAACTAATATTATGCAGTTTGGCAGACTTTATCTAAGTTAATATTTATACTGATTTTGAATAAATATTTATGCTTTCTTTTGCTGGAAACATCAATCGATAAAACTTCTAGGGCGAATGATAAATGATTACCAAGAAGGAACTGGAAGATTATTCAGCATTACGGACCGGAATTCTTAAACAAAAATATTTACAAAACATGGCCGAAGTCCACTGTTTATCCGGTTGTGCTGTGCCGCGTATAGGTACGCATTAGCCGAACGGCACTGTCCAGCCGTTCGCAAGCGGTTACGTACCTCCCTGCAGCCAGCAGGGTTGGCAACTGACTGCTGTTTGTTTACCTTGAATTTTATTGAAAAAAGTTTTTTGAAAAAAGTTTTATAATGTGTTTAGTTGTTCCTTAAGTTTATAAAAGTAAAGTAACACACTTTAAAATAGATGGGTGTACCTAGGTCTGTTTACACCAATTTTTCTAGCATTCAAGTTCAAATAACTAGTCGTGACTGGCCGCTTAAAAAAAGTTTAAATAAAGATTTCTCGTGCATGACTAAAAGACTTACAAATAAAACATTGATTCGAGCTAAATCAAGGCCCGACGCAACTGATTTAAGCACTTCACCCTTCCATTAAGATCATACTATCTAACTTCTTAAAAAGTACCCATAAAATACATTTATAAAAACAACATTCACACTAATTGCCAAAAAAACGACACACTTCAGCATAAACAAACAGAAAAAAAATGGCAACAAAATTCCAATACAGCACGGTAACCCTATCGAGCCATCAGGCACCCGATACATTCTACCGCCTAATTAAAACGGTCCAAGAGACCCTTTTATCTACCGAAGATACGGTTACGGCCGAAAGACACGCGAACTCTCGCTACATTTCGGCCGTTCGGCGCGTTTCGGGAGCGTTCGGTTCTCGATTCGATTCGATAAACTGCGGTGAAACAGTGCAATTTTTTGTTTCGGAATGCTTTAAAATTCGAGCGAGATTGAGAAAGTTTCGCTTTTCTTTTTTTTTGTGCAACGTATAAATAATAAGTTGTGACGGACTTGAACCGTCGCGCGTCGCAATCAATGTATCAAAAATAAAATCAATGTACAGACGCCAGCACATCAAGCTACACAAAACTGTAAAATTTTCCCAATCAACTTTGAACCTTATGCTTTAGCTATAAAGTTGAAAATCTATTAAATAAATTTGACAGATTGTAGTAGCTTGATGTGCTGGCGTCTGTACATACATTTTTGACAAGTTTTAACATAGATTGTCGCTGAGATGAGATTGCGACTTGAATTTGAGCGTTTTTTAAGTACGACAAATGGCTTTCCTTCAGTTGTGATTACTATCGAGGCAATGCAATGTTGCTGAAACAAAAGTGATGCTGGAGGAAAAGCAATACGAACAATTGTGCATTTTCATGACACACATGACACGCTCATTTGTCTACTAAAAAGAAAAAAAAGGTGTTAAAAGAAACAAGATATTCTAAGTTTTACTGGATTGCTAAGCAAATGGCAGCTGTTAAAGTAGTCTCCTAGTTTACCTGTCGTTCTCAATATTATATTTATTATGATAACGTAAATTAAACCAAAGCATTTGATTTACGCAGGAACTATTTATTTTACTTTTAACAATCCATTCCAGCCGGTCGATTCTGTAAGAATCTCACCGTGAAAACTTAGGTAAAGTGAGTTTGTTTTTGCTAGGAATTGACACTATTGACAGCTCAATCCACGCTCACTTCATCTAAGTCATAGTCAAGGACATGGTCAAAGTCAAGGACACGGTCACAGTCATGGAAATAGCCATAGTCAAGGTCACAGTCACGGCCAAGGTCACGGCCACAGAAGCTCTCCCAAGGGTCACAGTAGCGTAGTCACGCTTTGATCGAATGTGAATATTGAATAACATAGCTATTCAATCAACATGCACTGACGATGTCTATGAACTCGTACTGTACGACTGTAAAATCAAAATTGAATATCCCGTAAAATCCATCCTATGTAATAAGTTATATATTTATTTTAATTGACACCAATTTATTGAGTAAGTGTTAAATTTCTATCATATCAGGGTATAAATAAGTTTTCACGGTGAGGTTTTTACAGAATAGCACCGCTGTACAAAATCTTCTGAATAAAGAGAAACTATAATTATTAAAAGTGCATTTTTTCTATCTCTGCTCACCCCAAAGCCATAGGAAGTAAAGGGAACATAATTTGGTTCTATATTTCTAAAAACATAGGAAACCGACTCTCGTCCGACAACATAAAACTAATTGCATTATAACTTTTGAAGTTTTAATCAAGTTTTATGATTTGTACAGAATGCAACCAATAATCTATGTAGTGAGTTCGT
Source organism: Oligia latruncula (assembly GCA_948474745.1). Taxonomy (NCBI): domain Eukaryota; kingdom Metazoa; phylum Arthropoda; class Insecta; order Lepidoptera; family Noctuidae; genus Oligia; species Oligia latruncula. The sequence goes on along the minus strand of OX419702.1, from coordinate 11,296,146 downwards.
TACATATTGGCCACTGCACATGTTTTTCGTTTAACTTTTGATTGGTTGAAAATTTGGTTAGGCAACCACTAAATTAAATTCAAGTCAGTTAAAGGCACCTCTTGCATAACAGCACAATCAGCCTCTATTGTTCCCACTACTGGGACACAGACCTTCTCCTGTGAGAGGGAGTGAACCATATACCACGCGAGCCCAGTACAGGTTGGTAGATATCACATGTCTTCGAATTTTTGGTTCTAGGACATGCCCATTTCCTCACGATGTTTTCCTTCACCGTTTTGAGAGCAGTGGAGATGAAATTATTTACAAAAAGTAAAGCGCCTGTCTGGGTTCGACCTCACAACCTACAACTCGTAATTAGGGGCCGTTACTCGTACCACTGGGCCGCCACAACTCGTCAGGCATCTTTTGACATATACAAATACACTGAAACATACGGACATTTGAGAGCAGTGGTGGCCAAGTGATAACGGCCGCGAGTTCCCGGTAACCAAAACAAAAATCCCTGCAGTGGCCAGTCCCCCTCACCGGTAGTACAGTACTGCAGTCTCCACTTGCGTCGGCATTCAGGCTACAAACCAGTTTGGTTCCTTTATGCCGCAGACCGCCTATGCTGCAGCTTGCGTGCATGCACCACGCTTCTCGGCACGGTCTAAAGGATATTTAGTTTACAAGACAAGATAGAACCAACAAAATCGGGAGACTAGACTATATAGTCTAGTCTATATAAATCACGTGTTTAAGTACCGATACTTAAACACGTGATTTTACTCATCATTATGAACAACTTTTACTATGGGACCAAACCCGAAATCGTGAAAAAAAAACAGCTGTTCTCTACATTTTGACGAGTTAGAGACGAACATATAAATGTAGGGAACAGCAGATTTTTTTTTCGCGATTTCAGGTTTATTCCCATAGTAAAAGTTGTTCATAATGATGAGTAAAATCACGTGTTTAAGTATCGGTCATTAATTACCAGTCACCCTATATAGTTCGGCAAGAACTAGTTGCTAGGCCGGAAAAGGATAATGTCTACAAGGTGGGATGTCACAACTTCTTGAAAATTATTTTGCTTCCTGTAAATGAAGTTATACCAGCGGTAATTGCGTAACACACTAACAGTAGTAATGGCTTTCATTTTTACAGTTCAACAACATTCATTGCGTTATCTACGTTCTTGAACAGATTTTTTTTCGAACATATGAAGCAATGGATTAGCAATATCCTTCAAAATTATTCAGATTGTGATTCATAATGGGTTACGCAATTAGGATGCAGTGTTCTGAATATCTTTCTTAACGTATAGGTCTGTTGTATTCATTTTTATTAAAAAAAATATCTAATGAATAGATACAAATAAGACACAGTTATTGGTAAACAAGGGAGTCTTATTAAAACGACAAAAAAAAATGCATGGTGACGTTCTTCTGAAAGGTCAGGTACCGCCAGCGGCTTGCGTGTATGAACGTAAACGAAGCAAAAGTAGGTATAAGGATCACGGCAGGTGGCGTTCTGTAGTTTCTGCCTACCACCAAGGGATGAAGGCGTGAGCATGTGAAAATAGCAGAAAGAAAAACGGAAAACAATTAAAAAAGGAAGGTATCCTTGGACACACAAAGACATCGGCAAATTATAATCACATCACCTTGTTTCACCTTTGATCACTTAAAAATTTATTTGCCTTAATCCTGCGGCGGCGCCAAGCCACGCCCCCTTAATGTTTTCGCCTATTAGGAAAGCGATAACGCAATTCGTTGAAACCTGCACTGCGCAGCTTAGTGACGCATCACGCGTGGACGCCTTTTATGAATTTTTCGAACGATCTATTTGACCTTGGCGCAGGTCTAGAGAAGAGAGCGTTTCTATTTTTTGAGTGCAAGCAAAAATGAATTTTATGGTGGTCAGGCGGGAGTGTCTATAGTACACTCACTTTTCGCAAGCCCCATGTAAGGGCGAGCCTATTGCTATGAACCGGGTACAAATCCAGACTCCGGGCTGGTCAATCAATCAATTAATCAACTCCACTGCTGGACATAGGCGTCTCCCAGACTGCGCTACAGCACCCCGTCCTCCGCCTTCCGCATCCAGTCTACCCCAGCCAGCTTCTTTAGGTCGTTCGTCCATCTAGCTGGGGGGCGTCCCACACTACGCGGGCTGGTGATACTGAGAAATTCCTGTTACAAAAACCCAATAACACTTTGCCTGACCTGAGAATCGTACTCAAGACCTCATGCTCAGCAGTAGCGCCTGCGACCACTAGACCAACGTGGCAGTCAATATAAACTCGACAGAAACATAGAAGCCGGAAAGTCTGACAACCAGTCATATCAAGGGGTATCGTATTACCCAGTAATTGGGTTGTGGAGGTCAGATAGGCAGTCGCTCTGTATACTGGTATTCAGCTGCATCCGGTTAGACTGGAAGCCGACCCCAACATGGTTGGGATAAAGCTAGGCAGATGATGAGAAATATAGAACTCGAAAAATTTGAAGCATGGGCACTCTACTTAGTCTTATACACGTATGAACTAATATAATGAATTGAAACAGACCATTTTCTCGAGCTAGGTTTAATGGCGAATCGAGCCGGCCTTCTATTATAATGCTAATAAAAATCTATACTACTACCTCAGAACCTGTAATGTTAATAGGAATTGGGTTACAGAACATAAAACTTTCCTTATAGGTTGAGAGTAGCAACCGACGACGCTGTTGAACAGCATTAGGACTCGATTCCTAGGAAAAAAGCAAAAGTTATTTTCGTTGTTTTTATGTGTATTTAGTATGTATTTGTATATTAATTATAGATCTGGTTAGCATATATATAAATATATATATATCTATTTACAGAAGTATATGTATCTATTATAGTATATTATTTTGCACCACTCACAACCCCATTTATTATATTCACGCAATTACTGTCCATTCTAAGGTCGCCTGGAAGAGATCGCAGAAAGCGATAAGGCTGCCCATTGTAAAAATCTGCTGTTTCATACATTTTGACCCGACGAAATATTTCTATGTTATCTAGAATCATGTGCTGAATTCAAGTATGTATGGCAATAGACTCAGATGGGGCTAACTAAGTACCGCTAACCACTTACACATTTATAGGCAATATAGGATCATTTCTACTCGTTTCATAGGATATAATGGCCAGCGATGATTTCAATACGACTAACGAATGGGTGATTCTGAGTGTGATTGAGCTTTTTAGCTAAGTTAAAACACTATGGTATTTTTAAGACCCCTCTAGCATAATATATCAAACTTTACTTTCTGATAGATTTATCAGAAAGTAAAGTTTGATATATTATGCTATGTATATTCTAAAACCACAGCCTACAATATAAACATCAGCGATGCTATTCTGTAAAAATCTCACCGTGAAAACTTAGGTGAAGTGAACGTGGAGTGAGCTGTCAATAGTGTCAATTCCTATCAAAAACAAACTCACTTCACCTAAGTTTTCACGGTGAGATTTTTACAGAATCGACCGGCAGGACCGTCTTCGCTGCCAACCTATTATTGCGACAATACTAAAGCCAATTATTTATTCAAAACAACCAAAAGATAGCTATTACTTACAACTCCCATTACGAAGTTCAAAAAAAGGAAAATTAACAAAGAAAAACTCTCATTGTATTCTAATGAAATGGAAAATTAACAGCATCTCTTCCTTCTTTTTGACATACACTATCTCTTTCCCACGTAAAAAGCCCCAGTGTTTCTGTCCTTGTCTACAAACAATGGCATAGTGCGTCCAAAAAAGAATAAGTCGAGATAGTGTATCGACAGTTTTAATCTTATGAAATATCGATATCTGTCAAGGTGTCGCGTTTTATTATCGATTGTATTTGTTTCTACGAGCTGTACTGTGTGGAAATAAAAGTTTGATGGTTTGAGTCATAAATGTTGAGTAATTATATTTTTTGGGGCGTGAATAATATTTTTAGGACACGAATGAAGAAGCATTGTTATGAATAAATCATTGTCTAACTTACTGTTATTTATTATACTATAAAAACAGTTACAGGCACGTTATAGATTGGTATCATACAACGAATCTTAAGAGCAGAAATGAAATTGCCATGATCATCACTCAAGCGGTTCAGTCTAGTCAAATGCAATTAGGTACTACAACAAGGGCTTGAAAGGGTTTCAATTTTTTTTTAGATATATTTAATTTGATTTCATTCAAACTCTTGGTTTGGATTTTAGAAATATAACAGCTATCTTTATTGATAACTTCAACCCTTTACTTATCGAGCAAAAAATCTATCGACTATTTCCCAACCCTTCCGAGCTACTGCCACAAAAAATATTTTATCGTGCGCGGGGCAGCCTAAAAAAACAAATAGCCGGTAAGTCACTCGTCGTCTGACGGCCAGAGAGGAAAGTTTTTTTTTTTTTGTCACAGCGGACTGGGCGGCCGGTCGATGTATTGTGTTCGGCCTGGGGTTCTCAACTTTAGAAGTGGGAATGCATCTCTTGAATTTTGTAGAATCATGCCAGCCATAGTTAAAAATAATTGGATTTTTAAGTCATTGGAAAAATCAGACAGGTTAGAGATGTCACTATGTAAATTGGTATAGAAATATTTGTTCTATTTTAAACATTACACGCTTGCACCATAAAAACTAGATGCGTTTAGCGCTAAACGTAGGTATTTATAACGTCGTTCTGTTTCTGTCAATTGTTTTAAGATGACGAACACAACATTTTGTTTTAATTCTTTTAGCGTTAATTGTGACATAAGGTGCAAGCGTTCCTTTTGTATACATTTATTTTACAGATTAATATCTGTATAAACGAACAAATCCCACTAAACTAAATAAGGCAAATTCATTTTCAAAGTGACTCCAACCGGTCGATTCTGTAAAAATCTCACCGTGAAAACTTAGATGAAGTGAGTTTGTTTTTGCTAGGAATTGACACTATTGACAGCTCACTCCACGCTCACTTCCCCTAAGTTTTCACGGTGAGATTTTTACAGAATAGCACCGCTGCATAACTATTCACAATCATCCGAAACGCTATCGTATCAAAAATGAAACATTTCGACAATCTCATTGCCTTGCCCCGGACAGCAAATAGGTGTCGGAAGAATAGAGGTCGTCTACTTTATTTAACTGACAAAAGTTTCGGGTTTTGGACTTGTGAGCATCGTAGGAGTCCTCTACGATAACATTGATTGATGTTCGATACGGTACGGAAGCGTATCGAGTGGTTATGAATAGCTATGCTGAAACCGGACACATTCACATAATAATATGTTGATATGTACTTAAAGTGTACCTATATTATACACTTTAAGTATAATAAAGTGTACTGTGCCCATTTACAGATATTTTAACCCAACGAGCTCCCAGTCCCACGGTCCTAAGGGAAATTATTGCCAAAATGGATGACGAAAGCCTTCTAACTTTTCTTAAAACAAACTTACAGCGTAGTTTTAAACTAGTGAAACGGCTTTTAAATGGACTTTATTGCTTGTACATGTCATAGCAACCTGTTACTACATAGTTACGGTCTTTATCTAGTTAGTTATGGATGTGCGTGACTTTTAGAGGTATCAATGAACCATGTTCAGACGCCAAGCACATCAAGCTACTACAATCTGTCAAATTTCTTTAATAGAGTTTTAACTTTATCGCAAAAGCTTATGGTTCAAAGTTGATTGGGTAAATTTGACAGTTTCGGGTAGCTTGATGTGCTGGCATCTGTACCTAAAAGAAAAAAAATGGCGCTAGGCGTTATTTAATAGCAACCTGTATGAATTATAATTGGTTATAAATGGTGGAAAGCCTGGCAGTATTACCTTCCAAATTCAATAGTTTCATCATTTCATGGTATCTAATAGCGCCAGGCCCAGACGGAGATGGCAGGATGAGCTGGTCTCCTTTAATAAATATTGGTTCTTGGCCGCTTTGGACAGACAGAGGTGGAAAGAGAGTAGGGAAGCCTTTGTCCAGAAGTGAGACATGGCTACAAAAAAAGGAGCCAACAAAACTCAAAATATAACAAGAGAAGGCGCGGTCAAATTCATCTCGCGACAATTCAATCAATGTCAAAAACTTGTCAAAAATATATAGGTAAATTGGAGGTATTTTTGGGAGATTGAGACAGCGTAAAATGCGAACGTTCATCAAAATACGGGAATCCCTCTTCGGGCTTGCACTTACAATTGAATGAGCTTCATACAAGTGTACAGTTTTCAGTTTAGATTTAATGACATCAAAGGACATTACTATAGGCTGTGCTATAGGTACTGTATCGTGACTTACCTATCTGATGATTAAACAGCTACACAGGTATCAAGAACTCTATAATCTAACCTCAAATAGTTTATTAGATGAGCCACTGTGGAGCCACACCGCAAATGATGCTTCACCTCTTGCCGTGCTCTGTGGTACACCTGCTCTATGGAAAACCTTTGAGAGGCCAACGATAACGCTGTCGAAGTGGCCGAATTCTGGTCAAAGTTTAATTGAACCATCTAAACTAATAATAAAGCTGAAGAGTTTTTTTTTTCCTTTATTCTTTCAAAGCACTAATATCTGGAACTATCAGTCGGAAAATGTTGAAAAATGTTTATTATTTGCATTTGCATGTTCTCTTAAAAATAAGACATCGATCATATTTTTAATCCCTTAACAGTTTGACAAGCACTGGGATGACGGAGAACGCATATTTAAGCGTTCTTGAAATCCTATACTTACAGGGCTTTAAACAAATTTTTTAGACTTTACATCATAAAAAATGGGATGTATAGTAATAACTGGTTTATGACGGAATGTGATGTGACGAGAAAAGTCTGAATTATCGTTTGGAAATTTACATAACCTTTCCATCATCAAGCTATTCTATCACCGGTTGGAAACAAGCAAGACAGTGTTTACTATACATATAGCAAATACATAAATAACTAAGCTTAGATGGAGCTTAGTTATTTTTAACAATACATAGTTAGATCACAGCATAAAATAACCGTTGGGTTTTGAAAATGGATTACTAAGTATTATGTAAGTATGCCTATCTATTTATTTTTCTCTTCAAAAATGTACGGTAGTAGTGCTTGAAACTAACTTAAGTATACTTAAGTTAAACATTTGTAAGAGACTGTTGCTTGAAATTGAGATTGCCAGCGACGCTACCAGGGCCCTACGACGCTTCTTAAGACAAGCTTAAATAATTAACTTGATACTACCCAGCAACTGGGTTGTGGAGGTCAGATAGGCAGTCGCTCCATGTAAAATACTGGTATTCAGCTGCATCCGGTTAGACTGGAAGCCGACCCCAACATAGTTGGGAAAAGGCTATAGGCAGATGATGACGGAAGAAAAGAAGCAACAACGCTAGCTATTGGTTGTCTGCTTGATAATAATAATCTTTATTGTACAAAGAGAACACACAAGATTGGACATACACTAAACATGATTGTACAAGCAGTGGGCAGAGGCAAGTTGAACAGTTGGCTCCTGAACTAAGTAAAAGGATACTTATATCTAAAGAGCCAAAGTTTCTCATAAACATTGATTATTACAACAATCATGTCAATTTATCAATCAACAATCTGCGTTGAGAGCTAGGATGCAGGTTATATCCTCTATTAGATATCCGTTTATGTTAAGAGGTAGTACAAATAACAAGCAACAGACGCTTACAAGACTGAACTTTTAAAGGATTTCCAACTCCTTGGAGCCATATCAAGAAATAATTACTGACACTTTTTGAAACAATGTACCAATATAATATGTTCACTTTAGCCCTGGATGGAGCTGGAAATCATGGGGAGAATCTTTGCCCAGCAGTGGGATGATGTAGGCTAACAGTTACCAGTATTTATGCAGCATATCTACTGATCAATACATCAGGTATTTTTTATTTTTTTGGGGAATGGAAATCATCAAATGACCCCCTCGAGCGGAAGGGAGTGTCAGACTCTTACTGACTAAAGCCCACCCGTGTTCCTTCCTTAGCCCTTTATGTTCCGAAGTAGCGGTAACCCTTTCCGACAATCTCGCTGCCCCGGCAGGCTTCGGCCTTTGCGAGCCCCTTCTCTGTTTGCTGACATCTCTTTGAGGCGCGCGTGGAACACGTACGCGCCGTCCGGCACGGGCCTGGTCCTGATCGGACGGTGAGCTACCCATACATCAAGTATTGTTGTTGGTTCTTTTAATTACACAAAAAACAGCCACAACCAAACTTACTATCATTCTTTGAAAAAATACGGGATATAAAAATATATTTTATAACCTGCTAATCTTGTCCCATCTATCAATCGTATCAGCCATCTTTGATATCCCGGGGGATGATTACAGAGCATGCGCGAACGTTCCGGTCGTCCCCCGTTGAGTGACACGCCCCTAGGGGTGAGGGTTGAACGGGAGTCCGAGGTTGAAAGATAGGTATGGGGTGTTTAGGGGTCGTTTGTACCTATTTAGGGAGTAAGTGGTAAATTGGGTTATGTTTCTTGGCTTATGAGGTAGTAGGTATTGAATTCCTGCCACAAAGCTACAAACATGAAGTTGTCTTTATCTAGGATCGAGTTATATTGACTTACAAAGAAGACTTGCAACTCGTATAAGGGTATTTAGATTGTCTGTAGAAATAAGAACAGTCCATCTTTTGGAAAACAAACGTAGCGTGCGCTGCAAGCCAGCGAAAGTCTTGTCTATAGCAGACAAAATCTGTTTTGTCTATGATCTTCGCAGTTTGAAACACGCCATAATTAAGCTATTGTTCATTAATGCCACCAGTTTTGAATTTCATCTGGGCCCGTGGCTAAATAATAACAGCTGCACAGGTCGATAGATCAGGTTAAGCTACGCTTGCCGCGGTTGGTCTGTGGATGGGTGACCATCTTTACATACCGTGACCCGTCCGTGCCTCGGAAAGCACGTTGGTCCCGGCTGTCATTCATGGATCTTTGACAGTCGTTCCGGTAGTCAGAAGGCCGAAAGTCTGACAACCAGTCTTATCAAGGGGTATCGTATTACCCAGTAATTGGGTTGTGGAGGTCAGATAGGCAGTCGCTCCATGTCAAATATTGGTACTCAGCTGCATCCGGTTAGACTGGAAGCCGACCCCAACATAGTTGGGAAAAGGCTAGGCAGATGATGAGTTTTGAATTTCATCTTCGTCAATCTCACTGAAAAATGCTTATGAGTTTTCTTAGATTATTCTATCCGTATAATCAATAGCTAAGCTATACATAGACAACAAGGAACAGTAGTGGCGTTGACCCCGACTTACGAGTTGTAGGTTGTGAGTTCGAGCCCAGGCACACACTTTACACACACTTTTCTTTGTCTATTTAAGGCTCCTACAAACTGGCGCGACACGCGATATAATCGCGCGCGACACAAAGGCACCGCTCGTTGCGCGACTTGGTGCCTTTATGTCGCGCGATTTTTTATCGCGTGTCGCGCCTGTTTGAAGGAGCCTTTATTTTAATCACCACTGCTTTCAGAACGCTGAAGGAAAACTTCGAGAGGAAACCGGAGTCCTAAACCCAAAAATTCGAAGACGCTATGCTCGCGTGGTGGATTGTGGCCCACAACATTGTAGGCCGATTATGTTATGTTTTGTAAGCTGTAGGCAGCTAACCACCCTTCTCACAATAATTCATTCTTACTACTAAAACGTTCATTTTACTACATTTTACCGTCGAACACACGTGGGGTCAATATAGGGTTATTCAGCAGAATCTGTGGGCGTTGGATTACTTGCCGAGTTGCCGCTTCCTACGCAAAGGACTTTACAAGCACTTACTACTGCAAACGACTTTCATTGCCGGTGAGTTCAGTTACCGTCAGTTCACACTGTAGTGAGGAAACCGCTTGGTTGTGATACTTTGAATGTTTGATGTACGATATGTTGATTGTGGATATCGATCCTCCGAAACTTAGCTTCATTAAACTCAAAAACATTTATTTCAATTTAACTATTTACAGGCATTTTTGAATTGTCAAAGGGTCGGTCAGTTAGTCAGAAAGTTGTAGCTGGTGTTCAATTCTCAAACGTAGATCTCTATTTAGAAGAACGGGAAAGAAACTCATTAAAGGCTCCGCGTAGACAGGCGCGAAGCGACGACGACGGAGCGACGCGATTCTGGGAGAACAATTTCCATGAAGTTTTCAAAGAAAAGGGTCGCGCCTGTCTGCGGAGCCTTAACAGTAACTAAAACTCAAAGGGTAAACTATGGAATATTAATTAATAGCTTCCAGAAAAATCATCACCGTTTATTTTTCATGAAAAACTCTGCCAAGATTTATAATAACAGTAGATAAACGGTACATATTATGTGGATTGTTTTATTTGAAAAGTCAATGCATACAAGTCAAAAAACTTACCTAATGTTTATGACAGCCAATCCGAAACACTGCAGCTTCAATTTAGCTAAACCTGACTTTTCTTGCCAGATGATTCTGTGTCGGAAAATCTCCCTTTTTACAATATTAAACCATGTCTACCATTTATAAAATATTTTATTTTATTTTATTTCCTCCCAACTGATTTCTGATACCGTGGCAATCTCAACGGATATCATCATAGTATACATGATATTATAGTGTTCAGGTGTGTGCGTAAACACAGGTGCACTCTCTGTTCCTTTACTCTCAATTGTCATAGTCCGATGGGACGGTAATCCGACACGACCCGGGAGAGATCAGGCGCAGGACCAACGGCTTTACGTGCTTACCGAGACACGGGGGTATTAATCCGCCAACTTCCAAACACCGGACTGTTACTAAAAAATTACTAATCGAAAACCACACCACAGTTTGTTTGACCTGGGAAACGAACCCAGGACCCAAGGCTCAGCAGTCGAGCTTGTGACCATGAGACCAACGGGGCAGTCACATAATCCTCCATGGGCACTTATGAAACGTCAGAAGCTAGGTGCACGGTTCCAATGGGTCGTTTCCTATGGAGAAGAACCGGCAAGAAACTCCACGGTTACTCTTTAAAAAATCAACTCTTTCATAGTAATATTTTCAATATTACTACACAAAACATACTAGAACAAACTATCACAGACTCACACGTAGGTACATACAAAACTAATCTACTGTAATATTGGCACGTACACTTCGGGCCGAAATTACTGCCCCTATCGATTCCGCAATAAGCCTACGCTACGGTTCGACTGTGCAAACAGCAATCCCTGTTTGTTTGCTGACACAAGCCGCTCTGTAATGAATCTGATTAAGTAGCCTCGCCTCGGAAATTGACTGACAACACAGATAAATTAAGTTGTGCAAGCAAATCGACGTAATTTCACAATGGTTGTGCGTAGTGGGACTGTTTAATTGGTAGTATCAAGCAATTATCTGATTTGGTTGAAAGGTTGGTACAGACATTAAAATATACGGTAAGGCGTTACGTTTACTCGCCAAATAAGATAAGTAGAAAAAACCTTATTTTTATGACATCACTGAACCTGTCTTACTTGAAATTAATATGTCATTCAATTACATCTATAGTTTTACAATAAATGTATGACATAGAATAGAGAGTAACAATATGGCAAATATTTGAAAATTCCATTTTGAAAATATGAATGTCCGATATTGAAGAGACAGTCAGTGGTAAGAGTTTGCTGTGCAGCCCAGTGGAGGACTTAAACCTCCGTAATGGCAATGTATTGTTAAAATAACTAGGTACTTGCACAAAAAATCGCATGAAAACTATCAAAAAATTTGCAACAACCTTTCACTCCCAAACTATCACACTCTGAACACAGAGAATCCGGACAATTTATGGCATTCGGTGCGGAGGTGCGGATAATGAAACCCGGTCGCCGGCGGGGCGAGCAAACACATAAAATTGAACGCCAAATTAGACCAATAACGTGGCCAACAGTGTAATGAGCCATTCCGCGCGAACTAATAAAAGTACTATTATTTTAATAATAGCGGATCACTGAACACGCTACTAAAATGTAGCTTTATTGTTTTCTGTTAAAATTTTAGTGCGACACCGTCTTTTTCTGCAGCCTTCAGGAAAAATCCACAAGAGTAGGTATGAGGTACCTGAGTAGGTACAGGACTTACATCAACAGTCTTTATATCTAGATTTTGGATGACTCGCGAAACTGGTAAAAAGGACGATTAGAAGAGGAAAATTGTACACATACTTACTGCTTTCCATTTAAATGGACTGATTATCAAGATGGCTGTAATCGTCTGCCGAGCCTTTTCCCAACTATGGTTTTCTTCCAGTCTAACTGGATGCAGCTTAATAAGTAGGTATCAGTATTTTATAATTATTAAGCGACTGTCTATTTGACCTCTAAACCCAGTTACTGGGTATCACCATTAATAGCCCTTGGTAAGACCGTGTCGTCAGACTTCCGGCTTTCAGTGATAAAAGATGGCAGTGATAACAAGAAAACGCTGCTACAATATTTGGTTTTTACACGCTTTATCATCTTCATGAAGAGAAAATATACTATTTATTTTCTGTAAACCATGATAGAGATAATAAAATTATGAGACTGTTTATTGTCAGTTTTATTTTTCGGTTCTAAAGTGTAAATTGGGCATAACGACATCTGTTAAGCCCAAAACGAACTAATCGAAGCAATCGATATCTTCGTGCAAAGTAAGTGTGCACGTGAACCCATAGGTGGCGCTGGTAAGCAGATTACAGAGGATTTTTATTGTTTAGTTAAGAAGCTTGCAATTGTTAAAATAAATGATGAACTTATCTATTAAAATCTCCCTTCCAACTAAACTTACGGGTTTGTTGTAGGTACTTAATTTTCTGGCGCGCCATCTATCGTGATTTCTATAAACTTCGTACAACGCCATCTATTAACGTTCAGGTTAACTTGAATGCATAAATCGATGACGGATAGGAGTTAAGTTCTATCTTGTCAGTATAGATAGCGCTGTGCTTTGATACCACAACGTTTTTATTCAGTACATTCTTACAGGCAGTGATATTTAGTAACTAGTACAAATTAAAGTATAAAATAGTGTCTACTTTAATAAATGCACATACACGTACATGAATAGTTTCACTGAGTTGGTTTCAGCAGCCCTACCTGAAATAAATAGGCCACCTTATCTATTCCTGTAAGCTATAATAGTTTTAAGTAGATAAGTATTATGACGGCTCGGTAAGGTTTAACTTACCGAGCCGTCATAATACCTACCTACTTATAAGAAACTAGCTTCCGCCCGCGGCTTCGCCTGCGAGGTATGTCGATAAAAACTATCCTATGTCCTTTCCCGGGATGCAATCTATCTCTCTGCCAAATTTTATCGAAATCCGTTCAGTGGTTTAGGCGTGAAAAGGTAACATACAGACGGACAGAGTTACTTTCAAAATTATAATATTAAGTATGGATTCCGAAGGATAGTGACAATTGGTCACGTAGGCATTTGAAGAAGTCTGTTGCACTTGGGGATAACTTTTATCGGCTTATTATTTGTCGACTCGCACGAATTTACTCGCCCAAAGCGGGCAAAATAACACTTTTAATTAATATTATTTTTTCTGTAGGCTACTCGAAAAAAGGACATTAGCGCACACATGTGATAACAGTAATATGTTTGAAATTCAAAATGTCCCAGTTGCCTAATACATATTTCTGGAATTGTCGATTCGCCCGTTACGGGCGAGTAAATTCGTGCGAATCGACAAATAATCCAGGCTGAGGAGTGTTAATGGCAAAGAAGACTCAGTTCTTTTAGTTCCTAATTGATAACGTATAGGCGTTCATGATTTGCTGCCCCATTACTTTATTAGATTTATTCCGGACTGATCCCCTGAACCCCCCCTCCTCGATCCCCTGCTAGTTCGTCTTCTAGACGAGCACCTACGTACCTAGTAATAAAACACAACTTGATGTACTATACAGCTTGTATCAAAACAACCCAGATTATGTATATTTCGAAGTAAAAGATGGCTGGCGGCTACCAAAACTCATTCACCGGTACAAAATTGTGTTAAACCACCCCTCGGCAACTATGCTTTGGAGATAAAACAATCTGTATGAACATTGGGAATGATAAGGTCATAAACCCCCTATTGAATCAGAGAGTTTTCGGCTATAGTTTCAGAAGCAAGGGTTGAATTTTGCTTGCACTGAAAATCTGGTGTTCAGTAGAAGCTCATATTTTGTCCACAGTTGATTTAGAACTTTTGGACAATCCACATAGGGTTGACAGTTGTGTGAATGCTGCAGCAGCCTAAAAGCAAGGTAGTTATCAACGGTTACCTTTGAAGTGGCGCTTCTGCATGCAAATTTTTAGGGGTTGGCCCGTTTGGGAGGAATTGTCAATTTGTTTTGAAAAAGTTGCTGTAGATTGCAAAGTTGAATCGATTTACTTGGCTACATAGAAGGTGGAAGTATTTTTGATAAATATTTATCACGGAAACAGTGCTATGTTCTATGTTATGGGTTTGGATTCCGCACTTAGTCCTTCAGTGGACCATTGTGCATGGGCCATGGCGGCCGTCGGTAGTTATTCCAACCAGCCCACCTCCCTACAGAAGCTGATCAAGTCTCCTGGTCTGTTGAGAACATCTGTGTACGATCTGGGTGTCGGAAACAGTGCTTCATTGACTAGTTTAGGGATGAAGATGAAACCATGTACAATATAGAGTGGGTTAACATCATCTAAATGATGGAAGACACAGCAATCACACTAATATTATAAAGGCGAAAGTTGGTGAGTGTGTGTGTGTGTGTGAGGGGGTGTGGGGGTGTGTTTATATGTTTGTTACTTCTTCACGCTCAAAAGGCTGGACCAATTTTGATAAAATTTTGTATGGAGGTAGCCGACACCCTGGATTAACATATAGGCTACTTTTTATCCCGATATTCCCACGGGATCGACATTTACGCGGGTGAAACCGCGGGGCGCAGCTAGTAAACAAATAAAACCTAATCATTGTTCTTTCTCAAATAAAAGTTGAAGTTGAATTTGCAATTTCTTCTAACTTTTCTTAATCGTACAGACGCCAGCACATCAAGCTACTGCAATCGGTCTTCTTTAATAAATTTTCAACTTTATCGCTAAAGCATAAGGTTCAATGTTGATTGGGATAATTTGACAGTTTTGGGTAGCTTGATGTGCTGGCGTCTGTACATTGTGTAGATACAGATGATATTCATTGTTTAGAACTTCGTAGGAAAAAAGGCCAAATTATAACGTCACAATTGGTACTTGAAACTCCATCAGTCTTCCCAAATTGCTATTATCAAAGAGGTGACTGACTTGACTTGAGAATATATCTAAATCAAGTCAGCCTCTCTACATCTGGACATAGCCCGCTCCCAAGTTGCACCACTGCACCCGGTTCTCGCATTTCGCATCCAGTTTATCCCGGCCACTTTTTTAAGGAATATCACTTCGTTAATAAAATATAGGTAAGTAGGTTTAGGTTTGAAGAAACTTTATTCTCAATGAAAACATAACATGTCACTTACTTGAGAACAATTCTAATCATAATTTAAATTTACAAAAAGTTCGACATCACCAGTTACAGACTCATCAACATATTCGAAACCCGACCCCACCCAACGCATTCATTTCTCCAGAAGTCTAACATACTGGCTGACCCGTGTTTTAAATGCATTGAATGTGTGTAAATTTCATAATTGTGAGGGTATTTTAGTAAAAAGTTGTGCTCCTTCAAATGTACAATACGACCGACGTAATTTGACGAGCCTGAGGATAGCCTTTGCGAACTTTCGCGCATGTTCTCTCACTCACACTCGCCTCATGCCACCATTTGGTTCCTAAAAAACGTTCGTGCGCAGCCTTCCGCGCGAAGTTCAGGCCCGCCTAGTCACGTCGGTCGTACTGTAAGTTTATTATTAGTTATTTGAACAAAAACAAAAGAAAACGAATATCAAACATTATCCCTATATCCACTAATTATCACAGTGTCACTCAGTCGGTACGCGGCACACAACGGGTGGCTATCGCATCGATTACTGATAACCACGCATCTTGACGTCACCGTTCTGATTTTTTGGTATAAATGCAATTTAATACTTTGTAATAGGCGCTCTATCAAACGGTTATCGACGCCCTGTTTGAATAAAGTGAGTGGATTTTAAATACTGATAGTCGGGTATCTGGATGGGTTGAAAGCCGCCCCCAATTTACTTACTCACTTTGGCATGGGAGAATTTAAAAGTAAATTTTAACTTATTTGAAGAAATAAACTATAATTGTAGTAAATATTGAGGTGCTAAATCATTCATCGACGTCGTGAAGATACGGATAAAGTAGATAGTGAGATGCACTACTAGCAAAGAAGCGTTGGTTTTATAATCAAGACATAAATTACAGTAAAAAAAGCCAATCTAAAACTTTTGAGTCTGGGCACCTTGTTCGTGTCTGTTACTTCATGTTAATGCCGCTGCACTCATCCGGTTTTCGTCGAATATTATAAGAAGGTACGAGACAGAACCCTACGCAGTTCACAGGTTTCATACAAACATAGAGCTGCCAAAATAACTCTAATTAAACCTTTCCAAGTTACACTTAGATCCGCAATTGCACAAGAACTGACCAAGTTATATCATCTGAAGCTTTCCCAACAATGCATGCATCACATTCCGAAAATAATCTATCATTCTTTAAGATCTACAGCAATGTTTACCAAACCCAATTTCCCAGTGATCTCTTGTACACTTTTGGACATTATCAAGTAGAAAATAAACAAGATAGGAAGACACCCGATTGACAACTTATTGGTGAAGGATTAGGAGTATTTCACTACTATCTCTCTGAGCAGTGAATGTATCTCTATCTGTGTAAATAGAGAAGTCACATTTTCCCACACTAGTTTTGATAGTAACCCGTTTCTTAATTTTATTGATGTTATCGGAGGACGGCTATCTGCGGAGAAAGATTTTGGGATGATAGATGAAAATAACCATCAATAGAGTAAATAAAAAGCAATGTTACTGTAATACATGATCATGAATTTGCCTTTAACATCTTATGGATTTGCTTTCTTGTGTAACATGTAGTGTTTTCAAAGAGTAAAAAGGTTATTATATACCTAGTTGATTTTTTTTCCATAATTATTATCATCAGTACACATCTATACATATAATAAATTTGTAGAAAAGTGGTGTCTGTACAATGGAAATATATAAAAAAAAAGTAGCAGGGGTTGTTATTATATCGATGCCGAACCCGAAATTGTAATTAATTTTTTTTTGTCTGTTTGTCTGTTTGTTTGTGCACGCTAATATCAGAAACGGCTTATTCGATCGATTTAGATGCGGTTCTCACTAATATATTGTGGTAGGCTTAACTTAACATTTAATGTTTATTTCATGTCAATCGGTTCATAAATAAAAAAGTTATGTCAATTTAAAGAATCACGGCGAACATTTGTTAAGGTATTCTATCAGAGTACGTACACGCCTCGGGCCTGCGCGTCCGATCTTCGGAACTACTGGACGGATTTGAATGATTTTTTTTTTGTTGTATAGTTATTATATGGCTGGACAACATTCAGGCTATAATTTTTCTTGGAAACTTGAACACCTGATGCAGAACCGAAACAGACCAGCTTAACTATAAGAGATACAAAAATGGTACCATAGCAAAAATTGTTCCACGTGATGAGGATTTTCTGCTGAGAGAATAAATTTGAAGATCTGGAACACCTGATGGGGAACTCCAAGAGCCCAGCTACACCATAACACATATAGGAATGACGTCTTAGTAAAAGTTATTCGGTCTGATGGGCATTTCCTGTTTAATTATAAAAATCGAAGATCAGAAACATCTGATGTGGATATCATTGAAAATTTGACTCTACTGACCAAAACTCCCATTTATTTTTTTTTAACGTGAAGAAATGCTCATGCATTCTACACTACCACGGGGAGATAGTGCAGTTATGTGGGACTCTAACCCACTAAAACTCCACTGTGTTCTCCTCTGCCGCTTACGGCGGGAACATGGGCACGCGTTAGCACTCATCCGTGAACCCGCCGCGGCTGTCCGTCACCGGACCCTCCGCTGGGGAGTACTCCCCATCACCGGCGCACCAGAACACATAGCACGCCGTGACCACCCCAGGGACCAAACCAGCACATGGGCGCCAGACGATCCCGTCTCTGGGCACCCTTGGTAGGGGAGCAGTCACTTAGATTTTAATTGATCAGGTATGTTCATAATAAAACTATAACCATGCCTAGAAAGAGGTCAAATCTTTCCCAATGTTCCAAAGGAGCTAAAAGATTGAGGATCATAAGATCCCAAGAATCTGCCGAAGAGCGTCAGGAGAGACTTGATGCTGTTTGAGAACATCAGGCTGCAACTCGCTCCGTGGAAACCTCTTCGGATCGCGAAGCACGCCTGCGTTCTCAGCGTATTTACGCATCTACATCCAGATCTCTAGAGATCAGTGAAGAATATGATGCGCGACTGACCGCTGATACGGTGAGATTATCATACATTGTTCCGAACACGCACACAACAAAATATTCATAAACAGAAAGTGAGAAAGAAATAATTGCTGGAGTACGGCATGAAGAGACAGATTAAGAAGAGCGCAACGAACGTTTGAATTCTGATCGACTTCGACATTCTCTGAACAGAATGTCGATATCATCTGAAGAATCGGATGTGTCTCAAGATATAGCCGTAGGGCATGGCGACCTTCCTTGGGTTGATAAGGAACGGAGTGCATTTACGTATACTCCTATGATTGACTACGCCACATATTCCGCCATCGGAGGTATGGTTAAAAATTTTACTTTTTGTGAAGCTGTTAAATAGCAAAAAGAAACAAACGGTATGTGTTGCTCAGGTGGGAAAGTACATATTGAAATATTACAAAATCCTCCAGAAATATTAAGATCACTGCTAATCGGTGACCATCACAGTCAAAACATTTCTTGGACAACATACGTTCGTACAATAATGCCTTTCAAATGGCATCTTTTGTTGCGAAACAGATTTCAGAAGGCCCATTTATGCCAACATTCAAAGTGCAAGGCCAAGTTTACCACCCTATTGGTTCATTATTGCCTGAAAATGACGTCTCGAATCGTCTCGCGCATCCCGTTTGTATCCAGTCCCCGGGTTCTTAGAATTCGACATCAGACGTTTCAGATCTTCGATTTTGACTACCCCGTTGTCGCTGGCATAAGCAACAGGATCCGCGTACGAAGTCGCGGGCAGAAGCTAGTGATAAAATAAGACTAATTCAGGTTCGAGTGCCATGATCAAAGCATGAGGGGAAATTTAAGAAAAATCGAGATCTAGCAATTGGATACCGACACCTGTGGATGACGATGATATTACAACTAATATGCATAAGGAAAACGGTAACGAAACAACAGTAGTCAGCATGTCTACATATGACAAGTGGTGTTATTATCAAACTTTCAAAAGTACTAAGAACTTAATCATTTTCCAGAAGGAAATAGCTCCTTCCTGTATACTTGACTGTACTCTTTAAAATTTAAGTAGGTACACTCAAACTGATGATAAAATTCCAGTTGTTGTTCCGAATTTTGTTAAGATATAATAAATGGAAAAGAGTCTGACTAAAAATATAATCAGTTTTAAGAAATATTATAAACAATAATGTCACCACTGATATTGATGAATTTGTCACATCATATAATCACAGTGAGGTAATATCAAATCTACATGTTGATAAAGGTACCGTCATAATAGACATTAATAATGATAATGATAATTAGGTAGCCATGTCTAAGAAAAACATACGATTAGAAGTTAATAACGATAGTAAATTACATAATTATAATATTTAATAAACTCATAACAAAAAGTAAAAGAAGCCTGGAAGAAATATTGGAACACGTAGATAGTAGTTAGATAAATGAGATAATATACATAAGTTACCGATGCCGATTCTTCTACTATATATTTTTTCTTGGTTTCTTCATGTAAAAGGTATACAGATTTTTGGAGCACGCACTTTACGAATGTAAGTATGTACTTACATAGTCTTTCAGTGGCGTAACTAACGGTGTATTTTAAATATATATTATCATATAAATAGTATGACAATAATTAATACCTATACGTTTTTTTATACTAAGGTAATGCTCCTAATCTTTATACTAGATTTGTATAAGCTGAAGCTCCTTTATTAATAAAAATGGCCAAGAAAAAAACGTGTCATTGAAAGATATTCGCTGTCCAGAGTTTACTTTGATTCTAAAATCTAATAATATCTATTCTTTGAGACTGCCTAGGTAGTAGTGTATTCAACGACATTAGAGTAGGTTTAATACAAATTTTAATGAATATAACGGATTACAATATTTTAATCAGTAGTACATTACCGTGGTAGTGTTAAAGTGACAACAGTCACACACTGTACTCTTTCAGTGACACGAATACACAAATCGGTATATTATATGCATTCATACAGTAAAAGGTTAACATTTCGGGTGGCACCTATGTGTAATCTATTAGTCACATCACAGGATAGTAGCACACAGGAAGAGAATACAGTAAACTAATTCTCACAGACGATAACTAAATCTCTCGTCTTTTTGTCGCCACTGCAGGGTCAAGCCACTTGACTGATAGTGTCCTATGATAGGTTCCCAAGAAATGAATGTCATCGGTAGCATGTTGAACCGTGTACATAATAATGTGTATTAAATATTGTGCAAGTTATGCTAATGCTTTGCGTGTGTTTGGATAAGGCCTTAGCTGATAGGGTTGGCAAAGATTCTAGAAGGCTGACTTTGGAATTGCTTACTTCAAAATTATTTCTTTTCGCCTGTTTTCGTTTGCTTGTTTATATTCAAATTGAAAGCATTAACATCAGTATTTCTTAGGCAGATACTAATAAAAATATATATATCTTAGATACCTACCTCACAAAAAAAATATTTATAAAGCTAATGGTTTCTGTTCCTCAGCATGCAGTATGAGATGACATCGAGGCATGTATTGGCACATTTACAAGTTCTCATTTATCTAAGTAAACATCTTTAGAATCCGAACTACCGTACCCGCGAGTTACGCGACAAAACATCGAACATAGCCCTACTGAATCACACGTCGGCTTATCAGTAAAATTATATCATTATCATCTCAAATATTGATCTAGTAATATCAACTGCTAGTTATTTTTCTTACGCGTGGGAATTAACCGAATTACCAAATACCTGTCGTTTAAGCCACGTTTTTTATAGCTAATATTATATGTGAGAAATTCGCAATGGGTTTTTTGAGAATCATCATCAAAAGGTATAAAAAATAAATGAATGAAATTATCAAACCAGCGGCGTAATTGCGTAACACACTATTAGTAGCAATAGGTTTCATTTTGACAGTTCAACAACATTGCGGCTACTTACGGGCATGACGTATGGATCAGCACCATTCAGCTCAACCATTTTTGATCCAACACACACGCCACCACTAGCGAGACATTTGAGTGAGCATGACATACTCTCAGCCGCCAGCACATTCAAGCCAATGAAAGTCGTACCCAGTAAATGGTAGCTTTATAGTTTAAGTACATAGTGCTCAAACGTGTGCTAACTGTGGTGTTCACTATGATCTCTTATTAGGGGCTTAGGGTTTAGAGTAAAACCACCGAATTGTCAGTAAAAGCTCTTACACACGAGCGGCATGTTCCCAACGGCAGAGGTAACTGTCGCGCGTCGGCGGCAACCGTCGACGCGTCGACGGCAGCCGTCGACCTATAGCGACACTTGCAGTTGCGCTGATCTTCGAAGTTGAAATGTCGACGGCTGCCGTCGACGCGTCGACGGTTGCCGCCGACGCGCGTCGATGGCTGCAGTTACCTCTGCCGTTGGGAACATGCCGCTCGTGTGTAAGAGCTCTAAGTACACAACAACTCAAAGGGGAACGTCTAGTCGCCACAGGGGATAGAGCGGGACTCTCTTGAGGCGCTACCATTGAGTTGTGTGCTACATTTAATAGTATATCACACTAACTAACTAACTAACTTTACATAGACAAAATTAAATGTTTAGATCTTTACATTGATTCATTAGCCACTTCCTTCATACCCTGCCAAGGCTAAGAAGCCAGATAGTAATAAAGTTTATAGCGATACTGTGTGCTACCAAAATCCGCCTTTTTTATGATGGTTGACTTCTGTAATATTTGATATTGAGATGGTAGTCAAATAGTCTGTACTTACTGACTACTGATAACAATTTACATATGTACTCATACCTACATGGGAATCACCAGGCAAATCCGGTAGCTAACTATCTTAAGATACGACTTTGGTAGGTATTATAGGGCTTATAAAGGTTTCGCTAGTCACTTTTGTTTCAGCACTATACTTTCATAACATTGCGTAAGGTTCTCAATGTTTGACTGAAATGACAAAACTGTGGTCAAGTCTTGTGTAGATTTTCATGACTGTGAGCGCACATGACTGGTATGTAAGTACTTATTCTATATTTTACCAGTGATTAAAATCTTTGAATTGACATAGATAGATAGTACGAGTATGGTAGTTAAATTAATAGCCAACTTCTATCATTGTTTTAATTTTTTTTTTCTAAGACTCAGCTTATTTTACAGTTTGCTTTTAGCAACTTAACTAGATTGATGACGATGATCACTAGATGGCATCTAGTAGGCAAATAATTAGGTAATAAGTACGTAGGTATGTACAGTCAACAGCAAAAGTAGATGACCAAAATCATAAATTCAATAGGTACTAATGAACGGAGTAAGCGTCAGAACTCTGCCACACAGCCACACAGTCTCTGCACACAGCTTAACAACAACAACAGCAACAGCTCTGCCACACAGTTCTAACGCGAACTCCGTTAATTAGTATTGAATTTCTGATTTTGATCATCTACTTTTGCTGTTGACTGTACTACAGTCAACAACATCAATCGAGATGACGTAGCAAAACTCTCATGCGTTACAACAGCTTCCTTCTCTGCTCTCGTAGATATTTTTTGCTTGAAAATATTTTAACAGTAATATAATAACATTAATGTTCAATGTCATCGGCAGACGTTACACAATACAAATTGTTTTACAGCTTTTTCGCCCGTTAAACACGAGTCAGAGCACAGCTAATCCACAAAGTCAAAAAAGTTGACACGAATATACTCCTTATTACTGTGTAAAAATGCCTAGAATTGAGGGAGCTTAAAATATTACAGAATGTCTTGTGTGGCCGACTGTACACTGTGGCGCACTCCATCCACGCGCCAGGGCTGTAAAACAATTTACAAAAAATAATAGATGAATAAATAAATGACACAAAAATATAAGAATTCTTTAGTAACGTTTTCGGAAGGTCTGAGAAGGCTAATAGAACTTCTTGTACAGTTTTTTTAAGGTTCACTAGTTTTTGAAATTGTCTCCCAAGTTTTTATTTGAGTTTTTGGGTAGAAGGTATGCGTGCCCTACTATACTACTTATACATAAAACTTTATTGCTGACATGTAAAAAATACCGGTAAGAAAACCGTTTATGATCGACAGGTAGGTACGAAATAATGAAAGAGACAATAAATTGCAATATCTAATTGATCTAAAGACAATGGTTTGTGTTTAGTTTTAATCAGATATTTACCTGAATCGTTGTCATCCAATAGCAAAATAAAATGCTACGGTAATCGGTAACCGATTCTTCACTAGAGAACTCCAAAATACTGGTGGAGAAGGTGCATGATTTTAAAAGCCGGAAAGAAAAAATGTTTTTGCCATGAATCACTTTTATCTAATAATGATATTGTCCTACATTTTCCAAACCAATTCGACATACTGAGCGCGGCACACTTATTATTACCTAAAAAATAACAAAAAGTCAAAACAATTCCTTCAACGATTTTGTGTGTGGTTTCTTCACACCCAATAAAACGAAACCCCTAAATGCAATTTTTGGCAACATAATGATTTACAAAATGCAAAACAAATGCGTAAAATGTTTTATTGTCAGATGCAGGTTTGCGATTCCTGGTAACTTTCGTTTTTTCTTTCGAAAAGTCACGTGACATGTAGTTTCGAGATTCTGGACTACATCGATAGTATTACAATAAAAAAATGCAGCAATTCATTGAGAAAAGAGATAAAAACTTAAATTGATTTCGTTAGTGAGATGAAAATATTAACCAATTTTTTTGGAATTTTTATTATTTACATGAAATCACTTATCACCGGCTGCACTTATAACTTTGAACTTTGGACTACGCTATTTCTTGTAATTTCAGCTAAAAATGTTTCTGAAACCTTCAATTTTCTTTTTAGGGTTCCGTACCCAAATGGTAAAAACGGGACCCTATTACTAGGACTCCACTGTCCGTCTGTCTGTCTGTCTGTCACCAGGCTGTATCTCATGAACCGTGATAGCTAGACAGTTGAAATTTTCACAGGTGATGTACTTCTGTTGCCGCTATAACAACAAATAATAACAATAAAATGTAGTTAAAATTTAAAGGGGTATAAAAGAAACGTTTTTTTTCAGCGTTTTGACGACCCTTCGTGTGCGAATCCGACTCGCGCTTGGAGTAGAAGCAAGTTGCTTGGAAATGAAGTAAATTATCGTTCAAGTGAATTATACAGTTGTCTTGAAGAGCTTCAGAACATATTTGATACATCTAAATAGCGGATAAAATAACTGTGAATCCTGTCAACCATCAAACTGCAACAAACCCTTAGAAACACCATCCCTACATAATCACAACGCACACAGTACCAGCAGGGAGCACCATACTATAACATTACTCGTATTAAGCACAAAATCAGTGTTTACGAGACAGACGGACAAACCATTAACGAACACATTAACACAAATAATACAAACAATAGCTAAACAATAGTTCACCCGTGTCTCCGCCATTGTTTACTATAGGAAAACCATTAAAAATTTATTGACGTTTAGTGCAAGACGTTTTTGGTGCAGCCTACTCAGAATTTGGCGATTCTTTCGTATGGATCGTTAATGAGAATTAGTGATGTTATTGTCGGTTATTTTATAGTTTAAAGGTAAAATAGTGTGTTTTTTATAGCTATGTCGAATCACGTAGTCTTTGGAACGTTTTTGCGCAACCTTATTTTGTGTTGTACAATTTTACTTACAGTTCACGTCAAATAACTTTGCCGATCTGAAGTTGGCAACAAATCACTGCGCAGTAGTTAATCTTAGGAATAAAACAGCATCGCGCATGTGCGATTAGCGAAAAGCCTAGCTTCAGAGTGGCAAGTTATTTGACGCGAACTCTATCCACATTGCAAACGCATTTTATAGGTGTCTAATTTCGTAACCTGAAAAGTGTTGATCTAACTTGTTGGTTTTTATTTCATCTTACATTATCCTGCCAACTGTTGACCAGAATGTATTTACTATATATTGTTCCGCAAGTCACACTTGCAGATTTACATAGGTATTTCTTTATTTGATAAAATTTATAGGAGCGTAAAATATATACACTGACTGGATACATTTCTAATATTAGATGAACTAACAAACTATTAAAATAAAATATATAATATCCTAATCTAATTAAAACTATTAACAAACTAAAATATGGCGTCAAAAATTCCTCCGCATCACTTTACAAAGATTTATATAAGTAGATTACTATTACTCCTAATTAAAAAAAATACCAAAAAAAAAACGAAATTAAAACATGGCTTCAAGTCTGTAACATACAATCCACTAAAACATTTAAAAGCAAAAATTATTTCCCAGGGTTGATACACATTTCGACCGACATGTTCAAGGTGCACAAACATTAGGAAATAAAATGCAATAAACCAAGAGATTTATTATTTGAAAATTCGTCCTACCGTTTTTACAGCCGCACCCTTTCAGTATTTAACGTAAACATAATCGATTCGAGGGCCTAACATTTTATTTCCAACGATTTGTTCCCAAAAGTTTTTACTTCAGGAGCCGAAAAACTTTATAGCTAGGATTTGCTTAGACACGTTTTGTCACTACCCTTTGATTGGTGAGAATACATTTTTTCTTGGGCACTCAAGCAATTTAGAACCTTATAATAATGAAAGAAGAACTATCAGCCACGCACAAAGTTCTAAATTGGTGTTTATTTTGGTACTACAGTTCTTTGCAAGTCCTGAAAACGATTTTGAACTTTATCACAACAGTAAAAGGTTTATGTTCCAGTTTG
Source organism: Oligia latruncula (assembly GCA_948474745.1). Taxonomy (NCBI): domain Eukaryota; kingdom Metazoa; phylum Arthropoda; class Insecta; order Lepidoptera; family Noctuidae; genus Oligia; species Oligia latruncula. The sequence goes on along the minus strand of OX419702.1, from coordinate 11,270,014 downwards.
ACAGGTGCAAAATTAACATTGTCAAAATAATACAGGGTGTACACATGATTGACATTTTACGATTCGAAAAACTATAATTTATAGTTGTAAGAATTCGCGGAACGGTTTCCGTCATAAAACCCTTTAACGTAGGTGTTTTATTACACTTCGTTAATTTTGTATCGGATTCGAGTGACAGATGACAAAGTTTGAAATGTGCTTTTGTAGCATCACAGATAGTAGGTGCATTGTCAGTAGGTACTGTTGTAAATCTTATAAGGTGTTCCGCCTCTATGTTTGATATGCTTTGCAAAATTGTGGTATGTTATGTTGAAGTCTTTAACCGACTTCAAAAAAAAAGGAGAGGGTTCTCAACTGGGTTGATTTTTTTTTCTATTAGTTTAATACCTATCTACATTAAAGGATTTTTTTTTTATATTTATAGAACGAATACTTTTACCACATGTTAAATTGGGTACCAAAATGTCTGCGCTGATTCTGATAATGTATCTAAAGCTTGTAAAACTTATTTCAAAAGCAGTTTTTGCTAACATTCCTACGCGTGAAATTTACAACCCACTTTCTTAAAAAGATAAAAACATCTTAAAAATAGCAAACTCCTCGCAAAAACATGGCTGTCACATAATTAGTCTTTCCCAAACTTAGCGATACTTATCGCAATGGACGAAAATAGTTCACACTCCCCCTGAGCACAAAACAGAAAGTTTTGTGCCTTGAGTGTTAAAAATACTTCGTGTGGACAAAAAGTGATCTTCCCTGAGACGTTTCACTCCTTTATCGTTACGTTACGCAAGAGGGTAACAAAATGAAGTGGGTGCAATGTTAGATAGTAGGGCAAAAACAGTGACACTTATAATATGTTGGAAGGGGATGAAAGCGCTAAAAGCGAACCATACTTTATAGCTGATACATCTTTAGTGCAGAATAGTTTTCATATTAGTTCCCACTGCTGGGAGAGTCTGGGACACAGGCCTTCTCTCTTTGAGAAGGAGTGGGCTGTAATCTACCACGCGGGCCCCTTGCGGGTGGGTTGATGTCTTACGACTAAACTTGTAGTCTGGACTGTTACCACTGGGCCACCCACCCCTGCTCCTTGCTTTGAAACCCTGAAATGAACTCGCTATGAACGAAATAGCTGAATTTTAAAAACAAGTTTTTTAAGCCTTCTAAGTTCTATTGTCTTTGATCTGGGACTTTCTTAATTAAGGGCTGATTTTAGCAAAGACAGGTATCTTTTATTTCGTGGAATAAAATTGACGTCTGAGAGTTCTAGTATGAAAAACCTGTCAAAAATTCAAAATTTGTTCTCAGGATAAGACATATTTCACATATTCTAGGTATAATAAAGGCTTGGTAGAATGAGTGTGCTGTCAGAGAAATCTTTGAATCAAATTGACTTCAATGCAGTGGACCTCAAAGTAGTTTGTTAGACTTTGATTGTTTTATGATGGTTAGAAGTTAAAAATCCTTTAAAAAGTCGTGCAGCGCAAAATCTGATGAAATATACAAACCCAAGGGTTTTAACACGGCACAGTGAAGAATCGTAAGTGAGGTCCTGATAACTTAATGGGAAGACGTTAACATGTGTTAGATGCTCAAGTACTCAAGTAGTGATCATTATGACTGCTACTCAAGTGGTTGTTGTGAAACCATCGTTCAGACTTAAGGGTTGGGAATCAAGCTTCATGTTTTGTTAACATTGAAGTGTGTTGGTAAATTCTTTGGTTATCTATTTATTTGTGGTGAGAAGTTTTCTATATTAGAAGTTTAGGTAAGTTATTGGTAAAAAAACCGGCCAAGTTCGGGTAGGACTTGCACACGAAAAGTACCGTGCCATACGGCAAAAAACACGTTTCTTGTATGAAAACCCTCTTTAATTTTTAACTTTAAGTATTTTATTTTTTGCTGATATATGTAGTGTCAACAGAATAATACACATTCTGTGAAAATTTCAACCGTCTACCTATTACGGTTCATGAGATACGGCCCACTGACAGACAGACGGACAGACGGACGGGCAGCTGAGACTTAGTAATTGGGTCCCGTTGGCACCCTTTGGGTACGAAACCTTAAAAACAAATAAAAATTTATTATTTTAATAAACAGCACCAAAATTCACTTCAGAATGGAAGCCACTACAGTAACTCGAGCCGTCAACCTCTACTATGTACTTACAGACGCCAGCACATCAAGCTACTGCAACCTGTCAAATTTCTTTAATAGATTTTCAACTTAACGCTAAGTTGAAGGTTGTTCAAGGTTGATTGGGAAAATTTGACAGTTTCGGGTAGCTTGATATGCTGGCGTCTGTACATACAAATCGATTACCATGATCAACGGGTACAGGCTGAGGGTCGAGGGATGATATAGGCAATAGTGATTTGCATTTTAACGATCTGAGTAGCTTGTTAGCAGGGGGCCTAAAATGGCCACTTTGTCAGAATCATAAAAGGATAACATAATGGACGGTTAACTGTTAAGTTAATCGTATCAAATCCCATTGGTGAAGTATTTTTCAGTATTTTTTTTTTCTGTGCTAAAATACCAATCAATCCAATCCAAATCCAATCCCAATCTCTTTGATTAAACCTACGTAGTGCAGTGAAAAAAAGAAAAAATATTTTAAATTCACGACAATTTAAAAAGTTATAAACTTTTCTGCAAAAAAATCCAGGGAAGCTTGATCAAAAAATCAAATCAAATTATCCTTAAGATTATTGACCATCGTCAATAATCGCAACAAAATTCTTTAGGCGTGTCAGCGTTTGGCCAAAATCGGAACTAAGTCGCGCGCCGCCACCTTGTTTGGTCAATACAATTTCTGTGACAATTTCACAAATATTTTTAAACAACGCCCTGTCAATGTCATTCAAGCGCGAAAGATCTTTTGCGCAGTTGTTGTTGTTAGGATCCGGGATCTGGGATTGTATGTTCTATCTATCTTTGTGACATAAACCATGACATGGAATCTCATAGCTTACTCCCTCAAACAAGATCTGCAGCCATATCGATCATGCACACTATATAGCTCACAGATATGGTAAGTCCCTATAGACATTATGTCACATGATTACTGATACTAATCGTCACAGTCAGCGGGCGGGAGCCGTTGATAAGCAGCCAGATGCCATCCATCCGCCCACCGATTAAGTTACAATTGCTGTGAACTGACTCATATTATCTGTATCTCGACACCCCGTGATTGCCTCTATATTAGGTACTTTTTAAATGTGATATTTCGTCAATTGTAGCAATACTTTTGGAATAGGGACTTTTTTGATACTTTATGTTGTCGTGGTAGGAGTAAAATGTAATGCAATCCTTGGCACGTGTCGTTTGAAAGTTTTTGAGGACAGGAAAGCTCGTATCGTTGCTATAAAAAATGTTCTATTTGTTATTTCATCAATTTAGATTTGAATAGTTCTTCTTCATCTTTTCTAGTGTCGGCACGACTAAGTGACATTATTGGCTTATGTCACGTGATTAAAAGATTACCTAGTCGGTAAATAGCCAAGGTAACTGCGCAACGCTTAGTACCTACCGTCACTTTAAAACAGACGCTTCACAAATCATTATCATCATATTTATTAGTCCATGAATGTCCAAGCTAAAACATATCATTCTAGTAATGTAAGTAATTAGAACTACTAATGAGTACAGCTCTTCGTAGAACTTTCAAAGCGATACTATATTGAACACTACTTAACGCCATATGATAGTAATAAAAACATGACACATTTTAATATGACGGCTATTATTAAGAGAGCAAGTTACTAATCAATGAACATTCGATGAATAATAAATGTCTAATATTTTAATTGAGTTTTCCTTGAGTGACATAATCGCGCACTTTTAAATTAATCCCACCAAGCCAAATGAAATCAATACAGACACAGAGAGTTAGTAATGGTATAAAATTTTTGAATAGCTGCCATGAACTTTTCTATTATAGCTCGCTGTTCATTGGTTTTGATTAGCAAAGAACAAGGAGAAATACATTCAGAGTCGATGACCAATCTTCAGTAAGTGGATAGTCATCGAAAGAAGAAGATTTATTTGCGTTAAAGATAGGTACATAACTTAAATTGAGAAGAACTAAGAAAGATGTCGAAGGATGAAAGCGTTTCTAAGGAAGCGAATAACATAAGTCACAGTGACTTAGAGACGAGCATAACTCAAAATTTCCTTTTTTGCTCCACACCGATTTCACGACCTATTTAAACCGTAGGATTAGCGATCAAATACGCCGTTTCGGTGAAATTCTCCGCAAAATCGAAACTCTCAAATGACTGACAAACTTGATACAGAAGTCGAAAAGCTCGGATTTCAACCTGTCACATGTGGTTGACATTTTTTACCAAATCGCGTGTGTTCTCATGAATTTTAGACCTTTTTTCGATGATCGGAGATAATTTTGACATAAATCTTGTATGCTACTGCATTACCCATTGAGTGTAAACATGTGGTGGACATTCGGATTGACGTAAGTCCTTTAGCAATTATTTTCAAGTGTTTGGACCAGAGAATAGCTGGTGAAATTAATTTGAAACAGAACACAGAATTAAATGTTTATTGTTAAATCCAACAGCCAAGTGGTATTATAAAGTACTGTTTTAGAGCAGTGACGTCTTTGTGGACAAAAATAATACCAAAATTACTTCACGCTTGAAAGTGAATATGAATCGGATATCCATTGTCTGGCTGTGTCCTTCCTCTAATGTACATGCTTTTAAAATAAACAGTACATCTAAACTGTACACGTTCACGCCTATCTGCCCTCACATTGTCACGACCCAACTCCCCGCTAGGCTACAGTTAAAAACTATTCGTCCAATAATTACTTTGGTAACTTATTCTTTTCTATACTTATTGAAATGGTCAAAACACGTAGGCACGCTTACGTCTCGCGCACCATTGTCTGAGTCCTCCACGCTGCATTTGTCACCGCAGTTTGTCAAAATTTCGGTTTCCATTTCTAAGAACGAATCTATTCTTGGCATTTGTAACTTGTCATCTTTTAGTTTAAGGCTCCGTTATACAACTGCTCCCAAGTTTAACTGCGCACGCTTGGCGACGCGACAGTTAGAAGCTTTTTTTTTTTGTTGACAATTTTATGGAAACCAATAAATATTTCAAAAGTGGAGCATTTTATAAGAGCAGACTTCCATAGTAGTTAATAACTGTTCTTACTTTCAACGAAGTATTTGCTCCTTTGTTTTTAAACAGTGGATGAATTATGTCTTTGTTTTGAATCTAATAAAAAGTTTCGCTTTTAAAGGTCGAGACGAATTGGGATTCATATTATGAAAAATTTATGTTTGGGAAAACGAAATATTTTCTAACACTATCAGAGTATGTTTATGATTTATATCTAGTATTACCTACTAACCAGTCATTTACTAGATACTAAGTATTTCTCAAGGCTTGTGAATCTTGTGATTACGAAATAAATATATTTTTATTATGCTAGCTAACTTGCCGCGAAAATATTATATAATGAATAGAAAAAGAAACGTGATGGACATACATAAATAAAATTCTGTGGTGATCTTCTTATCTATTTCATTTTTTTTAAATCTGCAAATTGTTAGTGACTTTTGACCACGGTATCATTTCAAAACTTTTTAAGTACTTATTCATTTTATGCTTGTCACTTTTATCAAGGTGAATAGTAACACAATTTTTACTCATTGGATCACACGTTAGACCTTGATTAATCTAGTCACTTTGAGTTTTAACACTTATTTTTCTCTTATTTTATTACACTTCTTTCATTGTCACATACCCCAAAGCTGCCGATGTATTGTGGAATCTCACCGTGAAAACTTAGGTGAAGTGATCTTGAAGTAAGAAGTAAGTAGGTAACAGTGTCAATCTCTGGCATCAGTAAAATGACAGCACTTCATCGGTCGTTTTGGATATAAAAAGGAAGGTTAAGGAATTTCGATTGTATCTACGACGGCCTGTAAAATTCAAAGTCCTGACTTACTGATATATCAACGCACAGCCTAAACTGCTGGTCCTAGAGACATGAAACTTGGACAATGTGTTCTTTGTGAAGAATGGGTATCCACTAAGAAATGGTTTTTCGAAATTCCACCCCGAAGAGGGTGAAATGGGGGGTTGAATTTTCTGTGAATAATTTCGGGCGAAGCCGCGGGCAAAAGCTAGTTCATAGATGGATTTTAGACAATCTTCGATTTTAAGTACCTACCTTATGTAATTATAATTTAAATTAGTCTACGCGTGTACTTATATCACAAGGATTATTACCCACAGTATCGTTTCTTAAAACTTAGACAAATAAATATGAAATGTCTCAGTGAAAGTAACAACCCTTTCTAAACTCTCATAAAATAGGCGTTACGAATGCACCTTCATGCAAACAGAATTTCACTTTTACATCCTAATTACCCTATAATAGACAAAAGACAACTCTTTCATTTACCATAAAATAGAATTTATGGGTTTCACTGTTTCGCGCGAATGACAAAAGTCAAAGGAGACAATGGTTTTTATAATGTCCCAAATAAATGCAACTCTTCCTTTGACGCATAGCGGTCCCTTTTAACTGTTATTCAAAAATATAACCGTCCAAACAAAATGGTCTTAGTTACGGTAACGAAAAGGGTACAATATTATTCACGTGTTTAACTGTTCACTAGGGAACAAGTGGATGGCGTTTTAGGGAATATCAACCTTATGGTGTTGTACTTAAAATTATAATGGTCTATGGTAATTTGCAGGAGTTTGGCGCATAACCTTGTAAATGTTTATTTCGCCGAAATTGCGAACGGGTAACGCGATTTTCAATTTTATTGCATGTTTTTAATGTTTGCGAGATTTTAGCGAACCCTTTGGCTGTAAAAGCTATTTTGTAAACGGTTTCTTTGTTTTTTTTTTAATAACTGTATATTTTGGCGTTTATTTTTTAATGTCTTTATTGAGGTTTTTGGCAATTAGGTATTTGGCGAAAGAGTTGCAAAGGGTTCTAAACAGTTAGATTTGTATTTTGGAGTTTTTTTTTGGAAACGTTGTTTGCCTAAATATTATTAAGTAATGGCAAATTGGGCAATTACTTTTAATGGACAAAAGGAACGCAAAAACGACAAAACTTTTTTATTGCTTTCGCTTCAAAATGGTAGTTTTCTGCAGTCTTTGCAAACCTGACTGAGGTACAACTCTTTTCATTCCCATTTGAAAGAGTTTCTGTTCAAAATAGTATGGCACTATTTTAGTAATTAGTAGTTTTTAATTTTGATAAAATTTTGATAACAGACTATGTGTCTGTACCTACAAATGTAGGTACCTATTTAGATACGACGTCTTGTTAGCAATACTGAGGGGCCCGTGGCTAAGTAATAACAGCCGCACAGGTCGATCGATCAGGTTAAGCTACGCTTACCGTGGTTGGTCTGTGGATGGGTTACGATCTTTACATACCGTGACCCCTCCGTGCCTTGGAAAGCACGTTAAGCCGTTGGTCCCGGCTGTCATTCGTGGATCTTTGACAGTCAAAACTCAAACTCAAATCATTTATTTCAATTAAACCTTGTACAGGCACTTTTGAATTGTCAAAATTAAATAGTCTGTCAGTTAGTCAGAAAGTTGAAGCTAGTTGCCCATTCCAAAGCGTAGATCTCTATGGAGAAGAACGGGCAAGAAACTCCATGGATACTCTTTTAAATCAAGATATTACAAAATCCTGGGTACATTATTCTTGTTGCTTCTATATGTGAGAACAATGTAAAAAAGAGACAAATGAAGAAACAATTCAAGACATAAGATTAAAAATAAGCCTTGGCAGTTAAGAGATGACCAGTCTCAACCGACGGCGCCCGTTCACGAACATGACGCGTGGATCAGCACCATCCAGCTCAACCATTTTGTAGGGAACCGAATGTATTTTCTTTCTAGATTTCTTTAAGTGTAGTTATTATTGAAATTCCAAGCGCACACTATTCAGCCAAGCATACTAAAAGTTGGAAAAATACATCGCTGACAAAAATGGTTGGCTCAACACTGGTCCTGCTCCACAAGGGCGCATAAACTAATTAATTAGCATTCGGAAACATTGTTGGAGCTGCAGAACATTGAAAAAACTATCATAACATTATATAAATTTAATTTCTTAGTATTGTATAATTGCTGAGACGTGTGAGAACTATGTACTTACTAAAAAGCTACTGTTTACTGGGTAGGTATGTCTTTCATTGACTTGAATGTGCCCTGGCGGCTGAGAGTATAATATCATGCTCACTCTAATGTCTCGCTGGTGGTGGCGTGCGTGTTGGATCATTAAGTTCCCTTCAAAATGGTTCAGCTGAATGGTGCTGATCCATACGTCATGTTCGTGAACGGGCGCCGTCAGTAGGGATTGGTCATCTCTAATACTGCCACGGTTTATTTTAATTTCTGAATTGTTTTTATCTTTTTATAAAGGACGCTTTTAACGTGCACGTCTTTCTACATCGTTCTCACATGTATAATTTCAACATTAATGATGTAACCAATATTTTGTAATAATTTTATGATTTAAAAGAGTGTCCTTGGAGTTTCTTGCCCGTTCTTCTCCATAGAGTACCTAATCTACTACGCTTAGGAATGAGCAATTAGCTTCATCTTTCTGATTAACCGACCCTTTGACAATTCAAAAGAGCCTGTAATTGGTTTATTTGAAATAAATGCTTTGAGTTTGAGTTTGAAACATTTTCAAAACAGCACTGACAATATTTGAGTTGACGATGAACTTCTGTTGAGAAGTTCGTGGATCAGAAAATGTAGGTACCTATTAAAATATTTGAAACAGGAACAAGCCCTACTCCGTTTGGAGTTTCAATAGAACAGAAGACGAACTAGCAGGGGAACGAGGAGGGTGGGGGGCGGCGTGGAGGGGTGGTTCAGGGGATCAGACCGGAATAAATTGAATAAGTTTACAAAAATAATGTGCATTGGCGATTACAGAATGGAACCAACTTTAGAATCTAGTTTTTTTATATTATTTTAGGGAATACATTGACTATTCCGAGAAATTAGCTTCCAACAGCCTAAATACATTCAAAACTATATTCCAAAAGGGATAAGCACACCGAAACATTCCTCAGCACCCACTCAAGTTTGTAGTAAACACATAAACGGTAACATTGCCGGCACCTTCAAAGAATCATAATTGGACTAACGGAAAGAAAGTAGCCCGGTTATAAAAGTGTCCAAACAGTTAGGTAATAAAACTACGACCTGTACCGTAATATAAGTCCATAATGTAACAACTAACTGTACCGAAAGGATCTGAAGTGAGGAAGTAAAAGAAATTGTAAGATGAAAATAATTTGTAACTGTAACAACAATAGGGCTGGCAAAATTGCGTTTTATTGCATATTTTTGGGGTGGAAATTTCTTTGATTATGGCGGAGAAACTGCCTTTGGCCTTCAGCCGGTCGATTTTGTAAAAATCTCACCGCGAAAACTAAGGTGAAGTGAGTTTGTTTTGTTAGGAATTGACACTATTGACAGCTCACTCCACGTTCACTTCACCTAAGTTCTCACGGTGAGATTTTTACAGAATAGCTTAGGTTCGAACCCACGACCTGCGGTGGCAGGTCGTGGGTTCGAACCTAAGCAGGCACTTTACTTTGTATAATTATTTCATCACCACTGCTCTCAAGTAAAACATCGTGAGGAAACTAGCATGACATAGAACCAAAAATTCGCCGGCATGTGACATCTACCGACCCGCACTGGGCCCGCGTGGTAGATTATGGCCCACTCACACAGCCCTCCTGTCTGTGAGAGCACAGACAGGAGGCCTATGTCCCAGCAGTGGGAACATTATAGGCTTATTATGCGTATGCTATTTATCTAACCATTTATGCACACACATATAAACAGACAAGAAGGAAGGAACAGAAAAATACGTAGTAGGTACAAAGATGATGATGTGCTAGTGGTGGTGAATTATGTGAAGCAACAACAAAACTTCTTAAACATAACATGGTTACTATCAGTCATATCGTGACCAGAAATAAAGTTTTTAGAAGCGTTGATCTATCATAAATTTCTTGGTAGAATCAAAGCATGTTATTGTGATATTTCCGAATGATGTTGGTCCGTACCATAAATTGCGTAACACACTTTCGATAACAAAACGAGAGTTTTTAAGCTAATCTATTGTTTCTTAAGCTTGAAAAGTACGACTGCTCAACAACGTAAATAACGCAATGAACGTGGCTGAACTATCAAAATGAAACCCGTTGCGATCAATTGTTATTATATGTGTGTTACTCAATTACCCCACTGTTAAGGTTAAGTCATTGATAACAACATTTATTGAAGAATTTAATATAGGACTTATTTTAAACATGAAAATGTGTTCTTCCTATAGATAAAGGTATCAGCAGAGCTTATATGTCTTGGTGAAATGCATGCAAGAACCTTGCTGAATGTTTTAGGTAAGTAGATACAATTTATTTTTATATTACAACACAGATTTTAAATCATCCATAATTGTGTTTATTTATTACTAGTTTCTGCCTGCGGATCCGCCCGCGTGGATGTCGGAAATTTTTCCATTAGAAAAAATTAACCTATGTCCTTCGCCAGGATGCCATCTATCTCCTTGTCAAATTTTATCGAAATCCGTTCAGTGGTTTAGGCGTGAAAAGGTAACATACATACAGAGTTACTTTCGAATTTATAATATTAGTATGGATTTTGTGTACCTACCTAATTTAAGTAATTATAGGTACTAACTGACACTACACTTTTTACAACAAAGATTACATTCACATAGTGTAGCCTGAATAAATACTGCTACTTACTAACAGAGAGTTTCACGTACCTATCTTACTACCTACTCTCATTAAGTAGTGACAGTTAAACTGTTAACTACTTTCTACAGCAAAAAATCTGTAACACATTTCTTCCGTTAAAGAAATACATTTTCTAAAAACTAAACGGTTTCTTTATTACCAATGTTGGTGCTGTTTTTATCACAATTTCTCCAAACGTATTTTGCGCAATAAAAATTTCACCTAGCAACACTACTCTACCGAGTTTCGCGTCCTTGTAATTAGGTAAATGTTTTTATGCAATTTTTAGCCTTTTTGCAAAATGTTGGGGCAAACATGAATATTTTCTATAACTTTGCCTTTGCTGCACTGCCGCTAATGGCTGTTAGTAACATTGCTTTACAATTCGGAAGTTTACAATACTATCCAACAGTAGGACGAATTGCTTTATTGTAGGGAAAAATGAGCTTTATGAGGAGTCATTGTTCTTCATTCTTGCTTACCTTTTGAAATAGTTAAAAGAAGCCGGCTTGCATGCTTCTTTGTATTTTTTCTGACTACATGCGCCAGTTTTTGTTTGTGTTATGCAAAATTTCTTAATGACTGAGATTTCGGATTTTATTACTTGAGCACTTTTCGTTTGGTGGTCCTTAATCCTATGTAAACATGAATAGTTAGGCGTCATCTTATCTTTACTAATTTTAACAAAACTGGGCAAAGATAAAAAATCTTCGAACCAAATTTGCCAACAGAAAACCTTTTTCTCAGCGTGTAATAATTAGATCCTTTTGAAAGCACCTAACTAACATGAAAAATACGGTTTACTAAAAGAACCTTGTATACAGTTTTTCTGTCACCCCCTGAAGATCATTACTTCCCTACTCATAACCGTATAATGGAACTAATTTGTTGTTCAAACAGGGGTCCTCAATACACAAACATTGTAACTTTGATCCTGTCAAAATTACACTTCCTTCCCAAAAACAAACCTCACACCCTTAACTTATGAACATAAGTTTGAAAATCGAATGGCAAGCCAAGATAAAAACAGCAAATGATCTTGGTAATTGGTGACTACAGGACATTTATTTGACACGTACCGAAGGCAATTGTCACTTTCAATGTATTGTCGTTTGAATGGAACTCAAAATTGCCACGGACATCGTGATTTTAGCCTAATGTATCGGATTTATTTTTATATTAATTATAATTTGGATGGCTATTAAGTAACGCTCATAATACTTTCATTTACGACCTTAATTTCGAGCAGCAAAGGGCTGCAGCAGCATTTTGACCAAAATGGATTAAATTATCAAATTCTTTATGAACAAACAGAATTATTTCTTCTAGAATTTTCTCATTATTCCCAAAGATAGACTCTGGCATGGAGCGTTCTTTAGTTTGTGCCCAAGGGAGAAAAACGACAGCTTATGTAACTGTGCATGATTTTCATGTGTGAAGCTTTTTGAAGCTTTTCTGCAGTAAGCTGCGATTTCATGTAAGCCATTTATAGTTTTATACATTGACCACCTACCTATCTATTGGCTACCTTAAGAAATCCCTCAACAGATAAGCATCTCATAGATTTCAAATACAATTTATGTAACAAATATCCAAAATGGAACATTCATTAATCGATCTACCACACCACACAGCGCAAAGAATCAAAATTCAGTTACCTACATCAAAAAAATATATTCAAAAGCATCAATCGTCAGATCAATTTGCGATACGACAAACAATTTGTTGACACTTCAAATAACCACATTCATACAAAATATTTTCCGATTGACATTCGATTGTCAATAAAATCGAATGCATGCATGGTATAAAAGACCACGACAATTTTTTTCGGAAAACTAAATCCTAATGATTTCGGAATAAGGTCGAAAATTGGAGGAGGTTAAGTGAAATGGGGATAGGTGATAGAAAAAAAAACATACGTTGTGTGGTCTATGTAACTGAGTAGCGTTTTATAACAATTGAAGTCAAAATGGCGTGAAATTGCGTCACATTATAAGCGTTAATGCTTAGCAGAAATTGCGTTTTTGAAGTGGCAAAAGCATTATGGAGTGTCGTTACGCTTCTTAATCTAGTGGTGTGGAAGTGCCTTTGTGTGAACGTGAATGTTGGTTTGCTTTGGGGTACTTGACAAACGACAAACGTACACAATTAAAAAGCAGAAGTTTCGAAAATTGCCCAAAATGTTTGTAATTATTATTTTCTGCAGAATAGAAGTTGGTAGGAAACATAATTTACAGCATTATGCAATAGATAAAGCATTAAACTTTTGTGCTTGCCAGTTTGTTGAAAAACCACTTTAATAATTCCATTTTTCATAAAAAATCGCGAGATATTACAGATTATCCTGATTGAGTTCGATTTGAGCTTTAGGTATTTACGGCTCGATTTACAGAATTAACCTTGTCAACTACACAAAACCACCAAATGTCATTTTCCACCACAATTGGCTGGCATAGAGAATTGGTTATAATATAGTCTTTGTGGGCTGGTGAAAAGACTTATCCAACTGTATCATAGACATTTAAAATGTTTCCTTAATTTATTGTGGTTATCTATTATCTTGCTAGACCTAATAACCGACTTAAAACGGTGACTGAAAGCCTTAATTTCCGTACCTACCCTGACTGACGGAGCGTGGCGCTTATTAGGCAGAAAATATTCGTGCCCAAACAAGTCCTCAAAATGCTGTCCCTAAAATGTAGTGGACATCTCAGTGCCATACTATTGATAGACCTCTGGTCTGGTAGTTGTAAAATGTGTGATTATTTTCACAGATCTTCGCTTCAAAATAAACTGTAAGCTAATCCGATGCGTGCAAAAACTTCTCCTTGGGTGGCCTTAAGTGGCGTCAGGCCGTGCTACATTCTGTGTGTTTTGGATGTATTTACGATACATTTCATCCAACGAACTTACAACCTTAAGACAAAATAGCTAAAGTTCAGTATTGATTGGTGAGGTACATGTTTTTACTCAACGTCGTAACCAAATATTTACTTTTGACTTGTCTTTATGAATGAAATTTCCAAACCCCGAGATGTAGGTAAACTCCGCGACATGATAGTGTTTTTGGACATTCAAAAATGAATGAGGAAAAATCTTTCGTCAATAACAAACTTCATCACATTTTGTTTTAAGCTGAGCGCTAAATAAGATTGTAGGTCCTGCGGTGCTATTCTGTAAAAATCTCACCGTGAAAACTTAGGTGAAGTGAGCGTGGAGTGAGCTGTCAATAGCGTAAATTCCTAGCAAAAACAAACTCACTTCACCTATGTTTTCACGGTGAGATTTTTACAGAATCGACCGGCAGTTTCAAGCATTGAGGTGTAAGATCGGTTCTGCACTGCATCCGATCCGAATTCGAGACATGTCGGTTCAAAGTAGCAATAGTAAACATATAAGTATGTGGTTGCACATTAGATCCGATCTCTGTCTGTCCGAATTTAGAACATTCCCAATTCTGTTTGAACTCGGATTCGGATACAGCGCAGAACAGTTCAAAGTTTCTAGCTCCAAGTTTGAGATGATGTCCGTTGCCAAACATGACATTAGGAATTGCGTCTAGCTCTCCTAGCAGTAGCACATGACTGCAGAAGTCTCTTATATCTATTTGTTCATTTCTCCAAGCCTGTTCGTCCGAGACGTATAATATAATAAACAGTACGATGTCTTTCTTCTAAATAGAAATAGACGTGTACCGGCCAGACCGTTATTCGTAAAATGGAGACTCTGGTATCTTTACCAATAATGAAGCAAAGACCTCATAGCTTTGCATAGTAGCCCCTTCCATATGAAAGTAGGTACCAGAAGTACAATTAGCTAACGAATCTATTTATATTCCCAGTTTGGCAATATAGCAAGCTACCTAATCTGCATTCGCAATTTATGTGCCAAAAATGTAAACAAATATGAGTTTGTAGAAAAATAACTTTAAATCCTACGGAATAAAGATCAGTTTACGCTACAACTTCAACCATTTTTATAACTGTTTCAATAGTGCTAGTCACTCTGAAATCAACTTAATCATCATTAAAATAAAGTTGATATTTGTTTAACTTGAAATAATATTAATTTGAAACATAAGTTTGAATATACTTTAGCTGGGATACATAGTAAGCAAAACCATTCGTTTTTGTTTATAGGCACCGAGCATTAGTTTCACTTTTTAAAGCAGGCCGACAAAAACGATCTGTCACTAATTCACTACCGAGTGGAAGGCATGATCGTCAGCTTTGAAATTTAACACGACGCGACGTTATAGAAGTAATAGCTCCTGAAAACAATGCCCAGTGTTGTATAAGTACAGATGCCAGCACATCAAGCTACTACAATCTGTCAAATATCTTTAATAGATTTTCAAGTTTATCGCTAAAGCATAAGGTTCAAAGTTGATTGGGAAAATATGCAAGTTTCGGGTAGCTTGATGTGCTGGCCCGTTTGAAGTGCGCCACTGAAGTGACCCATTCATGATTCACGAATAAGTAATGAGGTGTTGAGAATATGTTTTCAGGATCTAATTACGTTTCCGTTTCTTTGAGTATTACCGATGCACTTAGGTGCACACCTTTGTAATTAAATCCATTCATAATAAAAAATAAATAATCTTAATGTGGAAGAAACAATGAACCAATGAAACAACAAACAACAAAAAGCAACAACCAACAACCAACCAAACAACTAACCAGCCAACCATGAAACAATGAATGATGAGATTTTCTCCTAGAAAATCATCGTCACAAACTTGGCCGTAACCAGGAGCCGGAAGGTGCTTGACTCTCGAACTTTGCTGAGAGGAATTTGGATCGTCTGATTTTGATTTTGCGTGACGATGTCCAAACACCTTGCATAAAACACCGTCTTCTTCAAGGCTTGAAATGAAACGGAATAAAACTAAACTATTTAAATTAAAAAGCTAAAACAGCGCTGATCAGAGAGCTGATTAGCTCATTGGGTAACTCAGACGACCTAAAATTACAAAAACAATAATAAAACAGTGGCACTCCGGGAGTGCCGCGACAGAAATGAAAACTTGAACAATTACGTGTGAATTTTTTTAATCGTCTTACAAACAAAACACGCTCAGTGTCGGTTACGGTAACAGTGTAAACAACGCGCATAAAGAAGTTTTTACTTCAATTATTATGAAAGATACAGCACTTTTTCTAACATAGCGAAAACTCTCCATTTCACTACAGCTGAGTCACTGCGTAATCTCTGAAATAAGCTAATCCATCGTTAAAACATCATGAAATGCATTAGCCATGATAACGCCAATTATAATTGACACATTAGGTACCGAGTGCCCACTTCGGTAGTGAGCGGTTGACTTCAAAAGTGTTAGGAAGTTTACACATTACCTACCTGTGTGCACGGATTTAGAAAAAAGTAACTTTACCCCTACTGATCACTGCTGTACTCGCTACAATTATTTGAAGTCGATTATAAATAATTCCGTGGTATCGGAAATTAATAGAAAATACTCATGATTTTTCTGCGGCCTTCACAAGGTCATCTTTACAGAATCATAATTATGAAGCCATAGATTTATAAGAACATCTATAAATCTATGTATGAAGCATAAAACCGGTCGAAGTGGCGCTGGTTGGGGGAGCCCTATGTCCAGCAGTGGACGTGTTTCGGCTGAAATGATGATGATTTATGATTTTGTATTTTGAGCAATTATGTGAATCAACGACGCTAATGAAGTGCGATCTACCGATTTCCCTGAAGCAAAAAATCATCGATATTTGTATTCTGCCCATCCTAATATACGGTCCTCAGTCTTGGTCGGTCACCGAGTCGCAAAAGTTCCGCCCTGGAGTTTGTCAACGAGCAATGGAGCGCAACATTATGGGCGTTAAATGTTACAGAATACGAAACACCACGCTGCACTCCCAAACGGGGATCCTAGATGTAGGCAAAAAGGCTCTCAAGCTGAAATGGGATTGGAAGGGTCACGTCAACCGCATGCACAGCTACCGCCAGGCAACAGTCTCCACTTTAAAATGTGAATATGTAATGTGAAAACAAGAAACAGACAATGCTCAGAGCCGTCCAATTTGTTGATAACTTAAAACGTTCTAAAGCTTTGGGTTCACCTGGCTTTCTTTCATCTCTAGCTTGTGTCATCTGTAAGTGAAAGAAAGGTTCATGCATGCAAACGCCTAGTCAATACTTACATAACAGAATCAGCACCCACTAGGTTACTACAACTTTTATATCTAATCTTTGAAATTAAAACATATTTTTCGAAATTAACTGTATCGTCTCATTTATGTGGTTCACAACTATCATTTTCATAGATGCTAGGCGCTTGCACAGTAGCACGGGAGGGCCTCCACCCACCTCCACAAACCCCAAAATTTTGGTTACAGATTTTTATTTTCTATAACTCCGTCTAATATTTTACGATATTTCTATAAAAATATTACCTAAACCTGTATACACCTTTACTGCAACTGATAGCGTACTGAAAAGCACTCCTGACTTTAATACGCTGATTACAGTCGAGGTTCCATTATGTTACAGCACTGACACATTAGCCGCTGCTATGAGCCGGTGTGGTGCAAGTTAGAGGCAGAAGCGGCACGATATGTGAAGTGGAAATAGTGCAGTTCAAGAGGACCGATTAAAATGGCCTGCGATTGGAGAGGCATATCTCAAACAGTGGACTCTTACTCGTAAGGTTGATGATGATGTAGAAATAAGCCGCCATGAATAACTACCTACAACATTTAAGTATAATGGAATAATGAGTAAGATGTGAAGTGACAGAATATGACTTATTTCAATTTAAGATACTCAAAAGACATTCATAAATAAATCTCTATATTACTCTTGGCGCTTAAAAAAAATTATTTGTGATATCGTTCTGAAAACTCATCATCTTCCGGCCCTTATCCCATATTACTTGAGGTTGGCGCAACACGTTTTCTTCTTCCATTCTCCCTTGTCAACCGTCACGCTATCATTCACTCTCTTCTCTTTCATAACATCCCTCACAAAATCCATCCATCTTCTCTTTATTTGCATTTTTTCCTGTCTGCAGGGAAATAAGTTCACTTTCGAGTCGAGTTTAAGTATCTAAGTACTAACTACGATCTCGGGCTCCCTTTATAACTTGGACCACCTCCCGATATCGATGATAGACGTTCCGATAAAACTGTCATAGTAGACATGTCACACGGCTGCTATTTTTACACTACATTTCAACTACTATAGTATACGAAGAAAATATATCCATGAATATATACCTACATAATCAAAACAATCATAAAATCAATAGTTTTAATCGGAACAATATCGATGGTAAGAAATTTGTAATCGTAAAATTACGATGTTGTTAATCATATACAAGTGAGATTACGTCACTGATTGAAATTAGATCAAGGTGAAATCACAGGTAAACAATATGGCTCCCAAGTTACCAACTCCCAACATGGTCTTCCAAATGGACTGTGATATTCTTTGGTAACTCTGTCGTTCATATGTCGTGTCGTTCAAGAAGATCTTTTTATTCACTGGATTTAATTCCAAAGCTAGATACCACTATAAATGTGAAGAGGCAGATCTTTGAAGGAAACCACGCGGTTTCATGAAAAATGCGTATCAAATAACAATTGCTATCTCACGTGTTGGGTAGACATAATCGTGTAAGTATACAAAATTCATTGTATTGAGTTCAATCATCAGTTAAACTGACATGTCAATTGTCATACCCCTACCCACTTTGATTTTCGACAACGATAGAGTGCCAGCATTAAAAAAAGATGACATGGCGGCGTCTGATTTTGGAACGGACAGGCAATCAGCCCACATAATATTACCCCCTCAACTAGCACCAAAATAATCTTATCACCTACTTTCCTTACATACCCTTTTCCCCCTTCCCCTTCTTTCTTCCCTTTTTTTCCTTTTCCCCTTTCTTTCCTTTTCTTTCCTTATATGGTGTACATATTAAAGAGTATTCTATTCTATTCCTTTCGCCATTCACATCCTTCTGGAAATTACCTACACTATCATAGTAGTACCTCCTTCACATAACAATATCTACGTAGTGGCAAATACGAGTGTGACGCGATATCAGATCAAAGCGCGCCGCCTCTGATAATGACACTTCTGAAGAACCGACATGCCACAGTAGCCGGTCGAATATATAATAATATAGATTATTGCCAAACCTTTGATGTGTGCCGATAGATAATATACTAAGCTGGGGTTAGCGGCTTTTAGTCAATTCTTTATGTGTTCGAGAAATCAGACCGTTTTTGTACATATTTATCGAACTATCAATCGGTATTTAAAATTTGTAACGAGGTCGTTTTGCTGCGACAATGCAATTTTAATGACGAAAGTTGATTTCCGTATAAGTTGCATGGATTTATAATATGAAGGTCCGGGTCTACTGATTTACTCCATAAGGACATAATCCGTAGTTTCGGCCGAAGTTACGGGCGTTTCCTACGCACTATCATTTACAGACATGGGATTATTTTGGGGCCCGAACTAAGAATTAATGACAACACGATTTGACAGTTGTAATTACGGTGTGACCTTTTCTTCTAAAAAGTACACGTTGTTATAACATGGGATTCAATGGAAATAGCAAATGGGACCATCGTTAATACCTAAAAAATGGGATTCAAAAGTGGGATCCAACGAAAATAAGTCATTTTTGCCCGTCTGAAAAATTTAATTTGTCACTTGTTCTGACTGATCAACTACTTTCGGACGGGCCTGTATGCGTCGACGGACTTAGAGAGTAGACCCCCTGAACCGAGAATTTTGATTGTCTATTCTGCAGTGTTGTACAGACACCAGCACATCAACATAAAACTACTCGAAACTGTCAAATTTTCCCAATCAACCTTGAACCTTATGCTTTAGCGATAAAGTCGAAAATCTATTAAAGAAATTTGACAGATTGTATTAGCTTGATGTGCTGGCGTCCGTACTTCCAAGTTCGCAAACATTATATTATGACCAAGGAAGCTGTAAAGTTCTAGGGTGGCAATCCTTTATCAGAAGACGCAGTGTGTGCCCCTCAGTGACTGTAACCTGGTGAAGGTCACGTGAATCCGCTGGACATGAGAGGCACAGACCGGCGTTCTTACAATGCTTGGGGAAGGCCTATGTCCATTGTCCAGCAATGGACGACTTTCGGCTTAACCCGTCAACCATTCGTCTACTAGAAGCCATTTGCAAAGCGCTCAACGGTTTTCACGATTACATTAATTGTCATTTCTATTGTATTTTCTTTATGACCAATCATCGTTTATACGCCATTTTTCGGGTTAATCATGCTGATAATTGTAACTAATTCCTATTGTTCATTGACGATGCATAATCAGCCTATATAACGTTCCCACTGCTGGGATACGGCTTCCTTTATGAGAGGGAGTGGGCCGTGAGCGACCACGCGGGCCCAGTGCGGGTTGGTTTTGTGATTGACAATGAGATGAGGTGAAATGATATTTTCCAACTAAATTTCTAATCTTGATCGAATTTCTGCCACCAAGCATTATCTACTGCAATCTTTCCATCCTGTAGCATCAGTTTTATTGATACTCCATAGTTTGATTAACTCTTATCAAATTATAATACAAACGCAACACTAGATCGGGGTTCTTTAGATCGTTATAACATCCAATGACTCGAGATATCAATCTAATCGATATTAAAGTACCTATGTTTAATCACCGGTGGAAGGAACTACTGTTCCGATTTCTGATTAAATAAAAATTAAGAATGCAGTAATCTCCAGTTGATTCATATTCGCAAGCATTATTAATAATTTCTGATATTTTTTTCCTTATTTGGTTTTTGTTGTAGATAAAGTGATTAAGATTTTCTTTTAATTCTTGTAAGTCTCTTGAATTGCATAAAGTTAATGTCAAACTCTAAAGCCCGTTGTACACGACAGGGTTTCTTTAGGCTCAAATCACACCAAAAGAGCGTCGAAGCAGAGCGCAGTTTCAGTGTCATATGAATTTTAACTTTATTTTCATTACTATAATACTTATTATCGCAACCGCTCGGTAGAGAAGGCAATTCGCCGGAATTCCAGCGGCGCCGCTGGCATCCGCGCGACTCGTTCGAGTTTCTCATGCGATAATAAGTATTATAGTAATGAAAATTAAGTTAAAATTCATATGACACTGAAACTGCGTTCCGCTTCGCCACGCTTCGACGCTCTTTCGGTTTGAGTTGAGCCTTACGCGGCGGGTGCGGTGCGCTAGTCGCACCGCCACCGCGCGCCTTCACACAGCCGCCGGCCGTGTCTTTCAACAAGCTTCCATGACCATAATGATCCCTACGACACTGACACACACACGGCGAATAAACCGTAGTTCTTCACGGCAAAAAAACTGGCAACAACAACATAATCAGCCTATAATGTTCCCACTGCTGGGACACAGGCCTCCTCTGGATGAGAGGGAGCGGGCCGTAAAAAACTGGCGCGGGTGGATTATTCTACGTTGTGGCTAGTGTACCGTACCGTAATGAAACTGTGTCGTGCAACAGGCGTATAGAAACTAAGCCAGGACCTTACCCACACTGAATTACGTAAATTCCTATTCACAAAATTTTAGAATGATCAAAAACATAACCCTATCTTTGTTGTCGCGCAGTCGGGTAAAAATAAAAAAAGGCTTATTTTGATCAAATTGTTCATTTTCACCATAATAAATGTGTTTTTTATCTTTGATAGTCTATACTGTCCCACTGGTGGGCTTAATATCTGCTACTATAGTTTAAAGGGTCTATAACCAAGATAGTTATCTAAAATTTTTCACTGAGTACCTATTTCAAGGAAGGAAACAGCAATTAAGAACAAGATTATTATCGTGTTGTATGTTTAAATGGACAGATAGTGATATAGTTAGTAGATAAGTTTAACAGTTGTACGTAGGATATCACTTAAACACTTAAAAACATTTAAAAAACTGGTCAAGTGCGAGTCGAACTCGCACACGAAGGGTTCCGTACCACAAGGCAAAAACGCCGAAAAAACACGACACGTTTGTTGTATGGGAGCCCCTTAAATATTTTTTTTTCGGTTTTTAGTATTTCTTGGTATAGCGGCAACAGAAATACATGATCTGTAAAAATTTCAACTGTCTAGCTATCACGGTTCATGAGATACAGCCTGGTGACAGACAGACAGACGAACAGTGGAGTTTTAGTAATAGGGTCCCGTTTTCACCCATAGAAACCGATTAATGTTGTCGACTGAAATTTAATTTTATAAATGAGCTGTTTGTTTTCTATTAATAACATTAAATTTTATTTGAGAACGTCCATCGGTTTCTTACTAAACTTCAACTATATCCGACGATCCTGCATACTTATCTCTTTTGTTGACTACAGTACACCCACATTTTCGTCTGTGATGTTCCAAGTCCCATGTAATAGGGGACAAGCCTTTACCATCAACCGGGCACCAGACTCCGGGCTGCTACTCAGAAATTCTAGATGGAAAAAAAAAAAAAAAAACATACAAACATCCGAACATAGTACAGTCAACAGCAAAAGTAGATGATCAAAATCAGAAATTCAATACTAATGAACGGAGTTCGCGTCAGAACTGTGTGGCGTCGAAGTACTACTACTTAGAATACTTACTACGTAGAATACTTTTGAATCACTTCGACGCCACAGTTCTGACGCGAACTCCGTTCATTAGTATTTGAATTTCTGATTTTCAACATCTACTTTTGCTGTTAACTATACCTCCTCCTTTTTGTGAACTCGGTAAAAACCCAGTATCACTTTGCCCGATCCGAGAATCGAACCAACTTTCAATTGCGATTTTTTCACGAAATAACGAATGCAGAGTTGAAATACGACACTTTACATAAACCTATGGGTTCGAAAAGACAATGTTCGTAATAACATAAAATTTCATTCAAAATTTAAGGAGAAAATCGCCTTTGAATAAAGCCTAGTGTATACATACTTATGCTCGTGACTGTACAGGGGTGCAGAATATCTGAGTCACACCACGTCACACTAAGGATTTTTCAATCAGCAGATAATTTTTATTCGTGGAATAAAATTGACGTTTGACAGATTTTGTATGGAAGAACTGTCAAAAATTCAAAATTATTCCTCGAATAAAATTATGTGACGTTGGTAAAATCAGCCGTACTAAGTACTATAGATTATCGTTAATACCTATCTACTAAAAGTTTTATCGTCAATCTTTTAATGGATTAACGTAATTCCATTGTCTTACATGTTAACTGACATAATCCTTTATCTTAATGTTGTCACACTTATTGATTTTAAGGATTATTAACACTGACATTGTTAACTGAATTCGACACTTAAAGCAATTAATAGGTTCCGGGTAATTCAATTAATTTTAATAGTATCAGAGGTAATCAATCCTTTGTAATGCAATTGGTAAGGTTTTGTTAAGTCAGATTGTGCATTCCTCTTTGTTGACGTTGCAAAAACTATTATTGCGCTTTCAAAACATTGTTCCGTACCCAAAGGGTAAAAACGGAACCCTATTACTAAGACTTCGCTGTCTGTCCGTCCGTCCGTCTGTCTGTCACCAGGCTGTATCTCAAGAACCGCGGTAGCTAGACTGTTAACATTTTCACAAATTATGTATTTCTGTTGCCGCTATAACAAAAAATACTAAAAACAAAATAAAATAAATATTTAAGGGGGCTCCCATACCACAAACGTGTTTTTTTCGGCGTTTTTGCCTTGTGGTACGGAACCCTTCGTGTGCGAGTCCGACTCGCACTTGGCCAGTTTTTTTTGTTCATTTTGCTATGATTTTTTATACAAGTAAATGTGGATAAATTAAGATTATATGGATACAAATAAATACATTTAAAGTGTCAGTTTTTAATGTCAAAATAATAGCTTTTTACTAAATGAAAGTATATAGAACTTATAACAAAATAAAAATATTTTTAATTTTTGTCTGTTGGTTCCGGCTAATCTTTGCAGCGGCTGGACCGATTTTGATGGGAGTTTCACTCGCATTCATAGTTAAGTAATAACAGCTGCACGGGTCGATTGATCAGGTTGCCGCAGTTGGTCCGTGGATGGGTGACCATATTTACATATCAAGACCTCTCCGTGCCTCGGAAATCACGTTAAGCCGTTGGTTCCGGCTGTCATTCGTGGATCTTTGACAGTCGTTACGGGTCGTCACAAGCCCGAAAATTGACAACCAGTCTTACCAAGGGGTATCGTATTACCTAGTAATTGGGTTGTGGAGGTCAGATAAGCAGTCGCTCCATGTAAAACTGGTATTCAGCTGCATCCGGATTCCGGTTAGACTTGAAGCCGACCCCAACATAGTTGAGAAAATGCTAGGCAGATGTTGACTTCCAGGCATTACTCATCGAACCAGCAAAATTGACCCAATCTCAGATGATCAAAAGAGCCGCCATAACAAAAGAACAAAAACATACCGGCTGCGCCTACACATAATAAAGTTCGCCATTTGTTTACAATAAGCATAATAGTATTAAGGCGTTTGACTTGCCACCTGTTACCTTTGATGTGCCGACTTACCTGGCTTATCAGTGCTTAGTTTTAAGTTACATATTATATAATGGGTTTACTGATAGTATAACAAAGGGTGATTTTGCACTTCGCATGACCTATTCCAGGAATGATAAGGGCTTTTTGGAAGTACGTGTCTAGGTACTCACTTTTAGAAACACATTGGTATGGGATTTTTTTTTGGATTTTTCGTATGTGTTAGAAGAACAATATTTCGGTTGTGTAGGTACAGACGTCAGCACATCAAGCTCAAAGAGATGTCAGCATCGAGGAGGGCCCCCCATAGGGCCGAAGCCTGCCGGGTCAGCGGGATTGTCCGAAAGGGTTACCGCTGGCCCGGAACATAAAGGGCTAAGGAAGGAACACGGGTGGGTTTTAGTCAGTAAGAGTCTGACACTCCCTTCCGCTCCACCCAGAGCGGGAGGGGTCATTTGATGATTTACCATCCGAAAAAAAAAAGCACATTAAGCTACCCGAAACTGTAAAATTTTCCTAATCAACCTTGTACCTTATGCTGTAGCGATAAAATTGAAAATCTATTATAGAAATTTGACAGATTGTAGTAGCTTGATGTGCTGGCGTCTTTACCTACCTATGAATTGTAAGTATGATGTCATGAGCTGTACTACTCGGGAGTTTGTTCCGCTACTTCTTCTTCCCAGCAAAAGCATTAGGAAGTGGTGAAGGGCGGGCGTTTTGGGGGTCTGTCTTATGTAATTTTGACGTTCGAAAACGGCTGATTCTCAGCCTAATTTAATTAAATGACTTTTGATTGTTTGTCGCTCATCAGGAGAATCTGAAATATTACTTTGTGTTTTACAATGTGAGAACATAAGAATAGTAAGTTCAATTTGCAACCTTGTGGATATCAGTTTAAAACACACGTACTAAGAGGAAAAAATCCGTCAAAATATTTCAGCTGCATGTAAGATGTCCATCAGTTTTTGAAAACACAATACACTCTTACTGAAGGGGTACCGTGTTACTCTCATACCCTGTAACTGCCTACCTCTCCGTGCCTCGGTCACGGGTGGCTGTCATTCGTATATCTTTAAAACAGTCGTCGAGGGTAGTCAGAAGCTCAAAAGTCTGACAACCAGTCTTACCAAGAGGTATCTTGTTACCCACTAATTGGGTTGTGGAGGTCAGATAGGCAGTCGTTCCATGTAAAACACTGGTATTCCACTGCATCCTGTTAGACTGGAAGTCGACCTCAACATAGTTGGGAAAAGAAGATTGTTTATAACCAATGACGATCGTAAACAATGCATGGTTAATTACTAAGCACACCAAGTCACATGAATCAATGACGTTTCTTTACACGTTACGAAATCCCAATCTCAAAGTATAATCTATTCTTTATCGCGTGAACGAGGTCTAATAATAATCCAGCCAATTAGGAATTTGACGTGTTTACATAAACCGAAACGCCCGTACTAAGATTATTACAGTAATTAGTAGTCGGATGATAATGCTCATAGTTTTTATTATCTCTGTGCAAATTAAGAAGTTTATTGACGGTATTATGTGACGAATATAATTTTATGAATGTCTTATAGCGGTTTGTTTGAGTACCTACTTTAGAGCTCGTTTAGAGGACATGTTTTTAATGTATTTTATTGACAGAGTCTATCCACTTAACTATACAGATCTCCCACGGCAGTAGGTGATTGTGGAGCTATATGGCAAACCATGCTCCACCTCCTATCCTGCCCTCTGTGTCCCAAAACATACAGTCAAGGGGACCTCTGAGCTGCCACCAACGACGCCGTGGAAGTGGCAAAGATTTGGGCAAACAAGAACTAAAGAACAGTCTTGCCAGCGACACGAAGAAGAAGAAGATGACCAATGCTAAGTAATGTCTTGAAACCACTTCTACACTGCCATCGTTGATCTACTAACTGTAGCTGCTACACTGTACTGATTTGCAATTTGCATGTAAGTATAGGCTAAGTCGAGATAAGGCAAAACCCTTTTTGGAATTCATTTCAACCGGTGGGAGAGGGTTCAGTCTGGAGACGAGCTCCACAGAGTGGGGTGCGACTTTTCCCCCGTAGGGGGGTTCCCTCTACGGGGGAAAAGTCACACCCCACTCTTAATATTAGTGTTTAAGTCGGTTAATCTAAACACTAATATTAAACATAATTAGGAAAAACTAAAATTTTATATCAGCCTAGGGCAATTTAGAGGTATACCTACCAACGATTAAATAAGCGATGATTTTTATTGCGACGACAGCTAATGGTATGAAATTGCCAAAACGTCAAATTCGATGATCTATTGCAAGAACTCGACCTTTGAGCTGTTGAAACTTGATTAGTATGACATCTAATTTTTCTCACGATTTGTTTCACAATTCAATAGGTAGAAGTATATCTATCTATCAATAGGTATATATAGCATAGGATATCTGACATGAATCTGTTTCATAATTTATATACTTAGGACTACCTGCTGCCTGCGGCTTTTCGCGCGTGGATGTCGGAATTAAATAATTATAATTAATAATTAACTCTGTCCGTATTTGACTTTTTCACTTCTAATTTTGACACGATTTCGGTAAAATTTGGCAAGGAGGAATTAATTAAATAATAATTATTAATTATAATTATTTATTATTTAATTAATTAGATTGATGATATTATTCCACAGGAACGTGCTACTGTGACAAAAAGTAGCCTATGTCCTTCCACAGGGAACCTTTAACCTAACCTAACCTCCTTGCCAAATTTTACCGAAATCGTGTCAAAATTAGAAGTGAAAAAGTCAAATACGGACAGAGTTACTTTCGAATATATAATAGTGAAAAATCGCAACGTAGTCATGGCTTATCAAATATGGGAAAAACTATGTGCCGTACTAAAACTTATATTGACAAGATGATAAACGGACCAATCTTGAAATTCATTACGTAGATAATTACTCTATATTTTACGTTCGAGGCAATTAACTGGATTTTTCACGAGATTTTCCAAAAATATGGTAAACATGAATGTTTTAGTCAATCTAGGTTTTCCCGGGGCGTAAGAATGAGAGTGTAACGCGAGTGTTTTATTTGAACACGTGTATCGTTTGTGTTTTTGTATTTCTTAAATTCTTGTTCTTCGTGTCGCTGGCACGATAGTTATTTAAACTTTGTTGCCCCTAGACTTCGGGCCACGGCGTCATCGGTAGCAGCCTGGCAGCGCAGAGGTCACTTTGACTGCATGTTTTGAGACACGAAGGGAAGGAAAACAAGTGAATATATTTCTTGAAGAAACCACCGTCTTTCTACGGTATTCAGGAGCCCAAGAAGCTAAGAAATTATATCAACAACATCAGTAGCAGTTGTTCTTTTTGTACGCTTAGGTGTGTATTTCCCAAGCACTTTTATTAAGGCAGTTAATGAGAAGGCTCATGAGGCATGATGATCAGCAATGGACATCCATTCTTTCCTACTATGAATTCGAAAGTAACTTAATCAGTCTGTCTATTACCTTTTCGCGCCTAAACCACTGAACCAATCATTGTTTGACAGTTAGGAAGCCTGGGACCTGGAAAAGGACATGCTACTTTTCATTCTGGATTCACTCAGACGTAGCGCGGTCAACAGCTAGCGATTAGCAAATGTAAATGTAATAATATAATTATAATAATAATGGTGTTCTAAGGCGGTCCAAACTCACCTTCTCACAAGGCTGTCACACGATTCGACATGACATGTCATTACGTCAAGGCGTGACTTGTGGATTTCCCAATACGTTGCAGGTAATTGTCTTGTTTTACAAACATAATAATATCAACATTGTCCTTGTTCATTTATTTTGTTTGTTTGTCACCAGAAGGCCAATTCTCGTAATTTAAAACGTTCAAAATCTAGTCACAGTCTCATCTCGGCGACAAACAAAATATGTCAAAAACTTGTCAAAATGTAGGGAAAAACGAGGTTTCTTTGACAGATTGAGACTGATCAGACTGTGAACGTTCTTAAAATTGCGAGAATTGCTCCTCAGGTGTTGACTAATCACAGTGTAAACATTCTTATGCGAATGTAGACTAAAGGAAAAAGAAAATTAAATTTAAAAGAAATTTAAATTAAATTTGTTCATGGAGGGACTCAAAAAACTAACTAGGTATTGGGATATATCTAAATTTATATTTTAAAGAGAAAATATTTGATTTTTTGTATGTTTGTTTGTTACGTTTTCACGCTAAAAGAGTTAAACGAATTGGATGAAATTTGGCACATGGATAGAACATGACCTGGACTAGGACATAGGATACCTTATAACCCGATAATCCTATGGGATCGAGGGAGAAACCGCGGGGCATAGCTAGATTTCCATAAAATATTTAGTTTCTAATACTTTGGAAAAAACTACCATCATCTATTTACGAGTAGGTACTATCAATCACTTTGGTGAGTAAAGGCTTAAATTTTTATTTTTGGCCTGTTTTGGCCATATTTAAGCTTTGAAACTTCATCACTAGTAGGTACCTACATATAAAATTCATAATCCCTTATTGTATTTGCATATTATCCTTTCCAAAGCTAAGTTGTTATAATTTGTGTTCCCTTTTATATCGTTTAGATTGTATCAAATATGATATGCTCTTTATTTTATCCCGACCCTTTGATGCAGATAATATTATTTGGTTTATAATTTAGATTGCAATTCTATTTCAACATCATAAGAGCCTCTACATATCTACGCCACGATTTCAGAACTCACTTGTTCGAAGTTGATCAAAAAAATGGAGTCAACAAGGAAATTAAAATATGTAGAAGATTATGTTTTGGCTTTGTTTTTTGAATTAGTCATATTTACCTACATACAGATCTTGTGGAGATAAAAGCCAGATTAGTTAGAGTGAACCCTATGATACTTATAATTTACTAGCTGTTGCCCGCGACTTCCTCTGCGATCCAGAATGCAAAGTAGCTTATGTACTTACCCAGGTAATGGTCTATCTGTGTGCCAAATTTCATCCAAATCCGTTCAGCCGTTTTAGCGTGAAAACGAAATAAACAAACTTGCTCTAATTAATAATAATATTATATCGTTGCTTACCTAGAGACTGAACTGCGTCTATAAAACAATAAAGTTTTACCTACTTCTTTGTGATCACATAGCAATATTACATCACACTAATATTATCAGTTGTCTAGTACTCATAACACAAGCTCTGCTTAGCTTGAGACTAGACGGCGTTGTGTGATAGTTGTGGAATATTATTATTATTATTATTATAAAGGCGAAAGTTTGTGGGGGTGTGTGTGTGTGTTTACCTATTGTTTGTTCTTCACGCTAAAACGGCTGGACCAATTTTCATAAAATTCTGTATGGAGGTAGCTGACACTCTGGACTAACATTATCCCGATTTTCGCACGGGATCGACACTTATGCGGGTGAAACCGCGGGGCGCAGCTAGTATTCTATAAATCTTTTCATTTCCTTCAGTATAATATTCAACGTTCAAATCCCTAGCGATAAAAAACGAGAGCATTTACTACTACAAAATCTATGTAATAAATTACATACTGTCTATTACTTTACGTTATCTTTACAATGACACACACATACAAATTTGGAGAACATTTCCTTCGTTAAAAACAATATTAACATAAAAACATTTTCATATTGTGACGAAATCTTTTTTATATGTGTTAAACAAATATTGCCAGACTTGAAACAGAAGCCATGTGTAAAGAAATTAATTAAAGTAATAAAATGTTTTTAAAGATAAAATATTAATAAACTGACAAGAAAAGTTGTTTATTTTGTTATTTTTTATTAGCTGGCTTGTTTTTTTTTAATGAAAGGTTTTTTTTCAGCTCAAGGGTAGCTGTTGTTACGCAGCTCTTGCGCTGAGCTAATTAAGTAGTGGATTAGGCTGAGTAAATAAAAGCATTGTTTTTTTTCTTCTAATCGGATTAGTGGTTAACGTAGCAATCTGCAAGCAAGAGTTTCTGCTTTACTTATAATAAAACAAATGTTTCGACTTCACGGAATCTATGAACACCCTAATTTCGTAACACATTATCAATCTCAATCTGGATTATATTGAAGGATATAAATACATTATTTACTTCATAATATGATCGAAAAATATGTCCTACTGATAGTGTATTACGTAACTACCCCGCCGCGCCGATCTTCAGTGTCAGATGGGAGGCAATTCGTCGATTTAAGTCAGTTGTAATACCTACGTGGTTCCTATCCGATATATTGAGACACCAATATATCGGATTGGAACCACGTAGGTGCAGTTTGACTGCAAAAAGCTGGACAAAAGGACGAATTAATTTATAACTTAATTAATTCGTAAAGTTATAAAACAAAAAATAAAAGAGTTATGAACATTTCTTAAAATTTTCTCCAAAAAAAATTGCTACGGCGGAAGTAAGCCGGACCTTTCTGGTTTTACCACATACAACACACTTCTTTATTATTATATAAGTGCTCATACAAGTGCCTACATACTTAGCTCTAAAGTATATGGTGTATAGTATAACCATTCAACTTTAAACAAGTTATCCGACTCATTACGTACAAAACCCATGATTGTTCACAACCATTACTTAACCGACACGAACTAACACCGAATTCTAGACTCAACAAGGTGTCTAGTGGCTTTACCATACTTTCTTACAAAACAACCACAACCGCCAACTTTACACAACCGATTTCTAACCACATTTCGGTACCACTAAAGTCGAGAATTGCCTGCTATCATACTGAGATAAAAACATAACCAATTCTGAACTTTATGATTGAGAATTTAAGGTTTAAATTATTTTGCCAAGTTGTCAAGTTACGTCAGTTAAGTTAGAACGTTAACTTGTTTGAGTCGGCGCCTTTGATATCTGGTACAAAGGGCGCCCGCCGAATGTCGTCGTGTGTCCCTCGCCCACCTGACCGGTGTTTGCTTGCACTTCGAAATAGTCGCTTGCGATGCGATGTTACCTTATGCCGCGTTGATGTTAGTATGTTTAAAAGTTTAGATGGAATTAGCTCGGTGTTCCAAGTTTCAAGGGTGAGTTTTAAGATGATTCTAGTGGTAAAGAGAACTAATTATCATTACAAATTATCTGATAGAGGTAGAATGATGATATTTTAATACGTTAATTTTATTTACAGAGTGGATGTGTGAGTGGGCTGTTACATCTAAGTATATCTTTACATAATAGGTAAAGAATGAAAAAAAAATGATTAAAGTTGGTTTCGTGTCTGTCTGTGTGACCGCGTTAATCTTCTAAACAAACCGACAAAACATCGAGATTTATTTTTTTCTCTAATTGGTAGTGACCACCAATTAGAGAAAAAATAAATCTCGATGTATTTGGCGGTCGGGTCACAGTTTTCAGTATCGAATTTCTAGCGTAGCCTGCGTAGCACTGTAGGTACTGTAAATACAGCCTACGCGTGCTACGCCCATACCTACTCCCTAAACAAGCTCTATTTAATTTCACCCTATTGTGTTATTTTACCGACATAAGACGTAAGCGCCAGAGTAGCAGTAGTAAATATGTATTTTACACAATTATAAGAATATCAATACAAATATCTGTATCAGTCATCAGTGCAAAGATTAGGAAAGCATGCAACACAAATTAGATCTATTTAGAAGTGCCATAATTAGAGCATAGAGGATAAAATGGAAATAAAGTATGAAAATTACTTAATGAAGATTGCTGATTGATAAACAGTTCCGAATCAGCAACGGATTTCTGTGTTGAATAAAGTCAGTGAAAATGTGAGTAGGCAATCTAAATCTTCTTCTATATCTATACATATAATAAATTTGTAGAAAAGTGGTGTCTGTACAATGGAAATATATAAAAAAAAAGTAGCAGGGGTTGTTATTATATCGATGCCGAACCCGAAATTGTAATTAATTTTTTTTTTGTCTGTTTGTCGGTTTGTCTGTTTGTCTGTTTGTCTGTTTGTTTGTGCACGCTAATATCAGAAACGGCTTATTCGATTTAGATGCGGTTTTCACTAATATATTGTAGTAGGCTTCACTTAACATTTAGTGTTTATTTCATGTCAATCTGTTCATAAATAAAAAAGTTATGTCAATTTAAAGAATCACGGCGAACATTTATCAGAGTACGTACACACCTCGGGCCTGCGCGTCCGATCTTCGGAACTACTGGACGGATTTAAATGTTTTTTTTTTTGTTGTATAGTTATTATGGCTGGACAACATTCAGGCTATAATGTTTCTTGGAAACTTGAACACCTGATGCAGAACCGAAACGTACCAGCTTAACTATAAGAGATACAAAAATGGTACCATAGCAAAAATTGTTCCACGTGATGAGGATTTTCTGCTGAGAGAATAAATTTGAAGATCTGGAACACCTGATGGGGAACTCCAAGAGCCCAGCTACACCATAACACATATAGGAATGACGTCTTAGTAAAAGTTATTCGGTCTGATGGGCATTTCCTGTTGACTTATAAAAATCGAAGATCAGAAACATCTGATGTGGAAATCTAAGCTATCACTAATTTCACCTCCACGCGGTGAAGGCGGTAACAGTTTAGGACTGATTTTCGATGACGATGGTATATCATTGAAAATTTGACTCTACTGGCCAAAACTCCCATTTATTTTTTTTTAACGTGAAGAAATGCTCATGCATTCTGCACTACCACGGGGAGATAGTGCAGTTATGTGGGACTCTAACCCACTAAAACTCCACTGTGTCCTCCTCTGCCGCTTACGGCGGGAACATGGGCACGCGTTAGCACTCATCCGTGAACCCGCCGCGGCTGTCCGTCACCGGACCCTCCGCTGGGGAGTACTCCCCATCACCGGCGCACCAGAACACATAGCACGCCGTGACCACCCCAGGGACCAAACCAGCACATGGGCCAGACGATCCCGTGTCTGGGCACCCTTGGTAGGGGAGCAGTCACTTAGATTTTAATTGATCAGGTATCTTCATAATAAAACTATAACCATGCCTAGAAAGAGGTCAAATCTTTCCCAATGTTCCAAAGGAGCTAAAAGATTGAGGATCATAAGATCCTAAGAATCTACCGAAGAGCGTCAGGAGAGACTTGATGCTGTTTGAGAACATCAGGCTGCAACTCGCTCCGTGGAAACCTCTTCGGATCGCGAAGCACGCCTGCGTTCTCAGCGTATTTACGCATCTACATCCAGATCTCTAGAGACCAGTGAAGAATATGATGCGCGACTGACCGCTGATACGGTGAGATTATAATAATATTATATAATATCATATATATTATATTATTATTATAATATTATAATAAGATTATATTAATATTCATAATCAGAAAGTGAGAAAGAAAGAACTGCTGGAGTACGGCATGAAGAGACATATTAAGAAGAGCGCAACGAACGTTTGAATTCTGATCGACTTCGACATTCTCTGAACAGAATGTCGATATCATCTGAAGAATCGGATGTGTCTCAAGATATAGCCGTAGGGCATGGCGACCTTCCTTGGGTTGATAAGGAACGGAGTGCATTTACGTATACTCCTATGATTGACTACGCCACATATTCCGCCATCGGAGGTATGGTTAAAAATTTTACTTTTTGTGAAGCTGTTAAATAGCAAAAAGAAACAAACGGTATGTGTTGCTCAGGTGGGAAAGTACATATTGAAATATTACAAAATCCTCCAGAAATATTAAGATCACTGCTAATCGGTGACCATCACAGTCAAAACATTTCTTGGACAACATACGTTCGTACAATAATGCCTTTCAAATGACATCTTTTGTTGCGAAACAGATTTCAGAAGGCCCATTTATGCCAATATTCAAAGTACAAGGCCAAGTTTACCACCCTATTGGTTCATTATTGCCTGAAAATGACGTATCGAATCGTCTCGCGCATCCCGTTGTTATCCAGTCCCCGGGTTCTTAGAATTCGACATCAGACGTTTCAGATCTTCGATTTTGACTACCCCGTTGTCGCTGGCATAACCAACAGGATCCGCGTACGAAGTCGCGGGCAGAAGCTAGTTAATATTATAAAAGGAAAAGATTTGATTTTCTGTCGCTTTCACGCTATAAGGCACATGGGTAGACCATAACCTGGATTAAGACATATGATACTTTTTATGCCAATATTCACACAGGATCGAGCCTTATGCGGGTGAAACCGCTGGGTGCAGCTAGTTGATTATTATAAGTAGATATAGGTAAGTACCTACAGAAAGAAGTCTTTGCTCTGCGTTTTAATTCCGATCTTAATAGGTGATACATTAGCTAAGTATGTAGAATATAGTTTAATGTTGTGTGTTCATTATTGAGTTCAAATTTGGTGTAGAAAGAACACTAACTTAAATACTCGACTTGACTGAACGTATACAACCCTAGAACATTACAAGCAAAAGTTTACTCAAATTTGTATCTTTTACAGAGTTGCCAAAATTAGGGTAGGTCCTTCCCACACCCGGTACAGGTAGGTACCCAATTAGTACCTATGTAAATTGTGAAAAGGTAGTTTAACAATAATTGTGCTTTTGTTCAAATCTCTTCTGTGTAGGTCCTTAATGTTAATTGTTTTATATTGTTTATGCTTACAACAGACAGTGGATATGTGAGGATGCTAATAATGATTCCCGACCACCATAGGCGCGGGCTTGCGGACGGCGGCGGCGAGCAAAGGGCAGCTTGCAGTAACAAACTATGCATGAACAACGTAGCTACTTACACTGAAAATTAATATAATTATCCTGTAGTGTGCCTACTTAAGAGCGTTTACGCCAAACGTCATTTCATACAAACTTTCAAGCCCTTGTTTTCCGAAATGAACGAGCCGATTTTAATGAAACTTCATACGCATAAGCAGGATAGAACGATCTAAAAAGTTAGTAGAGAACATTTTCGAAAAATTGTGTTACAGCCAAATTACACCGATTTTAAACTTTTCATAGAAACAGATTTCCAGTTATCTTTTTTTAAATAAGACATTTCGAAAATGTTCTCTACTAACTTTTGAGACCTTTGTATCCTGCTTATGCGTATGAAGTTTCATTAAAATCGGTTCATTCATTTCGGAAAACAAGGGCTTGAAAGTTTGTATGAAATGCCGTTCGGCGTAAGGATAATATTATATTCAGTGTGACTTGGAAAAACAACTTAAAAGTAGGAAAGTATAATAAATAATATTTCTTGCTGCAGATTATGCTTTCCCTACTGGTTACAGAAATCTCTATAGGTAAGTATAAGTACCTATAGAGATTCTGTACTTAGTAGCTTTTACTTTATTAAACTTAGGTATCTTGAAATTACTTCCACTAAGTAGGTAGTAGGTAGGTACTGTAGACCGGGCTTTACCATTCAAACCTCCACGAGGATTTTATAAGTTGATAACATGTATAATGACTATAATGCAATGAGATAAACACTAGCCCTTACTAATAAACGTATTATATCAGATGAATAGTTACACACCGATTTCTCTCTTTCAGTCGTCAGTAATTTGACTTTCGAAAGAAGAAGACAAAGCGTTGTGTAACTATACAGACGCTATACAACGATTATTAGTAAGGGGGGGTATTTTATACTTAGAAGATTAGTAGGATGAATTTGGAGAGCTGATAGTCTGCGTCATGAATTCATGATGTCTAACGAGTCGCTTTCATGCTAGGAATATTTAAGGGATAAATAGTAAATTCCTATGCCCTTTTTTTTATTCATCCCAGTACCTAAGTACCTACTTAATGAAAGAGCAATATTGTGACAAAGTCATCCAAATATTGTCTCATGTCCAAATGGATGGTGTATGTATTAGTCTAGTGTATATGAACCATAATATTAAGAATCCTGTTATACCTAGATATAGACATTGCAACAAGCTAAATATAAGGCATGTGGCATTACCAATTAGCATTAAATGCTACCCAATCTAGGTGTAAGTATTTATTGATCGCTACTGTTTTAATTTCCTTGAACTCGATGCGTAATGTTAATTAGGTAGGTACCTACTGACAATACCATACTTAATCACCTTTTACCTGAATCTATCTTTAATTAATTGAATGTAATTAATAGCTACTTATATGTGATTACAATTTATTCTTAAAAATGTCCATAACTCGCTAAATGAAAATGGCTTTTCGATATTTCAATTTTTGGTGTCGTGGGATTATAATTTTAAAGTAGGTACTTATTTAAGTAGGTAGGTAAGTAAGTACCTATAGATGTATCATGATATTAATACATAATAGTGATGAATTAGGTATCTATATTTTTATTAAATTTTATAAATTACTTAGCTGATTTCATAAACATTGTCTTCTTTAAAAACGTTACACTGTACTAAAATATGTGTTATAAATAGCAATAACTATGTATCAACAAATACAAGACGTAGCAATGTTTTGTCTATGTCATCGAATTTTCAAGTCAAACTAAAATATAAATAGCTAAAGTTAGTTTGGCTATTCATCCAATTATTCAGAAACTAAATTCAAAATTTAACGTGTGGTATTTAGACGATGGAACGCTAGGAGGTGACGTAGACACTGTTTTGAAAGATCTACAACTCCTCAAACAGGAATTTCAATCTATTGGCTTGGACCTTAACCCCTCAAAATGTGAACTTTACCTTTCTGACATTACCGACAGACAATTGACTCTAGATAAATTTAATGCAATAGCCCCACAAATCAAAATTTTAGACAAAAGTTCACTGCACCTCCTAGGTTCCCCGATTTTCGAAGATAGTTTTACTCCTTTCATCGACGAAAAAATTCAAAATTTCAACGAGATTTCGGACAGACTCTCCAAAATTAATTTACATTCGGCATTCACCCTGATTAGATATTGTTGTTTTGGCCCAAATTTTATGTATTTTCTACGCTCTTCCACTTTATGGAAGCAACCACACCTCTTGGACAAAATTGACCAAATTATTCGCAGCACGCTAACGTCCATTCTAAATGTGGCCTTGGACGACCGAGCGTGGCTTCAAGCCACACTACCCATCCGTTTTGGTGGCCTCGGCGTCCGCAAAATTACCAGTATTAGCTTACCGGCGTTCCTGTCTTCTGTCCACAGCACTGAAAAGTTGACCGGGAAAATTTTAGCCCCTTGCCTAGTCGACTCTGAAGTGCCGTGCTTGACCGACGCGGTGAACGCCTGGAAAGCGGCTTGCCCGGATACAGATCGGCCCGTAAACCCATCTTCCCAGAGACAGTGGGATGAGCCGCTCTGCAGGTTGGTACGGAATAATCTTATTAATACGTCCACCAATTCTGCTGAGCGTGCCCGCCTGCTGGCTGTGGGTGAGTGGGAGTCGGGTCTCTGGCTTCAAGCACTCCCGTCACCCAACATAGGCACTATGCTGGGTGACACCACCTTCCGGCTCGCTACCTGTCTGCGTTTGGGCGCTCCTTGCGGGGCTCCGCATCGCTGTCAGTGCGGTGAAGCTGTCGACTGCCTCGGACACCATGGCCTATCTTGTAGTAGGAGCGCAGGCCGGATAGCACGGCACGCCAGCATTAATGACATCATCCGCCGTGCTCTTGTCACCGCCGGGGTGCCAGCTGTTTTAGAACTCAACGGCCTGGCACGCGACGATGGGAAGAGACCAGACGGAATGACCATAATGCCCTGGAAGTTAGGCAGACCTTTGGTGTGGGATGCAACATGTGTCGACACCCTTGCGCCATCCCATCTTCCTAGCACGGTGGGCTGTGCTGGGGCGGCTGCTGCAGGTGCAGAAAACCTCAAACGGCGAAAATATTCCAACCTGATTGGGAGTTATATGTTCGAGCCGTTTGGGGTTGAAACACTAGGGCCATGGGGTCCGAGTGCCCACTTGGTTTTTCGAGATATCGCCAAGCGGTTAGTCGACTCTTCACGTGACCAGAGGGCTGGCCTATTTCTTGGCCAAAGAATTAGCATTGCCATACAACGTGGCAATGCTGCCAGCCTTTTGGGCACTGTTCCTGTTGACAGCGATGCGGACGAATTTTTTGATGCCCTATGATCATTTTGCTTATTTTTTTTTTTTTCATATAAATGTACATATTATTATTATTTTAAATAGGTATTAGCATAAATTATGTAAATATTATAGTTACATTGAATTATATTATTTAAAGTACTGCTCATAAAAAAAAAAAAAAAAATATAAATGCATTAACAACATCAAAGGAACAAAGCGAAATCGTGCATATTCACATTCGGGAACATAAACAATTCAATCCAGAACGACGGAGCTTTCACTACCACTCCATAACAACACAAAGACCCATGTAATACGTTCCTAATCTCAATACAGATACAAATTACAACAACCGTACAAAGACATACGACAATCAAACACAAAGCCTTGCCTACGAAACTAAATTACCAGAGCAATCCGCTCACCTAATAGCTTCAACGGGACGCCGTGTCACCAAAAATTTGCATTGCCAAACAAACTCAATTACGAAACGATACAAAACCTTCGGTACTTAACTTAGAAAAAGTTCCAAATCCTAATATAGAACATGGAAGATAGAACTTAGTCGAAGCAAGTGAGGGTATGGTTGAAGCAATTCACGATTGTTACCGATCGATTCCGAAGGCAGTGCTCGGTAGGCCCCGCCTATTGGGAGGTGCGGCTGCCTCGGGAGCCAGCACAGGCGCCGGACGGAGCGGCGCTTTTGATCTGCCCCCCTCCCCGCCGCGCGCTAGCGCAGGCCCAGATAACGAACGCACACAAACTCATAACGCTCCGCGCGCTCTCACAAGCCGGTTGTCAGTACAAACCAGTTTTGCAGTGACGACACAGCTACAGTGATACCAAAGTGAGCCCGAGAGGACAGTGCCCTAGTGTTAGTTATACGGACAATTGATTTGTGGACATGGAAGATAAACCGTACAGTGTTGACAGTTCGGACGATATCAATATCGAAGAGGAGGAAGAACATATTGAGGAAAATCACAGTAAGTGTCCATTTGTTGTTCTTTTTTGTTCTGCGAGTTTGTTTTTTTACGGTAATATTTTTATTAAGTTGGTAAATAAAAACAAGCTATTAATTTTGCTGTATTATCCTCTTCGGATGCGGATGTTGTTTTTGTCTTAAATTCTTTAAATATAAAAAAAATAACAAAGTAAACAAACGTTTAGGATTTTTTCATAATTATTTTTTTGTTGTTGTACCTAGCTGTTGTTGTTTGTATAAAGTAAATTAATATACATGTACCCCTATAACCCCTGAAGGAGTACATAAAATGTTATTTGCCGCATATGTCCCTAACTTAGGGAAATCTTAATCCTACATGAATTAGTTCTGCAATTTAATAAACTGTAACGCAATGTTTTAAGTATCCAAGCTCAACATATTAACAATGCAATCATTATTTCCCCAGGCTACCCACCAAACTTCCCGATCGAAGCTTTAGTCAAACTCGAGCGGCCGTCACCCCCTTTGCCAACGCCGCCGCACACGCCCACCGACGACACGCCCCCAGCTGTCGTTATCTCGCGACACCAGCCGTGGACGCCACCCGCACAACCCTACAACTACCCCCGACCAGCCATGCAGACCCCTTACCCCTACGAGAAGGTCCCAGTGCAGAGCTACTCGCACCCCATGTCGGCCTACGTGCAAGCCCAAGTCGCAACGCTCCCACCGTCGGCCCCGTACCACGCTATGCTCGTCAACCAGTGGATCAGAAATGCTGCTTTCTACCATCACTCATTGAGATACCCGGGTGTCATGGCACAGAGAATGCCAGGAAGGAACCCACCACCAATGCGAGCACCGGGCGCCCCTGGAACAAGACCTAAGAAACAGTTTATTTGCAAATACTGCAATCGCCAGTTTACCAAGTCCTACAATCTGCTGATCCATGAGAGGACTCATACAGATGAGC
Source organism: Oligia latruncula (assembly GCA_948474745.1). Taxonomy (NCBI): domain Eukaryota; kingdom Metazoa; phylum Arthropoda; class Insecta; order Lepidoptera; family Noctuidae; genus Oligia; species Oligia latruncula. The sequence continues at coordinate 11,229,828 of OX419702.1, read as the reverse complement.
GGCCCTATTCATGCGATATCTGCGGGAAAGCTTTCCGTCGGCAAGACCACCTCAGAGATCATAGGTATGTATCATCGTTTTTATCTGTATTTAAGTTGTTTATGTCGCATGCTATTATAGTATATAGTTTCATGTTATATGATAGTCTGTACCAACACATTAAAGTCTGTTTTAAAGCTACATTATCTGAACAACTAAAATTCAATATTATGTCTTTCAAATCTTTAAAAAGTTCAACACCGTTATTTTAATGACCATTAGATTTGATTATATCTAGCATTCGTTTTTAATGGACACATAAGTTAGCAGATAGGTTGACACTGAATTGCAAGATTCTTTTACTTATCTAGAAAGGTACATCTTTTTACATCAAACAAATCAAGTTAATGAACGTGTGTTAGAAACCAAACCACTTTCACTAGTTATAGGATTATTCTGAGGTTGGTAATCAATTTTATCTGGGAGACTCCTAATTTAATTTAATGTTTCCCTCGAAATACCAACAACGTGATTTAGGACGTGTTTCACCGAGGTATTGTTGACGATAAGAGTAGAAAAAAAAAATTAAAAGTGTAAACCTTTTTGTGAGGTCGCGAGGCGGCGGGCGCACGCGCGCCCTCGCCAACCGGTTTCGTTCTTTACGATCACCATATCTGTCTTGCTCCGCCGTCGAACAAATTACACGTTATATTTCTTCGCTTTTACGAGACCAAAGTTTTTTTTCTCATATCGTACCGAATATATTAACAGTCTAATGTGTCCGTAATGTAGAATCACTTCAATTTTCATTCAAAGTGCTTATTTCGTTGCCTATTGAGCCATAAACATGTAGATGTTTGTTTACATTGTGTACTCGCTAGAAGTGAAAGTTGAGCTTGTGTCTAATTTCTGTTCTCTATTTTCCAGGTACATACATTCAAAGGAGAAGCCGTTCAAATGCACAGAGTGTGGAAAAGGATTCTGCCAATCGAGAACGCTGGCAGTACACAAAATTTTGCACATGGAAGAGTCTCCCCACAAGTGCCCAGTTTGCAACAAGAGCTTCAACCAAAGATCTAACTTGAAGACTCATCTGCTAACACACAGCGATGCGAACAAGCATCACTTGGAGCATTTGGAAGGTTGTCAAGAAGTTTCTTCAACGAGTCAGTCGGAGAACTCTCTATTGGACCTTTCACATAAACCTTCACCGCCCCTACCGCAACAAGTTCAACCACTTGTGAGTCCACACCAATCTCCAGTTGAAGGGCCTAAGAGAACTCTAGGCTTTTCCATAGAAGACATCATGAAGCGTTGATTCTCTTAACTGTAAATATTTCTTGTTTGCTCTCACCGCGTTCTTAGGTACCTGTTAAAATTGGCAAGAGGCTTACATTCGGGGACATATTGTTTAATTTAGTTAATTTATAATTGCCAAAGATGTATCATTGACTGATTAGTAAGGGTTCTTATCATTTTGCATCCGTTTATCCTGTTTCATTTATCGGCTCTAATAGTAATCCATTTCTTTGTAATGTCTATTCATCATTTGTATCAACATCTAATGATTCATGTAACGGCCGAAACTCGGATCTTTTTTCACTTGGAAGACTGAAATTGTTTTTAATATTGTTATTGTTTGTTTAGAGGTTTATTTATTGTGATAGATTTACTTAGATAAGTTTATGGTTAACTAAAGTTACCGAAAAGTATTACCTTCGTTTATAAGTTCGTTTCGTTCCAAAATTGTGGCTATGACATCATTGAAATCTTGTTCAAAAATTAGATGTATGTTGTGTAGGTAAGAGAATTCTCTAGTTAGTTTTAGTGCATGTACATTTTGCTGTAAATATGTAAATTAAGTATTATAGTTAAGTCGACGAGGCTACTATTAGAAGTATAATGATAATAAAAGAAAATAGTAATGAAAATTACTACATAGTTTTATTTCTTCTGCGTGTTTATCTACGTTATCATCTCAAATAGCTTCGATTGGAGATAACGTAATTTATAACGCTTGAAGTACTTTATTTATGCTCAAACAAAAATGAATATAACTTCTGAAATAGGTAGGTACTCTATTACTACTTTTAACACCTATCAATAATTTGATTGACATAGGTAGGTTGTTTGTCGCATTAGATCAGATTTTTATCTTAGATTCAAAACCTAACTTTAAAACGACCGATGGGATGCTTAAAATTTCCTATTTATCTGAAACCAAAAGTAGCTATTGACGGTTTTGATGTTGTCTTGAAGAAATAGTTTTATTACAAATTCGTCTAAAAAGCTTCACTTACCTACCATATTAGTTAGTGAAGTTAAAATCTTTGCTACACAGTGTCCTCCCCTTCGTGTTGCTAATGATAAATTTTAATCTGAACTTTCTCACTCACATAAAAAAATCTTAGCAAGCTGTTATTTATAGCCAAAACTAAAAAGATTTTTCACATTTAGAACAAAAACTTAAGTAACGGTTCCGTAGCGTGTCAGTTTGCCCATTAACGAGTGGCCTATGGGCTTGTAATAGGGTTTTCACTATTCCAGTTTGTGGTTCATGATTTAACATTTTGATTAATTTCAACATGTTTTATCTAATTTATACTTGACTTGATATTTAAAAACTTTTTATTGTAATGAGATTAACCAGAGTTACATGTAGGTTATATACAAGAATAAACGTGAACAAGCATAAGGTTCCGAACGACACATACCTACATGAATTGATAAGCTTTTCACAATAACAAATGAAACAGTTCCTGCACCCAGGTGATAGCAAAATTGATAATATGAGTAGATGAGAAAGATCTAGGAGCTCCACTAAATTTATGTAAAGATGTCCATGATGGTTGTCGGCAACCCTACACATCACACATCGTGCAATACCAAACACAATCATTAAGTAATGTAATGAAATTAATTATAATTATAGGTGAGAGCCAGTCGAGAGCGATTTCGTACAAACCCGTTTTAAGTCATGATCATCTTTGCTAATAAAAAATCGTGATGAAATTCACTTGGACGTTTCAATAGAAATTCTAAACGCACGTAGGTACATCTATAGAAGTAGGTATCTGCCTAATGAACCATTAGGTATAATAATAATTATTTTAATAGTTAAGTGGATTCGGCTGAGAAAAATATCGCATGCTTATATTATTAATACTAGAGTAGGTATGCACCTAATTTCTGGTTGGAGTTCTACAGGGTAGTTACTTTGTTCCTTATTTTATTTAATTAAGCTTTTTGGATAATTATATTTGTAACAAACTATAACTTTATTAGAGAGAGAATAATAAATAAATACCTGCTAACTAATGGTTTAGTTTCAAAACCTAAAGCATTACTTGGAGCAGTAAAAATATTTTCAGCAAATGTTTTTAAAATAACATCTAATCTGTAAATTAATAGAAAACATTATTCCCATAAATTCAAAATTTGGATTTCTAGAAGATATGAAATTAATTAAGTAAGTATATTTCATTCTTTTCTATTGTTAAGTTTATTGATTACAGTGGTCAGGTAATATTAATAGTGGCACAGACAGAACTTTCTGGCTCAATCATTCTTTGCATCAAGCTACAGTATATTATGAAATAACAAGAAATATAAGTAGGTACTAAAAGGCTTACCACACAAGAGGCTAACTACTCGATACTACTTCTAATATAAGGTATTAATAGGATTTAGCCGACATTGCTATATCAGAAGTATTTGCTTTCGCAAGAACACAATTACTTATTAGTTTTTTCAAAAGCAGCATAAATTATCTAAATTCTTTGAGCTACAAAAATGGATGAAGGGGAAAAGAAATCCACCACTCCCACAGAAAGATGATTCATAAACTTCCAACTAAGGTACTGACGGGATTATCAAGCCCATATCACATTCCATCCTTTAATGTGAATTATAATGTAATAACATACATTCTGTACACATTACTGTATTAAAGTAAGAGCGTTTTACAAGCACTATAATTTTCAGATGCCATAACATTCTCTCAAGGAATTATAAAATTCCATAATAATGGTCGTTCCTTGCTCGCGGTAATGGTTGCGCCATCTAGTTGATAGCTGCGGAACTACGAAATGTCATTTGTCACCATGCGATGTCGCTACGCGTAGTATTTGGTGGTCGCATTGAAATATTTTTAATTGGATGAAGCCTCTTGTTTCTTTCGTTTGGTGGTATGAGAAGCATTGTTTTGATTGTTTATTTTATGTTTTAAACCAATGATTGCTGTTTAACAGTTAAAATAAAATTTAAAAAAATACTCTGATACATTTAGGAGAAACAATTAAGTATAATTCTCGGGTTGATCATGTTAAACTCCGTTAAGCTAAAACGGTTCTTAATTTTTTAATATTCATCCCGTTAGAAATCAGTAACCACAAAATAATAGAGGTTTTTACAAAATAAGAAGATTCCCTCGGCGTCTTAACGAATAACGTTTTTTACCGGATTAGGTTTAGGAGGCTTATTTTTGAACAGTAGAGATGCATTTTAAAAGAATACAGATTTAACGGACTCGAACCACAAAATATAGAAGCGCAGCTAAACATAGAATTAAAAGAAAGATCCAGCCAATTTTCTTGAATCGACGTGTGATTGATGATTGAACACTAAACTTGCATCTGCAATTTGCCAGTCAATGGAAATTGCAACAAATCCCGTCTGATTGGGCTCTAATCGCATCGCAATCGCGCATTCTTACCCGAAATCGCTGCGAATTCTCATGACTATTCCATTTATCCCATTCCAATAATTGGTCCTGTTGTTTTGAGCCAATTAAAAGCAATTCGGAAGGGATTAAAGTCGAATTTGGGGGAAAATGGGGCGATAATTCAAACGATTTCGACTGTCATGGCGGCGCGCGTATGCGCAACCTGACTGACGTTGTTGATTTATGAATGTATCGCACTGATTTATTGAAGATAATACAAGCAGTTTTATTCAATTAGTTACGATCGATATAGTTAATTAATGAGCTGTGAAACTATAGATTGTGTTGTGGTTACCTACAGTTTCGATTACCACTTTATTAAGTTCTATTGTTATGTTAGGTATCGTGATTTAAGCTTTATTATTTGTTGTGATCACGGTATGCTTGGATGCATTTATATTATATTTGTATCATCATCGTGCAGAATTATTTTGTGGTTTAGTGTTTGTGCTGTTTCTGCAATTGTGTTCATGTATTGTATTGTAGTGGGATAGAAAACGGTTAGTTATAATTATTATTTTATAAATCGTGAAATCTTTGGCAATAACAGCAACGTCATCAATGTCTTGTATGTTGATATCGTTGTTTTATTCGCCTTACTTATCGAAAAGAATGTGCTCATCACCTTTTGCGATTAAATGAGTTTTAACTTCGTCAATATTTTGAATTGTTGCAAACTCTACGCTTTGTAATCCTTTTTCATAATTTCTTAACGTTTATGTATGATATGGAAGCTCCATTTTGGCGTAAATGCTATAGGTACAATAAAAACAAATTGTCGTGCAAACAATTGCTATTATTTAGTTAATCTTTAAAACAGTGTGTTTATATGACCTTTCTCACACACCATATCGCGTGCCTCAAAAATCTAATGAAGATTGCATTCTCCCTTAGGCTAGATCTAACGTAACGACCACCTGAAGTAGCCTATTGGTAACTTTAAGAAATTATATATAGATTTATTACTACTTACATATTTTTGATGTTTTTTGAGGAAGATTTATTTGTAGCTGTAAGCGTTTTGACCGTTATTTTGTTTTTTGAAGGATTAAAATGACTTGATTTATTGTTGTACAGGTTAAGATTAGATTCGTATGTTTTTTTGGATTTTTGCCTGGGGGTGCAAGGTGTTGGGATTTGGGTTTTGGTAGCTGGTTTTGGTACCTATAGTTTTTGGGCGTACTCTTGCCATAATTATTCTGATCAAAGTAATCAGAAGTCAATAGCCATCAATTTGTAGGTCTACTAAATTTTACATACCTTACACACCTTTTTTATAACAAGAGCTAACTCAATATTTATAGCAATGCTCCTTTAAGATTTTTCTGAGAGTAACTAAATTATGACAATGAAGTTAAATAGAGTTACATATTGATAATGACTACCAACATTTTGTCTTCATACAAGTGCATTTTGTTAAAAAGGAATGCGGATGCTATCACCGATCGTTTTGACACTAGAAACAAAACAAATTCATGTAGATACTTAATTTCGGTTGATCTGTTTTTTCCAAGGCACAACCACGCCCAAGGTGCACTGTAACAAAAATTAATACCGCTACTTTAATTTAAGTTACCCAAATATTTAACTTCAGAATACCACCACACATTTTTCCAATTCCCACAAAACTTCCTAATTTTAAATATGTATTTCAAAACCTCAACTCAACGCTTCGAAGCCGTCGCACGCGCCACCTGGCGGCATCCACACGCGATCCTGATTGGCAGCTGTCAATCATCACGTATCAAAACGCATAATAGGTTTCATTTCAGCCAATTAGAGATTCGACGCATCACGCACCCACTGCCGATGAAATGTAAAACCCAATACAATAGCTAATATGCGGTAATATGATGTAAAGTGATCGGATATCAGTGTTTGTTGGTTTGTCAGCCATTTTGATTAAATGACGGAAATGATCGGGGGATTTTTTATTTGTTTATTTAGTTACGGTTTTTGAAATTGGAAATAGCATATTTATTTCTATTGATGACTTTGTAGTCTGCTCTGCAAATCGGACGATTTTGACGTCAAAGGTATCTACTAAGGTTTTGCTCTATGGATGCTACGATTTGTCGAAACATGTTGGCTAAATCTTTCCATTGCAACGCGCGTTTTCGCATTTTGTCTTTCATAAAAAAACAATACTTACGTAAAGTATTGAGTACACTACTAAAATTACTTTTACGAAGCGAATTTCAAGATAACACGGACTTCCTAAACTTTTTGCTATTGTTTGTTTCGCCTTCGCATACAGCCTTCTAAGGTACAAATGGATTGTTTTGAAATGAACATTTTTAAACGGTTCCTTAGGTATCCATTAATTATTCGTACGGAAGTACGGAAGTATGATTGATCTAATAATTCCGGGTCTGGTCATATATTCTTAAATAATTTTTAAGTTTTATAAGGAAGGTCAAGGTTTTCTTTTATTGGAATTGCGTGAAGTTAGTGCGTTTTCTGTAAATTTTAAAATACCCACAAGTTGTATGCAGAGTTTTCAGTTTTTGATTAAATCGGAATTTCTTTTCTTTTTTTCTTTTTTTTTTTTTTTTTTAAAAACGTTGCCCCACACTAGGAATTTCTCCTGTATTGTGGGTGCGTTTACAAACATTTAAACTCACATACACAAACAGCCAGACCCGGAACAACTACTTGTAGGTCATACAAATATTTGTGCCGTGCCGGAATCGAACCCGCGACACGCAGCGCAGCAGTCAATCGCTTAACCACTGCGCCAACCGTGCCGTCAAAATTTGTATCTCATTAATATTTTTGTTTTAACATTACTTGAAAATTGATTAAAAATATAGTAGATCAAAGTCAACTAAGAGCCCTCTCAAGAACCCAAGCTTTTTCTAATTAAATCCTCAGTCGGTAACTGCGATTTTTAAAGTAGTTGCCACCGCCTCTACCAAAACAAAAACCATTTTTCTACCATTCTTACAGAAAAACGCACTCTTTCTACTAAAGGATAAAAAATGTGATTGACAAGCGAGAAACCGCATTTTAACGCAACTCTTATAAAAAAATAAAATAGCTGATCTATCTCCAAGCTAGGATTATTCAGTGATCTATGATTATGGGTTACCGTTACCATTTCACGTCAAAAATAAATTTTTGATTGACATTCTAGTATGTTTTGTTCCTACCTGTTGAAAAGTAATAATTTTTGTTTAAGAATAATTCTTTTTTCTTTCTTTGATTTAATTTTGTTTGTTTGTTACTTTGAAATTTACTGGTACAAAACATATAGGTACCACCAAACGGGGTGAATAGGGATGCAGGGGAGAATTGGGACAAAACTTTTACATTTTAACGTTGAAATAATACAGTTTGTTGCCGAAAAGGACACTTAATCGTTAGTTATAATACAATAAACACATTAGACTCCTTTTTGGCAACAAACTATATTATTTCAATGTTAAAATCGCTTTTAAAATTTCGTCCCGATTCACCCCTGCATCCCTATTCACCCCGTTTGACGGTATCTAACCTAATAACCTAATCCACAACCTAAATCAAATTATCGCTCGTGTTCAACAAATAATTTTCGTTTAGAAGCTGTTAACTGTGGTAGCCTTTTTTGCGTGTATAGTTTAGACTAGCTTCTGCCCGCGACTTCGTCCGCGTGAAATTTCACCCTCTTAGGGGTGGAATTTCGAAAAACCCTTTCTTAGTGGATACCTACTCTTCACAAAGAACACACCCTCCAAATTTCATGTCTCTAGGAGCAGCGGTTTAGACTGTGCGTTGATATATCAACAATCAGTCAGTTTACCATTTTATATAGAGGGTTATTTGTAAAACACCAGCAACCTCTTAAGAGGTCATTGTACTCATCATTATGAACAACTTTTACTATGGGACCAAACCTGAAATCGCGAAAAAAAATCAGCTGTTCCCTACATTTATGTTCTTATAACTCGTCAAAATGTAGGGAACAGCTGATTTTTTTTTCGCGATTTCAGGTTTGGTCCCATAGTAAAAGTTGTTCATAATGATGAGTACAATGACCTCTTAAGAGGTTGCTGGTGTTTTACAAATAACCCTGTATATAGATAAAACATAGGCGGTTATTATCATAATTATATCTTGCTTACAATAATTATCACTATTTTAATACTGACCAATTAAATCCTAGAATAAAAGGGTACAATACTCAATCGAAACTAACCTTCAAACTGACATCCTAAATAAAATGGTGTAAGATCAAAAAAATAGAAAATCGACGCTCAAAAATACAGATATATAATTATAAAAGATCAAAATGTGAGTTGGCCAAACGGCCGGTTATTAAACGAATTTAGGGGCAAATGCGGTTATAATTGTCCGAAATCGTTTCCAATGATACAGGAATAGAATATAATTTTATTGTGACTAACAAAAAGAGGAAATATTGCAGTTTTGCGGTTACCCGTCTCGAGGGACGTGCCTTCCGTCCTGTGCCCTGTCATTTCGCGAAATAACGGGCATTGTATAAAAGGGACGATTTCATTTCTTTAATGAATGGTTCTTGACATTTTGATGTCATCTAAATTGCTGTGATGCATAGATTTATGAGTGTATCAGCCTCTTGGTTTGAATTGACAAATTATAAAAAAATGTTATGCAATTTATCTAGCGTGTTTTGTTCAAAATTTAATGACGATGCTACTATATAATATTGCACAGATTCGTCTCAATATCCTATTACGTCTTGCTTATGTTTTAATCAATATCTGCATTTTTAGGATCCTTGAACCTTACATGTCACGGTCAAATGAATTGGATTTCAGGAATCAAATTGCACGTGAAGTAATTAATCAAATACTACAACAATTATGTAGTAGGTATGACTACTTCCTTACGTCCCACAAAACCAGAAACTCAGTGGTATAGAAAAGGTTAAGTACTTCGAAGAACTGATCCAATTCTAAGAGCTGGTGATTTCAGTAACAAGGTTTTATCCTTAATCAAAACAAATTTTGTTCAAATATCAGAATCCAATTTGTACAAATCACAAAGCAGATCGAATTAGGTCTACCGCACATCTATTCGGAATCTCCAACAAATTAAACGGGTAGACATTTAATTCGCTAAATATAAAGTATCATACAAAGTAAAGCCGACATTTCAGTAAGTAATGACTGATTCATTGGCGCCACCGCGGTTGTCGGCGCCAACCTTTACCCTGCGTTCACCATTCACTATTTACCACAAACTAATCAAACAACGTATCATTATACCGTCATTTTTGGAAATGATCACCCGTGGGATAGGCTATGAAAATTAGTAAAAGCTGGGTGCAGGGATTAGGGACTTTGGGTTCAGGGAAGAATTTTGCCCATAGTTTGTGACCCTCTAAGAGGTTGTTAGTACACAGGGATATCGTAGCATTTGACAGAAAGAACAAACCTAACTAGGTATTGTATGCCTACATTTTAGTCACACAGATAATCAATTATGAAAACGTAATGTTTGTCATTACTCAAGACTGATATCGAGAACGCCTTATTCAGCAGAAGATGACTGCTATGATGATGTAGCTAAAGCTAAGCTGAAGGCTAATCCAGGTCTTCCACAATAACCCCCTTACTAATAAACGCATTATATCAGACGAATAGTTACACACCGATTTCTCTCTTTCAGTCGTCAGTAATTTGACTTGAAGACAAAGCGTTGTGTAACTATACAGACGCTATTCACATTTATTAGTAGGGGAGTAAGTAAAATAATTCTAGACGACATACCAACGGTAACGATTGGCAAACGGTCAGACATATCTGCAAACCTAAGCATGTTTTTTAATCTCTGTCAAAATTATAAGGTGTTTACGTTCGACATGTCAAAAATTATGGCGTCCTTTATTTGCGGTGCGGGTTTTGCCGGCCACCTATTATTATAACGAGGGAGATATTTCAGTTTTTGTGCCATTTCGTGAATGGACTCCTATGGTTTCGGTTGCGAATTCGTTTTTTTGCAATACAATGTAACCTTAATGGGTCTGTCTACAATGTTCTGTAATTTGTAGGTTAATATTTGGGTATTAACATTAGTCATTTTGGGTAGTTGCTACTTAAAGGCATTAGTTTAGAAGTGTGTCATATCAATGTATTTATTATGAGACTCTTGTCCTCTTTCGGGCGAGGTGGTGACGAATTTGTTTGTAATAGCTATTATAGTGCATTTTTATAAATTGTACCACCAGCCACATAAGCATCTAGAAGATAATTTGATCATGGAAATTAAGCTTCTCCTATTTTCTTGTCATTAAAGTAGTTTTTCTACCCACATACTACATTTCAGCATCTTTGCATAAGTTGTGTTGTCTATTTCAAAGGAATTTAGAATTTCACTCTTTTCATTTGGACACGCAAATTCCTGGATGATGAAAAAGGATCATGGCACGAGTGTGTCGTAAAACGATATGTCCAGTTTAATTTTTTAAAGTATCTAGCAAGAGATTTTTACGTCACGATTTTTAAATTTAAAATGACACAAGCGTCATGTTGTAAAATATGATGCATCTATATCTGTATCTGGCGACATATTAATGTCACAGATAAATTGTCTAGATTGTGAACATAGGTGGTCTTAACTACTGGTTAACTGTCTGATAAAATAGAGCACGCGCGAGATGGTGATAGTAATCAAGGACCTACAGTCTACCCAGTACCTAAATAAAAAAGCTCTGAAATGCTTACTTTTAGACTGATTATACTCCTATGTGTGATAGGTAGACAAGACAGGTACACACAAGACAGACGTAAACATCAGGTTTTTTTTGTGAAAACTCTCACATACATGATAGTTATCATTTATCCAAACATGGAAAAAAATAGATTTTTGAAACTTACACTTCAAGTAACGTTTGCTCCAAAAAACTCATCAAATCATAAATTTTTGCGTTACATCATGTTTAGATATCGATACCCATCGCGTCTGTGGAGTTTCGCTAGAATTTGACCCTATCTAAAGAGGACCTAAGTACGACAAAAAAAAAATTGTAGGTAGTCAAAATTAATGGATCCGTCTTCTTTATAATTGTTTTCATTCCCCAGATCGCATCAATCGAGTTCCAGCCGAAGACAACACCTGTGAAACAAAATCACGAACCAAAGGCACCCAAACCTAACCTTACATTTAAAACCCATACAACAAACAGACGATCCTAGATTAACCCGACCCAAAAACAAAGCAAACTCACCTGCGAGTAGGTAACACCCAAAACATTAGCCTTGCCTTCACGACTTGCCCGAAGCGAACATGCTTATTAGGGCTGCAACGCACCTGTGTGAATATTTTCATAATCTCACTAATTAGAGGTTCGCGATTCTTCCCAAAGACGCCGAACATTCGGGTTTTACTGCGGAGGCAATAAATTCTTCGACATTTGACCCTGTGGAGTTTTTAGGGAATTCTTCCTGAGGCTGTAGCTGTAACGCCGTATAGAGTAGGGTATCAAGTTTTGTTTATGTCGACCGTCTGTTTATATTAAATATCAGTTACGTAGGACCAACACTGTTGATTTGTTTAGTGAGTTTATGTCTCAATATGTTTAAGTTAGATTACTTTGTTTTTCGTACTTCATAAACTTAGATCTGAATTGCCAGACTATTATTTAAAATGCACTGTAGTATGTGGCCGCTACATCACATTTAAAATCCTCATCTAAATTGCAATGTGGCTAAAAAGCCTTATCTGCAGTTCTAATAGTGGACTATAAAACCATTTTCCCCTGTTCAGGAAGTTGGCCGCTTACAAACTACAATTTTTCAATCGTAAAACTTGAACTTCAACATTATAAATTGCGTTTCCACTTTCCAAACAATCATCTCTCGTTTCTTCACTGCTCTGTGCACTAATGTTGGATATATTTATCGCGGTGATCGTCAACCGTAGCGGATTGCCTCGAGGCACCCCGCCTTGGCTTTGCGTCTTTCCCACGTGCTCCGAATGCTTAGATTGCGTGCGACCTCCTCACCAACCATACCCGTTCACACTACGAACACTTCATCAACTGACACGTCACATATAATCTTAACACCTCTATTATTATATTCAAATTGCCCAGTATCATCATCCGAATATTCTACATTTTGTTCCTCTGTGGCTTTTACATCGACCACGTCGGCTTCATTTGTGATATCACATACGGACGCCATGGCTGCTTCAGTGGATCTACCGTTTGCTTCAGGCTACATTTCTTGGATCTCACCTTCGACTTTTAAGACCGTGGGATTTTGGACAAGGCTTTTCGAGATTAATAATGATAAGTGAATTTTTTGTGGGATCACTGTTGTAATTCTTGGGTAGGTTACATGGATCTTAGTAAATTAATGAAATGTGAACCATTCATGGTGGTTTGTGGGCTATAGTTTTCCCTGTTTATATTTGACAACTTAAAATCTGCACTCAATAAGACTATAAGCCCACCCCAAACTTAGCTGCGAAAAAGTTAGGCATATGACTATGAGTTTCCTAAAAATAACTGCTTCATTAACCTTAACCGAACATAAATATATAAGGAAAGTGTTTTTATTAGATTTAAAGGAAGCGAATGTCATTATGAGACATAATTATCACTTACAGTCCTTTCCCGTCTCATTAATCATGATAATCTTATATTTTTTGCACAAATAATATAATTTAAATAAATGACTCCAATTCTGAACCTATACATCAAAGTTGTAGGTAATTTAAATATTGACATTAAAATATTGCTATTTAACTTCCTTTAACATAACTAATAACTCATATAAGTTTGTAAAACTAATCGCTAAAAAAACTCGTTCATTGTTTTTGCATGCAATACCTAAAAAAGAACAATGAAATAAATGCGAATTTGCGAAGTCCCATTTGTGTTTTTCTATCGCTTTTTATTCACAGCTGTAGTTATTCTGCCTCTTAATAGGATTAAGATTGCTTTACTTACTCTTCTTATTTTCCTTTAAACACACTACTACTCCAATTATATCTACGCTCGCCTGACAATGAAAGCGAAAATCGCAAATCTACACGACTGATTTTTTATTAAAATACGAAAAGAAACAGCAAGATTTTTAGCTGCACATAATAGCGGCGCTCATGGTAATCACGATGGTAAAGCAGAGGCGATTACAAGCGTTTACCGAAGCATTTACCGGATGATTCGGTAATCGAAAGTAATATTGGGAACATCTGAGGAATCCTTAGAAACTTTGAAAGGAATTTAGTCGTAAAGAATGATGTAAATATAGTATTTAGTTCAGTTATGTTAATGTGTTGATTGCTGAGTAAGTAGGGAGTTACGTCAAAGGAATGTTAAATGGGTCCAAGGAATAAGCTGGACTCGATCGGGTTAGAAGAAGGAAAAACTTTGCAGCAGTTGAAAATAATAATGTATTTAGAAATGATGAATCAGATTTGCAAAGTTTACCTAAGGGTCTAGACAAAATAGTCACATATATCAAAAATAATGAAGATGGAAAAGTGACAAATATATGGTATCAAAATCCGTATTAATAATGTCAATCCTGTTGAAAATCGTTGTAGAAACACGAAAGACTTTGAAAGGGATTCTCTAGACTCTCTGAAATACCTATGGTTTGCGCTTAAAAAGGTAAACTCAAAGTACAAACTAACATTTTAAGAAACGGTGTATTTAAACGCCCCTCTCATTTAAGCCATTGATAAATAAATGATTTTATTTTTGTAAGTAGGTTTGTACAAACACTTTTACACGTCAATCATGTCATTGTCATTTAACCGTATATAGTATGATTTCAAATAACATTACAAGACTTGCGATAAGTTTGCAATGCCTTTTCAGCATCCTCATTCTCACAACATTTATTCTGAAGCCCTCGTTCTACGACCGTATCATTTTCAAGAATAAAATTAATCAAATCCCCATCATAATCAGCTGCCACTAAAATTAGTGCCAAAACACAGAGTATATTCCTGTAACCTTCCAAAGGATCATCCAAATCTCAATTTCCAAAGAAAGACCATCTAAGATCACGAATTTACCTCGGCTCGTTTTGAGGTTGCGGCCTACCGCCACTTAGCCACAATTTTCGGCTAGCACAAAGGCCCCGTGTCCTCCTAAAGACCGTTGGTTGGTAATTAAAACAAATAGGGTCAAAAGCACCCCGCTCGAGGCGCCACGGGGCGGCACCCGACGCGACCCGACGTCGCCGAAGGCTCTACAACCCCCTCATTACAAGCTTAATCTAATTATTGAATTCGTACAATGTTATGTTTACATTTTTTTTTCTAATTTGCCCCACTATACTTAAGAATGGACGAGTAAGCGCTAAATGGCACGTTTAAGGCAATATATCATAAGGATCGAGTCACTGCAGCGCTGAACGGTGTGTTCTCACGGTTTTTTGGCCAACTTTTTGAGGTTAGGTCCTCTGTAGATTAAGGCGGTGCATAAGATTATTATAAGGCGTTTAAGGTTTTGCCTCTAGATGATTGTCACGATTTTATTGCATTCCGTCATTCGGTGGTACTTTAGTTTTTTATTGTTTTGTGTTTATATTTTTTTTATGGAAGAGTAAAGCTGTGTTCATATACGACACTCTAATCGAAGTAGATCTTTAGGGTATGGTCTAATCAAGGATTTAGGGCCGCTTGCACGACAATTCAGTAGCTAAAGTTTGCAATGTTTGGCATGAAAAGTATGTAAAACATTTTTTTGTCTTTTTACAGTTTATCGACATTACTTCAATACGTATAAGATATGTATTAGGTAAATGAACACTCGACCAGTCTTTTTATTTGAATCCAACACGGAACGATTTCTAATAAGATTAAATAAAATTTTACTAACAAAAGATGGTCAGAGTAACCTTTTCCTTTGCCTACCAGCAATATAATTTTAAATTATCCGCAACTTATTATTGACAACTCATTTAAATAGCTAAAACGTTCGAGATAGTTTAAGCGCCTCGGGGTAAGTCGACTATCTCCGCTGCGCTTCGGCACTTCTCGGCTCTGTTCAGTCAAGATCGTGTGATCCCATCCATCATAGACGGTAACGACCTCTATGCAAAACGCTGACGTTCCTGTCATCTTTCAATAATTTATGATGCTGTTGTGGGTGTGATTGTAAAGGTTTTGGTGTGTCAAAATCTACAGTAAGCTGGGAATCTGAGATCTCATACAAAATGCATTTTGTTCACTACAACCACTAGAATTTCGACATAACAGAAATGACTCACAGTAAGAAAATTAAGTTTTATAATATACCTACCCCACCATTTCAGATGTATAGATATTATAAGTCAACGAATATTGAATGACATTGATAAGATGAATCTATGATAAATAAAATATGTAGACTATTAAAGATATAAATTACCGAGCATAAACGGCGAGACTTGTCTATAGATTGTCTCTATGATACTGACATTTGTATATATATCATTTATTTATTCTGTTATTATTCTAGCAGCTAGCTTGAGCTTCAGCATCTGTTTTGAGAGAATACAACGTTGGAGACAAAGAAAAACGAATAATATCATCCAGATAAACTGAAGCCCACGCATTCTTCCCATGGGGGTAGGCCAACGGTAGGCAGAAACTTACAGAACGTCTTCTGTTACGTACTCCTTCTGCTTCCGGGTAAATAAAGATTTACAAAAATAAGCTGCTAATAGACATATCATTGCTGCAATCTCATTTGATTATGATTAATTCAATGATATTTAAAACACTCGTTAAAGTGGAAATAAATAAATTCCCAAAAAAATCTACTAATCGGTATCAATAGCTCTGTAGAGATTACGTCCCAACTTTTATGATTTCATTTCATAATTTATACATACGATGGGATCATTATTTACTGTTTCGCCCGGGGACACAGGCCGGGTCAAAAGATGCCACCACAAAAAACCTATACACGACCGTTTAATGGACCGCCTTTGTAAAGGAGTATGGGAACAGAACGTAATTACTTATATGCGTTTATTTGTGACAGCACCGTTTTTTTTTCTGATTGAATTTTACGTGTGAGTGGAAAGTTGCAGTAGGTACGTATTGGGAAATTCGCATCAGGTACTTAAATCAAATAGCTTAAAAATTATAATATTATGAGTTATATACTTTGGTATATTCCGTTGGAAGTATTTTTTATTTACTGCCTCTTTATTTGCAGTAGTGGTAATGATTATAACAGAGCGTCGAAATAAAAGTTATTTTTAAGAATAGTCAGAGCTTTGATTCAATTACAAACAGATAATGTTCGTCATCCGTTATTGCAATCTTTCAGTATACCATCTTCCAGTATACTTTCAGTAACTGACTGTAAGAATCCATCCTATATAGAAGAATCGTCACTAAAACGCGTCGTCCATGTAAAACCCCCTACGCAAGCAAGGAAATAAATCAAAAAAATTCGTTATGCATTCCTGAATTTTTCAAAATGGGATCATAAATATTTCAAATGAAGAATGAAGACACGGTCTGGACTTCGCTCATTAATGCTCATTTGGTCGGATATTTACACACCAATTACGATATGGTCTCGCTTATTTATAAGTGCGTTTGCGCACTTGATTCATTGCACCTTAGTGCCGCGTCGTTAGTGTCAAAGAAACGTATATTTCAGGGGCAAATCTTAAAGGTATTACGATTATATTTAAGTTTATTGTAGGTGAGGAATTTTCGCTTTGTGTAGATGGAACGTTGAGTTTTGGTGAGCTGCAGTAATAGCGAATGGTTTGTTCTGTAAGACAAGATATTACATGTCATATCTAATTGGCTATCCCAGGCTGGTTAGAGACTATGATGATGATGATGATGATGGGGCTCCCTTTTCCGCACTTAGACTCTCATTCGGTCCGTTGTGCGTGGGGATTCTGGCTAACAGAGTCAGCCAAGCTCCGCCCAAAAGCACAGAAGCTTCCTGGGAGCTTCGCAGGCTTCGCGGAGCGACCTCATTGTTCCGAGGATTTCTGCACGTTGAGAAGCCACGGCCTCGCATTCCAGGATGACGTGGGCGGCTGATTCCTCGGCGTCAAGGCAGCCCCTGCAAAGGGGGCTGTCCGTGGCGCCTATGTTGAAAAGATGTTTGTTAAGGAGGTTGTGGCCCGTAATTGAACCTATTATTATTCTAAGGTTATTTCTACTTAGGCTAAGAAGTTTTTTGGTTAGTCGTGGGTGAATCATTGGTAAAGCCAATTTTGACTGTCTACAGTCTGTTGCCCGTGACCATCTGTTGTTATGGAGTTCGGTCGATCTTTGGCGAATCCACGCACGAAATTGTGAGAAAGGCAAAGGGAGAAGTGGTTAGAGACTAACAAAAGTATCTTGTATCTTGCAGTTCTACACCCGATCCGATAAAAAATCCCTCAAATATTCTTCTATCTTGATGTCGTCAATTGCTAGTCTCATGGGTCTCACGTGCTATGATTGCCAATTCACAGTTTATTCCAACAACCCTACTTCCTTCGATAGACTTAACCAGCTTAGTGTGACTACTACTTTCAGATTTTGCACGCCATATTGGATTCGCCAGATTGCAGAAATTATTATCTGCGTTAATTTCTTTTTCTCAGTAGTGGAAGGTGTAACGGTTCTCTTTTACTACACCCCTTCAGAGAGATAACGATGTAACGGCTATGTAACACGGCAAGAAAATATATTCAAGGTTCTTCAATTTATTTTCTTGGCGTAACTTTACACATATCTAGATGGTCTTGATACGGCAGTGCTCCCGTCACAGCGGCTAGACGCAGTAACGAGGGGAAACGTGCAACATTTCACTGGCCAGCCACGCCCCCTGTGCATCTGATTAGATAGTATTTCTAGTACATTTAAATGTTAGGTACTATGTGCATGTGTATAGCAAGTATATAAAGATATGTAGGAACTAAAACACAAACCATGTTGTAGTTTCAAATTACAGTAGACTGTCACGTCACGTCGTCAGATCAACCAGAAATGAATCAGACACAACGCAAGACAATATTTATTACCTAAACCGACTTTAATAACGCTTTTCTTTTTCTTCTCTTCTATCTTATTATTTTCAAATGCATTCAGAAATGATTTGTCCTCTTTCCTCCCAAGAATTGGTAACTCGTTCATTAGGATCACAACATTTTGTACCCCAATTCTGGCGTCTGTCATAAAGATAGTCAGACTTGATGTTTACAGTATGTAGTCCCAAAATTTCCTCTGAGTCAGTTCTCACCTAAAAAATAAAAAGTAGCCTAAACCACGAACCGACTCCTCAAAACATTCAATATAAAGCGACAAATTACACACCCAATAAAGAAATCATACACATCAAAACGGATAACAATAAGGCTCAAAATTGTATTCGTAACACACACGGACCATGGGAACTTAGTTCGGGACACGACCTTACAAATTATATGTCAGATGAAGAACGTGCGCGCTTGACAGCAATTTTCATTTCATACGAAGATGTCACGTCGTATGTAAAAGGTCACTTCGGAACATCTAATTTGGTAATTGCATGTAAAATGGACGTAAGTGTTGAATCTCTATTGTGATCGGGACATTTTGTGAAGATTCTATTTCTCATGGGATCTGTTCTTAGATAGCTGTCCTTGTATAAAATTGTAGTGAGGGATTTTAATCAAAACAAAATTGTAGTGAGGGATTTTAATCAAAGCAACGAAGAGCTTTATAGAAAACCGAGAATAATTTACTTTTCTACGTCCTCATAAAACACAGACCGGACTTTTGATCTTAGATGAATTGATGAACCATGCCATTAATGCTAGTTTTGGTGTTAACTTTGCTAGGTATTTTATACCCGAAGTATAAGTAAGACGTAATCATTAAGGCTCCATATTAGTCAGGATCGCTCAAATTTATTCAGTCAATGTTTTGAAGGCCTTATTTGAAGAAATGAATTGAAATTGACAAATAAACTTAGATATTAGGCTTTCATATAACTCAGCGCCAATACTGTTTCAGAGATAATTGTGGTAAGTGACATTCATGCAGATTATTATGGTTGTCAAGCAGTTATAAGTTTTATGGCTTATGAACTCCTAACTAGTGTAGATAGATAATAGCATGCAGGAATTTAAATCCTATTGGCTGTTTAGTATTCATATATTATTGTTTGATCTGTATTATAAGTTTTGCTTTGAAAATCTTCACAATCATGAAAGGATCTCCTGAAAGCACTTATTATAATATAGAGAAGTTTATTTGACGCAATACGGACTTTAATTATTAGCGATGCAACGGAGTACCTACGAGCTCCAACCAAAACAAAATAGAAATCGACATAGCTCAACTCGAACCACTTGTCTTGTAGGTAAGTAAATCGTCTTATCTAGACACAGTCTACATTACAAATCGCGTAAAACCACATATGAATACAGGACAACCTACTTCGCGTAACTCCAATCTGCATACAAGGCATTATGTAGTCGGTCGAGTAAAACAATAGCCTCTATCTATTACATTCTGAACACCGTTCTCACATGTTCGTGCGATATCATTCGCGTCATCGCAGAACGTATGTAGGATTGTGGGTGGAGTACCTAAGTGAGGAGTAGCTTTACGCATGTTTTTCTTTAAAGAAAATGCTGTATAAATTTTATGGTTCTACCATGGTTTCAATTCCCTTATACAAGAAGCGGGTGAACAAAGTTGATCTTGGAATGGATCAATTTTCAACGCATGGTATTCGCGGTTAGAATTTATATGGTTGCAAAGTTACCTAACAAATCAGCAACGATATTGTGGAATGCATCATTGTGTCTTGGTTTGTAAAAGATCGAAGAATAGAAATCGTATGTTAGTCCAAACTACCATATAATATAGTTGGAGTACCACAAGGCTGTATCTTGGGCCAGCTTCTAATTTCTCTCTAGATTAGCGAAATCGGGCTTAATGTTTACAAAACCGTAATATAAATTCACGGCGGTTTGCCCCGAAGGGTTATGCAGATATGTCCATAGTTCACCCAAGTTTCACCAGTTATGTTTAAGTCCCATGTAATAGGTGGCGACCCTATTGTACATTTTTTCTCTTTATATATGATTACGGCTTCATATTTATTTTTAAAGTGTCCAATTCGAACCTCCACCTATTGACCACTTCACAGCCCAGTCCCATACCACCCACCACAGTACCATAGAAAATGCATAATCAGCTTTACGTAACCACCACGATCAGATACCGTTGCACCTACCAGCAGGCGTGGCAATGGGCGGGCACATTCTAATTCAAA
Source organism: Oligia latruncula (assembly GCA_948474745.1). Classification (NCBI taxonomy): domain Eukaryota; kingdom Metazoa; phylum Arthropoda; class Insecta; order Lepidoptera; family Noctuidae; genus Oligia; species Oligia latruncula. The sequence goes on along the minus strand of OX419702.1, from coordinate 11,208,934 downwards.
TTGCCAGTTGTAAGTCACGCGAACTAAAAACAGTTGCGTTTCTGATAAAAACACGCGAGATATCAAGTAAATGACTGATTCATGAGTTGTGACCTAGTTTTGTAGGGAAGGGATTTGAAGGGATTGGCTTTTATTGACTTATTAAGGGGTAAACTGAGTAAGGGAGAGTGAGTAGCAAGTCACGTCACCTACTATACCCTACAAACATTTTATTAGTTGCACATTGTTGTTCCTACTACTAAATAATTATTACAAATGTAGATTAGTTCTGGTTTTCGAAATTTTTTGGTTTGGTGGGTAAATGAGTGATTTTGAGCAGCGCTTGGTTCAAGGAATCTAAATCCAATACTATTTGTAAGAGTTAGAGTTGACTCACATTCTGAAGGATGGTTGGATGCTCTTTTAGGGTATCCAGTAGGCTAAAATTAGGTATACCTAACACACAATTATTCTAACAAAAAATACAATTAATAAACATTATGTGAATCACAATAAAGACGTAATATAATAATCTTATGATAACATTATAATAATACATTTAGTAACGTGCATGATTCTGACCTTTACGTTGCAAGTAAGTAGGTACAACAGTTACAACATTGTAATTAGTATGTTGAATGAGCAGCAATCATCATGCTCAAAATAACGTATTGCTGTTGCTGCGTGTCGTATTCACGGGTTTTCCTCATGAAGTGCACGCAAATACGAACCTTCTTTTGAACACCTAGGTACAAAAAAAATATTTTATCGTTTGTTGAAAAAACGAATTCAATTCAAATAATGTTTACGAAACTTTTCCTTGTGTACCACAGTATTAAGACCGATCATTGTAAACAAGTCATGGTTACTGAGGCACAATTAAATACCTAGAAATACAGAATAGCGAGGACAGCCACGCGCATCCTGTTGCCATGGGTTCAGTACATGGTTCTGGATACCTACCATCGTTGAAATTAGCCGGTTATTAACAAAAAAAATAGCAGTTCCGTACATTTTGAGGACAAATAATGGGCAATCAAATTTCCCTGCAATGACATTCAGGAGACTGTTCGAGCTGCCCCGGACCCTCTGCAGCAGCGACGCGGCACCCTTACGTCTGATCGCTGCGAAGCCATCAGTGTGCGCATCAGTAAACATTCCCGTGGAAGCCCCAACAGCATCGTGAACGCATTCTTGTATTGAACTCAAAGAACAATGATGGCTTTCTGTGTACAACTTGTCCAGAGGCTGCACGTGTAAAATGTCGGACAATATGCTTTAAAAAGCGTCACTTTCACTTCACACGTCAAACAAGCATACCCACGGACAAGCATATTGCATCGAACCGCCAATGCTCTTCGTTCCCGTTCTACATCCAGATCATCTTTGATACCCGCTGTTACAATTATGGCCGAGAGAAAACTTTCTGAGGACTTTGCTCCAAAAATAAGAACCTCACTCTTTTATATAGTTAACAGGAGATTTATTTTTTGATAACCGACAAAAATTTTCAACGCAGGGGAGATCATGTACGGAATCCACGATATCAGCTTGCGCAACGATGTCCCCACCATCCTGTATTGGCGCATAAGTTACGCAGACTATTACAAAAACTAGTCGTCATAGATTAGCCCTTTCATTCTTTATTAATAATTAAGCCTTACTCAATGAAAAATTTAATTAAAATACTTTATTATCAATAAACTTTTCTCCCTCACAGTAGGTATACGGGTACAGAAACAAATTTCTCACATTAATCGCAATTTGTTTACAACAAAATTAAAAGCATTGGAGTCAAGATCGCGTGCTTATCCCCACTTAATAAACGCTACCTTTTACTCAGCCTAAGGTGCATGATTGTTTTATACGATCATTATAGAACATTAAATTACATTTCGATTAAGAATTATTGACCTCTGTTTTGAAATATCTACAAATAATTTCCTATTTACTGAACTAACACCCAGTTTCTGACTGCTTAGGTACTTAATTATTACCAGCGTCATTTTGACAGTTCAACCACATTCATTGCGTTGTTTACGTTGCTGAGCAATCAGATTTTTCGAGCATATGAAGCAATCGATTAGTAATGCTTTTGAAAATTATTCAGATTGGTTTTGAAAATGGGTTAGTGCAGATTTATAGCTACCTAAAACATTGTATGGTTAAATCTCTAGGGAATTAAATTGGATCTTGCTCTTTCTGTCAACTAATAATTATTGTTTACATGGGATTCGTCAGTAGATTAACTTATTAGAGATTTGCTCACCAAACTTATATTGCTCAGGTACATACAAAAACGTAAAGAAAACAACCTGATTTCGCGTTTAACGCCAATTCAGCAAAGAGAGGCTCGTATAGCGAAATCTCTACAATAAACACATCACACTTGATTTATTTATGGATTATAGAAGTTAGACAAATAAACTTCTTACAAAATAAGAAGAGACAGCTTACACCAAGACATCATTAAATGTTCATTATTTCAATCCAATTTAAAGTTCAAATTCAAATTTATTTATTTGGACACAATAGGTGAAATGTGGTGGTACATGGTGGATAAAATAAGAAGATATGTTGTGTCACTATGTGCTGCCTTGCAAGGTGTACAAATATTGCTTACACTGTAGGTAATGGATGTACAGGTAGGCCTATATAATTATAGATTACTGCTAAGTAACAATCTTAGTCACAAGTCTTATAAAATTATAGATTACTGCTAAGTAACAGTAACAGTAACTCTCAAAACGGTGAAGGAAAACATCGTGAGGAAACCGGCATGTCCTAAAACCAAAAATTCGAAGATATGTGACATCCACCAACCCGCACTGAGCCCGCCTGATGGATTACGGCCCACTCCCTCTCATTGAGAGGAGGCCTGTGTCAGCAGTGGGAACATTATAGGCTGATTATGGTATATGGTAACAGTAACAATTCTCTGCAATTTTTTCTGTTACCATCTCAATCGCGTTCGCGTACAACAACCACAATCCTTAAGGATATCTCAATCGTTCTCTCAATAAATTGATTGGCTTAATAAACGTTATTAGTCTTTGAAAGTTGTGTTTAAATCACTCGACAGTTGCGTGTTGTGGACGCTACTCGTGTTCGCACGCAACGCTTATCGTTGCGTTATGGCTTTGGGCTAATTTTGAAGATGGTGTTTTACTTGATGTATGTCGATATTATGTGGAAAGGATTGTGTTGAAAATATAATTTAATATTTTGTTGATATTGAACTTGCAAAGTTTTTTTTTTTACCATTCCTTTGTCTCTATTTCCATGAAAGCCTTGAAACAATTTCTATACCGACAGTCCGTGATTACTGGGGTCGGTCCCCTGTAATCACTCATTCACTACGGCATCCCAAAAGAACGTGCAAATGTTTTGGGAACGGTGAACACTGTTAATCTTTAAAACGCAAAACTCACATCAAACAAAGTTCTCAAACAATAATAACACAAAAACAAAACAGAAATAATAAATCATAATACTCTTAATGACAGCGTACTGCAGTGGGAAAATGATAAAAATGATATTGATTGTGGCGCAATCGTCAGCCATTAAAATAGTCCGATTGATTGAATTTCTCATGGAGCCTGGGTACAGTCAACAAAAGAGTTATGTATGTAGGATCGTCGGACATAGTTGAAGTTTAGTCAGTTGAGTTAAATCGACGGATGTTGTCGACTGAAATTTAATTTGTTTAATGAGCTGTTTGTTTTCTATTAATAAAATGAAATTTTATTCGAGAACATCCATCGGTTTCTTACTAAACTTCAACTATATCCGACGATCTTGCATACTTATCTCTTTTGTTGACTGTACACTTGTGAGAAACATGCTAATCGGTAGCCATTATGTAGGGTAAGCGGTCTTGTTGCCTTCTTGTTTTACAATAATGGTTATCATTTTACGTGATTGTATGCCCTGGGACCCGGTTGCACGACCAAGAACTCAAGATATTTAAATTGTCATTCTGTTTTCGTCAACTTCAAAGGATTGACAGGAATAGTAAGATGTTTTAATTCTGGTTAGCTCTAATTTCATTTGGCGGGATCTTAGGATTCAACGACTAATTTAAAAGCAAGCAAATATAAGAATAACGAATGTTAGTGCTCAGAATGTTTACCATCTATATGCATGGGTACGAGTTTGAAGCTGAACTCAGACCCGAATCAAGACAGACTTGATGAAAATAATGATGGGCATACATTCGCGGAAAGTCTCATAGTCAAAGTTGTCCAAAATCTACTGAAAACCTGTTTTAAAACAAGACAAAACTCTGTCTGCGTCGGACAAAACTTTGAATACTGTCTATTATGGGGCATACATGTCCTAAAGCACGGTCACCGTCGGACTGCATAGAAAAGAAAGAGAAGCGCGATGACACAACGCTGGTAATTTATTGCAAAACATGAAGCAATTATTTAATTACAAAAAATCTATTTTTTTTACTAAAAAATTGAAACACAGCACAGCAACAAGAGGTATCTTCATGATTTTTTGTATCGTATCAAAGTAGTTGTATTATGTTTTCAACACACTATCTACCTAGCATATAGGTATCCTGAAGAATATCATATATTTTTCTGATTTTGTTTACTGTAGTCGATCATATACGTTTATTGTTTCTAAAACTTGCGTTTTTGGTGTTTAGGTCCTGTAAGTAGACGAACAAGTGCCCATCAAAAACTAAATCATGTCTCTACAGTAACAGGTGCTCGTACCTCACCGTTTAAGGATTATTGAAATCAGAATCTTCGGTAAGGAATCATAGATCGTTACAGCTGCGATTAATATGTAGGTAGGTACTTATTTAGCAATTTTGATTCGATACGGATACGTGCAGCGTGATTATAATTAGGTAGGTTTGTAGTTTGAATTATAGTAACTGTTCCTACCTACCTGCCTTATGGTTTGTGTACTATACTGAGCTAAATGGTGCTGATCTATGAGTCATGTTCGTGAACGGGCGCCGTCAGTTGGGGCTGGTCATCATTTAGCTGCCTCGGCTTATTTTTAATTATTTTTATTTTTGGATTGTTGTTTTGTTAAGTACTATTTGTTGTACACTGGACGCTTTTAACGCGTACGTCTTTTTTATTTTTTTTACATCGTTCTCACATTATATAGTTTTAAATTCAAAAGTAATGATATAACTAATATTTATGTAAAATATAATTTAAAAAGAGTGTCCATGGAGTTTCGTGCCCGTTCTTCTCCATAGGTACCTACGCTTTGGAATGGGCAAGCTTCACATTTTCTGACTGACCGACTTCTTGACAATTCAAAAGTGCCAGTTAATGGTTTAATTGAAATAAATGCTTTGAGTTTGAGTTTCAGTTTGAGATACATTGATATCGATCTATATTTTTCTACTAAGTAGATCTTTCATAATCGATTGTCAATGTTGAGTTCCTTCACATAAGTAGGTACTAAAGACCAGCTGAAAAGTAAAGGGACCAGCTGAAAATTACTAAAGGCTTTGAAAAGTTAACTTATTATAGCCAGAAATTAAATGAAATTATGGAATGAAATCATAAAATTATGTTTATTTCTGTAGGTAAATCTTTTAAGATACTTTTCCTCGACAACTTTTTAGTTTCCTCGACAATATTATAAAACTATATTTAGCGCAGACGATGACGAACCCCTCACCAAACCGTGACATTCTTTAATCATATTATCTCTTATCGTTGGTCGATAGAACAGAATAATACCACAGAGCATTTGACCTATTTTCTATTTTACCTGTGCGTGCTTCCATTTTGTTTTCACTGAAGTTACAGGAGTTCTATGAATTCAGGTGCTCGGGATCGCCGGGCGGGAACAATTCAAGATTCCACTGTAACGGTGTAACTGCGGCGGTGTGGCTTTGCAAGTAGACTGCTCGAGCCGTCAACCGCTAATCTGCATTCGCGATCTATTTGCTAAAAATGTAAACAAATATGATTTTATGGAAAAATAACTTTAAATCCTACAAAATAAAGTTCAGTTTACGCTACAACTAAAAACATTTTTATAACCGTTTCAAAAGTGCTAGTCACTCTGAAATCAACTTTACCATTAAAATAAAGTCGATATTTGTTTAACTTGAAATAATATTAATCGCTCCGGCCCGGCGAATACCTACCACTGTTGGTACATTACAATAGAAAATCAGTTGTGTCTCATTAGCCGGCCTTATCTAGTTAATTTGAAACATAAGTTTTATAAACTTTAAGTATTGTAGACAGATAATTGAAACTGGCAGGATAGGGATATAGGATATATAATTAGTCGGGAAAAGGCTAGGCAGATGATGATGCTCTCGGTGGGTGCGCATTTAGTTCACAAACAAATTATAGTATTTTTTACAATATCGGACTTGGCTTTGCCAAACTTACTAGACACCTACTGCTGAACATATTTTAGAAATAGCGTCTCAAGATATCTATACTAATAATAGTAATAATAAAACTGATAACTTTTTTTTTTTTTTGAACGCGCTACGCTCTGGAACTATCAATCGGATTTGAAAAATTATTTTTGCGTTTGATAGCCCAATTCTTGGGGAAGGCTATAGGCTACATAACATCGCGCGGGCAGGTGATGCGATGCGACGGTCAGGTGAACAAGAAATTTTACGCGTACGAAGTCGTGGGTAGAAGCTAGTTTCAAATACACGTTAAACATAGACAAATCAATGCATACTTACTTAATTCATATCATGCTATACATACATACATACTCAGCCTATGATGTTGGGACACAGGCTCCTCTCAATGAGAGGGGGTGGGCTGTAATCTACCACGCGGGCCCAGTACAGGTTGATAGATGTCACATGTCTTCAAATGTTTGGTTCAAGGACATGCCGATTTCCTCACGATGTTTTCCTTCACCGTTTTGAGAGCAGTGGTGATGATATAATTTACACAAAGTAAAGCGCCTGACTGGGTTCGAACCTACGACCTACAACTCTAAGTCGCGGCCGTGACCACTGGGCCATCACTGCTCTCCTATATCATGCTATAGTTATCACATTAACATTACGTATTATAATAACCGTTATCAAAACTGCTTTGTATGTACCGTGAGAAAAATATGCAAAGCGGCAAAAATAAAGAATTTGGCGGGACGTCTTGGTTCCCATTGTCGATTATTATTTGACGCATCATTATTATATTTATATAGAGCAGTAAACTCTATTTATTTTAACTGTCTGAAATACTTGGTATAATCTTCTATCTCAAAGGACGAAGTTGGATGTAAACGTTCTTGCTGTTTTTCCGAACGAAACAGAATGGAGGAAGTTTGGAAAATAGAAACTTTAGAAATTTGAATATCGACTTAAAATATATATTTTCTTATCCTTTATTAAAAAGAACCTGGTTATTAATAATTAATTACAATCTAGCTTATATGAATAATAAGCCATTTTAATCTAACGTAATTTTTTACGTGATAATTAAAAATAAATAAATAATAGAATAATAATTGTTAATTTGGACTGAATTAAATATAACTAAATGCAGCTAGCTACTTTAGATATTAATAAGAACTAGGATATATAAAAAAATATAAAAAATACAAGGGTTCCATACGGATGTAAAAATATTATGTTCTCTAAAGACACGAAACAATGAAGAAACAATAAAATAAATGTAATTTACTTGCTTTTTTTAACCGCACGTTAAACGAATTTTTGTTCCTACTAAAATAATCAATAATCATACCTCCAACTTAAAACCAACTCTAAGTATATAATGTCTGCCTTGCATTTTTTCTGCCCGAACCTGCGCACGCGTCTGTGGGTGGATTTTTTCACGTTTCTCCGCGATTAGGATTTTAAACTCCCATCGCAATGCTTTTTATTACACCGACGTTGTACACACAGAGAGTACTATAGTGTCGCTAAGTATAGTAAGATGAAACGATAGTTTTATTTGAATAATAAAGCTAAAGAAGCTACCCAAACTTTTTTACTTTGATTATAACTTTTTAACTTTGATATAATTTGTCAGATATTGTTACAGCAACAAGAAAAATAATTCAGGGTGGGAGACATCGACGCGCAACGTGTTACCATGGATTCATTATATAAAAACCTCAGGTATTAGTTTCCTTTTTTAAAAATTTTGATATCAGCCGCCAGTCTAAGTATCGACACAAGTTTTCTACTTTTATATCAGTTTTTATTTTTTATTATGTTCGGTTATTTTTTATACAGATAAATTATACGTTTTAAGTGGCGAAGAATTGTGTTTCCTTTTAATATCGCTACAAAATGGTATATGTATACAGGGTTATTGGTAAAACATTAACAACCTCTTAAGAGGTCATTGTACCTACTCATCATAATGAACAACTTTTACTATGGGACCAAACCTGAAATCGCGAAAAAAAATCAGCTGTTCCCGACATTTTCATGAGTTATACGAACATAAATGTAGGGAACAGCTGATTTTTTTTTCGCTATTTCAAGTTTGTTGATTTTTTCTTTTGATAACCGACTCAATATTTCTACGCTAAAAGATCTAGAATCATGTGCTACATTCATGGTCACAGTTTGCGCGTCGATATCCCTATCACCCTGTATAATTAAAGACAAAAAAAAACTTTTAGCATCACCATAATCCTATAATGCTCCTACTGCTGGCTGACACAGGCCTCCTCTCGGTAAGTGGGAGTGACCGTAATCCACGACGCAGGCCCAGTGCGGGTTGGTGGATGTCACATGTCTTCGAATTTTCGGTTCTAGAACATGTCGGTTTCCTCACAAAGTCACGATGTATTGATTCACCGTTTTGAGAGCCGTGGTGATGAAATATTTTACACACAGTAGGTAAAGCGCCTGCCTGGCTTCGAACCTAAGACCTACAACTCCTAAGTCGGCGGTTACCACTGAGCTACGACCGCTCTAAATTTTTATCAGAATTTATTTTGTATTATTCCCTTCTATTATTAACATTCAGTTAGAAAATATTTTTTTACCTGCAATCTACCAACCAACCTCTTATTCTTCTTGGTCATCAAACTAACACATTTTTACATAGAAAACCGTTTATTATCAATTAAGTGTATCAAAATCAAATGCCTTCACAGCAAACTTAATACGCGTTATTACCCGACTGCAGCAGAGCGATAGCAAAAAAATAAGTGTAATGCACGCCGCTCCGACTTACAGGCTGGGTGGACGATAAATTCCAATCAGGGCTCGTGAAGGCGCAAGGGCACTGGGTCGCGACCAGCTGAGTTAAGGGGTACTTGCCTTTGAATATAATTGCACCTTTTTTATGGTCTTTGGATGAAATGAGAGCGAGAGGTCCAAGTATTAAAGTGCTAAGTATCTACTTGGGAATTCGATTGAATAGTTATCAGATAAAAGGAAGGAACTGAATGATTTTAAAAAACTATGTTTTACTGAATAGGGTTAACTAAATTAGAAAAATAAATCCTGTTGAATTGGCAGTTTTGGTTCTCTTTTAACTTGTAATGTTTTAAAAAAAAACCTATATCACACTTTATAGGATTTATTTAAACATTCCAAGTTTTCTTTCTTAATTTCCAAAGATAATCTTCTTCAGCGTGTCGCTGGCACGACTGTATTTTAGATCTTACTAGCTGCGCCCCGCGGTTTAATGTCGATCCCGTGGGAATACCGGGATAAAAAGTAGCCTATATGTTAATCCAGGGTGTCAGCTACCTCCATACAAAATTTTATCAAAATTGGTCCAGCCGTTTGAGCGTGAAGAAAAAAAAATATATATAGAGTACTAAAAAATAATCGCTAAGTGTACGAGTAGAAAAACTTTCACCATGCACACAAACAATGTTGTACTACCTACATAAGTATGTATGTATAATTCGTCATGCCCTTTTCACTTACAACGCAAGTAAGACCACTATGCACCAACAAAAGGCCTGCTATACCTACTAAATGCGTACTCCAATAACAATAGCAAACAATGGTTTTCTTTCAAAAACTTTCTTCTTCGACAGCCTAGACCTTAAGCGTTTAAAGTTAATGTTCTAAGATTTCAATAGGAATCCATAACACATCGAAACGTGAAGTGTCTGACCGCAAACTATTTTCACTGGTGTTTTGAAACCGACCTTCGGTGAGTTCCCATTGTGCCCACTGGGTTGTCGTCAGTACTTAATATAGGTCTATACACATTCAAAACAGTTCATAATGTATGTGGGATTAGCTTAATTTTCCTTGAATAAAGCTGCTGATTTCTTCTTAATTCATCATCATCATCTGCCTAGCATTTTCCCAACTATGTTGGGGTCGGCTTCCAGTCTAACCAGATAGGGGATGCAGCTGATTATCAGTATTTTACTTGGAGCGACTACCTCTCTGACATCCACAACCCAGTTACTGGGTAATACGATACCCCTTGGTAAGACTGGTTGTCAGACTTTCGGAATTTTGACTACCCGTAACGAGTATCAAAGATCCACGAATGACTGCTTTTTTTGCATGGATGATTTTGCAAAGATGGTCACCCATCCACAGACAGGTATCTACATCAGGTAGCTTAACCTGATCGATCAACCTGTGCGGCTGTTATTATTTAGCCACGGACCCCTCGATGATAATAGAATATGATAAATTATATAAAAAATGGTATTTGTTTGAAATGGACAGGAAACCAGCCCTTTAGAAACATGCAAAAGCCCATCTTACAACCTACATAGTTACGTAAGTACCTACCTGAAACATAATTCCCGCTAGCCTCATCCATTGACCTACATTATGGACACCAGCGGAGACACTGCAGAAGATCCGGCACACTCCACGAAGACACAAGTCAGTCAAGGTAGGTTTTGGAACCAATAGGTGCTGTTTTAAGAACATTGAGTTTTAGACTAAATGGACATGGGGTCAATGTCAGTAGAATCAACGGAAACACGCCATCTTTCGGTGTTTCAATTTTCCATGCTCATGTGCAAATGAATGAAAACGGTATGTACTTAGCTGCTTATTGTTCTGTACGAAATCTGAGCTTCTAAAGGGTTATTGGTTACTTCGGTATGAACTAGTAACCTAGGTAACGCTTGCTTTAGCAATCATTGCCTCACTTACTTTTGTTAGCGGCTGAAAATGTGCTAATGTTGCTTCTTGTTATGAAAGTTAGATCTGTCTGGTTTTCTAGGTTATTTTGAACCTTAAATGCAACCTTTTTGATGAGTAGATGGCAGAAATAAGAGACAAACATTGATTTAAAAAAAAGAAGAATGAGACTTGGCTGACAAGCTAGGAGACAAGGATAAAAATGTAAAAACGTAGAACCATCTTCTAGGAAGAATTGTTGAAGTAATATGATGACAAACTGTGAGTTTATTTACTCGTCCCGGTACTGAGGGCTCGTAACGCTCTCACAGTAACTAATTATCCTAGCTATAAATGATTACCTGAGGTTGGTGTTACAGATACATAGCTACATCTTTGCTTGAGAAGGAAATCACAATACTTTTCTAAGCTAAACAGTTATTTTTATTTTCATAAGGGTCGCATTTTTCAGGAGGTGGTCTGTAACTATTTGTTCTCAAGTTTCTTCAAATGGTAAAACCGGAACAATTCTTATTTGGATCATTGGCATTGAACAAGGAAATCTTCACAAATCTCATAATAATGCATATAAATGAACATTACTTGTTCAACTTTCTTTGACTACGACATATACAAATATCATAAACTTAATATAACATGCACCTACATGCTATACAACCTTCAAACGAAAGGTCAAAGGTCATACATGAATTAATGCTAATCGAAACACCACACTTTTATACTATGTCCCATTCACTTGCAAATTCCATAATGCGCCTGAGGGCACGCTCGGTTTCCCACGGTATAATTTATATGAAAAAAATACATTAAAATCCAACACAGGAAACTTTCGAAACCAAACCTTAAACACTTATTCCTAAATCTGAAAGTCCAGTGCGCCTCAAATATCTTCAAGACGTTTTTAAACTAAGATTCCACTAGTACTTAATATCGACTAAAATCCGTCCAAAGAAATGTTGAAACGTAACAAACGAAATTGAACTTTAAGCTAACGACATAAAAGCTTTGATAATAAGCTAATGAAGAGATTAGAACGGTTTGCTCTTACGTTGTTTACGAAGAAATTTCTCTTAGAGCTCTTTTTGATATAGCACGCGTCTGAATGTTAGGGTGCTGTCATAATACGGTCAAAGCGAGGATCCTTACTTAAAATTGTTGTAATCATTCAAATAAATGTATAATTATAAAATTCTAACGCATTCAAAACTTTACATAGAATAAGGAATTCCTACGAGGTATGGGAACGAGTCTGATGCCAAAATATAGTTCTTTTTGTCCGTTTGTCTTATTTTCTTTTGACTGTACTTACCTGTCAAAAAGAGTAAACTTACTTAATGTGGATAAGACAGAGATTAAAACAGAAGACGAACTTGCAGGGTCAGGGGATCAGACCTGAATAAATCGTCTGGATGTATGCTCCGGATTGACACAAAAACGGCTGAACGGATTGGAATGAAATTTGGTACACAGATAGTTTGTAACCTGGATTAACACAGGGTATTTTTAACCAATTAGTACGTTCCGATGGAATATTTTCCAAAATCCACGCGGGCGATGTCGCGGGCAAAAGCTAAATTGATAAAAAATGTAAATTTATAATAATCATTATTGTTTTATCTCGTTCATCTATTGGTGTCATCGTTAATCAGTTTACTGTCATCGTTCGAGGAACTTTCACCTCCAACCACAGTCTGCCTATTCATACTTTATTTCCAATTCTTGGAGCAAACTTTTATCTGTTTTTATCTGCTTTTTAGGGTTCCATACCCAAAGGGTAAAAACGGGACCCTATTACTAAGACTCCACTGTCAGTCTGTCTGTCTGTCACCAGGCTGTATCTCATAAACCGTGATAGCTAGACAGTTGAAATTTTTACAGATGATGTATTTCTGTTGCCGCTATAACAGCAAATACTAAAAACAGAATTAAATAAATATTTAAGGGGCTCGGGCTCCCATACCTACAGCAAACGTGTTTTTTTTAGGCGTTTTTGCCTTGTGGTACGCAGTTTTTTCTATTTTTTTATTTTTTTTTATTTTTTTTATTTTTTTTTTTATAAAAAAAACGTTGCCCCACACTAGGAATTTCTCCTGTATCGTGGGTGCGTTTTACAAACATTTAAACTCACATACACAAACAGCCAGACCCGGAACAACTACTTGTAGGTCATACAAATATTTGTTCCGTGCGGGAATCGAACCCGCGACACGCAGCGCAGCAGCCAATCGCTTAACCACTGCGCCAACCGTGTCGTCGAAATTTTATTATACATACTATTATATTATACATACACATTCCTAGGAATTCACTGTAACATAAAGGTACTTACACTGCTTTAAGGTATGAACCTCTTCCTCTTACTTACAATCCATGTAAAATATTGCCATTATAAACGGTACCTTATTTATCTCGGCTCGTGTGCCCGAAGTCCGACAAAACGTCGTGTCTCGGTCAAATTCCGACATTGAATAACATAGTACCTATGTGGGTGTAGTCTTAATAATTTTACATTTGTTTTCACAAAGTGGTTTAAGGCTGAAAACGTGTGCTCTACCATTGGGCGTTTTTTATAATTTCTAACGTGACGATATTGTCGTGGACGTCCATGGCCTCACGATAACATAGGGAAGTAAAATGTATGGAAATATGTGTTACATGAAGACGCTTTTAAATTTCCGTCTACGATAACGTTACGTGCACGTATTTCTATAGGTTTCATGGACGTGGACGTCCACGATGACATCGACTCGTTAAAAATTCGAAAAGTGCACGTTCTTTTCTTGTAAATGAAAAATGCACATTTTCCACCTTTAGTAAAAAAAAAATTAAGTAATTGGAAACAAAAATCATATGTAAAAAAAGCATGAGCAGTGGTGGCCCAGTGGTACCTAACGACCGCGAGTTACGAGTTGTAGGTCGTAGGTTTGAACCCAGACAGGCGCTTTACTGTGTGTAAATCATTTCATCACCACTGCTTTAAAACGTTGAAGAAAAACTAGAACTACAACCAAAAATTCGAAGACATACCATAGGTATCTACCAACTCGCACTGAACCCGCGTGGTGGATTATGGCCCACTCTCTCTCACCGAGATAAGGCCTGTGTCCCAGGAGTGGGAGGGAACACACATATACACAGATTATGCTGACGCTAAAAAATACTGCACATGGTCGAAACTGCGAGAAACATACTAAAATTATAATTAAATAACTACGGTGCTTATTAAAAAAATCTCGAAAAAAGGTTAATCACTCACTATGTAAATACACAATTTTCTTTTTTATGTTATGACATCATTTTCTACGGTTAGCCTAGCAAGGTCAACACCATAACTGCCAGTCAAAAAACTAAGGCATTTACAATCAACATTTTGACTAAAACTAATAAAATCTTACTGATTACCTTTACGGAAATTAAGATATTTATTCATCACAAGAATACAGTCGGGGCAATCTGAAAAAACTGGCCAAGTGCGAGTCGGACTCGCACACGAAAGATTCCGTACCATAAGGCAAAAACGCCGAAAAAAAAACACGTTTGTTGTATGGGAGCCCTCCTTAAATATTTATTTTATTTTGTTTTTAGTATTTGTTGTTATAGCGGCAACAGAAATACATAATTTGTGAAAATTTCAACTGTCTAGCTATCGCGGTTCTTGAGATACAGCCTTGTGACAGACAGACGGACGGACGGACAGACAGCGAAGTCTTAGTAATAGGATCCCGTTTTTACCCTTTGGGTACGGAACCCTAAAAAGCGACAAATTATGTAAACATCAATTGTTTCAAGGCATTCCCAACACAAACTGAGGACACAGTTTTTTTTTTAAGTTTTCCGGACCTTTAAACGATAATTATGCATTTCGTTAAACAGCGCCCATTTAACGTCCTTAGGCTTTTTAATCAAAATTTCTAGCATAATACTTGCTCTTTAAAAGCTTCAGCCACGAGGGTTACGACCGAATATGCAAATACCCATTAATATACCTACCTATTTTATAACATATTCACAATAATATGACATACAAAACAATAGGGTTCGGGGCGAAGATAAAGATTCGTAAAAAATTTACACTTTTCGGTGCGCAGCCCAGTTTACGGACGTCACACGGCTCATGTCAAAAAGAACGGTGCGCGTCGTCTGTTTTTCACACGGCTTCTAGAACATTCTAGAAGCTGTACCCTTATTGGACGAGCGGATTGCGGCGGGAGTGGTTCAAAATAGGTTCGCGTTATACTAATTATTTTCGTTCTACCATAAATTTTTCTGTCACCCCTGCAAATTTTTTCGACACCGTCTCTAACTGTTTAGGGATTGCAATGATACAAAACGCTTTGTTTTTCTTTCTTACAAATCTTTCTTTCCTTACAAGTTCAGACCATTTTTCAGACCTTAACGACTCATACATATGTAACAACATTACAAATCTTTAATACTTAACTAAAGAATTGTCGCTTCGAAGGTTTTAAAGAAGACAGGTCATGTTTTGATGTAGACGCGGGCGCATAAGTCAGGGGTCGCGTCAAACGTTCGACAAACTACGCCATTGTAACGATATTACAAAGCCTTCGGGCAGCGGTGAAGGATAGAGGGGCTAGTGAGTTTTGTAAAGATTGAATTTAATTTGTTAAACAACTTTTGGTTCAAGCTATGTAGTTTCAAAGTAGAATTGAAACAAGTTATGCATAGTTTAGAAACGTGAAATATGTAGGTGCTAAACTGTTGCTTATCTGAATGATTTAATAACTTAGTATTTATTTACATAGTACTTACGCAATTTTTTGAGCCATCCGCAATGTTTGAAGACTAAGATCTTCAACCAGTGCGTCCTGGCCGTTATGACATACGGTGATGAAACTTGGACACTGTCAGTGTGGCTAGTCCGCAAACTCAAGATCGCTCAGCGCGCTATGCTCCGAGTTTCTTTGAAGGATAAAATCAGAAATGAAATTAGCGTTAGGTAGCTCATAATTTGCAGAGTAAGCAAAATGAAGCAGGCAGTTCATTGGCCATGTTCGTCGAAGGATTGATGACCGGTGGAGCAGACGAGTCCCGGAGTGGGGAACGTGTTTCGGCTAACGTAGTGTGGGACGCCCTCCAGCTAGATGGACCGTGTGTCGCTTAAAAAGGTTGCTGGGGCAGAAAGGTTTCGCACAGCGAGACAGGGTGTTGTGGCGCAGTCTGGTGGAGGCCTATCTCCAGCAGTGGACTGTGATAGACTGAGTTGATTGACTAACGCAATTTCATTAGATAACTAGCTTTGTCGAACACCTTAAAAACCCTGAAAGTATAAAATACCAGTGCATTGTAAAAGCGAACAAAGTCGTTTTGAAAAGAAATAGGTTTCCCATTTCTTTTCCCTAAAAGATTTACAATTAATTTGAACAAAAAAAAATTTCAACTGTCCACAATGATTCGGTAGGTTCACGGTACTCATTCGCTGGGCGTGCTGCTTATTGTGAACGACATCTATGGTTCCTCATATACAATTCGATGTTTAGGAACAGCATAATTATATATTTTTTAGTTAATTTATGTTGTCCTACTCCTGGGCTAAGTCGGAAGACCATACTTTTCAATTTTCTTTATGTTGTCCCTTGTATGGCCAAATATATTAAACTACGCGACGTTATGAGCACGGGTCCTTTCTTCCTCAGAGTGTACAAAGATAAATTTATTTAATTTTGACAAAAACATTCTTCATTCAAGTCTTTCTCCAAAATGTTCAGACACACTTTGTTGCGGCAAGCGCGCGGTGAACATTCGTCGGACGCGTCGACAGCTCGTTGCGTTTGCCCGCGAGCGGCGCGCGCGCCTATTTGTGAACGCCATCTATCGCTCCTCTTGTACAACGCTACAGCGCTGTTAAGGCACAGAATATTATCAAATTTTGAGCTGCAAAGCGTTGGGTGACAAACTTTTCAGTATAAGTTATTGTGTTATATGAATACGTTTTTCAGGAATAATTCTGAAGTGCGGTGCGGTGTGATTATTTCGATCACTTCCAGGTAATGTAGAACCACCGTGCTACACGAAATGATGATAAAATAGCAAATAAGATGCCTGTTTCTATTTTTAACAGCATGCAGTGTAATAAAAAAACTGTAACTTAACACTTAGGTAAAGTAGGTAAATGATAATGTTAACGCATAAAGGACGCAGTAGTAATGTATAAATAAAATGCCACCACACATTAAAGATAGGTGTGTTCATGGCCTTTCAAACGGAAAAAATAAATTCACATTTTTTTTTTTCAGTTCCAGTAAATAAGCTCTTTAATGATTCCCAGTCGATGCCGCCTTTACACTCAAGCTACAAATTCGAACTAGCAACAAAACACAATTACAATCTAGCCCTTAACAAGAACGTAAAGTTGTAAATGCTAGTTGTCTCGCGAAGATAACTCGCTCACAATATATTTGTAACAAACAAAACTAGTTACTACAGATGTAAACTATTAAATTTGTCGTTAGGTGATATAAGAAACCTATTTGTTACTAACAATGTGCCCCATAGACTACGATGATATTGTCGAAAAGGTTGTGTTTAAATGCGATGTAATGTAATTTGTTGAGCTATTATTTTGTGAGATATTTAAATTGGGTGCTGAATTGGTGATATCATTTTGTAGGGGTATAAAATTGAATTGGATATGATTTTGACCAAATAAATACGGGAAAATAGAGCGGTTAGGAAGATAGGTGCGCTTACGAAATAGTCTGTAGTTTTTACAAAACGGTAGGTACTTACAGGGGTTTGTGTTTAAGTATTGTCAGCCGCTCAAGTCGATCGATCAGGTTAAGCTACGTTTGCCGCGGTCGGTCTTTGGATGGGTGACCATCTTTATATACAAAAACCACTCTGTGCCTCGGAAAGCATGTTAAGCCGTTGTTCTCGTTGTCATTCTTGGATCTTTGGCTGTCGTAACGGGTCGTCAGAAGCCCGAAAGTCTGACAACCAGTCTGGTTAGACTGGAAGCCGACCCCAACATAGTTGGGAAAAGGCTAGGCAGATGATGAGGTATTTGCAATATCGCCGATGAATCATAGCTGGTCCAAATTTTGCGCAGAAGGATGCGTAATAACATTGCGCATCCTTTCATCATTTTTTAGAAACCAAATGGTGACATGAGGTGAGTGTGAATGAGGGAATATGTGCAAAAATATCGGCGAGCCTATGTTCAGACGGGCCATTATTCATCAGCCATACTGTCCCTCCATATACTTGCTTTTCCTATCCTCAGCATCACACAGTCAACAAATGCTATTTTCACAGGCACCTCAGGATTCTCCATTTGATATTTTCCGTGAAATAGACAACTAAAGAATATCCTATTTTCGTTTCTAGGAGGTTTTCCTTTTCTCTATTTTCTTTTGTAGACTTTTCTCAAATAAAACAAATGAAAATCGCGTTCCATTTTCACTTCAACTGAAAATGGACCTCGATCTTCAATTGTTTTAAACAAAAGAAGTAACTGAAACAAAACGATATTTCCAATCGATCCATTCATCAGACCATTCCAAATTCAAAACGCCCAAAAAAAGACATTCAATTTCTTACCAGCCTACGAAGTACAGGTGATCCAAACACGTTGCTCATATCAAAACTTAATATGTAAAATCAAAAGATTATCAGCAGGAACCATACATTGTTTTCCTTCACATCCCTATTTGCATACACTGATCGACTGAACATCGCGATTGCATTCATTTTGTTTTTATCCGTCGCCCATTCAGTGATGTTTTGAAATTTTACACCGTGGATAAATGCTTCGTCGATGTAGGTCTGGGACCAATAGGCGTTCTTTATGTTGTCATTAAGTATTAGGTTAGTTATGCTGTTTTGTTTTGGGATTGAGAAGCGTTGACTATATTTTGGTAGTGAATATTTTATGGCTGAGTTTATGGTGTAAATTGTACCATTTGAAGATACGTTTAAAGTGAGAATGAGCATAGCGTCATGTTTCCAGCAGTGAGGACGTTATAGGCTGATTATGATTATGCTTTTTAAAATGAGGAGTAAATATAAATTGTGTAGGTCATAGTCACAGATTGTTTTAATTAGAACAAAATCAGTGTTCTCCTATTGGTCAATCAAATATTTTAATATAGGTGTGCCTAGCAACTAAGTGTTTATTAAAAATATGATGTAAGGCAGCAGGAACAACCAATAAAATGATTATTATTCCCTGCAATAATTACGAGTACTTATTATTTCTACACACTCCTTCGTATTCCCAACAGTAGTACCTAAAGATTATTTTACCCATAGATATAGATACACCTAGATAACGCAAGAGCAACTACTTCGCGTGCCAAAAATCGCACCAGCTTACGATAAAAAATCATAAGCCGCCACTTTCGCGCTCAGTCCTGTGTACTGCTGGCTGGGTAAGCGTGAGCGAGAGCGCGAGCTTTTGACGTCATAGTAGGTAGTCAAAAAATGGCACGCTTGGTTTTCATACAGTTCGTGATACTTGCGTTATCTAGGTCTATCTATATCTGTGATTTTACCTGTTTCTGTCTTGAGTCAAGTTTTTATCATCTCTTTCCATAAATAAATAGTTTGTTGCAGGCATCCTCTTTTGTTTTCAAAATCTTTTTCAGGCAAAAGTAGCTTTTATAATAGGTACTACGGTTGTTCTTAAAGGTTATTTTTGTTTCCACAAATGTCTATCAATGAAAAAGAAAACGGTCTAAAAAAAAAATTTAAACAATGATTTATCCTCATATGACTAGTTGAATTAAAATTACATTTTCGTCATGACCACGTCGGTAGGTGAAGCAAGGTGTGGGCCCTAGTGTTGGACTAATAGTACTATAGATATCGATAAATACCAAACCAAATTAACGATGGATGTTTCCTTTAATATTAATGAAACCACCTTGAAGAACCTCACGCTGGCAAGCATCTTACAAACAGTTAAAAACAAAAGAAGAGGAATGACGTCATGGGAAAAAAACAATGGCACTCCGGGAGTGCCGACAGAAGTGATAACAAAACACAAACAGAATACTTTGCCATCACTCACTAATATATCGAATATAGGTACCTACATTAAAACCGAGTACATCCCGAGGAAAGCCGAATACATCCGAAGCGGGTATTTTTTTAATTGTCTTATAAACAAAACACGCTCGGTTTCGCTTACGGTAACAGTGCACAGTGGCGCGAGTTCAATGGTTTTTTCCCATCTCAAAAAATGACCAACGCACCTAAAAAAGTTTTCACTTCAAAAAGCATTTATATATCTAGTAAAGATGACACAAACTCGGTTTATTCAATAGAAAAAGATATTAAGGAGGCACCCTGTTAATAATAATTGCAGGTCATCAAAAGCTTAATTCAACTTCAATTAATCAGATTTAGACAATTACAAATCAGCACCTTCAAAATAGCGGGTAATTACCAAGATATATCAATCTTAGTATATCTCATCATCTACTAATAAACTCACATTAGATTACAATTTGATGACTTACATGTTAATATTCGATATTATCATTAGTGAAGTGAAACAACTGACACTATTGATTTAATTTACATATGTACTTTCACTTTAGGTTATCATTCTTAAAGTTTTTTTTTCTTTCTTTGCCAATTTTAAACTTACTTATCTACTAAAATATGAATTACATTTTAGTATTTTAGTAGTATCAAATAAAGATCTAAAGAAATATTCTTAAACTTTTTAAACGTAACTTATAAATATTATTGAAGCTATCAATCTCATCACTAGACAGAGCTGAGGCTTGCATGACCTCTGCCCTTCGCCCGCGCACTTGCCCCCCTCCCCTGCCCCCCACGGACCCCGCAAACCGCACACATGACTCGCTCTTAGCGATCCCGCCCAACACCTTTTTGGTATCAACGGAAAAAATCGATACCGAATTTGTATTCGGATTTTTAAATCGATTCGATAGTGCGATTATTGTTGATTCATTTTGTTTTTGTGTTTTTGGTTAAGTCACGATGGGGATTTACACACATTCTATTTAATTTATACATCACTTACCTATACTTTTGCAATTTTAGGCAGGAAACTGATACTATCAAGCGCACATCAAATGCTCTCCATGTGTTAATACACTTAATAAAATGATACATTGATACAGGTAGAAGCTTCATTACAATGATGTAGGTACACCTTCACAATGCCACCTTCGTCAAATTTTCACGGACTGCACGTTCAAAAACGTGAAACCAATCACAAAAATTGATACAATACATTGTTAAAACAACAATACCCTGATATATGATGTATCAGAAACGAATAAAACACAAAGCGCACGCGATCCAAAACACATGTCCGTCATTCGAACCACGAAATAATTCGAATTCCACACATTCAAATACTTCAACACAATGCCTTACAAAGGTAAGCTTGACTCAATTAAATCTTAATTCGTACAAAGAGGTCGATTAATGAAATTAAGTCGGCATTTAGTCGATTTAACCATAGTGATGCCACAATAGCCCTAAATAGTAACAATCGAATGAAAAGATACTCGAAATCTCGACATAACAAAAGATCTAACTAACCCGGCTTGTGGCGTGACTATTAAATTTTAATGACATGATTTATTCAAGGTGGTGTAAAAAAACACGAGAAAAGGGTACGATGTTACGATCCATTTTTCATATAACGCGGTTGGTAGCAAATGGCCAAATAAAAAATGTTTAACAGGCCGACACTTTATGAAAAACGCAGTCGGACTGTGTGTCGGCTTTGTCATCGGCAACAGAATTTATTCATGGTTACCTGTTGAGCTCCAGCAGTGAATAAAATATAAAGAATATTCCATTTTTCTGAATTCATATTGCGTAAGGTGTATGGTTACGGATAGTCCCAAGACGTTTGGACTGAATTTTTCTACTGCATGGGTGAGTGTCTTAGGGTCTGAGTAAACGATTTACTATATATATGTATATCCTTTGGTCACGACAACGCCAATGGCACAAGTGTCAATATTAATAATAGAATGTCGATAAAACTAATCGTGTGAGTGGACTTACGAGAGCCTTAGCATATTATTAACCTTTGATATATTTCCGTTTATTCATAAACGTTGCTTAACGTTAAGTAGTGATTAGCGACTCTTTAACCAAATATTTTTGACGTTTAAACGTCACTTAAATTTAATCATCCTACTTTACTTCACTTCACACTAATAATATAAAGGTGAAAGTTTGTGAGTGTGTGTGTGTTTATATGTTTGTTACTTCTTCACGCTCAAACGGCTGGACCAAATTTGATAAAATTTTGTATGGAGGTAGCTGACACCCTGGATTAACCATATAGGCAACTTTTTATCCAGACATTCCCACGGGATCGACATTTACGCGGGCGAAACCGCGGGGCGCAGCTAGTCACACTAATATTATAAAGGCGAAAGTTTGTGAGGATGGATGGATGTTTGTTACTCTTTCACACAGAAACTACTGAATGGATTTAGATGAAAGTTAGCACACGTATAGTTTATAACCAGGATTAACACATAGGATACTTTTTATCCCGATACTCCCACGGAATCAAAACTTATGGAGTTGAAACATTTATAAATAAACCCTATTTCAAACTTTAAAAAATATAAAACAATCCAAGCCAGAACTTTCGTGCATCCATGCACCGTATACACAATATTTGGTCATTCTCTTAGTAGTAGCCGTCTCATTTATAATATTTTATAGAAATCAACTAAACAGAATTGGGAACATTAACATCGGTACAAAGCTTGCCCCGATTTCGTGCGTTTATACTACATTGCTTATGATTAGTGTGACCAAACAGGCCTTATTTTTTTTTCTTGTTTTATTTATATTTTTTGTGACGTAAGTAATATGTTAGTTTTTGTAATTTTGGAAGTATCTTTAGTGTGTTTTGGTATTTTATAATGTAAGGAAAAATGGACTGCGTCATTTTAATGAATGTGATATGAAAAATAATGTAAAAATGAAAAGACATCTATATGGATGCAGCTTAGGTGATGTTCGCGAATTGATAAACAATATTCAGAATTGCATTTTTTTTATTAACTCGTCTTTCTGTATTATGAATTCGAATTTGCAGCAGCATTTGGATTTTCTATGGTGTGATAATTACATTTTTTGCAATACTTATGATGGGCTCTCTAACGTTCGTGAAATTAATCATTAGAAAAAAAAATAGGCTTGATCTTGAATAAAAGACCATTATTTTATTATTTTACTTAGTTCATTGCAATACATTGTCCACGTACAAACTCATAGTTACAACACTCGAACTCAAATTATGTTTTTTTCTAAAGAGCAGTTGTTTCAAAATACATTTGAAGAGGCGTATGTTATCCATGTCCAATCTACCTGTGTAGCACGTGGGCAGACAATGATTGTAAATATGAAATATTGTTATTGATTGTTATTAAAATAATATCACTAAACTTTTAAAGCTTATTTAGCTTTTAAAAGAACGTCATGAATTAGGTAAACAATGTTTCTTTTTGTGGGAGACTTTGAAGTAAGAAGATACGAGAGATATAGCTAAAAACCAGTAGTTAACTTCATTAACTGGGCAACAATGGCTTTTTCTGAAAGACTGAAATAAAAAAAGGCAGCCTGGTATGGTTACTTAAAATAGTAGGGATACCTAATCATGGAAAGAAGATTTCAAGATGATTAATTTTATGTTATTCTGAAATGTTGAAAAAAAATTAAGCACAGATGGTGGAATAAAAAAATATTTCGTTTACAGTAAATTAATTTTTCTTAAACCCGACCAACAAAAGGCAGTTTATTAAATTATTTCTACAAAAAATCTGTGAAACGCAAACGACAGACTTCGAGTCGCCGTCACACAAATACAAGAGCAACAAAAAAAATAACAAAAAATAAGCATTGGGTAAAGTAGCAAAAACGGATAGTATTATAAAAATTATCAAAAATCTTTGCGAGATTCAGTTCTTCAAATTTGTTAAGGTCATCATGACTTTGCCTATTGTTAGGTGCACCATGCTTGTAGATGTAGAATGTTATATGGACAATATTTTATGAATACTTCTGAAACAAGTTTAAAAAAAAAATACTTAATAAAATGTAGTGGGATTGTATAAATTAGACAGATATATAGATTTTAGATACATCCCTGACCTCACATCAGGTATGCCTTTTACTGTGACTCAATGAATGACAGCTACAAGAAAAAAATCGAATAACAGTCAATCTAACCACACTTCGCGTGGAATTTCATAATCATGTTCCAAGTTTCAGCGCTAGATTTTTTTCAATAAATTACCTAATATAATAAACGCACAGAATAATGTGCAAGTATCGTTGCTTATCGGATTGTCCAATCTGAAGCAGGACAAATCCCCACAAAACCAAGACGAATGGCGACCCTACCAACGCACCCCCGCATGTCACCATACATTGTATTCTTAAAAATGGTAGCGAATATGACATTGACAAAGGGTGTTGGGATAAACTTTGTAGGAAAGAACAAAGATAGTTTTTTCTAACTTCAAGTGGCAGAAAAAATTATAATTTATATGATTTTTAGAATGAGAGCACCTGTCGCTAATTGCCACCTTTTGGCGGCGATGGCTTTTGTAAAGAAATAATATGAATACTGTATTCTTTTGTCGATATTAGAAGTTAGATGATGAATTTACATGCCTATTAAAATTTGGTTGAATAGGTGGGAATTATTTTGCTTTTGTAAGCGTCAATATTAAATCAGAATTTCAGAGCGTATAACTGGAACAAAAATGATGAAAAGCTTACTGTCTATACTTTTAACTAGCTGCACTGTCCTGATCCAGGTCATGTTCTACCATGTGCCATGTGAGTTTAGATAAAAAATTGTGCAATCTATTTTCAACTTATATCGGCACAAGATGAATCTTTATGATGAGCAAAAAACTTAATTTTAATCTCAAGTATTTACCGATAAAATACAAGAAAATCGTGCACACTTCCACATACCAATACATCAATACAACCATGACGTGACGTCAAAACATAACGTCAATAACATCACCTACAAAAGGTGGACAATCCCTGACATAACCCGCTGTCCATCAAACTACAAACACAGGCACATCACTCAAAACACAGAATCAAAACACGGGATAAACTGAACACCTATCTGTCGACACCGGTCAGGGGTCAACATCTGCCTGGATACATAACGACATTAATGTTATGTATCTCTATTCAATCAATGTTGCGTTACATGTTCGAATCAATCATCAATTTGAATACATTTACTTGTTACATTTATCTGTATCGAGTAACTTAATAAAAAGCGTGTTTAGTGCACGTGGCTCTCAATGAATGGGATGGTGATTGTATCTTATTGTTTCGAGTACAATTCAGGTTTTGTTCGGTAATTGTAGATTTGATTTAGCGTGGGTGGTGCAATGGATCGTTGCGGATTTATCGTTCTGAGCAGTTTTCAAAGAAGACTAAAAGTCAAAACTGCCAATTTTATGTCCCTAAACATTCGAATAGACAAATGATTTACCTAACACAATATACCAATTATCTAGCTAACGAAGACGAACGTAAAACGAATCGACTAAACAATAGTCGTTTCAAAGCGCAGCACTAGCCATCATCGCGACAGACATGCGTTAAAATCTACTCAGCACAACGAAACGTGGCGGGTAATAGAGATACCATTTATATTACCGGAAATAAATTGTCTGAATGTTTCATAAAACTTCGGACGGACATTCGGACAATTTGTAATAAACCTTCAGTGATGATCAAGTGTGGTTTATTACCACAAGACACGCTTCATGCGAAACAATGAGTAGAACGAGCAATTATTGCAGTATTAAGGCAAGGTTTTCAAATTAATATTTGACTCTTTCGGATTGATTGGACTGTTAGTGCGGTGATTAGTCGAGTCGAGGAGTTTATACTTTTAATTGGTTTTAGACATTGATTGCGTATGCCGATGGTGTCCGTAGGAATATCTTTCTGGCATCAACTGTTTGTTTTAGGGAAGGAGTCATTTGATTAATTACAGAAAAATATTTTAACCTCGGTGAGCAGCGGTGGCCCAGTGGCGTTACCACTGCCGCGACTTACGAGTAGGTTTAAACCCAGAAAGGCGCTTTACTTTGTGTAAATTATTTCATCACCACTACTCTCAAAACGCTGAAGGAAAACATCGTGAGGAAACCGGCATGTCCTAGAACCAAAAATTCGAAGACATGTGACATTTACCAATCCGCACTGGGCCCGCGTGGTGGATTATGGCCCACTCCCTCTCACCGAGAGGAGGCCCGTGTCCCAGCAGTGGGAACATTATAGGCTGATTATGTTGTTATGTATTGATTGCGTATGCCGATGGTGTCCGTAGGAATATCTTTCTGGCATCAACTGTTTGTTTTAGGGAAGGAGTCATTTGATTAATTACAGAAAAATATTTTAACCTCGGTGAGCAGCGGTGGCCCAGTGGCGTTACCACTGCCGCGACTTACGAGTTGTAGGTCGTAGGTTTAAACATAGAAAGGCGCTTTACTTTGTGTAAATTATTTCATCACCACTGCTCTCAAAACGGAGAAGGAAAACATCGTGAGGAAACCGACATGTCCTAAAACCAAAAATTCGAACGACATATTGTGAGTTCTCCCAACCCGCATTGGGCCCACGTGGTAGATAACGGCCCACTCCCTCTCACAGAGAGGAGGCCTGTGTCCCAGCAATGGGAACATAGGCTGATTATGCTATATTATCCGATCGTGGGTACTGACAGTGGGGCTGGTCCACAAATTCAAGGTCGCTCAGCGCGCTATGAAGCGGGAAATGGTTGGAGTTTCTTTGAAGGATAAAATCAAAAATGAAATATATCGGATAAATCGTAAAAGAAACGGAGTTACCAACATAGCTTGGAGTAAGCAAACTGAAGTGGCAGTGGGTTGACTATGTTTGTCGGAAGACCAATGGTCGGTGGAGCAGACGAGTCCTGGAGTGGAGACCGCGTATCGGCAAGCGTAGTGTGGGACGCTCCCCAGCTAGATGGACCGACGACCTTAAGAAAGTGGCTGGGATGGACTGGATGCGGAAGGCGGAGGACAGGGTGTTGAGCGCCTAGGAAAGGTCTATGTCCAGCAGTGGACTGTGATTGCTAAATTATATCAATTTAAAAAAGTAAATAAAAATTACAGAATATTATTGTTTTTTTTTAAGTAGGGATATATGGTTAGTGCTCACTAACATGTAAACAAAAAAACATTTAAGTACTTATTTTCCATGACATCATCCTTTTCGAAGAAAAAAAAAATTAACTCGAACCTAAATCATCGACTAAATGCGTTCCCATCCCTATTCCTATTGTACTGTACAGGGAAGTCGTAATATTTGTTAGTGAGGAGGTACGGCGACACGAGACAAAGGCATACAAAATTATCAGAAAGAAAGGACTCGTTACATCCATCCTGGACAATATAATATGGACATATATGTATTTAAGTCTTCAATCAAAATGTTTCCTCGTGGGTAATGTGATACTAGGTTTTTAAGCCGAAGGTAGAAGAGAACCTTATGAGAGTACCTACATATAATAATAGAAATAATTCAATCTCGTTAGGTTTTATTAAGGGGCCTCGTAATACTCGTAAAGAATAAAGTTAAGGACCTTTGGACTAAACACATCTACGGCAAAACGTCAGTTCAGGCTGTTCAATCTATCTGTATTTAAGAACCTATAACTTTCTTTTTATCACGGCTGGTGGTCAATCTTCTATCTTCGATAGGGAATAGTTAATCACATTAATATTATAAACGCGAAATTATGTGGGGGTGTGTGTGTGTGTTTATATGTTTGTTACTTCTTCACGCTCAAACGGCTGGACTATTTTTACCGACTTCACAAAAAGGAGGAGGTACTATGTTCGGATGTTTGTATGTTTTTTTTTTTTGTATGTTTGTTCATCGAATACTCCGCCAATTGTCGACGGATTTTCAAAATTCTTTTTTTGTTCGAAAGTAGATAGTTCTGAGGTAGTCCCACTGTCACCAAGTTAGGATCTGATGATGGGAACTTAGAGAAATCGAGGGCAACCCTAAAATTTTATAAGCTCACTTATTGTTTTTCGCATATTTTATGAAGTATTTTGTGTATTTGCGTATGGTTGTCACCATCTCAGGTAGCTGGGCTGATGATGGAAGGTACAACTCCTTAACAGTAAGAAGTTACTCGAACAGGCAAGGACTGTTTTATAGTAAATTGTTTTGATGTTTGATAGGGCATTTGCCACATTTGGTCTCATGATCATCAAGTCATGACCTGATGCTGCAGTCAGGATAGTCTGCAGAGTACCTAACTCCTCGACAACTAACAGCAGATATATCATGTTTAGGCTCAATGAAAAGGGCTCGATGTGTGGATAAACGTACTGTTAATGAGGAACACCGAAGTACATAGAGACCTGATGCTGAAGCCAGGAGCATCAGAAAAAGTACAAACCTTGAAATTACAGCACCGTAGTCGTGTTGTTTGGGCTCATTTTAAACAGGACTAAATTTTAAGTTCAATGCAATGTTGACATAAATCTGGCCTGATCTGCAGCCAGGATTATCAGCTAGGAGAGTGGAATACTAGGAGAACTCCTCAACAATTAACGTCCCTGCATCGGGAAAAGCAATATTTTGTAAAAGGTGATCAGCAGTTGGCACTAGGCTATTGTAACTTAGATAAATTACAAACTGACCCACTAAAAAGTAAAAAATAAAAACTTTTTACAAAAAAAAAAACTACCGACTTCCAAAAAACACTATAAAGTGAAAAATAACTTTAATTTCGGAAGTCGGTGGCAAAAAACAAAAATACAAATCCAAAGACACCAACTTCCGAAATTAAAGTTATTTTTCACTTTATAGTGTTTTTTGGAAGTTGTTTGTTTTTTTTTGGAAAAAGTTTTTTGTATGGTGGTAGCTTGTCAGCTACCACCATACAAAAAACTTTACCCCTGGATTAACATATAGGCTACTTTTTATCCCAATATTCCCACGGGGTCGACATTTACATTTACGCGAGTGAAACCGCGGGGCGCAGCTAGTTGTAACATATTTGCAATTAAAAACTAAGTACTACTAATGCGTGTATTATAAAGAATAATATGTACAAGTATATAAAAATGAAAAGAATCATAGGCCATCAAAAAATTCTTCCACATCGTTGTCGACAGGAAAAGTGCCCATAAGGCTAGCAGCAATGCCGCGTTGTATGGTAATGCTGATTCTTTGGCCAAAAAAATAGGCCAGCCCTCTGATCACGTAAAGAGACGAACAACCGCTTGGTAATGTCTCGAAAATCTAAGTGGGCACGCGGACCCCATGGCCCCCCGAACTCTCTCGAACTCGAAGCAACAATATATATACAATAATATAATAGATACAACAGAAAATCAATTGTGTCTCATTAACGGAGCTTAAGAGCTCATGTTTCAACCCGAAACGGCTCAAACATATAAGTTCCAATAAGATTGGAATATTTGCGTCGTTTGAGGTTTTTCGCACCTGCAGCAGCCATCCCGGCAAAGCCCGCCGTGCTAGGAGATGGAATGGCGCAAGGGTGTCGAGACATGTTGCATCCCACACCACAGGCTTCTAACTTTCAAGGTATTATGTTCATTCCAACTGGTCTCTTCCCGAATTAAATGAAAGAATAATTAAATTAATTGAAACAGTTTCAATAAAATAATACTATTTTAATCCAAACTAGAACATTTTCACGAGCAACTAAACAAACAACATACAATATCTCTTTAAATGTAAACAACTATAACACTTGAGTAATCCTAACTTTATTTCAACAGCAACATTAATTTTCAATCCAACAATACGAATTGCTCATAATTTATCATCTGTTGTTCGACAAATACAGGTAAATGTCTACAAATTCATATTCCGGAACAATTTGTCAGTCGGAACATGGCAGTTTCTGCATAAACCTGGTGCTAATGTAATGTAAATTAGGTGTTGTGCAATCAATTTGATCTATTGTCTCGTTTAGTTTATGATAAACGAGATTCTGGACATCTAAATAAAATGTGTACATAAATGTTTTGTCAGAATTATCAATGCAGAATCGTTATCTGCTGAACAAGTGAACTTGTGCGTTCTTGTAGTTCGTGAGAGTTATCGGCCATGAATCTGTTGCCATTTTTTTGCCTAAGAAATGACGAAATTATTAAGTAGGGTATAAAACATAACGTAATCAACCTATAACGTACCCACAGCTGAGAGACCTCCTCTTGGTGAGAGGGAGTGGGCCGTAATCCACCACGCGGGCCCAGTGCGGGTTGGTAAATGTCACATGTCTTCGAATTTTTGGTTCTAGGACATCCCTGTTTCCTTACGATACTTTCCTTTATAGTAGGTTATAATATGAAATGATATTGTATAATTAATAAACCACCTACTATAAATAATCATTTTATAATAATAATGATTAAATACATTTTGAATTACGCTAGAATATTGTACACCATACACATACATGATAATATGTTACAGCGATACAGCAATCCTTTCTGTAATAATTTTAAGAACCTTAAACACATACTTAAATGGATTTGAATTTAAATTCTTATTTACAGAGTAGTCAAAAGCCCACGGTTTAACCATAACTCATTTTTCCTTTTTTAACAGGACTATCTGTCATGTCTACCCTCGATTATGGCAAACTAAGACTAAAGTACAGACGCCATTACATCAAGCTACTAAAATCTGACAAATTTCTTTAATAGATTTTCAGCTTTATAGCTAAAGCATAAGGTTCATTGTTGATTGGGAAAATTTTACAGTTTCGGGTAGCTTGATGCTTATGGCCAGCTTATGCCATGAATGTTCCATGTGACCTACCCCGAAGTCAGTCCCAGCTTTATGTGCATGAAAAAGAGTGAAGACAGCTGATGGCAAGTTCAACCACCATAAAATACCAGATTTTAACCAATATACAACTCGACTACAAATATCTCATCATCTGCCTAGCCTTTTCCCAACTATGTTGGGGTCGGCTTCCAGTCTAACCGGATGCAGCTGAATACCAGTATTTTACATGGAGCGACTGCCTATCTGACCTCCACAACCCAGTTACTGGGTAATACGATACCCCTTGGTAAGACTGGTTGTCAGACTTTCGGGCTTCTGACTACCCGTAACGACTGTCAAAGATCCACAAATGACAGCCGGGACCAACGGCTTAACGTGCTTTCCGAGGCACGGAGAGGTCTTGATATGTAAAGATGGTCACCCATCCATGGACCAACCGCGGCAAGCGTAGCTTAAC
Organism: Oligia latruncula; assembly: GCA_948474745.1. NCBI lineage: Eukaryota > Metazoa > Arthropoda > Insecta > Lepidoptera > Noctuidae > Oligia > Oligia latruncula. Next base: position 11,177,612 of record OX419702.1, on the reverse strand, counting down.
CTGATCAATCGACCCGTGCGGCTGTTATTACTAAGCTACAAGCCTCTCGACTACAAATATCTATTTTATAATTTTGTTTCAAAATGTAACAAATTCCTTTGAGTGACACTCATTAGCACTGTATTGGGGCTGAATGTTAATGCTACAGATGCCAATTGAAAATGATAATGTAGGTGTATAAATATGAAGGGTATCGTTTATGTATAGTTGTTATAGTCGTGATGAAATGTATTGGTAACCACATGTTTTTTTTTTTTTTTTTTGAAATGGATTTGCTCTTGACTCTAGTCTAGGTCATAGTTGACAGAGACAAAGTCGACGATGGAGTGAGCTCACCCAGAAGAAGCCTGGAAAAGCAATGGTAGAAAGATTTGTTGGGTTGCAGTTTTCTTTTATAGTAACAACGACTCGCTCCTGCTTCTCTCGATTTTTGCGACATGTCAAAACATCGAGATTGCTTTGCTATATTTATTTTTAACACACTTGTTTTATAAACATAAACCTTCCGAAATAAATTCTCTAATTTATGAAAACCAATCAGCCTATAATGTTCCCACTGCTGGGACACAGGCCTCCTCTCCGTGAGAGGGAGTGGGCCTTAATCCACCACGCGGGCCCAATGCGGGTTGGCAAATTATGAACACCGCATCTAAATCTATTGTGCAATGTAGAAGAAATACGTGGTCACGCAAACAGATGAAACGCACAATTTTACTCTATTTATAGAAGAGAAGTGTTCTTTTCTTTCTATAAATAAAGAAAATGATGAGATAATAATATGAATGCTTGAAAGCTTTAAAAAAAACTGAACGATGTAAACGACGACCAACGAAAATAATATATGTGAATGATTAGGTTTTGTCACGTTTAGCGTCTCTGTCACATTGTCAACATCATCTCTATATTTTTTAAATGCACAGCACATGCTAAAAGATGAAATATCCGCTACAAACAACTAAGTATTTAAAATTCCATTTATCGACACCAGTTCACGTCAAAAGCACTGCACCATCACCCGAAGATATAACATATTGCGCTTCCAATTAAGGGTGTACTCCCTGCTGCGTTTGCATCTACTGGAGGAGGCTCAATTTAAATAGCTAGGCCACGATTCGACCCTTTCAACACCACCTTATTTCAAACACACTCAAAAATAGCCCCTAACTTATTGAAGACAAGAGCTATCAAACAGCAAATGTATCGTGGTAGGTTAAAGCAGAAACTATTAGAAAATGCCCTCAAGCCATTCTGCAGTATTCCCACAAATTTTCAACTACGACTCGTTGACAATGAAACATTGTATTAAAACTGTTAAACACGATGTTCGGAATGATTTGAGGGCTTACCTACATTATTTTATGCTCAAATAAACTATTGGACTGCCCTTAAGCCATTTTCATTAGTTGTTTTAATAATAGTACAATGATTGGCTAAGTTGCAGTAAAAAAAAACATTTCAATTCGAATTTACAATTAATATTCTTTTGTTTTTAAAGAACAACGATTTGATGTTCAATTGTTTCAATACAATTCAACCTCTTTTTGTATCATCCAAACATTATTTTCGCCTCTGAACCTATTGTCACTGTCCCTGCTAACAACGACACGACTCACCGGACATGTACAGTCAACAAAAGAGATAAGTATGCAGGATCGTCGGATACAGTTGAAGTTTAGTAAGAAAACGATGGATGTTCTCGAATAAAAATTAATTTTATTAATAGAAAACAAACAGCTCATTTCATCAAATTAAATTTCAGTCGACAACACCCATCGGTTTCTTACTAAACTTCAACTATATCCGACGATCCTGCATACTTATCTCTTTTGTTGACTGTACTTGCTAACAAGTGCACGATCAGTCCTTCCATCCAAGAGTTATTGAGGTTCCAGTTTAACACTGCGTGACTTCCATCTGACCTTCGAGATCACTGGGGCATCGCGATTTTTGCCTTACTAGTTACCTACTACATCATCGGTGTACAAGAGAATGCTGCAGGTAACCTTAATAGTGTAGCGTTGATAGAATGTTTTTTAACGATTTATTAGATGAAAACAAGACTGAAGTATAAATAGAAAGGTATCTGTACAATGTTTGAAGGACAGTTCATAATGTAAAAGACAGGGGTAGAATAAGTTACTTCGTGAAAACATTACCAAAATTGCTCCTGCAACGCGAATGTGGGGGGAGGGGGTGGAGGGGGGTTCAGGGATCGGAAATCGTAAATTGGGACTAGGGAGTGCTACTTTATGAGTTAATCATTCAAATAAGTATTGTGTTGTTTTTAACACCAAGACGATAAAAAATAAAAAACTGGCCAAGTGCGAGTCGGACTCGCACACGAAGGGTTCCGTACCACAAGGCAATAACGCCGAAAAAAACACGTTTGTTGTATGCGAGCCCCCCTTAAATATTTATTTTGTTTTAATTTTATTATTTATTATTAAAGTAAAAATACAACTGCTACTATTTTGTGAATATTTCAAGTGCCTGCCTGTTGCCATTATTGATATCGAGCAAAAAAGGGCAAAAAAATCGCGTTTGTTGTATGGGAGCCCCCCTTAAATATTTATTTTATTTTGTTTTTAGTATTTGTTGTTATAGCGGCAACAGAAATACATAATTTGTGAAAATTTCAACTGTCTAGCTACCGCGGTTCTTGAGATACAGCCTGGTGACAGACAGACGGACGGACGGACAGCGAAGTCTTAGTAATAGGGTTCCGTTTTTACCCTTTGGGTACGGAACCCTAAAAATTGCCTGCAAACAAGATAATTATTGACAAGTAGCTTCTGTTCTCGACTTCGTCCGCAAGAAATTACCCATCTCGTCGCAACGAATCACCTGCCCGCGCTATTACTTCGTTTTCACTCAACGTTCTCCTTGCTCGGCTGCTACTTAGCCTGATGTTGAGTAGCCTACAGCCTTCCTCAAAAATTGGGCTACCAAATACAAAAATATTTTTTTCAAATCCGACTGGTAATTCCAGAGATTAACGCGTTCAAACAAACAAACGAACTTTAGCTTTATTATTATATTATTTAACTTCAACTTTATTATTAGTATAAATAGATAGATGTATCATCATCATCATCTGCCCAGCCTTTTCCCAACTATGTTGGGGTCGGCTTCCAGTCTAACCGGATGCAGCTGAATACAAGTATAAAAAAAAAAAAAATAGATCAATTGATGGTGTATTAAATAGATAGATGTATAGGTTATGATTAATAAATAATTGCTGACTCTATTATTTTTTATATAATAGGTATACATTACTGTGAAAAATTGAACATTTTCACAAACTTTTTCAAAAAAATCAGCAACAAACACACTAATAACTACACAATTTTAATAATAACTACTAACATAAAATTATCTAGATTTCCCGATAGCTGTAAATCATTTCCCACGCTACACCGGCCAGAATCTGTGGCCATTTGTCTTGCCATAGACTGTAGCCATCTATGGGGCTAACTGATGGTAATGTTGGCTAATTAATGTGTCGCTCACGCTTACGCCTAGGGGTCTAAGCAGAGGTTTAGGCAGGAAACTGGTGGGGTAACTAATGACGGATGTTTTGGTCTAGTTTGAAAAGGTCCCGTTAGTTAACTTAGTTTTGATTGCGAAACAGATGACGAATTGTATGATTTATCCAAAAGAATAAAGCTTCCTTTATGTAGAGTAAAGCTGATCGCACATTTGTCAGCAACGTACGCGCCGCACGCGTCGTACGAGTCGCATTTTAGAATTTGTTGTATGAAATCATGTGAAACCTCGCACATTTCACACGCACCGTACGCGACGCATTTCGTAAAATGCTGTAGGCATTCGAATATTGAAAAAAAGAAATGCGGCGTGTACGGCGCGTGTGGCGCGTACGATGCTGATAAATGTGCGACCACCTTTAAAGCGACTTTGAAAAGAAATGGTCTACGATAACTTGGTAGTAGGTATCAAATTTAAACCTGCTAAGAAAGATAAAAAAAAGAAAATATATTTATTCATATAGATATCAATGGATCTATGAGTTTCACTAATCTGTCGCTGCCTTCCGCTCCTTTAAATGTTTGTTTCCCTTCACCATACTCAGTGATTAGTGTCAAATCAACCAACCAATCAATTCAATCAACCTCTAATTTTGTATGAGAGCCCAATCTGGGACCTACCGTTTATTGTTAACCAAAAAAACAAGTAAAACATAAAACCATCAGCACAAACTCCATTTCTCTTATTCAAATTGCACGAATCAACAAAAAAACAGTCTAACAAAGCACGTTCCCAGTCCAATATTGACAAAGTAACTGATAGGTAATGTCAGTTAATTAAAAACAAACATAATATATTGAGGATCGGAGGGCAATCGCAGGAGTCACGAGGATCGCCTGAAGCCAATGTTGATAGATCTGATCGTACACAGAGAAATCGTGGAGTTGTGTTGGGACAGAGACTATGCGTGGTATAGAACTAACCCGTAATGTAAAAACTTTCAAATACAAAACCTTGAAATAATATACCTAGATTAAAAGAGTGTCTTCGTAATTAAATTTTTAGGGTGCCGTACCCAAAGGGTGCCAACTGGACCCTATTACTAAGCCTCCGCTATCCGTCCATCCGTCTATCAGCGGGCTTCATCTCTTGAACCGTAATAGGTAGACAGTTGAAATTTTCACAGAGTGTGTACAAAATAAAGTTAAAAATTAAAGGGAGACCCCCTTTAATTTACCCCCCATTCAAGAAACGTGTTTTTTTCGAAATTTTTTGCCTTGTGTGCGGGTCCAACTCGCACTTGGCCGCTTTTTTCAAGGTATTATCTGCTACCATAAGGTATAACTTTTTAACTTGAAAGCGTTCGATCCCAAACTTTATAGTAAAACATCAATGGCTAGTCCCTAAACATAATAATTTTAAGAAATAAAGGTAATATTTTATAAAATTCGCTTAAATACCCTCAGATAATTCAAAGACAACCACACTTATTGTATTAGAGTTATTCCGTTCTGATCCCCCAAACCCCCCTCCACCATCCCCTGCTCGATCCCCTGCATAATCGTCTTCTATTTTAATCTCTGTCTTATCCACTATAAACTTTCTTTTAATGCTTTTGTTGAACGATATTCTCTGAACTAATACTACTCTACATTCCCATTCATTACTTACATTCATTACTACATCAATTAATTTCTTTGTTTCAATGTGTCAGTTTCAAATTGAGAAGCAAACACTAGTTAAAGTGAGCCCCTTCATTGACTGAGACAAACAATGTGTAAGAAATGACCTGTCCATCGAATTGATGCTTAATGAACTCCGAAATGGTGTGTGTAACTAATAGGAAAAATAATAGCTTGATATACGGATGAAAGGTATTTTAAATAGTTTTATAAACAGCGTTGTTTCTTTGGAGAGTGTAAAACTGGGGTATTCCTCAAAACGCACCAACTTTGAAACGCAAATAAAGTATGCCTCAAAAAAAAAAAAAAATATTATTGAGAGCATGAAGGATTCGTAATAAATGATGTCGATAGTCGTTTCATTTGGTGCGTTTCAAAGTTGGTGCGTTTCGAGGAATACCCCGTAAAACTGAGGGTGGTTTTGAAAAACATAAAAACATGGGGACCTACTTGTAATTTTAACATAACTTCACGCCTATATTTTCCGAAGGGTTAGGCAGAGGTGTAGGTACCTTTATAGTACACACACATTTCACCAATTCCTATGTTTAAGTCCCATGTAATAAGGGGCGACCCTATTGCCCTCAACCGGGCACAAATTTCAAATCAGACTCCGGGGTGTTACTGAGAAATTCCAGATGAAAAAACCCAAACTGCCCCGGGAATCGAACCCGATATCGATGCAGTCGAGGGAGTGTAATTTTAAACATTATATAAATGAAGGTAGATTAGAGACAAGAACCCATTTACAATTACCTTCATTTATTTAATACTAGCTTCCGCCCGCGGCTTCACCCGCGATTATGTCGATAAAAACTATCTTATGTCCTTCCCCGGGATGCAATCTATCTCTCTGCCAAATTTTATCGAAATCCGTTCAGGGGTTTAGGCCTGAAAAGGTAAAATACAGACAGACAGACAGAGAGAGTTACTTTCGAATTTATAATATTATAATAAGGACTAGTATGGATGATTACGAATACCGTTGACAATGGAAATTAACTTTTAGGTTCAATTCGATTTTTTCAGAGTAGGCATCCACTTGGATAAACTCAATATTCTTAACCCTAGTGGAAGCCAAAGTAAATGCATAATTTTAAATCGCAGTTCCAAAGCTGCGTTTATCAGTAACACACTCGCGAGCATCAATCAGAAACTTAAAAGAACATTACGAACCCTTATTGATGAAGATTGCATTCGCGAAACAAGAGATTAAATCATATTTTTCAATCTCGTTCATCTCATTAAAAATTCGCATAAAGTAAATGACAAAAGAATATCATTGCACCGGAATGTCATTCGGGTGATTTAAGAGACAACCTGTGTGTCATTGCAGTGAGTAAATCACTGTAAGTCGTTATGAGAAATAATGATTTATATAAACCAATTAAAAAGCCAAGTTATTAAGGATCGAGTATTTTTAAAACATTCGCGGTATCGATAAAGATCGCGTCACTATTGGGTATCGATTTGTCCGTTTGTTTGGCGATGGTGCCGAAATTGAGTATCACGCTCGGATTGTTTTTCGGTTCGGTCGCTGGATCAATTAATAATATTTTTTACACAACCACTAATATAAAAAGGAACAATCTTTTAATTGATACCTAGATGTAACATCTAAAATGCAAATCCTAAATGCGGTCTGCGCTGTTTTTTCTTCAACAGCAAACCAAAAAGCTAACTAGCTTTTAGGTAGCTGTACTTTTTGGGCTTGTAGGTACTGAAACTTCAGTACCTACAAGCCCAAAAAGTACAGCTTTCCAAAACTCTTAAGCATGGGTATTTGGGTACCCAAGAAAGCGGTTGACATGAAAATCAATCATTTTCACCGGTAGGTATTTGACATTAGGTGTCATAAAACGCTTTGTATTTGGACAGTTGTTAATGTGTAACCTTTCGCCACTTTCTTACGAAACCAAAGCTTTACAGGTAACCTACATTTTGGGCAAAACCAGCCATCCCAACTAGTCAAGAAGAGAGAATGAGATTAAATCGATTCGCCTCGCCACCGTCATAAAGTATTTTTGACAATTTACGAATTCTCCGTTAGAATTACTGCGGTACTGTGGTGTCCAGTAAATCATTAAGCTTGAGGTTTGGCGACCTCCATCAAAGGGCCAGTATGATATACAATAATACATTTATACCCGTTTTCACTACCACTAAGCAACACCTAAATGAATGAAATTACCGCTGTTGGATTTTCAACGTTCGGCTCAGCCGCGAAAGTTAAAAATCCAACAGCGCGCTTTGATTTAGGCATTCGTTTAGGTGTCGCCTAGTGGTAGTGAAAACGGGCATAATACATTTAGTGAAAACGATCGGCTAAACCTCGAAGGTCTGAATGGAGTCATAAAGTCGGCCTGAACGCGACATACAAGCGACTCTTGCGTCGATTTATGAACCATTGTGAAATTGGTTTTAAGAAACTCCTGTGTAAACAAACGTTTGGACGACATTCGAGTAAGCTTGAAATTTTTAAGCTTAAATTACTTGAACTGTTTAACTTTTTTGGGGGATTATTGGTACTTAAATTGAAGGAAAAAGGATTACCTTACAGCCGGTAATATTTTTTTGAAATTACTGTGTTTAAATCAAATAACTCGACACGAACTGGGTTTATGTTCTAGCATTCATCTCAAAGCTATTTAGTTAAATGAACATGCACTTCAAGTTATAAATGAATATCTAACCATAAACATTTAATTAAGTACTGATCAATTTTAATAATTATCATTTGACTTTATTAACATCATTAAACATAATAAATAATTAAGTTATGCATCATCAGCATACATTTACTTTAACCACCGAAAAACTTTAACATCTCCATAAATTAAAATAATCAACCACATTAATTCCCTAAACCATACTTCAAACGAAAAATGCCACTAATTGTTTACATTTCCTGTTCAAAGACTGAAGTCCAAACAAAAAACCATTGAGCCGCGTTATGAAAAAAATAATTAAATTTTACAACATCCCCGCCTATTTTTGGCTACCAAAATCACTCCCGTTTTGTATTCTATTAAAACTTAATTAACTTTTTTTCCTTTGAGGATATAAATAAGCTTTTATATTCGAAAAAGGACTGACAATTTGTTTTGCTACTTCTAAACGTCACTTGTATATTTGATTAATGCGTTTCTGAGTTCAGAAAATTGCGTCTTGAGCGTTGAAACGCCGACAGAGGCATTTTATAAGGTTTCGAAGAAGTTATAATGAATTTTTATGAACGTTTCGTCAAGGTTTGCTGAGACTGATATATGAAGATTAGATTGGGGTGTTTGTTATGTAAAACGACGTTAACAGAACAGTTTACATAGCCAATTGCCTACTTATCAAACTAAATATAAACTTTGCGTCAAAGCCATGTGTCTTAATATTAATACAAGTGAACTCGTGTAGTCGTATTAATTGGTAAATAAACAATAATATTATACAAATCAAAATTTACATTTTGACCTATAAAAAAAACAAACACGAGTAGATAATCAGCTGTTTCATATTTTGTCCATGGAAGAGGGGACTTCAAATATTTCAACACGTTTGAGTGTTATGATTGGACCATCAATTATCTTCTCGATTAGGAATTTCGATTCCATTTATCATTTCCTAATCGATACTTAATCGGATCATTAATAATTGGATTAGTTTAAAACGGTAAGCTAAAACGTATCTAGCTGAGTGACGATTTCATATTTGGCTATTTGATTAAGCTATTTAGTAGTCCGTGAAATTATAAACCGATTTACTTTGATGGTAAGCTCACGATTTATTGTATTTAAATTATATAAGGTGTTGACAATTAATTATGTTTTTGGAAAGAATTATCACCTACCCAATCAAATTAACGCTACAAAAGGAATTAATCTATACATATAATAAATCTGTAGACGAGGCGTTTCTGTACATTGAAAATATTAAAAAAAAAAATAGTTGGGGTGTTATAGGATAACCAACAGATGCCATTTCATCAATTTTTAGAATTTTTGTCTGTTTGTCTATTTTTTATTTTTTTTTTTATTTTATATATTTGGGACAAAAAACAGTTATACATTACAGCATTTACAAAAAGAAGTTATATTACAGTTTAAAAAACGTATAACCCACACTATTGTCCACGACGTGACATCTGATTAAGATAACGAACGCATGCTAAATGAGAGAACAAACAAACAAAAAGAGAAAAAAAAAAAGATTTCATAGGTATTTAGAAGAAGAACACTATGCACTAACAAATCGAAGGAAGCGGATGACAAGAGCATCCGTCTTATGGGCGACTTGCAAGAAATTGCGAAACCGTTCTTTTAAATTTAGATTGCGACAGCGCGAAAATATCAAAATCAATGAATTGTGAGTTATAGGTTTCTAAAAGTCGGCGGAGAGGGGCTCGCACCCCGGCCTTCGTTCTACATCGCGCAGTGTAGAATAGTCGAGGTGCGCGCACCTCCCGCCGAATAACAGTTCTAGGTACTACGTAACACAATCTATTCGAGAGCTCAGTACAATTAAATTTGTTATTGCATATACCGTGCAGCATCACAACCATGATCAGTGAACGTCTGGAATCCAAGCTCAACAACTTATAATGCTTTAGCAAATCTGCGTAGGGAATCCTAGTGCGGAAGCACTTGTAGTGTATGGCACGGAGAAATTTTTTCTGAACCATTTCTATTGCTTGCTTATATTTATCATAATACGGGCACCAGATGGGTACCGCGTATTCCAACTGTGAGCGGACTAGTGTTTTGTATAAGAAGAGAAAAGTGGAAGGCTTTTTGAAGTCTTTACAAGACCGCATGACAAAACCATACATCCGAAAGGCTTTGTTAATTATGTTATCTATATGGGTGTCTAAATGTAATTTGCAATCAAGCAGTACGCCAAGATCACGCACACACTCAGATTTTTTCAATTGTATGTCGTTCAAGGTATATCGGAAGTTAATAGTATTTTTGTTTTTAGTAAAAGAAATGAAGTGACATTTTGGAAGACTAAGGTGAAGTTTATTGGCCAGACAGTATTGTGAAAGTCTGCATAAGTCCTCTTGTAGCAGCAAACAATCCAGAGAGTTCGTACAAGCCTTGTAGATTTTAATGTCATCGGCGTACATTAGGAATTTAGAGTTGACTATGCAGGATTTCATGTCGTTTATGAACAAGATAAAAAGCAATGGGCCTAAGATAGATCCTTGAGGCACACCTGATTCGACAACCGCATAATCAGACTCGAATCCACTGATAACCACTTTTTGAGTCCTATGAAATATATATGAAGCAAACCATCTGAGTAAATTTCCCTTTATGCCATTGAAAGCGATCTTATCGAGAAGCAATTTGTGGTCCACCTTGTCAAAAGCCTTCCGAAAATCAGTGTACACAGCATCAACCTGCGTGCGCATGTCCATATTTTCAAACAAAAATTGTGTAAAAATGATTAAGTTTGTGTTAGTGGATTTGGATTTAACGAAGCCATGTTGCTCGGGTATAATAAGGTGATTTAACTGTGGAAATAAGTGGCTGTGCACTAGACCCTCAAAAAGTTTAGACAAGGTGGACAAGATAGATATGGGTCTATAATTCTCAACGTTTCCTTTGTCACCGCTTTTGTGAATGGGCGTGATGAAAGCCCTCTTCCAAACACAAGGAAAAATCCCTTCCCTGAGACATTTATTAAATATTATGTGTAACGGGACACAGATGGCTTGTGCAGTGTTCTTAAAGAAAGAAGGGGGCAAGCCATCCGGGCCAGCTCCTTTAGCTAAGTCTAATGAGGTAAGTGCCTTGAGTATGACACTCTCTTCAAGGAAAATATCCGGAATGCATACAGAATTCTCGGCAAGCGTTTCTGGGGGTGTCCAGGTGTTAGGATCAAAAGTTGAGGGCTCGTACACCGAGTTGAAGAAGGCAGAAAACAGTGAACATATCTCGGCGGGGCAGCTAGATGATTTATTTTTGTATTGCATGTTAGCTGGGATTCCGGAACCTTTCTTTCGGTTAGAGATGTACGTCCAGAAGTGCTTGACATTAAGAGGTATGCTTTCTTCGACAGTTTCCATGTACTTATTGTAACATTGTTCACAGAGTAGTTTGAAACGTTTACGCTGAATAGAGAACTTTTCATAATCGGATAAGTTACGCAGTTTTTTCCATCTTATCCACGCTCGTTCTTTATTTTTGAAAGTTTTAATTAGGGAAGCGCTAAACCAAACGGGAAAGGTAGTAGATTTTTGACGTGACAGTGGAACATGTAGTCTGACAATTCCATATATATAGTCATAAAAAACATCTACGGCCTGTTCACTGGAGAGATTAAGAAACAGTTCGTCCCAGTTCAACTTATTTAGTTCTACATTAATTTCTAGGTAATTAGCTTTAAAGAAATTGAATTTTATTATAGAATGGCGCATCATAGGTGTGAATGGTGTCTCCAAATAGGTTAAAACGGAAAATGGGGGGTGGTGACTGTCAGGCTGCAGCAGTGAAATGTCGGACTGTAACTGACATTCAGTATTGCTAATGAATAAGTCCAAAACACGACCCAAATTATTTTTAATTGTGTTGTATTGAGAAGCATTCGTAATAGCCATTAAATCCACTAAAGATCGACCCACGTTATTTAGTGACTGAGTACTCACATGACTAGTACTGCCCGACCACTCAATTTCGGGCAGATTGTAATCACCAGCTATATAAAATGATTCAACACAGGGAACCGTAAGAGTATTTTCTAATGTAGACAGATGTGACAAGTAAACATCGTCCTGTGTGCGTGGTGGTATATAGGCAGCGCTAATGACATGGTGAGTGTTGGAGCGCGACGCGGGCACTTGGATCATAACGTGCTCGATGCCAGTGGGAGAGGGACGCGTTAATATCCTAACAGGCCGGTTGTCGGTTTGTCTGTTTGTCTGTTTGGATGTGACAAAATTTGATTTGAACACGTTCAACGTAAAAAGTACCAAACCAATATGGTTAATTTTTATACTCAAATATAGTGTAGAACTCGGAGTAGTGTTTAGTTTTGGTTTCATCGCAATCGCTTCACTGTATCAAAAGATATAATCAATTTAATGTATTCTACAACAACTTTCATTACGTAAGTTGGATACACGTAATGACATCTATTGGCGCTTTATAGTACTAACGAAAACATAATTAGGTATTGTGTTTATAACATTATTATGTGAATAATCACGTCATGCAGGCTTACCTATAAGATGACTATCACAGTCACTTCTGCCTGTGTTATTTTAAAAAGTAATGATAATGATTACATAATATAATGTTAACCGCTTTCGATTGTTGATTGATTAGTGGCGCTAAAAGAATTTCAAATAAAAAGTGAGGATAATGTAAGATAATATTATTATTATTAAGATTGCAATGATAAATGATTTTATTTTTGTAAGTAGGTTTGTACAAACACTTTTACACGTCAATCATGTTTTTATTTTTTAAACTAGATGAAGTCGGCGTTTCCTATCTGACTACTCTGAGAAGAAAGGCCGAAACAAACACACACACGGGCAACTTTATGTAGGAGCTCTTTCGAGGGGCAATCAACCTTTCAAACATTGTTAACAGAGAAGCATTTTCTTAGTGACATAAGGTTTTAAGATCATAATTATCATACTTTCATAGTTTTTTGCCTTTTTTCTCGATTTTTTTTTAATTTCTTTACCATGATAACGCTTCAACGCACACCTCAAGACGGGCTGTTGATTTATTGAGTATAGGTTCGGCAGGTGCACACCCTTTCTTTTTGTTTCCGGGGTGGAAAATCTTCATGGATGTCCGCCGCCCTGGGACGGGCGGCGAGGTCTGTCAGGCTCTTACTGACTAAAAATCACTCCAGTGTTCCATCTCACACCTATGCCGGCGGTTGCGGGACCGTACGATCCTTCCGCAACCCCCGACTGGTGACGTCAAAGAGGGGCGCGCGTGGAACACTACACGCCGCCAGCTCAAGTCCTGATGTGTTGGCGGTGACAGACGTCCCCGAATTCGTCGCCCCTGGACCCGTTTAGGGGGGCTGGAAGAGGGCGTTGTACGCCCTCCGCCGACGCCCGATGCGCCTACTGCGGGCCGGTTGAGTGGATGAGATCTCCCTCTCCCTTTCCACAGCCTCCTTCTGCGAGACGACCGTTTCGCAGAAGGAAACCACCGCGTCCCAGGACTCTTACGCTGCCGTCGACTCGACTACGGCCGGCAGCGATACGTCAAGGTGCACACCCAATACAAGTAGCACTGCCATGTCGTAAAAAGGTATTGTAAATTATGTCTTCGAGACAATAACGAAATTTTTAGCCATTGTCTTGGTTACAACCATATCGACCCTTTTTTTTTCGGATGGGAAATCATCAAATGACCCCTCCCGCTCTGGGTGGAGCGGAAGGGAGTGTCAGACTCTTACTGACTAAAACCCAGCTACCCATTCTTCTCCGCCCGCAGGCCCGCGCCTACGGTGGCCGGGAGTCGTCACGCGGCTCCCGACGCCCGGAGCGTCTCCCACGGTGGCTGGGACGGGAGGCTCTCTCCCTGAGCCATCCCGCCACCTCCTTTGCTAGCATGACTGCTTCGCAGAAGGAGGTGACTGCCTCCCTCCCTCTCGCCCCGGACCATGGCTTGCACCAGGGCCGGACGCGAGAGGTCGCCGCCGCTGCCGATCGCCTCTACGAGGACACGGCGGTGCTCCGCACAAGCGGGGCAGACCTCCACCGTGTGCTCCACCGTGTCCTCTGGGCGATCCTAGCAATGGTGACACCCGGGCGTTTCCTCCCGCCTGATGATGTGCAGGAACCTCCCGAAACTTCCGTGTCCGGTGAGGACCTGCGTCAGGCGGTAGGCACTCCTTAAAGAGGGGTCTTATCGCCGCTATCGCGGCGTGCCCTGCGCTGGGTAACGACAGTCGCTCTTTCCATGCCGCCATGAGATCGCGCCGGAGATCTGTCCGCTTCGCACCGATTTGCTGCGGAAGCGGATCTTCAATTCAATTCAATTCATTTATTGCATCAAATATGGTAGGTACATTAAGTTCTTATCAAAAAATATTAAGTAACACACATTTGGCCAATATTTAGCATGCAATAGTACAACTTCCCCCCGGCGTAGTGCCTCCGCGCGCCACTCATACAGGCGCGCGAGGACTATCGCCTCCAGATCCCATGCCGGCCCCGGCCCGTTCCAGTTTGGGGGCCAAACGTCGGAAATGCACCATATCGACCCTCAAGGTATCTTATGGCTATCCACCAAGAGAGAGTTAGCAAATGTGGGCACAGGTTTACAGAATAAGTTAAGAAAGACTTCAAACTACTTTTCAGATAAACTTCAGTAGGTACGATTTAAGAGTAACACCAAAGATGTATTCTTCTTTTTATCTTCTAGATATCTCGACGCTATGATAAAGTCTTAATATTGGTATGTAAGATATCTACAATACCAAGTTAAGAATTTCTAAATTTATCGCAGAGCGGCAGAGAAGAAGCCAAGACTTATAAAAGCTAACTTCAAACTTCACCTACTAATCTCAGATATACTTTAGATAAAATGGTGGTATGATTTTACGATTTATTCCGGTCTAACTTAGTATTCTAAAACAAATGCAAAATAAAATGGACATAATTTGGCTATTTGGTCAGACAATCAGCCTCGAGCAGACGCTTTCATTTTTATTTATCCTCAAAAATCAAAGTGACACTTCGTCGCATTGTCATTATGAACCCTGAAGACGCAGTGACTGCTGTGCAGTCGAAAGGGCTATGGTTGAGAACCCCAGGCAAGGGAAGCGTTACCAGACAAGATCGGAAGATTTTTCCTTTTACACCTTTCCTAAGCCACACATTATTGTGTTCCGACATCCACGCGAACGAAGTCGCGGGCACAGCTAGTTTATACTAAAATACCCAGATAAAACCCGGAATATTAAAATAAGAGCGATACCTAAGAATCTAAAAGCATTATTGTAAAAAATCATGAAAATAATAAGCACGGAATAGAAATAAAGAAACATTGTTTATTCAGCACAAACATAACGCACATTACAAAAAAAAAAAATACACGCATATAAAGTAGCCAAAATACGTATTATATGCCTCATATTGAGTCGTATCGAGTTTGAAAATTTTGCACATTGCGTGATGTGAGGGCCAGGGAGCAAATACAATAAGATAAATGGCGAAATTACTCTGTGTTGCGACACTAGCAAATGACAACAAAAAACAATAAAAAAAAATCCGATTGTGAGAAGTGGAAAAATAACGACTTAACAAACAAGAACAATTAAGCCATTTAAGAGAATTATGTTAGATAAACCACAAAAGTATGCTTCTGGTATGCAAAAGGAGTCAATCAACTCAAGTCTATCGCAGTCCAAGGCTGGACATAGCCTCAACTAAGCTGGTGACAGAACTGCGTACTAAAAACATTACAAGGATCTGATTAAACTATAAGAACAAATAGAAATCGAACTCCAAGTTACCAAGCACCATTTAAAAGAACTTTTCTGATATACAAAAGGAGTCAACCAAAACATAATATCCAGTATAAACCCGAAATATTCAAATGAGGTCGGTAATGAGTGGCGGCGTATGATTTCTGGTAATATATGTACGTTATTTAGGTGGCCAGTCGGACGGGTGCCGCGGGCGCGGCCGCTAAATTAAAAACACGTCAAATGTTAAATTGGTCCGAGACATCTATTAAGGAGGGTTAAGGTATGTTTATATGGTAAGGTTTGTTTTAATATAGTGTCGTTAAGTTAGGGATGTGAGGTTTGTTTTGCTGTGAAGCATATCATATGTTTAAAACGTAGATATTTGCTGGCTAGATCACTGTAGAAGAATAAGTATATTATATAGCGTAGAAGCACAAACGTTGGAATTTTGAACTTAGGTACCTACGCATTATTATAACCTCTGCCAGTTATTCTCAAAACAGCAAAACTACAAGATACCTATAAAACACAATTTTTGGACGTGGACGAGCAATCCATATATTGTCAATATTTTCTTACAGAATTTCAACAGTGAACAAATTCTGGAATCAAGGTTGCAGCCCCAAAAATCTCTTCAAACAAAAATTTCTTAAATTCTTTATCCTTTGACAAAACCGCACACTCAGGACACATCCTTACACCCAACTAGAGGTATCAAGAAACAAGAGCTCGAAGGCTTTTACTTAATTCAGGAGCTCAGCGGGTGTTCCCGAAACCATTGGAGCGGCACCGTGAAATATGGTGCGGCCGGCCGTTGCTCAGTGGCCTAAGGCCATATCCCGCGTGTCTTGAATGCCATCACTTTGTTATTCTAAACTGAACGGTTTTAATGCATGAGATAATTAGCTGCGAATTGTTTTTTTTTGTCCTTTTGGGGATGAATGTCGCCTTGGTTTTGGTTGACTATTGGGGATTCGTGCTGGTTGATCGTGTTGTGTGATTGTTTCCGGATTCTTTTGATGTCAGTTTTTGAGCATGTCTTCTTTCACCTATGTCTCTGATATAAATTGTGCGGTGGATTTTTAAAAGTCTTTGTTTCCAAGAAACCATAAGATTTTTTACCGTTACGATGAGAATCCAAAACTTTACTCTTACTTTAATTTCTTTAATTCTCTGTTTTAGGTCGTTTGCTGATAAGGTCGTCGTTATATAAAGGCAGCCATTTTATTATTGATATAGGCTACAGATTTTTTCCGCCACTCTAAATACCTGAGAACTATTTCAATCTGTAAGATAATTTGTTCCTTCTTTGAGGCCAATGTCGCCTGGTTTGGGTGTGTTAAGAAACTGACTGTGAGTGAGGTGCGGTTTATTATTTATCAATAGCTACAATCGATGTGCTAAATGTTTTGAATACCATCACTTCGTTATGAAATAGACCTCCTTCTTTGAGGCCAATGTAGACTTGTTTTAGTTTACAGATAAACGCTTTGACAGGTGCGGTTGATTTATTAGCGTTTTTGCGTGAACTTGTTCTACATATGTTTTCGACTTCCTAATATTAAGAGCCTGTTGAATCCTAGTTTGCTTGTTTTTTTTTGACACAGCAATCCATGCTCCTGTGTTTATATGCAGTGTTGTTTGTGACCAAAACAGCACTTCTTTTCTTCCTTAAATCTGTATTAGTCGTTACCTCGGAAATCACAACCTCAAGCCATATCATATTTCACATACTCCATCTATGGTTTCTGTGCTGTATCTCTTTTCTTATGGCCATCCAACATTTGAAACTTTTCTTGTCTTAACTATATATTAACTTTAATCGTCATTCTCCGCTTCACGTGTCCGATATAGGCCATTCCGATATCCGTTAAGCACAATCAGCCTACTCCAGCCAGATCCATAGCTGGGACACAGGCTTTCTCTCTGTGAGAGGGAGTCAGCCATAATCCACCACGCTGGCCCAGTGCAGGTTTTTTGGAAGTTTTTGGTTGTAGGACATGCCGATTTCCTCACGATGTTTTCCTTCACTGTTTTGACAGTAATGTTGATGAAATTTTAAAACACAAAGTAAAGTGCCTGTCACGACCTACGTCACGTAAGTCGGGGCCTTTTCTACAGGGCACACTTCTCTTGATATTAAAAAAACATAGCCACGATTTCACTTAGCCTACAACATTATTATATTCACATTATTCTCAAACACATCGAGGAAAGGATAAAACCAAACACTTAAAAAAAACAGTACCCACACACAACACATCCAATTTCCGTGCAATCGATACTTACCTGGACCGCTGCCTAGCCCCTGAACCCTGAGTCACATCAGTAACGGATTTTCGAGGTCAATCGAGTTCAAACACTCAACTTTGACCGTTCGCCGTACGACGCGAATCCTTTCCTATGTCTTTTTGAGGATATCTTTACGTTTCATCTCTTGAGGTGTGATGGTTAGGAACGATGGTGTTAATGATTATGATCTGACATGTTGATATTGTATAAATAAGGAGTTTGTTCAAGATCAGTTTGTGGGTCAGAAAAAATATTTACTTTGTAAATTGAACAGAAAGTTCTACCATTTTCAAAAAAGCATTCACTGACAGATGTGGATCTACCAATGACCGATCATAGACTAAATTTTCTGATTCAATACACAAGGGTTGAAGATTGTAGAAGGACATTGATAACTCATCTCTCTAGTTGGGGCCTTACTCAGTCTACGGTACTTACTAAAAAAAAAGTATGTGTTAAGCTGTAAAAAAACAGACACAACATCTAAATTAAACTACACTAGATCTGCGAATTCAATACTTCAACATACGAGAACTAATCGAAACAAAACACACTCTTTACCTATCAATGTCAGACTGGTATCGGCACCTATAACATATTCATAGTTCAGAAAAGATTTACGAGTATATTAAAACATTTTACGTCCGGCACTGATCACGTCATGTCTAATTTGACCATTGATCAATCTTCGTTTGAAAAACAAATCAATCTGTCAGTTAATATTAGATAACTATACTTCAAAACATGTTGACAGCATTCGATATATGAAGTTTAGAGTACTTATAATGCATAAATTACTTTTTTATCATTATTCTCCGTGTAAACTTTTTCTGCGACTTGGTTCATCATTATTGAGAGTTCATAAATCACAAATCTGTTTCCTGTACCTTATAGGTACCTACTGTTAGATCTTAAATAAAGATAATTATATCATAATAGTTAGTAGTGCTTCAGGTAGTTTTTTCTTCTTAATATTTTGGACATGATTCTCTTTTGTATTTATTTGTGAATTGTCAATCTGATTTGGTCCTCCATCTCTTATTTTTCTCTAGTTCTTAGTCCATGATATCCTCAGTAACAGCTATTATATGAAAATAAGATTATCCCAGATAAAGATTAATACCTGTAGGTACAAAAAGTGAAGTCCAACTATCATAAATAACCTCTCGTTTCCACAACCGGTAGGAACCACAATATTTGTCATATAAGACCTTTTAACATTCCATCCATCGACTTTAAAACTAATTTTGCACATAAATAGTCATAATTTGCTATAACACTGTCAATAAGCTATAATATATTGATAATGTGATATGTATTTTTATATTAGATGACATGTTATCGTAAAATGGCGTCTGATGAAATTTAAAACGCGTTTAATATATTTACGATGTGTAATCTTTTCTGATACGTGTTAGGGATATATTTTTTAAACTGATACTATGACATTATGTAAACGATGTTTATTTGATTGATCTATTAACTTGTTTGTGACAGTAATACGACGAATTATGCTTGTTTGTAAGATGTTTAAAAAAAAATAATTTGTTTTTCATCGCCCTGTGCTGTAACATTGAAATTTTTCAAAGCTACACCTCTACTTAACATTGAAATGTTAAGTAGAGGTGTAGCTACCTATAGTGAGTGAGTGTAAAGTGAGCGTACACTCCTTTTGTAAAGACACGCCATGTAGTAAAGGACGGCCCTATTGCCATTAACCGAGCACAAATAAAGACTCCGGGCTGCTCCTGAGTTTTTCATGGAAAAACCCCAAAATCACTTTGCCCGACCTGGGACACGAACCAAGGACCTCATGCTCGGCAGTAGCGCTTACGACCAATAGACTAAAGAGGCAGTCTTAGTATAGATATAGTACATTTTCAGTAAAGTGTAGTAGTATAGCAATATGGCAAGCCTAATCGCTTTCCATCGGGCGTGATCGAGGCCAACAGCGAGCCCATTCAGCAAATAAAAAAAAAACTTTATTTTTATGCTATAGAAACTAATACCAAAAAAAAGCAGTGGCACTCCGGGAGTGCAGACAGAAGTGAAAACAAAACACAAACAGAAAACTTTGCCATAACTCACTGACATATAACTTTTTAATCGTCTTATAAACAAAAAATGCGCGGTGTCGCTTACGGTAACGTTGGCGCGAGTTCAATGGGTTTTTTCCATCTCAAAAATTTGCCCATCGCGCCTAAAGAAGTTTTCACTTCAAAAATTGCATAAAAATAAGTTCTATAGCATAACTTTTACTTTCTTATAGCATATCCTACCCTAGTATTGTCAGTGAAAACTTTTAATTGGCCTTCTATCACTAACTGTCAACTATCTGTATCCTAGCTGTAAGTTTTCTTATGAAATAAAAATAAAAATAACTTTTATATGTGTGAAATCAAGAAGCACAAAAAGCTTATCCTACTACATGAAGATTTTAATTTACGAGAAGTATCAAACCAGTGCATGTAAGGTAATACACTTGGTACAATGTTATGCGATGTAAATATCAAAGAGGTGACTTTTACTAGAGGTGGCACTATGTTTATGCGATCACAAATTCAACTAATGGCTTTAGCTATCAGGCAAAGTTAATAATAGTACTGTAAGTGTGTTTAAGGTAGAAGCAAAGACATAAAGTTTTATTTATTTATTAAAACTTTATGTACAAGTAAAAGAAATACTGTACAAAGGCGGACTTAATGCCTGAGGCATTTTCTACCAGTCAACCTTTGGGTGATGCAGAGACAAAACATGGCAGGTGCAACATACGGGATAAATAGCTAGGAAATGACTATAAAATACAAGAATAAATACTAATACATAGATAGATACATACATATAAACAAAAAAACGCGGGCTACCCAGACGCTTTCGCTTTGAAGCTAAGAGAGTCCAAACGCCAAAAATGTACCTATGACTGAACAGACATTTATTACTTTACCGTACGCAACGCAACGTTTATAAGTAAGGTGCCTAGTGACTAATTAATGCAAGCTTACAATATGAAGCTATCGTTATTTAGAAAATTGAATCGGTACAAAAAACCATTCTTGTAATGTTATAAGCACTCAATGGCCATCTAAGCGAAGGAGGTTTAGTACTATGTCAACGATATCAAGATTGTACTTTTCGTGTAGATGGCACGACTGCTAAATTTTGTTGGCCCAAGACTTCGTCACTTCCACGGCATCGTCGTCGGTGGCAGTGGCAGTGCAGAGGTCGTTATGACTGCATTTTTTGGGGCACAGAGGGCAGCATAGGAGCTCCCCTGCGGTATATAGTTTGTACCCTGCTACCGAGATTCCTAACGCGATAGGGATTAATGAAGAAAACAAATTAAATAGATAATAGTTTCCTTCCAAAAGTATTATTTGAATGAAGAATTAATGTCAAACGAATATGAGAAACATACAAGCTACCAAAATAATTTCAAAAGCGGTAGCGGTCAATACAGGCTCATACAATCATGCACAACCCTTTCCATACACACACAAAAAAAAAACATTAAAAAAAGTCGCGAAATTCATCAGTGAATCTTAACAAAGGATTAAACGACACATAATTACCACAAACTCATTTACAAAGGCAAAACTAACATTGTCAGCAAACATTTACTAAAAACCCTTTCTCAGGCAAACAAGAAAAATGTCACGACGTAAAATCGCAATTCTTTGCTTGCGATACCTCATCGGATTTTTTATATTTATCGCCAGGCTTTTAAGTTGAAATCTCGCCAATGCGTTTGGTGTCTCTCCCTAAAACAAACAATTTGTAATCCTGAATTATATGCTGCTGACTGCATACATTTAAGAGATATGAATCTATAAAACTAGGGATGTGGGAATGTGTGAAGCTTCGAGAAGGTTTATCGATAGATCTTATGGTCTTCTTCTTCTTATTGGTATGGTGATCTTAGAGGCTTTATGATTGTCGATATTTTTATTGATCCTTTTATAATTTAATTTTAACTACAAGCTCTTTTCAGTGTTTGAGATTTAATTGGTGCTTTTAGATTCAAAATATTACATTGTACTTGTAATACACTTAATTTATTTCAGAGCAACTGTTTTTCTGCAAAGCTTTGGTTCGAATCAACATTTACGACTCAGTAAAGTGTTATTATTACGTAAGAATCTCTTGTGCAATTAATAAAACTATCGATGTTTCCCCTCACTAATATTAAGTCATCGACTTAAACAAATAAAAACATCGACGTGTCGCATCGCCCCCGACCTTTTCCAGTATGGCGTGACTATTTGTCACCTGCACTCGACTCCCGTACAAACTTGCGGCGAACATTCTGATTCGCATCACTAGCCGAGCTTTGAAAAACGCTTAGGAACATATTTTCATTTTGTCAATTTAAACTTTAAATCGTGAAGCATTGGATATAAAATGGCTAGGTAATGGTTTTGGAGATAATCCCTTTTGATCCTTACACTCAAATTTATTTGTACACATCGCATTCAGGGACCATGTTGTTCTAACTGCATTGCGATCAATTTGGCAGACATTGCATGAATTCTTGAGTAGTTCTTTGAAAATAATAAACATGACAAAGTTATTGGTTATTTTTTAAAGAATTTAAGAGGAAGTACTATTTTTATAGCGTGTGGATTTATTCAACGTGGTTGATTATGATGGTACATTTATTTACATTTATGGTAGGAAATGCAAGGTTAGGTTAGATTAAAAACTTTGTAACTTACAACTACTGACTACCATTATAATCTATTTATATATAAATATACAGGATTATTGGTAAAACATTAACAACCTCTTAAGAGGTCATTGTACTCATCATTATGAACAACTTTTACTACGAGACCAAACCTGGAATCGCGAAAAAAAATCAGCTGTTCCATACATTTATGTTCGTATAACTCGTCAAAATGTAGGGAACAGCCGATTTTTTTTGATGAGTACAATGACCCCTTAAGAGGTTGTTAATGTTTTACCAATAACCCTGTATATAAAAGCAAACCGCGACTGACTGACTGATCTATGAACACAGCTCAAACCTCTGAACGGATTGGGCTGAAATTGGTACACAGATAGGTAGTTAAAATAGAATAAGTCCTTTTATTCTGAACATCTTTTGCGTTGTGGTATTTTCAGTAGTATTTAACAGAATATATCTTAGTTTAGTGTGCCTCTTGGCAAAAGCCTCCTCTAACAACTGCCTCTGAGTCCTATCTCTCGCGACTTTTCTCTAATTTGGACCCGTTGTGACCTTTTTTCGTTCGTCTTCTTTAATGACAACTATCAGCCTATAATGTTCCCACTGTTGGGACACAGGCCTCCTCTCTGTGGTAGGAAGTCGGCCGTAATCTACCACGCGGGCCCATTGCGGGTTGGTAGATGTCACATGTCTTTGATTTTTTTTATTCTATGACATGCCGGTTTCCTCACTATGTTTTCCTACACCGTTTGGAGAGCAGTGCTGATGAAATAATTTACAAAAAGTAAAGCACCTGTCAGGGTTTGAACCTACGACCTACAACTCTTAAGTCGCGGCCGTTATCACTGGCACTGGGCCAGTCCTCCATCAGTCACTGCTTGTCATCTATGCAGTGCCCATAGATATCCGATCGATATCCGTGGCAGTGCCGGACTAGCCCATAAGCAAATTAAGCAATTGCTTAGGGCATCACGTCTCGGGGGGCACCATGAGGCAGAAACAGCACCGAAACAGTATTTGCTAGCACATGAAAAGCAAGGCTGTTTATCAGCAAGATATAACAAGACCCAAAAGTCACTCTAGCGAGAGATGTGCGCCAATCTTTACAAATCGCTCGTCGAAGTTTTGGAAAAATACGAGGCGACTAGTGTATAGGAGGGCCTACAGGCGTGGATTGCTTAGGGCATCAAGTAGTCTTAATCCGGCACTGCATCTATGACATCATATCACATCATTATCAGCACCGACAATAATTATTTATCGATTTGATCTTCATTATTTGTCTGTATCTAAGATTCGCGTTCTTGTTGTGTTACTTTGTCACCAAATTACTCTACACTGCTTCCATTTACTCTCATATCATCTTTACGACGACGGTCAAAGTCTTTTACCAAAAGTTAATATTCATAAACAATATTCAATTCAAGATATTTACGTTACCAGCAGTTTGAAATAAAGTCGTAACAATTCCAAGATTTCTATGAATATAGATTTTATGATATTTGAATATTTGGACACATATATTTTAGTTCAGTCGACATTCTGTGAATAGACCCTTTAATACTGGGTTATTTTTATGTTATACTTATTATTAAAGTGTCTATGAAAGTGTATCTCTTTGGTGGCGCCAAGAAATTGACTACCGTTGATACATAATAATGTTATGTCGATATAAGTATGGGAAATTTCACATAATAATACATACATAACAATGATGATGAATTTTTTACAAAACCAACACACAATTAAAGTTAAGATAACAAAATAATGAAACAGTGGAATCTAAAGCTATGGAACTTTCAACTTGTAATCCTATAATTTTATACTCCGTCTGTTCTTGATCACCATATTGTAAGTTGTTTACTTACAGTAGATAGGTACTGCCTCCGACTCGTCCGAGGAAAAGTCTTACTAGTCTTAGTCCCGTTTTCACTACCTAATACTATTTATTATTATTTGTTAGCCTTTTAGTCGGAAAAACATAAAGTGTAGTCGCCAGTCTCGTATTTGGCATTTGTTTGTTTTGTGTGTCCGTTTGACAGTAGGTAAAGACCTCCTCCAACCTTCTCCATTCCTATCTCTCTCTTAACCGTTTCTTGGGTACCACTGGGTAACTATTTTGCCCCATTTTTTAACCGACTTCAAAAAAGGAGGAGGTTCTCAATTCGACGGTATGCTTTTTTTTTTTGTGTGTGTTTGTTACGCGATTACTCTGCCAATTGTGGACCGATTTTCAAACAAAAGGAGATACTTCTGAAGTGGTCCCATAGGCACCAAGACAGGATCTGATGATTGGATCCTGGAGAAATCGAGGGCAACCCTCAAATTTTATGGGCACACCTATAGCGATTTGGGTATTTTTTATAGTAACTCGTGCATTTGCTTTCGAAAACCACCATTTGGTGAAGTGGATCTGATGAAGAAGACCACAGATGGCCACCGGAACTACTCAATAATAAGTATTTCACGGATTGCGTTTCGATTACTTTAATAAGGTTACTAAGCAATTTATGCTCGTCACAATGCGAATGATGAAATGGAGCTGATGGTGGAATACTAGGAGAACTCCTCAACAATGAACGTCCCTGCATCGGTAAAAGCAATATATTGTTAAGGGCGACGGGTAAGTTAACATTAGGCTATTGTAACTTAGATACATTATAAACAGACCCACTAAAAAGAGAGAAATAAAAACTTTATGACAAAAAAAAACCCGACTTCCAAAAAAAAACACTACAAAGTGAAAAATAACTTTAATTTCGGAAGTCGGTGGCAAAAACTAAAATACAGATCCAAAGACACCGACTTCCGATATTAAAGTTATTTTTCACTTTGTAGTGTTTTTTTTTTGGAAGTCGGTTTTATTCAATCTTGAGAGGCTTGTGGCTAAGTTATAACTGCCGCACGGGTCGACCGATCAGGTTCGGCTAAGCTTGCCGCGGTTGGTCTGTAGATGGGTGACCATCTTTACATACCAAGGTACCTCTATGCCTCGGAGAGCACGTCAAGCCGTTGCTCCCTACTGTCATTCGTGGATCTTCGACAGTAGTTACGGGTCGTCAGAAGCCCGAAAGTCTGACAACCAGTATTACCTAGGGGTATCGCCTTACCCAGTAACTGGGTTGTGGAGGTCAGATAAGCAGTCGCTCCATGTAATATACTGATATTTAGCCGCATCAGGTTAGACTGGAAGCCGACCTTAACATACTTGGGTGAGGCAGATGATTGTCCTTCCCTCTTACCATGTGTCCAGACCATTTCTACTTCAGTCTTCTTCTTTTTAGGGTTATGTCCTGAATCTTGGTCTTGTGCCTAATGCCCTCTACTAATATTAGGTAAAACCTAAATGAAAGCCTAGGCGCGTGCAATAATATTTAGGCGTCCATTTAGATATTCCCTAGTGTCCGTGAAAACGGACTTTGCTTTCTTTTGATAATACCTTCAAACGACATAACATGAATGGTCACTAATTAACAGCTAGTCATCACAAAGACGTTAGCTTCATTAAGCCTTAATAGTTAGAGATGATTGACCTTACAGAGCCAGAGAACCGGAACTTTTATCGGTGATTTACAAAGATCCGGTATGTAAATAAGCGCGCGGTATGTACCTACAATCACGCAAACACGATATGCCTACGATCGAACAATAAAATTTACCTTTGAGCCACGCGACCAAAATTCACGGTCAAGAATCATAGGATCATCTATTCTACAAATAAAAATAATTGAACGTTTAATATTTAAGAGCAACTGAGAAAAAAATTAAAGATAACAATATAACCTGTTAATCCAGTGTGAACGATATGCGTGGGCGCAAGCCACGCTATATAAAATTGTGGTTGAGCTTGTAGTCACGAATAGACGAAATAATGGAACAAAATGACGAGAATTTATTTCTTTACTCTTTTAAATGGGAAGAAACAGTTTATTCTTTCAATTGTTTTCCTGAAAAGCCTAATTGGGAAGGCAAGATTTAGGAGGATATACTACTCAAACAGCTTACCCGTCAGCTTGTATTCATAAGTAAATTATCAAGTATGAAAGTAATAGTAGTAATAGTATTTGACCAGTGAAGTGCTTCTTGAAACTATGATGACATAGCTTAGCTTACACTGGATACTTATTTTACAAAATTAAGAAGTAAAACATCGTGTTAAGAGTTCGTGGAAAACTTTGTGTAAAATTAAAAAGTTACTAAATGATTTTTTTCTTTTTTGTGTAGATTTTTGTACCGATGAGCACGTTAGGTAACAATATGAAAATAAAAAACAAACAATTCAAAGCAATCAATTTAATTGATACATGACTCAAATACCTAAAAGGAATGAAGAATGAAGACAACATCCTAACAGCCACGATCAAAGATTCCAACGATGATAGGCATCCGACTTATGTTATCAATGCAGTGTGAGCAACTACACACGGACCGAATCATAAATAACAAACGGTCAAACCTCGAATTAAGTTGAGTACCGAAAGCGATTTGATCATTACTCTTCATAAGACACAGTTCTCATCTAATGATTCCCAAAACTCCGACTACTGAACTAATAAACATCAATCAACCGCCAAAGCATTATTAAAACGAATCAATCATTGCATTGTCTATAACGAATTCGGATTTATGCAAACAGAACAAAAACGCTTAAATATTAAAAATTAAAGGGAATAACGTTTGACGTGTACCTACTGTGCAATATAAGAGAGAATCGATTAGTCATTATTTGATTTAGTTCGGCGGGCTGGCTCGGCCCCTGGCGTGCGGCGGCGGGGGGCGACCACGAGCGCGGCTCAGCTTCACTGTTGCACTCGTCATCAGCCGAACCTTCCACACTTTATATAGGGAACGGAGAAATATGGATGACTATCATTCTAAACCAACTTAGAGTAGGTACGCCGCACAATATGAATCTAAAACAACCCAGTAAGATTCCCCACCTCTTATACTGGTCACAACAATGAAGATACAGATACCAAAACTGAGAGCAATGTAACTGATGCATTTTTTAAATTATTTCGCCGATAAATTTTTAGCAAACAATGATAAATGGAACCTGATTGAAACCCATTATGACACCACAAATAACACCGACCCCTTTGAATAAAACGTCAGTCGCAACAAAGAACGATTTGATAGACATCGATGCACAAAAGGTAACAAACCATTCAAATCAAGAACTGCACACATTCATTTATTCGTACAGAAGTAATAAACGTCGAGGGGGGCTAATTATGAATAAGCAACCTCTGGTTCAATAAGTAAAAAACAGTAATATGAACTCAATGCAACATAATTTACAGACTTTACATGCTCATTTGTGATTAGTCGGCGCGAAAGGGCAAATCCTTTATTAAGATAGGTAATGAGGTTAAATTCGAAACGCAATTCTAAAACGATACAACTCCATAGCGCGTTCAATGTAATTTATATTATAGTAATAAGTCTTACGGTGTTTATTGCTGATGACTATACCAACCATACTGACGAAGATGCGGTAGAAAATGAATCACAAAAAGATACAATATTTAATATCGAATTAAATATTATGAACTTTAAAAGAGATGCGTGTAGGGTTGATATTGTAAGTGATGACGATAATGAAAGAAAGAAAGAAGTTAACGATGGATTGTGTGGTAAGTCGGCACCCTGCTGCCGCGGCCCCCGACCGCGCCTATCACGGACAAGACATCGATTAGTGATCGACTGAATTCAATTGCTTGGCGGGACAAGACGATACCGAATCGAGATCGACCGATCGAGATTTATATTGTTCGGTTTTTCGAAAATTTGCATTTTGAGAGCGTCATGTCAACGACAACGCTGAGTCACCTGACAAATGGAACGCAGTAGATCGTGTCTCTGATATCGAAATGCGTTGACCGTAAGCCCCGTTTTATTATTGTTGTAACGTGATTACTGTCAACCAAGACTGTGGATTTGGTTTTAAAAATCAAATCGTCACTGCACCGTCACTCGATGGGATCAACAATAGTGTCAATTTGTAATCCGTTTTGGTAGGATCTTTCCACATCTTAACTTTAAAGTTTTTTTAACAAGACACTTCATTTGTATGTAAATAAGCATGGGAACTGTTTTGTTGATGACGGTTGATGATTAACAACTTATCCAGAAAAGAAAACATTGTACGATTTATTGGAAAATCGAATGTTTTGACACCTTGTACGATCAAGACAGGGTGTTTTTTTTTTGACAACCCTACCGTCTTCTTGTTATTCTTTGCCTCCGCCATATTTTTTATCATAACCGATAGTTTCAGGTATGTCAGTCAATACCGCTTCGATCTATGCATAACATATTTATTTACCGAGCACTACACCTACGGTTTTTCAGCTAAGTTTTCTTCGCTTGGCCTTGTGGCCTCAACAGTCATCGATGATGAATGCATTATTATGTATATTTTAAACAACAAAAGTCTATTTAACATTTATCTATGTTTTGTTAAACGTTGAATATTGGTTGCGTGTAGCTATTTTTGTGTAACACGAAAGTCGAAATCACGCATGCGTCTCACGATCACATGATATTTCATGTTTATTGGTTTAAGTCATGACTTCGCTGTATGTGGTGGAAGCAATGACGGCTACACTTAATATAAAAAATTAAGAGTTTATTTTGACTGTGGCGAGTCGTACATCTTTCTGGCGTAAATATAGTGTTTTATGCGCCAGTAGCGGTAAACTTTATTGTCTCAGTATATTTTAATACCAGCTGTGAAATATTTCGCTTAATGTTTGCTGAAATATGGGGTATTTTGTTTATTATATTGCGATGCTTGTTAGCCCTGTCAGTCATGTCCAATAAGTTTTTTGTGACATGCGAGTTTGCAATGTTACGTGTTGATTGTACTTTTTATGTTTCACTGTCTTCTTCGTTGGCGTACACTTTGAATAAATCGTTTGCATAATATCTTTGTCCAATGCTTGCTAAACTGTTACTTCGATTTATTAAGTGTGAAGATAACCGTTTTTTATATTCACGTTATCGTGCTCAAATAGACAAAGGGTAGGTAATGTTAATATTAGTTCGATTATACAGTAGCAAAAATTTGCCTGTCTCTAAATATTATATACCAAAAATAATAAGTTTACCTACATGCTGAACAAAACAGGTGCTTATTTTTATAACTGCAAAAAACAACAACTTATTTTTTCAATTAAGCTCAAAAGTAAAAACAACCCTAAATAACAGTTCATTCATTAAAAAAACGGATTAAAACTTAATTGTAATCATAAAACAATGAAATGCGTGCGTAATTTTAACGCAAGCTCCACAGTTTTACGTACATTTCGAAGTAATATTTCATTTAAAATAATACATACGTTTATTAAAACACAAGAAGTTCATACATTTCGCATTCTCTACACAGTAGGGTCCCCACTGTTAATCTAATAAAGGAATTTGAATAATGCCATTAATAATCTCTTGAGTTAAACGTGGTCTTAACGTACTCTTTATGGTGCAGCCGATACCATTATGATATCTACTGGATAATAAATCAATATGATGTGCCTGTAATTAATTTTAATAGGGGATTTTAAAATAATTATTTTTCATATTTTTTGTGTGTTCTAGTGTTTTTCCGACACGCTAGTTTTATATTAGTAGGTAATCCATAAGAGTAATACATTTTCTGCTTAGTCTTTATTTGTTTTTCCTATTGTAGGTCCTCAAAAAGACTTTGTGGAAAAATGGTCTAAGTATCTTTAGGACATGTATTTAATCGAACTTAAAATTATTTCCAATATCGGGTTCTAAAAATACTAAATAGTCAAGAAACTGGCAACAACTTGGATGAAGCTGCGGGTAATTCTTCAGGGACAAAATTTTCGATGTCTGTGGGTATATTTCTGTAACCAACTAACAAAACGGCATGTAATATTTTTTTTTGTACAGTTTAGCTTTATCCCTTACTGGGACAAATGATTTTTTTTTAATAATTGCTGTCTAGGTACAAAATAAAAATATTTGAAGGTCGTTCTTCTGATTCATATAGCGCGTCCGTTTGCCATTTTCCGGAACAAAATGGTCGATGTCGCATTTTCCCTTTGATACATCAATATAAATTATAATTATATCGAAAGGAAATGAATTGTCCTCTTACAAAAAAAATGTGTATTAGTTATAACTACGTTAGTCTGTTTATAAATAAGTAAAAAAGAAGTGTCCGGCGTATAATACTGATTAATGTGGCGTAAGCTGCGCTTGACCGTACTTGGTCGGGTAATAATAATGAGAGTCTGGCTTCCAGCGCGGGGGGAAGCCAGTCGTGCAACGGACGACCTAGAAGGTGGACGTGCGGCTGGTTGGCTTAGATCCGGTGTTACGAAGGAAAATACCTGATTCATCTGTGTTTGGTTCAGGTGGCATCCTGATTACAATACCTACTTTATAAAATTTATTTTATTGTTTTAAAACTTCAATCTGTGTTTCGTGTGATGCTTTTGGGTTATAGATTGGTGTAGAAAAATGAAAATAATGAAGTCTGTATGTATGATGAGTTATGCATGATTATATGCAAAATCCTGATTCATCTGTGCCTGATTCGTATGGTCAAAACCCCATATGAATAATAAAATAAATTAGTTTTTCCCCTCTCCAGCACGATAGGAGCGCTTTTGTTGCGTAATTCTCCTTGTCCAATTTTTGACCTTGTACAAGTCAGTAGTTTTAATCTTATTTATTATTATTTACTTAGCTATAACCTTTTGAATAATAAAAAAATGACAGGAGTATAATCTTGTTCTAAATATGACACTTTTGATATGTCTTAGTCCTATTTAAGAATTAATAATTATTGTTTAGAATTTACATTCATAACTAACGGTGTATTTATTACTTTTTATTTCTGTTTCTGATTAATATGTAACACATTCTGATTCATCTGGGCACAAAATCCATATCTTGAAAACTACTTTATAAAAACAAGTCCCTCATTCAAATATATGTTATTTGGTATACCTATTTTCATATGAACATGTTTTACAGAGCTGAAAGTGAAATTAAATTTTGGCCATATGGATCAGTCAAAGAATCAAATTTCGAAGAACTACCCAGCGCGGCTCCTACACTCGCGGCACCATTCGCTTCGCTCGCTCGGCTCGCGCGCGGTTTGAATGTACCTTTATATAAGGCTTGCCGTTCTAATGCTGAAAATCTAGCCAATCTATGTATTCTAATTAAGCATGTTTCATTCAGACCGCACCTCATAAATATATTAATATAAAATGGTAGGTACTGGCATTTTAGCCGACTCAAAGTCCCTGGACAAAGACAATGATAACTTGACCTGGCGCAAATCATGGCTTATAGACCGTATAATATTGACACTCCCCAGCTGGAACCATGTAGTTTTAGCCCGTAACTTATCTATAATTACCTTAAAGCAATTGAATAATTTTAAGTAGGAATTGAAACAACACGCAACGATTAAATTAACGAATTCGACCGGTTACATGTTCCGTCCTATCTGCCACAGAATTTTAGATCTTATAAAACAATAAGTGTGAATGTGGTGTGGATAATTTTGTTTGGAGTATAAAACTAAATGGGAATGCTGTATATAATTGATTTTGTGCAATCACGCTTACTTGTTTAATAGAATTTGCGTAGGCAACTCTATCTTCTAGACAATTATTGGCTTGAGGAAGGTTGTGCGTGAGATTTATTTAAGACCATGAGTTCAAATGGGCTTTAGACCTCTGTTACAACGCCACGTCTGGGTGTCTGCGTTACCTAATAATTTTATCTAGATTTAAATGCCTTTAATAGATTTGAATGCAGCTCGCATCTGGTTAGGTTGTTAATGATTCAGAATTTAATAAACAAAATATAGCTAAATGAACATCTACTACATATACTAAATAAATAATAATTATAGATAATAAATGATTTAGCCTGCCTTCCTTGCCTTCGTCCACTCAACTACTAAAGGAAAGCCACCATCCCACCATACTATCCACGACCACCCTCCAGCATCTTATTAAAATCAATCAGACAGGCCTCGTCTATATATTCACTGTTTAGTTTGCCATGGTGATAACTATGTTATTAAGATAATATTTCAAATTACTTCGTTAAAAGCTGGAGATTAGTCTCTTGTATGATACCAAAAACATGTTAAAACGAATTTCAAAACACGTAAGCATACAATTCCTTTCGGAACCCTAAAACTTGCTATCAAAACTTTTTCATTCATTTTTTACCTGTCTCCATAGATATGTTTACCAAGTCTATGGCTATTACAGAACCATTCAACTGACGAGTCGACATGTTTTGATCAAATGACGCGTGCTAATCGACTTAATTGTTACCACGGTGTAAACGTACGCGCAGGCACGGCCGATCTACGATCTATGTTTGTTTTTTATTATTTTTATTTCGGATTATTTATAAAAATAATAATTGGAGAGGTTTTTCTGTTTTTATTACTTAAAGATGGATGTAAGAAGTAGTTGTTTTTTAAGGTTATTTTTACGGACGATTTAGACAAGTGTGCTTCATACTCAAAAAATCAAGAACTTGGTTTGGGAGACTCTAACAGCACCTATTTTGGAAATCATGCCATAACCCTCGCTTGGTCTCTCTTTGATATATTTTTGGGAAAAACCTTCAGTTAATTGTTAGCACTCAATGTCGAATTCGTATCTAACAACCGTTTTTCCCTGCTCGATGAACCAAATCATTTCCATCGCCGCTTCGCTTCGCAAGAAATTAACATTACACACTCAGCATCAAAGAACAAATCAAATTAATTAACAACGTTAACTCAATTTAAACGGGCCGATACAAATCAATAAGTAAAAGCGCAAAATTGCATCGCTTTTGTAACAAATCGGTGCGCTTGCGCCGATCCCTGTTTACACGCGGAACGAAGCCGCATTTAATTGCGCAACAAAAACTTACAAATAAGACATTGTGCTAAGTAATTAGATTAGCACACCACGTTATTTGTCCGGTTCGTACCCGTTTGTATACACCGGGTACGAGTCGTACGAACAGTCGGGAGTCGTATCGAGTGGTTAATACCGCGCCATTTGTATCCGTGTCAATTTGTACGAAAACGGATACTGGTAATTGCATTGCCGGACAGGTAAGGATGTTATTAATGATGCGAGGATGCAAGTAAGTGGGTACTACCAGTTCAATTTGCTGAAGTTATTATAGTGAGAGTTAGTTACGGGGTATTGCATGGAAAAGTATAAGTGTGGTGCAAAAGAAACAAACATCGAATTTTCTGTACGCTTATGACTTGACGAACATAAATTTCAACCTCTTTTTTTAAAATTTTACATTGTATAGACTGCCTTTAATTTCATAATAACGTGCTTTGTAAAGTTGACATTTCTATAATTCTAACTATGGTTAGCGGTTAGTTACCTACGCTGAAAACTGCTAAGGTCCCAAACCAAAAGTGGTAATATCAGCTCCATAGGATCTTAACCCACCGCCGGCGCAAGGGATACTAAATCGTATTTTAATCTATGCGAAACAATGTAATATAAATCTTAGATTGGTTTCACCTGAACTTTGTAATGCTGCAATTATTAGACTACGCTTCTGACTATACCAGTTTAAATTATTCGAATGGCGTTTATTACAGCGAATAATGTTGCCAATTTAAGGTTAAATGTGTATGTAAATATATCTTTTGAATGCAAACTTTTAATGAGGGGAATGATTACTGATATCGTTAAAATGTAAATAAGTACGGGTGAAACTGTTACTTAGCTCATTTTTAGGGTTCCGTACCCAAAGGGTAAAAACGGGACCCTAGTACTAATTTTTATTTGTTTATGGGTTTTTTTTGGCACATCGATATTTTGAGCGATTTATAGTCTGGTTGCTAAATCACGCACGCACAAATGATTCAAAGAAATTATTTCTTTGTCTTTTGTGTGGAAAAAAAAACAATAAGCTAAATTTTTTTTTTTATAAATTTCGGATAAATAAAACGGGGAGAAATAGCGAAACTTATAAAGGTTGGTAGGGACATTGATATGAATTTAGCACATGATTCTTGACCCCCATAGAGTAAAAAAAAATCGTCGGTTATAAAACAAAAATCTGTTGTTTCATAGAAAAGTGCAAAACCTACGCGGTTAATATGTATGGATCATCAATTTTTTTTTTTTTTCATAATCATAAATATATCTACTGATCATGTCCCTGCCATCCTGCAAATGAAAATAAAAACAGTAATTACCTTTTATTCACACACCGAAATGGTAACGCTCAGTTTTAGTCCATCTTCTTTATATTAAACTCATTGTTAGCTTTTAGTCAATTGGAAAACCGATAAATGAAAGTTAAGCGAGCAATAAACACAACACACAAATCAACCCGCCCAAGTTACCAAATCAGTACATAATATAAATTATCATCTATAAACACTATAATTGTAAAATTACACTATTTAGACAGAATATAACTCAGAGTTTTGCCGCCATAACCTCTTATTACGTGGGTGTACCTACAAACAGGATGTGCGGATTTCCAGTCTTTTTATTTTACTCGTTTCAAATTATTACTAAATAACTAAACACCGCCAATTAGTGTTATCTCCTCCAATAATAAATTACTAATTAAAACAGTTAAAGTCAAATCATTTTAGTTAATGCTCATTCTAATAAATTGCGAGCCAAAGTCGTAGTGTCGTCAATAAATCCGGATACCCGAAAGGATTTGGATCAAATTTAGTGCTGACAGTAAAAAGTATCGATATAAGTGCTTATCGATATTGACGCACGTGCTCCTGTCAAATTTACGGACCGTACTTTAATGGGCGATCCGGTAAGAATTATTGTGTTCTGATGTTGTCTGATTGTCGATGAAATGTGGTGTTGCTTGTCGATAGATCGATTGGTTTTAATTGAAACATTATTTATATAAGTGACCATTAAGATTTCGTATTATTGAATAGCTATGAATATTATATCCGTGTCTACCAATTAAGTTAATTATTTAATTACGTTATTTACTTTTTGGCCAATTAATCTTTCGAGTTTAATTAATATTTATTTTACTTATTTTTCTTTTCTGATCCGTAAAAGGCCTATACCTAAATATTTTAGGTATACCTAAATTAGTCATGTCCCCGCTATAGATCTTATTTAAGTCTCGCAATGCAAAGAAGGAAGTTAAATAAAATTAAGTGTCGTTGACCAACTACCGGTAAACAACAGGTTAACAAGTGTATCGGTATACAGTTTGAGTAAACTTAACAAGAGCCTATCGCAATTAACCCAGCACAGTCTCAAGGGCAAAAACAGGAATTGCGTCTGGGAAAACCCCATCCCAAAATTCGGGCTTAAGATCTCACACTATACAACCGCTCGTGTTGCTCTAAGATCAAATTAGCAAAATAACCTACAGAAATCTTATAAAATAAATTTGAGTAGGTAGTCAACCAATTAATACAAAAAAATCGATATCTAATTACACATAATTCCCCATCACTATTCAGAAATCGTGTGTGGCATAAAAACGACAGTGATTCGAGCTTTTATTTACTCAAATGCAGCTGTAAAACATAAAAAATCGCTTTCCTCCAAACTTTAATTGCTGGCAATGAAATAATTAAATGTGACAATCGTAAAACACTGAAGTCCTCATAAAACATTATAGCCGTGAACACCGAGGGGCACATTTACCGGTAAAAATGTTTGAGCACGCTTAATTCACGGAATTTAGCCTTTAAAATAATATTTACGCTGGTCCTTATTGTGTAAACAGACCATAATTTCACGATATGATATAAAATTAAATTTTAACGTATGCTCGATCACAAGTCAACTTGGGCCTTTAGCGTTCACAAAGCTTAAGTGTTTTTAAAAGTAACTGTACTTAGCTAAATAATAATAAAAACATAATAACGAGCGAACCCGCAGAAGATGATGGATTATGCCGAATAAACCATTATGTACCTAATAGTCTGCATTACATATCTTTAAAACCGAAATAACTTAAAGTTATGAGGCCATGATCCAATAGTGGGATGATGCAAAATCAAAGTAAAATCATTTATTTCAAGTAGGCCATTATAAGGCACTTTTGAACTTCAATATTAACAAGAAAATGGCATTGATTCTAGTTGCTCCTTCCAAAAGGTGGTTTTGTATGGTAAAGAATGGGCAAGAAACTCCAAAGTTACTCTTTTATTATGCATGCTGAAGACGGATATTTTAAGTAAAATAATGTATGACAATTATAAATGATTATATAATCATTTCATCACAGGCATATGCCTGTAAATAGGTTTGTACAACCACTTTTACACGTCGATAATATTTTAAAAACTAGATAAGGTTGACGTTTTCTGCTCTGAGAAGAAAGACCGAAACAAAATCAGCGGTCTCAGTCTCTTTTAAAGTCCAGACATAAATTTGATCGACCATATAGATTGTGTTGTGTTGTTTGAAATAGTCTTTTGAGGAATGAACCTTACAGAATTTAGTGGAACTGTGCAGTCAGCACACGCATTTGTCAATAATCGTTTAGCTCAACTCAGAACTTCAGGAGCTCAACGACTCGACGAACAATACCAAAGAAAAGACGACACAAGGACTTAGATTGTAATAAAATTCCACAAAAGTTATGTTACTGGAATTGTTCCTGATTGATTAATTTATTTACGAAGTAATAACCGGTTAGATAATAAAAATTTGGCCCGATGTGAATGGTGCTGCCTCACCAATATTTTATGGCCTCAGCTGAGTGAACTATTTTGTAAAATCTCATCATCAAAAACACTAAACTTTATTTTGCACAGTCGCAAGCTATGTTTTTCTGTCTATACGAAAGTGAGCTTGAAACCTACCGAATTTCGATAGAGCTAAGTTAGTATCAAATATTTCTTCTATTTAATGTTTATAGATGCTTCTGAGTTATTCGTTGTAGGTAGCCAAGAATTTTTAACAGCCTTCTTAGTTTTGAAACTGGATACATCGTTAAAGGTGACAATAAAAATTGTAGATCCTATCATTGTTTTTAATATCTGTCTTTATGTATTAACGTTGACATAAATTACGATTTTAATTACATTCTATTTTGGCCGTATTCATAACGTTTGTTTTTTTAACAAATTACAAAAAATTGTTAAAAAACGGACGTCATAATTTAAGAATTAATTCAGAAAAGATTTAATTCAGAATTAAAATACCAACGTATACGTAATTAACTAAAACTATTAACAAATATAATTTGGCGTCGTTTGTTTACTTATATTTAAGCCAAATTCAAAATTTGTTGACTAGACACACTTCAGCGACAATCCCGCTAAAGAAAATAAGAAAAAGTTATTCCTAATTCATTTAATATTCTTACTGTGGATCCAGCAACGATTTAATTACACAATTTAAACCTAAACTGCAACAGACATTTCCTAAATCCAAATTCAAAACGCCAATTTCGATGTTACCAAGCGGATATTTTAAATCCAAACGTACTTTGATTTGTTGTCTCTTTCTAAACATGCACATTGAAACGAGAAGGGAATAATAAACATGAATATAAGTACTCAAAGGCTTGGGACTCCGAATATGTAAGAACCGGTTGTTTGCAATAATTTAAGCGCATAGCAGGTCGGAGGTCGACTTTCGAGCCAAAACTTGAGACCTTTTGCTAAGATTACGAATGCCCGAGCTGCAATAGTCGGTGCAAATCAGTTTGTAAAGTTTAATTCGATGACGGTATGAGCTGTTTATTGATTTTGTATCGAAGGAGTGGAGAACAAGTTTATATTATTTAAAGACGCTGTAATAATGAATGAAAAGTTCCTAAATTACTGGAAGCTTAGGATTTCAGTCAAAATTAATAGCGGTATTTCGATCACATGCGTGACAATACTAATCGGCACCCTATTTGCGTAACACATTTTTAATCACAATTCGAGAGTTTTGAAGGATATTTCTAATCCATTGCTTCATAGATTTAATAAATTCGTCTACTCAACACTGTAAATAACGCAATGAACATGGCTGTACTGTCAAAATGGAAAAAAATGCGATCAGTTAATAATTGCATTTTTTGTCAATGAATGCGTGCTTCGCAATTACCCCGCCGATTAACTTAATAGATTGGTTCATAAAAGCTCATAACTCTTTTGCTCAGCCTATTTCCTTTTAGCCAAAGTATCTACTGTTAACAATGTTATATCAATTAGACCGACTGTAATATTGACGATTTTATGCAAAAAATAAATTATTTAAAGACAGTCAGTCAGAATTACAGAGAGTCAACAACAGCAAATGCAATGCAAAACATAGTTAATTCTAAACGAGAATATTATACATATAAAAGACAACCGAGAAGCATTTCAGTCACACCTCATTATAAGCCTAGTACATAAGTCAGGAACATAAGATAAATTAGGAACATAACATCTCTGTTTCAACCACTAACACTTTATAGTAAAGTTGTTTGTACTTATGTTCAGCCGTATCGAAGCGAGATTAGAAATGCGTGTTCACTTTATCTTTATTCGTATTTATATTGCCTTTTACAGATATTCCATAGATAGGAAAACATTGGAGATGTTTGTAAGACAGAAAGGTTAAAACTTAGATGGAGGAGAATTTCAACATACTCGTATTCTGCCAAAAAGAATCTCCAATGTTCAAGACTTATAGTCAGCGCATAATGATGAAGAAAGAAACGGAGCATCTAAGACAAACTCTCTCGAATCGCCACGCTTACGAATGCTGTAGTTAGCAATATTATTTGCCGGTCATTAAAGTGGTAGCGAGGCTGACTACCCAGCGAGGTAATTGCGTAACACACTATCAATAGCAATGGGTTTCATTTTGACAGTTCAACAACGTTCATTGAGTTATTCACGTTGTTGAGCAGAATTATTTTTGAACATATTATGAAGCAATGGATTAGACTTACAATCTCAATCAGAGTAATTTTGAAGGATATTTTCAAAATGATTCTGATTGAGATTGTAAGTTGGCCCGCACATGTATCACCGCTGGTAGATTCTATTAAGATGCTAGACTTAATTTTACTCCATATGTCACAACTTTTTACAAGGAATAGCACATTCAGTTAGATATATTATAGTGTCGTAATTAAGCTGTTCCACGCAATTAATGGGTCAAAAAACTAGATCCATATTAAATATACTCGTATGTGTTAATCCGTTACTTTTTCTCACTAGCCTTAATGTTTGCTTGATTTCGTAATTATCCACTTGATAGATAGTTGTACATAGATTTTAAAGAGAACTGAAAAAAAACTAAAAGCTGACTTTAATTTGAATGAAGGAGGAAGTTGGAATTATGGGTCCTCTTCTTCTGCTTTCCTATTTAAAACAGCTGAAATCTTATCAGCTGCTACGTCCCAAATGTGTTTCAAACTAAAATGTATTTTTTTATTGAACGCCTCTTTAGAATTAAAGGATTTTTGCACCTTCGACAATATTGGCGCTGAGACAAGATTGATCTATTTACCCGATATTCGTCGGTCCTTTCAGAAAGATCAAGCTCTTCTTCATCTTCCTTAATTGGCACGTAGGCTTGGACACCCGTCTCAACCTAACAATCAGCAATCAATTCCCTACAGTTATAGAGTATAGAGATAGCTCTGTACTCAACAACTTTAAGCTTGGGCATCGTATCTGAATGCAAATTGTATACGCGCGTGCGCGGTGTGGGCGCGACGCCGCGGTCACGCACGATGCCACGCGTTGCATAACCATAGTGTGGTGGAAGTTGCAAGAAATGTTTCGTTTGTGCGTTGTTCAATCAGAATTTGAGTAGATATAATTTATACGGAGCCTGACGAACCGTAAATTGCAGTGCCTTATGTGATCCGCATCAATCTTGGAATGTTTGTTAAAAAAGATGACAGGTAGAGGAATACCTAGCTATTTAACCAGTTTGCGGCACAACAAGATCCTTTGACTGACAATAAGGTCTTTAGATCACTGATGCACGGCCGGTTACACTGCAAACCTCAGCCCTGTACACTGTATTGGGTTCTCGCTATAATTATCATATGGGTCTAGATGTCATCCATTCAAAAAAACGTGAAAGTATGTTGAACGACGATTTGGATGCAGCCTACATCTTTTTTTGTAAAATACAAAAACAAATTCTATCGATATCAACGTTTCTGCGTACAAACTAATTGTACCTACCACACTACAATTACATACAATCTGAATCATTGTGAAGGATATTGCAAATCCATTGTTTCATATTATGTTCACGAAATTCGACTGCTCATCAACGTAAAATAACGCAATGAATGTTCTTGAACTGTCAAAATTAAAGCCCGCTGTTGGTAAGTTCTTTTGGTACAACCCAACTGCCTTTTATCACTTAAACCACCTAACATAAGACCACAATATCACACAGAGGTCCATCAAGCAACGTGGGCAATAATGGCGGGCTCGTTATGATTAAACGGATAATTTTGGACGGTATCTGTGAAGTATGGCGACTATTACACGCTGTTAGGCCATCGTGTTTGAAGGAGGAGATTTTATGGCGAACTGATGCTGTAAAGGTAAATCGTGATTAGATAATGAATGAAGTGTAGTACATCTCGAAGGATGAGCCTCAAAGAAAACGCGAGTTGTAGTATGACTGTGTAGTGTTTATCCGTGACAGTGATTGCAGGTAGTCAGAAACATAGGAATAAGCCAATTATTTATCTTATTTGTTGCAGAAGTCAGTGGGGAGTGGCTCTGGTCGAGATAGTAACATTCATTCAACTGAGTTAAAACTGGGCTCAAACTATACAATAACATAAAAACAAAGAGGAAGAGTAGGTACCATCGAGACGAAAAGAAGAAAATTCAACTGGTCTAGGTGAAATTAGTTCAGCACAAAAGTGTTACCCTAAAACTCGAAATTACCTTGTTAGCTTATGATAGCTTTGTGTAGACACAGCAGAAGAATCGTAAACAGAGCTGTTATAACATACATAATTTCTGAACTCAAGACCTTGTGTACTCAGGATTAAAGTATAATAAGCTCAACTGTCACTAATGAGACACAATTACTTTTTCTATTGTTACCGATCTCTAGGAGATTTCTTGATAGTTGAAGTGATTCAAGAACTCCATAAACCCATTCTATCTAAAATAGATAAATTTACGTAATCAAGACTTACCAACTGAATTTCGACAAACCGTAATGCGACAAGATTTTCACAATTCCTCTTTATCGCCTTCGACTAACTCGTTTAGTTGTCTATCTTCCATTACGCTCTAAGAAGTTTATAAATATCTAATAAACACATATAACATGTAATAACTTCAACTGTATACTTTAACTCAATCAAAACTCTGGCTGTTTTATCTTCCTCAAGCTATCATAACGACCTATACATATGGTGCTCGACCTGTGACCTAATAATAATTTACCTTTAAGTACCGACTGGTAATGGCGTCAATGAGACCATATGAGGCCCTAACGTGTAATAGCTTTATGTCTGTTACGGTTTTGGTAATAGGTTTCGTAGATTTCATTTAGAAGTGAAGCGATATGTGGTATTTGAATGATATGAATATGTTATAAACATGATAATATTAGCGTCTAGCGCACGATGTCGTGTCGTGCAGTAGGTAATCATAATATACAAATAAATTAATGCTATCATTTTAAAGTAGCAGCCATTTGGAAGAAAATGAATACATATTAATTAACACATATGCGTCTGATTAAAAATAAAATATGTTTTAATTAAATGTCAAAACAGTCGACTTAAAGATACTTTAACATTTTCTAGCATTTGGAATTAAATATCAAGCAATAAGCAACATTAATAGGTCACAAAAGGTCACCAACCACATACAATATTTCTCAACCTAATATTTACAATTAAGGGAAGAAAATAAACAGTTACTG
Source organism: Oligia latruncula (assembly GCA_948474745.1). Lineage (NCBI taxonomy): Eukaryota > Metazoa > Arthropoda > Insecta > Lepidoptera > Noctuidae > Oligia > Oligia latruncula. Next base: position 11,135,151 of record OX419702.1, on the reverse strand, counting down.
TCATCTTAAGTAACCCACAACATAGGGCGACCAAATCGATCGCAATAATTTATGGATAGTACCTAATTCAACTAAAATCCACCGAAAAGTGCCAGACACGTTTGGCGAGTCGGTAAATCACGAGATAGCGTGGAGAAAGCCAAAGTACCAACACAATATATAAACTAGTGTGACCACATTGTTTTAGTTTCGGTGGGAGTGACATATGTGGTAATAAAATTGTGATAAACTCAATTTGATATCAGTCCAATCTAAAGATTGATGGCGCAGGAAATTAAGTTATTGATATTGAGTAATGTCCCACTTCTAAGTAAGTTTATGGCCGTATTAGCTTTCCTATTAAAATTTAAGGTGAAAAATTGTTATGGTTTCGGGCTGTCACAGTCGGTAAAGTTCGTAGGGAGTTATACAAATTAATAATGACGTATGAAGAATGTGTTGGATTATTACGTACGTGAAAGCGAGAGTATGTTGGAACGGGAATTAGGTGAGATATCAAGATCAGTAAGATTAGACCAGACATAATTAAGAGGTCTAAGTAGAAACACATAACATATTTGTGTGATTTTACAAAAATATGCTTGTTCTATCTGAATGATGCTAGCACTAATAAAGATATGTTTAAGAGGTTCATTGTATTCAAATCATTATACATTATTTGCGTGTTCTTCAGAACTTGCCGCGAGGTTCATACATCAATACTCTCCCTTTTCCCTGCCATCAGTGAGTTATGGTCACGTCACTCGAACGTTGTTTACACTTTGAGCCGTTTTGCACCATGAATAAAACCAATATTAATTCTTATTCATTGGTAAACTTAGGTAAACTGTGAATTTTCAATGTTATACGCACACCTCTTAACCAACAACAACAAAAAGTCAAATCGAAAGCCATTGTGTCTCTTATTACTATTAAATTTTTAAAAACACTGGAAGGAAATCGTTAGCTGAAATCGCCAATGCGTTGTGATTAATCGTGGTGATCAATACTAGACTTTTCTCTGTAAAAGAATAACCCTACTGAGCACTGCCATAGGACAATACAAGCCTGCAAGTTCTGTAACGAATTCCTTATCATAAAATGTTTCTATCGGTCGTAACGGGCGGTCCTCACACACACAAAAACTTCCAAATCTCCATTCCAAAGACGCCTACACAAGTAAAGTTCTCTCAAAACATTTCCCGTTTCATAATCTAAGTACATGGACGTATTACTTATAGATAAATTAATTTTATATCTGCAGTAAGTCGTGAGCGCGCTCTGCCCCCGGGCGGCGGCGGCGTGAGAACCGACTCGTGCTCGGGCTATCGCGAATTAACGTACGTGGTACGACACGTGTCGTGAACTGGATTATCTTGTGCTTTGGATACTTGTACATCTTCATGAGATTCCTTTGTGACTTGTGTCATTAACAAAAGTTGGAGTTGAAATTTAGGAGGATGTGGAATGACAGCGTCATTGAGTAGTGGTTGGAGTATGCATTATTACTAGTTGGAAGCTTGACAAAGTCAAACAACTTACCGAGTCAAAAATTATTGATCTTAATTTCGCTTCAGCTCTTTCCAGTAGTGACGCATTCAGGTTTCATCTATTGGTAGACTCTATTACTAAGAAACAACCCAAGTCCTGCAATGCGAATAAAATTATGAGTTTAAATCTGAACCTATTTTAATAATTCATTTCTAAGAAATTATTACCTCGTTCTCATCCCAATTTATTTGTAGAAGGAGCAGAAAGTTTCCTTTCATTCATCTTTATCACCTGTCATTTCAGTATTGGACACCTTTCTTGCCTTTTCCTGGTATTTGTTGACAGGCATACACTGTCCTCCCATACCTACTAACAATGTAATTTGAAAACATTATGAATGGACATGTATGTGAAATAAAATATTTTCATTTGATTTAAGTTCATCTTTCACGCAAACTTTTCTTTACACAGCAACAAAGTTTATACCCACATTTGGACCTCCCAATCTTTTATTGCAATAAACCGTACTTCCCATTTTCTCATGTCAATTGTTGCAATTGCAACGCTCTATTGGAGCATGGGGCTTTGTTTCTGAGCAGTACCCATGACGATGCCTCGATAGTATTGTCTGTTGGTGCAATAGCAAGTGGAGTGATAGACAAGACTGTAAGTTAAGTAACACTTGTAAGTGTAGATGTTCGTGCTTAGCTTTATTTATTTACCCCCTTACTAATAAACGTTGTACAGCGTCTGTATAGTTACACAACGCTTGGTCTTCTTCTTTCGAAAGTCAACTTACTGACGACTGAAAGAGAGAAATCGGTGTGTAACTATTCATCTGATATAATACATTTATTAGTAAGGGGGTTAGTTAGGCTTTGCTATACTTTTGTTATACATACATAAACTCACGCCTACTTCCCATGGGAGTAATCAGAAACTATAGAACGCCACCTGCTACGATCCTTACATACTCCTTTTGCCTCGTTTATGTCCATACATCTGGTCATACACGCACGCCGGTTGTGCGTACTATGCACCTGACCTTTCTGAAGAAAATCACCAATAACTCACTATTATGTCCTCCTAGGGCGATTTTCACCTTTGTTAGTCGCCTTTCATTCATCCTCTCAACAAGAACAAACCATTTGTATCTGTTATCATCTCTCATAATATGTAGGTTAGCAGGTATAAGTAGGTTAGTGGTTACTTAAATTTATTAGTTTTTTTATTAAAATAAATTAAATTTATTATATTAAATTTAATATATTATTTATTAGATATATTATATTTTAAATTTATTATTATTATATCTTAAATTTATTATATTATTTATTAGGTTATTAGTCACCCGTTCAATGCTGGATGAGAGCTTTCCTCCATTTTGGCACCTCTTACAATCCTGACCTATTTCTTGGTACTTCATAAGGAACATGGCTCAGTCCTGATGTCATCACCTGTGGTCTACCGTGGCCCCATGTCACTGCTTTAAAAGATCAATCCGTCTCATAAATGATTGAGTAATATTTCTCAAAGTGCTGTTTACTACCTACAAGAAATCCTAGCACAGTTACGTTGGCCGGCTTCATTGTTCATACTTATGTGTTAAAGTATCTACATTACAATAATTGTACATGATTAGTAATATTATTAGCCCATTACTATTACATTACAACAGTACAGTTACAACTTTATTACTAGCAACGGACTTCAATAAGTACCTACCTACCTTTTTTTTTTTGTTGTCGGGGGAAAACCTTCAAAAGGCACCCGACCTCCGGGGAGGGAGGTCGGTGAGTGTGGGATTTTTACCTTACTAAAACCACCCCGGTGATCACCATCAGCACATAGGGGTGGTCCCGGTTCCTCTTAAAAGACCAATTCCGGAACCCCCCCGTGCAACGCCTTTAAGGCACATCCCTGGGGAGACTATAAAGGGGCCTCCCCTGAGCCTCGCTATGCACGGCAGCACGTGACCACTGTGCCACCGTCTTCCCTGCGGTCACTTCCTATGTAATAGCACTTACAATAGGTATTGCATTCGTTTTTTTTGCAATACATCCTACACCTCTTTTAGCTTCAATCCTATAGGATACCAGCTGTTCAAATTTTTTGACTAAGGGGCCTAAAAGTTGTCAGTCTTTCGGCCTTCTGACGACGTAACGACTGTGACGAAGACACACATTATCTATATCTATACCTACCTATTTGCAAAGCTGTGATTTTATATGGTCAATTTTGGCAAAATATAAAAAAAGTCTTAATTACAAGTCCTTAATGAGTACCACTAATGACTATAAACACCAAGCATAAATTTCGAAACCCTTAATTCGATCTTAAAACAGATTTAGTACCTCATTATACGATTAGGTTTTAATGTCTGATAAATATTTTATAGGTCCTTATGATAAATATAATTTCAGCACTGATAGTTACAGCCAGTTAGACTTAGTCATAATTCATAAAGGAATCATAAAATTGGACGAAGTGACAATAAAATGATGTCTAATAAATTCGACGTCATGAATAACGATGGTAATTCTAAGCCATTATATTTTAAACGCTTATTAACACATTAAATCTTAATAATAGGTACCAATACGTCTAATATTACTGGTGATTTTAAAATTTACCCTGAATTCGAAGGAAAGATGCTAATTATTATGATGGAAATAATATACTTTAGCATAATTATTGTAATATTTGAATGTGGTAAGACTACATATCTAACTTAACGTTTAGATGCGGCTTCATAAAAGCTACAAATTACTCATTAAATGACCCTGATCTAATTCTTAATTGCATTTGTTTGCGTCTGCAACAATAAACAAAATTTTAAGTACAGGTGATTCTTTCTGAACCGTACAGAGCGGCACTTCACTCAATTATCCCTTTACCGATGCGCGTGACCCACTGACAAAACAAGCGAAGCGATCGCCGCATCACATTGTTTTCCCATAGCCCGAACGATTCCATTCAGAATCTCATTACACTTGAAAGGGGTTACAACAAATCTGGCGCAACGTTTTCTCATGGACGTGTCTGTCGTTAGGGCAGCGTGAGGTGACCATTACTGCGTACAAAGAGTTGCCTAAAATAGAGAGCTTTTGTAAGGCGGGAAGACAGGCGAGGGACGAGGTGGGGGCGGGGCGGTCGCCGGCTGCCCGGCGGCTCAGTCGCGCCGCGCCTCACAGCCGCCTCGCACGCCGCACCACGAAGCGTGCCTTTCGGATAGCGCACGCGCACGCGATACCTCCCCCGCCGCGCCCCTCACATAACACGTGCACCTAATATCAGTGGAAATCTACAGATGATATCGACCCCACATTGACAAAGTTTCACAATGCAAGAACAAAGTTCATCGAGATCTAGCAAGTCTACATTAAATTCTCTGGAAAGCGCCATCATCAAGCTGAAAAACAACTTGCAGATACAGGACACCAAGACAACAACAGACATGAATGGTTTGTTGGCTGCTGACCCACCGTCGCCGCATTCGGACACAAAACCAAACACAAGTAAGAGTCCAAGTTCTTCTCCATCTACAAACATTAACTTATCAATTGCATCAGCCGCATTGCTACAAGAAAACATGCTTCAAAGATCACTACAAGGAGTAGTAATATCTCTTCAAAATGCAATGATGAACTCATTACAACAAGCGGCGTTGTTACCGTCCAACTCCGCGGCGGCAGCTGCATTAAATTTACAAGCTTTGGAATCTTATTTGACACTACAACGTTTGACTTCAGTATCCTCGGTAAACAACACAACTCAACCTAACACATCGGAAAATAGTTCATCATCTAAACAAGATATTCTCAGGATAGCGACGGCAAGTGCAAAAATAAGTGAAATAGATGCGTCAGATACATCTAAAGAGTTCTCGCCGAAGACACCCGAGGAATACCCGCTGTCAGACGCCATAGCAGCTGAAGATGTTGACTTGTCCGAAGAAGTTGAAGAAGACTTGGCCCTCTTAGATAATGAAGATGAATTCACATTGGAACAGCACTTGGAATCAACATCAAAAGGTTATGGATATAGTTCATCACAGAATCTAGATAATGGATATCCCAGTCTTCTTATGAATGCAATGTATCAACAACAAATGAATGGAAGTCCATCACAAGCCCCATTGTCTCCACCAGCATCAAATTCTTCAAAATCAACAAACAGCTCGACTTCATCGACAGGCAGTAGTGTATCCAATAAACAGAAGACAGGAGGAAGTGGGCCTAGAACGAAGAAACAATTTATTTGCAAATTCTGTAACCGACAATTCACGAAGTCATATAACTTACTTATCCATGAAAGGACACACACAGATGAACGACCATACTCTTGTGACATTTGCGGGAAAGCTTTCCGACGGCAAGACCACCTCAGAGACCACAGGTAAAAACAATATTTAAAAGTTTTAGTGTTTCTATCATGAATAACTATTAAAGATAATGAGGTCGCTTTGACTAATTTAATGCATAACTTCTCTTTTAGTCATGATCATAATTTTGAATTTATACCTACCTGTCTTCAAGAGGTTTCCACTTAATGGAAACGACAACTACTAATTAATCAATAAAATATAAGCCGTATCTTATCCATGATTTATTTTCATTAAACTTTAACCTTTAATGTTGTAATCAAACACCTGTTGATTTCTAAAGCAGTATTTTTAAGGCTTGTATTCTTAGATAAAACTAAGGTCCATTTATGTTTTCTATTACAAAAGTGCCCCGTGGCGGAGCTCTCAAATAAGATAAAACAATCTTATAACCGTGTCGAGAAACATTTTAAAGTTCACGATACTCATTTTTCGATATCAATAAAAGATTTTGGTCGTCGGGTTTCAACGCGAAACATTATGAGAAACTTTTGAATAATGGTGGGGAACGAATAAAAATATTTTAAAACAAAAAGGGTTAAGTATGGACCGAGCAGATGGTATCGACAACTCTTTCGTCACGCTCGTAAATTATTTCACAAAACCGCCGCTAATCCCACGAGAGACGATGTTTTAATTTTGGCTTTTCATTTTGTTTTCTTCCCGACTCCTTCGCATTCCATATAAATCTCTGAGCATATCTTTTTTCATATCAAAATATTTATCCTTTTAAAACGTCTCTACAATGCACTCAAATAAGATGTTAGTGACCGTTACAAGAATTCGAATTCCAAACATCACGGATCTCGAACACAATAAATATGATAATAGTGTTACAACAGCTCTCAATCTATTTCTTCACTTATCTCCTCGAGATCCCCACCCAAAAAGAACTAAAGGTGTTGAATTTTTACACCTGTCTCTCGGCGATTTCCTCCCAAATCACCGTATCTCTGTGGCAATAAAATAAATTTCGTGTAGACGCCGGAGGGTTAACCCGAGCTCGGCTCGGCCCGGCCTGTCGATGTTCAATCGATGTCCGTTGACACGATACATTATAATGGACCGGAGCGGGCCTTCGACGGGTTTTAACAAAGCACGTGGTGATCCTGACGTGAGGATTAATATGGATGACAAAAAAAATAAAAAAAACCTCGGTAAATATTCTCCGCATACAAAATCAAGTTTCGATGTTCGAGATGTTGAGATTTTTTTGTGTAGATTGAAAGGATAATGGAATTAAATTAATTTGTAGCTTGTTTAGTAATTTGGACGTCGATTTTTGCGGTCCTAATTTTCTTATTCATGCACGGTTTATTTTCATTAGTATCAATAATTAGTATGGAGAATGTGAATTTCATAGACCATCGGTCTGCATTGCGGGCTTAATTAATCAGTGTTGTCGCGTTGGTTCGAGTTAGGCCTAACGCGGCGCTCGCGCCGGTGCCACGGTACGCTCGACTGCACACGCGCCCGGCCCGTCTTAATCACCATCATCATCGCGTGTTTTAATATTGAAATTATTATTTCATTCATCATCTTGTAACTCAGCTTTATCGTCACTGATCTAACTAATCCTAACGATTATTACATGTATTACGTTACTTTGAACGGCTCGTAATTTTCTTGCCTCGAGTCTGTTTGTTTATACGATACGGAGATAATTTTCTCGAATTGTACACTCGATCGCTGGTCCCTCGTGCTGCGTTATTATTGATTACACGTTACCCGGTGTGTTAATTATACGTTGTAAAGTTAAATTTAATTTGAAATCAGTTGCTATCAACATTTGTGAGAAAAATAAACCTTAGGTTTTATTATAATTAAAACTTACGTCCACGTAATTATATACTGTTTATACTGGGTGTAAATCCAATAATAAGTAATTTATGGTTTCTCAAAAAGTATTTTTTGTACGGATAAAATTCGGACGTTTAAAAATCCTTTGAATTGAATAAATTCACCTCATTTGTCTCGATGGTGGTTTGCAAATTTTAAGTAAGGGTGTAAATTAATGATATTGGAAATAAAGCGGCAAGAGAACTGAAATTTATTACCAATAACCCTGGGGCTCTTGTTTGCTTCCCGGCTGCTCCCACAAGGTGCGCAGAACACGCGAGAGCGAATGTTTCGGCGCCTACAGACATGATGTATTTATTGAGCCCAACTTATCTCAACAACATGTTGTAGATAGTACATAAGTAAACGATTTAGATGAAGGAGAAAAATTATGCTCAAGTAACTAGACATTTTGCTCAGAGTATAAGTTCGTCACAAATATTGCAACCAGTTGCTTCTTACTGTAGACTGATGACATATTGGCAAACATTTCATCTGTCTATGTCTAGTAACTCTGTATCGACTTGAACAAAAACTCTGTAATGAACTAACTAAACCAACATTTGTACTCTGTTAGATAGATTTACAAACATAGTGTTTAGTTTGCTTAAGTATTCAATGTCTGCAGATAGAACAATAAGAGGTAGTCTCCAGACTCTCTCTATGTATAAGTAGTCTTTCTAGCAACTTTGTTGCGTGAATGTTTTACTACCTTCGAGCAAAAGAAACGATGTTTTCTAAGAACATTAACTGCACATCAAGCATAGCATTCTTTCATAGCTTGCGTCGTTTTATATTGTGTTAAATAATGAAAACTATTACTCGTTTCTATTAACTTCTACATGACTTGGTAAAAAGATAAAAGCTTTAACAATAAATCTTTCTTTCAGGTACATCCATTCGAAGGAGAAACCGTTCAAATGCCTGGAATGTGGAAAGGGTTTCTGTCAGTCCAGAACGTTAGCAGTCCACAAAATCCTACACATGGAAGAATCTCCCCACAAGTGTCCCGTCTGCAGCAGAAGTTTCAACCAAAGGTCTAATCTCAAGACCCATCTTCTGACACACACGGACATAAAGCCATACAACTGCTCTTCCTGTGGAAAGGTATTTAGAAGAAACTGTGACTTAAGACGACACAGTCTGACACACAACCTTGTTGGAATATCATCAGTGAACACATCTCCGAGCGGCAGCAATGGGAAAAGCCCATTGCTAAATCCGAACTTTCCAATCGACAGCTTAGACACAGAAGATGAGAATTAGCAGTAACATTTATTAGTGGCAAATGCGAAAAGACTGATTTTTACTCCTAAAACGGTGCCTTCTAGTATTAAGATTTAGTTAACTCATGCCACGAGTGCCTAATTTATAGTTAGAAGAAGAATTTGTTTCAGAGTAGATATTGCGTTTAGTGTTAAACTGAATTTATTTATGTTCTAAATTCAATGTTTATTGTGTTTTTCTTTTCTCTAGAGGAGTATTAGTAGATTCTATCTTAAATCTGAGTTTGGTATTGGCAACTTTTGTGTAGAAATAAATTCTTGCAATATCCTTACAATGTTTGGGTTTTAGTATTACTTAGTTGTAGTTTTTTTTTCTTTAAATCTTGTAAATTTTCTGATCTCATTTTGTGTTTGTAAATATTAATTATAGCTAAGTCATTTTGTGCATTCCGTCCACCTTAATGTTTATGTAAAAATGCTTAATGTATATGAGGGTTGTGTAAAGTTATGTCTTCCTGTATTTTGGGATCTTGAAGAACGAAAGTTATTCTGATTCTGTCTCAAAACTTGTATTATCCAAGATCTTGTTTAGGTTATATTTGTAATGTAATTAAATTGATGAATTTGAATATTATTACTTTTATTTGACCTATTGTTACAATATAATTAAAATTAGTTCGTTTGAAATAAGTTCATTACACATGAGGTTTATTGGTAGGTGAATTGATACAAATGCATACCTAAATTCAAATGTAACATCTGGGGTTCGTCAGGGTCCGTCAGTAATATTCTTCGATCCTATCATGTTTATAAAATTACAGTTCTTAAAAATTCTGCGTACTGTCACTAAAATAAAAGCTTGTATTAAAGCCAAAGACTACCTGTATGCTGATTCTCAGAAAAAATGAATCACGTTGATGACTTTTTCACACTATTCTAAGAAAAAGATTCAGCAGTTCTCATTTTGTTTGGGATAATCATATCGATGAAGCATCGATTCTTTTATTTGAATTAAGTAATTGTATTCAGAATTAACCTACAAACTACACTAAAAACTTCAGATCGTCCATGTCACATTTTTAACCAGATACATAAGTACCTACAGACGAATTTATTAGTGGCATTCTATTGAAATTGACCTTGAAATCGACCAATAAGTAATGAGAGAGTCTGCAATGAGACCTCATAGTTGTACATAAGGCAATAAGAAAAGCGATGCTAATAAATCTAAAGAGGAGAAAGGAGCTGAATTAGGATCAACAAAACAATTTTCAACAAGCGGGTGATTTATCACTCAAGATTAATATTTATTAATCTTAATTATTCTTGTAAAAAGGGCACAAGGTTCGGTACTAATAACTGCAAAACATATGCCCATTTTCACTTACAAAAGCACTGTTTAATTTTCAACGCTGGTTCAGCACCGAAAGTTAAAAATGCAGCAGCGGACTTTTATTTAGGCATCTATTTAGGCGTTGCCTAGTGTTAGTAAAAAATATTATTAAGTGAAAATAGGAATTTGAAAAAGCTGTTTTTGAATTTTCATGTCTAGCAATAAACCAGGATAATGCTGCTGATAATAATGCATGATTCTGTGATATATGAATATGGCCCAGTGGTAACGACCCCAACTTACGAGATGTAGGTCGTGGATTCGTGTGATTTCTAACAACCCGCACTGGGCCCGCGTGGTAGATTACGACCCACTCCCTCTTAAAGAGAGGAGGCCTGTGTCCCAGCAATGGGAACATTATAGGCCGATTATGCTGTAAAATAACAAATATGGTGTATCAAATTATCTTCAATAAACACCATTGCTACTTTAACAGTCTGATCATTTAGGTCAGGTCCAAAGAAAGTGTTGCCTGCGTCAAACTTGAAATGGCCAATAGTTACTCATAGCCCATAAGCATATCAGGTGGCCTCTTCTGGGCACTACTAATCCCCATGACATTATATTGCAACTTAAATTCTTTATTAGTCGTTAATGTGGACATGAAAGTCATTTAGATTTTGCTACAGGTTTTTTCTGTCATCTACAGGGAGGACATCGACGTGCAGACTGTAACCATGAATTCATTACATGATGCTAAACCCCTAGCACATAAATGTATCGTCGGTTATCAAAATAAAATCAGCTGTTTCATGGAAATGTGCAATACCTCGGTATGTAGGTTTATTTGAAATAAAATATTTTAAATTTGAATTTGCGATCTCTTATTATACAAAATATGTATTATTAAACAAGGATACCTACTTGTCTTCATTACCTTCATTCTCCATAATACTAATTTTCATCATTCGAGATAAAATTATTTTTATTTGAGCTTTAATCTGTTATTCAGTTCTCAGTTACTTTTACACATGAATAAAAAGTAATTTAAAAAAATTAAACCGACTTCAAAAAGAAATTAACTCAAAATTATGAAATAACTTTAATTTCGGAAGTCGGTGTCTTGGGATCTGTATTTTAGTTTTATGCCACCGACTTCCGAAATTAAAGTTATTTCATAATTTTGAGTTAAGAGCCTATACTACCTCAAATGGCTTAACATGATCCTCCGTTATGTCGAAAATTCTGCAGCATTAATTTTGAAATAAATATATGCTTAAGTTGAGGATTAATGTAAGGTCTTATGTTAGACGAAAACACGATTTCATAAAATTTTCTCGATAGAAAAAAATTCCAAAGTTACCTCCAAACCGAACAATAAACCGCTGGTATTCAAAAAATACTTCAAATTAGATCATGAAACTTTGCATACTAACTGAACTAACTATAAAGCAGGTCTTATGTTAGTTAGTTTTTTTGAAATACCTTTATTTTCACCGTAAAAAGCAAATACCTAAACTATTGGCGCTACCTCCCGCCCAGCACCGCACTCTGTCTCGCTTTCACACAGTCCGCGAGCAGTATCGTGCGAGCGAGATAAAGAGTGAACTTTAGCTGAGGTAGTATAGGCTCTTAATTTCTTTTTGAAGTCGGTTTAATTTTTTTAAATTACTTTTTATTTCGTAATTTTTAGTTTTTGCACTAGTATTTGACCAAGGTTTTGAGATGTTTTCCCTTTGACACTACACCCGTAGCTCTTATCAATAAGCCAGGCCGTCACACTTACACGTATTAGTCCATATCTTGAAAATTACTGAATCGATCTTGATGAAACTTGCACTGTTCCCTAAGTTGAAGAAAATGTAAGCCAATAAAAAAAAAATGGTCACGATCCGATTAATAGTTCCGGAGATATGCGTGGACAAACATACATACATACATACATACATACATACATACATACATACGTCTATGAAATTTTGTATATTTGTTTGGAAGCCCTAATAGATCATCATATGTGAATATAATGCAATTCCAATAATATTACATACATACGTATCGAATTGATAACCTCCTTTTTTTTGAAGTCGGTAAAAATAGACCCCAAGATGTCGTGGCACGGCATGACAATAAGTATAATATCAAATCCATTATCTACATTTGACCTACAGTAGACACCTCAGTTTATTCAAATGTTATTCTTCTACAGTTTAAATTAAGTTCTGCATCAAATGAATAGATGGCGTTACTTGTCACATTATTATGCGCATGAGTTGAGAAGTCTTTATCAGGTGTTACGAATTAATACGCCATATTTAATTTCTGACAAAAGGCTAACATTAATTTATAGTAGGTAACATAAGATACCTACTTACGTTACATAACATTACATTATGTGAGCAATTTCATTGTGATCACTATGGTAAAAATAATATAGATAACGTTTATGAATTTAGAACTCTTTCTAGTGGCTCATTTAAGGTTAGTGTTGACACTATTAATATATTTTATGAGCACTCATGATCATATTGAAGTTTAAATTACACGAGAATTTTGTATAACATCATGCTAACACTGCAATAAAAGTGACTTTAACTGCTTTATCAGTCAACTGGTCCTTGTTGGGACCAGTATCTAGCATCATCATCTGCCTAGCCTTTTCCCAACTATGTTGGGGTCCATTACCGTACATTATTTTTCCTTTATTGTTGGTAATACGATACCCCTTGGTAAGACTGGTTGTCAAACTTTCAGGCTTCTGACTACCCGTAACGACTGTCGAAGATCCACGAATGACAGCCAGGACCAACGGCTTAAGGTGCTTTCCGAGGCACGGAGGGTTCTCGGTATGTAATGATGGTCACCAATCCACAGACCAACCGCGGAAAGCGTAGCTTACCTCATCGATCGACCTGTGCGGCTGTTATTATTTAGCCACGAGCCTTGGGATATCTAACAATCAATACAAAGACAATGTTAGTCGCAAGGGTAGTTTTGGTCATCATAATACTGGAATTTCAGGTGCCCCAATAAGTTAAATGATGCACCTAGCATCATATAACATTCATCATCAAAATTGGCAACCTTGTTTATTTGTCACTGCTGAGTATACATAAGCCTCTTCCCTTTTGTGCCATTATATTAGGCTCTCAAATCAAAGCCAAATCAAAATGTTTTTAAACATAATCTGGAAGATAGAATAAAAAACAGATTAATTTCGCACCCAATCTGTTAAACGTAACCTTTTTCTTTAACCCAACAGATGCACTATTAGGCGTAGTACCGTATCTATAATAGACGTAAAAGTAGTAATTATAAAGGTCAATGTAAAAGCCAAGACGAAACGCGACCATTAGCAACAAAGAACGACTACTGAGCTTGAAAAATCGGTTCAATTCAACACCAAATCGATGCAACGCAATTCACACGAATAAAAGGACTATTCGATTCAGTCCCACACAAAGACCCTTAAGAGTGTATCAAAATGACATAAAGCTCGATTCTTTTCTTAAACACAAAACACGTTTATAATGGTCCACATGTCTTACTTTTTTTGTCAGTTTTTGGGAATAGATGACGTGTTAAAAAGGTAACAAATTGTATGCGTTCCGGAGCGTCGTATCTCGTTCCTTTACCAACCGTCATATATTACGTCATTAGATCGATTCGAAATTATAAATGATCCGTTGCGGATTCTGTGCGTTTTTGATTGGCTGACGTTTCGGTTATGGCAATTTTGAATACGTTCTAATTACGAACAGGTGTTGATGTTGCCAAATGTTGGATATTGAGGACCCGGCCGTGACCGAAATATTCTAACGGGAGTGCTCAACGAATGCTCGAATGTTTTGAATGTCAGTTAATCTTTTTTGATAGGCATCATATCGTGTTTATTAGCGTCGTCGTAAAACCACACATCAACAGTATTCATAATTGAGTTAGGTACCTAATGTGGCTGTGTATACCGAAAGCTAATCTTTCTATCTGATAGAACGGGTGAAAGATAAATCAAATGGATTTTTTTTTTGTAAATATGGCTGACCATTTCTATAAACTAGTCAAATTTCCCATTATCCTAATTCAATTAATAATTATCATTAAAATAACTGAATCTTTGTAAATATATTTTTGAGTCTTCAAAAAAAATAAGCCCAAATCTCCGTGCAGACATAAAACTATCATCTACAATAAAGTGAAACTATTACAAGGACCAACAATGTCAGAGATCAAGAGCACGAACAACAAAACAAATGCGACGCAAACGCACCTTTCTTAAAAACGGTGACAACATAATAATGCGCCGCGTCTCCGCCTCCCTTTATAGCTGTAAATTATTCACAAATTACATAGTGATCGGAAATCCCGCTGTGTTAAACAAAGTCCTTTTTCTTCCCTTACTTTTTTTTTCAAGTATTGTCAACGATACCGAAATTACACTGTCACAAAGGATTACGCTCAACTCAGAGGTGTTTGAAAAATATTTGCTTTTGCCGTTTCGAGTGCGCATTATCCCGTATTTAGTCGCCGTTTTTATTCGCGACCACACACACGCTGCAGAATACAAATACAAAAAAAAAATGTTGGTGTGAAATTATATAAGGTGTTTTGACAATGGTGAGTGTACGTGAGTTCCCGACGTTTCGTATTTTTAAACACGATTTCGTGTCGTATTTGTCTCCGTTTCAAACGTAACATTATTTTGTTTTTTTTTTATTGAATCGTACGTAGGTACGGCACAGTTCTGCCTAATTTAGGGTTCAGTATTGAACTGTTAAATTAAAGTAGAAAGGTTATAAAGATGACGTGAGTAATTATTCAATTATTGAGCAAACTGTGACTGTTGAGAAAATTATGATTATAACAAATCTATGTCTACTTGAATCACTTCAACCTGACTTTGACTGGGGTGAACTTTGAAGGAACATTTTGTACGCTGTTAAGCGACATAATTATTGAGTCAGTTTGCTAATATTGTTTGCGGATTAGTCATAGTCATACTCGTAATAGCCGTAATATATGTGAGCAGAGGTGGCCCAGTGGTAACGGCCGCGACTTACGAGTTTGTAGGTCGTAGGTTTGAACCCAGACAGGCGCTTTACTTTGTATAAATTATTTCATCACCACTGCTCTCAAAATGGTGAAAGAAAACATCGCGAGGAAACCGGCATGTCCTAGAACCAAAAATTCGAAGACATGTGGCATCTGCCAACCCGCACTTGCCCCGCGTGGTGCATTACGGCCCGCTCCCTCTCACCGAGAGGAGGCCTGTGTCCCAGCAGTGGGAACATTATAGGCTGATTATGTATACTCGTAATACCTACTTATTAGGAAATACGTTTAAAATATATAGGTACACTGGATAAACTTCTTACACTAAATTAACTAACAATTTATTTTTATTTAAACTTATTAGGTTCGGTTAAGGTACAATCCCTGGCTGAAGGAAAGCCAACCGTATTTTAATGCGTTGAAAAGCTCCAGAGATATTTTGGTTGAATTTAGGTACCTATCTTTAATACCGAGTATACCGACGTACATACGTAAACAGGACGGTAAGATAATAGTTATTACTTTAATAAAGGTAAGAACACTTTTCGAAGCACTAATTTTGTATTTCATGACTTGCCTTTTAACTTTTTTTTTGTTAATATCTTCTTCACGAGAGACCGTCTTACGTTCAGTGATTATTTGTAAGAAACGGTGCAAAGTTGCAAAATACTTAGATGTTGAGCACAATCCCTCTTATTTATAAACGTTGCTAGTTATAATAGAACTTCACGTACAGGTACCTAAGTTCGTTTAATCATTCATTATTACAGACTATGTAGAAAATGACAAATTAATGCCAAAGGAGTTAATTTCTCTTCTGTCGTTTCATTATTTCTAGTGTAGATCTTAGAAAGTGCTTCTATATGTTATAACCAAGTAAGTGCCGGTTCAAGGCTTAGACTCAAGAATTTGCAACTTTATACGTATTCAAGTAAACAATCTTAAACTGTATCTACGGCTTGCCTGCCACTACTTAAAGGTCTGCTAATCTGCTAGTCGAGGTTAAAAGGGTAAGTGGCTTAGATACAATCCCAGATGAATAAATTATACTTATCTGCAAGATCATAAATTATACGATAGATTTGTATACTACTAAACGATAAATGTATAATTATACTATTTATTTAAAAGAAATTCACAAAAGCGCCAAAGAAATAGCTCACAATAAATAATAATTTAAAAAACCACACACTCAGACACACCCAACCATCTCTCATTCAATTTTAACTTCTATAACTTTCATACCAAAGTTCATATTCCATTTCGTGTTTCTCGGAGTGGTCCATGCACCACGTGATTTAGGTAAGCATTTAAATGTATGTAATTTTATTTATTTTAATAGCAGAGGTACAAGCGACATGTTATCGCAAGTATGCGAATTAACGGTGACAATTGTGATTGCAAACCACATTTGTGTTCAAGCTTCAACGCTAAGTGCCGAGTATGCGTAGAGAATATGAAAAACACAGAGAGGTCACGGTTTTGAAAGTTTTATGCCTAATAATATGCAGTATGGAATGTCATTTTAAAAATGATACTAAAAGTAGGAATGTTAATAGCTTTTTGTATGTTAATAGAGATATTTCAAGGTGGGATTTTTATAACAGGATAAGTATCAAGACTCTTGAGAAGAGTCTTGTGAATGATAGTCGTATGAAAAAGGAAGGCACTAAAGGTTAGGGGCAAAATGGAGTATTGAGATGACGGATCCTAGAGATGTATGAAAAAAGAAGAAATAAATGCTGTGCTGACCCCAAATAAAAACATAAGGACTGGAGGATGATGATAAAGTATAATAGGTGTCATGTAACTTTTGCTTTGTTGATTTTACACAATTGATTGTAAGGCATCTACGTAAATTATCTAGTTAGAAAGCAAAAGAAGAAGAAAGATAATAAAAAAAATTGAAACAAGGTCTTTATGATAGTCAGCGGGCTATTGTCTGCGGGATAGTGTCTGTACACGATGTGCACAAACAGTGTATTATATTAAACATAGAAGTATTGCGCTATTGATGAACAGTCTCATCTGTGTTAGTTGATCAGTGTCAGTGTGTGCTATCGTGTCGCAGCTGACAGAAACGACGTCGTCATGATAGCTCGCTCGATAGTGCCCGCACACGATGTGCACAAACTGTGTATTTTATTAAACATAGAAGTATTGCACTATTGATGAACAGTCTCATCTGTGTTAGTTGATCAGTGTCAGTGTGTGCTATCGTGTCACAGCTGACAGTAACGACGTCGTCATGATGGCACGCTCGATAGTTCCCGCACACGGTGTGCACAAAATGTGAATTATTTTAAACACAGAAGTATTGCACTATTTATGAACAATCACACCTGTGTTAGTTGGTCGGTGTCAGTGTGCGCCATCGTGTCGCAGGTAACAATAATAACGTCGTCATGATAGCTCGCTATATAGTGGCCGCACACGATGTGCACAAACTGTGTATTATATTAAACTTAGAAGTATTGCACTATTGCTAAACAGTCTCATCTGTGCTACTTGATCAGTGTCAGTGTTGCTATTGTGTCGCAGCTGACAGTAACGACATCCTCACGATAGCTTGCGCGATAGTGGCCGCACACGATGTGCACAAGCAGTGTATTATATTAAACATAGAAGTATTGCACTATTGATGAACAGTGTCATCTGTTTTAGTTGATCAGTGTCAGTGTGTGCTATCGTGTCACAGCTGACAGTAACGACGTCGTCATCATAGCACGCTCGATAGTGCCCGCACACGGTGTGCACAAACTGTGTATTATTTTAAACACAGAGTTATTGCACTATCGATGAACAGTCACATTTGTGTTAGTTGGTCGGTGTTAGTGTGTGCTCTCGTTTCGCAGCTAACAATAATTACGTCGTCATGATAGCTCCACGATGTGCACAAACAGTGTATTATATTAAACATAGAAGTATTGCACTATTGATGAACAGTCTCATCTGTTTTAGTTGATCAGTGTCAGTGTGTGCTATCGTGTCACAGCTGACAGTAACGACGTCGTCATGATAGCACGCTCGATAGTGCCCGCACACGGTGTGCACAAACTGTGTATTATTTTAAACACAGAGTTATTGCACTATTGATGAACAGTGACATTTGTGTTAGTTGGTCGGTGTTAGTGTGTGCTCTCGTTTCGCAGCTAACAATAATTACGTCGTCATGATAGCTCCACGATATGCACAAACTGTGTATTATATTAAACACAGAAGTATTGCACTATTGCTAAACAGTCTCATCTGTGCTACTTAATCAGTATCAGCGTGTGCTATCGTGTCGCAGCTGACAGTAACGACGTCGTCGTCATGATACCTCGCCGATAGTGCCCGCACACGATGTGCATGAACTGTGTACCTACCTACTGACTTTTGATTGTGTCTGTACATATTAGAGATTTTTAAAAGTAGTTAGTGCAATTATTATTAAATATGAGTTATTATCATACCTTTATAATTTTTTGTAGGCAATGCTTTTTTAATTTTTTTTTTTTACTTTTTTACCTTGTTTGTTTGCCTATACCTACAAAATTTAATACAAAAAGTATTAAGTGCTATGCTGACTCTACATGAGCAACAGCTGTCTGATTTTCGCTGGAAAGCATAGGTATAAATAAAAATATGAGCCACTTAAATGAAATGTTTTACAGAATACATAATTGTTTAACTAAGTTATCAGTATCACACCTACACCTACCTACCTAATTATTTTATAAAGACGTTTAATTTTTTGTAACAAGATCCCGATTCCGACGAGGTCATCTACCTAATTGTAAAACTCATGTCTTTACAATCCACCCAATCACTTTAGTGAGGACATTAACAATGTTGACGTGAGAGACATTTGATACGATTAAACTGACTTTGACCTTACAAAGGCACCTTTACGGCTATTGAGACCTTATCTTTAAATTTCCGTTTTCAATGAAATCCCTTAATAAAAACAAAACAGAAACAGTAAAACAACCGATCTCTATTATCTGTAACTCAATACTTAAAACGAAACCGTGGTAGAAGGCGGTGGGAGGGGCTTGAGAGACTCCGCCTAATCCCTCCCAAGCGGTTCCGCGATTGGTGGAGGGAGGAAAGTATCCATGCGTACGCGCATTCAAGCCCGCCGCGGCTGAAGAATGCAATTCAATTGAGGTGCTCAATGCTCTTTTATGTGAAGTACGGGTAATCGTTCTATTAAATGTAAGGTTCTGCGATGTGCAGCGAGAATTCTTTGTTTCTAGCTTTTAGTACAAATTGGTGTAGTAATTTGCCACTATTAAATACAATTAGATAATCTTTGTAAACGTCAGCTGAATTAGGAACATGATTTTCCTGTTCTGGAAATTGAGATCCTGCAATTTTGTGATTGATTGATTGGCTCCGCGAATTTTTATTACAAAATATTAATTTGTAAGTGGCCAGCATTATAATTAGCTGTTGACGTAAAACCATGTATTTTTTACTTATAAAGCAGATCTTTGAGGTAAGCGTTGAGGTGAGGAACTTGAGCTACCAACCTTATGCTTTGAAAGCAATCCTTCATCAAAAGGGAATATTATTCTCAGGTGGGTCTTTCAAGTCGTATCATGGAAAAGCTGCAAGCTACAAAAAGTTATACAAAAAGTCAAGTCAGGCACAAAGTCAATGACAGTTAGGTATCTAAGTACTTCTTCTGACTGTTTACTGTCCAGTCGTTGTAAGCCTCAACGTCCTGCAGTGGATCATGTTTACAGGTTGGTAGTTAAATAAAGTAGGTACACAGACCGCACCTTACAATATAAGAATCAAACAGGTAACTACCTAATATTTTGGGTGTAATGACCGCTATAATGCGTAGGTAGAGGCAATTGACTAGCTATCGCCTCTAGACCATGAATCTAAATTTTTAAACGTGTGTATTTTTTTATGGACAGACAGGTATAACCTCTGCTAGTCAATGACTTTAAAATCTAGACGTCACCTAAGGTAATATAGCCAGCGTAGACATTAAGACGGGGCCAAGATTGTCACTCACTGAATCCAGTGAGTGACAATCTTGGCCCAGTCATTTTTTCTTTTTCAGTTTTCGATGTGCACCTTGAGGAGTCCCTCAAGGTGCATATCGCCGTCTTGGTCAACCGGACCTCAGGTAAGGTAGGTAATCTACCAATAAGTAGGTACTAACGCTCTGCATTCATCCTTTATGCCTACACATACCTACCTAGGCATTGTCTAAGTTTATCACCAACTCATAAGTGTCAGGCGACGTAAAGCACATGGCAATTACAAATTCTAATGGTGATAAATATTACGACCCAATGCGAGGAATCTTGTTAGGGTCAACTAGGCACTAACGACCTGCCATTGAAATGTTACAATGAATACTAGATTTTCATGTTCGTTGATTGCTATTGAGTAGACGGATGAGCTGCTAATGCCCTTAGGTACCTCACAAAAAAGTGCGAAATATAGCAGGACCAAAAAAAAGCAGCACAAGATTATGGGAACTATGAAAATGATGCTTTTCGTTCAGATTTTCAAAACTTATCTGTCAAGCATACTGCATACAATGCGGGTCACAAATTGGTCTGCTATGAAAAGAGGTGTCAAAGTCTCATAGAGAAGAAAAAAATTATATTAGTTATCAAATGCTTAAAAGTTGGGACACAATTGCAAAAGAGACGCGTCCGCGACTTTACGCAGTGGCAAGTACACGTAATGAACCGCGAAGGATTCACTGATTTCATCTAGTAGAAGAATAAAACTTGCTCTGAAGTTTTAAATTCATAAGTACGGTACCATTCAAAGAATTTCCATAACCACTATCCAAATCGATTCAACACTCAAAGCAAGCACTATAACTTTGCGAAATAAATCGATTTAAACTAACAATCGGTAAGCATGTTCAAAACGACTATTTACTTATACAAACAGTCGATTATTCGTGAATTATAATACAATTCTTACGCCAATCCGTTGTGGTTGCAAAACTGCTACTTTGCTATTTGTTATCGGCCTACGTACAGACGCCTGCACATCAAGCTTACTACAATCTGTCAAATTTATTTAATAGATCTTCAACTTTATCGCTAAAGTATAAGGTTCAAAGTTGATTGGGAAAATTTGACAGTTTCGGGTAGCTTGATGTGCTTGGTGTCTGTACCTTGTTGAGTTTGTTATATTGCTGGTATAGTGTTACCAATGGCAGGTTTCAAATTACCGTACCAGCAATTGAATGAAACTTGGCAGGAGTTCCCACATTTATTTTCTACGTGCCATAGTTCCGGGTTTGTAGGTAATCCTAACCTACCGGCTGATGGATGGCGGGATAGGTACAGAATTGGCGAGCGGAAAATACTTCAGGCAACACGAATTTTCAAAGTTTCTATGATAACAACACTTGCCTTATTTGGTGATTGCCAATCTACAAGTACATTATCTATAGGTACTTATAAAGAGATTGTGAGTTTGTATGTAGGGGGAATAACTGATCCGATTCCGAAAATTCTTTCATTAATGGAAAGCTGAGTGTCATAGGATATATCTCAAACCAAATAAAAAACCAAGACAGAGGGCTGTCAACAGTAAACTGAGGCCGGTTTCGTAAACATGTGTGCACATAGTGAGGTGTAGTTTGATTGTAAATGTATGCGTGTGAGCGTGTATGCACAGAGCGAAGGTGTAGTTTTTGCATGCTTCACTGTATTGTTCGCGGCCAGCGCTATGTCTTGACTTTTTATTTGGTCTGAGGGATAAAAATTTTGCTAAAACAAGTTAGTGTAGTAATAAGCATCTACTATTAGTGACATTAGAACGTTCATGCAACAATGGACAGGCTGTCAGTATCTCATCTAACAGCATTCAATTGATGATTAGACAGTAAAAGTACCTAAAAAGTACTGCAGTGTCATCTTTATCAGGATTATAGCACTTCATTAGAGGACATATCTTTTCAACTGTATCCACTGAACTAAATCCTTTTACCTATTTTTCGTCTTCATCTATCTATTGCCAGTTTTTATGTTTGTATATCCTCATTTTATGGAGACACTCATGAACTGTTATGACTGTGACGTGAATTGCAAAGATGATGATGAAAATTCTCATCGAGCAAATTCATTTTCCTTCATTATTATGCTGCTTTCAGATAAGTTGGCAACACCGAACGCAACATTATTGCTTACACTATCGATGTGTTAACAGCTTAACATCGTGTTGAAATTATAGACATTTATTATTTATCTGATTCTGCCATTACAGATATACATAATCAAGGATCAGCTGTCAAAATATGTTTAAGCAAGTTATAACTTTGGACGACGCAAATTACATAGGGACGAAATGAAAGAAAGAGACGAAGATGAAGGTTTTGAACTCTTCAGTGTGTTTTTGAGCAGCATTATTCTAAACTAGAATGTTTTTGTTCTACCTTAGGCCTACCTAGTTAATATTTTCGTCCATTTCTCACTTGTGTTGTTTTTGATATAATTATCAAAAAGCTCTGTTAGGTTAACAAAATCACGGTTGCTTCACACGACTGACATCTTGAACTTTTGGACGGTCAACAAAAAGTTTCGTGTCGTGGTCGTTTCTCTGATTTAGGTTGTTCTACATAATATCTTTTTCCAATCTCCATTTACATCTAGGCTCTGATAATATAAGGATCAACTGATTAATAAGGGCAGTGGTGGCACTGTGCTAACGGCCCGTACTTACCGAGTTGTAGGTCGTAATTTCGAACCCAGACAGACACTTTACTTTGAGTAATTTATTTCATCACCACTGCTCGAGAAACCGGCATGTCTTTGAACCTTAGAATTTTAAGAGATGTGACATCCCCTAACCCGCAATGGGCCCGTGTTGTGGATTACGGCCCACTACCTCTCATATAGAGGACGC
This sequence comes from Oligia latruncula, assembly GCA_948474745.1. Classification (NCBI taxonomy): domain Eukaryota; kingdom Metazoa; phylum Arthropoda; class Insecta; order Lepidoptera; family Noctuidae; genus Oligia; species Oligia latruncula. The sequence goes on along the minus strand of OX419702.1, from coordinate 11,111,972 downwards.
CTGTGTCCCGGACAGTGGAAACATTATGATTATGTTTATGGTCATATCTGAATAATAGAAGGTCGATCTTCGTTAGTTGAGGCATTAAAAGTCAAAAAGTTCTTTTAAAAAAAAATCCTCTAATGTAATTACATTACTTACATAAAATGGAACGTTTCGCATCATCTCCTCATACTATCTACAACATTCAGCATTATTTAACGAAAGTTCACACTTCATTCAAAATTAAATTCTATTATCTTTGACATCCGTTACAATCTTAAGTGCCTCGTTTGTGCATTAACTGGGCCGCCTGTTACACCGACGCCTATTTTGTTTTGTTTTGTAGAACAATAACTTGATTCCAATTATAATATTTTGATTTCAGGGTGTGATGATTCCGGATTTGCAATCTGAATGGTTGTGTTTAGAAGTGGACTGCCATAGGTAAAGAGTAAAGACTGAACTGAAGACCAAAGGACCAATCCAGGCGTCCTTGGCTATTCCCGAAAGCTAGAGGTCAATGCCAATAGATTGGTTATGATTATATAGGTGACTCACCTATATTCCATAACCAGTTTATTGGCATTGACCGGTGAGTAATGGGTGTTGTGGCGTAGCTTGGGAGAAGCACATGCCCAGCAGTGGACTGCCATAGGCTGAGTTGATTGATTGAAGTGAGGAATGACTTAAAGCAAGTAGGTAGTGTTTTTATTTTTTCAGAAAGTGGCAAAATGTTTTTAATTTTTATTGATAAAAAAAAATTACACAGCTGAAAATCAAGCACATATTTATATACCTTGCTATAACATAGATTAGCCAAAGCTTTAGTTCTTCTCTTCTGGATGATATGGCTAGAATGGGGTTGACTACCGAGATGACGACTAAAAGAGAAGTATGGAAGAAAAGGACATGTACAGACGCCAGCAGGTCAACCTACCTGAAACTGTCAGATTTTCCCAATCAACCTTGAACCTTATACTTTAGCAATAAAGTCGAAAATCTATTAAAGAAATCTGACAGATTGTAGTAGCTTGATGTGCTAGCGTCTGTACTTAGCGCCGACGCCAAATAATTTGGGACAAGGGCAGGAAGATGTATAATGAGGTTTTCTCTCCTAAAGAAACCTTTTCTTCCCGAATAGATATTCGTCTCGCGAACACACGTAGCCCCAACGTCCACTCCGGTGTAATACCCGCCCCGCTAGCACGCGCTAGGCCGAAAGGTATTCACACAACAAATATTGACGCGCCGAAGCATTGTGTCGGCATTAACTAAAGGTTATCTTATCAACTGTTTGAGCGCAAACACTAATGTTTGATGACAGACGCTCGTGTGTCTACGTTTGTCTCTCAAACCTTATCTCTAAGTAATTGACGTATTGAACTTGTAGAATTTCCGGGAAGTTTCCTGTCAACCCTTCTTTGGTGTTTTCTTAAGATTTCGAGTGCTTAACGCCGTCCTTCTATGGGCGCTTACATTAAGTTTTGTTTTGATCATGTACCAAATTACCTTTCCTTTTGATTACAGGCTCGTTGCAGTTGATGGGATTGATGACGTTTTGCCGACTTTTATGATTCCATTTTCATTACTTGTCTTAGTGCGCAGACAATGTATACAATATATCGAATATCATTCCGTATTGATAGCATCAATGGACAATAAATTTCCAAATTGGGACAGCCTTCAATCCAAGAATACCCTGGAAAATAATAAAAAAAAACTTTACACAGTTAAAATGTACCTATAATATAGCAAAAACCCGTTTTTAAATTTAATTGCAAATCAATTAAGTGCCTCTATTTAAGTCGCATTTTATTCTCGGACGTTCAAGTAGGCAGTCGTTTTTATGCCTTTATAGCACCAATAGCATCTGAAGTGCCTTTTCAATTAACAGCTTAATTTGAAAAGACCACCGTCTGTCCGTAATTAGCTTATGGACAAAATAGGGGCGAATAATTAAAATGTCTTAATTTTATTGAAGAAGGCTTAAAGGTTTATTGTGGAATATTTATGTGTGTTGTAAAGATAGTGAAGCTGCAGGGTTTTTTTATAAGTATTGTTAGAGGTTCGATGCTCTGATGTGCTATTATAGAAGAAAAGGTCCAATCGGTTCCTACTTAATGGTTTTTATTAAGGGCGGTTGAAAATTGGTTGGTAGGTAGATGAGGTTTCATGTTGAGAAGACATCCTAATTCTTATCTACAGAGCTTATCTTATAAGTTTAACTAATTGAGATGTCTACTTAAGTCAGATGGGACAATGACTCCATTTTAAGAAGCTGTCCTATCTAATTATTCACCCCGAAGAATTCGTCTGATGTTTTAAGGTTTACTTTATACTTACATAAATTCGACTCCAGGAAAGATTAAAACATTTCAAGGGGAAAATGATTATTACTTTAATTTGATACCCATCGATATAATTCTCAAACAAATTAAGTGTCGTTAAACGCCATCAAACAGAGCAACATTCGATCGATCGAAACATCATATTCATTACTGGAAGCAATAAAAAACCTCAAGCATCGCGTTATGAACCCAATAACAACGAGACCGTGAAAAACATGTCTTTAATTTCATTAAAAAAAATTAAAGTCTGCCGACGCCGCGACCAAAAAAGTAAAAAACTTAATAAATCGAGGCAAATAACACATTACGAGGCTAATTTAAACGCTAAATTCTCTTGTTTAAATTAAGTACGAAACGAAGGGATTTTTCACAATAAATAAAACCCTAATTACTGGCCAGGGTCCCATCAAATTGGTTTTATGGCGATATGCTGGTCACAAAAAAGAATGATACTGTAATTTGGACGGCGTTATGCAAGATGTTGGTAAATAAAAGTTGTTGTTACTGTGAACAAGAAGTTCTAGGCTAAATAAATATACCTTCGAGATAGACACACCTGAAAAACGAAAGTTAATGTAAAAAAACTTTTAAGCCTGATTGTCATCACTTTCACAAGGGGTTTTTTTTTTTGCAGAATCGCGTTTAATGAGGAAATCATTTCGTCATAACACATGACCGATTAAGATCAATGCTTTTAGTTTTTTAGTAAATGCATTTTTTCTGGTATTGCTGATAATATCAATACTCCGTTTAATTACTATAATATTGGGTTAAATAAATGGCGCGCTCCTTTATAGTACTTACATCAATAAGGAAGTGATAAAGTAGTTTGCGTATATTTGCCTAAAATCTATAAAAAATCTACACCATATCTACTACATTTACCTACTATTGAAATGGTGTTTACAGACGTACTGGGCCAAGGCACGCGATTTTGCAGAATAATTATTAAAACAAAACAAACCAATGGGGGTTTTTTTCTTAGTTGTTTCCTCAGAACGTCCTCAATCAAACAAAATCCAACGGTTTTATTATGAGGTTGCACACAGGTCGAGCACGTTTTCCAAAAACAACGAAGTTTATGGGCGAGAGATTCTAGAGTGAGAAAACCAATTTATTTATTTATATTTTATTGTACGCCACAAAAATACATAGTTACAAAAAAAATATCGAATAGGTAATCGTAATAACAACAAATACCAAAAGAATGTGTAAAAAACGTAATTAATGTTTCTTTATATTTTGTTTTAACGGAACCTATTGCATTAAACAAATAGAATTACTAGGTATTAATAAATAGAAACAAAAAAAAAAAACAGAAATCTTGCACAATAACAAATTGTAATAAAAAAAAAATAAAAAAATCTTGGTTCGGTACAACATAAAGCCGTCCCCACAATTGGAGGCTTCCTCAACAGCCGCACACAATAAAATCACAGATTTGTGGACATTACAACGTCCAGTTTTAATTCCATACAAAATTAGTTCAACCAGCTTCTTCTGAGTTTATATAAAAACTAATCAGAATCACGTCGGGAGCTTCATATAAATTCTATCTGTTAAATAAAGTAAGGTTAAGTGGGGCTTTCATTATTGTTCAGAGACCCGTACATATTCATAACTGAGTTTTGAATGCCAAAGTATGGACAGTTCAATTATCGTTTAATCATAGTTATTCTAAAAGTATTTACATAATTTAAAAGCTAGTAGTTTAGAAGTAATAATTATGTACAGATATATAAAAAAGAAAAGAATCATAGGGTATCAAAAAAGTCGTCCGCATCGTTGTCAACAGGAAACTGGCAGCGTCTCGCCACGTTTTATGGCAATGCTGATTCTTTGGCCAAAAAATATGTAGGTCAGCCCTCTCTGGTCACGTGGAGAGTCGACCAACGATCAAAAAATTGCATAAGAATGAGCATTCAGATTTATCGTTTTGCTTAGTGAAAACCGTTTTATTTTCAGTATCTACTGATGGAGATGATTGATGATTTTCAACTGTATCATAAAAATCTTCGACAAAACAGATGGTTCTCTTTGTCACTTGAAGTACGGAACCCAAAAACTGATTATTTACGATTGTGTAGGCTATTTTAGTGAGTCGGTCGGTAAGTGAGCACGAGACACATGTCAACATTTTTAATTGCATCGCTTCATGTAATTTATTGATTTGGTAATGGCCCAAAATAAAAATTTAATTAATTTTTCGGTTCATTTCTGTAGTATTTGTTTTTATTTTTTAGTACAACTACTTGAATGTTGATTAGTTTACCGATTTAAGGTAAATTAATGGGGCCGTTAAAATATTGCATTATGGAGGTCGCAAGTGTTGATTTTTGGCATAAATGTACAGCCAAAAAAGGTTTGTGCAAAAACGAACACATTAGCATATCAAATAAGAACAACTTAACAAGTCCTTATATGTTTCTACAACTAATTTGGTACCTATATACAGTTATATGCAGTTCAGTTGTTGTCAAAGTGAGCAGAAGTGCATTCATAGCGGTACTGCTTTCAACAACTATATTGATTGTGTGAATGCATGCTTGTGTCATATTATGGACAGTTAGTAACATGGACTAAAACTATATCTTAGGCTTTTTAACTTTGCGTCGCGAGTATTACAAGAAAAAATGTGTAAATTAGCACAGGATTGAAACTATACGAAAAAATACTTTAAAATAATTTAATTGACATGTTTAAAAAGCCCACAGCAAATAGCAGGAACAAAAGAAAATTAGGACATTTTACGCGATTTCCGAAAATCTTTTTAACCTTACTATCTTGCGATCGAAACCAAAAAATCGCATTGTTAATACCCCATTTACACGATGCAAGTTTCTTGCCCGTGGCTTACAATAAAATTGAAGTAACAAATAACTTGCATGTGACATCCGCCATCCCGCACTGAGCTCGCGTGGTGGATTATGGCCTGTGTCCCAGCAGTGGGAACATTACAGGCTGAAAATGATGATAATGAAATAACTTGCATCGTTTGAACACTGTTTATACGATGCAACTATTATTGTACCTTCAACTTATGGTAAGCCACAAATAATTAAATCGCACTGTCTAAGTCAGACTTTGCACAGAAACAACATTACCTAACCTTTTCCCAGCTATGTTGGGGTCGGCTTCCAGTCTAACTGGATGTAGCTGGATACCAGTATTTTACATGGAGCGACTGCCTAACTGACTTTCACAACCCAGTAACTGGGTATCAGGACCGGGATTTTCGGACTTCTTTTACCCGTAACGACTGTCAAAAATCTACGTATGATAGCTGGGAACAACTGCTTTACGTGCTTTCCAAGGCACAGAGGGGTCTTGGTATGTTATGGATGGTCACCCATCCACGGACCGACCTAGACCAGTGTTGCTTAACAATGAAGGTCGACCGAGAAAAATAATTACCCATTTGTGTGTTGCTCACTTAGTCTGACAAAATTACAAACAACAAAATCGAAATCAAAGTGAGCACTTGAGTTACGATGACCACCGCTGTAAACCCAACACGATATGGTTATGAACAATCAGGAGAATGATCATGAAATAATTTGCAACACTTTATTGCAATTACATTGCTCTATATCACAATCAAGGCATCGGCTTGGCGGGTGGTAATCGAGTAATGGACCGACACCCTTTCGTTACAATCGATTGAGGTCGAATTAACAAATTAATTTGTATCTTTTTTTCTTTATGCGGTAATCAAAGCTGCGGTTGTATTTGTGCTTTCTTAATTAGTGACGTTCACTTGTTTATTAAAGTAGGTAATGAACGGATCCAGTGTACCTGTAATTTTAAGTATTTAACGATTATTTTATAACAGCATGTCCTGTAATTTAAAAGAAAACTGGCCAAGTGCGAGTCGGACTCGCACACGAAGGGTTCCGTACCAAAAGGCAAAAACACCAAAAAAATATGTTTGTTGTATGGGAGCCCCCTTAAATATTTATTTTATTTTGTTTTTAGTATTTGTTGTTATAGCGGCAACAGAAATACATAATTTGTGAAAATTTCAACTACCTATCTAGCTATCGCGGTTCTTGAGATACAGCCTGGTGACAGACAGACGGATGGACAGACGGACGGACAGATAGCGAAGTCTTAGTAATAGGGTCCCGTTTTTACCCTTTGGGTACGGAACCCTAAGAAAACAATCTGAACGTTACAAGATTCAGGGTTTGTGAAGCTATAAACTTCTGCCTTATCTCTGAGAAAGTCGATTGAATATAACGATAAAGATTTTTTTTAAATTTGTTCTTTGAAAAAAAAAGGATTAGTCTCTGTTGATGGTTCAATTGAAATCACACTAATATTATAAAAACGAAAGTTTGTGAGTGTGTGTGTGTGGGGGTGTGTTTATATGTTTGTTACTTCTTCACGCTCAAACGGCTGGACCAATTTTGATACAATTTTGTATGGAGGTAGCTGGCTACTTTTTATCCCGATATTCCTACGGGATCGAGATTTACGCGGGTGAAACCGCGTGGCACAGCTAGTAAATAATAATTATGATTTACTTTTTAGCATGACGATCAAACACTTTCCAAAATAAAATAAAACGTGTAAGCACTAACTCCACAGAAAACTTTCCCGCTATATTTTTTGTATTACACTTTCGGCCGCAAGAATAAAAAAATAAGATGTCGTAACCACACTTCATCACACAATTAAACCCCGTCAAAGAAAGGGTATCGTTGGTCCTCCATTATGGCCGCTATTGTAATATTCGACGCACAATGCCTTACTTATGACCAGTTTAGGACATGAAAAAAGAAATGGCTAAGGTACCGTGCAATAGTGTTTGAGAGTTCGGTTAGCAGGTTGGAGAAATTAATATTGTGATGTGTTTTGCAGTGAAAAGTGAGGTTATGATTGCCAAAATGTAGATTAAAAAAAAGAAATAAGCAGTACCTTTTTGTACTCAATACTAATATATCGCATCTGGATCCAATTTACTGAGTGTATAATTTAATTTTTAAAAATTAATAAAATTAATTAATGTAATGGTGGAAACTGCCTGTGATCCAATCTTCACTTCAGCCTAAATCTCTCGATGTATAATGTGTCTATGCTCCCGCAATAGCCACTCTACCCTGATGACATTTTCATGAATTACTCCAATTGTAGGTCGGCCACGTTTAAATTCAGGAAACCAATAAGTAATTGTTGCTAACGCAGGAGCAGACTCCCCAAATGCAGCTTGTAAATTTTCTTGAGATTCCTTGAAGGTTAACCCTCGTTTATATTATAATCATAAAACATCATAGCACGAAAAGCTTCTCGCGAGACGTCCATTGTTGCAAACAAAAGTGTGACAGATTTACTTTTTTTCAAATATTTAAAAAAAGAACATAGTTGACCAATGATTCTCAGCAAAGAGATTTATATTGAAATTAGCCGTCAATTCAAAATAGTTTCCAGAAAAAAGAGATTGTATTTATTCTGTAGCTAACAATTTTTGGAACAGCCCACATATTATGATTGCAATCATTCTTACATCACACAACGCAACATCATCATTCTCTTCCCCTTATCCCAATGTACCCATTTTCATTTCAGCGCAACATGTCTTTTTCTCCCATACAACCAGCAAGAGTGCTTTCCTTGCCTCGGAAAGCACGTTAAGCCGTTGGTCCCGGCTGTTATTCGTGGATCTTTGACAGTCGTTACGGGTAGTCAGAAGCCCGAAAGTCTGACAACCAGTCTTACCAAGGGGTATCGTATTACCCAGTAACTGGGTTGTGGAGGTCAGGTAGGCAGTCGCTCCATGTAAAATACTGTTATTCAACTGACTGAACTGAAGCCGACCCCAACATAGTTGGGAAAAGGCTAGGCAGATGATGACAACCAGCAAGAGTTAACATGAGACTTCGCTCGGATGACGTAAGCGCGCGGTACTGAGGCGTCGATGGTAAGAGCGGTGACAGCGCGGGATCGGGAGTTACCGAAAACTTTTCTAAAACTGTTATCCAAAAACCCGGTCATGTTTGCAATCCTTGCCAGCCGTGTGTATCCCACGTTATTTGAGACCATAACAAATTCGTCAGATCAACGGCAAAGGCGACTTGATGGTGCGTTATGGATTCCGATGTATGAATATTATGATTGTTGCTTATTGTTACTGATGCGGTTCGGTGATTATTAAACTAAATCGTTGTTATATTGTTGTATATTATGTTTAGGAGAGCAGTGGTGACCCAGTAGTTACGGCTGCGACTTACGAGTGGTAGGTTGTAGGTTCGAACCCAGACAGGCGTTTTACTTTGTGTAAATTATTTCGGCCTGTGTCCCAGAAGTGGGTACATTATAGGCTGATTATGTTGAGGTGTTAGATAATATTTTACCTTTGAGCTCGATTTCAGCATGTAGATTTTTACAACCACTTTTACACGGCAAAATGTGAATGTACCTTTCTTGAATAAATCGGGTAGCTAATCTCAAAACTAAACTCAGGGAAATAATTTCTTTCAGCTATTGGTAATTTTCCCAGGCTGGGAGCATAATGAAACACAAATTTTGTATAACATTGTCTGCACATAAGTAAGTGATAGTGTTAGACGTACTATGAAGAGCTATTCCAGGCTTTTCACTAATAGCTTTGAACTTCGCCGGTTTAAACTTAGGCATGTAGTAAGTTTACGAGTAGATTGTTTAAATTTCACGCCCAATCTAAATCTAAAATGCCGATCTGAAAACTGTTACCTATCTGGAAGGCTTTGGCGATAGTATCTATAACTTTATTTGCAGATTGCTACAATATTTTGAAGGTAAGGGAGGCCTCTCCAATTCTTTATAGTGAACAATTTTGTCAGCAGAATACGCGTTTCTTATCATCTTTCTGTAAAGTTTTTAAGAAGAGCCTGTGCGCGATATATTTATGAAATAGTTGCAATAGAAACTCAAGAGAATCGTTCCACTTCTAGAATTTCGAAGTATCTGTCTTCTCTTACGAATAATTACAGATGAAGCACAGTTGGTTGTTTCTGACCAACAGATGGACAATAGCCATCCCAAGAATTCCTACCACTAATTACCTATTATAACCTAAATACATACCCTGTCATACCTGCCCCAGTTCTGATATAACACCGCAATCAAATAAACGAAAATGGCGTCTGCTCTCGGACTTTACCGAACGCATAAACCAACCTAACAAAAGTAATCAACTATACGATATTGAAGCGTAAGACGATGGGAATAAGGAAGGGGGTGAAAGCAAATGGATTTATAGCTTTGTAATGGTCGCATGACAGTTGATTAAAGGGGGCCGAAAAGCGCCGAGGTTGGGGTCCAAGGGACAGCGCCCCAGGTGTGTCACAGTAGGAGGCCCCCCGATGATTGTATTTAAAATAAATAAGAACCTCAATGAACGATTGTCCATACCGTGGCTTATGAACGCGATATTCGTATCGATAATTTATGCGACGGTATTTGTGGTCAACTGTGGAATTGGAAGTTTGTTTGTGTTATGATTGCTTATGATCTTCTTCTTTTCTTTAGTAGTTACGGTGTACAGTCAACAGCAAAAGTAGATGATCAAAATCAGAAATTCAATACTAATTAACGGAGTTCGCGTCAGAACTGTGTGGCAGAGCTGTTGCTGTTGTTGTTGTTGAGCTATGTGCAGAGACTGTGTGACTGTGTGGCAGAGTTCTGACGCAAACTCCGTTCATTAGTAGGTATTGAATTTCTGATTTTGATCATCTACTTTTGCTGTTGACTGTACTTTCCAATAATCCTTTTCCACTTTTATCTTTAGTAGGTAAGTTCAAATTCTTTTTCAATTTTTTTAAGGAGCCAGTACACGACTATTTTCTGATTCGTTTCAAATTGGTCATCGTTTTCTTCGAGTTATCTGGACCAATTACCTCTGGGCACATGCACCTCTAGAGTACATTACATGACTCTTCTGTAACTTCTTCTATAGCCAAACCCCAAAATAGGTTGTTGTTACGATTTTGTCGCTCAAAACACGGTGGTTAAAACGGGATACAGATAAAAAATAATGAACCCATAGCCATTAAATGATCATACAATGATACACCCAAATTAAAAAGGGCAACCCTTTCCCCAACACCCGTAACTACTGCACTATTAAGTATCATCCCCTCAAAGTGCACCACAAATAAAATCACCAAACACAACGAAAAAAACGAGGCGTAAACTCGAAATTAAATCCCTATCAAAATTGGACAAAGAATGAATAAATATGCAATGAATAGAACCGCCATCGCTATTAACCCTACATCTGTTAAAGGGTAGATGCATTTATAATGGTCTTATAAGCGTCCTATAATCATAAGATTATTCTTTTTTTCAGTGCAGCTTCATTAGTCATGTAATAATGTTTACAAAACGTATAATCATTGTAATGTATCGGCAACCCGTCGGATAGTTTGGTAAATACGTAATTGTAGGTTAGAATAATGGTTTTAGAACAGATTTTTATGGTCCTTAGTGCAATGCCAGCTTGCAGTCCCCTAAAGTACCAACAAAGTTTTTTTAGACAGTTTCTGTTTGCTACTAATCCTTAATAGCTAATAAATAATTCTATATACACTTTATGAACCCTATCAAAAATGCTCATTACAAAGCGAAACATAGTAACGACAAAGATGATGTTTCTCATCTAAAGTATAATATTATAAAGAGAAAAGATTAGATTTTTGTTTGTTACGTTTTAACGCTAACGGCACAAGGGTAGACCATGGCTTGGAGAAGGACATAGGGTACTTTTCATCCTGGATCGCAGACGAAGTCGCGGGAAATAGCTAGTAAAAGATAAGTACAGCGGTAACCATGAACAAGGCAACAGAGAACTTACATCAAGAAGGACCTTGATTAAATCCAGCTCCAGGCAGATCAGACACAGACAGTGCACAGTATACCTAGTTAGAGATACGTTATTTTTTAATCGTACCACAAGACCTGACAATAATACAACGAATCGTAAATTTTACAGCCGTCTTCCAAGTAACCGGCGACGCTCCTAAGTAGAATCCTGTGTTTGTTTATTTTTTGATAGGACTGTGTAACCGCGTGTGCCCTTTCTTCACGAAATACTTATTTTTTTCCCTTGGCCTTTTTATTTACGTCCCCAATAAAGGACTTACTATACCTCTGATGTATGCATGGTGTTATTGTTTCAGAGAAATTGAGATATTCTGGGCTTAGCAAGCAAATAAGGTGTTATTTTCTGTAGTCCTCATTCGGAGGGTTTGTTGTAAGTCTTTTATCATGTATCAAGTTTAAATCCGGGTTAGTTGAGTCATTGGTTAAGCCTAATAGTGATTCATTTAGCGATGATTTGTGTTCGATAGATCTTATAGATAAGAACCATGTACTAATAATTTTTATATTACTCATTTGTAAACGGTATTTTCATTTCCTTTGGAATGTTAAGGATGTTGATAAGGATGTTAACTGTAAATCTGTATGTAATGTATAAAGTGTTATATGATACAGTCAGAATAAATGTAGAAGTGGATACACAAAGAAGAGCTGAGCATCTTCAAACAAAAATATATATCCGACTAAGGGCTGATTTTTCAAAAGTCAGATAACTACTATCTGTTGAACAATTATGACAGTTTGACATATTATTTTCTATACAAAAAGTGTCAAATCGAAATATTTATTCCTCAGATAAAATATATCTGACTATTGAAAAATCAGTCCTAAAACAAATTACCCATACGAGACCACAACTTTCAAAATTCGGAAACCTCGAAATACCGAAGCAGTTACACATTTACAATCGGACAAAAATATTCAAACGACCGCTGCCCTTAAAATTCATAGAACCCAACAAAAAACCTATAACGCAGTAGGAATCCAAAATAAAATCATACACACATAATCTTATATCTGTAAGATCCGTGTTAAAGTGTTAACAATAGATATTTGTTCGGATTTCAATCGAGTTGTGACAAGATACGGTCTTAGATAACGGTGGTAGGACCTATGTGGCACATAGCGCTGTACATAGAGAAGGTCCATTCGATACTGAAATGCTAGCTCATTCCAATGGTAAAATAGAAAAACTACAGTTGAATGCAGGTGAAGATACTAGCAAAACTCTTGAAAATGATTTGTTAACTGATAATAATTATAGTCTTTACCACCCATTGCCACCATAGTGCATAGAATGCATTTATTGAACTGTGTAAGGGTTAAGGCATTATACGATCGATGTAGGCATTAGACAGGCCATGGCAGATGAGACAGTACATTTTAGGTAGGTATATCAACGTAAAGTGTTTACTCACTCATCAAAATTGGGATTGGGTTATATCTTTATTTATATTTACATAATTTAAAAGGAAATAATCAAAGAGCATCAAAAAATTCGTCCGCATAGCTGTCAACGGGAAAAGTGCCCAAAGTGCTGGCAGCATTGCCACGTTGAATGGCAATGCTGATTCTTGGGCCAAAAAGTTCTGATGTTTTAGTGTATTGTTGTGTTTTCTTTTTTTTTTGTTTTACAATGTTTTGCAAGATTATTCCTATCCTTATTTTTATCTTTAACATTTCATTCATTTCTTTGTCTAATTACATTCTCAGATTTAGTCCACTAGCTTTATTTTTGTTGTTTTCTATGTCATTATGTGAGTCTGTAGAATATTATCAGTGACTATATCTATTGAAACTTCTGCATTCATCATTACATAATATTCTGTATTCGTGGATTCTACCACGGATTAAAACGAGAATTATTGAATATTTTACGGGCTTTTATATTTGATTGTGCTCTGTTTACATTAGTATGTCTTTATTAGTCGTTTCGACATTTGAATTTAGATTAAATGTTTGTTTGTTGACTTTATTTTTGTATAAGAAACCATTTAAAAGTAATATCAATACTTATTTGACCTTGGTTTTTTTTACTACAAATTTTTTCATGAATAGTTTCATCAGTCGAAACTGTGGTCTATAATATTATAATCAAATGATGGCTTCTTAGACGTATCTCTTCTATCAGAATAAACCATGTCAAAACTTCAGGATTAATTTCTAAATTCACATAGTCTTCAGAATTCCATATCGTACCATTCCACTTTTCATTAATCGTGGCTCCTGGTTACCATCTCAATTTTCCAAACCAGTTACACCACCCAGATTTTCTCAATAAAATATTATAGTAATCATTCAAAACATACCAGCTCATAAAGAAAACTCCTTTTTTCTCTTTCAAATGCAAGCATCCCAAGAATGAGCAAACACAAAGAAAAGAAAAATGAAAAAATGTCTCAATTTGACAAATGTATTCACATAACACGGTCTCCGATGGGCGCCATGCCACTTGTCGTGTGTCTACGCACATTTTTATACGTCCTCACCTCGCGCACGCGCAATGCATCCAGTTGCTGAACAAATAAAACATTCGGTTTGTATAGCGATAGTTTATTGTGACCTTTATAAATATTTTTATGTGAGCACTTCATGTATTATGAATACGGAGAATTGGTTATGAAGATTCTTGATTGCATAATGCAATAAAAATATAAGAAACGAAAAATATAAGAGTTGAATTCATTATAGAGAGAATGGGTCTTCAATTGGCAATAGATGGGACAGAAGCGCTTTGGCTGAGGCGTGCAATAAACAGGTCGTATTTTCAATCATACTTAAAAGCTATACTTAAAGCCTTTATTAATAAACTGAGCATTTCTCATAATTTTATTTACGTCATCTAGGGATTTGTCATATAACCTATTACAGAACTGTCACAAGAGTATCGTGAAATCTCGTCAATGAACTATGGAGTCTCTCGGAGGGATCAAATCCGGAAGAAGGTGATCCAATAGAAAACTAAAATAATCGATAGCTATAGTCCATAAAATAAGCAATCTGACGTTTTGATTTTTGATGTGCCGGGAATTCGGGTAGCCGGTTGTTCGTTATTCGGCGTCCGGTAAACGCCGGCTAGGTGGTACGACGTGTCTTCTCAGGGTGGCTGGTAGTGGCTGAATGATAGTAGCCAAGGATCAGCACCCCAATTGCGTAACACACTATTACTCTCAATTTGAATAATTTTGAAGCATATTTCTAATCCATTGCTCCATATATTCGAAAAATGTGTCTGCTCAACAATGCAAATAACGCAATGAATGCTGTTGAACTGTCAAAATGAAACTCATTGCTACTGATAGTGTGTTACGCAATTACCCTGCTGGTTCAACAGCGTGCGATTGCAGAAACCTAGGTCGAGCAGCCGACTGCTATAGGCTGATGATGTTGACGTGTAATATTAGGGTATTTCGAAGCCATAACTTATGTGCACACGAAACCTCTTTATTTTAATGCGATGTTGTGTCGTTATTGCCCGTCATTCTCCACGTTTACACTTTCAATATCATCAACCCTAAAATGTGCGTTGAAATCCAACCCATTGAATGGCTCACATTTTTATTTAACCGCACAATAACCGTACCGCACGAAGCGCGCGCGCACGACGCGGGGCGGGGCAAAGCGACCCGCGATTATCGTTGCCTTTTTTTTGTTATTTGCGCCGTAGATACCTTTTACATCGCCGTTCAATTACTGAAGCGCGAGTGTGGTGAGCGTTGGTTTCGTATGGATAAGACCTTTGTTTAATTTTAATACTTTTATCTAAGAAATTATCAAAAAAGGCTCAAATCCTCGGTTTTCTTGATACTCTATATTATATATTATACACTAATTTTATTTATTTATTAGCAGTCCACTGCTGGACATAGGCCTCACCCAACCTGAGCCACATCACCTGGTTTTCTGACTTCCACGTCCAGTCTGTCAGCAGATCTAATATTTAAGTACCTACCTTATATTTTCTGTTTTAAATTGAACTTAAATACACATAAAAAAAAAATTACTGATTTAAAAAATACTGTGGTCATTATTTCTTATAAAATAGTTGCTTAATACATAGTCGTTTTAACATCAAATCATAACGTTCCATTTCACATAAACTGACCAAAGCGGAAAATAGTGTGCATTGAGTGTAACGGCCACAGATATAAATACACCTAGATAACGCAAGAGCAACTACTTCGCATGCCCACTGCCCAGCTTACGTACAAAAATCGTAAGCCACCACTTTCGCGCTCAGTCCTGAGTACTGCTGGCTGGGTGAGCGTGAGCGCTGGCGCTATTGTTGAATCGATTTGATTTTCCCATCACTAAATAGTGCTAGTGACATCATAGTAGGCAGTCAAAAAATGGCACGCTTGGTTTTCATATAGATCGTGATATCGTCTATCCATATCTGTGGTAACGGCCCAATGTGATCGTGGTGAGATTTCCAATCTGATAAGAAGTCTAAGCTGTCCGGTCAGTTGCAACACCTTCTCGCTAAAATTAAATGGCCTACAAAGCTTAGGTATGTTTATTTTTGATGACACTCGTCTGCATGGTTTGTACATTACATTTCCAGCCGTATCAACAGAGTCAGCTTTAAATAAAACCTCTTTTTGGACCACGACATTGCTTACCATATAATTGAATAGTTAACTGTTATTTTGTACCTACCTACCTATAGAAAGCTGATTGATTTTTAACACTCACTCGCCATAGTAAAATAACTATACACAAACAAAATAAATAAACCACAGAGCGTATCCACACAATTCCCCTCGCTGCGCCCACGCACCCTGATTGCGCTCGCCTTGACATTAGTTCGACTGTCGCGACCGCCGCGTCTTGCTCGCTTCACGTGAACACACACACCCGACACGAGCCGAATGATATATTTAATGTTACGAAACATTACTTTTCTTCCTGCAGTAAAAAAGATTCAATTTGACGGTCAGATGTTTTGCTTGGGGAAACAATGTCAGTTTGTGCATTTTGTTCAAACTCATCTGTATGATTTGTACATTTTGTTACAATTATGATGACGACTCTGTCACGGACTCTGCGCTGTTTGGAAAATTATGTTTTAGTTTTTTATTGATTGGAATGTTTTAATTATCTAATTAGTATGCCTTTTTCTCTGTCTGTCGAAACGAGTTACATCAATTTGGAAAAATTATATGATAGGTTTATGTTTCGGTTTTTCGGCGATAAATCTTGTCTTAATTACTCTCCAATTCTTATATATTGTGCCAAAAATGGGAACTCCTTTAGTATCTCCAATCCAGAATGTGCTCACTATACCTAGGTATAACTATTGTGTGTTACAAAATGAACACAGACAAGGGCGTAAGAATCTTCATTCAGAAACATCCGATGTTCTTGTTTGCTTTACTCGCTATCCTTTTGTCTCGATTCTGTTCGATTCATCGAGTCTAGCATTATGTTAGGCTAGAGATAACTCCGTCAGGTCTAGATGTTCCGTGTGATTTGTTTATGACATCACCGGAGAAAAGATTTTAATGTTGTTTGTTTACAATGCGAAGCTCATGTCATCATTGAATTTTTTATAGCTGGAAAAGCTTGTTAGTTTCATTTACTTTATAGCTCTAATCCATACTAATATTATAAATTCGAAAGTAATTTTGTCTGTCTGTATGTTACCTTTTTACGCCTAAACCACTGAACAGATTTCGATAAAATTTGGCAGAGAGATAGATTGCATCCCGGGGAAGGATATAGGCTAGTTTTTATCGATATACCTCGCAGGCGAAGCCGCGGGCGGAAGCTAGTCCATACTAATATTATAAAATCGAAAGTAACTCTGTCTGTCTGTATGTTACCTTTTCACGCCTAAACTACTGAACGGATTTTGATAAAATTTGGCAGAGAGATAGATTGCATCCCTGGGAAGTACATACATAGGCTAGTTTTTATCCACATACATCGCGGGCGAAGCCACGGGCGGAGGTTAGTAAGTTATATTTTATTTTATATTTAAATTTAGTCATCTTTATATGCTTTGACTACCATATTAACATCTTATTTTCTCTACATAAAACGATACTGCAGAAATCAAGTCTGTTCTTTCCAACACCTCATCATTGTAATCATAGCAGACATAAATTTAATATCTCGAGTTTAAATTATTATTCCAGGTAGTTAATACAAGAATTCTTCCAAGTCTTCCCAGTTCAATATATACGTTCGCACTTATCTTCAAATTGCTTTTTCTTTTTATCTAACCACCACATACTTTTAAAGACAAAAGCAACATCCAATAAAATCATAGGTAGTTTCTTCGTAACATCATTGACAAGACGTTTTATCGTCGATCTTACTTTCTTTAAACACGTATTTTATAATTACACGCCTGCTGACGCATTTTCAAAGCTGATTATGATGTCCCCTTTACAAATTATTTACTAGTTTTAAGGAGACGAAGTGCCGTGTAGGTACCTACTTATTACTCTCCACTGCTTTCATCGATTTTTTACGATCTTTATCACGATTTCACTAATCCATGTTATAACGAAGTGAATCATTTGAAATAAAAAAGCAAAATTTCCCATTCTCTTTTGCAGGTTCCAGCATTGGTCTGCATAAGTCAATATTATTGTATATTTACACCCAGCAGCGTGACAACTGACACACTAACAGGTAGCAATGGATTTCATTTTGACAGTTTAACATGCATTGCGTTATTTACGTTGTTGAGCAGACGAATTTTTAAAACATATGAAGCAATGGATTAGCAATACCCTTCAAAATGTTTCTGATTATGATTATTACTGTGTTACGCAATTAGAGTGCTGGTTTGCTTGATTTCCAGCTCGGATTCGGATTCGGTTTCTATGAAGTCGGCAAATTACCTGTTGTCAACCTTCCTTGTGTTGCAGATTTCATAGATAATGGTGACCAGTTTATATTAAGTGGTATATGTATGAGTTTATTTGTCAACTGCTAAAATGTATGTATTTATTCATTCTAAGAAATAGCTGTTGTATTTTACTCGTAGACTGTATAAGAAGTAACGGAAACAGTAAACACTTCTGTAGGCGTTGATACTACAAACTTTTGTGTCGTCGCAACCGAAGCGGTAAACCCTCAGTAACTAGGTACTTGTGCAGTATTGTAAACTGCGAATGTATGCGTTATTGCTATAATAAATAACGCGGTACCGTTTGATTTCCTTTCTGCAACAAATACTGCGTAGGTACTGAATAAAATTTCCATGGCTCCCTTATGCTTTCTGCTTTCGTCAGGAACAATGAAAGCTCTAACCGTTACAGCTGTTTAATTTCGTTGTTCAGTATTCTCCTCTGAGTAATGTAATTTCGGTTGGCTCTTTATTTTCACACTTGTTGCCTCTGGGATCTTTGAAATGGCAAGCAAATGAATGTTATACATTTTATTACATTTTACCATGTTTGTAAATATGTGAGCACCATGTATCTATCAGATAATTAATTAATTTATATGTCATGGTTTCATTTTTAATTCTTTTACCTATTGTGGTATAGTAATTTTATTTTAGGTGCATCGTCTTCACATATTATTATTATATAATGAATGTATGCAAAATATTGTAAAACTTTTTAAAAGAGTAACGGTGGAGTTTCTTGCCCGTTCTTCTCCATACGAAAACTACCCTTTGGAATGGGCGATTAGAATCAATTATCGTAATTTTTGACGTTCAAAAGTGCCTTTTATGTGCCTATTTGAAATAAATGCTTTGACTTTGACATGAACATGGCGATCATAATTTACTGTTCAACAACATTCATAGTTGACTGTTCTTCGACTTTTACCTATATCAGAACCAAACATTTATGGGGACCATTTCCGATACATGGTTAAAACTGAATACTTTTTATATGAAAAAAAAAAGCTACAAAGTTGTTTGCAAATGCTTGTGATAATTCTGGATCAACTTACACATAAACTTAAAATATAAATATCTTAAAAAGGAACAAAAATACACCATCAAAACCTTATATCTCAATAACAAACCCATAAAAAATACCTGATACGAACAGGTTATCAACACTTTGAAACCGCACACCAAGATTTCGAATCTCAAAATCAATGCTAGTAGATAAGATAAGGACTTCAACTCCGACCAAGTGACTAGACCCTTTAGTTCCTAAATTTTTTGTGTTATAAAGGTTCTTTTAACACTGGTGGGTTAAAAGAGAGCCTTAATTAGGTTCTGTAGTGTCCGTCACCGCGTATTAAGCCGTCGTTTCATCAGTGGAGTTGTTTCTGGATGAAGAAACAAGCGGCGCCTGGCGCTTGAGGCTTGTATGGCGACGTATTATCGCTGCGTCTCGTGTTACTGCGTTCTTCCAAGGCATGTGAAATGACGTCTCGGGTGTATAATGTTTGAGTTTTGTTGTTTAGTAGATACACTCCCAAAAAGGAGTCACGACGAAAAAGGTGAAAAAAAATGGCGTCACGACTAGACTAGAACTGTCTACATTAGGGTTTTCTTTTTAATGAAAATGGTGTTAAATCGATGAGCATCGAGGTCTTTCCTCACTCTGATTCCGATGACCTAGCTTACGGGATACATTGTATCCTGTATAAGACCCTTAGCTGTATAGTCTTTGTATAGCTAGCTTAACTCAGTTCTTCCAAACTATTTCTTATTTGGAAGCTTATTTCTATCAGAATTGTTCTTTATTTTTGTAATACATTGAAATAAACTAAAGTTTTAAATCTTACTATACATAGCTACCCACTTCTTTGAAGTTCTTATCAACGCAAAGTTTGATATCACCAGTTGCACCTATATCTTACATGATGCTGTCAATAAAGACTAAAGTACCTACCTACTAAGAAAGTTGTGCAATAAAAATTGCCTCCAACCTTACATGCGGAAGCTATCTCTAGGGATGTCACAATTCATTGTCAGATATGTTGAATTGAGAATCCCATAAAACTGTCCAGAGCGCCCACATTACAATACTGTCGTATATTTCTTTCGATACCAAGATACACCTCCGTCAATTTGAATTCATAGTTCATAAAATTGAAGATTAGTCGCTGCAAGCGTAGTATACAGCTGTCTGCAATATTACGTAGGTGCATATTATGCTCTTAGTAAATTAAGAGTTAAATTTTTCCATTCTTTAACATTTTGCTTGAAGAAAGATCGATAGATATGTGTACAGTATAGAATCTTTGGATTTCTTAAAATAAGTAATCGGTCATTTTATTTTATTTATTTATTTATTAAGGTACACCAACAGCTTCTATGTATAATTTATCTTAAGTACTATAGATCACAAAAGTCTCGGTCTTACACAGTCGCCAATTACAGGTTTACCAGCAATCTCAGAAATAAGTGATCACACATAATAATAACAAAACTAAACTAAAGGCTAGAACTTAAAAATTGTATGGCAAGATACTTCTTAAACTTAAGAAGGAATTGCAATATCTATTAGCCATATTCGCACGAAAATTGTCACATTGATGTTTTATGAAAAGCTTGAATACGAGAAAGCATTAAACGAGAAAGCAAGAGTGGCAAAAGTAAAAGGAAAAATAAACGTGATCAACTCAACCAACATAATATAATTAAAAACACAAGCAACCGACCCAAAATATCTTCAAACAATCCAAAAAATTCGCTAATCCAAAACAAATATATAGGATTGTCCAAACTTGACACCTTCGAATCCCATGGGAAATTAACCTGAACAAATTTACATACAAACTTAGAACTATGGGAAAAAAATGTCCAACTCTAATCCTGGTCCTACTGAGCTTTACAAAAATAAAGCCTTGTTTGGCTGTCCAGATGGAGTTACTTTCTGACAGGTGACAAGCAAGTTAATAACTTCGTTAATCTCTATTAATAGAAGATCATTTTCTGTTCTGACATCACCATCATTTCTCTCTGGTTTTAGTAGGTATTACCAGATGCATCTGATTAAAGGTGCTTGTACACATCTTATCTCTATGCGAATGTTCTGATCGCCCATTGTTTTGTATGAATGTTCGTTGGACTAGATAAGGAATCCGAATCTAGTTCTAGCGTTCGTGTTCAAACATTCCAACCAAATAATTGGCGATCAGTTTTCGAGGGTGATTGTACTCTCTGTACTAGAATAAGCAGAGCTCAATATATGAGTTATGGTTAATCGTTCTAAATAAAATTAAAGCTAATGAAAGAAGGTATTCTTTAATTAGCATTCATTTTGTTTTATTCAAAAAACTTTTGCTAAATTTTTTTGGTTTCGATGTTCAAATACAATAAATTTCGCTAATAGATTCTTGCTCTTCCTGGTATAAACTGTCACCCTCCGTTATAATACCTTTGTTTCCATAAACAGGCAAATTTAAATATTATTTGACTTAAATAGAGTTAGGATGTTCAACCAATCGTACCAATTTCTCAAACAAATTCATGTCTAATCCCATTTAGTGAAAATACGTGTCAGCTTTAGCCAGTATCCTCAGGCTAAATGGCTAAAAGTCAGTTTACCGTGCAAACAGCAAATAAACATCGTCCCACGTAGAAAAAGGGGCTGGCCACTAACAAAACACATCTTTGTCTCAATCATAGATCGGATTAGACGAAAAATATAATCGGATTTTATGTGTAAAGTTATTGTTTAAAATTATCCCACCCAGTTGCGGTCGAAATGTATAAAAGGGACAATGTACCCGTGTTTTGTCCATGATGGATTTACAACTTTGGGACATGTCTTTTTATCCAATCAAGGATCTCTATTTCTTTAGGCGTTTAATCCTGGCTGGTCAGTCTATTCTTTGGCTTCCATTCAATAATGAACGGTATGTTTAGGAGCAAAGAGCTTAGATTTGTTTTTGGGTGATATTTGAATCATTCACTTTTTGTCCTATGATTTATGAGTTTTAAAGCGAGCTACTGTTTATTACGTTTGGATTTAGATAACTGTATGATCTTCGGGTATCTCTTTCTTGTTTTTAATCCTTCCTGAGCTAAAACACGTGCCCGTTAATTTTGCGGACTTTTTGCATGTTTTATGCACCGTTATGGTTTAACTTTTTCTCTTCTTTCATTATAAAAAGTGTACCGCTATTTGTTACCATTTTAAGCTTTTGTATATTTTGTGCTGACTTTACCCGAATCTATTTTAGATTTTATGTAAGGAATTTATAAAAAACACCTTGCTTTTAGACCGCTCCAAAATTAACTTTTTCTAAAGAAGGCAAGTCCACCATACCTTTAAAACGATTTGACGAACAAAATCACACGAATCTAAATAAACTGATCAAAATAAAGACGTACTTAATTTCTCTAAAAGCACTATCACGTCAATCGACACCATAGACGAATACCACCAAGAAACGGGAATAGAATATACTTTCCGACATAACCCGATGATTTCCGAAGTTGTCACTAAATAAAGTGATAGACCCTGAGAAGCTGTCGTATCTTGTAATCGTATATTGTGTTACTACCAGCTTTTGAAGAGTACTAGGATATGTCCTGCTTTTGTCTTTTAAACAAGAACACAACACACCCAGAGACAAAATTAGGACCCCTTCCTTTTAGAAATCACAGAAATGGTTTTCTGCAATTTAATACATATTTTGCCCAATTTCCAAATAAGATACCTACTTAATTCAAGAGCATTAGAAAATCCAATATTCTTGAAAAAAATACCAGTCCACATAAAATAACGTGGTAGCAGAAACGCTGTGCAAAAATGTGTCTGGTCAAAATAAATCATCAATTGCCTAGCCTTTTCCCAACTATGTCGGGGTCAGCTTCCAGTCTAACAGCATGTAGCTGAATACCAGTATTGCACCTAATAAATCGACTAATAAAGTTCCCTGTCCCAAGAAAAGATGTTTTTCATAGTCACACGACGTCATTACTACATCCGTCGTGGCCCGTCGGGTCCCACCGCTCACGAATTGTCACTCAATTAATAAAAGAAAATGTGTCTAAGCATGGATATTTTCCATGGATAAAATAATTAAGTTCTAAACAAATTTACAGTAAAGAATGTTTTTTTTTTTTTTTTTAATTATGGTTGATTTTTTCATGCACTTTTTTATTATTCTTCCGAAACATAAAATGCCAACATTTTTAATGAAAACAAGTCTCCATACGAATCAATCTTTTGGAAGGGGCGACTAGAATCAATTTCTACTTTTTATAATAGTAAATTTTGACATAAAAAAGTGCGTTTAAATAAACTTTGACAGTTCGAAAAGGTGACATGCGCCCTATATGTGAGAAAGTGATTTGTCTGAAAATTGCTTAAAATGTTCGATCCTTGAACGTACCTATACATTCACAGACTTACAGTTAGGGTTGACTGAATTTAATGAAACTTGTGACATTTTTTAGAACCACGAATTCATGCATCTTAAAATTCCATAATCTTCCTGTACAACATTAAACAAATCCATCATGGCGCAATTAGCCTTTACGAATCGGTTTCAACAACTGCTTATGGAATTAAGACATCAGTTGGTATTCCCTTTGTTATGCCATCGTGAATGATTGCAATGTTGCAGCGCTTGCGCCGGTAGTTAGTCGTGCTCTACAAAATGTGTTTGTTCAATCATCATGAATTATTAAAATACTCAGCAATGGCAACGACATGATTATCTGCCGATGTATTTTGTAAAAATCTTACCGTAAAATCTTAGGCTTAAAAAAATAAACACTCGCTATTTTATTCTACTAAACTATGACTATGCTGGTGCACATTTTCAGTGTTCAGGACTACTAAAATGACATTTTCTTCTAACAGTTTCTCATGCATGTCCAAACTTTGCAACGCCAGGTTTTCGGTACAAATCTTGACAGGAGAGTCATATTTTTTTATTTTTAAAACCGACTAAGGCAGCAGACAAAAAATCTTTATGACAAGCCAATTAGATAAATCGTTATTTAAAGCTATAGAACAGTATGAGTATAAAAACAAACACTGTTGATTTTATAATGCACGTGCACATACGCCATAGACTCTTTTTGCAAAATTATCTCTATGGTTGTAATTGGCTTTTCCATAACAAAAAATAGCTGCTGCAAAAAAAATGGTTTTTGACATGAACTTATTATAATGCGAAACACACAAATTAGAAAACTCCTCTTGCACATATTTTTCTTTTGTTTATATTTTTTCGCTAAGTATTCGTGATTGTATTCATAGATGGCGCTACCAGTACTTAACTCTTTTAGATTTTTCTTCGATTCATGTTTGTAGTATTCAAATTTTTTTGACTCTAAGAAAAAAATACTTTGGTACATACTAAGGTCTTTATTATAACACCTTCAACCACAGCTACCTCTACCCGCCATGTATATCAGTGTTCACACAAAATTCGTACCGGAAAACAGTTCTAAAAATGGGACCAGTATCCACTGCGGTGGTCCCTTATCGGGTATATGTCCACCATCGCTTCCAATGAGACATTTCACCTTTTTTATTGCCGTGCTCTTCGCGACTTCACGACACAAAAATATCACACCACACCAAAAAGTCATAATACGACTTTGGTGACTCAAAAATAAGGTTGGTTTTCGTTTGTTCTTGATTGTATGGTCAGCAAAAGTAGTATTGTCGCCAGTATAGTTTTATCATGGTGCTTTCTCGCCTTTTTACGACGTAACGTGTGAGTCAAAGTGTCGTAGATACAATTATCGATTAGGTAATGTTATCGCGACCGATCTTTTGTCTTCCGGTATATTTTTGTTGGTTTAGGTCCGTTTTCGGTACTGGTGGCGCTATAGGGTGTCGGTTATGTTTGTTTCCTGTTTTGTTTCACAGTATTTGGAAATATTTATTTTTGGTGTGCAAATACCTTTTTGCTTTTTTCCACTGTGGGCTTAGAGACGAGTTTTTTTTGTTTGAATGCACTTTGATCTAATTTGGATTTTTTCATAATGTTGCCTAAATAAGTACCCTTTTTTGCGTGGCAGAGAAAAAATATACTTACCAATTACAAAAAAAACGATAAGTAACATTTTTTTGTTTTTATTTTCCAAATGATTGCCAAAACCTGTGAACTCGACAGTAACAATAAAACTGCATAATAAATTTTAATTTACGTAAAGAGGGATCACTTTTCAACGTCCACTGTATCTTTTTTCTCGGATTTCACTTATATCATATTAAGTTGTACACTTTATTATTCATGGATAACAATTTATTAATTAATTATACAAAGTACCAATATTTTACTTCACAGGATCCTTCGGCTGCTATTTATAAATTGAGCTCTAATGCAACTGATTAAAGTTTGATATCAAATTGAATCATTCGATAAGGCTTCTCAAGTGCACTGAACTGATAGGTACTGTAGGCATATTTAAAGATACATGCGCGCGTGTTGATGTCGGATCAAAATTACTGTGTACTGAGCGCAAAAAAGTTTTGATCGGCTTGCGAAATAGTGGACATTACTTGGGCACAAATCACTAAATGTGTTTAGCGCTAAACATATATTAAAATCATAATTATTTCATTGTCATCTTCAAGCGATTGACAGAAATAGAGTGATGTTTTTAATTCGTTTAGCGGTAAAAGAATTTACCTATTTGTGGTTCAAGCGGACCTCCCTGGATAAGGCATACCAAACCATGCCCTAAGAAAAAAATTGCTACGTCATTTTTAGGCTATCTGCAATATTATACCTTTTTTCAGCCTATTGATAGTTCTCATCACAAAAACCATAATTACTTCCTGGTGAACGCTTTTATGAATGTTTGTTATGAAACTAAATTGAGAATCAATTTCGCTTATTCTTGGCCTATCCTTTTGGTGATTGCAAACAAAGCTTTAGGTGTAGGTATTTCGATAAAGTATGATCGCTCAATTTTCTTTCATACAATTTCTGCGTTCAAGCAAGCGTTCACCACGTCATAAAACCACATAATTAATGTAATAAATACTAATTAGTAACAGCTACAGCAACTTTTTCTGCTGTCCCTACACTTTGACGTCTTTATATGTTTGTATGAATGCAATAATATGCACATATTTAAGCTCACTTTTATGCAATCCGATGCCAGGAGACAATTTACAATGTCTTGTGATTTTCTTTACTGAAGTAGCTTCGCTGTGCAGTGAAAATTATACTCAGGATTAAATTATAGCACATTTTTGCTAGAAATATTGTGACTTGTGCGTTAGGGTTTAGACTTACATGGATTATTAGATTTGTACTTAATGGCTTTTGTTTGTAGTTTTTTCACATGTATGGGTAGTGGAGCTTTTAATATCTATATTTACTCTCTATACTAATAATAAAGCTGAAGAGTTTGTTTGTTTGAAAGCGCCATCTCAGGAACTACCAGTCGGATTTGAAAAATTATTTTTGCATTTGGTAGCCCGATTTTCGAGCAAGGCTACTTGACATTATTTCGGAAGCCAAGCAAAAACAAAAATAATCAGATTCTATCTGACTTTTTTAAGTGAATTGAACAAGAAACACGCGGACAAAGTCGCGGGCAGAAGCTAGTATTTTAATAAGTTTATGTGTACTATAACCTACCTACAGCGTTGCAGCTTGTATAATTACAGGCACGGGTGACATTTCTTTCTGATATGAAGCAAAAATAATTTCTGATGCCCAATGAGCTCCTGTCTTTTTCTTTTCCTTTTTTTATTACATACGTGTATATAATATGTATATTTTAGTGTTAATATGTAATTAAATAAATGTTAAAGTCAAAAAAAAACAAACGAAAATTAAGTAAGTTTGAAGTTTTTAGATATATGTAATTCGTTTGAATCTACCAGATTTACACTTAATTTATTGGATTACTATAATAATGTATAATACCAAATCATAAAAATGTAAAAAATAAAAATTGTACAAAAATAAAAAAAAAGTCTAAAAATAATAATGACCAAAAATAAAAATGACAAATCATGTTGTGGGTATCAACAATGACTTTTAAATTGGAAGTAAAGTATTTATAATAATACAAAAGTTTATGTTCAAATGGATGACATAAAATGATATTGAACTATTTCCATCCCGTCCATTTATGATCTTGAACTCTTTTCTATCAGCAAAAAAATTTTGTAAGTACTAGCAAAATCCCTCAATGTCTCCCTGCCTTTACTTCTCTAGTAGCCTTTGCTCTATGTAATCTGAACATCGCACACAATCATTTGCTGCACATCGCTACGATCACAATAATTTGCTGCACAGGACTTGACACCGATATGCATACGAAACAGACGTTAAGAAAACATTGTGTATCTTTGCCTTTTTATTGGCAATACCTTTAATTTGACAGACGATATTGTTTGGTGAAATTGTAAGGGATTTTTGCACCCTAATTCCGTAACACACTATCAATCACCATCAGCATTTTGAAGGATATTGCCTTCCTTAATGGATACCTACTCTTCATAAAGAAAACACCCTCCAACCCCCATTCACTCTCTTAGGGGTGGAATTTCGAAAAACCCTTTCTTAGTTGATATACCTACTCTTCACAAAGAACAAATCCTCCAAATTTCATGTCTCTAGGACCAGCGGTTTAGGCTGTGTGTTGATATATCAGTCAGTCACGACTTTGAATTTTATGTACAGGGTGTTATTGAATTAACGCAAAACCTCTTAAGGGGTCCTTGTACTCATCATTATGAACAACTTTTACTATGGGAACCAACCTAAAATTGCAAAAAAACATCAACTGTTCCCTACATTTTGTCGAGTTGTGCGAACATAAATGTAGGAAACAGCAGATTTTTTTTTTTCGCGTTTTCTGGTTTTGTTTGTTTGTTTTGCGTTTCTACGGCACCCGCATTTCCTCTTAAGGCTCACCAGCTAATGGTAATTACATACCGAAGATGCCTCACTGCGATACCTCGCAGTCGCGGTTTAGCTCGCTACCTCGATGTCAGCTCCATTTAAAACAAATGTACCGTGTGCTCACTGACACGCACGCACTTGCCCAAGGATACCTCACTGCGATACCTAATGGGCTGCTTGGGGGGTTATCTCGATACCTGGAATGTGCGAGCATGTCTATTAGCATGCATTAGTTTGACATGGAGGTGACATTGAGGTAGCGAGCTAAACCGCGACCGCGAGGTATCGCAGTGAAACATCTTCGGCATGTATTTACCCTAAGCCAACATTGTCTCTAGTCTAGTTAGAGTATCGCAAACTACTACACAGATTAACAGACTATCTAAACAGTCTCATGTCAAAGCTTGTCTGAAACCTACCGAAAAAACTGTTTTGACTCTGTTATGCGCATATAAACCGAGATCAGTGGTGGCACAGTGGTAATGGCCACGACTTAGGTGTTGTAGGTCGTAGGTTCGAACCCAGACAGGCGCTTTACTTTGTGTAAATTATTTCATCAACACTGCTCTCAAAACCGTGAAGGAAAACAACGTGAGGAACCCGCATGTCCTAGAACCAAAAATTCGAAGGCATTGTGACATCTACCAATCCGCACTGGGCCCACTTCCTCTCACCGAGAGGAGGCCTGTGTCCCAGCAGTGGGAACATTATAGGCTACTTATGCATTGCCGGAAATCCTTAAAAAAATAAGCACACAATGACATCACAAGAACATGCAAGTTCCATTGGCAGCCACGAGGCCACGACTCCACAGCGCAGGTGGGTACCGCCTTCCCGGTACCAAATTATACACCAGAACCTATAATTAATTTTGTCTCGTTACCCATGTTAATAAGACTATATTGTTACCAGTTATTTGTATGCAAATGTGCACTTTTTTGCGGTACCAATTAATTCCCGTTGTTTTTTGTTTAAATTAAAAACTGAACAAATTAAATGGCGATATTTTTATTTCTGTTTTTGCTGACGTCACTTACTTACCTATAATGTAGTGGTAGAGAAGGATTTATTGCCAAAAATAAATAATAAATTGATATCTTAAAATCTACAGACCTCAAAATCAAGAAAATGGGCACCTCCTATGTACAAATTAAATTATGACGTCAAAACAATAAAGCTCTGTTTACACCGAGTCCCACGACAAATTGCCGCCAGTCGAGACGGGTGCGACAAAAAAATCGCGCCACTTTGAACACAAAAACGTTTTTATTGCGACTAACGAGACACCCCTGATGCTATCGTGTGTATTACTTTCATCCCTAATCTGTAACGTTGTTGCTTTCGATGACCGCGTCCTTATAATTAGGTGGTAGTGGGTTTACATGCCTCACAGCATACGTTTTTTTTTTTTTTTACTTTTTAGTACCTACCTACCTACTTTTTTTTTATGGGACCTTTCTATTCTATTCTATTTTTAATTATGGCAAGTAAAGCCGATGTCGACTATTCTGCCAATGTCAAAGTGAATTGGAAAAGCAAGTGTGCATTATTTATAAAAAAAATTAAATATGATACAGTTGAACTTTGTAGATCTTGTGGGGTTACGGGACCTTTATTTGTCATACTTATTAATCGTCGTTTTTTTGTCCTAATATCATATCTAGTGTCTAGTTACTTATGATTTTATTTTTAATCTTGAGACACGATTCATTTAATTTTCCTGTAAAATACAAAAATGTTTGCATTCTTTTTGTATTTTTATCTTACCATTTATCCAAAACAAATTCCAATAAAAACACCAAATTTTACTTTGTACCCATTAACTAATCTTACCACCAAAGTCAAAACATTTTTCAACAACGTATCTATTAAGACAACTTCGCAATAAACACAGCCGACCAATATGTGAACCAGCCCTAACATTTTTTGTTGCCCTAGTAACGATAATCATGTCACACGTTTTTTACAGCAAACCACACAGGACAAAATGGCGTTACCATCAGATTATCACAGACTTGTGGTCGGATTATTACTTCATTTTTTTCATCCTGTGCCTACCTGTTCAAAAGCCCGAGATCCTTAGATGATAGGACCATTCCTGAATCGTTACCAATTGACCAGTTTTCATTGAGCTGCAGGAATAACCCCTTCATTGTTTAAGCATAGGTCAAGTTATGCTGGTGGTATTATACAAATTAATAAGCCAAGCAAGCTTCTTAACCGGGTGAATATTTTGTTTATTATACCTATTAGAAATTTGTCGAAACATTTTGGTTCAGTGTGTTAAGATAAATACTACTACGACTTTTATTTTTGTTCCTCGCGTTAAATATTTGAGGGATTCGTTAGCATTATCTGAATGTTTGATCAAATGTTTGGGGCTGATAACGAGGGAATGTTTGATTCATACTTCGGGGTATTTAAAATTAAGGGCGGATTAGAAGAATTCCATTGCCACTGAAATGTAAGATATATAACAACACTGGCATGAAAACTATCAGCTCTTTGTCAATCCCTAGCATCAGGTGGAATGACAGCTCACTTTAAGCTCACTTCACCTAAGTTATCACGGTGATCTTTTTACAGAATAGTACCACTGATGCTAGGTGTTGACACTATTGACAGCATACTTTTTACAGAATAGCTCCAGCAGATACGGAGCACTTGCTGTAGTAATTTACAAATTAATGTAAGTATGTACTTACTCATTAATTGTCAATATAAACTTTGCTTACAACTTGGGTTGTCTATTCTTAAGGCTGCACCGAGCGCACAGTGGCGCCCTCATCGTTTGTTTGGTTATTTATTTTAGTGGCCACTATTTTCCGTTTTGGTGATTATAATAAAACTAAACAATTTAAAACTACCGTTTATACTAATATTAACGTATAATCTTGTGGAGCACAACTTAAAGTGCTTATTTTCTGCATTTTCATTCTAAAATAAAAGAAATAACCAAACAAACGATGAGGGCGCCACTGTGCGCTCGGTGCAGTCTTAATAATACCAGCCAGTTACTGTCCCAATGCAGAGCAAGGCTTCTTCATATACCAAGAGGGCATGTGCAATATCAATATTGCATTGATTACCACGGTTGCTCAAGACGGTTTGGCAACTTCTATCTTTTTTGCCTATACAGTATAGCCATCGACATTTATACCTATAGATGAGTATAGTCTATTATACTAAATGATGACTAAAAGAGGGGAAGACCAAACAAACGATGGATGGACTGTGTGAATGACGATATGGTTAGAAAGGGGGTGACTACCGAGATGACGACTAATAGAGAAGTATGGAAGACAAAGACTGTTGCTGTTGTTGTTGTTGCTGTTGCTGAAGATAACCTAACATCACATTGACAATGTAACCTAATTTTAGAAAACTAAAGTCATAGTGATATCAAGATGTTGGAAAATTGTCTATTGTGCTCAAACCATTTTATTTTTTTTATCTATTGTATTGGTTTATTTTTAGCCTATGTTTTCCCACTGCAGGGCAAAGTTCTCCTTTCCACTGAAGAGTTGAAAGGAGAACTTACTTACTTTTAGAAAAGTGAAAAATGATATGATTAAATAGAAGTATCTATTCATATAATTTTTCACTTTTCTATCCATTGTATTTAAATGTAAAAAAAATATTATATTACTTATTTAAGTTGTGTTAACTCCATGCTTCTGAAAATGAATTTCATAGAAAATAGTTTTTACCCATTATAATTTCTCAAAGTGATCTATAGCATAGCGTTCAGCTTACGTGGGATCCGTCTGCCGAAGCCGTTACATTAACCATTTCAGCACATGCTTAAAAACCGATAAACGACTTAGAAATGTCGGAATCTCGACAATTTATGTTAACACAAGTGTTTCGCTCGTACATTATCGGTTTTAACTGGTGTCAATTGAATTTTATAGGCTTTTTACACGCCTTGTGGCTTTACGAGCGAATAAGCGAAATTGAACGAGTCTCGTCCGTCGGCGTCTCTTGCTACACGTTTACACTAATGCATTTTTTATATGACATTCGATAGTTATTTCTTGCAATCCCGCTGTCTTTATGGCTATGCAAGTCTGGTGTGATTTAAAAACATCGTCTATACGGTGTTGATCCGTTTTCTCGCTATGACATTAATCCATTACCGTACATATGTATCCCATTCTATAAAATAAAGGTCTACAGTTAATTATAATGCAGCAAAAACGAAACTTACTTAATACAAATCCAAGATTTATTAATAACGCACAACTGAAATAAAGTCCATGAGTCTGAATCCGTGGCCCGATTGATGGCAATGTGCTGGTCATCTGGCGAAATGAGGGTGTTCTACATGTGCACCTCTGCCTAACCCATAACAGAATATAGACGTGACGTGATCTTACATAATCACAGTAATATTATAAAGGCGAAAGTTTGTGAGTGTATGTGTGTGTGTATGTTTATATGTTTGTTCCTTCTTCACGCTCAAACGGCTGGACCAATTTTGATAAAATTTGGTGTGGAGGTTGCTGACACCCTGGATTAACATACAGGCTACTCTTTATTCAGATATTCCCACGGGATCGAAACTTATGAGGGTGAAACCGCGGGGCGCAGCTACTAAATAATACATTCTTTATTGGCAGAATATAAATTCGTTATAATCAGCCTATAATGTTCCCACTGCTGGGACATAGGCCTCCCCTCTTCTAGAGGGAGTAGGCTGTAATCTACCATGCGGACCAAATGCGGGTTGGTGGATGTCACATGTCTTCGAATTTTTGGTTCTAGGACATGCTGGTTTCCCCACGATGTTTTCATCATTTTGAGATCAGTGGTGATGAAATAATTTAAACAAAGTAAAGCGGCTGTCTGGGTTCGAGCCTACGACCACTCACACACAACTCGTAAGTCGCGGCCGTTACCACTGGGCCTCCACTGCTCGATTCTAAGGACAATAAACTATTTTCTACTAGCGGCGCCCCGCGGCTTCACCCGCGTAAGTTTCGATCCCGGGGGAATATCGGGATAACAAAGTCTTATGTCCTTTCCCGGGACTCAAACTATCTTTATACCAAATTTAATCGAAATCTGTTCAACGGTTTACGCGTGATTGAGTAACAAATATCCAAACATCTTCACAAACTTTCACATTTATAATATTAGTAGGATTACTAACTACATGATAATACCAATACGCTACGCTACGCTATGCATGCCAAAACACCACCTTACAAAGTAAAGCCTATAATCATACGCTACATTGATTACGTGGTATTCGGTCGCCTTGGAGAACGAGTTGTCTACTAAAATCGGTCACCCATCCAATTATCGGCTTGACTAACTGTAGCTTAACTGCGCTGATTTAACAATTAGCGCTTACGGTATATTTTGAATATTTTGTGTTCATTTTTCTGTTGATTTAGAAATTGTTGATAAAATTGAAGATGTCACTTGTAGAAAGATGATGATCGCGGTTTACCTGTGTCCCAGCAGTGGGAACTTTATAGGCTGATTATGATGTCCAGATAATACAGTAAGCAGTTTCTCAAAGATCACCACCATAATTCTGAGAGATTCTGGTAGGTACATCTCCTTAAGTCTAAGCCACTGACTAGTCTCCTTTAATCTAGACTATTATTTAAAGTCCACAATTGACCCTGAAGTTGGACTTGAACGGGTCCAACTTCAGGGTCAATTGTGGACTTTGTGAATTGTGGATCTTCCGTTTTCTTTTTCTGTCCGTCTTTCAGTCAGAGTTCAGTTTTTGAAACTATCACTAGTTTCAAGTCAAAAACTTCAAGTCCATTAAACCACAAAACACGGTGATTGCTGATTAACATCAGGGGCCTAAAAAGGCCACTTTGGCAGAATCATAAAAAGATAACATTATAAATCATAATGGACAGTTAACTGTTAAGTTAATCGTATCAAATCCCATTGGTGAAGGATTTTTCAGTATTTTTTTTTGTCTGTGCTCAAATACCAATCAATCCAATCCCAATCTCTTTGATTATACCTACGTAGTGCAGCGAAAAAAAGAAAAACACGGACTGTCTTCGCCATATTCTTCTGCCAAAGTGGCATTTTTAGGCCCCCTAGCTTGTAAACCGTACCTATACACATGGTACACCCGCATTTCGTCCCATGTAATAGGGAGCGAACCTAATACCATCAACCGAGAACAAATCTAGACTCCGGAGTGCTACTGATAAATTCCTGATGAAAAACCCAATACCACTTTGTCCGACCTGGGAATCGAACCCTGGACCTTCACGCAGACGACTTGGATATTTGAGAGTTTAGAAGCAATGTAGCTTCTCTGTGGTTCTCAGGGAAATATCACCAGTCAGTATTTTGTCTCGGTTTTTTGGATAGGTCAGTTGAATGATGATACATAGGTTAGGTATCAATTTTCATTCAACTGACCTATCCAAAAAACCGAGAAAAAAATATACTATTACAGTGTGCGTTTTGCCATTTGTTAGGCTGGTTTTCCACCAGAGATGAGCGAGGATGCGTAGCGAGGGATGAGTGTAACACCAACCAATACCAACGCTAACTTAGTTCAAGCTATAAAAATGAAGCGATGTTAGTGGTTGGTTTCACACACATCCCTCGTTACGCATCCTCGCTCATCTCCGGTGGAAAAGCAGTCTTACACCTGCAACATAAATCAAGAGCTCGTCTCCTATAACAAAGAATAACTAATAGTGCCTATAACATAAGACTAAGCTTCAAACAGTCACCGACGTTTTTATTTTTATTCGGACATCAAGGAAATTCCTTAAGGCCCGGTAAACGCTAGGTAAATCTTAGAAGATACAGTAGAGGTAGCGCAATGTGGGTGTTCTAGCTCGTTGTTTTATAGCCTTACTGTTTTTATTATAGTTGCCGACATAACGTGTCCGTTTTATACTTAATGGGCATTTGTAATGAGCATATGATTCACGAGTATTTGAATAGAAAATGCTTCTTTTTGAGGTTAACTGAGGATGACTCTGTCACCACGATAATGTGTCAATTATATAGAAAAAGAACTTCCAATACAACATAACATTACGCCTGTATTTCCCAAAGGATCAAGCAGAGTTGTATCTTTAATACACCCTCATTTCTTCAGTTATGTTTAAGTCCCATGTAATAGGGGGCGAGCCTATTGCCAACAACCGGGCAAAAATCCAGACTCCGGGCACTACAACACTTCGCCCGGGAATTTAAACCCAGGATCACATGCTCAGTAGTAACGCTTGCGATCACTACACCAATGAGGTAGTCAATACATACAATATAACTGCCTTAAACGAACCCAATACACATCATACAAGTAATGGAGTCGTTAAACAAAAAACCGTATCAAATAATGCGACATACATAAACTTAAAAACACCCCGATTGCCCAGATAACCTCCACCAAAAAAAACCGAACCACGAAAGCATTACCATTAAAAACGAGGACATAATAAAGCAACAAATTAAACGAAAAACAATACCTTTAAAAACAAGCGACTATCTTGGAGATAAACCACTAAATCCGTTGATTAATCTATAGCTGCCATCAAGCCGAGTTAATCACGTGTAAGAGCCATAAAATGCAAAAAATCATTGAGCACAATAAATCAATAGGAGACCAGCCAAATGTGAAACAAAAGATACAAGCACAAGGCAGCTCAATCTTGGCCGAAGTGCGTTATTTATTAGGATAGATTATCGTAACAAATCACGGGACGATTGCTGTACTGGAATCATTTCGTGTAACCCGAGAACGCCCCTTATATTTGATGATTGGACAAATAAATATATTTTCCGTATCCTGTTTATCTGGTTTGGGGTGTTAATAAAAATGTAGAGGAGATTCGGTGTGAATGGCCATTGTTTGGTAATAAAATGCAGTGATTTAATTTTGAATGGTTTTTTCGCTGGTGTACTTAATATATTTTTGCTTACCTATTTTGTTATGCCTCTGAAAATGCTGAAAAGCGTTAATATTATATAGTAGGTACACACGACAACATATCAAGCTATACATTTACAGTTTTAGCTGACTTCGCTTTATATAGGCTTTTCGTACAATAAAAAGTCTGCTCATACTGGAAATGTATATCTTGATATGTCATCCTGCGTACAAGGACAAATACGTGTGTGTGTAATTCACAAAAACAGGATAGGTATTCTTAAAAAGGCAGTAAATTAAAAATGCAGTTTATTAGACGTACGATGCACATTTATCTGCAGTATTTAATAATACGGCACCTTTATGAAGTTTTTATACCATACCTTCATTGACATAATTATGATAAATTATGTTTCTAAATCACAAAATACAAGGAAACTTCATTATTTTCAATCCAAAAGTTTTTGTTACGCGATCGGTTCAATTCATTTTGAACTTCGTATTCTGTGTTTAAATTATAAATGAACAATAACTGATTGATTTGACCTTTCTACTGGTTGTCTGAAGGTGTTTATATCGATTTCAAAGCAATTAAGCAGTAAAGTAATATACCTGTATATATATAGGTACATAATAAACAATCTTGATCATAACTTTGGCATTGAATCATTTAATTGATTAATTAGTTGCTAGCTTACTGCGTCGCTACTTCGTTTACTTTAATCTTAGATCATAACATTTTATGTTACGTAATAAATAATCCTACTTTGTGCATTACACACAAATCGATCCTATATTCTCATTTATTAAAATTACAATATTAACATCGAACCTAAAAGCTCAAAAACCAAAATCATAAATCCCAATCACCGTCAAAACTTTCTCTACGGAAAAAAAAACAAAAAAAAACAGATGTCATCCGCCACAGGTCCAATTAGTCCGGACCTCCCCACCTGGTGTGAATGGATCCTTGGTCAGGGTGGCCGGCGTCAGTCGTGCTATCGTTCCTAATAAATTAGAAGCCACTAATACAAGCTGTGGCCTTACAGAAGACTGGCTGTGTCAAGCCTTCACTAATGTACAACCACGATAACAGATTCAAAACCACTTATGTGAGCCCCACTATTTTACCAAGACCTCCCTTATGTTCTACGTTTAAAGGACTAAGTTCCTCTGTGATAGGTCTTGCATTTCTGGTGGATTTTTTCGTACATTCGCTGTTTTGGGGCGCAAGGCAATGTTGCCTCTTTTATATCGTTAGTATAGAATTCAATGTCACGTGGTCGGAGTGTGTAATGTAAATTCTTGCGTACTTTATTGTTGAAGATGACCGGTAATTGATTTAGTGGTCGGATTTATGGGGTCTGTTTTTTTTTTCGTATTTTGGTTTAATCTGGAGCGATATTTTAAGGAATTTGGTTTGATTATAAATCACAGGTGACATAACTGTGTATCAATGAGTATGATTCATACATTCTTATGTAGATATTTATATGCAATTCCAGTCAAAAACGATAGCTAAGAAAAGTTGAAGAATCTTAAATAAAGAGAAAATTAAGATGATGAATGGATCTGAAAGATAATTAGTTACAGGAATCGTCAAAATCACAGCCTATAGGTAACAACGTCCGACACTATCGCAATCTACAAAGCCCTATTAAAATTCTATTAATAAAACTTAAAGCTTCATACGCATTAGCCGTCAATACCTTCATATGCATAAGCCATGAATCTTTTTTGTACGGTAACCTTTAGATCGGTTACAATACTAATATGTTCGCGGATAGGATCCGACGCATGAGCGCAGCAGCGCGGAATAACGGACGGCGGCGCATCTTGCGATTTGTCGCTGCGATCATGTCGCGATAGTGCGCAGCTCGACTAGCGTCAACCGGGAGTGTGCTGGATGGCGGTTTAGACGATGGTCGCAAGAACTTTCTCAGATTAAGACAGAAAAACTGCGATGTTCCAAGAGATTTTTGACGAACATACGATGTGAACTCCTACCTACTTATATCCTTTAGAGAATACGGAACTCAGTCACACTCAGTACAGCAAGCGATACAATGTAGAGGTAGGTAGGTAGTAAATACCAAGTCATAAATAAACAATTGACATGCAATCATGACATTAAATCATTTTGCACTTATTGGTAAAGGTCGCCTAGTAGGATCTTAGCGCTTTTTAGAACATAAATAATCTGCTTTCTGTTTATGGAAAAATAAATTTAAATCCTACACAATAAAGTTCAGTTTACGCTACAACTTCAAACATTTTTATAACCTTTTGAATAGAGCTAGTCACTCTTAATTATCATTAATATAAAGTTGATATTTGTTTAACTTGAAATAATATTAATTTGAAACATAAGTTTGAATAGACTTTACATAAACACACGCCTTCTGTATAACCGCAAGGGAAGTAAAAGGAGCTTTTTTAATGTTCGTATACATAACTTACCCAATTGAAAGCCCATTTCAGCATATTATTATTAAATAATAATTTATTGCGAGTAACCATGACACTCAAACAGTGTTAGTAACAATAAAATAAACTTACAACTATGTTAGTGATACAATTACAACAACAACTACACAAACACACACAACAAAACAATCATTGCTTCCGCATTCCAGCTAAGATACTGGAGCAACGACTTACAATACAGTAGTCCAGCCTATCAACAATAACTAATCAAGGACGCACATCTTTTACGCATTAATGCATAAAAGCAATCAACACGCAATTCCGCAAACATCCCTGATGCGCTACAGAAGCGAGGCAGCATTAGAACTCAAATTCAAAGCATTTATTTCAACAAAATCATCCACAGGTAGGTACTTACTGTACTTTTGAATTGACAAGGAGTCGGTCAGTGAGTCAGATGAAGCTAGTTGCCCAATCCAAAACGTAGATCTCTATGGAGAAGAATGGAGAGAAGAAACTTCAAGGACACTCTTTCTATACCCAGGATTTTGTAATATCTTGATTTAAGATATTACAAAATTCTGGGTACATAATGTTTCAAAAAGCTCTACGTAACACTCACAAACGATCCCCTAATCAGAGCCAAAAAAGTCCAAACCAACGAAAGCTTATATCGGAACAGAACCCTACAGTTTGGCGACATCGAACATACAATCATTTATAATACCCCCTACAAAAAGTACAATCGTGCAAGCCTTGTTAAGTCCGTCGTTGCACAGGGCAAGACCGTACCAACTACTCGGACGTAATCGATTCGTCGCATCGGTGCTCATTCAATAATCGAAACATGTCGCTAGTCTGCCCATATCTTTATGCTTGAAGCGTAATCTTTTTAATTTATTGAGCCCGTTTTAAATTAATATTGTAATTGTTGGTAAATGAGATTGTTATGAGTGCAAGGATTTACATTTTTTTTTTTTGTGAGGTTATACAGGTTGTTGGTAAAACATTAACAACCTCTTAAGAGGTCATTGTAGTCATCATTCTAAACAACTTTTACTATGGGACCAAACCTGAAATCGCGAAAAATAAATCAGCTGTTCCGTACGGTTTGTAGAGTTAAGACGAACATAAATTTAGGGAACAGCTGATATTTTTTTTTGCGAATTCATGTTTGGTCCCATAGTAAAAGTTGTTCATAATGACGAGTACAATGACCTCTTAAGAGGTTGTTAATGTTTTACCAATAACCCCGTATAAAGGTTTTTGTAAAAGGGGAAAAGTACCTAGGTATTAATAATTCGAGGCCATAACCCCGAAGTCTAGACTGTAGGTCTAGACAGGTTTTATTAATAGTTTTAAACATTAAGCACATTAAATGGCAAGCGTCAAAGCACTGGTACTGAGAACAAAATTGATAAATAGGTAGGTCACACCTACAAACTTTTCGCCAAAGGTGAGACATAAAAGATATACAAAAGACCATCTCAGACATCGATCTACATGGTCTTAATATAACCTGACCAAGATTATGTCTGGACTTTAAAAGAGACTGTGACCTTTGAGTTTGTTTCGGCCTTTCTTCGCAGAGTAGTCAGATAGGAAACGCCGACTTCAACTAGTTTTAAAAAACATGATCGACGTGTAAAAGTGTTTGTACAAACCTACTTACAAAAATAAAATCATTTATAGAAAGAAAGAAAAAAGTTTTTTGTTAATATATATTTGAAAAATCATTACAAAATCAAATCAAAATATTTTATTTCGCATAAACCTGCACCCGACGGGCACTTCTGAAACGTCGGAAGCTAGGTGCACGGTTAATTTTTTTTTTTTTTCCTATGGAGACGAGCTAGCAAGAAACTTCACGGTTACGCGTTTAAAAATAAATGAATGAACACAATGAACTTCTAACTAAAATAAATTAAAGCTTAAATACAACATAATAACTATGAAGATATACTATGAAAAATTAAAAAGATCTGGTTGATCTTACACGGAAAACACATCTGCATGATTATGTTTATCTTTCTAATTATAAAACTACCAAACTACCACTAAAAACATAATTATGCAAAAGGGAATCAATAATTATCCTAAAATTATAAATGCTAAATCATATTTCATAACCTTATACAAATTATAGGTTAACGAAACAAGCCAATATATAAGATGGTATAATAAGCGGTTGCACATACAATGTTGCTATTTGATCTCTGTTTAATTATTGTTTTAAACGCATTAACGGGAGCTGTTTTTGCTAAAATCATCTTGGAATATTAATAGCTTTAGAATTCTAGGTATTGTAAAACTGTTCGGACTTGTTCATGTTGAGGAAATTTTCCCTTTCATTCTCCGATTTGTCATCGATGATGGCGAGGAACTCCTTCCTTTAACACACTATCAGTAGCAATGAGTTTCATTTTGTCAGTTCAACAATATTCGTTGCGTTGTTCACGTTGTTGAGCAAACACATTTTTGAACATAAGAAGTAATGGATTAGCAATATCTTTCAAAATGATTCAGATTAACGAGCAGATAATAATCAATCACTCTTAAATGATGTTTTACTAAAAAAGTCTTGTAGATCATGACCATCATCAGCCTATACCAGGTCGCTGTTGGATAAGAGCCTGTCGAATCGCATACCACTTATCTTGAATCTAGAATACTTTCATCCAGCTTGTACCTGTATACCTACAACTTATAATG
This sequence comes from Oligia latruncula, assembly GCA_948474745.1. Taxonomy (NCBI): domain Eukaryota; kingdom Metazoa; phylum Arthropoda; class Insecta; order Lepidoptera; family Noctuidae; genus Oligia; species Oligia latruncula. The sequence continues at coordinate 11,071,007 of OX419702.1, read as the reverse complement.
TTTCCAAGTAATTTTTCTTTGCAATTGCTCTATGTTTCACATTTTTTTCATCCAAACTATTGCAGACACATTACTTTGTGTATTTAATTTCATCACCACTGCTCTCAAAACGGTGAAGAAAAACATCCATGAACCATCCGGAAATCGACATGTCCTAGAACCAAAAATTCGACATGTGACATCCGCCAACCCGCACTGGGCCCGCGTAGTGGACTATGGATCACTCTTTGTCACAGAGAGGAGGCCTGTGTCCCAGCAGTGGGAAAGTTATAGGCTATTTAGCATCAAAGACTACAAGCAAAAAACGAAGGTCACATTAACAAAAACATTAAACAAGAAGCGAAATCATCAAAAATTTTATCCCCAACAGCATCGGCCTATCTTATACATAAATAAGGTCGTAACTCAAAACACAACATTCATGATTGATTCTTACGCTGTAGGCTGGTTTACGACAGTGCGAAATACACACATTATGATTCTTGACCTCGTTAACATTATTTACGTTGGCTCTACTTTGTATGAAGCACGTGTCAAAAGTCTTTATGACTGAGCCTTTGTTAGCAGATAGTTTGTTTTTTTTTCGGAGAAGGGCCTATATGTGTGATGTCCCTTTGAAGACTGTTTGCTGTCGAAATGTATTTTCCAGCACTTTTTACCATGTCTATCGTGAAATACCTAAGTATGAATAGAATTCAGACAGTATTCATCATCATTCGGGTCGGCGCAATATGTCTTTTTCATCCATACTTCTCTATTAGTCGTCATCTCGATAGTCATCCCCTTTCTAACCATATCATCATTTACATAGTAAATCCACCATTTCTTTGGTCTTCCCTTAATTTAAACAGTATTATTCCTGGCTATATCCTAAACCTGACAAATTAGTAACCTGATGAAAACAGCTATCGTAGAATGATTATCAAAGACAGAGATCCAAGCCAAACGTCTTCATGACCCCAATATCAGAAAAAAACATGCTATATATCATCATTTTAATATACACTCTTGATTTTTCGATTACCTTTCCAAAGAACCAGATGTTGACAGTAGAACCACTGTATTGCCATATATAACAATTACTCTTAGCGGATTTATGAATATATTCGCAGCATGTTATGAACAGAAAGGAAGGCGCTGCAAACCAGGCTCTGAACACCTTTTCCATTTAGATGCTTATGGGTGGCACAGGGTGTATATTTATGTCACTGAAGAATACATTTTTCTCTCAGTTCATACATAACATACATATACTGCCTCGTTAGACATGAGGTCATGGTTTCAATTTTTGTAACTGAAGAAAACATTTTTCTCTCAGTTCATACATAACATAATACTGCCTCGTTGAATATGAGGTCCTGGTTTCAATTTTTGTAACTGAAGAATACATTTTTCTCTCAGTTCATACATAACATACATACTGCCTCGTTGAACATGAGGTCCTGGTTTAATTTTTGTAACTGAAGAATACATTTTTCTCTCAGTTCATACATAACATTATACTGCCTCGTTAGACATGAGGTCCTGGTTTCAATTCGCGGATCGGAGAAAGTGTTATTGGAATTTCTCAGTATCAGCCCGAAGTCTGGCTTCGTGCTCGTTTGATGGCAATAGGCTCGCCTCCTGTTACATGGGACTTAAACATAACTAATGAAATGTGGGTATACACTTCTGCCCAACCCTTCTTGTCAACAAAGTGTGATATTATGTTATGTTCATACCTACACTTACGTCCTTCATCCACCGTCCAATTCTCACGCCTAACAGAACTTATAGAAAGTCATATCTAAACGTACGTCCATTGTGATGTCAAAACATTATGGCGTATATACTGTCGGCTGACCGTTGCCTATAATTAAGGCATAACTACTTAACTTTGATTCTGACCCATCAATCATAGCAATTGTTTAGTTATTGATTTATAGATACGAATATTATTGGAAGTAAAAAATGGTGCGCTATGCGGAAAAAATGCATTGAAGATTGGAGGTAAATTTAACTCGCGTTTTTATGTTTTGTTTTTGGAAGATGCCAATTTTGCGTGTGTTATTTGTGTACCATCTTGACTTAATATAGAATACCGAGTCATTAAATCAAGCTTTTTTTTTCTTTTTTTTTATTGCTGAATGGGCCCGCTCTTGACGTCGATCACGCCTGATGGAAAGCGATGGATGAGGTCTACGATGGAACGAGTGTGCCCAGAAGATGCCTAAGGCACTGGAACTCCCACGCAACGACGAAACACAGTAGCAGCTTTACTAAAAATTACCCCTCTTACCGGGAGGAGGCCTGTGTCCCAGCAATGGGAACATTATTGGCTGATTATGCTTATGCTTACTACAATTATATAGATTTCAGCCGTTGCAGGTAAAGTTTAAAGAAGATTTGTAATACAGTACAATTTAGTGGATAACAAGAAGTTACTAATCTTATTTACTCAACTGCGGCAAAACCAAAGAAAGGTTGTGATTTTAACAGGCTATGTTTTCTGTGAGTGTATGTGCGAAATGTGCAGACAACATTGTTGCTATCGCGGGCAAACTCTGGATGAGGCGGGCATAAGAAAAGAGAGGTCTATGGCAATGGGTCAAGTCGGGCTGTGCATGATGGTGATGATGATATTTTCTATAAGGTACCTGGTACAGACGCCAGCACATCAAGCTACCCGAAACTGTCAAATTTTCCCAATCAACTTTGAACCTTATGCTTTAGTGATAAAGTTGAAAATCTATTAAAGTAATTTTGCAGATTATAGTAGCTTGATGTGCTGTGGCGTCTGTACCTATCGAGTGTTATTTCACTATCCATATTTTATTTTCATAGGTTAAGTGGGATAGAATTTCAAGTTGGTAATTTTTCCTCAATAACAATTTTAAAGAATTCGAAATTGATCAACAAATGAGAAGATTAACTACTTCTAGAAATATTTCTTTGTTGAAATATACAGGGTTATTGGTAAAACATTAACAACCTCTTAAGAGGTCATAGTACTCATCATTATGAACAACTTTTACGATGGGACCAAACCTGAAATAGCGAAAAAAAAAATCTGCTGTTCCCTACATTTTGACGAGTTGTACGAACATAAATGTAGGGAACAGCTGATTTTTTTTTTATAACCCTGTATATCTAATAATACAAACTACTACAGCCAATAATAAAAATGTTGCTGCATCACCAAAGCGTTGCCAGCCATTATCGGATGCCAAACAAAATGTCACAAAAAAATTGAATCCTGACGAGAAAATTACACCTTAAGGTTGCCACAAAACGGAATGCTACCGCATAATCGTCGGGAGCATCTTTGTACCAAACAATTGATCCTTTCTTTACCCTTGAAGTAAAGATTGGCTATCACTCGTCCCATTACATATAATTATCTAATCTAAAACCTTTTAGGTGTAAAACTTTGAAGAGACTTCTGAGAAACATCAGGAGTAGGGTTGCCTCTGATGCTAACAGATACGCATCCGATATTTATGTTTCTATGATTTTGTGTTGCTAATGTGGTATGTTTTCAGTTTGTGTGCTTATTTACTTTTGAAAAATTTGCCTTGAGCATAAACATGTTAGGGAAGATAAAAACAATGTAGTACATTATGATAGGCTAGATATAGCATATTTCATTAGATCTTGTCACACGGATTTACAATCGGCTAAATACCTACAGCTTTGAGCCGTTTGAGGTCGAAACGCTCGGGTCAAAGGGCCCGAATGCATGTCTCCTTTTTAAGGAAATTTCTCGCCAGCTGGTCGGCACTTCGTGTCCCTTCGTCCAGCATACTCACCATGGAATCCTGATATTTCATGAATGTCAAAAAACTGTTCTGAAATAGTGCTAAATAGTGCCCAAAGGAAAAAAATAGTGCTCTTGTACTTGCGAAGTTATAGCCATAGTTCGATGAGTATGCTGGACGAAGGTTTCGCCCAGCATACTCACCTCCGTCCGGAGAATCTGTATACGCTTCAAACATAATTCATACTTCAAAAAATAGTTCCCAAATAGTGCCAAACGGTGCCCAAAAAGAAAAAACAGTGCTCGAATAACTTCGGAGTTATAGGCTTCGTTCAGTGAGTACGCTGGGCGTAGGTTCTACGCCCAGCATACTCACCTCAGTGCGCGAATATCGAACGAGCTATAGGTACAATTTACGTCTCAAAAAATTGTGCTTGAAATAGTGCCCAATATCAGTCCAATTTTTGCTTGACTTTTGACTTAGAAAACCATTAAATTTTAATGTAAACTTCTACATACTAACGTAAAATGGGGTACAGTCGTCGACACATGTTTTTGGACAAAAATATTAAACTTTCTAATTGTAGACTTCATGTTATTGGAAATAATTATGGTATTTTCTCACATGTCAAAAACTTTCGATTAAATGCATTATTATATATTTTATAAATAATAATAAATGAATGAAACTTTAAGCGTAAATGAAGTCTATTACTTCATTGCATTGTGTGTTTGTCTGAATAAAAACAGTCATTTGCAGCCAATAAAATTAATATCTTGAAAAATTGTAAAAAGGAAATTATACAGTTTCTTTTTGTATATATGTTGCAGGCAAAACTTATAACCAGTCAAAACTAGTACTGTGACATAGTTATACAAATTTTTAAAACTCTTTCCAATAGTTTCATCAATGAAAGGTTTAGCAATAAAAAACATTTTTAATTACTTACGTTATTTATTACTATTTAAAGGGCCAAAGTAATCAGAATTCTAGTTAACTAGTTCACAGCTTTTGTTAACATTCATAATATAATCAATGTAAATAGAAAAAATTGTAGTTTTAATATTGTATATAATATACATATAAAAAAATGTTTAGCCAAATATTGGTAAAACTTTCTAAAATATAACACGTAGGTACTTGTACTTTGTTTTACTGCTACAACGTTTTAATCACAATAAAATTATCTTACAAATAAGTATAAATTGAGCAATCACAGTTTATAATCACGTTTTTTTTATTAATATTAAATACCCTATAGTAATTACAAATTAACAATCACAGTTTATAATCACATTTCTGTAAGTTATTAATAAAATAACTTTTACAAGAACAAAAAAAAACAAACAAACAATAACAAAATAGGAACTAACAAGTTAGGACCGATCTTCATCTTACATTCGCGTATAAATAATGCAGTGTGGTACAGTATATTGGGAATTACTACAAACTTTTTTACTAAGGTCATCATAGCAGTTCCAAGTTCTCTTTAGCAATCGATAGCACTTTGACTTGTAATGCCCCATGCGTCCTGATTCACCATTTGTAAAATCTATTAACTATTTTTTGAAGTATGAATTATGTTTGAAGCGTATACAGATTCTCCGGACGGAGGTGAGTATGCTGGGCGAAACCTTCGTCCAGCATACTCATCGAACTATGGCTATAACTTCGCAAGTACAAGAGCACTATTTTTTTCCTTTGGGCACTATTTAGCACTATTTCAGAACAGTTTTTTGACATTCATGAAATATCAGGATTCCATGGTGAGTATGCTGGACGAAGGGACACGAAAAATGACAGACATATTTGTATCGGTAAAAAACGCAATGGCTACTCCCCTCCGGTTCGCCGGTGGCCTGTGTTGCTCTATGTGTGCGACGAAGTAAACAAACAAAGAAACTGAGAAGCGCTTGTTCGTTTCGATTGCTTTGTGACACAAAATGGACCCTTATCACCTTCAAAATACAGATCAGTCTTGTCTAATAATCGTAAGATGTTAGGGCAGCGCCATCTAGTATTTAAACATAAACATATTCATTTGCGTCGCGGGCGCCGCGCGTCGTAAGCCCCATACCTATTGACCGTACGTGCATCCATTACTGCCACACTATATTGAACTTTATCACATGAGGAATACAGGTCAATTCCGTAAACGTTGTGGTACCGTCCTTGATCCGGAAAATGATTATTTTGAATAATTTTGTCAGTTGTAATGTAAGCATTAATAACAGCAACTTTATTTTTCATGCATGATTTACTTCATTTGATATCTTAATCCTTCAAGCGCCGTGATCTAGACAAAATATATAAAATCATTGTTCCTAGCTACCGGGGTCCCATGCGACGCGCGAAGGCTTAATCATATTATTATAAAGTATTATAAAAATAATGTGTAATTAATAATATTGCGATTCTAAAGTAAATACTCCCTTACATAGACAATTAATAATTTACACAAGACAAAAATTGTTAGAAAGAAAGTTAATAATATTGTATTCGACTGTACTCAATGTAATGTATGTAGAAGTTTACAATCAAATTTAATGGTTTTCTAGGTCAAAAGTCAAGCAAAAATTGGACTGATATTGGGCACTATTTCAAGCACAATTTTTTGAGACGTAAATTGTACCTATAGCTCGTTCGATATTCGCGCACTGAGGTGAGTATGCTGGGCGTAGAACCTACGCCCAGCGTACTCACTGAACGAAGCCTATAACTCCGAAGTTATTCGAGCACTGTTTTTTCTTTTTGGGCACCGTTTGGCACTATTTGGGAACTATTTTTTGAAGTATGAATTATGTTTGAAGCGTATACAGATTCTCCGGACGGAGGTGAGTATGCTGGGCGAAACCTTCGTCCAGCATACTCATCGAACTATGGCTATAACTTCGCAAGTACAAGAGCACTATTTTTTTCCTTTGGGCACTATTTAGCACTATTTCAGAACAGTTTTTTGACATTCATGAAATATCAGGATTCCATGGTGAGTATGCTGGACGAAGGGACACGGCACTTCACGTGACCAAAGAGCTGGGTCGTTCTTTGGCCAAAGAATTAGCATAACCATTGAACGTGGAAAGGCTGCCAGTCTTCTGGGCACGTTTCCGGATGACAGCGATGCGCACGAGTACTTCGACACCTAAGTGTCCTTTTGTTTTTGTATTTATTTCTATAGTTAGTTAGTCATTTAATTTAGTACGTAGTGTAAATAGTTATCTATACATACATTTTAGATTATTTACAATCACAGTAGTCTTAACATTGACACAAAAACGGTATATGTAGGTACTTATAAAAATGTTACTTTAAAAAGAAGTTATTTTGTCATCCCTAGAGCCGTGGGAGCCTGCCGCAACATATCGGCGTTTAATCACGGGCTAATTACCAGTTTTGGCTATCAGCTATCACATACAGATAGACAGTGCATTAGCTAAAGGTCAGGGTACACTCAGCTTACCCATTGGTTTAATTACCTATGTTTTAGTTCACATGAACTTTGGCACTTGTCTTATCTTAGTCATCGAGTGAGTTATGGATTCTTTTCAGATGTGTAATAAGTTGCAAGAAGTAGGCGGACGTTTAATATCCATTATCAGCCTATATCATTGAAGACCTGTGCTGGATATAGGCCTCTTAAATCGCTCGCCATTCTTAGTTAGTCTCATGTAGCTATTACCAACCACCCAGCAGCGAAGATCATCGCTCCACCTAACCTGAGTGCAAGGAGTGTCGACTGCAGAACGTAATGACAATTTTTTCTATTAGGAAAACAGAGCAGGTAATTATAAGTCTCAATACCAGGTACTTAGTAATTTATCTTCACCACTGACTAATAATATCAAAAAATTCATCCGCAACGCTGAAAAGTGCCGAAGAGGCTGGCAGCTTAGCCAAGTTGTTTCGCGATGTTGATTCTTTGGTCAAAAAATAGGCCACGTGAAGACTCGGAAAATCGTTTGGCGATATCTCGAATAACCAAGTAGTTACTCGGACCCCATGACCCTGGTGCTTCAACCCTAAACGGCTCAAACATTTATAACTCCCAATAATGTTGGAATATCTTCACTTGGCTAGCATTATGTTTTCAAAATTATCAGATATTATCTTCATCTATTATTTTAAGGGAAGGCAGGTACGCGTCGTACAAACATAACACTATTTCACATGTTACATTAAAATCTAAGTAGGTACCTTGGTATTGGAATGTTCAACACTTTAGCAATATATCCAAAACAAATTAGCAATTACCAAGCTTGTAATAAGCGGCGCTAACGTCGATCGTTTTAAATTAAGGGGCAGACATTACCTCGCGCTCATTTGCCAGCTTCTGTTACACCTTTTTGCGAAACGTAGTGAGCTCGATTACCGACCGATAATGTGCTGGCGATACGCATCTGTGGGAAGAATGTGGGGTACAGGGTGTTTTGGTTTCGGGGCTTGAAATTGTAGGAGAAACTAGAAGCGTCTATATTGATTTTACACATTGTTTCACAATAGCAAACGTTCCGGGTTAGTTTCCTTATGTTTATTATGTTTCTATTGGTGCTATGTTTTACGGATTGCAATGCTAGAAGAGTCTTAAAGTCTGAATGGATGAAAGATCTGATTAGTAACAATTTAATTAAATACATATACTAGTAACAAATTAACGATCATACTCGTTTTTGTATTTGAGGATAACATATTTTGTCCTATTAAACCTATTAAAAAAAAACGCTAAGTTGATATTTTTACGCTTTCGTTCTCTTTCTAATAGATAACCAGACTACTTCAGTTACACTACCAATAATATCCTGAAAATCATAAACTAAATTTAATATTTTACTTTCAAAGCATCCTGTATAGAGACACTACACATAAAATACGTCAGGCCCGTCAAAAAGACGTAGTGGCCGCGTCAATCAAGGGGCGCTCGCACCTTTTAACAAAAAAATAAAAAGCCGTCGCCAATTATTGTATGCTTGCCCTTAATGGGTTTTACATGTACACTGATTATGAAAAGTATTCTATTTCTGTAGCTGGTTAGTAGGTCAATAAAAAACCATTGTTATGATTATCAGCTCATTGTTCAACTACATTTTGCAGTCTTTAAAAAGTGCTCGCTGAACATCATCATCTACCTAGTCTTTAGGCAACCGCCTAAAGACTAGGTGGATTTTTTCCCTTAGAAAAAATCCACAAGAGTTTATTAGATACCTTCCTAGGTACAAGACCTATATTAACGAAGACTTTTTACTAAAATTTTGGGTGGCCCGTGGAACTGGTAAAATGTATGTTTAGAAGAGGAATACGCCACACTGCTTTCTGTTCAAACGGACTGATGATCAAGATGGCAGTCATCTGCCAAGCCTTTTCCCAACTATGTTAGGGTCGGCTTCCAGTCTAATCGGATGCAGCTGAATACCAGTTATGTACATGGAGCGAATGCCTATCTGACCACAACCCAGTTACTGGGTAACTCGTACCCGTTGGTAAGACTGGTAGTCAGACTTTCCGGCTTCTGACGACTCATGTCAAAGATCCAAGAATGACAGCTGGGACCAGTAGGGAGAGGTCTCGGTATATAAAAAAGGTCGCCCATCCACGGACCGACCGGGGCAAGCGTAGCTTAACCTGATCTTTCGACCCTTGCGGCTGTTATTACTAAACCTAATAAATCACACGTATTGTATCAATCAATCAATCAAAAGTCATTTATTCAAACTAGACTGAGAATCAGCACTTTTCGAACGTCAAAATTACAAAAGACAGTCTCCCAAAACGCCCTTCCTTCACCACTTCCTAGTGCTTTCGCTGTCGTATACTATTTATAGCTCGTGTGACCTAAACCCGCACTTAAGTCACGCTTTTCCACCGTCCGATCAGGACCAGGCCCGTGCCGGACGGCGCGTACATGTTCCACGCGCGCCTCAAAGAGGTGTCAGCATCGAGGAGGGGCCCCCTTAGGGCCGAAGCCTGTCGGGTCAGCGGTATTTTCCGAAAGGGTTACCGCTGGCCCGGAACATAAAGGGCTAAGGAAGTAACACGGGTGGGTTTTAGTCAGTAAGAGTCTGACACTCCCTTCCGCTCCACCCAGAGCGGGAGGGGTCATATGATGACTTCACACCCGAAAAAAAAAAAAATTCGGGTATAGGTCACAGTGCTATAATGATCATTACTGAAACCACAAATAGAGACTTAAAAACTTACCTACCTATTTTTTTACACAAATAATGTTTTCAAGATGTACTTACATTATAAAAATATGTACTCATATACATTGTTGTATGCACATGTTCCAACCTATAGGTACCTACATACATAAATATATTCAACAGTACCTTTGTTTCCGGAGAACGTTGCATTAAAAACGTATTCAAACACCTTGAATCGATTGATAAATATCATCGACAGGAAATCACGACTCGATAGACAATCGAGACGAATCGATTTGTTAACATCCTTTATGTATATAAGAGATTTAAATGTAATTAACCCGATTGTTGTGAAGAAAGGATAAACTTTCGGCTGCTAAGCTTTGATGTTATTACTAATGTTCAGTGAATAATGTTTATTGATTGCAGTTACAATGTTGTGTGCATGCTGTCCTTGGGTATTTAAGGGCAGGCCCAAAGGAAAATCTTCAATCTTAGATTAGATTTAAACAGTAGTAAATCATGTTCAAATTGGAAAAAAAGTATATGGCAGGAAACTTCATTATAAATTTGAGAGATGTTGAAAAATTCCTAAATACCGATTAATACTTCCGCCTAGAATTCGTGATTTAAAAACTATTTCTCTATCTAAATGTCGATTAAAAGAGCATTACCTTTCCTCTATACTGTGAGTATACATTTTATATATTTTAGCATTATGTATTTATTTAAGTATATACTTATGTAATTTTTTTTGCATTATATGTGTAGGTTTATTTAATATTTTAGTTTTAGACATTCATATTTTTCTCTTCTTGTTCTCACACACTATTGTCTACATTTCTTTTTTACTTCTCCTTTCGCAGGCCTGCTGGAAGAAATTTCTTAAGAAATAAGCAGTACCTTTGTACTCAAATTATAATAATGTCATATCCCTATGTATTAATGTGTGTATATAAATAATAAAATAAATAAATAAAATAAGACGTTTGAGGCTGTTGAAAGCCGAGTCAAGCACTAAAAAGATGTCGATATCAAACTAAAAGGTATGATAGATTCATGAACATTTCAGTAGCCAGCTGAAAAGTTCGTAAATTTTTCCAACTAGACGTTGAGCTACCTATCCATTAAAGCTCTAGAAGAAAATAGTGATTAAAATCGTGTCGTGTTCGTGATTAGTAGTTAATTTGTGTGTTAGTGATTAACAGTGATTAGTATAATGTTTTTTGTGGGTAAGCGTTTTGGACTTTTTTGACCCATAACCATTCAGTAACTCTGTCTGTCTGTCTGTATGTTACCTTTTCACGCCTAAACCACTGAACGGATTTCGATAAAATTTGGCAGAGAGACAGATTGCATCCCGGGGAAGGACATAGAATAGTTTTTATCGACATATATTGCGGGCGAAGCCGCGGGCGGAAGCTAGAGGGAAATAAATACCTATAAAAATATAGACCACCTTGCCATCAAAACAACATATTCACCTCCTTGACATATTATAGATATGAATATGATTATATTACCTAGGCACCTTACACAACAGTCCCGTTTTAAATAACAACATTTAAAACAACGAACCGAAATCGGGCCAATTAAAACAGGAACTCTAGCACATAATTAGATATCATTTGATCGTCAGCTTTTGTGGTTTGTGCCCGATCGAGAAACCGTAATAATAGGCCCTCCTAGACAGGGGTTGTCAAAATGCTCGTCTTATGCCACCGAAGGACGTTTTGATAGACAGACGAAAATTTTAATTGCATATTTAGTTAACCGTAACTGGCAACGAATGTAGGTAATTATAAAAATTATAGCGTTCAGTATTGTGAAGTTGAACTCCGTATGAATTATTCAATATTTTGGATGTTTTCGAAATCCAGACGATGAGATTGAAACGTAGAGATATAGCGAGATACTGTACGTAGGTATAAAACTACTTACAATAGTATTAACACAAAAGGTGTACAAAAGATTATGGTACTGCTCCGTGTCTCGGAAATCGGAAGGTCCCGGCTGTCATTCTTGGATCTTTGACAGTCGTTACGGGTCGTCAGATCAGAAGCACGAAAGTCTGGCAACCAGTCTTACTAAAGGGTATCGTATTACCCAGTAAGATAATAAGGTTGTGGAGGTCGGATTGGCAGTCGCTCCATATAAAGTACCTACTAGTATTCAGCTGCATCCGGTTAGACTGGAAACCAACCCCAACAGATACAGAAACAGCAGATGATGAGGTGTTCAAAAGATGCTTCACCAGTGAAATTGTTTATTGCAAATAACAAGAACAAATTTCCGATAGCCAACCTTAAATTGCCTAGGGTAGGTAAGTTGTTATTCGCATTATAGCGTGCATAGAAAACGATAAAATACTGATGATCTAATAATACTAATCAATAAATTAAAAATGTGGACTTTTCTTGGCGGTAGACTTCATTGACGTAGGTATAACTAATATTTTAATATTTTGTAGCAATATCCAAACGCTGTAAAATTAATTTAATAGGTGGCGCTCCAATCAATACAGCTGATGAGACAAAATTGAGCCAATTAGGATCCTAGAAAAAAATATTATGATTTCCCTTCGAAACGAAATCGTAAACGCACCATTAATAGCACCCGACTTTTTAACCCTTAAATACGTGCGTAACAAATCACACAATACGAAAGGATAATTTTATCTAATACCATCACTGGGACCGACCAAAGACTTCCTCATAAACGAATCGATTAATTAAAAATAAGGAATAGTAACGCGTGAAGGGGTATCGCAATAAAATTTGTTTTTTAATTATACTTTATTAGGCCAAATTGGCTTTGTTTTTTCAAACGTTTGCGGGCGAGTTAACGGCTACGGAACCCTTTGTCCAACCATCGGTGCTATTGATGATTTTATAAGGTCAATAATCATTATTGACAGTGATCATATAATTAACTAGTTTCAAAGAAGGGTTTTTGGTATTAACGATGTAAAAAAAGCTATAACTGAATCGTTTTATAATTGTTCTTTTACACTCAACGCACTGATTAACCATATTACGCTAATTATTTTTTCGAAAATGTTGTTAGTAAAAAAGGTGAAATATCGTTGGTCCCCATTAATTTGGAGAGCTCTGAGGTGGTCACGAGATAAGCTTGTTTGGACATGTTGTATTTATGCTGTGTTGGGACACACCTTTTTATCTAAATTACAGTATTGGAAGCCCCGGACGTATCTGTCTCAATTAACATAGATATTTTTTGTTTTTAAATGTAATAATTTTGTTTGGAAAGTAGGCAAAGCCATTTGTTTGTTATAATTTATACATTGATTTATGCTGTACAAAAGATTACATACATTTTCTAGACAAAACGAATAATGTTATTATAAAAGATATAATAGATACAACAAAAGATGAGACATTGATTGCGCCATGCCATCTTTTAATTATTCCACCTTCACAAGAAATTATCTTTATCTAAAATCGAAAACCCAAAATCCAACCACATGTAAACGTGAACGTATTCGTTTAAATTACAAATTAATTACGACCGCCAACAATCTGTTGTGTGACAAATTAATTTCGTTAATCAGCGTATGCGCAAGCGCAATGCATCACGAAGACAGCGCGCCGCAGATAACATTAACTTGATATACGACGCACCGAAAACGGGCGAGGTGTTAAAAAGACCCGTCCGCATTGGCATGGTTAACGTACTTACGATACCTTGACAAATATTCCGTGGAAAAATCTTGTTAGATACCTACGCAAAAGTTTCGTTGAAGGTGCCAAATGTTTTTGGGTTTTTAATCTTTTTTTTTTTTGTTTTAGGTTGCAGTTTTATCCAATAATGTTGTATTTATAAACAAAAGCTTTGATATTATTAGTAGCCACTATTTGTGTATAAAATAACTTAAAATTCTTATAAACTCGTGAAAACCACTATGAAAAGGCAAGGAAAGAAAATAATTAAATAAAGGGAAGATGTATACGAAAGAAGGAAAACCAGCATGCCTTATGATTATAGGTAAGCTATGCTTATTAGTAACTTACTAATGATCTGAGTAGCGATTTCCGTACTTTTTAGGGTGCCGTACCCAAAGGGTAAAAACGGGACCCTATTACTAAGACTCCACTGTCCGTCTGTCTGTCTGTCATCAGGCTGTATCTCATGAACCGTGATAGCTAGACAGTTTAAATTTTCACAGATGATGTGTGTCCTTCGTGTGCGAGTCCGACTCGTACTTGGCCAGTTTTTTAAGAACGTTTTGAGACTGAGATTAAAATTAATCTCAGTCTCAATCTGTCAAAAATACCTCTCATTTCCCTACATTTTTGACAAGTTTTTGACATTGATTGTCTAATGGCTAAGATGAGATTTCAACTTGAAATTGGACGTTTTTCAAGTACCTACGAGAATTGTCCATTTGTTCGAGACTCAAATTAATGCTTTATTTACGAAATTACAAATGACAAAATTGCTTGTCACGTTTCATAGTTCATCCTAGTCCAAAACCAACAAACAGTTTTCCTTGACTCCTATCCTATTCTCCTATTTATATTATGTACAAAAAAGTAGTACAAGTTGACAGTTGTATGTAGGCGTGACTTTAGTATATTGTTACACGAACAAGCAGACAAATCTATTAGTGTTGATTAATACTAGCTACTTTGTTAATGTAATGTGCGGTGTTGAATAGTCTGGGAGCTGGAGACCGATGGTGGAAGATAATGTTATAGACCTTTAGACATTTTCTATTATAGGAAGGGATTCAAATAAAGTTGTAGAAATGTAACTTTGGTGTACAGACGCCACCACATCAAGCTACCCGAAACTGTCAATTTTTCCCAATCAACTTTGAACCTTATGCTTTAGCGATAAAGTTGAAAATCTATTCAAGAAATTTGACAGATTGTAGTAGCTTAATGTGCTGGCGTCTGTACCTACCTACTTTTTACCGATGATAGTGAAAAGTACGTAAAAAATCATCATAAATTGTTTCGTTCAGCACCATAATTACGTAATACACTATCAATCACAACTGAATCATTTTGAAGGATGTTGCTAATCCTTTACTTCATCATATTGGAAAAATGTGTTTCCTCAACAAGTAAATAACGCAATGAATGTTGTTGACCTGTCAAAATGAAAGCCATTCCTGCCGTTAGTGTGTTACGCAATTACCCCGAAGACAACAGCAAGATCTATAAAATGTTGCTTATGTTCTTCGGGACCCTTTATTATACTGTAGGTAATTGGTTTTTGCATGTAATTTTCATAAACAACCATTATTACCTCTATCACAGTCTGTTGAAATTATAGCGACCTGAAAGCTTAGAAAACAGTTAGTTGGCAAAGGTGGAACAATGCAAATGGTTTATTTTTAAATTCCGTATGATACCTACTAGCCAATGGCTATTAAATAATTAATAAATAAATAATAATTAATAATATTTTTTTTAATAATATTATTAATTGGCTAGTAGCCATTAATGAGCCTAATACAAGGTAACAAAACTGAAACGTAAGTACAAAGTGTTTTAAAATTCGACATAATAAAAATCTCTAGCACTACAGCTCTTCGTCTAAAATTAACAATGATGTCAATGAAGTCAGAACTCCTAAAGCCACAAAAAAAAAAAAGAGTCTATTTGATGCGTGTTCAAGTCACATTTTAGGGTTAAAAACTTAATCTTTTATCTCAAAACCAACGGCTTTTGACGCGGACATATTGCTACATGGTTTTGCAATTTTGTTCCGAATATTTTGTGACTCAAAATGCCTACGTTTGTTAGTAGTATTTGTCACGATTTTTATTCGACTAATGATACTTAATAATATGTTGATAAGAAATAAAAATACCTGTAACTTTTGTACCTATGCTTTAAGTAATATTTGAATGTAAGTCATTTAAATGTCGTAGCCCTCATAGCGTGTTTGCCTCGAAACTTATTGTAAATAACGACTTCAACTAAGTTTCGCTGTCAACTATTATTAGATTTAATTACACTACATTATTTTACAACTATTTACACTGGGTACTTAATTAAATAACTAACTATATAAATCAAATTATAACAAAAACAAAATTAAACAATTAGAATTAATTTAATTCTAATCGAAGTTATGAAGTTATCTTAGTTTCACTGGTAACTTTATTTAGTAAATTGTATATGTTCCTAATCGACTTTAAAAAAGGAAGAAGTTATAAAGCAAAGTGGTCGCCATAGCTAGAGATGGCGAATTAAAACATGCACTCATAATAAAAAATGCAATAATTTATTGACTTACAAATTAGATTTATTGATCTTTTTATTTTAAACAGTCAAAGAGGATGATTAAACCCACCACCATCAGAAATAAACCACGAAAATCACTTACCTACTTAACACCACCTAAAGACCCTAAAATTCAATAAAAAAACATGCAGTGACTCATTACAAAATTCCACTACACGCAAAATAAATTCATTACAAAAGGACCCACAAAAACGACGTGATTTATTTCAATAAAGTCAGCCCACAAACGCAAGGCTTTATTTTAATTTGTCCTAAGGCGAGGCGTACCATGCAGTGTAATCATCTTGCCAGATATCTAACAAGATGACTGATCGCTTATTGTCCGCTTGCTACCGGTCTTACCTGCCCCCAACTTTACACATAAAGACGCAAAAACCAACCACGCTTCAGAACAAAATCAACCTTTTACTTTAGACAAAACAGTCTATTCTCCTTTAATGGGATCACGTAACTTATAACTGCTCACCCAAAAATAGCGTGTAGCTACCGGTGTTACGTGTGCTGTCACTATTGATATTTTGAACTTTATCTTTAGTCATATAAAGATGAATTTGAGTTGTTGTGGTACAGAATAAATTACCTAAGTTGTTGACAAAGGCGTTGGAGATCGTTTTCACGTGATTCTAATGCAAATGGTGAGTGAAAACACGCGAGTCCGAATGAACCTAGTATTTAGAGGAGTTGTATTGTTCTCACAAATATGCATATTGCAAGCTGTCGCATCAGATATAAAACATGTATACGTTTATGTTACTTGTACTGCGATTAAATGATTTTGACACTTGTATAAGACAAATATTCGACGTTGTGTCCTCCCCTCCTTCCTTCTTTATTTCTTTTTCTGTTCTAAAGACACCAATCAAATCTTCAATTATGTACCTACTTTAAAAGTTTAATCATACATAAGTTTGCTTGGACAGCTAAATCCACGACCAGTGATAAAATAATAATAATCAGTATTAAGTATAGGTCTAGCTAGTTACGTCATCAAAATTCTGCTACACAATGAATAGCTATGTAAATGACATTATAGTCAGAGTGTTTGTTTAAATTGGAATCAAGTGCTTGTAAGACTTGATGCTTGGTTCTGACCCTTATTCTTAAATACACACACACTTCGTAAAAACAAAAGAAAATTTCACTCGTTCTTTCTAGTATCAAATCATATCAGCCGTAGTATTCACATTGATTTAATAACATCAGCGGAGCCGATCGTTCGATTCCAAAATGCTTTTGATTTGCCGGGAAATTATTATAATCTGTCCCCGAAACAATGGTGGGCGGCGCCGGCGCAGGCCGAGAGGTGCGTCCATTCATCGGTCCGCGCCGCGTCCGTCACGCATCCGCCACGTTCCCGCCACGCGCACGTCCCGCAGACGCCACGCAACATTACACAATGACAGTGTTGTGCTTGGCGCATCTCTGCACAGAATAATGATGAGATGTTACATGTAATGTTTCTCGTAAGTCAAACAGAACATATGGACAGCCATTAATTTTGATGGAATTACTTTTGTGTGAGGTCGCTCGCCTGTTTCTTTAGCTCGATGTGATTTCACACACCCTTAGACTACTTTTGTTGTGTTATTTAATTTCTTTCTTTTCATTTATTTATTTTTTGTTTTAATTGTTTAGTAGAAATACATGTTACCTGCCTGTTTATTTGTTTATTGCCACTAAGTGGGGCTGATGACCTGTAATACAGATTTTTTTCTGAAACCTACTTCAAGCACCAGCTCTCACAATGTGAATTTATATAGTTCAAAACTGTTAACTGCTACAAAGAAAATAAATAAACTTATTATTATTAGATATTTTTAAAATGTCTTTGACACATTTCAGGACCCTCGGGCCCCGGAACTTTGGAAGGTGTACGAAGGGCCAAAGCCAACTCACAGAGGCAGACAATTTTAAATGATGAGGAGGCACCAACCGACCATTATCCCTGTATGCACTATGCAAGTGCACCCAAGGACAAGCCCCGGTTGTCTTTGGGTGCACTTTGTGCAGGATTATTGCAGAACTTGGAAACCAAACATTGGGCTATGGGTTTGGGTGGTAATAATAAGTTATTAGAAAAACTTTAATAAAGTTGTAAGCGGAAAGATCAACAACTAACATTCCGAGTCTTAGTGTCAGCAAAGTGACTAATATTGTTTTACTTCGCGAATTTTCTCAAAAACTCCTTCAATCATATTTAAACGGTCACGTTTTCTATGTACCGGTACCTATTATTCTATTATTTACTATACAAAGTTACTTTAAATAAGTAAAGGTCAAGCGGACGTCGAAATCCTGTCACGAACGAACTTTTCAAACAAAAGCATTGGATGTGCGGAACAAACATGATCTCACTTCCCGTCCGACACTTCAAAGAAATACATTTTAGACTAAAATATAGATAATATGACACCACAGGAAGAATAAGCTTTAAGATTAGCGGCTTTGTTTAAAAATTTGCTTGAAACTCAGACAAAGCTTAGGAGTGACTTGTGGCTAAGTTTTAACAGCCGCACGGGTCGATGGATCATGGCAGGTTAAGCTACGCTTGCCGCGGTTGTTCCGTGGATGGGTGACCATCTTTCCATACCAAGACCCCTTCGTGTCTCGGAAAGCACGTTAAGCCGTTGGTCCCGGCTGTCATTGATCTTTGAGAATCGTTACGGGTCGTCAGAAGCCCGAAAGTCTGACAACCAGTCTTACCAAGGGTTATCGTATTACCAGTAACTGGGTTGTGGAGGTCAGATAGTCGCTCCATAGAAAATACTGGTACTCAGCTGTATCCGGTTAGACTGGAAGCCGACCCCAACATAGTTGGGGAAAGGCTAGGCAGATGATATGACTCAGACAAAGCTTAAACTATATAGGTAATGAAAGAGACAGAGAGAGTTTCAGCACTATGATCAATTCAATCTTTCAAGATTTCACAGTGTATTTATATTTTATATTTCAGTCGTCCTGCGATGATAATGCTAAGAGGGATGTGTGGTATTACACGAATGGATCGAATAAAAAATGAGGTACAGTGGCGCACATCAAGCTATTCGAAACTGTCAAATTTTACCAATCAACTTTGAACGGGAACTATATTTTCTATCACCAAAATTTATATTTGTCATCAAGTTGTATCACCTAATAAATAGATCTATCGCCACGAAATATTTTCGTTCTCAGATAAACAAAAATTGTTCCCAGGTATGAATTATCAAATTAATGTTAATATATGTGTAAAATAAGAGATCGGACATTATCGAGAACCGAATTAGTTACGAGGTTAATTATTTAAAAAAAAATGCTTAGGTTAGGTTAGGTTAAAACTGTGACCTCCTACGCACAAGCCGAGCGAGCGAAGCGAGCGGTGCCGCGGCAGCGGCCGGCGAGTGCCAGAAACGACTAAATTTTAAAGAAAAAAAATATGGAAAAAGGATACTTGAAGGATATGGAAAAAGGATATTTGAACTTAATGCAATTTTCTAGTAACATAATATGATTTATTGGTGATCTCTTTAAATTAGTTTGCTTAAATACTTATTAGGACACACCTATTATAATACATACAAAAACATTTATTTGGTACTAGACCTTATATCTCAGGATTTTAGGTGATTTATTGTGGAACTGATTTTGCATTGTTTGGTGACTACATTTTGGTGACAGATCTACTATTTGGAGGACAAACCCTATTATTTAAGAAACACAAAACTAATTAAATTGGTGATAGCTTAAATGATACCCACTTTGAACGTTGCAAATCTATTAAAGAAATTTGACAGATTGTAGTAGCTTGATGTGCTGGCGTCTGAAAGTGGCACCGGTAACTGAAAAGTTCTGTAGGAATCGGTTGTAATGATAAGTCTCCTCCCCTTATCTCAATTATTAATTTGGCGTCGGCACAACATGTCCATTTCTTTCATATTTCTCTACTTATTAGTCGTCATCTTGATAGTCACCCCCGTACGAGCCATGTCATCTTTCAAACCCGTCTATCGTTTATAAAACCAGAGGACGCGTTAATATGGACATTCACGACACCGACAGTAGAAGCGTTATTCTTTAGAAAGGAAAGGTATTAATTTCCAAACCGAAATAAATCAAACAAAATCATACATAAACCTATCGCAGTCCACTGCTGGACATAGGGCTTTCTCAGCGCCACAACACCTTATCCTCCGCCTTCCGCAACCAGTCTGTTCCAGCCAGATCTTACTTGGGGACTTCCCACACTACGCTTACCGATACGCGGACGTAAAAACATCAATGCATCCTAATTTACAGCTCCAATTCAACCAAACCATAGAATCAATCAGTTCGCTACGAAAAATCTCCAATACAATGGATTTAAAGCAACAAAAAAGTGATTAAAACAAAACATCGACATCTGAGTGCACATTGTTGTAATGACAGACTGCAAATGAAACAACATTAGACATTTAACGTACAAGGCTATATATTTAAAGGCCCGCTCTTATGGGCCGTTTGTGATCTTATGTTGTCTGTCGCCACAGCTACGGGTTTAGCAAAAGATTGCGCCTGCGACGTAGAGATGTGCGGGGTAGGGATGTGGCGGATGTTGTTATCGATAATGTTATGTTTTTTATTTTATTTATCCGTTGTGAAACCTTATTTATTATTATATTTTGATAACGATGAGATATCTTAACATCGTTACTAAATTTCTAACAAACATAAATAATTACTTTTAATAAAAGTCGAATATTGAATATCGTATCTATCGTCTAGATTAAATGACGTATATTACAGTGTGCGCTGAAGCAATCTTGTTCTATCTTGACGAAGAACATTAGTAATCACTACATTTGGAAAACGGATTTAGTATAACTACTTTTTGGTCTGCGGTTAGTGTCATACTAATGATGCAGCCAATATTCCCTTTTTTTCGTTGAATAGTTTGTATGTAAGAAAAATGGTCTGTTCTTGTTCCAAAAGCAGTCAGTGTCCATTATTTGCGATGTTTTGTTTTTTCTAAGGTTTTGCAACGGCAATGGCCTCCCTCCACTCCTTCCATCTTTCGCGAGCCCGCCCGTCCTAATTCCAGTTTTTATGGAACCTATCCAGCTTATCCCGCCATCTCCTATGTGGTCTACCGCGACCCCGCCTCATTGTTTGGAGCACCAGTTCTGTGCTATTTGGGCCCATAGTTTGTCCGGCATGCGGCAGACATATCTTGCCCAGTCCCATTTAAGTTGGTGAGTTTATTTGAGATAACATATTTATTATTTACACGCGTCGCTACAAAATAATGTATACTATATTTTATAGAAGTAAAATTTATGAGTTTGTATGTAGGGGTAATCTTCAGAACTACAGTTACGATTCCGTACCTATAACATCCCATTTGTGAAAAGACGCAATCCGCATACTGAATCTGCCTGCTTCAACATACTCGTGGTCTGGCAAACTCGTCAAAATCTTTCAGTAAGATTAATACCTCGTTTTGAATCCATAATGCAAACGAAAACTAAGATCTATCGATAAATCATTCACTCTGGCACGTTTACATCCCTACATCTCCGCCGCCCACGCGGGTCGCGATCGGCGCGAGCGCCGCCCCGCGTTCGTGACATAACATCACGGGATCGTTCAATATCTTTCGCAACAGTCCCACATCCACAACCTTTGGACGTACCTTCCATTAAAAATATACCCTTTAATCATGAAACATCCATAAAGTCTGAGAAGGACGACCTATCTTTTAAACGTATTGGTAGGTATTGCATGTCCTTGATAGGTGAAGGCAATGACTGGTGCTCGTCAAAAGTCAAGTGTAGTTTCAGTTTAAAGACGCATGTTGTAAGCTGACATAAAATTTAATAAAAAAACAGCTTGAAAGCCTTTTAGATTTCCAATGATTGGTTGACAGAAAAGTATTTCTGTGATTTTCCTGCACCTTATTTGCGTAGCACACTATCAATCTCAATCTGAATCATTTTGAAAGATATTGCTAATCCATTGCTTCATAATTATGTTCGAAAAATGTGTCTGCTCAGCAACGTAAATAACCCAATGAATGTTGTTGGTCTGTCAAAATGAAAACCATTGCTACTGATAGTGTGTGACGCAATTACCGCTGGATTATTTTACCCATATTGATGCAACACAATGCGACCAAAATAACCAAAACTAGAACAAACATGACGTGTTTTTATTACGGTCAATAAAATAATCAATGAATATTGCATCACTGCCCACTAGATTTAAAAACTATAAATTTTGAATTAATATGCAGTGAATGGATGAACAATGGTGTTCTTTTAGCATGAGCTTGGCTTAATGTAGACTAATATTAATGTAGTGCTTAGGTGTTAGAAGAATATTGGAAGAAAAGACAAACAACATGTAATTAAGGGGATTACAGGACCTAAACGCAAAAAAACGCAAGTTTTAGAAACAATAAAAGATATATGATCGACTAGAGTAAACAAAATCAGAAAAATATTTTAGTTATTCTTCAGGGTATATGTTAGGTAGATAGTGTGTTGAAAACATAATACAACTAATTTAATATGATAGAAAATATAATGAAGATACATCTAAAAACATTATTTTTACAATAAAAACCATACTAATATACATACAATCATTCTGATTTTTTGTCAGGTTATTCTACAAGCAACATACTAAAACACTACTGTTTTAATTTTTTAGTCCAAATAAAAGATTTTTTTAAATTAAATAATTGCATGAAGCAATTATTTAATTTAAAAAAATCTTTTGCAATAAATTACCAGCGTTGTGTCATCGCGCTTCTCTTTCTTTTCTATGCAGTCCGACAGTGACCGCGCTTTAGGTCATGTAAGCCGCATAAAGGACATGACACGAGTCTTCTCCCACCATGTGGGTCCCAGAAGACGTCCCAGAAGGTAGCGGGACCAGATTGATGCCTAATTGCCCACAGACAGGGTTTGTCCACGCTAGCTCAAGACAGAGAGGAGTGGAAAGGAGAAAGGGACGCCTTTGCCCTACAGTGGGACAACATAGGCTAAAAATAAATAAATAATAATATGACAAGAGCCGCCACCAGTAGACACTTTAGAACAGCCGGCGTTCCTTATCATTTTACCTCAGCATGACCTAAGAGCGTTTACGACGTACGGCATTTCATACGAACTTTCAAGCCCTTGTTTTTTCTTTTTAGACCTTTGTATTCTGCTTAAGCGTATCATTAAAATCGGTTCATTCATTTCGAAAAACAAGGACTTTAAAGTTTGTATGAAATGCCGTATGTTGTAAACGCTCTTAACTTATAGAGCTGAAGCTAATACAAAAAAAGAAACATCGGAATTAATTGGTTCCCATAGACATTCACTCTAAATAGCTATTTAATTAGGAAGGCAAGCTTGAGTGTGTTGTACGAGCTCCTGTGAAGGAAACTGGCCCACTTGGTCATGCCCAAAACTTGGCGACCAACGCGTCCCCAATAGCAATAAAAAATACGATTACGAATGTCATCAGTTCATTCAGTGCCCAATTACCGCACCCATTGACTGGCTAACAACGGTATCGTCCAGTCACAATATTGTAATATAATATCAGATCATTAAGGCACTTAAACGCGGAAGTGTGTGGGTTTAAAACCACCGTATCTAAACTATAATTTGAGATCTGTCTGATGTTCGGCCCGTTATACGTCTTGTAATGGCCGTGACGGGAATAATTGCTGTTGAGGGCGATCATTTGTTAAACTAAGACTTTTAATTGTTAACACGTGTGTTCTGTAGTGTCGTTTATAATGTATCTGTATGTGTGGGTGCTCCGAGTGCCAACTTTCTATTTGTTTAGCGGTTATTATTGTTAATTAGTCGCGATTTTTGTTCGGTCAGTGTTGTAAGAGTCATGGGTGGGCCTTACCCACGATGTGGCCATCGTTTTCTAGTAATTTATTATGCGTTCTAACGTTGTTATTAAAACGAGTGTTTAGTATGAATTCGCTTCACAAAATCTTTTTAGGGTTCCGTACCAAAATGGTAAAAACGGAACCCTTATGGTGAGACTAAGTCTGTATATCTGTCTGTCTGTCTGTCACAGCTGGATATCTCAATAACTACTAATGCTATCAACTTGAAATTTGGAATAGTTTCAGATGACGTTTGCCCAACTATTTTGCAAATAAGAAAGAAATAAAAATATATGTATATTTTTTGCAACAGGGACTGAAAGGGGGTCTGAAAAATTCGAAGTGGGGTTACTAGGGCATGTGGGGTATATGAAAGAGCGCATATTTTCAAACATGTTTTAATTTTTTTTTAGGCCGCTTAGTTTTCGACTTTTGATGAAAAATGTAAAAAAAATACCGTTCCCACCCCCTCCCTTATCTCCGAAGTTTGAAAAGAGAAAAATCTGAAATTATTCTATGTGACAGAAGTTTATGTAAATATTACAGGAAAAATAAAACGAAGTCTCTAAATAGCACATTTTTTCACAAATCATCATCAAAAGTTACATTAGTTCCACTATCGGTCAAGAGATGGCGCTGACATAAAACTGCAATATTCTACACCGCAGTGCACAGTGTTAAAATTCTCTGAAGAATATAGGCCTCACCGATGAAAATTTAAAAACATATGATGGTACGAAACCCTCGGTGCGCGAGTCCGATTCGCTCTTGCCCGGTTTTTTTTTAATACTAGAGAGGTACCTATGTAAAATAAATTAACTGCACCTTTTCAGAATAATATGTGCATCCTTTGCGTTCCAAAAATTAACCAACGCTCAGGCAGGAACTGCAACAAGTTTCAAAACAGTTGTTTATTTTTTTAATAATTTATTTGAATTTAAACGCTTAGTTGTCAACCCCTGCGTTTAGTGAAGGCTCGGCTACGGCACGCGACGAGTCAGTGCACCCCACACGTAGGGCAGGCTATAAGCAAGATAAATTCTATATCACCTAGGCTGTGTCAAGTCAAGTAAATTGTAATTCTTCCTCAGTTGCCTGCCTGTTACAACAAAACTGCAACTATACATATTGTTATACTTACATTTTTAGACACACTCACAAAAAACTAGCTCAACGTTGTAATTCTGAAAATATGAGAACATGAATACGATGAAAATGGGATGGGTGACCATCTTTACATACCAAAACCCCTCCGTGCCTCGGAAAACACTTTAAGCCGTTGGTCCCGGCTGTCATATGACAGTCGTAGTGGGTAGTCAGAAGTCCGAAAGTCTGACAACCACTCTTACCAGATTACCCAGTAACTGGATTGAGGAAGTCAGATAGGCTGTCGCTCCATATTAAATACTGGTATTCAGCTGCATCCGATAAGTTGGGAACAGGCTAGGCAGATTGATTGGATAGATGAAATTGGGGCATAAGGAATGACTTAGAAAGATTTCTCGAAAAAGGGCCAGATGCAAGTACCTACCAAAATGATTATCAAACCTGAAGATTGAGTTATATTTTCTCACGACCTTGTAGACGGCCTATGTAAGATACGATTTCAGAACAGTATGATGAAATCTTCTTCTTAGCGTGTCGATAGCAATCTAAATATACTCGGCCCAGAATTCGACCACTTGTTTGGCGCCTCCACCAGCGTCCATCAGCTCCTGCAACGTGCAGCTGACAGGACACGCAGGACACGACATTAAGTGTCCCATCGTTTGTGGAACAGCAATGATGAAATGAAGATGAACATGCTATTCTCATGTCGGTTAAAAACATTTAGATCGTCACTTAATACCTTCGAGGATGAATCGGAAACAAAGTGTCCAAGACGACATTTAAAGTGCATCATTAAATTTAAAAATAACTTACAAGTTTAAAAGAAAGGGACACATTTGACAAAGAAGTTGCGATTGCAAAACATCGAAAACGTGTGGGAAGGTCAAAAAGCTTTTAAACTCTCGCAAAAGTTCACTGAAATGTCAGTCGATGTCGAGTTGTGATGAGACCCTGAAGAAGTGTGGCCTGTGAATAGAAAAGGTGTAGACAAGATAATATAATGAGATGAATATTATTATAAGTACATATATCCAGCAATCATATTACATTAAAAACTGGCCAAGTGCGAGTCGGACTCGCACACGAAGAGTTCCGTACCACAAGGCAAAAACGCCGAAAAAAAGCCCCCTTAAATATTTATTTTATTCTGTTTTTAGTATTTGTTGTTATAGCTGCAACAGAAATACATTATCTGTGAAAATTTCAACTGTCTAGCTATCATGGTTCATGAGATACAGCCTGGTAACAGACAGAGAGACGGAAAGAGGAGTCTTAGTAATAGGGTCTCGATTTTACCCTTTGGGTACGGAACCCTAAAAATACTAAAACTTTCAGAGACGACCGTTCTTTTTTGTGAAAAAAAAAATGTAAATATAATTAATAGTTTTTATTTTATGTTTTGTAAAACCAACAAAAAGAGGAGGCGCCATACCGTGAGGGCTGGTTAGAGATTGCCGGCGTGGAAAAAGAGTTCCTGGAAGGACTTGGGGGAGGCCTTTGCCCAGCTGTGGGACAGTATAGGCTAAATTAAAAAAACCGACATCAACAACATGCATCAACTTAGCAACTGCTTTTTTCAAAAAATCAGTTTTAGAAGATTAAAAAGCATTCTGAAGACCCGAAGAACTATAAAATGTATACGTAAATATTCAGATACTTTACTATGAGACACTAACTTAGCTAACAACAAGGCACATAGGTTAAAGATAAGCAAGCATTTGCCATCGTTGCTTGCATCCCATCATGTGGTACAAGCAAGCGATTTATTCAATGGAGATATTGCTTCAGTTTCACTTATATTGATAGTCATTTACATCGGGGTAGGGTTGGCATGCGAAGAGTTAAATATACTTCTTGCTTATATACAAAACTACTTAACAATTTTTCTGGAGTTTTTTAAAGTTCTCCTCCATCTTTGGAAATTGGGCAGCTGATATTAGAATTATGAGTAAAATAGATGGGTACCGTCTTCGTTGTTTCTGCGCAAGAGCAGCAGTTTGGTCTCCTGAAGAAAAACAAACTGGAACATGTAGTCAACTAGCTGCGCCCCGCGGTTTCACCCGCATAAGTGTCGATCTCGTGGGAATATCGGGATAAAAAGTATCCCATGTGTTAATCCTAGTTATAAACTATCTGTGTGCCAAGTTTCATCCAAATCCGTTCAGCCGTTTGTGTGTGAAGAAGTAACAAACACACTCATAAACTTTCGCCTTTATAATATTAGTGTGATGCGTTTCAGCTAGATGAAAAGCGATCTAAACAATAAAATCTGATAGGTATACTTTTTACACAACCCTTCATCCATGATCCCGTCCGTAGTGAATGGGGGGCACTAAAGACCGTTCAACGGCCGAGCCGTGTCGGACACGATGTACAACACCGTCTGTCGAACGTATGTAGTTGTGTCCGCGTTATTTATGCCGTCCTTGTACTTGCTCCTCTTATTTTTCTTGTTCCATCTTAAAGAATTGACGTTTCGGTCGCTAAAATGTTCAGGGATATGTTTCTTTCGCTGACTTTTTTACGCTTTGGATTTAATTTTTAAAGGTTTTTCTTTTTGCCGTAATAATAAAGTCGATGAAAAGAATTCTTGTAATAAGAATTCAAACTTTTCGTCCTTTTTTCGTAAAGACAGTTGTCCTCAGATTTTATTTTTCTGTAACGAGTTATTGTTCCTGTATTTTCCTGCAAATCTCTTGTTAAATGATCGTTTCGGGATAGTTGTCATAAGCTCACGAAACGTCTATCGTGAGGACATAGGAAAAGGGGCGTTTAATCTCTGATTGTTAGAAAGAAATGGTTTTAAGTTACAAAATACTAGTTTAGTATTAAGTTTCGTTAGGGTCCGGCTTATGGAAGATCTTCCAAATTAATGACACTGATATCGGCTAAGAACTTAAATCTCAAATCGGTCAACAGAAAAATTAGGTCGCGTCAACATTGTGAGTCAAAAGTTTCTCCGAAAGTCAATTTCACGGCGTTTTACTGGACCGCAACCCGCAACCACTGACGACATGTTATGATCTCATGACAAATGATCGACCGCATCACTCACACGCACACAGAACTATAATGTGGCTCGGAATACTTTTCTCAGGACTTCGGAGTGTTTGTTTTTAGTGGGAATAGTGATTTAAATATATGTGGAACTACATTTATACTCCTAATACTTTGAATCTGGGGGTCTACTCCCTAAGCACAAAATCCGTAGATTCCTACTAGCCCGAACGAAGAATGAATGACAACACGATTTGGCAGCTGTCCCTACTCGTGATGTGTTTTTCCCGTTCAGAAAATTGAATTTGTCACTTGTTTTGACGAATCATCTACTTTCAGACGGGCACGTATCTTCATCGACAAACTTAGAGGGAAGACCCTCTGATTTGGTAAGCACGGACGATATTATCTGCGTTTTATTAATCTTGAACTTTGGCATCAATAGATTAGACACTGATTAAGTATAGCCACTGACAGATGCTCGAAACGTCACGGTGGTGATGAAATACTATAGTGACAAGTATAGATCCAACCGCTGTCCTTCCTCTATAACTTTAGGTAATAAACCCGGCCATCATAGCATACCAACGTAGCTTGCAGAGTAAGCAAGCTGCAGTCGCAGTGGGCTAGCCATGTTTCTCGAAGGACCGATGGCCGTTGGAACAGATCAGTTCTGGAGTGGAGACCGCGTATCGGCAAGCGTAGTATTGCACGCCCCACAGCTAGATGGACCGAGGACTTCAAAAAGGTGGTTGGGACCGACTGGATGCGGAAGGCGGAGGACAGGGTGTGGTGGGGCAGCATGGGAGACGCTTATGTCCAGCAGTAGACTGCGATAGGCTGAGTT
This sequence comes from Oligia latruncula, assembly GCA_948474745.1. Lineage (NCBI taxonomy): Eukaryota > Metazoa > Arthropoda > Insecta > Lepidoptera > Noctuidae > Oligia > Oligia latruncula. Next base: position 11,042,046 of record OX419702.1, on the reverse strand, counting down.
TATCACATAACACTGTAAATGAGCATAGTTTTTCTGATGACTGCAGTGGAGTGACCGATCGTAGTACAGTGGCTATTGCTCTAATACCTAAAAAACCTCACGTGATAGGTGAACATTGCCTCTAACTACATTTGTTAACACTCGAGAATACAGACGGTCCTATTAATACGGATGGACCCACCCTGTCCTATTAATCACGGTTTTTACGACTTGACATAACATCAAGATTTCTTTATTTTACGTAAGTTTAATATAAATGTATTGCCCACCAATCTGCATAATAATAATGTAATGATCAGACACGAACTATTGGACATATTACGCAAATATCCAATTGGAAAGACCATAGAAATGTAAGATAAACAACTGTTTTTTTAAATCTTCCATTATCTTTTTTTAGGCATGTGTTTCTTTGTCTAATAAACATATTTCTTTTTCTTTACTTTCTTTCTTTCTTCTGGAATGAATTCTTTAAATCTTGGAGAAAATCAAATCAAAATCCGTTGCATCACACAGACACCCACGAAAACGACTTTAATTAATAATATGCATAGAAACATAATGTAATAAGAACCACAGTTCAATCAAATCTTAGTACCTCCACGGACAGCAGATGTGTCAACCCACACAATGTTACACAAACTGATTTACTGGGCATAGAATTTCTTCTATATCGATATGTGATCCATACTTATTTCTTATACCTACATGAGTTAGATGACGTGTGGTCGAAGACCTAAATATAACGTGGTTTCATTTCACCCAGATTGTTTTAAGCATCTGAAATAGTATTTACTTATGAAAAAATATTGTAACATCTTATTTAATACAATACCTAATAAAAATCGTTTATTTATAAAAGGTACACATTTATAACAAATACCTTAACAATTAACATAGAGAAAAGTTGCTAATTTGCCTAATGAACCTGAACAATAGTTTCTTTTAGATAAACAACAAGAGAGGCAACTATGAGAATGAGAAGTGATGCTGGAGTAGTGTTCGTGTGCCGAAGATTGACAGTATTTCTTCGTGTAACTGAAATTCTTCGACACATCACAATTTCATCATCATCGTCATTTTAGCCAAAAGACGTCCACTGCTGGACATAGGCCTCCCCTAAGCACCTCCACTTCGACCGGTATTGTGCTTCTCGCATCCAATGAGTTCCAATTCATCACAATTTGCTACAGACAAGACTCGCAAGAAATCTCCTAACATTGCTCTGGTTATGCCTGTTAAAATATTACTTAGCTGCATCCCACTGGAATTATTATTCCATTATTATTAGTATTATTCCATTGTTTACGCTAAACAGATATTTGATTCTTGGAACGACTTATGGTTGACCAAGAATCCATAAAACCAATGAATCAATTGAAATAATTGCCAAAACCACAGATGAATGAAAACAACGCAATTGCCAAAACCGCAAATGAACGAACTAATTCAATTCAGTTTCCATAAACTACCATGTCATACGCAAATGATTCTTAAAACTCGTTGCTTGTTATTCTTCTCCACTCATTCATGATGAACCATTGATACAAAGTAATTAGTTTGCTGTTCAAACCACCAGGGTATATGTAAAATAACCAGAAAAATCGTAAATTATAGTTTCTGATAGGATGAATGATATAATAATAATATAATGAGACTGAATTTATAATAATCAGTATTCACATAATTTTTAGAAAACTCCTGTTGTATAAGGAATAAAAGTTAATAACACTGACTTACCATTACATACTTTTGGGGATAGATGATGAAAGAGTTCAATAGTTACTGTCATGACCAAAAGTTTGCCAAAAATACTGGGCCTAAATGATCTTATCATGTTCATAAAAAAGAAGTAACAACAAATTAATAAAATGTCAAGAAGCTGGGTTTCCACCCAGCTTCTTGATTTGAAAAATAAATTATTACCTACTCTAACAAAGTATCTAGTCTAAAAAAACTATATTCCTTCGGAAATCTCATGAAAAAATAACAAACTAATAACTTTACTCTCAAATCACGCACACAGCAAACTTTTTGCATACTAATAGGTATTAAACAAATATCCACAACGCTTCATTGACTATTTATTCCACCATTCATAATCATATAAAACATATTGTCATTCATAGTTTTCCATTGACATCAGCCCATAGACTTATTAGTTTGCGGTTACCCGTGGAACGAATAAATTCAACATAAATCTGAATTGAAGATTCGAACTCAAAATCGTCGGAACCAATGAATTGTGTTCTATTAATTGTATAACGAATCGCTATTAAATGTTCAACAATAAATATTGGTTCTTAGAAATTAATAATAATGGTTTTAGGTACCTATGTTTTATCGTTGTTTTCATGAAAGAATAGAAGCATCATAATATAACTTGGTAGATAGATTGTTGAACTTTTTTTTCGGAAAATCCTAATAAATAATAGGTAATAACGAGAAAATTATGAGAGTAAGTAAATATAGATACTGTTATTACTGTAGGCATTAGAATTTATTTTCATTTTCTTAATCTGCTTACGAAGGACGTATCTTAAGATTTTGAAAAACTTTGGAGCTCTAGAATTCAGGATACGGTAAACGGGTAATTTACGAAAGCATCGACATAATATCTGAATGAAGGATGGAGTGCAAAATTCCAACACATTTCAACTTTCACAATACATTTCAACACCTATTCCTTTTCAGGGCCGATTTTTCAATCATTATATGTCTGTCAATAATTACAAACTTATTTGACGGATAAAAGTTAACTGGCGATTGAAAAACCCGGCCCTTAGTAAGTATATCTATACATAGGTTAAGGCGTCCATACATAGTATAAGGAGCTAGAGATCCACTCCAATTACAATGCAATTAACAGCGTAACCTCGCGAAAGTTACGCGTGCCTATAAAGCTTAGGACATAAACATGTAATTGTACCAACTGGTAGAAGACAATGTGTGTGAACTAGCCTCATTAGTATTGGCTCGCCCACACTCGCCCACGCCCTGGCCAATGCTCGCCACTTATTATGATATTATACTATACTGTGTTATTCGACTATAAAATGTGGCCAATCATGTAGTATCGGGGGAAATGTGGCATCGCTTGCATGTGATTTGAAGAAAATTCGCGAAACATGTACTGTGGTGTTTGACAGATGGGTCAGTTGACAAGTGAAACTTCACAGTATAGTTTTAAGCAATCCACAATTAACTGAAAGGACATTATGAAATGCCAAGTACATAATTATATGCACCAAAATTAAAAAGCTGAAACAAAAATAAAACCAAAGAAAGAACAATATTTTTGCTAACTTAAAAACTAGAAGAACGTGGAATGCCAATAATAAGATGACAAAGATTTCTTATACATTCAAGCTACAACAAGTAAAGTATAACTATGGTATTCTTTCTATTAATTGCTAAACAGCCTAGCAAAAAAACAAAAATTTAGAAGTGTAAGAAAATCTGTATAGAGAAATAGCTGTATTTTTTTTAAAATACCAAAATTCTAATAAACACAGATATAAACTACGAACAATATTATATCTATCCTCATGTAATCCAAATTACGATCAAATCTATAAAAACCGAAGCAATCACTAGAGACCATAATCTGAATGATCACGGGAGTCTTCATACATATTTTAGTGACATTTTAACCTAATGAGGATCGCCATATAAAATAAATGTTATATTTATAACCCGTCTAAATCAATAGTATTATCATATTAGGAAGCGATCCATTGAAAGATACCAATATAATATAATGTGGCATAGCTGAACTATTTTTTAATACTATAACGCACACACCAGCTATATATAGCACTGGCTATACGTACTGACCTAAAGCAACAAGATAGTCTCAGCTTTACTAAATGTAGAAGAGATTTTGGTACCTCAACGTCGTCGTGGTCATGGGTTCAAATGCCAATGTGACTTTTTCAATGGATATGCACCTGCTTACTAAGTTTTATCTTGGACATCAGTCCAAAAAGCATGCTTGATGAAAAGCCTGTTCTCATGTAAAGAAGGCACGAGCCTTCTTTGTATGAGAAGAGACTTTTGCCCTGCAGTGGGACAATAATAGGCTGGTATTATAACTACTCTCTCCTTAGTCTTACTTTGGGCAGTGTTGATGAAAGCCCCAACTTAAGTAAAGATTTCGATACAACTGCAAGGACCTTAAACAAAATCTTAAAAATATATATCCTGACACTAATAAAGCAGAATTAGTTACCAAAAAACGATGAGCTGTAGCAATGACCAATCAAATAGAATTTAATGAATTAGCAGAAAACGATGATAAATCTCTCGCTTCGCTTTCACTGTAGCTTCACAGCTTTAAGATGACCGTTCTTTTTAACTTCCATTCTACAGGATTATAGGACAATATTTTTGGTATCTTGATTGGACACAAGCTTATGTTGTGTTTGTTTAACATTGTAATGGGCTACTGCCGTATATTGAACATTATACTGCTGATTGACGTTTTTTCGCCGAATTTGTTGGGAATGCAAGTTTAATATTGTGGATTACATTAAATTGTTGTCTCAAAATTTCTTGTTGGAACAGTGGTGGCCCAGTGGTAACGGCTCCGACTTACGAGGTGTAGGTTGAAACCCAGGCAGATGCCTTACTTTGTGTAAATAATTTCATCACCGCTGCTCTCAAAACGTTGAAGTGAGGAACCCGGCATGTCCTAGAACCAAAAATTCGAAGACATGTGACATCTACCAACCTCTGGGCCCGCGTGTTGGATTACGGCCGACTCAGTCTCACATAAGGGAGGCCTGTGTCCCAGCAGTGGGAATATTGCAGTCTGATTATGCTGTCTGAAAAGAAAAAGAAAATATGTACTCCGTGTAAGTGTAGAATCAGACAAAAAAAACAAATTCTTCGTTTTTTTTCCTGAAACATATCACTTGCTTCGTTATTTCATATTCATATAATTTTATCATCATCCACAGTCATTTTCATCCCAGTTTTACCTTTGGCGTCATTCTTTCATACTTATTTTAACAGTTTTCTTTTTTCAAACAAAGCACCTTGATCATCGGTGTGGACATTCCATCATTAAGATAATAATTAGATGTTTTCTGGAACAACAATATGACATATACGAGCGTATATGTATACTTCTATATACTTCTTCTGCTCTCAAAACGTTTAAGTATAACATCGTGAGGAACAAAAAAATCGAAGATTTATGTGACATCTACCAACATACATTATTTTTATTTATTTATTTATTTATTACACATACACACACTATCATTACAGGATGACCCCAATACGATAGTGGTTTGCAGACACACCAAATAAAATGAAAATTAACTTACGGCTAATACTTAAAAATCTAAACTTTAAAATACAAAACAATTTTTTAATGCTATAAACTAAACTTAACCTAAAATATAATAAAATTAGACAACACAAAATATTAATATTTAAATATAGCTAACAAAATTCAACAAAACTCTTGCGAATTCACTCAAATTACACGAAAATATGTCAATTCTGTCATGGACTTCATTTAATACACATATTGTGCGGATTAGGGGTGTTTTTGACAGCAGGTTGGTTTTGGCAGCAGGCACGGCCAGTAGTGGCGGTCGCCGCCGCCTCCACACGTACCGATCTGGCACGCACAGCTTCAGGTGACGCAGCACACCCGGGTTATGAGCCACTCCACGCAGGAGCTTTAGCGCATACGCCGCAAGTGTAAATTCCCGGCGCACTCTGAGTTCGTTGTACCCCACCATACCCAGTACAAACAGTGTAGGATACATCAGCGGGTAAAATGGGTAAACCCCATAAAGTTTAAAATACAAGTGTCTTGTAAATTTATTCTGTACTCGCTCCAGCATGACATTGTATTTCGCTTCATGAGGAGCCCAAATCACCGCACTGTGTTCCAAGTGACTCCTTACCAAAGCGTCATACAGCACCCTGAGCGTGGTAACGTTTGTGAATCCCTGCGACTGTCTCAGCACGAAACCCAGTTTTCTGTACGCCTTCTTGCAAATCTTAACTATATGATCCCGGAAAGTTAGATCGGGGGTAAGCAGTACTCCTAGATCTCGTACCTGAGACACTCGCTGCATCGGCGCTTCCTCTACTTTGTATTCGTAGGCTAAGGCAGTCTTCGCGCGCGTAAATGTCATCACTGAGCATTTCGCTGTGTTGAAAAAGAGTTTATTTTTATGGCTCCACTCTACCACTCTATCTATGTCTTCCTGCAATCTCTCACAGTCCGACTCACCCTTTGAAGTCGAGCAGCAATTTGAGGTCATCTGCAAACAATAAACATAAACTATGCTTGACTACGTCTGGTAAGTCATTTATCATTAAAATAAATTCGAGAGGACCCAAATTGCTGCCCTGGCTCACGCCTGACCTGGTGTAGTATGGCTCAGATTCGAACCCGTTGTAGTCAACGTACTGCTGTCGGTCTTTCAAGTAGCTGGCGAAAAACTGTAGTAGGTGCGGAGTGCAGCCAATGTTTGCCAGCTTCATTAGCAGTACGTCATTGTCGACGGTATCAAACGCCTTTTTAAAATCAAAATATGCCGCGTCTACCTGCACACCAGCATCGACGGCCGGTACCACCCTCGCCATGAAGTTAAGCAGATTAGTGGCAGTGCTGCGCGCCGGCCGGAACCCGTGCTGCGCGTCCGATAGCTGTGCGCTCACTTGAACCTGCACGCAGCGTTGGATGGCAGACTCGAACACTTTTGCAGGTGTCGACAACACTGCCACCGGTCTGTAGCCACTGACATCCGGACCTGCCTTACCCTTGGGAACCGGAATCACTCGCGTGATTTTCCACCTAGGCGGAAACTTTGCTTGATTTAAACAAGTATTAAAGATATGATGCAGGGGCTCAGCCAGCACCCTGCCACAGTCTCGGAACAGAAAAGCTGGAATGCCATCGGGGCCAGATGAGCGCTTTGGCTTGAGCTTTATGAGCGCTTCCCTTACGTCTTGAAGACTCAGGGTCTCGATGTGCACTCGCGCACTGTTCGCTTCCGCCTCCGCCCCCGCCGCCCGCGCCTCCAGCCGCGGCCGCTCTTTATTATAAACCGACTCAAAAAATGACGCAAATTGTCGAGCACACTCCTCATCCGAAAGATGTTGACCATCCTTTATGATAATTTGCCTGTTTAACCTACTTCGTTTGGACCTAATATACTGCCAGAATGATTTTGGATCTTTTGAAAATTGATTTTGTATTTTTAACTTGTGTTCTTTGTGTGCAATTTCTATTGATTTTTTAATTCGACTTCTGTACTTTGAAAATTCAGAATAATCGCTATCCAGCTTTGTTTTTTTGAAAGTTTTATGAAATCTAGCTTTATTCTTTATATCTCTTATAATATCTGCGGTGTACCATTCGGGATAAACGTATCGAGAATTTTCACGTTAATTTCATATACTTCCGTATACTTCTCGTATATACGGCGATACTAAAAAATATTGTCACGAAATGCTGACGCTGGGTCTAGACGCTGGGCACGACTTCTTCACGACACTCGCCCAACATCTTCGGGTTCGTTGCTCAGCTCCGCCTCGCAGCTGCTCCAGGCATGAGTCCAATGATACCGGCCGCTGCAGTTGCGTCGAGCTCGAGCGACGAATACTTCTCGCCGTCGACGACACTACTACCAGTACATCATACATCGGCGCGGAAGACCCACCGGCCTCTGATAACCCCGCTTCCAGTGTGCACATGAGATAAACACAAACTATCAATAAAAATGTCATGCCCACATACTTTAGGAGTACAGAGTGGGGAACCCTGACTGCGTACTGTGGTAGGGTGCTCTCTTTGTTTTAGGTAGGTACCTATCTACACAATGATGATCGTGATCATATCACTACAAAGTACCAACAAAATAAAACCAACTATTTGTACGGGCACAATCCTGCAACAGTACAAAGCTGCCTTCCGCGTATTGTGTGATTTTGCCGTGAGCGAAATTAGCGCGATACCACCACTTCGTGTATTTGTTTTTGTTCGATTCAAACGTCTTGGGAAGTCCGATTGGCGATAGAAATAGTGTGGATTGGGAATTAAATTAATTGCATTAAGAAGAACTTCCATGATAAATATAGTAATAAGAGAGAGAAAGCTATAAAACCGATTGTTGCTGGTCGAGAAATAAAAAAAACCATTTATGGGGACAAGTCAGTAATTAATAAAAAAAAATGGTTGCCTGTAAAGTCGGTTTTACGGGCGAAGATTTTACGTGACAACGTCTTTCTCTCTCTCGTTCGGTGACTCATCGTAACGTTACCGAGCGTTACACTTTTTCATAAGTGACTCCCAGCCGCAACCTAATTTAAGACGTTGTCACGTCAAAAAAAAACATAGACAAAAAAAAATGCAAGGCTTCATAAATACAAAAAATGCAAGGTATCAAAGATTATTCCCAGAAAAAACTTAAAAAAAAAAAACAACCTACTACTATAAAGACACTACAAAGTGAAAAATAACTAATTTCGGAAGTCTGTGTCGTTGGGTTCGCATTTTCGTTGTTTGCCATCGACTTCCGAAATTAAACCTCCTCCTTTTTGAAGTGGGTTAAAAATCATTTAATTTGTTAATTCCAAACAGAGTGGCAGGAAGGTAGGGCGACGCGCAAGCGCAACATATTACGTGCTATTACCATGGATACAGTGCATGATTCTGGACCCCATCTGGATTAAAATTTTTCGTCGGTTATTTAAAAAAAAAATAGCTGTTCCATTACATTTTGATCGCTTAGGTTTTGCACTTGTGTATGAAACAATTGTTTTTTTTTTTTTTGATTAACCGACGAAAATTTTATGCGAATTTCATGGTAACCATGAATTTAGCAAAAATATTTGGTCAGTTAATCAAAAAAAAAAGCACACCACCACCCTGTAGCCTCCGGATCTCAACAGGTACACCTATTTCTTAGAAATTATTGGAATTCACAATGTTAGTAATGGAAATACACAAACAAGAATGCCGATTGAAAATGTATCACATAAGTATTCAATGACAAATTTTGCAATTCACAATCTCAAGCACTTTACCCGCCTACAGGCACTTTACTCAAAGCACATGTTACAACTTTTGTGAGATAAGCCGAAGCACCTGAATTATTAATACATGATTATGGGCCCCGGCAGACCCACCTGCTTAGCGTGTTTTTGTGTTCTAAGTTCCATTCTTGAAAGTGAGCAAGAGCATGCATGAGGATTTCATAGGAAATCTTTAGTAGGTTCCTTTTCTTCTTTCAAATCTGTGCCACTAACAATATTAGTTAGACGACTAATTCCTGCGGAATGCCCTGAATCTCCACTTGGGGACGCTATTTTATTCTTCTCATGAGTTTTGTTTTCATTTGATTTTCAGCTGTTTCTTTATTACTGTATTACCCTGAACCGTTACAGACACAAGACTTAACTCCTACCTGGTAAAGTGGGGCTACCTCGACGGAACGGCAGTAGGGTGTGGATGTGGAGCTATGGCGCAAACTATGCTACACCTCCTATACTGCCCTCTGTGTTCCAAAACATGCAAACAAAGTGACCTCTGCGCTGCTACTGACGACGCCGTGGAAGTGGCGAAGCTTTGAGCCAACAAGATCTGAAATACAGTCGTGCCAGCAACACGAAGATGAATAGAATAGAATATTTATTTGCGTAAAACATGGTATACAAGGGTGAAGAAGAGTACTGATTTCCATCCGTTTCCATATTTCTATCTGTCTCACACAATATATTTTATGTATATGTAAGTTCATGTCACTTCCACCTTATGACAATTAGATTGGAAATTCACCATCATTGTTCTCAATATTGTGTGAGAAATTAAATAAAGTATGTTTTGTTTTAGCATGTAGTTCCATGTAACTCCATCCAGGTGAAGTGTGAACTCGTGACAACAAGGACCATGGCTGAACCCCACGGTCTTCACTACCGTTGTACTAAGATAATATTTACCATAAATCTAAGTAGGTACAGGTATTTATAATATTACACTTTTATTAGCTGCTCCATTATCTTTTACAGCCTTAATGGTCTAGTGGTCGAAAACGAGGATGCTAAGCTTGGAGTTCTGGACTTGGTTCCTATTTGAGAAAAAAGCGCACAAGATTGCAAGGTATAAATAGTGCCATCCACGCTAGAGATTAACGCTAGTTAAATCCGCTAGTGTTTTAGTTTTTTGGTACACACTAATTACCCACTAATAAGTAACTACTGTGTATCGACAAAACTAAAACACTGGCAGAATGTTGCACACTTGTACTGTAAGCGATTAGGCAGGAGAGTGGAGCGCGTCTTCGTGGATGGCGCTATCTGTACCTACAAGATTTTCAGTAGCAAACTTGAGTCTGGTTTTTACTAGGCTTTTACATGTAATTTGTATTGTAACTGGGTTGGTTAAATGGTTATGTGGGCGTTAAGGTACTACTAACACAATATTTCACTATTGTTGTTTCCAACAAAATACATGAAAATATGTACGATAGTAAATAATGATGATAATAATCTTGATTTCCATACGAACGATCTGTAAAATCCGATTTTTTTAATTATATTTCAGCACCACAACGCGAACCCTATGATTACACTGATTATATGAAAGAAGAGTCAAATATATAAAATAATATCACACCTGCGTTCTCCGAAAGGTTAAGTAGAGGAGTACCCACATTTCACCAGTTATGTTTAAGTCCCATGTAGTCCCAATATAGGGAGAGAGCCATTACCCGGGCACAAATCCAGACTCCGGGCGCTTCGAGAAATTTCAGATGGAAAAACTCAATTACATTTTTTCCCGACTCGGGAATCAAACCCAGGACCTCATCTTCAGCAGTAGCGCTTGCGACCACTAAACCAGCGAGGCAGTCTAAACAAAGTCAAAAATGGCAATCCCAAATTCCGGAATGAAACATTAGAAGAGGCTACCAATCCATGTGAAACATGAAATAAAGACAATGCCTACATTGCTTTGTAAAACTTCAAATCCTAGTAAAATTCACCTTGATGAAAATCTAAGACATAACATTTTAACATCTCAACACTCATTAGTAGAACATTTAAAACTGTGCCGTGGGAACTTATAGTGACTTACAATATAAAAATTCAGCTTTCTCGCTTGCTTTGCTTCCGTTGGGCGACCCGAGATACGATCAGAGATGACCGATATGAGTCGCGAAACGAGAGGCTGACTCACGTTATGTTTCATGCTAGACGGATGCTGCATATTGCTCAATTGAGGATTCTGTTGTTTGTAATGTTTCGTTTAGCTTGCATGATTATTCATGTCAAGTTGTTTATTATTTTGGGACATGCATTATTATCATAGAACTTGGCTTGCACGGTTGTTTGCTTCTGAAACGTCTATTATTTCATCTTGGTAGATATATAATTATGTAGGTACACCAGACAGTTCATTCTCTCCCTCTTCAGTAACTTCATCACCTACTCCGATTTATTTGTTTAGGTCTTTTAGTTAGGCTTCTAGCACTCTTCTTTTAAAAACATACAATTAAATAGTACCTATATTAAATACTTCATCTAATCATTCCCATAATAAAAAGATACCTTAACCACTTGAATCTTTAACTGCAAAAACACCATTTACTTCTACAGTAGGTATCTAAAATTTCATCATCTACATTTTTACTTTGTATTTATTAATCAAAGCTTGATATATTTTCCGTATCATATCAGCTCGTGTCCGTATACTTACATTGAGACAGCTATGAGTAAGCGGTGCCCCGCCGTCTGGCCGCCACCGCGTTACGCGCGCGAACCTGTCCAGACAAGTCCGATGTAACTTGTGTGGAATTTACGCACTAGCTATACGAGCCACTTTGTTTTAAACTATAGTCTTTAGGTCCTTTTCTGTGGAGACAAAAATCTATGTGATTTTGTTGATGAATCAGCTGTTTTTGGATTGAGAAGTAGGCCGTGTTAGTAAACTGTAGTGGTAATTGAGCGAATAGCACTTCCCCTGGAGTAAACCAAAATATAGATAATACTTACTGGTATTTATAGCTTGGTAGTCAACGCTCCTGGTTTTCGACCAAGTTATATCTTTGAACGTTCTTTATAACCTATGATGCGATTTATCTAAGTAAAGAAATGGATGGGACAAACGAAGAGCTGAAGAACCTCCAGAAATTATTGAAAAAAAATATGGAGTGCCTTATAAAGTGGCCAAGAGTTAAGTTATAATAGAACGTAAGACTAGTGGCAAGCGAAGTGGCTAAAAGTAAAAAAAATACTTCAAAACAAATCTCCGTATGGATTCAGGAGCCATGTCTCATATTTAAACGCATATTATAATATTGGTAGTTCCCGCTTTTGAATATCCCAACCCAAACGCCGCTACGCCCCGCCGCCGCTGCCGCCGCTGCTTTAGCCTTTTTCTTCATTATAAACGGACTCTAAAAATTGGCAAATTCATTTTTGCATTGTTTAGAATACTTATAAGTAAAGAGCAGTTTTCTCTTTCAGTTTTGTACATTTGTATGTATAAAGTCATCTCTATTGCTGCATCTCTCCATATCAATGTCAAAATACAGACCTTTCATAAATGAGGTAAAGTGACAATGCTGAACTGTCCAATTGAAGTCATCGGGAGAATCATCAACAGCCTACTGAGGTCGACCCCTGAAATGTTGCTCATTAAAAAGACTAGAAAATGCAATTCAGGAAGCCGTTTTCTCTTTTCGGTAGGTAGGTATAATTAGTAAGCAGACACTGTGTTATTTGATATTTTATTATATATCAGTGGTGCAGCAGCTTCATCCGTATAGGACACCTGACTATAGAGATCTAAGCAGAAGTTCATGATATGGGTTCCGTCAATTCTTTCAAACATCAAAGTTACAGAAACCATCTCTACTATTGCGTCGCACTTGACGATTCAGCAATTATAGACCACTATCCATACACGTATATAATACGCTTCGCTATTAACGATAAAGCTAATCACGAACGTCATTAACAAAAAAAAAGTCTGAAGCTCTAATACCGAACTCGTTTTCTTAGTAAAGATTGACATCATCAGTCGTCGGATCGTTAGTGTTCTGGTTAATATATATTTCACAACATTATAATGATAGTGCATGACTAAAATGGGCTTCCCTAGCTTCTGTGTTACTCTCATTGAAACCAGTTTCTGTATTGCCTACGATATCGTCTATTTATTTTGTAGTAGCTAAAAGCGGTCACGTGCAAATTCTGTCTAGATTGTTTTTTTTTTGTTACTGATTTTTCTGTATCTGTTTTTATTATTTTTTATGTCTATTAGTTTGTCAATACTTTCCATAACACGTACCTGACTTGTTTTGTTTCTTGCATTGTATCACCTCTAAAGTTAACTGACATTTGAGAGAAAAGGTTGTGTCTAAACAAGTTCAGTGCATTAGTCTGCGCACAACAGAGTCGATTCGAGATTTCTTGTAGTGTTTTCTAAATGTTTCCAATGAGACTATAATGTTTCCAGTATATGCGTGCCATCATTGTTTACATAGAGTTAATCTATCAAAAATAAAAACAGTCCTTGAGTCAGGTGTGTGCACAGTCAAAAAGCTAAAAACACAATTATGATATTTCACAGAGGTATCAACTTCACTAAAATAACGACAATGTCTTATTAATCAATCATTTATTATCATTGATCTACACAATGTAATGGAATACATACATACATAGTCATAAAATATATTCAAAAATATTATATTTTTTACATCTAAAACTATATCAAAAATATGGCTAATGACAGAGCTTTAACACCCCATCTATTTATTGGCACATGGAATATTATTTACCAAATCTAGATACATTTTTTAATTTTATTAAAGCATAATAATTAATTAAGCAATTTTAGTGGGTGTCTTGTATGACAATTAATATATAATATATTTATATATCGTGTATATAGACAGCTTTTCAAAAAACTTGTGAAAACAAAAATATTTTTTAAAACCTTACATTTACTTCGCACAAGTGTCGAAATATTGTAAAGTTTTATGAAAGCCTGGTATCAAATGTTTGTTGATTTAATTATCTCAATAATTGTAACGTATTTGATTATATAATTAGCTGCGATTATAATTGGAATTGTTCCGATTGGAATATCATATTTCAAAACAGACTTTTATTGAATTAAGAATTGAGATCGCTAAATCAAAATTAAATAAACTTAGGTATAATTAACTACAACTAAACGTAATCGCTGTCTTAGTGAACGATTCCAAAGTGCGTGGAATATAAAAAGCGTTAATAATGATAATTAAAAATATACCGAATGATCATTTCCATTATTTCATTCATGGTTCATTTGGGAAAATAAAAAAAACATAATCGGTTGGCAATTTCTTTGAAACGAAATACTATATGTTTTATTATTCGTATATAAAAACTTCGGATACAAAAATATTTTCACTGGGATCATATTGATTTCTACTTTTTAGGATCTTAATAATTAAACCATGAATTTATAATTTATTATCCAACATTAATTTCTTTACAACCCATATGTTTTCTAGGTATTAGGAACAACCCTCATAATATACATTATTTTAAGCAATAAATGGAATGTTATACTTAAACTAAAATTAATTAAAAATAAATAAAACATATACGGGATGAGCCGTTTTGTCAAATAAATCAACCGTTCGCAAAAAAAATATTGAGAGGTCATGATTTTAGAACTGAAATATTATTTGAAAGTTATTATCCAACAGTTTTAGTTTTTCTAATAACTTTAAAATAATACATGAATATACGTCCTACGTATTATAAAGTTTAATAACAATATTTTTTAAATATAATATAAATATTATTTTACATTAAAATATTTCTAAGCAGTTAAGCTGTAAATGCTACCATCACTTATCCTAATAAATACTATTTACAAAATCACCAGAATGTTTTTGTTTGTTTAATTTTGAAAAAGTAATTTTTCAGTAGGGTCACTCTTATTAGTTTTATCATTAGAAATTCTGAATCAAAAAATACCTCAAAACATCATTCTCAATTAGCTTTTTTTCCAATCAATTAACATTTTATCACAAGATTTTATTTAAAACTACAAAAAATAAAACAAGAAAGATAAAAAGTAAAACATAAACAAGAGCAACCCCACTGGTCCAAATATCACAAAATTATAGTCAAAATAATAAAATTAAAAAGCGCGAAGGTTTACATGGAGGCCGAAAATTTACAAAAAAAATATCCAAAACATTGCAATATCCCATTCTGGCGGTGTTACTGACGAAGCACGAATACTGTTATGTAAAGTTGAAGCCCACAGGTGTTACAGGCGTTGATGACGTCATTATTCTTCGTGACGTATTTGATCACCATCGTAAGTACATGGTCTCCTTGTTAGGGTTGTAATGGATTTCTCTGTAACAAAAAGTTTTATGTTAGAAAAAAGTAACAATTTTTTTTTAAATCCTGATCCCAATTTTTTTTCCACAAAGTGCCACAAACTGTTAATATTAAAATGCTTGTAGGGCATTTATAAACTGCACGACCATGAGTTTTTTTTTTTCGTTTCATCATCAATTATTGCGGTCCTCCTTTATGATCGTACTTGGTTGTTTTAATGATCAATGATGATGATTGGTAAAATAAACAGGTAAAAATGTATTGATTTAATAAATTCTTACTCTATTTGTGTAAGAGAGACCGCTGTAGTAGGATCGTGCTTCCATCACCTTCACCGCCACAAGCATTGACTACATCTACAACAATTAAGAAAAAAACATGTTATTACAGTTAAAAATAAAAATAAAATAACACCATGTTCTTCAAAACACCAACCTCCCAATTCATAAATTAAATATACTCCTCAAATACAAAATATTAGAAAAAAAATAGTAGTTAAATTCGTCGTTAATTAGGTGAGTACCTAATACAAAAAAAAGGTTATAAAAAACCAGAAAATTAATGAGCATGCTGCCATAAAAAGTTAAAAAAAAATGTGCCTACTGTGCAAATAGTGCATTAAAAATAAATAAAAACCAAAATTTTATTAGTTCATTGAATTTGAGGAGAAATTAATATCTTAAAAGTGCACCGTTCTGAATACTTAGAGCAAAAATTTTATAAACTAACATTACTAACGAAAATCCTAAAAGATTAAAAATAATTGCCTTAAAACTACCGAAAACAGTTAACAAAACATCAACAATGTATTACCTACTTTTGAATGAAGATCGCATTGACTTTCTTAGAAATCATCATAATACTGTTAGAGGCCTAAAATAAGATTAAAAATTGATCTCAAAATCCCTGCTTTGAGCTCAGAATCCCTTTTTAAGACTTTTCTGTACCGACCGCAACAAAGAAGGGGTTAACTTTTTAAAAGGATTAACGTCAAACTTCAGAGGACTTATTTATGTAAAACGTCTTACTGCAAAAGATTTGCTGCTAAAACAAACCTTTGCAAATGTTTTAATATTTTAAATGAACGAAGAATCATCTGGCTACCTTTTTTTTACAAAAATATAAACTTCTAATCTGGACAAGAATCTTTTTATCTTTTTTTACAAAAAAAAGATTGGAAATCACAAGATAGATTTAATCAAAACAAAGCAACAAAAAGAAATCAGATGGTTCGCCTAATGTATTTTATTGTTTTCGCCAATTTAGTTTCAAAATATTTGCCCAGGCAACATTTGCGTCCGCAAAAAAATCAACGGTGATTAAAAAAGTTTCCAAGCGTGTAAGTGTCATCAATTCATCAGTTTAATTATGCGGAATCGTGATGGAGATATTAAAATGTTCGTGAACTCGTATCAGGTGTTAAAAGATTTTTTTTCCTTTTCGTACGTAATAACCTCAACATTGTTTTTTGATTTAATAAACACCCGAAACAGACGCGGAAACAAATTATTTGTCATTAACTTTAAGATCCTTGATCACCTGGTTCGTGGCAAAAAAATTGCCAAAAATACACGAACGAATCCGAAATTTATTTTTAGGTTTATTATAAAAATGGAGTCACGGTCATGAATAGGAGTTTCTAAACCGTTGAATTCGATTTTCATTAAGGCCTTTGCTTAACTAATAAGTACAATATTGATTACGAAAAATGTCGAATTTGGCATTTAAAACAGTTTAGTTCTACAAAAAGCCTTTAAAAACAAAAGGTAGGTACATCCTGATCGCAATCCGGGCTAATAGTTCTCCACGTGTTTCGAACCCAAGTGTCTAGATCTCGATACAGTGCAGTAAAGGGCGCGGGTGACGGCCGACGCGGCATTATCCACTTCCGTACGATACACTAGGTTAGTTCGTGAGCGCACACCCTGTATGTGCGACTGTGGGAACTAAGCGGCTTTGTTCCCGTATACAGGCTGTTGTGTTACGTAATTCAACCATTAGATGAGACATTGTCTTGTGTAAGGAGTCCAACTGTAGATATTGTTGGGAGTTGGATTAAATCATTTTGGCAATACGGTTTTATCACTTAGCAAAATTATAAGGGTTACCTTCTGAAATTAATCATGTCTTAAACGTGTTTAATTGAATAAAAAACAGCATAAAACATATTTTGGGTCAACTAACTAAGGTGCAAAAGTACAATTATTTTATGAACACATCGAATTAACTTAAACCTTGTTGTTTGAGTTACTAATTTAAGATATTACTTAGTTCAGACAGGCCATTCCATTCCATTATTTACGGAATAATGATTCATAAGAATGAAATAACTTCTATTAGAATCTGTAAAAAGTATATTTGTAAAGTATGGTTGTAGCATAAGCAAAATCTTAATCAGCCTATAATATTCCCACTGCTGGGACAAAGGCCTCCTCTCGTGAGAGGGAGTGGGCCACGCGGGCTCAGTGCGAGTTGGCAAGTATGGTTGTAATGGACCACTATTTAAATGGCCACTAAAACAGCCTGTATACAGGCATAGGTTTCTCAAAGGGTGCCTAATTAACCGCATTGCCACCTCTGTGGCGCGACGGACGCGCGAACTGTTGTGTACTATGAACTGAACTAGGGCCAAGAACTGGAACCAATAGAAATAGAACTACACTTAACTAAAGGCGTTTGTATCAACTCTATCTAACTATGGACATTTTAACGGTTGAAGATGTGAACGAATTTTATCTTTAAGGATGTGTTAAGTTGTTTCTGTATTGTTTTGTTCAGTTTTAGTTAGGTCGGAGTTGAGTTTTTAATGGAACATTACTTGTGTTTGAAAATGTTGCTCCGTTTTGTATTGTCATCATCATCTGCCTAGCCTTTTCCCAACTATATTGGGGTCGGCTTCCAGTCTAACGGATGCAGCTAAATACCAGTAGTTTACATGAAAGCGACTGCTTATCTGATAACGCTTTTAATGTTAAGTGCAATTATTTAAATAGTATGATGAAATTGACTACTGTATCTGTCTATAACCCTAACCACCAAAACATCATGTTGACCAAAACCCTTTGTTTTTATAACCCAAAACGAAGAAGAAAGAAGATCCCCTATTAAATGGCAATGTATATAGAAAATAATCGATATGTCAACTCGATTCTCTCGAGTCGTGAATCGAATGGATCGACCTATCGAGCGATGCAACAGATAAGTACTACGGCATAGACTGGGCGTGCACCGATGACCTAATGCACTAACTATATGGGACATCGCACTCTCGATTCTGCTTAGAATCGTAATTAAGCAAGATGTATTGTTTTAGCTAGATTAATGAACGATGTATCGATTGTAGCGTGTTTAATTGGGAAAGCACAGGAATAATTAATGGCAATACTCGATTTATACAAGGTTTGTTGTTTGTTTTTAGGTTAAAATATAGCTGCAATTCATGCGTTTAATTTTCGCAAGACCATTTTTCTCTTTACTTATTTGTAAAGAGCAAGTAGCATCAAATTCTTTCGATAAAAAAGGCAATCAATCTATCAATATTTATTCCAAAGAGCATATTATGGTAGCTACAACAGGAATAAAATTGAAAAACAACCGAAGGTGAATAAATTTCTTTCAATCAGAGAACGTGCTATTAATATTTTATTCCAACATAAAAAAATATAAAAATTAAAAATTGCATCCGCACTTTTAGAAGTCCATTCATGGACGTGTGAATCTGACAATAAGGTCTTTGGTACCCACGCCTCTATGGTAATAAACATGATCAATTCATACAACAGAACTCGTCAATTCAAAGGCATGATCTTCATAAATTTTATGAACCATACGAACGGGTAACATTTAGCAAAACAATCAGTAGCGGTACTCTATGCCCGGGGCACTCACGCCGTCTTCCGAGTTTCCGGAGTTTCACACGATGCCTCATTACCCTTACATACTGCGATATGTGAAGGAAGTCTATGATGGTAGGATGCCAGAATAGGAAAGTGGTGTTTTGGAGAAGGTATTTGTTCACTGAAGTGAATTGGTTAAAAGATTTTGGTGAAGTGATTAACAAATCTTATGTTTTATTTCGATAGACGAGACTAAACAGACGAGACCTATTGAAAAGTCTGTTATACTGTCCTTCCTTTCTAAAGATATGAAAAGGTAACTTAGACAAAATAATCAGGAGACTTCTTCATTTGTTTTTTTTATCTAGGTTACACCCATGTCACGCCTTCACAATACATCGATCACTTCCGAATAATCCAAATATGCCATCGACACTTCACTTCCCTACCGACAAATTGCCGTAATCATCTTACTGTTAAGCGTGGTACACATTGTTGTGCCTCGTACGGCGAGGCATAAACTGCAAATTATACCGCTTGGGTCACGTGTGTTTCCCTGTTGAGGGCTACCGTCAGCGTTCGCACAGTTTCGGAAGCATTAGGGCCCATTAAGCACCGTTAACACACGGTCCCGTCACGAGCTCACGATTCACGCAGCATGAGCGATCTATCGGCGATCTCGCGGTAGCCCTGTGCTGGCTTGTGTCGTTTCACACGGGGGTACGCGTGCACTGAGACAGTGTGTTCTAGAATTTTATTACACACGACAATTCGTGTTTTTATGCCGCAATCCCAGAATGAAAGTCGCGGATTTTGTTAACAAAGGGAATGAGTTGGGTGTCTGTTTCGATGGGAGAATGTAAGGGTTCCATATCGTAGGTGCCTGCCTTTGTTACACAGTTTAGAACCACGTCAGACCCATCATTTTAGCCATTTATGACTTTTGCTTTTAAATCGTTTTCTACTCTGCTTGATTACATTGAAAAATTACTTAAAAAAAAAAAACAAAGTTTTAAAACGAAAGTATTATCCATACGACTTTTCCAAAAGTACCTTCAAGATACCGTTCACGATCTTCCCACCTAGATCCTGAGTCGGGAAAGGTCACAGTAGTGTAGTAACGGCGTAATACCGCGGCATTATAGTTTTACAGCCGTTTGTTATTGACGGAAGACCGAACATTGCGCATATTATGCTCAAATATGGGGGACTTTATGTGGAAGACGTGAAACCGTTGTCTTTAGGGATTGGATCTTCTCTACTATGTAATAGTAGTAAAACAGAATAAATTTAAAAAAAAAGAGATATTTCTTTTTGTTTTTTGCTGTGTCAGTTCGTTTAACATTAGAGGCAAGACTAGTTCTTGGTGATTTCAATTTCTAAACTAAAGAGACTTTGAAAAATAATAATTTCGCAAAGTAATACTCGTTTTTTTGGTCAGAAAGGGGGTGACTACCGCCTTTCTGACCAAAAAAACGAGATGACGCCTAATGCAGGAGGAGTATGCATTTATTAATTACATTGTTTAGGTATAAAGAATTGTTGGGTGAATCGCTGCTCTCCTAGCTAGATTACTGAATAATCTGTATTTAGGAGAGACAGTTTCAACTCCCTATTTGAGTATCACAATAATCATGTTTATTAAATACTTTTGGAGCCAAAAAGTTATTAGGTTTGTTAGGTATATAGGTAAGGGCTTGTGGCTAAGTAATAACAGCCGCACGGGTCGATCGATCAGGTTAAACCGATCAGGTTAAGCTACGCTTGCCGCGGTTGGTCCATGGATGGGTGACCATCTTTACATACCAAGACCTCTTCGTCCCTCGGAAAGTACGTTAAGCCGTTGGTCCCGGCTGTAATTCGTGGATCTTTGACAGTCGTTACGGGTCGTCAGAAGCCCAAAAGTCGGACAATCAGTCTTACCAAGGGGTTTCGTATTACCCAGTTGTGGGGGTCAGATAGGCAGTCGCTCCATGTAAAATACTGATACTCAGATGCATCAGGTTGGACTGGAAGCCGACCCCAACGTAGTTGGGAAAAGGCTAGGCAGATGATGAGGTATAGGTATTAGGAAGGAGAATGATGATGAATACTCGTTTTTCTACTAATTACCGGGAAAGCGGGAATTTCCCACTCCCAAAAAACTCTGGCCAAATTTTCCGCTAGAAAACAAGGCCGAGGACAAGATTCCTTTGTTCACAACACATTGTTCCAAGATATTTGCTCAGGTCGCGACCCTATCAACTTAAAGCTACCGTCACATTGTATGATAATTACGAGTGACAACCACGGAATGTCGCTCCAAATGACATGCGAATGTATAAGAAGTTTACTGAACCCGCATTGAAACTGTATTGACAGATCATAAGCTAAGAGGATTTTGTTTTTAGTTGGCTATTAGATAGATATGTTATTATTCATGAATCAAGTGTGACTGTTCAATAAAGGACATTAGCATAATCAGCCTATAATGTTCCCATTGCTGGGACACAGGCCTCCTCTCATCGATAGGGAGTGGGTAATCTACCACGCGAGCCCAGTGCGGGTTGGTAGATGTCACATTTCTTCGAATGATTGGTTCTAGGACATACCGGTTTCCTCACAATGTTTTCCACTGGCTCAAGACAGAGAAGAGTAGAAAGGAGAAAATGAGGCTTTTGCCGTGCAGTGGGACAACAAAGGCTAAAAATGAAATTAAAATAAACTTTAGAAAGGTAAAATTAAAATAAACTTCCAGCAGTGGTGTGCAATAGTCTGAAGATATCTTTTGATTGTAGAGTTGATCATTTATACATTTTAAAGAAGGAGTCTCACGCAACATTGTCTATAGAAACAATACGAACGTGACGTAATATTACGACCCCGTAGGTATATCCCTCGTGTGTATTCCTAAGCTGTGTATATTTCAAAAACATCTGTGTACAATTTCTTACATGCACCTATCATCAGTACGATGAAGGAATCGTGAGGAACAAACATATGTTTACAAGACACTCTAGCGTGGAATAAAACCAAGATATGGATAGTGCCACATTAGGGTTAATAACTTACATACCTTGTGCTACTTTACACTAGCATTTGGTTATTCTTGTATCCACTGTTGAAGACTGCTTTGTGAAACAAACACATTCTTAATTATATCGAGTACCTGCTTTGGAGCACTAGGTGATCCATACACAGAGCGACACGCATCAACGGCACAGACAAATGCAGCGGTCGACAACATATCACTCGTGTATTTGAGCACCGTACTCAAATACATGAGCGCCACGTTGTCGACGCGTCGACGGCAGGCGTTGACGGATGTCGATGGCTGTAGTCGACGCTCGTCAATAGTTATATATATAGTTCAGAAAGAAAGACTGATATTAGGGACGAAACCCACGACGTAATTCGACCAATTTATTTCTTAACTACCAGTACCTACTGAAATAAAACTCCAATCCGTCATACTAAACGTCTATACCACGTCTATACGCAACAATAGTAAAATCTTCCAGCGCTGATAAACGCAAAGTAAATATGTTTAATTGCCTCAGTTTAAGAACGCAATGAGTCAATGTCACTAAGGTTTATGACCGTCCCTTGACTGAAGCCTTGATGATGCTCTAATTAAATTTTATCTTTTACTAGTTTATAGACTTTTCAGACGATCTTTTCGTTTTGTACTATCAATCTTTGAGGGGTAAAAGGAAAAAATAACGCATAATGCTGCTAGTTGCTATAACTCCAACGCAATAATAATAAAAAAGCGAGAAAGGCTTTTAAATAATGAGTTATAAACCGGTGGCAATTACAACATATTTTGTGCTTAAAAAATACTAATAACTGTGACAGAGTTCACTATGTTGCATATATAGTAAGCACAGAGGTCAATGATAGTACAAATTTTGTAAACCTAATTAGCATACAAGTAGATGCGACATGTTTTCAAATAGACAAAGTTGCTTGTGACCCTGATTTGGAATTTGTAGGTCAAAGTATAACTAAAATGTATCTCAAAAATAGAGAGTAAGTTTTCTTTGATGAACATAATTTTATTGTAATAAAATCAACCATCAGAAAATGGCATATCCTAGTACCAAAAACATGACGACATACGACATCCACCAACCGGAACTGGGCCCGCATGGTGGGTTATGGCCCACAGTAACAGAGAGTAGGCCTGGCTTATGCATCACAAAATGAACTCACAATGAATGCACTAATACTAGGATGAATGACATCAAAGGCAAAGGATGATGATTACATCACAAAATTTGCAGCCTCATTTTACCATAAAGTCCTCCTCAATTTTGTGCATGAACACCTCAATCTGCGGTAATGGTGTAACAGTAGTATATTACATTGGATACCCGACTGCCTCCCTGAAGCTTAGGACCCTAATATATGGTGACTGTTGTAACCACAACCTTGTCACACCTGACTGGTGATTGGACGGCTAACCGCGGAGTATGTAGGTTAGCTAGCACTTAGTTCATACTTAATCCTTTTAAGGATTAGATAAGAGGATTACAACGGGAAAGAATTCTTCTGCTGTTGCAGTTGATACAGATATGAGATCATCTGTTACAAAAGATTTTGTAGGTAATTTATTCAACATCGTTTTGGGAAAATGAATCCCTGATCCTGTTTAAACCTTCTCTGATTGTAAACGTTCCTTCTCAGTGTGTTCATATTTGAAAGTGGATTAACGTTCTTACGGTTTAATTTAAAGTAAACTTATTAAAAGAGGTCACAGTTAGCTAACTTCGCACAAAATTCAACGGTAACTTTGGTCTAGAGACACTTCAAATATCAAATAAATAATGCAACATCTATGTACATGAAAAACTGCTGACGTTACAATAGGACATGAATATAGAAACAATTTCAGAAGTGTGCTTGAAATTACAGTTGCTGTAAACGGATTCTAATTACTTTGAAACGTTAACTGAAGAATGCTGAAATATTGCTACAATATAGCTCTTGATGGATGATATTCTTGGAGGAAACCAAATTATTCAAACTCTCAAAACTCTCTTCGATGAATATATTTAACAGTGCAGAAATATTTTAATAATGCAACTAATTAAGTAAACTATTTAGGTAATTTGAAATCATTATAATGATGACAACATAGGTATTCCAGGCACACCGTCAAATGAGAACACTGAATTATCTCTTATAATTAATTTCTTAAGTAACGCAGAGACAACATATGAAGTAATTAATTGCTCTTAGAGTCGGAATCCGCTTAAACATTAATCTAATGTTATTAATTATTTATTCATACCGTAAAACTAGGTTAAAAAGGTAGTAGAGTCGGTCAATAATTATGTAATTTAACAGTCAACTGTTAAAAAAATAAAATGAATGAGATGTCCGACTGCTTGAAATCAGTAGGTACAATTTTGGAATATGGGTTTTTGGTTGTTATGAAATGAATATATATGCTTTAAAACACCCAAGAGCCTATAATGAAATAAGCTTCTTAATCAGAACAGAACAGTAGACATAATTATTGACAACCATTTAACAGCAAAAGTAGATGATAATTTTGGTGCTATGAAAATAATTATGGTTGACAAAAATATAATGACAAGTATTCACAACGAAACACTTTTAAATATTCAACAATCATCACCTACCTTCGATGTTGACAGTCCTCTATGTTAAATTCAGAACGATGATGGAGAAAGGAGAAAAGTGAAAGAAGATTGTTACTCACCTGTGCTGGCGCAGATTGTCCTGTCGCTTGAAACTCTTCCCGCAAACCTCGCAGCTGAAGGAGAGCTCCGGGCTCTTATGGGTCCGTTCGTGTATCATCAGGTTGTAAGACTTGGTGAACCGACGCTGGCAGTACTTGCAGACGAACTCGCATTTTGGGCGCAGTTTGCGTCTGAAATCCCGTGTGTGGTCCTCGTCAATTTGCATCACGGCGAACATTTTGTCTGGACTAAGATGTGATGCTTACGACGGGCGGGGCTTGAGCGCCTGTACAATGATAAGTTATCAAATGTCGTGTGCGTTCGATATGTGACTGTATGTGCTAAGTATAGAGTTCATGTTTCGGTGACTGTAT
Organism: Oligia latruncula; assembly: GCA_948474745.1. NCBI lineage: Eukaryota > Metazoa > Arthropoda > Insecta > Lepidoptera > Noctuidae > Oligia > Oligia latruncula. Next base: position 11,016,765 of record OX419702.1, on the reverse strand, counting down.
TGTTAGTAAGTGTGCAGTGATAACGTTGTGTGTAGAGTATTTGGAAATGTTGTCGAATTTGTGTTCTGTCTCTCTCTGCTTGTGGTGTGTGAGGAGGATGGAATACCTAATGTCTAAGTCCCGTCATTAACCGTCGCAATTGATGATAATAATGATAGAGTCAACACCCATTTTTTTCATATGTTCATTAACACCTTATTAAACCATATTTAAAGGATAGCAAGTGGCGTTCACCGTGTCATTAATAAATAATGGAGGCAATATTAGAATAGACTAATTAGTATGTAAATATTTAATAAGTAATTCGATTCCCTAATAGTATTCCACGCCTTCAGTCCACATCAAATATTTAAATATACAAAGTAATTTCAAGCTAAGCGATCTTTATGATGAAGATATTACCTATATAACATTATTTCCTAACAAAGTAACCTTTATAGGTACACTCCAAGAATAATTTATTATATTGGTCATAATAACACTTTATGAATTATTAAAATACGCACCTTTAAAATCGATTGCCCACGAAGAAGATATTAAGCTTTATAAGCTTAACTTAACACTTTCACTAAAACTTTGTTAAATATAATTTCGAACTTATGTGTATACAATTAAGACTGAAAGGAGAGTGTCATTATTTGAGCGCGGATTTAAAGTGACTAGATGTGTCAATGTGACAGTACGTGCGACCAAGAGCGGGCGTGTTTAGCAACTGCGGCGGCGCGAGGGTGCGGAAACTACTGATAGCGTTACGCGGAAGGCGCGCGCAGCCCCCACCACGTGCGCCTGCGCCGTCAATGAACAGGTAGCACGACGGTAACCTGACGGCTCATACTGGGAAAACTCCACTGCAGATTTATTAGCTTGTGGTGAACAAACTACGTTTATGATTGTGTGCTATAAATTTTATTTTCGCGACGATCATAAAGTTATTTCTTATTTGAAAGCTTCGTTTTCTGTAGTTACATGTTTCGTTCTTTTAATTGTTCTTCAGTAATTATGGTCAGAGATTTTCTATTTTCACTCCACAGTACTTTTTCTTATTTTTCATTCATTATACTTGCGTTGTTCGGCTACAAACGCGTGATTAGTATGCAGTGGCACGCTCTAACATAATTTTCATTAGATTTTGCTCTCTGTAAAATTTAACTTGACGACCGCTACATTACCGTATCACATTTTTTAACGTGATTTGTAATAATGTCAGTAACGATTACATACATATGGCATTATAAAACGGTGGGAAAGCGCCCGGTGGCTCGCGGCGCTACCGTGTATTTCACTCACGACACACGACCCCGGCTATTTGGGCACCGGGGCACCGCACTGAGTACCGGTATACTGTTTACCAGTAAATTGGTGATGATTTTCGGCTTCTGTCATTACCGCGCCCTGAGGCGTTAGTGTACTTTCTAGCTGTCGTAGTTCTGTGTGGTGCGGTAAAAATCGTTGTAATTGCAAGTGCGTTTCGTTTTAGATATGGTGTTTATTCATTAGTTATACAAGAGTAGTGTGAAGAGTACGCTTAAATGCAATTTAGAAGACTTCTATAAATTAATAAATGGGCTATTTATTTCGTAAAAAAGAAACATTTGCCGTAATTCAGATTTGAAAAATTCTAGACTGAAATATTGAATGCACTGAATTAAATCCCGTTCATTTCAAAACAAAACATCATAAACACAACACACAACTGAAAATTATCATTCCTACTCACATCCCTAGTTAGTTACACGCACTAAACATGAAAACTCATTCAAAATACTGGCTGATTTTCACACAATATTCAAATTTCGCGTGTTAAAGAAGCTATAAAAGTTAATTCTTGGTACGGGCGTGAAGCGGCACTTATGACTTGCTTTATAGCCACGTAACTCCATTCAAATTATCTTAACCCTCGTATACCTACGCGTCTGAGTTTAAAACTCAACTTTAATGAGTATTCATAGTTAAATTTCTTAGTATGACTGGACATAAGTGTCTGGTGATTAGCAATGTTCAATGGCTTTATTTTTATTTGTATTGTTATGTAGTACCTATTGTCTAACATGTACCTAATTGTGGGAACCTATTCTTCAGCTTCCAGTATGTTACACGAATAGGTTTGTCTGTAAAATTCGTAGAATATTTAGATACTTCTATTTGTGAATGGTCCGTTCGAATGCTTTCGACCAAAAACTGAAGGACGGGTAGGTAGTGCCTGTCATAAATAGGTGTTTGGAAGCTGGGTGCAAAGCCTTAAGGGGGTGATAGTTGACACCATTTAGTATGTTTTTTTTTATTTTTTTTTCCCAATTAAAGCTGGTATGTTAGTTTTGACTAAAAGTTTGTAGTTAAAATTAAAAAAAAAACATACTTCGTCTACGACACGTACGGCTTAAAATGCTCTAAATGGTGTCAAGTATCACTCCCTTAAAGCTTTGCACTCAGCTTCCAAACACCCTGTATAATGGTTCCTATTCAATGCATAATAGAAATCTAAAGTAACTCGGAAATCTACACAGCTTTGGCCTCATTATGCGTAAGTTAAAACAATGGCATGCAATGCAACCCATTTTAAGGCACCCATTGCGAAAAGCTTGCGGAGTGTGTTATTTAAAAACGTATAGAAAAGTATTTTTGTGAGCCCTAGGTTATGTAACCTATCAACATCATCTCAAATTCTAAAGTAGAACCCGCTTGCCTACAAAATAAAAGACGTAATAGGTACCAACATTACGCGCAAAAAACCTTGTCTACTCCACCATATCATGCGAAAAAAGGTTGCATAAAACACTCCGCCATTACATAACCTTCTGCCAACTTGATTGTCGATACAAGTCGTATCACATCTCGAAGTCACGACAAAGCCGAAGACTAAGGCGCCCGCGAAAAAAATCACCAATCATACAGATCTTTACATTTGGTACACATATTTTAGTCCCTAAATGGGCGCATACACGGTTGACGTTTGATAACCATCGGATGGTCACGGCCAGTGAGATATGGTGGTCATAAAAACCATTGTCGGTCAGGAGTTAAAAGTCCCGGTCACGGAGGGTAAATAGGTACTTGGCTACATACGGACTGCAAAGAGGTTTTCTTTGTTTCAAACGATTTATGGAGCTTTACGCTATTCGCTTTGAGGTCAGCAGAAGGCCTATGGTGCGATGGTATGCGGTGATACCTTTCAGAAGCTTCGTGCAAATAAATTGGATTGAAAACTATTTTTCTCATTTTGAGACGAAGGCTTGGTAGAAAAACTGGAAAAATGTCTTTATTTTCTGATTACCAACCTATTGTAACCCTATTTTTTTACTAGCCTTTTCCACTCTCTAGCGCTGTTCCACTCCTTCTCTCTCCATCTTTCGCGAGCCCGCGCGTCCTTTCTTCCAGTTTTTAGTGAGCTTTTATTTCTAACTTTTTTAGGCCCCTTAAGGCATAGGTATCACCTTGGATTACATAACTAACTTTTCCAAAGTTTCGGTAATCCAATTGGCTAATAATATTACGCAAGACCACAATCAACCAATAATTTGCAATAAAAAATATGATTCCTACTACTAGATCGAGCTCAATACCGAATCTCCAATACCGTAGCAAATCGAAGGTTATTCATGATTGGAAATTTTAATTTAGCACTACAATCGTCTAAAGTGCAATTTGAATATATTAGGAATATCATTCAGATTCAACAAGCCTGACATTGCATTAAGTACCGCTCATTCATCACCAAAGGGTTATGACGTGAATATAATTTTACTGTTGTTTCATTATTAATATTAATCTTATTTTATTATGTGGTGAAGTGTGCGTGACATTCCAACGGGTCAAGGGGTCTACCGGGAAAGCCTGTACGATTATAGAGATGCTTTTGTCCAGCTGTTCATAATTACAGTTACTGCCAATAAGGTTCTCTATGTGAAGGTATTTTTAGATTATATTTGTTTTAGCTCAGTAGCTGTTTCTGGGTCTTAGCAGTAAAATCATTAAAGCCAAAATGAACTGAACTATATGTCCAATCCAGGCACAATTCATTTCTTACACACAGAGACAGTTCTTCTCTAACAGTCCTACTTCATGTCATGATTGTAATAAATAGGGATCACTTTAGCTTACACTTCTGAGGGGCGATTCTCGTAAATTTAAGAACGTTCACAGTCTGATCTCAGTCTCAATCTGTCAAAACTACCTCACATTTCCCTTTTTTGACACAGATTTTTTTTTGACACTGATTCGAGATGAGATCGCGACTAGTTTTTGAACGTTTTTCATCATGGGAATTGGCCTTTAGGCTTCACACATCATTTTAGTTCTTCTGTGAGATTTCTAGCACCTCAAACTGGACAGTTTAAAAGGCCAGTGGTATTAATAGTCATACTATCTTCACTAGATAATCACACAAAGGTTTTAACAAAATTATTTCATCACATAAAACCACAAAATGTACTGATGCCATCATATCCATACCTACTTATATATTTAATGCGTCCAAGCGGATCTAATGATGAGTCATGCACCACATGCGCTATGGGCCTCGGATTTATCTTAAAACGTGTCCGATGATTCACATCGTTCTCCCTTGAACTGTTGACATTTGTTACTGGGATCGATTTTAATTACCGAGTTTACCGTTAATCGTTTGGTGTTTTGTAATTATGTTACTGATTGATAGGTGATCATTTTCCTTGGTATAATTATAGCTTATGGCTTCTGAAATATCAGAAATATCTGCATCTTTAAATAGGTCATTTGTACGCTAAGACTTGCTTGACATTTTGTTCCAGAAATGGATGTAAGGAAAAGGTACTGTTACTGTACGGTTTATACTTAAAATGAGGGTGACACGATTACTTGGACTTGGAAGAATGGAATCCACAGTAGACTGGATACAAAATAACTGGATGTTATAAGAACAATTTGTTAGTCTTGCAGTACCTAGAGGATGCTCATTTATTCTGCGGTAAAGGATGCTCAGCCGGTGAACATCCAGCAGTGCCTTCTGTGAGATGCCCAGGTATGTAAATCATAACAACGACACAGTTCTAAAAACCCAACAAGTACGGAAACTTACTTCGTTTACCAACAATTATACGACATTCACACATTTCTTGAAAGATAAAGCATATTCTAGGAAATCCTCGTCATGACTGATGAAGTTATGACGTCAAATGGCACGCGTTATACATTTTAAATGTAATACGTATTGTAGTACGAAGAACTACGTGATAAGTACATCCTGACTGTATGAGACAGGCAGTCTGACTATGCACAATGACTTAGCAACTTTTAATGAACAAAAATACCTGGATCAAAGTCCGGGTGGATTTTAGTAAAATGGTTTTTACTAAGTAGTTACATCACAAAAACTTTTTTTTTAAGTTTATGTTTTTTTTGGCCAGATGAAGCAAGAGACAGGAAAAAGTGGAAAGACGGAAGGGAGGCCTTTGCCCTGCAGTGGGACATAACAGGCTCATAATAATAATAATATGTTTTTTCGAAAGAAATTAAGCATTTATGATGGTCAACGGGATCAATCAGAAACAAAAATTCTCGAAAAAAATTAATGGGAAATAAAGATTGAAAACAATTTTTTATTCAAAATGCAGTGCATGCAATGTAAAAATCATTAAACAATGTCGCAATATTAAGACAAACTGTTACCGAATGACAGCATGATACGAAAATCAAATGCCTCATAAATATTGGTTCTCCCTACCCATATGCGATGTGTCATACACTTTGCGGTTCACTTCATAAGTGTTGAGTCAAAACAGTGATTAATTAGCAGATATTGATTGAGAAAACCTAAAGAATGTCGGTGAAACGGTATGAGCATCCTAAGTACTTAGAATATCCTAAAACTAGCAAGATGATTATCAAGCTAAGTATTTAGCACAAGTTGGCGAGACGAAACATTCATTCATTCTTCAACTGAGAGCTGTGAGAGGATCATTTTGATTGACTGACAATAATAATCCAAGCATCGTCGATTTCACTTATGCTTCCCTAGATCCGTTCGCAAAATACGCGCATTATTATTATTATCCATTTATTTCGGGCATCAAGGCCCATATAAAAACACGTACATACAATATGAACATAACTTAAAAATACTATAAATACACCCAACATTATAATTCCACACACACACACACACACATTACATTACATTAATTACATTTAATTTTTTTTTTCATTACATTTATATTATGTACATAATAAAGAGTATTTCTATTCTATTCTATTCTACACTTAAAAAACTAACAAACTAAAGCACACAAAGTGACTGACGTGGAGTTGCGGACAACAGCCTGTATTACCTATTAGGTACCTATTTCTTTCCTAGATTCACCTTGAATCTAAACAGGTTCATACATTACAATATCAGGAGATTAACCAGTATAAATACTTTTTCCTTCTTACAAGATGAACTTAAGTGAACTCAGCGAACGTTTATGAATAATAGCAACAACGCAAGACAAGAAAATAAATTATTCCAGAACAGATTGCTGAACGCAGTTCATTAATGCTATTGTATGGAATCTCGCGAGCCGTAAACATTGCACCTTAATAATTATCAACAAAAACTGCCACTACGAGCTTTAATTACTTAAAATTCCAGAATACATTGAAACACTTAACTACATTGTTGCGGCAATCGATCAATTTGAGTATGCTGCTATACATTACTGTTCTCCTTCAGTAATATTTCATCCAATTAGACCAAAACAGGCCATGTATGGTGAAATAAGGTTTTATGCGAAAAAGTTGCTTCTATTCGGTTCGTGGTACACAGAGTATTTAATGCTCCGTCGAAGCACTGAACTATCTGAACCATGGATCAAATGATGTTCATAAAACATTGTCAGTGGTACTGCCAGGTTTTAAGGTCAGTAATTAAAATTCATCACAACATAATAAAATGCTGAGTGCATCGTAAACTTTGCCTGATTTTTATTCTATCGTGAGTAGTTGTGACTGAGTTTTGAAACAATGTTATGTGGGCTTGATGCCTACATTCATCATCTGCCTAGCCTTTTCCCAACTATGTTGGGGTTGGCTTCCAGTCTAACCGGATGCAGCTGAATACCAGTATTTTACATGGAGCGACTGCCTATCTGACCTCCACAACCCAGTTGGTGGGTAATACGATACCCCTTGGTAATTAAAGACTGGTTGTCAGACTTTCGGGCTTCTGATCTGACTACCCGTAATGACTCTCAAAGATCCACGAATGACAGCCGGGACCAACGGCTTAACGTGCTTTCCAAGACACAGGTATGTAAAGATGGTCACACATCCACAGACCAACCGCGGCAAGCGTAGCTTAACCTGATCGACCGACCTGTGCGGCTGTTATTATTTAATCAGCCTACATTATCGCTTGCATATGATTGATAGAATCTCATACAGTAAAAGTTATGTCAAACAACTTAAAACGACTAAGAAGTGTGGTTATAAATTTTTTGGTGTTGGATTTTTTTTGGTTGAACGAATGTAGTGTTTAAAGTAATAATTTTATTGCACCTAACTACTTAACTGCTAAAACTATTAAGGGTGCATTTCACCAAACTTTTATATACCTAGAATAAGTCTTACACTGAGAATAACTTTTGCATTTTTGACAGTTTTTCCTTACTAGAACTGTCAGACGTCAATTTTATTCACGGATAAAAGATAGCTTATAGACTTTGGTAATATCAGCCTTAAAACAAACATTTTAAGCAGATTTTTACTATTGCCGATATTTCTAGATTGATAGACCAACCACTACTGAACATTTAAACTCGATTACCTACTTTTGCGAACCCAAAGGATACGCCAAAAAGATGCGATGCGACGCATGATATTTCTAGATAATTTAACACAATAGACAGAACTACGTCTCCAATATTTATCAAGTTATTGTGTCAATGCCTTTATGGTAACGTTTAATACGGTCTATTATGGGCATTGACTCTATTGTGCAGCTTTCAATGAGGCCACGTTGCCGAGTCAGCGTGAGTTCGTTCGGCTTTCGTCTTTCGGCATTCGGCTTTTGGCTTTCTAGGAATTCGATGTGTAACTGTTGTTGGTAATGTGTAACGAGTATTTTTGTTATGCAATTGTCATTGGATTACATTTCTTTTTAATTATGGATATGTCATTTCTAAATAAACTGATCATGTTGATATTTTTGTCTTAAAAATGTAAGTGTTTTGAAAAGAAACCTAAGCAAGTAACAATACTCAGACGTGATACAAAGAAATAAGAAATAAAAACTTATACGAACGAACCAAGTTAGTATAAAACTTGTAAAAAGAAAACATACCGATTAAGCGGTAGTGCCCTACATTTTTTAATAATTACCTATAGGTACTTAGGTATCACGATTTAGATCTGTTTAAATAATTTAAAATAAGTAAATCGAGAGAGTGGTAAGCTATCCATCGGTTGCATCCATCACTAAAAATCTTGAGACAATTTTTCAACAAAAAGCTCCAGTATTTTTTTTTAAACCACCTCGTTAAAAATCCTTGCTTTAAAAACCATATTTTATAAAATAACAAATGTTAACAAAACTCGCTCATAAATTAATCGGTCTTTTATCAAATACCAAGGGAACATAAAAGCTGATGATCACCCACATTTGAATAAAATTATTACCATCTCATTGTTCGGCGCGTGCGCGAGCGCATCGTTTCAACACGAAATTTTATGTTTATCATTCTATTTGACATTTTTACGAACAATGCCAATGCCTGTCTCACTCCCACGTAGATACATGGTAGTAAGAATGAAAGAGATGGAATGCGATTATCAGCTCGCTCTTTACATTTTGAAAGAATTCCAAACATGAGCTGAATCACGTTGTTATAATTACCACGTTTGTTTCATGAATAATTCAGAATGTATCAGGAGAAAATTATACAATTAATAAGGATAGCTGGAATGTTTAAATTAATAATAAAATGTCACAAGAAATTATTTATTTTTTATTTTAAAGAAGCAGTTTAAATGAAATAAATGTTTCTATAATTAGGAGCGTAACAAAAATACACAGCAACAAGTTGTTAATAAATTTTTTGAAAAATTATTATGTATACCTTTCTGTAATAATCAACCACTCATCAATAAATCTCTTTTTCTTCGAAAGTGTATCTTTGCAACATCAAATTAATATATATCAATACCTAGAAAATCTGAAATAACAGTAATAATAAGGATTGAAATCCAACCCCATTGCGGCCAAATTATAATATACAAATGAGAGTGTAAGCAGAAATAACGAAACAGTTTATGTCCCGCACGTTCCCACAGGAAAGGTATGCGCTTGGGTGGGAACAGAGCCGGCCGTGGAGACGCTAATCGATTATATTATTTTAAGAAGATTTATTTTCCTGCCTTAACTGTTTGTATTGTAAACCACACCACAAGTTGTTTAAGTGAAAGGAGTTGTTTAACTTTTATAAGCAATTCTGAAAGACAAAGTATTCCCTGCGATTGAAGTCAAATACCTAATTCAATTTATTATAATTTACCCAGATAACGCTTCAATACTGCCGTACAATAAAGAATTGAGAAATACTAGAAATAATGCCCAAAGAATCACATTACCTATATTAATTTCTATGTATATATTGATCCCATTGAAAATGGAAAACACGTGGTTCTATTTGGGCTCAATGAAAATGATGCAAAAAAGAAAAAACTTCTGCCTGTATCATTCACCCTCAGTCGCTTAAGTAAATAGGTACTTTAGGGAATATGCCAAAACTGTTAAATTTCAGCCGATTTAGTTATCAACAAAAGTATTTAAGTATTGTTTTTTTTTTTTTCAAAAACATTTAATTCATAAATACATCTCCACTCAATCCTCTGTTTCGGTGCAACGAAGTATGCGCGCTGATATATTGGGCTTCGGTCGGATAGCCTCCGGCGGCTGCCCGGGCTATATCCCCCTACGTCTTTGGGTACTCCACTGACCATGTAGTTAGCGGATTAACTTGTTGTATAACTAATTTTATGTATAGTGATGTCAGTTGATTGAGGTCGTTAATTAATTATATTTTTTCTTATATGCTGTGCCCTTTTTTTTGCATACTTCGAGTTCTATTAGACCTGCTCAGGACTTGAGTTTTGAAAGCCCTTTTTAGTTTATTTCTAAAACCTTTGAGGTACTTATATATTATTCCGAATTTCATTTTACTAAGATCATTTCTTGAGATTGTGCAGTTTTAGACAGATATTCTCTAAATTTTTGTTTAATATCTACGAATAATTTCAACATTGGCTTTATTATTCTTCTTATAATAAAAAAAAGTATACAAAACCAACCAGACAGTAATAAAAAATATTCTACGCCTTTGTTCCAGTTCCAACCACAGACTAACACTTAAAAGATTCCACAGTTCCCACGGTCCTCTCAAACCCTCACAGAGGGCGTGCCCGGTAGCTAAATAAATACACGCATACGATACACATAATGTATATGCCGCAGTCGGCTACTGGTTTACGCGGTAGCCAATCAATGAGTGTAGGTAAAAATCTTGTGGCATATAGGATACACGTGTAACGTGTGGGCAGTTTTTAAGTGTAATTTTATTCTTTGATAATTTTGCTTGGTAATTAAATTAATGTTTATTGGTATTGTTTTTGCTGTTTAGCTAGTTGTGTATTTTTGATTTCCTAATCTGGGGTAGAGTCGTTTCGAATAAGTTTGTTTTTCTAAAATAATATTTTAGGAGTCTCGAGCTTGCGAGCCAAAATTTTATATTATGCGGTTTTGGATCACTCTACCTCGTCTTCAAAGCTTTTAAGATCTCTCTACCTAGGGCATCACGCGTAAGAATAAAGTATAAGTGATTTAAGTATCTTCAACATGTCTGATTATTCAGACAAATCAAAACTGAACACTGAACTGACACTGACTGACAGCGTATTTAGGTACCTACAGGGCAGCGATAAGACCAATCTCAGCCAGAAAACAAATTACTGGTGAACTAAGGATTCAATGAACAGTTCTAAATGTAGTTTATTTTTTTACGAAATATTGGAACCAAGGATACAAAAAAGAAGTTCTAAAGCACGCCATTTCTTTGCAAGAGTGTCTAAAACATTATAAAGAACAAGATGTTAGGCAATCTTGATCTAAAATGTTTGTTCTCAGTTTCTCACATATTCAATCTTCAATTAGGTACTGCCTCGGGGACTACCGACCATTGAATTAAGATGTCTAATAATGCAATATATCCTATGTTAATAACATTTAAGAACCGTGTGAGAATCTTTTAAATGTCGATATGTGGACTAAACGCTGTAATTTCTTGTTTAGGAGATTCTTTTAACCTTTTAACCGCCACACTCATATATAGATGACAAACCAAATTGTGCCCAGAACGCCATGGTTCGACTAGTTTACAGACTTTGACGCCGAGGGAACGTTTTTGATTTTTTGACGTGTGACAGTCAAAGGTTAAAGGTGTTAGGTATAGGTTATTTTAAATGCTTAGCCACCCCACCTCATTTTTACGCCTATTACATATTACCTACACACTTTTTGAAGAAAGATGGCAGTTCTTAGCAGTATCAATTATTTAGGTATCTATTTTATTTCCTAATAAATTGTTTTACTGCTGTCTTTGTATCCTATATGAGTCGTAATAACTGCAAACAATATATTGATTAGCGTTTATTAAAATGTTAAGCTTAATATCGTAATTTTACCGTCATTTATTGAAAAGATACTTCTAATACCAACAACAGAAATTAATAAATAAAATTTTTGTACGATTAAAATGGCTTGGGCGTCAGCTACACAGCACAACAATGAATATTAGCACAATTTTCTACAAAAAAAAAACTACAGTGACGTCACTCACATGACCTAATCAATCCGACACGCATCTTCGTGCGTGCGTGTGCACATGGAAAAAATGAAATCCGGCTACTGTTCACCAATCAGGAGGCGGGGGGCGGAGCGCGTAACACGGCAGCGAATTGTTGAACCGCGTTTTAAAAAAAAAAGATTATTCATTTTTTTCACCGCATCGTCGGCGCGTGAGTTGTGATCAGTGTGGGTGGGACTTTCTATAGCCCGCAGCGTTTTTCTCGTGGGATGCAAACGATCTTGCCTATACAGACTATACACATTATAATACCGAACGGGTATCGTCTGTAAAATTTATATGGAGAGTCGAATTGCCTTTTTATAGAGGTCCGTATCTACGCGATTTTACGTCGACGTCGCGTTTATGTGGAAGTATTAGATGGCTATTTTATTCAATACTTAGATTGAACGGTGGATGGTTTCAGGTAGTATAAAACGTTTGTTTTTCTCCAGAGTACCACCAGCACTTAAAGTAATATTATGAAACATTACCTACATAGCAAAAAGAACCGGAACAAAAACACATTTAGCTAAAGTGAAAAATTTCTTGATAGCAGTGATATATATCTGCAAAAAACTCACAAAACGCGAGACAAACACTCGATATCGGCCGGACAAAGGCGAACTGTAACATTAAGGCTATGCACACAATACAAAAAGCGGTCAGGTAGAACGTCACCTGTGGCGCTAACCGGCGGGATGTTTGCGGTCAAGCCGCGCAAATAGCGCCATGCGAACCCACCTTTACAAACAAACCGAACTCAATGGATGTGTCGCTTGTGAATGAACGTGCTAAGTGCCTATATGGTATCGTAATAATATACCTTGAAGTGTCAAATAGTTTGACGGAAAAAAAAGTTAAGCAAATGTCAACAATTTCGTGATTAAACAGAACAAAACGCGAGGACAAAATATTGTTCAGAGATCAAGAAAATTTAAAAAAATATTTAAATATTTAATATCCATCTGATAATAATTGCTAGTATAAAACAATCTTCAATAGCATTAAACTTATACAATATTTAATAGCTACCGAAACTTTGTTCGACTTACTGCTTGTAATTCATCTTTAGGCAAAGCGGCAATTCAACTCAAAGTTTTCGCCAAACTAGAAGTACTTCAAGATAACACCAAATCAATAATGGCCAATAATAACGTTTCAATCGTCCCACCAATATCAGCAACAAATGGCATCAATGTTATCTTGTCGGAGTTTCTTCAAAGCGTACAAAAACCAACTGGTACGCAAACATACGATAACTTATCTTTTCGCCTCACCCACTATTTAAACTATATAAGATAAGACACAAAAGAATGTATCAATTCTTTAACATAACACCTATAATTGGCATTGTCGGTAATCTTAGCAATTACTATCAATGTCTTTATGTTGACGATAAGTTCAAGTCCTATTTGTAGATATGCCTGCGATGTTAGCATGATATTGCTTTATCGTTGGAAGATAATATTACTTCCTTTATTTTTGAAATTTTCACTTTAACCAATGCATTCTGATGTGGTTCAGTTATTGGTAATGAACATACCCTTAAGATATCGTAATTGGTGACTAAGGAATGAAAATGAGTCATTAAACGCATCTTCATGTTGACTGAAATCTATTGAAAAAGCTCTGATTCGTCAGGAATGTTCTGTTATAGTGGTTGGTTTCCGCACTGACAATGGTCCACTTGAAGGACTATCAAGTCGACCATTATGCGTGGGCCATGGCGGCCGTCAGTGGTTATTTCAACCAGCCCACCTCCCTCCAGAAGTTGATTATGTCTCCTGGCCTGTAGACAACATCTGTGTTCGTCAGGAATTTAATGAATCAAGTTTCCGAACTTCATGTTCTCCATTGGGCACACGGCTTTAAATAATAATTTAAGTACAGTTTCCTGTTAGGTCCAGTATTCTTTGAAAGAAATTAGTAGACGAGCAAATTAGCCATCTTAACAGTAGAATAATATATCCACATATAACAGACAACGATGGATGATCAAAAAACGCTAAAAAACACGAAGAAAACGAAATGAAATTGCTACCATTGAGGACCGATTTGCTTTTGCCGAAACTAATCCGAATTTATCCACTACTAAATGTTCTGCGTATTCTACTATACATAGGAACATCCCTACGTTATATTTCATAACCTATATGTTAATATTTAACACATCTAAACTTGGAATTCGTTTATCTATAGCCGAGATTCCCGAGAGATAAACCCATAGCCGGAACCCACGAACTTTTGTATTTTATCTCGTTCAAACAAAGGTATCCTGGCTGAGCGCCAGTTTGCTTTGTGAACAAATTATGTTAAAACTTAGAAGTTTCGTTATGTATATATCGACTTTTGTTGGGTTTGTCTGTGACACCTTCATTTGTATAGTTTTGGAGATAGCAGAGTCTACGGTCAACAATTTGGTGGGGGCGCTGGTTGCCTTTTGATAGTTCCATTGTCCTGCTAGTAAGGCCATCGGGTGAAAAAGTAAGCTAGTAGAAGGGCACGCCACGATAGTGGCGATAAGGCCCCTCTTTGAGGAGTGGCTAGAGAGGCGTCACGGCGCCCTCACCTAGCGCTTGATGCAGGTCCTCACCGGACACGGATTTTTCGGGAGGTTCCTGCACATCATCAGGTGGGAGGAAATGCCCGGGTGTCACCATTGTCAGGATCGCCCAGAGGACACGGTGGAGGTCTGCCCCGCTTGGGCGGAGCACCGCCGTGTCCTCGTAGAGGCGATCGGCAGCGGCGGCGACCTCTCGCGTCTGGCCCTGATGCAAGCCATGGTCCGGAGCGAGAGGGAGTGGGAGGCAGTCACCTCTTTCTGCGAAGCAGTCTTGCTAGCGAAGGAGGTGGCGGGATGGATAGTAGAGAGACATCGTTTTAAAGCAGTGATGGCTCAGTAGTACTTTGTGTAAATTAACTACCACTACTACTTCTCTCAAAACGGTGAAGGAAAACATCGTGAGGAAACCGGCATGTCGTAGAACCAAAAATTTAAAGACATTTGACATGTACAGTCAACACAAGAGATAAATATGCATGATCGTCGGATATAGTTGAGGTTTAGTAAGAAACCGATGGAAGTTCTCGAATAAAATTTTATTTTATTATTAGAAAACAAACAGCTCATTTGTCAAATTAAATTTCAGTCGACAACATACTCAATACTCAATCATTTATTGCATTCCACAATGTATATGCTAAGGTGGTAGGTAACACACACACACAACACAACAAACGACAACAACACACAACAAACACAACAACAACACAAACAACCACAATAACATCAACATCCATCGGTTTCTTAATAAACTTCAACTATTTCCGACGATCCTGCATACTTATCTCTTTTGTTGACTATACCAACCCGCACTGGGCCCGCGTGGTGGATTACGGCACACTCTCTCACCGAGAGGAGGCTTGTGTCCCAACAATGGGAACATTATAGGCTGATTATATAGTTTTAAAGGCAAGAACGGTATTCAGCACATTCGACTCAATAGGGACTAAAGATCTAAAAGCTGGTGTTACAAACTAAAAGCCGTTGTGAAATACATCAGTCTGTTTAAGTTTTAAACAAGGGTAGCTTACTATGAAAACGTTTTGCTGATATACTGCGAAGGAATCAACCGAATGAAGAATGTTCGGTTTAAAGAAGAAGAATTTATTCTCATAAAGAACACAAAACAGTCCGCTTAACATTTATTAGGAATGTTAGTCAAACGGGGTGAATAGGGATGCAGGGGTGAATTGGGACGAAACTTTAAAAGCGATTTTAACATTAAAATAACATAGTTTGTTGCCAAAAAGGTGTCTAATGTGTTTATTGTATTATAAAATTAACGATTAAGTGTCCTTTTCGGCAACAAACTGTATTATTTCAACGCTAAAATCCATTTTAAAGTTTTGTCCCGATTCACCCCTGCATCCCTATTCACCCCGTTTGGTGATATACCGTAGACTCTTCGCAGTTTTCCACAGCGATTCACATTTTGCGTTTTCGGAGATTGCTTTTCGACTACAGGAACTTTACATCTCGACTTCTTAACGTTTAATCTTAACTCTAGCAATAAATACTGACAACAAAAGCTGCTTTAAGAAACTCTCATCGTGGTTATACCAAAACCGTCACAGTTGCCAACCGTCTTGATTATCGGCGCAGTGGCTACAGAAAGCCTACTGTCTATCTTCATGACTTGATCCTTGGTCCAAAATATTAGACCTTCTCAGTATATAATTAGTATTACAATAAGACGCAAGATCAGCCTATAATGTTCCCATTGCTGGGACACAAGCCTCCTCTCTGTGAGAGGGAGTGGGCCGTAATCCACCACGCTGGCCCAGTGCGGGTTGGTAGATGTCACATATGTATCTTCAAATGTTTGGTTCTGGGACATCCCGGTTTCCTCACAATGTTTTCCTTCACCGTTTTGAGAGCAGTGGTGATGAAGTAGGTAATTTACACAAAGTAAAGCGCCTGTCCTTTTAGGGTACGAACCTACGATCATAAGTCGCGGCCGTTTCCATTGGTCACCACTGTTCTACATTACAATAAGATTCAGTATACACTGTATATCATATTAATATCAGTTATAATCATAGCTTCAAAACCAACAACCATAACAACCTGTGTTCTCGATCAATATTTAAGCACCAAAAGGTTATAAATGGTTACAACGTTCGGTCGGCGGTGTCATGACAAAAGCTTTTCTGATAATAAATAATCATTGTCTTCGGATTATTCCTCCCCATTGGTCGTAAACACAGGGCAATGTGTTAATACGTGCCCGTATGTATGTGACAGTATGCCTTTTATTTGTGGTGAAACAAGATAGTGATGGGCGTTCGTTACTATAGAATCGACTAATGCAAATCGACTAAATCGATTGTTTAGTATCCCATTACGTGGATCGTCAAGGTGAGTACTAGTTAAGCTTGGTAGGTAATTATAATTTGCATTCAGAAATGGATGCCTGTCGCTCAGGTAAAGGTATTTATTTTGTACAATTAATCAAATCATAAAACGACGAACTTCCAAACTAAATCATCTTAAACATGAATATGAAAGAAATGCAAGAAATATATTTTCTAGGAAACAATATAATATATAACGCCCAACCCTTCATTTGACAATATACACCCGTCACAAAAAATACAACGTATTATCCTATATTTATACTAATTCAAAAGAATAATCGATATTACATATAAATCGATTAAAACCGTCCATCACTACTAAAAACCGAACGCGGTGTGGTTCGGCGAAGTTGAAAGAAAGTGGCGATGCGCAGGCGCCCCGTCGTGAGTCCTCGACATTCCCGAAACGTTCTACGGATTCGATATTTGAAAATTTAAATATAAGCACCTACAAGTGGCGAATTTAAAGGCCACTTTTTAATGTCAGCGGGACATATTCGTTTGAAATGAACATTATAAAACGCTGTTGAGTTAACTACATTATGACTTTATGAAAAATAACTTTACGAGCAGTTGATATTTTGTAATGATAAATTGCAAAACAGACATACAAATTTAAAAAGATACGTTACTTGACAAATAGACTAGATAATTTTTTCTTATTAAAATACATATTTTTATGACAATTTTTGTACTAGATCTACCGGCAATTGACTAAAACATTAAATTTAAAAAAAAAAACAGAAAACTTACAATGGAATTAAAATGAATACCTACACAGCAGAGTTCGTTCACTCCCAAAGGGAAAAATTATTCATCCGTATTGTGAAAATTCCTCTATCATTTCCCGTCTACAAGCAAATATTTCACTTAATAAATTCTAAACGTCCATTCAAAAAGGTTACGATTATCATCAGCTATAATTGGACGTAGTTTATCAGAAAGGACTCAACCCACAAAAAGTTATTTTTGAGTTATCGATGTTTTAAGTTTAGGTGTGTATTGCTGCAATGATGTTGTAACTGGAATTATTTGAAATATTGTCACCTATGGGCTAATATACTAATATTTTTATAAGTCAAGTTGTATTACACAGACTAACGCATTTTTTTGTTTGTAATTTTTTTTTGTTGAGTCCTTTCTGCTAAACTACGTCCAATTGAGAGTGATCCACAATTTGCAAGGTGCGCAAGCGCGTGTTTCCCCGCCACCGTGATACGCTATGGTCCGGGAGCTCGATCATTTTATATTAAGTTTATTACATTTATCGCGCGATTGCTGCACAGGTTTATGATTTTAGCAATTTTATCTACTTTATTTTATTGTGTGTATATAGAGAAAATGGGATGGTTTTGATCATTTGTAGCATGTACATTTTGACAGGTGTTTTGTAGGCACAATCTGTTATTTTTTCTATAAATACCTATGTCAATTCTGGTTATTCTATTATTTTTAGCTACATAATATGAACATAATTACCAATCTGCAAATTGCAAATCAATGAATTTGATTAGTCCTTTTATATTGATTTTTTGATGTGTCTGTTTTAATGAGATATTTAATCAGTGAGAAAACTTGACCCATGGGATCTATGTATCCCATGTTGTATCTATATATAACTAAAACACCTGGATTACTTTAGACATAATTTTTCATTACAAAGTCCATGGACTTATTCGCTAGTTGTTTCACACACAGCGAAGACTTTAAATCAGCGAAATTTTTTTTGATCCTCCAGCTCTTAGCCTACAAAGCCCACATTGTAAGTAATTATGGATGTAAATTGAGGCGCTTCGAGCTACAGAAATTGGCTCGACTTGGCACATAAATAAGTTATTTAGCTTTTTTGCAGCTCGATAAGGATCACTCAAGTTATAATTATATTATATTATATTATATGGGTTTTATGCATTTAGAAACATGCAATATTTGTTTGAGACTACTTTTAATAAACAGATGTTTTAACAACGTAGATTTTAGCGAAAACATTTTGGTTTTTAACTCAGACAATTTATAAATTCATATTTTAGAAAAAGTTTCCAAGAAATTTTGGTGAAATTATATGTTTTTTTATTAAAATATAAAAGCTATTTCCGTATCCAGTATAAATAATGACTATAAAAGTTTATCAGAACTCATTTAAAAATGATAATAATGGGTACTTTATATTTAAACCCTGTCAGTGAGATAAATAGCCACAAAAAGAGAACCTAGAGTTAAGTACAAGAAATAACTTACAGTATTGTAACTTAAGGTTATAGTTAAACACCGGTTTTATCGTTATTTATAACTGTTCGTCTTACGGAGTTTAATTATCAACCGCAAATATTAAAGATTCATTTCAGTTGGAGTACAATGGCTGACCATACATAAATTAATTTGCAATTATTATTGTGACTATAAAAGTGCGTTTCCGTGTTAAAACATTGCTGTTGACGATTATTATTTTAAAATGATTGTTAATTGCTTGGTGAAAACAGTTTCAGGGGAATATTTATTGGACAGCTTACCTACACAACTTTTTAAATTATTTCATGGTGCTAACTTTTTAGATAACGCTATTCAAAACGAACCACATAATTCTCAAAAATGACTTTCGTCTTTTTAGGTTTACATTTTCACCTTAAGTTAACTTTAACATTTAAATCAATAATTTCAGAATAGATTTTGTAAATGCATAGTGGATGACAATAGAATTTCTTTGGCATATTTTACGGTTAAAAATTTTTCTAGTTGCATCAATTAAGGATATTCGCATAGAAGTCTCACGGGAACAATATCATAAAGGTGTCAAAATGTGTGTCTAATGATGCATGCCATAGAAAACTTTTGAAAATCACAAAAGCCTGAAGTGTTACCTTAAAATATCTCAATGTTTTTTTCTATAGCCATTATTCTTTTATTGTTAAATAAACCATAAATCGTTATAAAATGGTCACTATCTGTCAGTGAATGGATCGTCCGATGGGTGCACATGATTTTAGTAAAAAAATGTGTATAATAAGGACAACATTTTTGGATATCCTTTGTGGTACTAGCGCCGAGAGGCGCTAAGGCGACATTTACATGATAATAGCCTCGATTATTCAAATAATATTTCTGTGTGTTTATGAAAGGATGGGAACATTTTTTCTATAATTGTTTGAGATTCCTGTATAAAGTTTATTGCATTCATTTTTTAAATGTGAGACTATAATTGTGGTCTGTATGAATTACTATTTTTAAAGCCGTGCTCCATCCGAACTATAATTAAAATACTCGCGATGTTTATCGCGAATGTATCAACATTTATAATACTGACCTAAAGACTCCGAACTGTGAATGTGTGATTTCCAAACAGGAATCGCGTTTGTGTGTGACAGTGTATGAATATTATGATCAAGCAGAATGTGATGAAAATGCTAATTATGAATGAAAATGAGTTAATGAATGATAACTAAAGTTTTATAATATTTTATCTACAAAGGACTTAGACTAACACAGAAACAAATTAGTATTATTGATTCAATCGTATTATCTTAGAGTGTTACACTTATATTTAAATTAATTTAGTCTGAAGAAAATGTGCAAGAACTTTTGCTAAGATTTTCTAAATGAAGACCTCTAGATTTAAAATGAAGAAAGTAACGATTGAATCAACAAATAATATAAGAACAAATGTCAGAGTACTCACTGTATTCGGGCGATAGTAACTGCGATATTGTTGATTAATGTTTATTTTTACGTATAAATTACTCGGCTGCGCGGCGGTGACTGTTGCGTTTGCAGTAAAAAACAGTAATTTATTAGTGGCGACTTCTCGTGTTGGCACGGGCTTAACGAGTGTGTGGCGTGCGGTGCGGTGGACAGAAAAAACTGGCTCGCTTGGTACGTAGCTCGAGCAGCAGTGGCCTGAGGAAGAATAACCCCAGGAGTCGATGGGAGCTGCCACCGCTTCCGAACGTCCCCGCACCCCGCACCGCCTCCACCCGCCCGATACAGATCACGCATTCTACGAATACCTTTAGCTACGGTGCCGACGACCACCAGCCATCTCTTTCGCTCCAATGCTGGTGCTGCTGCGCTGGAGGTCCGAAGAATCACTGTCGCGCGGGACGGAGGGGTTCTAATGGAAGTTTCACAGCGAACGACGCTTCCTAAGTTCACCAAGTAAAGGTCACACGGGCTAAGCGAGCCGAGCGACGCAGCGTGAGCGTGGAACTCAACCGCGACGAGGTAGCAGCGCGTGCGCAACACCGGCAGCGCCCACATGACCGGCCGTTTAGCTGCGCGCCAACCCGCGAACCGATAGCTGTCCCGCTCGCACTTATTGGCAGACGTATGCCTCTCATTCTCACGCGGAGACGTGGAAAAATGTATCTAGTTCTGTAGAGGCGACGCGGAGTGCAGTAGCTAAGTTTTTTTTTTCGTTTCAATAAATTTGTGGTTGTTCGTCTCGCTTAGGCGCGCGCCCGGGGCGTCGTCGAGCGAGACGGTGTATTGCCACCGGGTTACGCCTTCCGCGCGTTCTCGTTATTATGTAGGTTGGCCACGTATTAGAGCCTCCATGTACTGCGCAAGTATAAAATATAATATTGTCGTAAATACGAGTTGTTTGCGGCGTGGCCGGTTATTTACGTTCGGTGCGCGCGGCTACCGTAGTACGCGCCGCCTCCTATGTTTTCACATTACACAATCGATACACATCATTGACGTGATGTTATATTTTAATGTAGTACGCATTATTTATGTTACAATGACATACATTGACGGACTTGTTCTGAATAAATGACTGTACATTTTTTTTCCATTATGGTAGACTTAGCTAGATAATAGCTTAGTAGATATTTTGGTATATTCATATTGCTACAAGATTATGAAAATACTAATCGATACCTAACGCCTATTTTCATATCGAAAAAAATATGATAAAAAGAAATATTGTTTAGATGAAGGATGTGTGCATACATTATTGCATAACTGTAGACATTGCCAAATATTTAACTAGGCGTGGGAGATGTATTCGGTTGCGAAATAATAAATTATCACAAACGGTTATTTATTCAAACAATGAACTTTTTGTTCTCCTATTTAAAGGAAGCTATCATAAATCTTTTTGATTCTAATTCCTAATAGAGAACTCAGGCGTATAGGTCATTACCTATACGCGTGTGCCCTATCCATCTTCTATGATATCCTAAGGTTTATGAGGACACAGATTGGCTAAGTAGGTAGGTAATTTAGTTTTCCTATTATGTATTTTTTTAAATGCCTACCTACTTCAATGCATAATGAAGACAAATTGCAGGATCAAAAGTTTAGCAAAACGAAAATATGATTTATTTTAGCATCAGTTTCAAAAACTTTTTAGGTATCTATGCTTCGGCAATTTGGGTACCTACTTGTTACCTATAACAATCATTAAACATCATGGTCCTAGCTAACTACTTAATATATAATTCCAATGATCAAATTCATATGTAATTAACAAGTGAACAAATGAAAGTTCCGTAACCCACGAAAGAAGAGAGATGACCCGTTCTTCCCAAGACCACACGGACACTTTAATAACACGACTAAAGACCTCTACACAAGCCATATTGTCACAAGGACAATTATAGTAACGGACATTTCGAAGACACGCGCGAAACTACAATAGAAACAAAAGCATTGTGACTAAACGAACATTCCTTACAACACCGTCACGGCTATCAACAAGCAATCAAGCGAACAAGCGGCGACAATGACCGAAAACATCAAAACATATTAAGGGATAAATTGTTTTCGAAATTGGCATCTATTATATGTGACGACGGGGGCTCATAGCTTTATTGTTACATATCAACTGTAAAGTGTCACAAAATGTTTGCTTACAATTATCAAGAAACAAACCTTTTATGGTGATGGAAAAAGTGTGATTGTCCGGCTTTTGTTGGGGTATTGAATGGTCACTGCGACCACACTAGAGGGTTGGTGCGTTGCTAATTTTCTAATTTACGGGACTGTTGAATGTTATTAAGATATGGATAAGTTTTGTCAGTTTTTCAATAAGTTGTTTTTTTGTTTGTGTGTTGAGGAGTAATTGAAAAATGGTAAATAATTTATTCCACGTTAATATAATTAGGATTCTAACACAACATCGAAAACCTATTTCTGAGTAATCTGTGGACTTCAAATAATTTTACTCAACTGGGTGCAGCGCGCGTTGATGTCTTTTCTTAGTAGTTAATTTTTGGCAGTTTTTGTGTAAATATTTTAAACATTATTTATTTCTTTATTCAAAAAGTCATCGTTTAAAGTTTGTGAGTAGCATTAATCAATTGTATTGAAAATAAAATAGTGATGTAATTGTCCGGTTAATCGAATAAGTACATTCGATAACAGTACCGATTGTACCTACAACGAATCGTCTATATCGATCGTCAAACAATCACTGCTAACATCGTATCGTATCGGAAAACTCGAGCGTGTTAACAACTAAGCACGCTACCGGCCCCATAAAAGCGAATTGTATCTGCACTTTGATCGCCGTATTCCTTATAAAGCGGCCGGCTAGCCGAACGCCTTCTAAAAATAATGTTTTGGCTCATCATTAGCCCGACAATGCGACGCGATCGGTTCGTGCTTTGTCTTTTTAGTCGGTGACGCAATTCATACCGAAACGGAACAATAAAATTCTTAAAAACACCATAGAAAATCAAACCCTATCTCCATTTTATCAAGGTTGAAAATCAAATGAGTGGCGCCGTTGTTGATCTCCAAAAGAATTGTCCGTTGACAACAGAGACATCGATGCTGTTCTTTTTTTGAATATCGATTGTAAAGAGCATTCTCATGGGCTGTGAGAACTTTCAAGATGTACAGTCGCGGCTTAAATTCTTTTCTATTCAACGTGTCTTTGTTAATGCTCATTGTCGGATGCTCGAAGACAGTTTTGTGCGTGATGATACAGCGGTCGGTAGAAACGATTGTGATCGGGTATTTCTAGACGAGCATGCCAGTGACAGAGTAAATACTCGCATTTCCTTTTCCAGCGACCACCCTATTTGTCTTGGAGACTTGTGCTTGATTTTAGACGCGGTGTGAAGCTCTTTGCCTAAGTTAGAGGAAATGTTCTTCTTATGAATTTCTGAAAGGAGTTTTTTTGGTAGCAGTCCGATGTTGAATCGTGAATGATAAATACATTTAGATTATACTTTGTTGTATCGGGATATGGAAACCTACTCCATTACTATCGCATATTTCTTCATTTATTGATCTTTGAGAGTGTCGTGAATAACAACTAATACATAATTAATGAATAAAAAATAACAAAATGATGTCCTAACTTAAAACTGTTCACAAACTAAAATATAGCGTCGAAGAATTCAAGAGTGTCTAATTGAAATAAATGATTTGAGTTTTAATATATTTAGGGCTTTCCCACAAAAATCATGTTCCAAATTTTCAGTCTAGCCCTACATTTAATACAAGCTTATAAAATAATGTTCCAAATTTTCAGTCTAGCCCTACATTTAATACAAGCTTATAAAATAATGTTCCAAATTTTCAGTCTAGCCCTACATTTAATACAAGCTTATAAAATAATGTTCCAAATTTTCAGTCTAGCCCTACATTTAATACAAACTTATAAAATAATGTTCCAAATTTTCAGTCTAGCCCTACATTTAATACAAACTTATAAAATAATGTTCCAAATTTTCAGTCTATCCCTACATTTAATACAAGCTTATAAAATAATGTTCCAAATTTTCAGTCTAGCCCTACATGTAATACAAGCTTATAAAAATATGTCTGATTAAATATAATATACAATCAACCGTTACGCAATACTGCAGCTGTAATAAAATGACGTGAAATCCAACTTATCGATTACCTGCAGATTTAACGGCTTTATTAAAAACTCATAAAAAATTTAATACCCCATCGCATAGGCATCTATCGATCCATAGAATATATTATTAGATCTTTATTTGTTTGATACTAAATATTTTATTATACTTATGAATAATTATGTCGAAAAATCTACAGGCTTATCTGCTAAGTAGGAGTCAGCGCACACCAAGAGCAGAGCAGAGCAGAGCATTTTCTGAGATTATTGAAAAAAATATCTTATGATTATTATCATACTTCGCAAAATTGAATACACCCAAATTTGATGCTCGACCATGCTCGAGCAAGCCGACTGCGTGTTCGTGTATGCATTCTACATTTTGGTCGACCATGCGCGAGCATTTTGCAGTTCGGTCTGCGCTGACCCTAGGAGTTAATAGTTTAATCAAGAGAGTATGGTTGTATAAAAAATAATCTTGAACGAGTAGAAAATAGAGGATTACTTGATGGGGATTTCCCAATACCGATATTGAAAGGAAAACTACGTCATCAACTTCAAAGACATCATAATATCACGCCTTGTTTTCCTAAGGAGTTGGGCAGAGCTGTAACTATAATACACCCCCAGTTCGCAAGTTATGTTGAAGTCCCTCGTAATAAGGTGCCTATTGCCCTCAACCGGGCGCAAATCCAGGCACCGGGCTGCTACTGAGAAATTCCAGATAGAAAACCCAACACTTGGCCTGACCCGGGAATCAAACCCAGGACCTCATACTCATGCAGCAGTGGCGCTTTAGACCAAGAAGGCAGTCCTCAAAGACGCTCAATGAAAATGCTGTTCATTAAGCACTTCAAGGGTACAAAAGCCTAAAATGATAACTGACGATGTCGTTCTAGAAATAAACAAACATTATTTGCCTAAGGTAAAGCACATAAGTTATTTACAATTAAACATAACCTGTACGTTCATAAAGGTGTGTCCCCTGTGATTCACGCGGTGATAACAATTATGCTACAATCACTAATCCATTTGTAAAGAGTATTGATTACAGCACAGTTACCTACTCTATTATTGTCTATTATCAGCTCATGACGTGGTGAAACGATTAGGCAATTAGCAAGGTCGATATTTAAGTGCCTAAAGTCGTTCGAGTAACCTATTATATGTACCTACTCAATTTCCTACTAGGAAAAGTATCCGTACTTGGCACAAAATGGCACAAGACCCTTTGGATTTCCTAGATTTTCAATCCTTAGCATAATCAATTTTTAATGTTCCCACTGCTGGGGCACAGGCCTCCTCCCTGTGAGAGGGAGTTGGCCCTAATCCACCACGCGGGCCCAGTGCGGGTTGGAATGTCTTCGAATCTTTAGTTCTAGGACATGCCGGTTTCCCCACAATGTTTTCCAGATTTCCAATCCTTAGAGCACTGAAAATCTGTGTGCAGGTGATCCTTTAGCCAGTAACAAAACCATAAAATATTAACAACACCCTAACAAGGCAACAGCAAATACTGCTTACAATAAAATCTCACAAATCTTAATTCGCGAAACTCAAGAAAATTTAATCGCAAACATTAAACGTAACGGTTGACAAAACTAAAACAATAATATAATTGATTGCGGTATCGATTCGCATTCACGAGAAATCGATTAAAAATGTACGGTATTCGATATGGAGTTTCCGAATGATTAATAATTTTGATCTGCAATCTGCCACTGAATTCCACTGTTGTACAGGTAGTCGCGTCTTCGCATTAAATTATAGTTCTTGTTAATTTTTTAATGTCAATAATAAAAGAAATATTTTTTTATTAAGTCGATGGTATTTTTATAGCTTTTGATATTATGATAAACTCATTTGCGAAGGTCTTAGTCAGTGCCTGAAGATTAATCAATAGAAGGGAGCAGTTGCATTTTATGTATAATTATATTAAAGTAAATTATGAAGGGTGACCCGATATAAATTATGTGCCCGTCTTTGAGACTTTGGCCTTGTTTTCCTGCAATTCTAATGCACAGTCTTATAATAAATACGAATGGGAGACCCCCCACACCCCCCACACCCCCCACACCACCTTTCTGTTCGTCACCATTTCCCGCCAGAAAAATGTATTAAGAAAAGCAAAAACTTTTTTGTTTCGGCTAATCTCCGAAACGGCTGGACCGATTTTGAGAGGACTTTCACTAGCAAATAGCTGATGTTATGAAAAGTAACGTAGGCTTTTATTTTAGAAAAATAATTAAGGTTACGCGCAAAAAAATGAAACCCCATGAAATCCAATTTGTTTTCCGTCATGCACGCGAACAAAGTCACAGGCACAGCTAAAAATAAATATAGACGTTCAAAAGATTAACCCCCTTACTAATAAACGCATTATATCAGATGAATAGTTACACACCGATTTCTCTCTTTCATTCGTCAGTAATTTGACTTTCGAAAGAAGAAGACAAAGCGTTGTGTAACTATGCAAATCTCCCGTTTTATTAACCTAATAAGCTAATAACTATGATTACTTACCATCAGCCTAATCATGTGTGCATTGAAATCCCCAATTACGTTTTATACAATCCGTTCAACATAATAAATAATTCAATTTTGCGGTCCAAAGATTAACTTACGATCGTTTGCCCATTCTGTATGCGACAATAAAAATGCTAATACCGACCAACGATGGTGTAATTTACGACACCAAATATAAGACAATATAAGCCAATATAATAAGGTGACCGTCAAAGAACTCGATTCTTTTTTTCTCGTTCGTAAAATGGTCGCTGTGAAGCCATTAATGATTCTCATCATTAGCGCTGCGAACTTCTAAATTAATGTTATTTTGTTAATTAGCTTGTTATTATATTCTTGATGGCTTCTTAAATTAGGATTGTTATGTGTTTTATTGCAAAATAAAGCAAAGAAACTCAAAGGAATTGTGTGTGAACTACTTCAAAATATTTACATTAGATTAGACTAATGTTAGGTATTGAAGCTCAAATAAAAAGAAAAAAAAACAATCAAGCGACGTATTATCTTAAGTATATGGGTGCAGTCCATAATCGTTGTTGAAACACTTTTATTATGCTTACACATACATGTGTCATTGTAGGGTTCCGTAAAAGTAAGTCAATCATGGCATCACCAAATTAACCTATATTGCTTTCATTCATTCACAATTCACGCGATATTAAGTTGAAGTAATCGGAAAGTTTCTTTGAGTCAGTCTGTCTGCTGACTGAAATCTACATTCTGTACATATTTAACATTATGTATGCTATTCATATATCCACTAAAATAAAACCAATCTGCAAGAAGTCAAGTCTACAGTTTGTAATATTTAAATTATTACAAAAAGACTCAGAACCGACTAGACTGGACATCAACAATTAACACTAAATTAATGGCTATCTACACTTGTCCACACAAATCATTATACAAATGACATTTGCGACTAAGTTTTTTACATCTTATTTCCTTCCTTATCATTTTATTGTCCTTACGCTTCTATTTCGTCATCAGAGCAGGCGGCCACGCCAAAAAATCAATTTACATGTTATTTAATGAATGTATTATGCAGATTTAGTCGATTTTATTCTTCGAATATCGATAAATCTGTACGGGCGAGACAAATAAGTCATAACATTGGACGGGGGTAAGGACAAGGCCAGATTATATTCTTTTTTTTGCACATATCGATACAAGAATCGACAAGTTTTCGAATAAAAAACTTTAATTCACTAGAATAAATCGTTAGTAAAAAATATTAGACTACGCTGTTTTTGTCACATGGTTTGAAAAAGTCTAGATTGGACTCAAAAAAAAACTCAAACTCGGCAAAAATGGACTCGGCCCAGAATTCGGGTACGTGATTGGCGCCATCTCTAGCGTTCATTACTTCCTGTAACGTGCAGCTGACAGGACATGTAAGACATGATATGAAATGTTCCATCGTTTGTGGAACAGCACTACATTTACACTCCGAACCGTAGTCGTCTGTGAATCTCCACCTGAGTAGGTTTTCCTTGCTTCGGCCAACCTGGATCCGGACCCAGTAGGTAAGCTGAAACGTGAAACACCTATATATTTACTACTCTAGTAATACTTCTTTACTTCTCTTCTCTTTAGTCTATCCCTTCAGCTTTTGGCTTGTTCTTAAATGCAAGTTTAGTCGAATCTGTGCCATTTAAGTATGTAAATCGAAATCATTTAAGACCAACCTTCCTAGACAAAGTGGCGATCAGTTTTCAACGTATTGCATCATTCGTTTCGACATTTCTGCGAAGAAACTAGGACTAAAATGTCGACTACTGACTCTTACACCGGTTTTTCCTGAAACCTCAAACATAGGGTTTAGATATTTCGCTAGTCAGAACGTAATGAGGAGTAACTGTTCGTGAATGACCAAATTTAAGAACTTAAAGGAAGTTAAATGAGTATGTTTGGATCATAGCAGGTGTGTAGTTTCTGCTTACCCCCATGCGATGAAGATGTGAGTTTATGTGTACGAGAAGAACTCCGAGATATCTAGTGAAACGCAACCGCTTCTCCTATGATTTTATTCTCGATTTTCCGATTACACGTCGAGTACCCAGTTAATTGGATGCGTAATATAACATTTATGACTCGTCTGAGCAGTCCCTAGGATTCCCGACATTTCAACGATGAAACTAAACACAAAAAATGTGAACTAGTCGCCACTAGTCGACATTTTTAGTCTTTTTAGTGTAGTAGTCGTCACTACTACACTGTTTTTACCCGGAACCTCAATCAGAGGGTTTTCATATTTGATTTCAACCTTGATGCAGAACATAATACGGAGGACTGCGAGATATCTAACTTCTCCTATGATACAATTTGCGTTTTTCCATTATTTAAGTAGATGTTGAATACCTGCTACTTAGTTAATTCGATGCTAGTAGGATAATTAAGTATTCTGCTCTGATTCGATTTATGACTCGTCTGAGCAGTCCCTGCATCATGTCTGGTTATTTGAACTACGAGTACCTACCTAGCAAAAAACTAAAATGTGTTGTTACTCCAAATGCCATCCGTTCTCTTCGGTTGACATTTAATACTATTTTCTGTGACGGTTACACGAATTGGCAAAATGGCAACACACAATGTTGCAATAAGTTGCAACTCAATCACCATAAATATTATACTGTTTGGTTTTAATGTCCAAAAATGTCTATGTGATAATTCTCCGACTGAATATTTTAGAAATATTGGCGAAATCATATCGAAAATATTCGTCAAATTGTTCTGAAATTCATCAGAGATTCAAATATTCTAGTCGGTCTAATTCAGTAAAAATCACACCTTGAAACCTTAGGTGAAGAGGACACCTGATTGATGCTAGAGATTGGCAACTGACTTTAAGCTCACTTCACCTAAATTTTGAGTCAGACTTTAAAAGAATAGATCAGCAGGAGAGTGATCAACTATAACCCAACCCAAAAGTTCTGGCATCCTCTTTCAAAATCTGTCAATAAGAAAGGTCCGTCACCAATACCTCATATGACATTCTCGTTACATTGAATACGCTAACGTGATTTTAGGCAGGTGTTGCACGCAGCATAATAACCAAGTTCAATATTAAGAGACTGTTTGACTTGCACCTGTGGAAAGGAGGCATAAAGGATGGAACATACAGCTCATTATTTTGCTAAAACTGTAAGGGATTTAGCTAAACTACCGGAGTTCGACCATTTAAGGGGGAAACGCCAGGGTAGTCCGTGATATTTTTTAATTTTCTTACGTTTTTTTCCCGATTTCAGTGGTGGCCCAGTGGTATCGGCGGCGACTTACGAGTTGTAGGTCGTAGGTTCGAACCACAGGCGCTTTACTTTGTGTAAATTATTTCATCACCGCTGCTCTCATATATAACGGTGAAGGAAAACATCATGAGGAAATCGGCATGTCCTAGAACCAAAAATTTGAAGACATGTGACATCTACTAACCCGCACTGGGCCCGTGTGGTGGATTACGGCCCATTCCCTCTCACAGAGGAAGGCCAGTGTCCCAGCAGTGGGAACATTATAGGCTGACTATGATTATGATGACGTTTTTTTCAATTTGCAGGTCAGTGTCAGGATGTCTGTTGAACAAAATATGATTCGCGACCGTAACTAATATATGTATTTCATCATCAGCTGCCTAGCCTTTTCCCAACTATGTTGGGGTCGGCTTCCAGTCTAACCGGATGCAGCTGAATACCAGTATTTTACATGGAGCGACTGCCTATCTGACTCCACAACCCAGTTTCTGGGTAATACCCCTTGGTAAGACTGGCTGTCAGACTTTCGAGCTTCTGACTACCCGTAACGACTGTCAAAGATCCACGAATGACAGCCAGGACCAACGGCTTTTACGTGCTTTCCGAGGCACGGAGGGGTCACGGTATGTAAAGATGGTCACCCATCCACAGACCAACCGCGACAAGCGTAGCTTAACCTGCGTAACTAATATGTATTTACAGAATTATAATCTTTTAAGCATCAATACAACCCTCTAAGTTCGTATAACCCTGTTGATTGTAATGTTTCATGAAATAGATGACTATTTCATGAAACATTACGTGTACAATCCGAGTTGTGAGTCTGTAGCAGTGTCAATGTATGGCGCCTGTGGAGCTGGAGACTACATCTTCACTCGACTTTCAAGCACACCCCAAAACACTCCAGCAAAGACATACCGCCAACAAAAAAACCCAATTACACTGCAAGTCGGTAAAGTCGGCGTTACTTTGTACTACGTGTACTGAAATTATGACTATTGCGAGGCATTACTCTTCTTTACTCATCGTATGAATGGTTGAACATGTTCCGTACAATGGCTTGCCTGTCCCCCTATTATTTCGAGCGGCTGCCTTTATGCGGACGTCATCCGATAAAGGGGTATAAATAAGCGCTTGCGCATGTCATGTAACGTGGCGACTAGTGATTGTAGCGTTATGAATCATCGTTCGTGTGTCGTTCGGGATTTATCGGGTCCGTGATGATTTTTAACTGTTGTGTTTGTTGGTAGGTGGTGTCCTGGATTTGAGGATCACTGTCACAGGCTTGCTGTGTATCTTCAGTTTTCTTCCTAGAGTCACAGTAAATGATCTGTCTGGTTTGCACGACATGGGTGCTACTAACTTTTCTCTTCTTCTAATAAGTTGATGGCTTCCACAATGTTCTGCAACATTAATGGACATGGAGTTTTCCTCTAGGTGACTTTTTTTTGCAATGTCAAATCATTTATTTCAAATAGGCACTTAAAAGGCACTTTTGAACAGCAATTTTTACAAAAAAATAGATTGATTCTAGTGGCCCCTTCCAAAAGGTAGTTTCGTATGGAGAAGAATGGGCAAGAAAAGAAACTCCACCGTTACTGTTTTATTTAATAAATGTTTTACAAAATCTTGTACCCATTATTTTCTATTATCTGAAGACGTTGCATCTAGAATAAAATTACTATATCACAATAACTATCCACAATAGGTAGTACCTACAAATGGCAGCAGCAGATTTTCTTGCCAACTACCTAGGACTGACAACTAGGAACTCGTTGTCAGTCCTAGGTAGTTGGTTTCTCCCCAAAAAGACCAAATTGACCAAAAGTAAACAATTTAAACAGCTCCTCCACTAACAACACATCCATCTTTTATCCCAAATATCAGTATAATTTGATCTACAAAACGTATTTACGAGCGACCATTAAAAAAAACAATTAATTCATCTTAACAAGTCAACGGCCTCCCATCGCGCCTGTCACAAAAGTTCCGACTTATGTCGGTGGTCGCGGCAACTTGCGACATTATTTGCGAAATGTCACCACCAACGATGAGCGACAATAACATTCGGACAATAAAAAAATCGCTCCAAAAAAGCCCTGCGCCGAAAACCGTCACACTTATAGTGGAAGGAACAGAGTTTAATTTTGAATGGCTATGCGAATTTTGAACAGCAAACATAAGTTGGTGTTACATTAAGTAAAGGCTATAAATGCACCCTATCGGTTTTCCGCGTTGTTCTCAGAACGCGTATTATGTTCGTATTTTGGTTACTTGTTTGTCTGTATGTCGAGGCGACGTGGAAACTTTGTCGGCGCCAAACAAAGACTTCCTGTGTGGTACGACACATCCGCTGAATAACAGGGTTTTCACTGACATGAGAAAATAACTTGGAGTATGGGAATGGTTTATTTATGAAGTATTTTATGCAGAAAGGTGGACTTCGTGCCCATATTATTATAGATTATGTCTACGAGGCAATTCTCGTAATTTTAAGAACGCTCACAGTCTAATCTCAGTCTCAATCTGTCCAAAATACCCCATTTCCCTAAATTTTTCACAAGTATTTGACATTGATTGTCGCTGAGATGAGATTGCGACTAGATTTTGAACGTTTTTAATAACGGGAATAAGGTCTTCTGTAATTTTACAGTGTAAATTTTTCTTTCTGGAGCTCCAATAACTGGTAGCCTATAACTTTCCCTCTACTGCGAATACCTATTCTCATATTTTGGGGAAAGATTGTTCACGTACCTACTTAGCTGTCTCTGTGTTGTAATTTCAGTCATTTAAATCTAGAGTTGTGATAAACACAGCTTTTTTCAGCTAGGTAAATTCCTTCTACAGAATTTTCTAAACTTGGTATTACTGGTCCCCATTATCAAACGAAGTCGCGTTCGCTAACTAGTGCAACAACCCACAAAGTTTCTTGTCACACTAATATTACCTATAAAGGCGAAAGTTTGTGAAGATGTTTGAATGTTTGTTACTCAATCATGCATAAACCGTTAAACAGATTCGATTTGGGTGAAAATTGGCACATAGAGAGACCATTTCCTGGATATACACATAGTATACTTTTTATCCCGATATTCCTACGGGATCGAAACTAACGCGAGTGAAACCGCGGGGCGCTGCTAGTTAACTAAATTATATCAATAAGGTTGTACCGTGAAATATCACACTGTTGATGTCCCTCATCGGATTACACTATATCGATACATTATTTAAATGATGACAAAAGTATCTTTTTACGTTTTAATGTTCTTGGACCCTGCCTTTACATTGTTTGAAGTGCAAACATTTTAAATATGACTGCAGAGTGTTCTCGACTTGTCCAAATATGGATTTATTAGGTGTTTAACGCGTGTGTTTTTATTTCGTCTTTAGCGCCTACAAAGTCCAAATCATGACACAGAATATACACGTAACCTATGCTTAAACAATGGTAACGACTTGAATCAGTTACCATCTACTTAGCGTAGAAATTAATCGGCGGTTATCACAAAAACAAACATTTTTGGGATGCATGAAGAAGCCTCCTAGTGTAGCGCTGTTTGTTCCGCCATTAGGTACTCAACTGAGCCAAGCGCTCGGCGCATCCTGGACGGTCACACCCAACACCTTATTTGACTGGCCAATTCTTCCCTTGCGGTGGTAGAGCTAACGCTCGCCTGGTTCGCGATCACCCTCTCACCGGAGTCCGGCGTCAAGCAGCCTGATGTGTTTCGTCGATGCGTGGGAGTTCCAGTGCCTTAGGCATCTTCTGGGCACGCTCGTTCCATCATAGATCTCATCCATAGCAAAAAAAACAGGTCTCCGCAGTCAAAATGTACGGAACAGAAATTTTTTTTAATAGTTTAGGTACTGAAAATTTCAATGCCCCGATTGTGAATCATGTACTGAATTCGTGGTAAAAGTGTGTGCGTCGATGTATGCCGCCAGCCTGTAGGTATAAACCTTATCAAAAAAGGAAAGTTAACTTTATTGCCGAAAGAAATTAGGTGGAAAATTTAATGTTCTTCGTTTTCCTAAAATAAGCCACGGAAAATTCTATGCGAAATACCTTACTTTATAAACAATTTGACTGTCAACACGTGCAACAATAAAATAAATACTTTAAGACCACATTTAGTATTGACACTTTTTTTACAATACAACAAGCGACTATGCAACGATCATTAGTTATTAAAAATTTAATCTTTTAAAAATATAAGTCTGCTTAGTACCTATTTTTCCCTAAATTATCGTAATCATCATAAAAATCAGTATGTTTAATAATTTAAACAATCTTTTTAGTTTGCTTTTTTATTATTTTACAATTAATTAAATAAACAAATTATTTGATACCGTGAAGCTACAGTTACAAATGTGAATTCTATAATCATTTAATCAATTTATTGTAATCAATATTTTAATTTTTTTATTGATTTTTTATTTATTTAACAATTTATGTACACATTTACAAACATACAAAAAGAACAGAAAAATGCGTACAGACTAGCACATCAAGCTACTACAATCTATCAAATTTCTATAATAGATTTTCAACTTTATCGCTAGGTACGCATTTGCTAATAATACTTGTATCAAAAATCTTGAATCTCATAATCTCACTGTTATTT
Source organism: Oligia latruncula (assembly GCA_948474745.1). Taxonomy (NCBI): domain Eukaryota; kingdom Metazoa; phylum Arthropoda; class Insecta; order Lepidoptera; family Noctuidae; genus Oligia; species Oligia latruncula. The sequence goes on along the minus strand of OX419702.1, from coordinate 10,981,784 downwards.
AATATGAAAACACGATAGGCTTTATAATTAGATGGCCAATAAAGTGCCACTCTTGATCTAATGAAATAGTTAAATAACAAATTGTCTTCACCTAATTGCGTAGACAGAGTAAAAGTGACTACCTACCTACATACACAGCAAGACGTTACAAAACAAGAAGGTTGAATGGTAAATAAATAAATAATTTTCTCTGACTGACGGAAAATCCCGAAAACAAAAGGAACTGGAAATTCAGAATGTAGTTCTACTTTCACTGAAGAAAATCAACGTACCTACATGCTCAAGCCAAATAAGTCAGTAAATAGGCACTTTTCCTGAGCAAAAACAAGAGAGACGGAAGACAACTGGAAGATGAATAAATAATACTTACTGCTTACTGAAGTCATACTGCGCTGCTTGCCTTGTCAAGTGAACCCAGGTATCAACCATAATCAATACCTACAGACTAACCACCTATTAGGTAGGAATGATCATCATAAATAGCCTATAATGTTACCACTGCTGGGACACACGCCTCCTCTCTGTGAGAGGAAGTGGACGGTAATCCACCACGCGGGCCCAGTGCGGGTTGGTATTTGGTTCTAAGACATGCCGATTTCCTCACGATGTTTCCTTTACCGTTTTGAGAGCAGTGGTGATGAAATAATAACGGTAGGTAAGTGGTAAGAATGATAACTAACTGTAACAAACACCGGATTTATACCTACACCCAAAAATAATAGACAATCAAATAACCTATTGACTTTATAACTTTTGTCTGAGACTAATCAGCGAAAATAATATATCACCGAACGATGTCGACAGCAAAATCTAGTTTTCAAATCAACATAATCAAATACACAATCAACTCTCAGATTGATTGAGAAATACCGATCCATGAAACTCGTAAAGGCTTTTCACATTTTATAGTCAAAATTTGGCGAATAATAGGCATATCTGTCAACACCAATTGATTGGACATCCAAAATAATTTTGGTGTTTGACCAATTTATTATAATCGACAGTTTGGATGTAAATGAGAGGTTTTTTCTATTGATTCATTGGGACTGATTGATTTGATGAAATTATGGTTTTTAAGTTGTTTTTTAATGATTTCGTCAGTGTTATACCATTAGCCAAGCCTGACGTTATTGGTAGGTTTTTCATTCTTGAACAAAGATCTCCAAAAAGAAAACAAATAATTTCAAGTGATAAAAAGACGCCATTCCTTTTACGCAATTTAAAAACATTTCCTCTTTGCATTTCTGGCTGATATTCTAAGGAACTATTGTTTAGGTGAAGTGGCGAAGTACCTATTAGGATAGGTACTAATTCAAGACAAAACGAATTTCTAAATCTTTCGATAATTTTCAAGATAAGTAACCTTCCACGTATTCGACATATAACCTCAGGATATCTATCTCAAAACATTTCCAACAGACACAAAAATAATTGTAAATAACAAAACCGATATTCTACCATCAAAACCAAACATTAATAACGGCACTAAATTCGGATTAAAGGGAGTTAAACCTCGTCCATTGACGGGAGTAAATCCAAGGAGGCTCGAGTGTTCCCACGGCAAAGTGCCGCAGGCTATGTCGGACTGAAACACGATGGAGCATTACCTCTCTGAAACCTGGTAAAAGCTAAACCGTAGTTATGAGACACTCCGGTTAGATTGACGATCGGGTCCGCCGACTGATTTGATTTGCTTTTTATTTTTGCAGTTTTTTTGTTCAACTAGATTTTTTTTATGATTTCAGGTATTGGACTGCAAAAAATTTACTCTTTCCATCTGGTAAGGTCCACAATATTAAATGCGGGTATCTTATGCACAGTAATGCCTAATTAATACGTAAGCGAAAGGCTCAGCAGTCGGTAAGCATTTCAGCTTATATTTCGATCGATAAAACCATCAAATAACTATGCAAAACGAGATATTCGCAGGAGCATAGTAAGCTGCGCTCTCTGCAGGGATTCTCACGTTTTAACTATTTTATTACTCCAACAGCCCTGGTTAGCATTAAAGAAAATCAATGCGATAATAAACCTTATTCCTATGAGATAAGAAGGTGAGTTGGCAGGAGAAATATTCAGTGTCTATTTGCGTTGTATTAATTGAAATGGTAATAGCAAACCACTACTGAATTTGTTTTTGTTCGACAGTTTATTTTCACGTAATAAAAGGGTTTCAGTGAATATAGATGGATATTTAAGATAAGTAGATATCTAGGCAACAACCTAAGACTTTACATAGGTACCTACATAAATAAAACTTGATATAGTTTAGAATATTTTCTCTGAAATTAATGGAACAAATGGGAGCATTTTCTTCTTGTTCTTTACGAGTTTCCTACCAGCCATTGCCCTTTTATTTTTTAGGTATTGCTGAATGGGCCTGCTCTTGACCTCGATCACGCCTGCTAGAAAGCGATGGATAAGGTCTATGATGGAACGAACGTGCCCAGATATCTGATTACTCTTGATTTGAAGGCAGACGGGTTAAATGCACAACTAGTAGGTACGTTTTTGTCCCAATATCTAGCGCAACATGGGACAGGTATGTCATTACTCTCTGTATTTTATAAGTGGAGACCTGTAATTGGCTTTCAGACTAATGCACTGTCCTTGATCTGTTTGTTTTAGCTGTAAGTCTCCCATGTTATTCAAATAAATAAAATAAATTACTGTTGATATATAGGAAAAAAACATTATAAACCATAAAAAGACAGGATTGCCAGTATAGCCACCTCCGAATGTCTGAATGTCGCTCATTCACATCCATAGGTAAATCCGAAACTCAGCGAAGCAGAATTCCCTTTTTAACCAAATCACACTCGACACAAACCACACGACACGTCCCAAATAAGAAATTAGTATTTTCATCCGTCTCTACAAATATTAGTCACGGTCAGGCGGGCCGGAATCGGCCGGATACAAGAAAAAATAATCGATGATCGCCTTGTGCGGCCTAATTAAGATATGTATCGATGGCCAACCCACCCCTGTTTCAAGCACTATGGTCCCTCACTACATAAAAGAACCACCAACCAACAGCTTAAACGAAAATGACCCTTATTTATATAGCATACTTAATTATGTAACAAATAATTGATTGTATTTACGATAAATTTCGTTCGGAAGTGAGGAATAAACGCGAGACCTTTATGTTCTATTATAGTTTTTGTTTTACTGCTTGCGTAGGTGTAAACTTCGAATTACAGGCGATTCTGATTGATAGTGATGGGCGGGGGAAATTCTCGACGGTATTTTTAAGTTTACGACTGTAAATTGAAATATAAAAATCACATTTTGCAGTTAGTCAGTCCCATAGATTGTTGTGTAGGTTGATAGTCTTGTCTCTCATTAGAGACGTCTCGTTAGACGTAGAAAACTTTTAACCACTTTTCTTTTCTTAGAAAGTTTCGGTATAAGTATACCAATTAAGATATTTGAGGTGTCTATCTGCATATGAATGTGTTTATTTAAACCGTATGGAAAGAATATTTGCACATTGATAGGTAGGTACATGCTTACTTATACACCGTAATTGATTTTACTTTATCAAAAAAATCCAACGTCAAAACCTTAAAGTCGCTTAATTAATTGAGCTTAACATTATCATCAGATATGATTATAAAACTGCCGGGCATCAGAGTAAATTTGCTCATTACGTGCAGCATCATGAAAACGTGTTTATTAAAGCATGTATTTCTTTTATTATAGGCGTGTGCCGACAAACTCCGTAAACACATTTGCATCCCGACCGAAAGCCCGCCGCAGAAACCTCAATCGATCGCTAAAAAAAATTCATCGTACCCGACGGAACTACCTATATAACTTTCAATACAAAAACGTTATCTGAAGTTCTTAAAAATGTGAATACAAAATTGAATCTTGCGTCGTTGATATAAAACCGGTGTCCATTCTTCGAGCACAATTTCATAAGCTGTTGTGAGCAGTAGAGATTCCAATACAATAATACGTGCACTGGGCCGGCGCGCGCGCACTCTGATCTGACCACTACTGTGCATTTCCCACGGGCAGCATATTGTGCCGTGCTCCTCACTCTGTATAGCGTTGTCTCGCTCGCTCCTGATGGACTGCCGCTCTTTCGTTAAACGAAGCACTCCCACACACGCCGTCGGTATTTCAGATTGTTCTGAGGTGGAGACCGACATACATTACGTCAGCCCACAGCTTAGCTGCTAGAAGTTTGTTATCGATGTAACACTATGCTTTACTCGCCCTACCCGACACTGCTTTGACTTGTCTCGACATTTAGAAATTATACAACGTAACATTCAATAGATATCTACCTACCTATTTATTGAATCATTGCTCCTCAATTAAGTAGAATAGGTTGATAGAAGGTTGGTTGAAACGCAAGTCGCGTTTGAAGGCCAAAAAATAAGATAGGTAGAAAGTCAGTTTCTTCGCTACAAAAACTTCAAAATCCAAATCGCCGACATCACTTCTTCAAAGTTTTGGCACTTTTTCTACAAAAGATATCTTCGAAAATCACCAGCCCTCTAATCTTTGTGTCAGTATAGATTCTAGTAAACGTTACGATTTTCTAAAATCATCTAAATTAGCAATAATTTAATACTCGGAAATTAGCTGAAGAATTCCGCCAATCACAAATTGCAACAGTTGAAATACTAGCGGGTGGCAACACTAAATAGTCTTTTACACACATTCGCCCATTTTTCGATACATTGCTGTATCTCGAAGATTTTAGAACCTTACATGGCTATCAAAATCTTCAATGTATGTAGAAGAATAGGGGATAATCATTCAGACGAATTGAAAACAAAGTATCGTGGTATTAAGTTGTCTAATTCACATCTGTCTAGAGCGCGTGCATTCGGCGTCTCCTGTCAAGCAAAGCCGCGGGGCAAGATTTCATTACAGCTAATTAGGGCGAAAATATTTAGGAAACGTTTAGACCATTCGTGAATCAATGAGTGACACGGCAAAGGGATAATTTTGGAGCATTTTTTGTCGATACAATTTTGATAATGCTTTATATGGTTAGCTCGTTTTGTCTAGGTATTATTTTTCGAGAGATATGGAATGGATGCGCTGTCAGAGTTATCTGTTCAAATTGCAGTTGGTTTTTGATTAAAATAGTGAGAGTGTGTGTATGTGCGTGATAAATTGATAGGTAATAGACAAAGAAAATTTGATACCTATTCGCGCAATCAATTCGCCTGCGAGGCAATACACTAATAACAGAAATAGCTTTCATTTTGACAGTTCAACAACAGTAATTGCGTTATTTACGTTGTTGAGCAGAAAATTGGAACATATTATAAAGCAATGGCAATATCCTTCAAAACAATTCAAGATTGTGATTGAAAGTGCGGTACGCAATAAGGGTGCTGTTGTCGCCAGGCTGCTGAGTGATTGCTGAACAAGCACTCTCGTGCAGATGATACCTACTGCTGGCTAGCAACACTGATATCAAACGGATATTTTTGATAATAATATGTCCCCTCAACAAAACTTGTCGATCTGATTTTACTTGATATTTTTCACTATAATTCTGATATTTGGCGACTGATTCAGACTAATTGGCGACAAAATATGGGATAAAAAAACAGATCCTCGCAAGGTGCCCTAGTTTTTGAGATCATTATAAATGTGGCCCTGCTGGGGACTCTCTCCAGATCGGCGACCTATAAACACATATATTTTGAACCAGTGACCGACAAATTCTAATATTTGGCGACAAATTTCGACTAATTAGCGACGAATTTTTTGTGTTATCAAAATTAAAATCCCTGATGGTGGCTCTGTCAGAGTCAGTGACACGTAAATGTATGTTTTATTGTATAGGGTAGAAAGCCTCCTCCATCTTTATCCATGTACCTATGTCTGTCAGTCTGTCTTGAGCTGTAATCATCCAGCTTTTTCCCGCTGTTTTTACAATATCGTCGACCCATCATTTCCTTTGTCGACCTTTTTTTCTTTTTCCAGTGGGACCAAGCCGCTTCGTTGTTTGTAATGTCCATCTGTTATCCTGGTACCTATCTAGCTAGGTGGCCTGCCCACTTCCATTTCAGGATCATGGCGTGTTGTAGTGCATCCTTGAATTTTGTTTCGTTGCGTATGTCTGCATTTCGTGTTTTGTTTATTCTTCTGTTTCAGGACACTTCTTTCTATGGCGTGCTGGCAAGACAGGATTTTGTTCTTGATCTTTTGAGTAAATATCCAAGTCTGACTTGCGTATGTTAAGCACAGAGTACTTTTTGATAGAATGTTAAGCAAGGCAAGATACTTGAATCCATTATTATCTTCTTTAGCTGCAGACTGTAATTTCCTTTGAGAATTTCTTTCAGTGCCCAATACTTTTTCCACGTTATGTTTATTCTTCTATCTACTTCATTCTCGTGTCTGTTGGTATCGAATGACATTAGTTTTCCGAAGTACCTATATGTATTCCTTGACGTATTCTATCATCGTTCCTTCTATTTATTTTAATCGGGGTTTGGTTACTGTTGATCATTATTTTAGTTTTGATAGTGTTCATTTCGAGTCCAACTTTTTTACTTTCTCTGGCGAGATTTTAAAGCATCTTTTCTAGTTCTGTGGAAGTTTTGCTAAGAGCTATATCATCAGCAAATCGTAGATGTGTAAGACGTCTGTTGGATATCCACACCCCTTTGTTTGGCCAATCTATGTTTTGGAAGATATCCTGAAGAACCGCTAAGAATAGCGTTGGTGACAGCGGATCTCCCTGCTTCACGCCGCTTTCTTTATGGAACTCCTCTCCATTCATTTCCATTTTATTCTACTTATGCTTTTTGAGTACGTATTTTTTATTATATTTATGTATTTTTCGTTTACGTTGTTATTTTGTAGTGCCTCCCATATAGATTTGTGTGAAATAAAAACGTTTAAGAACGGGAAAACAAGATAAGGGATAAAAAAGAAAAATGTCTAATTAATCCGACGAAAAAAGTTTGTTTTCAGAATTGAGTGGGGGATAGATGCAATGTCTGGATTTCTGTTTATGGCCTTGCGCTTGAGCTAGCTGTGGCGAAGATGATAATAAGGCAGTATTTCTCTGAACGAATTGTTCTAAACTTTTTTTATGAACGTCCAGTTTGCCTTCCTGCGTGGTCCATTTTGCCACACTTATGCAGGCAAAACGGACCCGTTGGAGTTTTAAGAAATCATCTGATGTCTGTGAATATTAAGTCAAATTAGAAGTAAAGGTTGTTGATCAGTTTAACTCTCGAAAATTTTGAATAAAAGGAATAGTTTATGGAACGAAGTTCCTCCTCCAATAGGAGTGACCGGTAGACAGTCATGTAAGGAAAAAGCGTTATGCGTGCGACTCTCTCTCTCACTCTTTCGAGTCTGTGTGTGGATCGCGTAAAGAACTTTCTTCCTGGCGGCTGTCCCCCGACCGCACCCGTTTTTACAAGGTTTTATTTTACTTGCAATGTTCTTTTCGACATTATTTCTTGCTTAAACTGGTCCGTTCTGCCCTCCCTTCCCATATTCGCGTGGAGAGCAGCACCTTAAAGAAACAGCAAGTTATTCAAAAAAAAAAAATGGTGTATGTATTGGGACCTTGGGACAAAGAATAAAAATATTGCATTTGTACAAAATGATTTATTACAAAAAAATACACTGCGTGTTCTCTTACAAAATAATCTATTATTACAGTGTTAGTGCTAGACTTAGACGTATGATCTAGGCAGGTACCTACATAACCGACTCAAACTCCATTTTTATCGACATCGTACCTTACTCGAGCCTCGAGAAATGCTCACTCATCCTAATAAAATCAATTTCCTTAAATATTAGACAATCAGAAAAAATCACGTAATTCGCTTTGTCACTAATTTACAACTAGTCAACATTTGTTCATATTTAGAGGTCCGTAACACATAACAATTATTATTAAATCAACAGTTAAACCACCTTTTATTTTTAAGTTTTTAATTTTCTTCAGAAAAATAAGGTAATGCGTTCAGTGAGTTTTTAACCTTTTGACCGCCACGGACGTCTATGGACGTCAAATCAAAAAGTACTCACGACGCCACGGACGGCATGGTACGTCGAAAATAACCCTTTTTTACAGTTCAAAACATGTGCCGTGACTATTATTTTGTAGGTATGAAAGAAGGAATTTGTCGCTTGGCGTAAGAGCACGGATTTTCGTTATTGACGTGGCGGTCAAAAGGTTAATTTAAGAAATTTACTAGTGTTTATTTCTGTAAGTAGATCTTCTAAGACACTTTTACAAGTGAAGGACGGGAACCAGAAAACTCACAATCATAACATTTTTAAATCTCTTAAAAAATAGAGCCCTTTCTAAGTTCTTGTCATGAATATTTATGGACAAAGACTAGCCTTTAACATCGATATAAAAATGTCTTAGAATGCTTATTTAGAAAATAATGGAATGTTTGTTTTATTTAAACCACTCATAGAATTTAACATTACACTCTACTGACTGTACAGTCACGAGCACTAATATGTCAACACTTGGCAACTTACAATTGCGATTTTTTCGTGAAATAACGAATGCAACCTTGAAATACGACACTTTACGTAAACCTATGGGTTCGAAAATACTATGTTACTTAATAACATAAAATTTCATTCAAAATTAAAGGAGAGAATCGCCTTTGAATAAAGCCAAGTGTATACATACTTATACTTGTGACTGTACATCCCACATTGTTTTTGAAACATTGACAATGTGCAAATATTAGGGTCAGCGCATTCATTATCAATCTATACTAATATTATAAAGCTGCAGAGTTTGTTTGTTTGTTTGAACGCGCTAATCTCTGGAACTACTGGTCCGATTTGAATGATTCTTTTAGTGTTGGGTAGTCCATTTATCGAGGAAGGCTATAGGCTATATAACATCACGCTACGACCCTTAGGAGCCGCGCAGCGTGTGACACCGCGGGGAACAGCTAGTTTGTCAATAAAAACGATTCAACCATTTTCGCTGACCGTTGAAGAACATTTAAAAAAGTAATACCGACTTACAATTTACACACACTTACTTGATTTGAACATGAAATATGTGAGTAATAAAACATAGGAACGGTAATAAAAACATTAGGATATTTTTTTGGTGTTTTACTAATACTAGACCCGTACTTTAAATCAACTCAAGGTAGTCATCAGATCACAAAAATATTATAATGAACTAAAAGTAACCTAAGCTAAAAAAAAAAAAAAAAAATCAACTTCTTAACATTTTCATTAAATGCACAAAAGCAGAGTGCTAGAAGGTACACGAAGTTGTGAAGGATTTCTATGCTGTGGTGCCGCTTCTTTCACGTAAATTGTTCTGCAGCTTATCCTTCAAAGAAACACAGAGCATAGCTTGCTACAGGGTTAGCAAACTGAAGTGGTAGTGGCCTGGCCATGAATGTCAACGGCAGAATGGCCATTGGAGCAGACGAGATCTTGAATGGAGTGAGTCAGCAAACGTAGCCTGGGACACGCCCCCTGCGCGACCAATGACTGACGCTTACAGTACACTTCCCGTATGCAATTGTCTCAAAGTCAGGGCATTTATTTCAATTAAACCATTTACAGGTCCATTTCGAATTTGCTCATTAATTTATTTTTGGAGAGCATTGACATACATCCTATCGCTGAAATTCTATAAAAGCACACAGTGAATGGGGGTGGGGGGAGTCCTACGAATGCTTGTCATTGTTTTATTACATATATTCACGCAAAAAGTGGGTTATAATAACTTTGAAGCCGGACCACCTGACCCGTCTGTGTCTATGGCATCGTGGCTCCCAAACGGATAAACCAAATTCAATATACAATGTTCAATAGAAAACTGTTTTAGTTACGATTTATCAATCTCTAGAAAAGGTGACAATGGAGTCACAGGGAAATGATGCAAGTGCGAGTTTCCACAATAGAATAATTGATGCTGAAAGCTTGGACATAGGGACATACTGGGGATACAGAGCATGCAGGAGAATATCCCGCACTCTTGACTTAAAGTAGCAGGAAGAACACAGTTGGGTTTCTTGTTAGTCATAGAAGGTCGTTGCGGACGGATAACATAAAAAAACACGTTTTATATTACTGAAAAATGCAAGAAATTGAGCAGGACTTAAGCGAAACTAAATTAATTTTGGCACAACGTATACATAACATAATCAGAAGTAATCCACTAAGCGGGACGAGAGCATGTTGGTGGATGGCACTCGTAAGGCGCTCTCATCGTATACATGAATTCCACAAAAATGGACAAGCTTATCCAATCTTAACTTATTTGCGCATTTGCGAACAAGTGCAAAGTAGGTTTTAATCAATTGCTAAGCAAGTAATTAGCAAAATTCTTATTCATAAACGCTATTTAGCGCTAAGAGGTCGCTAAGCAATTGATTAGTAGCTGTCAAAATTAAAGACCACCGGTGCACCTTTTCATAAAAAAGTAGAAAAAGCACTATTCATATTTTAAACTTAATAAGTTTTGTCAAACCTTCAATAAAAATCGACAATCAGCTGAAATATTTCTATCTTATTGAAATCATAGTAAATTACAGCCTATGATTTTAAATTAACTTATTCGTTAATAATCCGATTTCCTTAATAATTTCAGACCTAAACACGGATAGGCGGATTATTAAAACTATGTACTTAATTTAAGTACAAAATAAAAAAAAACAACGATTAATTACGAAATAAAGTAATATGAAAACTTGTAATATGCGCGGTATTTTTATACCAATATTGAGAGCGGGTTGCGTCGTTGATCAGAGTAATAATTAATCAAGACTAATCAAATATTTATGTTTTGACAAACGTGAATAAAGGCGGAATTCCACTGCTCCATAAGATGTCAAACTCAAACTCAAATCATTTATTTCAATTAAACCTTGTACAGGCACTTTTGAATTGTCAAAATTAAATAGTCTGTCAGTTAGTCGGAAAGTTGAAGCTAGTTGCCCATTCCAAAGCGTAGATCTCTATGGAGAAGAACGGGCAAGAAACTCCATGGACACTCTTTTAAATCAAGATATTACAAAATCCTGGGTACATTATTCTTGTTGCTTCAATATGTGAGAACAATGTAAAAAAGACAGAAATGAAGAAACAATTCAAGACATAAGATTAAAAATAAGCCTTGGCAGTTAAGAGATGACCAGCCTCAACCGACGGCGCCCGTTCACGAACATGACGTGGTGTGTACGGAGAGGTTACGCACGTTGGCTGCGCGGGTCATTCGTTTGAAAGCTACGCAGTCGAAAGTAGCGTGGCCGTGGGTCGCAGCGAAAGATCCCGCCAACATTTTCATACAAAGCGAAGTTAAGTACACGTGCGTAACCTATGAAACAGCGCCTTTATGATGGCAACCCACCCTTAATATTTCTTCCAACTTTACCTTGCCCGTGACTTCTGGGCATTCATTCGATTAAATTAATCACTTTTCTTAATTTTATGTTACATTTTTTCATTCACAATTACATCACATACATGAATTAGGTTGAAATCAGTCAAATTATATTCTAGTGGTGGGAAAAGACTTTGTAAAAAAATGCGTAATGAAATGAAACTCGATCGCATAGTCATACATGCATCCACACAAAAATGTAAATACGTACGTTTGTTTGTTCGACTGAGAAGCTAAAGCCTTGTATCCATTTGAGCACGCTCAGGCGAATTGCGAAAAAGTGGAGACGCCAAATGGATACAAGGCTTAAACTGCTTAACTAATTTAGAAGAAATTAGCTATAGATTCGAAAATACAAACAAACTACTTTGCTCTCAAAACAGTTTATAATAAAACTTGATACTCGCAGAAACTTAAAAACACCGCGCATATTAATAACAAAAAAAAAATCTAGCCATACTAAAAATTTCAGGTCATTCTATGTTTAAACTAATCTACAAGAAGAACAGTTTGTTTGATAAGGATGGAGCAGGAATTGAATGTACGCTCTGGCCTACTAGATACGCCAACTTATGTGCGTACTGACACGGCGCCGGCACACGGACCGTGCCGGGCCAGTTGTAATATAAATGGCACAATTTGTAGGTAATTCTTTGGCACTGGTCTGGTGTCATGTCGCTTGAGTCGTGGATAACTACGTAGTGAGTTGGTGTTACTGTACCTTGGTTCACCTTTTGGGAGACTATTAGGAAGTCGTACCTGGAATTAAAAGGGGACATTTAATTTTATGAATCAAGGGTTATCGCATTACCAAATCACTTGGTAGTAAAGGTCGTTAAGCTGTTGGTCCTACGCTTGATCTCTATCCGGTCCTGTCGGATAGCCTTCTCACCGGACAATGACTTTACGAACGGACTTGTACTTATGTACCTATTTTATTTATCATTTTCATTTTTTTTTATGTTATCTTTTTAATATATTTTTTTACTATTATTATTACTCCTGTTAAACAGAGCACGCCTGTGTGTGATACATAGTAAGTTCACGCGAGCGATACCCGCGCCCACGGTCTATTAGTAATACAGGTACCTGAGAAAATTAAATTTAAAAACCGAAATAATAATTTTAAAAAATTATCGCTTTTAGCGGTAAGACTGCCCGTTGTGTCACCCTATGTAAAACTTCTACATGTATATCTGTAATTACATAAAAATTACAGATAGGTATAGTATTCTATTCTATTAAAACATATCAGAATTTACTTACCAATCGCGTCTAGTAACGCCATGATCTAAAATAGTTCCAGGGTTCGGGTTTTCGAAACCACCACCAGACTTCATAAATATCCTGGTGTTGATGCGTTTCTGAACAACAACGTACGTAAGCGCCGGTTTGTACGTAGCGCCTAGCACAGACAGACAGATCATCATTTGCGGTATTTCGTACTGTTGGACCACTTTCAATTCGCCGTCGCCGACGCCGTCCCTGAAAAAAGGAAAAAGAAAAAGTTATGTTTTTTTCTTTTCCTAACAGCTTATCCTGCTTATTGTTTGTTCCTATAAAGAACTTTATTTGTAGACGTAGCTGAAGATAGGCCTCTCCTAAGTGCCGCCACATCGACCCATCAGTCCTGTGCTCATCGGTCCACTTTGGGGCAGCCCTTCGAACTCTGCACCTTCCGTTACTTGTCAATACAATATGTTTAAAGTCTATTCAAACTAATGTTTTAAATTGATGTTATTTAAACAAATATCAACTTTATTTTAATGGTAATTAAGTTTATTTCAGAGTGACTAGCACTATTGAAAAAGTTATAAAATGTTTGAAGTTCTAGCGTAAACTGAACTTTATAGTGTAGGATTTAAAGTTATTTTTCCATAAACTCATATTTGTTTACATTTTTGGCAAATAAATCGCGAATGCAGATTAGATTGTTTGCGACATACCTGTACATAATAATCCTTTCGGGCAAGGTTCCATTTACACTGAGGAAATGTTTGAGGGACTCCACAAGGCAGTCCTTAAGATTATCGGTTATCTCCTGCCCTTTCTGTTGGAACACCACCCTTGAGTACCAATGCGTCATCGCCTGATTGTAGGACGCTACGAAGGCTGGAAACAAAAAGGTTATTTATGTAAATATTTATTTTTCAGTGTATTTGTGGCGACATCTACATCGCCACATACGCACCGCGCATCACATTGACGTCACGCAAAATGCTGTAACGCAAAAGCAGTTTACCGCGCGGCAAGCATTTACACAACGTCCCGACATCAGTCGTCGCTCGGGCAGTTAAGTAGCCTACCAGACACAGCACCCATCTTGTCCTTTTCCATACAGGATGAACTTTACACCTCCTTCACCTCTTTCCACCTTTTAACCTCTATAATATAGAGGTATGAGGAACAGGGTGTAAAGTTTATATTGATTGAAATTTTATTAGAATGCATCAAAACTAAAATTGAAAAGTCAGTAAGCATCTCTTATTTCATCCACAGGCTCATCCCCTATTACATGGTACTTAAACAAAATGGCAAAAAGTCTGTGTACTTGGTACATCTCCTAACCTTTCTCTGGATATCCAGGGCGACTACTTTCAGCTTCATTTCTCTCTTGTATTCAATCTGCCTAGCCTTTTCCCAATTATGTTGGGGTCAGCTTCCTGTCTAACCGGATGCAGCTCAATACCAGTATTTTACATGGAGCGACTGCCTATATGACCTCCACAACCCAGTTACTGGATAACAGGATACTTCTTGGTGGGCTGGTTGTCAGACTTTTGGGCTTCTGACTAACCGTAACGACTGTCAAAGATCCACCAATGGTCCAACGGGTCCAACGGCTGAACGTGCTTTCCGAGGCACGGAGGGTTCTCGATATGTAATAGTTGGTCACCCATCCACGAACCGACCGCGGCAAGCGTAACGTAACCGTCAATGAAGTCGTGCGGCTGTTAATGTTTAGCCATGATCCCCTCCATTTCTCTCTTGTACTGGAGCAATAATCGCTCTAATACACCAAAGAACACTGTAAGGAATGAGTTTGGAGCTTCAACTTACCGCAAACACTCTGCTTCTTTCTAGTAGCGTCATGATGAGTGTCAATGCCTATAACCATAGCACTCTTGAAAGGTATACTGATGCTCCACAGAGTACCACCGAGCTTGCAGTTCATTTGGAGAAGAATCTTTTGTGTTATAGCGCGCATTTTATTCTGGTTCATAAGCGTGCGAGCATTTATTACCTGAAATTAATTATTGATATTTTAAAGAGTTTGTTCACAATGATATAAAAAAAAACATACAGGTGCAACTGTAGTCTGCATAGACAATAGGGTTATTCTTTTTAATGAAATCCATGTATATGTTACCGGCCAAACCTGATTTTAGGATGAACTAGTTACGCCTAGGCCAAAACAGTTCTCCCTACAAGGGTTGCATAGTTGCGGTCGGTCGATAGGCGAAAGGCACCCCGAGGTTAGGTTTGGTTACTTTAAACCCTGCACACAGAAATCCGTCGACATAGGATGCAAGAGCGAGGGAGAACTGGTTTGGCCTAGGCGAAACTAGTTCATTCTAAAATCGGGTTTGGCCGGCATTATATTTATATTATGTAAATAACTATAGAAATTTATTTGTCCACTTTCATAGTATAAATAGGACCTGCCGTCGATGTAATTTCGTACCGGAGGACCTACCAGGAGAATCCCGGAAGTATGGTGAAGATTCCTACCAGCATCTTACTGGAATACTTCCTTCCTCAGAGCATGTTTGCTCTTGTGTATCTCTTCTCAATGCCGCCAAAAAAAAAACAAGAAAGAGAAGGGAGCTGTTCTCGTCAATGTTCACTCCAGTCGGTCAATAATGGGAAGCCAGATAATATATAATAGTAACAAGTTAGTAGGATTATTATTATTTACCTGTGACGGAATTGGATTATCAGCGCAGCATATCTTTTTGATAGCCCCGTAACGGTCATCTCTAGACGAGGGACAGATAACCACCACGATCTGCGTGCTGGGTGTTATGACCTTCTTTAATGTGATGACGTAAGTGTCGGTGCGGTCGTTCGGCAATCGAACAATTTGGGGCTCGGCCACGTTCATGCCCATAGGACGGCAGGAGCGCTTCAGTGTTTCGAGGAAGTCCTGTCGAATGTGTTTTATTTATTAGTGGGATAGCTTTTATTTAGTCTAGGACGATTTTACTTATACCCAAGGCTTCTTCAATGAGCTAATTCGTGATCCACTATCATTCAATGCCGTGAGTACCAATATTGGCAATCCATACATCTGCCTAGCCTTTTCCTATGTTGGGGTTGGCTTCCAGTCTAACCGGATGCAGCTGAGTACCAGTATTTTACTGCCTATCTGACCTCCATAACCCAGCTACTGCATAGTACGAAACCCCTTGGTAAGACAGGTTGTCAGAATTACCAACCGGCCGATACCAACGGCTTAACCTGCTTTCCGAGACACGGATTGGTGACCATCTTTACATACCAAGACCCCTTGGCATGTAAAGATGGTCACCCATCCACGGACCAATCGCGGCAAGCGTAGCTTAACCTGAACGATCGACCCGTGCGGCTGTTATTACTTAGCCACAAGCCAATCATTTTGCCCAATTATATTATATACAGGGTTATTGGTAAAACACGAGCAACCTCTTAAGAGGTCATTGTACTCATCATTATGAACAACTTTTACTATGGGACCAAACATGAAATCGCGAAAAAAAAATCAGCTGTTCCCTACATTTTGACGAGTTATACGAACATAAATGTAGGGAACAGCTGATTTTTTTTTCTGCTTTTCACTTCGATAGCGAGAAAATGAAACAGCCATAAAAGTTTCTTTGCGTTTTTAAATAATAAATGACAACTATTTTATCTGGTTTTATAAAATTAACGATAGAAAATAAGTGATATAAGTTAAAGCAAATGAAATAAAATAACGACTTTAATATGTGACGTTTCATTGTGCGTGTGGCTGTTAGACCTGATTATCTTAGTCTTAGAAAAAAAAAGTACTTTACGCACTAGAGCATAAAAAGCGACTTTATGTCGCCTACGCACAATATAAAGACGAACTTTTAGAGCATGAGAAGTGAAAATTAAATTATTTGCCATTATATCAGCTAGCCACGCCAATA
The DNA here is from genome assembly GCA_948474745.1 of Oligia latruncula. Taxonomy (NCBI): domain Eukaryota; kingdom Metazoa; phylum Arthropoda; class Insecta; order Lepidoptera; family Noctuidae; genus Oligia; species Oligia latruncula. The sequence continues at coordinate 10,965,248 of OX419702.1, read as the reverse complement.
TACATACAATGAAAACTATACTGAAGTAATAAAAAATATAACTAAAAATTCAAAATGTAAACTTCTATGATCATAATCTATTGTTTCAATCACCATAACATACAACTAGGTACTTACATGGGCAATCTGCTTATCCCTATCAGTGTGCAAAATAACCCATTTGATGATATCCACCGCTTGCATCACGTGTTGCCTTGTTATATCACTGTTCCATTCCGCGTTGGGTTTTCCCGGCACCCTGACGTTGTTACCGAAGTATATTGTTTCTGGCTGCAGCGTGCGGGCGGTAAGGTCGACGGTCTCTGGCGCTATGCTTAGACCCCAACCCGCCAGGCGACTCCTTGCAGTTTCGTTTTTCATTACTGTTTCTATGTACTGAAATAATATTGGGAACATTGGATGAACAAATTAAAAGTCTATCAATACAATACAGGGTGGTAGGGACATCGACATATGAGTATAATGGGTGTAAAAGACGCTTAACGAAGCCGAGACACACTTATAGTCCCCAGTCATTGTGACATTTTTTGACGTGACAACGTCTTAAATTAGGTTGCGGCTGGGAGTCACTTATGAAAAAGTGTAACGCTCGGTAACGTTACGATGAGTCACCGAACGAGAGAGAGGCCCGCCGAATGCCTTGCGTCTCTCTCCCACTCAACTATCATTCAATTCCTTGTTCCTATTGTGCAATTTAATTATATTCATATCAATAAATATTCTACCGAGAAAAAGACGTTGTCACGTAAAATCTTCGCCCGTAAAAACGACTTTACAGGCAACCATTTTTTTTTTTTGTACTGAACCATATTTGGAAAACTTCCAGTTACGGATAGGTATAATCATGTTCAAAGTTCCACCTTATTTTCACGAAAACCAGTTTTAAATGACATGTAACTTTAATATCCCCACAAGTCCTGTACCGTTCCATCTAGCTCCACGAACACAATGTTTTGCGTGCGTTACATTGCGCGTTGCCGTAAAAGGCGATTTTTCGCACCAAAAATAAAAGTCGTTTCTCAGCAGAATTTTTGCTCAATGTTACTTAGTTTCATGTACAGAACGCGTATATAACGGCTATGTAATAGGCATTTCTGCAACCCGTATTCCTGGATACCATTGCGAGTTTATGTTCTTTTATAAAATTATTTTTGACTAGCTGACCCGACAGACGTTGTCCTGTTTTTGATTCGAAAGACACGTGGCGCCCTCTATTATAATTTTTTTTATTTTTTTTTATTTATCATTTATAAAAAAGAATACAGGACTTTTCATAAAATAGCAACCAAAAACCACAGAGGTTTAAACTTGTGCTATCATCAGTCTATCTCAATATCGAACTACGTAAACAATGAAGCATTTTATATGTATGCTTTACAGTCGATACAGTTAATAACATCTTTGGATAGTTACAATCATTCCTACAAAATACTTAAGTAATATTGCTTAAATTTACATTTGATATTTTTCATAATATAATATACATATATCAATATAATATATCATAATATAGCTATTCTTGTTTTCCTCGGGAACACGGGTTGGTTTTTTCGGGGTGAAAGGTACCGTATGTCCGTTTCTGTACACCTGACCACGTATATGCAAAATTTCAGGATGATTGGTTCAGTGGTTTAGGCGTGAAAAGGTAACAACCATTCCTTTATAATAAACTCAATGATAAAATTAATTTATTACACATGACAAAATCGGTATGCAAATCGCACATTAAAACTTACCTAAAAGGTCTGGATTACGGCGCCACAGAGAAACAATTAAATTCTTGTTATTAAACTACCTATTACAATCTATCATGACACTTAGTTTGAGACACGATGCGCACAACCACAAACACACACATACATACCAACACCACACAACTCACACTTTTGTACACTCCTACTGCAAAACACGCCATGTAGTTATAATTATTGTTTTTGTTTTACTTTTAATTTGTTATACATAAATATACTTATGTTACATTGTATTTTTTGAACCACAATGAAAGAGACTGGCCTCCACGACACAGGGAATCCTAGTGTGGAGACCAGTGATTTATCTGATAAAATTGTGTATTTTCTTGAACAATAAAGATTATTATTATTATTAACAAACAAACAAACAGACAAACTTACTATCGCATTTATAGGATAATAATGTCGGATGAACAGACAAACAATAATTCTTACCTTTTTGAATGCTGCATGACGTTGGTTTGGCGTGATTTTGGTGTAAGTAGCGACATCCTTCATCAACCTAAAGTTGCTTCGTTGATCGTCTGTGAGGCCGGTTAACTGACACAGCTCAGGGATCAAGCATATCATGAAGTCAGTCGGTTTCTCTTGGCCTGGCATACGTTTTGTATCCCTAAAACAATTTAGTTTGTTGAATTATTAACATTATACAAGGTGTTCAAAGTCAAAGTATTTATTAGTGCGATTTTTGGTGATATAACAGGTCTTACAGATATTTTATAGAATCTCAAAAATCTACCCTTTAGGGCATACACTATTAATTTAACAATATTAGAAATTAATTAAAACATTATATGAGTTGATTTGCATCCTTGTCAAATTTCAGGAGGTTGTCATAAAAGACCTTTTTGTAATTTAGTACTTTAGTACTTAGTAAAGTAAAAGGCGTTTGTTTGTGTGTGAAAGCGCGGTTATAGGCTAGTAACAGACGGGCCGCGTTTAAATACGGCTGGTTCACACTTACGGATTTCCGTAAATAAGAAAAAAAAAACTACCCATTTTATTGTTGATTTGGATCGAGAATCATTAGCATAATTACGTCCTTGAATTTGACTAGGATGCAAATCAACACCTTGTATAGTAAAGAAAGGTTATTTGGTGAGGGAGGCAATTTGGTGATAGACTCTTAAAAGTCTTCCAAAACATTACCTATGCACGCAATGTCGCGTAATGATATGTCACTACGTCTTGTCCACCTTTGTGGTGAACTGGTTGCATCATTCTGCGTTACTGCGTGCATAGGTAACGTTTTAAAAGACTTTTAAGAGCGTTTACGCCGAACGTCATTTCATACAAACTTTCAAGCCCTTGTTTTCCGATATGAACGAACCGATTTTAATGAAACTTCATACGCATAAGCAGGATACAAAGGTCTAAAAAGTTAGCAGAGAACATTTTCGTAAAATAGTGTTACAGCCAAATTAGACCGATTTTAAACATTTCATAGAAACAGAGATTTCCAGTTATCTTTTTTTAAATAAGACATTTCGCTTGAAAGTTTGTATGAAATGCCGTTCGGCGTAAACGCTCTTAAGAGTCTATCATCAAATTGCCTCCCTCACCAAATAACCTTTCTTTACCCTACAGCGTGTATTAGAAATAAGTGGTTATTAAAGGTGTAGTACAGACCATCTAACCAATCCATATTGTCCGATACAAAATTTCAATACCTACTTGACCCAATTGTATGGAACGTCTGTTTTTTTTTTATACATGCTTTAGAAGAATATTTTTCGATTGTAACTTTCCGCAGACTATCTATTGTGACCAATTAGACCATATCTTAATAGAACGCGATTTCGGGACCATCACAAGGTCGCGCGAACTTAGTTCGTAGCGACACGTGACCATATAGGCGTCGAATAGGTGTCCTAATTCATAATTGATTGATGGTCGCGTAGTTGCGTTCTATTACAACGGCTTAGGGCTTGTTTTACGATGTCCAAACAGCCACTATTGACCTTTTCGCGCACTGCTTAGCGCAGAGAGTTGAAAATCCAACAGTGTTTTTTGACGCACTGGAAAGCGCTCTGTTGGATTCCCATTGCTCGGCTCAACAGCGAAGGTTGAAAATCCCGCCGCGATATTTTTACGTCTGTCCGTGCGAACGTGCCCAGACTCGCGAATTGTGACCTTCGGGTGTATGAAATTACCTGGATACAAGCAATGGCTGATCCCAATCTTTGATTTCTATGCCATAGCTGTCTTTATAGTAATCAATATAGGTAATCTGCTTTGGTTGACCATCCACCATCCTCTCAAATGTTGATTTTGGTGACTGTGTATCATCGATACTGTCTACCCTGTAAAAAGCAAAGTCAGAATTTAGAACATTTTTAGACCTAAAGAGGACAAAAGAACAAAGTATATGATCATGATTGTATAATTGGCACCCTTACACATGTTGTTGCCATACTGATGTTGTTGCTGTTATTAGCACAGGAAAATAAGGTTATTTATGTCGATTTTTTACTTGAAAACAATACTGAATTACTCATACCAACCAATTTTATCGTAAATTAATTTTAACACATATCAGTCGTAAGCGAAGATTCGTTCGATAAAGATGCACACTTGCCTAGAAGTGAATCTATTAATTTGCGGAGGTTTTATCTTACGGGAAAAACAGACTCATATTAGGACTTTTTCAAGTTCTCTTAATCTACCCAAAGACTTGGGGAATACCTCATAATCAGTCTATGTTCCCACTGCTGGGACACAGGCCTCCTCTCGGTGAGGCGTCCACCACGCGGGCCCAATGCGGGTTGGTAGATGTCACATGTCTTCTAGGACATGTGTTCTAGGACATGCCGGTTTTTTCACGGTGTTTTCCTCCACCGTTGTGATATAAGTGGTAATGAAATAACTTACTCAAAGTAAAGCGCCTGTCTGAGTTCGAACCTACGACCTACAACTCGTAAGTCGAGGCCTATACCACTGCACTGCACACCTTGGGCGCAGTGGTGGCCCACTGCCCTCAAGGAGGGGTACTTACTTACTTAAGGGAATGGGTATTTACCTAAACATTTTCTTGTTATACATAGTCATGACTGAACAGCCAACCAATCGTTCGGCCATTGCTTTCTTCCAGCCAGTTCCTTCTGCTTGAACAGTCTCTTTTATAAATGACAGCACTGTCTGTGTGCGGAGTACTTTGTGTGTGGAGTCCAAGGTCAACATGAGACCTCCTTCGTACTCGTCGACCGCTGCCACGTAACTGTTGATAGAAAAAGTATTTTCAAAATCGGCCTACTCAGTTAAAAGTTATGTGTGGTCATTATTTTAATAATAGGCTATTTGACAATGTAAAAAATAAGGTCATAATTATTGACACTCGTATAGATTATCGCTTTTAAAATCGATTTGCATTAATTTTACTACAAAACAATGTATTATTTATAAAAAAAATCCCGAAAAAACTTCATCTTTTTAAATCTGGCGCCACGTAATCGAAAACGGTCTGGATTGGCTGAACTTAAGATAACGTCATGATTTAGTAAATTTCTGTCTATCGTTGATAGAATAGATGACTTTTGTCTAGTATCTCGACCGTTTCAACGTTTGTTTACGTGAATCGTGACGTCACGACGCCATATTGTTAAAGATAGCGTTTTGGCGGCTTATTTAAACAGTAAATTTTTATTTACTATTTTTTAAAAGAAATACATTATGCAATTTGAAGTAATAGGTTTTTGTGGGCTCATTAGACACCATTAAATAATCTGAGATGTTTATCAGAAACCAGTCAAATAGCCTATTGCAAGAAACCTGCTTACGTAATACAGAACGGTCTCAGATATTAATTTTCAATCAATATCGTTCTGACTTTTAACTGTTACGGCGTGGTTAGACAAAAAATCACAACTTTTAAAAATAACATCACGCATATAATCGCCGAAGGATTAGGCAGAGGTGTAGGTACTTATAAGTAGTACACCCATCGTCAGTTATAAGTCTCATGTAGAAGGGAGGGAGCCTCAACTTTTGAATCACACTAATATTATAAAGGCGAAAGTTTGTGAGTGTGTGTGTGTGTGTTTATATGTTTGTTACTTCTTCACGCTCAAACGGCTGGACCGATTTTGCTAAAATTTGGTATGGAGGTAGCTGACACCCTGGATTAACTTATAGGCTACTTTTTATCCCAATATTCCCACGGAATCGACATTTACGCGGGTAAAACCGCGGGGCGCAGCTAGTATTCAATATTATCAAGAAGCTTCTGCCCGCGATTTCGTTCGCGTGAAATTTCTTGTTTCCCCGAACCACCCGTCGCATCACATCACCTCACCTGCCTTTTTTCGCTTACCGTTCTGTCTTACTTTTTTCTTTTTGCTCGGCTCCTAAGAGTCTTAGCGTGATGATAAATAGAGAAATAATTTTTCAACTCCAACTGGCAGTTCCAGAGATTAGCGCGTTCAAACAAACAAACCTTCAGATATTATTAATTAGTCTATTATACTAACATAGGTTAAGGAATACTAACAAATATATGGGTTCTACCTGAATTAAAGATAAATAAAATAAAATTATTAGTACCTATAGATATTGGGAGAACTACTTAAAACAATGACATACCCAGGCCAAACTTCCAGTTTATGCTGTGGAATCTGTATCCCAGCTTTATCGTTGAAATGATCGCGATTAATCCTTACAAGCTTCAAATCTTTCATAATACATTTGAATATCACATTGTAGATATGTATCATTTCGCTAAGACGGCGGGTTCTACGGAATACAATCTGTAATAATAACGAGAGAAAAGTTGTGATTTAGAATGCACATTATTTAAAAATGAATTAACTATATAAAACTTATTTATTATTATCTTCGAGTTCGATCGAACTTATATACCTCCCTCAGCTCAGCTCAGCTTCTTCACAAAGAGCTGAAACTATTTATTTTTTTAAGAAAATTAACAGATATAGGTACTTACAGTGAGTCTGACTTTGCTGTTATCAAAAGGATTGGTGGACACCAGGTTAAGAGCTTCTTCAGGCAGTCTGTGCGGCACATACAAGGTAGTACCATCAAATGTCTTCTCCATGAAGTATTGACGGTGTTCTATAAAAAAAAAGTGGTGCCATTTTGAATTCAAACTCCGGCTGTTGCACTTAAGAATAATGTGGAAGTACTAACTTGCATTGTTTTACAGTTAGGATATACTTCAAAAGAAGGACATGTATTTTTTTTTCAGATGTGAAGAAGTAATTTTATTTTTATTTTATTGCTTTGAATGAAATATGTGAGTATTTTAAAATTTATTTGACTTGAATTTCTGAGTATTATTTTATTGTGTACTTATGTGTGATTATTATATCAAATGTTTTTAATGCAGTAATATAAAGGATTTTGTCTGAAAATAAATGAATCATTATTATAATAAACTTACCAGCCAACAGTTTATGGCGTAAGGTCTTATAATCTTGGTCCGGATCGTACCTCACTTCGTACTCATACACACTGTTCTCTACAAAGTTCAGGTAAATGAAGTTGGCAGTCACTTGAACAGGTGTACCGCTAGTACCTTTCATTGTAACTGGTGGTGTGTCTTTCACTTCTCGCTGTAAAAAGGGATATCATAAAATGGAATTACCAGGGTTGATAAAAATCATGATTTTTTTTTTTAATCAAAAAAAATCGGATTTATTTGATTTAAATCGGATTTATTTGATTTAAATCGGATTTATTTGATTTGAATCGGATATTTTTTTTTACATTCTGATCTTTCTTAATTTGGAAGTTAGTTATTAATTAAATAATAACACTACATATACAGGGTTATTGGTAAAACATTAACTACCTCTTAAGAGGTCATTGTACTCATCATTATGAACAACTTTTACTATGGGACCAAACCTGAAACACGCACAAAAAAAAATCAGCTGTTCCCTACATTTATGTTCGTATAACTCGTCAAAATGTAGGGAACAGCTGAATTTTTTTCGCGATTTCCCTGGAACCCTGGGAATTACGCGTTTAGTCTCTGAAAAACTAGGCTGAGATTTGTTGAGAACCCATATTTAGTCAGTTAAGTGGCACGTTATGCCCGTGTATTACCTGCTGCGGAAAAACACTTAGTCCAAACCAAAAATCGAAGCCTGGACCAAAGCTCAACAGTCGCGTTTGCGACCACATAATCAATGGGGTATACCAGCATCGCTTAAGCGTGGCAATAGCGGTCATTGACCCACCTAAAGTCCCCGTCATGAGAAGCTATAAATTTTGTAAATGAAGAACTTCTACTAAGTTACGTAGCGACAATTCAATCAACAACAAATAATCCCAAATTCAATCAACTCAAAGTAACATAACGTGTAATACGAAACTAACGAGCAATTCACATGGACGGGTTATATTCTAGCGATATAAAGCGCTGTCGTCTAATGTTTTGTGGTATTGGAACGCGTCTAACTCATGGAACGTAGGTAAACATTTAAACCGCCATTTTGAAGTAAGTTCACGCTGACGCTGTCAATGCTGCAGAATGCAGATTCAAAATACTCGGAATCGTCTGACGACAGTAATTAGATGTGTGTGTTAATATAATTATATCCCTATATAAAAATAAAAATCATTAAGTACAAAACTGTTTTTTTTTTAATTTGATCCAAAGGTTGTGAACCCCATAATGTGAGTTAATAAAATTTTGGTATAGTGAGTTATTTTCTCGTGACGGGGACTTTACATTTTCTATCGTTCTTTATTTCATAAATTGAACTCCTGACTCAGTATCTATCGTGATCTTCAACATGTTCCAATAACCATACATAGTTTATTGTTTTGATGCCTACGGCGAGATATTGGGTGAAAGGGCAATGACCGTTATGGCCACGCTAAAGCGATTCGGGTATAGACGTAAGATTTCTTAGTGTATGTAATAAAATAGTTCTCTGAGTGAGAGCTCATAAAATAAAGATAATTATAGTCATGAGGGGTTTTTAATTTACCACAGGTTACACTAAATATTATTATGTTAAGAATACAATATTGTCAACTTACATAGATTTTCTTCTTACGCTCGTCTCCAGGCGGCTTGGATATGGCCACAGTTGTTTCAGCCATTTTCTCCGTTAATTTCTGGACATCTGACTTCGAGCTATCGCCCGCGGCTTTAGAAGCTTGTCTGAACAAAGAAACTTCTGTTAGTGAATATTTTGTCATGCTGTAACTTTAGTTTCCCCCTTAGGTGCGGCGACCGACTCTCACATTCATGATCATTGAATGTGAAACTAAATAAAGTCCTCCAGACCGTATTTCGGCCACGGCGGCCAATCTCAACGGAGACTAGCCTTCGGCGCGGGAGATATTATAGTGCACAAGTGTGCGCGCAGACACAGGTGCACTCCCTCTTCCCTCACTCTCATAGTCCGATAGGACGGCAATCCGACACGACCGGAGAGAGATCAGGCGCAGGACCAACGGCTTAACGTGCTTTCCGAGCCACGGGGGTATCACACCGCCAACTTCCAAACTCCGGGCTGTTACTAAGAAATTCCTAATGGAAAAACTCAATAACACTTTGCCCGACCCGAATCGAACCCGGGACCCCATGCTCAGCAGTCGCGCTTGCGACCACGAGATCAACGGGAACGGGAATGTTAAACTACTAAGTATTAGAAATGAAATTTGTTCAAAGTAAAATTGGTCGCAACAATCGAGTAGTACTTCTACTATAAATATCGCAATACAAAAATTAAGCATCATACTATTTTGACTTACAGAGATTGTAACAGCTTCAGTCCTCTTCCGGCGCCCCTTACCGGATTAAGGCTGGGACTGACGTCAGAACCAGGAGAAAACACCGGTGGCGCTACAAGAAAGTACAACTTATAAAAATATTAGCTTTTACCCGCCCGCGTGGAGGTCGAAAACCATGTTAAAAGTATCCAAGGTCAAGGTTATCCGTGTGCCGAATTTCGTCCAAATCCGTTCAGCAATTTATTAAGGCGTTAAAAAGTAACAATATTAAATAACTCGTTATTTATTTAATATTATAAATGCGAAAGTGTCAAGACTATAAGGATAGTATAAGAATAGTCTTGACACTATATCATCATATCACGCCTGTATTCTCCGAAGGGTTAGGCAGACGTGAGTGTAAACCCACATTTCACCAGAGTAGCTATTTATTGGGGGTTCTGGATCACCGGAAGTCCAGCGTAACTAGACCCCTGTTTGTATGTAGTTTGTTAAGAGCGTGCGACCAAGTTATGTTGGTTTAGGTGTGAATGTGGTTGAATTTGCGGTGGTAAAATATGTATTTTTTAGTCCGGACAATGTTGCAGTAGGTTGATAGGGTCAATATCGTGAGAAATTGATAAGAAACAATGTTGGCGATGCTTGACCTTGCGAGGGCTCTGATTGGTGATAGGGTGAATATCGTGAGAAATTGATAAGAAACAATGTTGGCGATGCTTGACCTTGCGGGGCTCTGATTGGTGGATTGGTGATAGGGTGAATATCGTGAGAAATTGATAAGAAACAATGTTGGCGATGCTTGACCTTGCAGGGGCTTGGTGGATTGGGAGTGAGGTAGGTGTGCTGTGACGCGGCGGGGTGGGGGGGGGGGGATGTCATGCGCGATGGCGGTGTTGCGGGGGCGTGCGGTGGGTTATTTTCCCATGCGAGAGTATGTTGTTATGGTTTTTTAGTGATAAGAGTGTGGGAAAGTTATGTGGAATGATGTAAGTCATACAATGTACTATGCTGTCATGATTGATAATCATTATTTATTAATTTTGTTATATTACATAGGCTAGTAGCATTCAATGGTAGATTCGATGGAAATGATGTTATCCTGTTAGAAATGATAAAGATATGTTACACATAAAAGGAATAATTAAAGGGCTTTATTCTCATTAAGTTTATGTGCTTCATATTGTTTGGCAGTCTATAAATAATATGGAGCGTGTAAAGATGCTGTTGTCTTGTGATTCTGAGAGAAAGAGAAGAGCGGAGGGAAGGGATGAGTGTGGTATACGTGTACAGGATGACTCAGTGAGTAGTAAACCTACAACCTCGTCGTTGAGTAGAGAAGAAAGAGAGAGGAACATATATCAAACAGCTGAATTTCCATTTTTCAAGTTAAAATCAAGACGATTGCTCACTTTCGAAGACTGGCCTGTAGGTTTACGTCAGAAGCCTGAAGATCTTGCAGAACCTGGTTTCTTTTATACTGGTCATGGAGACAGAACCAAGTGTTTCCATTGTGCTGGGGGCTTAAAAGATTGGGAAGAAGATGATGATCCTTGGCAGCAGCATCTTCAGTGGTTTAGTCAGTGTGCTTATATCAAGTTCAAACTTGCAAAGTGTTTCATGTAAGAATAAATGGGAAGGTTAAAACTAAATAAAAGACTGTATACTGCAAACATAATGTATTTTATTTGATTATACTATAATGTCCCCAAGCCAATGTGTTTATTCCATCCTCAGTAATACATCTTTTATCATCATCACCAGAAAGTACTTTTCTTCTCTTAATTTGTGTATAAACATGGTGATTATCGCTAGCAAATGTATACATGTTATCATATTTTACATAACCACAATCAAGTGCTTTTTTATAATTTTCGAAATGTAACTTTCTTACAATAGGAGCGGAGGTACCTTTGTTTTTCTTTACAGTCAAATCATTTAGTAAAACATAACTATACATTTTGGAACGTAAACCAACAAACTCTTTGACGATACAACCATTGGTTTCATCTTTCATGAGACCAACGACCTTTTTGTTAACTAGTGGTAGATTATAAACATTGTCCTTGGGAAAATCAGAGGTGTCAAATCTAGCCTCTAAGTCTTGTCTAATATCTTCATAAAAATCTTTAGTTGTGATTTGATAGATGAAAGAATCCGTATCTGTGTAGAGCAGTTGCATAATATGGTTGTATTTAGGCAGCATATATGAGTAGTGAAAATTATACATAACATGTTTGGAAAGTACAGTGAAACCAGCATAAATAGGTTTATTGTATAATATTTTTGTTTTATTCATTTGTACTGCTACAAAACCTTCGGAGAAAATCTTACAGCTATGAAAATTAGGATGAGCTATATATCATTCAGCACCATATTTGCACTTTGTCTTTATTTTCTCATCACCCCACATGTTACAAAGTTTCACATCAATTCGCTTCCCTACATTCTCTATGGTTTTACCGAAAATCGAGTTGTTCATGAGCTTATAGAAGTCTTTTTCAAATGAATTTTTTGCCAATGTTCTTTTCTGTGTGTTTAAATCTATGTAGGGCTTAAGCCATGGAGATTGCTGAAACGATAAGATCCTATGGATTTTTTTACAAACTAATCCGTGTTCTATACATTGCTTCAAGTTCACATAGTGAATTACATAATTGTGTTTGTTGTTGAGAGTAAGTAAAAGCTTTTTAGTTTTACCATTTGGTGGTGTTTTTGTTCATAAATCCACTTTTTCCAAGGGATACACTGGAAATTGGAGTGCAGAAATATTTCAAGTGGTAAACGTGAATAACACCAATCCTATCAGCTGCAAGATGAAAAGGAACAACCAATCTTAGGTGCTTTTTATGAACAGGAACTACAAAAAGTTAAATATCCTGACGTGTATCTGGTGGAGAAAGTGTTGAAGAGAAAGGGTGATAAAGTTCTAGTGAAATGGTTCGGTATGGATTCAACAGGTTGGATAAATATAGAAAACAAGATTAGTTAAAGAATCATATACTTATAATGTGTTTTTATTTGACTGACATACCCACTAACATAAGCTTTCTAACATTTATCTATTTTTCTGATTAGGTAAACAAAAAAATATATTATCATTAAAATAAGTCTAAAGTTTGTGATATAAAAGTTATAATACTAACAGTTACAAAATTACAAACTTATCAATTTAAATAGTTTTCTAACCACCTTGCAAAAGCTCGCACCTCTACACCACTACAGTATCATTAAAATAAGTCTAAAGTTTATGATATAAAAGTCATAATACTAACAGTTACAAAATTACAAACTTATCGATTTAAATAGTTTTCTAACCACCTTGCAAAAGCTCGCACCTCTACACCACTACAGTGACAGGTGCGAGGTGATTTTCCTTTAAATCCTTTATGTCTCACACAATTCCTTAAAATATGGTTTAAATTCTTCGATCAATAATAGTACTAGATGCCCGATAAGCGCTTCAAAAACGGCCCGAAAAATACGAGCACGAATACTTTTGTGCTCTTATTTCAAATTAATATGGTCCAATCATAGCCAATGTTAAGACGTCAAAATGCCTCAGTGCGCGTTCAAAAGTTATGTAAATAACCACCGTAGCACCAAGATTTTGGAAGGAATATCTTTTTTCGGTAAATTTTTAACATTAAATGTTTTTCAGAAAATAGTAACACAATTAAATAGTAAATATAAATCAATAAGCAAATATTATGATTGTTTGGCCAATGTTTGCGACAACGCGCCAACTATTCTAACAAACATTGAAGCATTGAAATGTAATTCCAAGAACTACGTCTAGTTCCAAATTCGAGTAAGTACGAAATTGTCAACAAAATGTTTTTAACCTTATTGCTTAGACGTTAAGTTTCATTTTAGAATAAATATTTTTGTACTTATTATAAAAATGACTTTATTTTCAAGTGACATTTTAAATTTATTGCTTCGATGACAGAAGGACTTAAATATTAATCATTTGCAATCGTAATTAAACTTTATGTTAGAGTGTTAAGGTTTATAATAATCTGAAGTTGTTAATATTATTCAACTTTTTTCTATAGTTCGTAGTAAGAAATATAAATGTTTATCTGTGTGCAAACGTGGCCACTTTAGCGACTTATTTTTGTTCCTAATCATTCATCTAGTACTATTATTGATCGAAGTTTAAATTCAAATTTTTCATTATAATTTCAACTTTTGGACATTGTAGTGTTTCTAGATTTATTGATAAAAATCCTAGACTCTCTAATAAGTCTCTTTCAATGATAATTAAACCAAACAATATCGCAAGTGAAAAAACTTTAAAATAGCTCTATACCACACTCGCTTACAGCATAAATTATGTAATTTAATAAAGCATTACCTAGTTGTTCGGTGAACAGTTCATGGCTGAAACACTCTGGTGGTGTGTGACTTAACAACTGAAGCCACTCTTCCACTTCCACATTGATATCACCCACAGTGTCCTCCAGATGAGATGTGATGTCGTCCCAAATCTCAATTAGGGAATAGGTGTTTATATCACTAAACTCACTTTTCTCGTAACCACTTTTAAGAACTTCACTCACATCTTCATTTATTTTCGCAAGTGGTATAGGTCTTCTCCACAGTTGTAGTAACCTGTTTGAAGATAAATGTTTTAGCCAACTGCTCTTACATTCAAAATACATTGCTTCAACTAGTGACATCATCTTGTCTAAATATCCTGATCTGAAATTGCTTATGCCAGTAGTGTCAGTCACTGTAAAACAAAATAATCATTTATTATCCTTCCTCAACAGATCTATCCGATAAAAAGTTGATAAGCCATGTTTTCCCGCTTGGTCCTTTATTAACGATGTAAACACCACTATTAAGTTCTGCCAGTTGGTCCTCATTTATATCGTTAAACCTTGATGGTAGCGCGATTATGTATCCATTCTCCAGGTGCACCACCGTCTGCATTGCGTTTTGTGTATACTTTGAAGACATCCTGCTAGCTTCTATGATCTTATAAGGCTTACTTATCTCTAAATCACACATTTTTCTCCAGGTTTTATTTCCCCAACTATTTAATTTAGCGAGAACAGTATTACTCCCCCTTTGATTTGAAGACATTGCTTTATCTAATAACGATATTTAAGGAAAATTAACACTTACAGCAATAATGAGAGGGAAGTTTACCTATGAGTAACTGCTTGTTACTATTGTACTTGTCCCAATGCTAACTGAATGTATTATGAATGGTAGTGGTTTTTATACTAAACCCATATCGTTTTCTACACTGTATTTGGAGTGTAGGTGAAATTCACATTGTGGTTTTAACCATACCTCTAATCATTATAAGATAACAGAATAATGTTAGAACACTCACCGCAACAACATAGTTTTCATGGGAAACTTAATATAAAGTTCTTTAATGGATAGGGAATCTAATACCACATCCTTTCCACAAATTACCTAATTGGTATACTGCTTGAACATTCAGCATCGGTTATTTCACCTTTTTCCATTTTAGTCAACCGTGCATATGTCCAAAATTAAACACTTTCAAGTATATTCTTAAATCGTTGACACCTTTCACTTAAAGGATGAGGTGTGCTTGTTGATGAAGAAGGTTTGTGGGTGGTTTTCATAGTTGTATCCAACGTAAGCGATTCCTCTCTTTCTCCTCCAACCTTAGGTTTATGATGATGATGTTGACTTTCAGCAGTCGCTATTCCACCACCCCTAGGTACTTTCACTGTAATCTCCAAACCCTTTTCATCTTTATATGTTTGCTCGAACGCTTCTGACGACCAAGTTTGTTGTAAACTATTGTTTAGGTTGCTGCTGCAATCTCGTGATTTCCAGCTTGTGCAACAATAATGTATTGCTATCACTACACAAACGTAAATTTAATGTATTTTCGCTCTGTTTACTGTTAATGCTCACCAATTCATGATGAATCTTTTCTCCACTTCCATCACTATTGACATCTTCAAAGTAGAATTTCATCAACCATCTTCTCATTAAATTACCTTCCTCGTTATAAAGTTCCACCTTCTTAATATACCATATTTTATTAGTACAAAGATCTCTCAAATCTTCATCTAAGGATCGTGTAATATTCTTCAACATCACTTCTGTATCATTGTCTTTTTGCCGTAAGTACAACACTACCACCCAAGGTAATAAGGTTGTAAAAAGCATTATGAACGTTCATCAACAGAACAGACGCAACACGCACTATAAAATTATTGATAAATCGATCTTATTTAAACACATTCACTCACACATACAGAATCACAATCATGGAACTGCTCCTTTGTTTAGTGCTTATCAAATTTGTCATACATCCTGTTCTCGATAATATGCAATATTGTTTTTCTACTTAACCAATTAATTAATTATAAATGAATACAATATTTTATTTAAATAGGAAGATAACCCACCGCACGCCCCCGCAACACCGCCATCGCGCATGACATTCCCCCCCCCCACCCCGCCGCGTCACAGCACACCTACCTCACTCCCAATCCACCAAGCCCCCGCAAGGTCAAGCATCGCCAACATTGTTTCTTATCAATTTCTCACGATATTCACCCTATCACCAATCCACCAATCAGAGCCCCGCAAGGTCAAGCATCGCCAACATTGTTTCTTATCAATTTCTCACGATATTCACCCTATCACCAATCAGAGCCCTCGCAAGGTCAAGCATCGCCAACATTGTTTCTTATCAATTTCTCACGATATTGACCCTATCAACCTACTGCAACATTGTCCGGACTAAAAAATACATATTTTACCACCGCAAATTCAACCACATTCACACCTAAACCAACATAACTTGGTCGCACGCTCTTAACAAACTACATACAAAGAGGGGTCTAGTTACGCTGGACTTCCGGTGATCCAGAACCCCCAATAAATAGCTACTCACCAGTTTATATAAATAAATAATAAGTTTATTGTACAGACGCCAGCACATCAAGTTACTACAATCTATCAAATTTCTTTGATAGATTTTCAACTTTATGACTAAAGCATAAGGTTCAAAGTTGATTGGGAAAATTTGACAGTTTCGGGTAGCTTGATGTGCTGGCGTCTGTACAAAGATTAAAAATAAACTAAACATGATTGTACCAGCAGTGGGCAAAGACAGGTTGATTAGCTGGCTCCTGAACTAAGTAAAAGAATACTTGTACAGTCACGAGCATAAGTATGTATACACTTAGCTTTATTCAAAGGCGATTTTCTCCTTTATTTTTGAATGAAATTTGATATTATTACGAACATAGTATTTTCGAATACGACACTTTACATAAACCTATGGGAGGTTTACGTAAAGTGTCGTATTTCAACGTTGCATACGTTATTTCGTGAAAAAATCGCAATTGAAAGTTGCCAAGTGTTGACATATTATTGCTGGTGACTGTACTTATCCAAAGTTCCTCATAAACATAGATTAATACAACAATCAGGTTAAAGTGACTCAGTAATTTATACATGTATCAGTATTGAGAAAGGTATTAATGAGGTGATCGTTAAAATATTTTCTGTATAGTCGCAAGACAAATTCTGCAACCAATTAGTAAGCTTTGCATTCAGTGTAAACTTGGTCAACATGTATATATCAATTCACCGATATACCCTATTATAAAGTTTATTGAAGAACTATCATGGTAGGTACTCAGAATGAGGTTAGGTGTTTAGTGACAGGCAAAAAAGACAATTTTACAAACCTCCTGGTTTTTGTTGTGCCTTTGCAAGCAGCATGGCTGCCATTTTGCCCCGTCCACCAATTGAAGTGGACCCAGATGTGCTGGACGAACATACCTATAATTTTTATTATAACATAAGTATATAACATCGCCATTCGCTCAAATGATCCGAATGGTTTTCTCAAAGATTCCTTGTCCTCGACACTGTTCAGAGAAAAGTTACTGTTTCAAGGGGGTAATTGCGTAACACCTATCAGTAGCAATGGCTTTAATTTTGAAAGTTCAACAACCGTCATTGCGTTATTTAGGTACGTGGTCGAGCAGACCAAACATTACAATTACATTACAATATTTTATCACATAAACGTTTTAATTACTTATAATTAAAAAAAAAACTAACTAATATAATATCAGCAATAAAACTTACACTAGGTGGAATACAAGAGCCTGCTGTGCCAGCAACACTCGGAGCCACACTTGGGGCTGCACTGGTTTCTGGTGTAGACTCTGGAGTGGTTTCATCGGATGACATGCCCGTGTGGGTCTTTTTCAAAGCTTGTAAAAGGGCCAAGCCCCTGCCACGGCCCCTTGGGTCTGCCATATTGTCCTGCTATCAAAGGCATTGAGTAAATCAGAATAGGTAGAAACTATTATTAATAAACATTTTGACAGACACACAATGAGACTCAACAGAAGACTTCTTTTCAAGGCTAGAGCCAGAGCCATCCATTCCTTGAAGGTATAAAATTCATTGAGTAACACTGGCGCCGATTCCCTTGTTCACAAGCTAAACTAAATTTAAGTTCAGTGCATCTTTTTCTTTCTATGTCATTAAGAAAAGGACAGAATTAATGTTACTGATAGATACTGTAGAACTTGTGGAATGCTGGACTCGTTGCCAGCATTCCACAAATTCTACAGTCCTTGGGCATGCACACATGCAAGGCGTCAACAGATACTTATAACGTTATTTATAATATTGTTCTACGAAAATGATATTCTATAACGTTTTCTTTTGTAAATTGATATTTTTGCCTTCAAACTCAGTGGAGATCAAGGCCTTCAACAAACAAGATTGAAGAGACATAGTGTCCCAACCCTAAAAGATAGATTCGTCAGAATGGAATGAGACACTCACTCGAGAAGTGTCTCACCACGCTAAAAACCCTAAACAGATACACTCGTATCAGACAAAGCAGTGGCTTATTGTAGTGTCCAACAGATTGCCGCGGAGCAGGAAAGAGATTTTTTAAATTTTTAGGTTTTAGTATTGTAACGAATTTTGGAACGTTATACGATAACATTAGTGGTAATAGGTACTACGGGCTGGTGTCCGCAACTCCACGTCAATGCGCGTATTTTACGTACGGAAACATTAGTAAAGGTAACGGAACGAAATTCATTTCGTTTTCAAGTTCAAGTCACTGCTAGGAATTGGTGAAGGGCGGACGTTTTGGTAGGGCTGGCATCCGTCCGGGTTTCCCCAGATTTGTCCTAGTTTGGAAGGCGTCCGGGGAGAGTCCGGGCGGGGTTTTTAAATAGTGGGGATGAAACCCGGACACTTTCTGTTTTAGGGGAAATCCGACTTTGAATGATTTGGAATAAATTAAACAATACATGTCCAATGGTGTCAAAATGTCGAAATACCCAAAATGTCCAATTCTCAAAATGTCCAATGGTCAAAATGTCCAACTCCCAAAATGTCCAATCTTTGAGAATGCAGCAAATTTGTTCAATTACTCATCAAAACGTTTTTTTAATACTTATGACAAATAATAAATAAGTACAAAATAATGACAAAAATAGTGACTTCGGGTATGTTGTGGTCTTCTCTGGTCTTAATTTGTTATTTATAAATAAAACATATTTTGATTCTTTCAGTATTTTGTATTGGGAGTTGGACATTTTGAGAATTTGACATTTTGGGTATTTGGACATTATGACACTGTTGGACATTTTGAGAATTGGACATTTTGCCCCTGAACGTCAAAAATTTGCTTTGATTTAAAAAAAATATTTTCTTGGATACCAAAAAGCATTCCTAATTATTCTTGTTACCAGAATACCTCTCACATAGAGAATAGTGTATAAGCATTTCATTTGTATTGGTGAGGTTTAAGTTGATTTTCTATAAACAAAAAAAAATATTAAATGATACTAAACAATGTTTTTATTTTATTGGAATTTTTTCTTCGACTGAGTCCGGAGAAAAATCTTTATTTCACCCAAATGTCCGGGGTTTTTGACATTTTTATCCGGAGTCCGTAATTTAGGTGATAGCAGCCTAGTTTTGGGGGACTGTCTTTTGTAATTTTGACTTTCGAAAAGTGCTGATTCTCAGCCTAAAATCCACCCCTAAGACGACCCACTGACCCATAGTTTGAATAAATGTCTTTTGATTTAGATTTTTGATTTGAGTAATAGAGGAGTAAAACAATCTGAAGGTTGTATACCTGTTTGAAGCATTTAGTAAACAATAATAATAATAGCCTCCCCGACCGTTTTTGGGTACACAGAAGATATTTTATAGTGCACAAGTGTGTGCGCAAACACAGTTGCACTCTCTGTTCCTTTACTCTCATAGTCCGATGGGACGGCAATCCGACACGACTAATTGAAAACTCAATAACACTTTGTCCGACCCGGAAATCGAACCCAGGACCCCCCGCTCAGCAGTCGCGCTTGCAACCACGAGACCAACGGGGCAGTAGGTAGTAAACAATAATTTCTATTCTTATAATAGTTATTTAGGCATATTAAATGTTAAAACTGTCTAGATGTTTTTGATATTCTGCAAAAATTGTGTGTTATATTAGCCTTCGTGAGCACAAGTCAGGATGAAGCATTGAGAACCCAAACAGTGCGTCCCAGGGCTTCAAAAATACCGCACTGTTGGGTTGGATTATCAACTCTCGGCGCCTAAATGCGTTCAAAATCCAGAATATCGTCGCGGTAAAAAATCGCCCGTGCGTACGAAGGCTAACATTTCGACGACGCGCAAAACCTTAGGGTAGGTACCAGTAAATACCTACTATATGTACTTATTTCATAAATTCCCAAACAGCAAACAGATCTGTGGGCACTAAATAGTTCAAAGTTAATTTACCATACACAATATTACTTAGTTTTGGGCAAATGCAGTAGGTAAGTACTGAATAGGTATTACAGAGAAACCGTAAGGAATAAACAATTTAGCACCAGTTTTTATTTTGCATTATAAGTACTTACAAACTTACACAATCTACAAAATAATATATTAAAAAGTTAACCTAAATAGAACTTGAAAACTAAAATATTGCGTCGCAATATTCCTCCGCATCGCTGTCGGCTGTGTACCGAAGACAATACACTTGTATGTTCTATTAATTCAACGAGGCAAAAAGTAAGCCTTCTACCTACATAAAGTTGAAGGAATTTCAATAGTTAGCAAAAATTATTGCCTGAACATTATTGTCAACAGGACATATCACATTTTGATGCAATTGTTAAGTAAAGCTCTAATAATAACAATGCGACAAAAATACATAATTATGTGTTACCTTTTTGTTCTCTTTCTGTTTTAATTCTCCAAAACACGAAAATAACTAAAATGCCAATTCTTGTCTTCCTTTCCTTTCCTCCTTCGTATAATCCATAGAGTAAGTAAACATGTATAAACATATATAAGAGACGGAACTCCCATAGAAAAAGTTGAAACACGTCTATTCTATTTTTAATAAATGGCAAGCAAAGCCGATGTCGACTATTCTGCCAATGTCAAAAGTGAGCTGAAAAAACAAGTGTGCATAAGGAAAAAACAAAAAAAGAAAGAAAATAATAATAATATAAAAAATTGAAAAAAGTTATAAACAAATAAATATTGATTGAACCAGTTGATACAATGTTGATCTTGCTGGGTTAGTACGGGACTGAAACAAACAAAAAATAGAAATAAATAAATATTTTAATTGTTAAAACATAAAATACACGCATACCACACCCACACAGAATAATTCATAATTTTATGTTATTGTGACGGATGAAGGTCATCAGCGCCACAAGCAGATCTGGAGAGGAGTATGTTAGTAAAGACGGGAAATTAGTCGGAAGAGGGATCTTAAATTTTGGGAGACGCCTATATAAATCTAAAGGTGGAACGTTGTTGGAGCATTCAAAGAAGATGTGGTCCAGAGTGCCCTCTTCCAACCCGCACTCACAGAGAGAGGAGTCTCGAACACGAATCTTTTGCAAAAAAACTGGAGTACAACAGAAACCTAAGCGAATTCTACAAAGGGTAGAAATAGTTGTTTTAGAGGCTTTTTTGTAGCCATAGAACCAAGGTTTTGGTTTTATTATTGGCTGTACTGCATAGAAAAATTTTCCCTTTTTCCTTCCAGTGTTATTCCACTGTTCCTGCCATGAGGATTGGAGCTTAGCTTTTGGAAGGCTCAGTAAGTCATACCCCTGATGGGTGTTGTAGGTGAGATCAGCTGTTGCTGAAGAGCAAGCATCCTTGGCCAAAGCATCAACAGACTCATTGCCCTTAATGCCACAATGACTAGGTATCCAAACTAACTGAACTTCTCTTTGACTACTAGCACAAGAAAATAAAGATTTTTTAATTTTTAAAACAAGGGAACTGTGCAATTTACTTTTGAAAGGGTTTTGTACTAAGGCTTGCAGACAGCTAAGAGAGTCAGTGAAAATAACGGCTTTGTCAATATTTTGATGTGACTCTATGAAAAGACAAGCTTCTAATAAAGCCACACACTCGCCCGTAAACACAGAAGACTCCTCAGGGCACTTGTACTGTAAAATAATTCTGGAGCTTTGGTAATAAACCGCAGCGCCAGTGTTACTGAGATCATTAAATTTTGAAGCATCTGTAAAAAACTTTTGAAACCCGGTCCATCGTTCTCCCACCGCCGCATTGAAGGCCGAATCCGCTGAAGGGGACTTTTTGGAAATACCGATGTCAAAGAAAATTTTTGGGGTGAAACATAGGACTTCATAGGGAAAGTTAAAAAGAGGTAATCGGACATTCTGTTCTATTGGACATTCTAGATTATGAATTTGACGTAATGCTTTTATGATTAAGGGAATTTCTTTGTGTTTCCAGAAATTTGAGCTTCTACATAAGGCATCTAACTCATTCAATCTTGCTAAAAGGGGATGGGAAGATCTAGATATTAACCTAGCCAGAAAACGGGAGGCCAGATACTGCCGTCTTAAGGCCAGGGGCGGTTCAGCACACTCAACCTGCAATGCGTTGATGGGAGAAGACTTCATGCAACCAGAGATGATCCGAAGACATTTTGACTGAATCCTATCCAGCCCAGCCAAAGCACCCTTGTTGCATGGAACTAAATGGAACGTACCATAGTCTAGGACACTACGAATTAAAGCGTTATAAACTAATTTCATAGTGTAAGGATGGGCACCCCACCAGACACCCGCGAGAGCTTTTAAAATCGAAACAATTTTTTCACATTTTTGAATTAATAAATTAATATGATGCTTGCCATTTAATTTTGAGTCAAGAAAAACGCCTAAAAATTTAACTTTATTAACTAACGGAATATTATAACCCGAAATATTTACTGTGATGTGTGGGATCAATCTTTTACGAGAGAAAATTACTGCCGAACTTTTTGGTGCGGATAACGACATACCATGGCTTAAAAGCCACTGGTTCAGAGAGTCCAGAGAGAGGCATAGAGATGACGCAGCGTCTACAATGGAGGAATCTGTCACATACAAGACTAAGTCGTCGGCATATTGGAGGATGTGACAATTATTGTTTAGGCAGGAGCCAATGTCCACTGTATACAAATTATAAAGAATGGGGCTTAGCACGGAGCCTTGCGGGAGGCCCTTCCAAGTCTGCCTTTCATCGAAATCCTCGCCCTGGACCCTCAGAACCAATGAGCGAGACAAGAGAAGAGCACAGATGCATTCGATCATCTTAACCGGGAGACTCAGCTGGTGCAGTTTCTGCCTGAGAACGGGAAGAAGAACGTTGTCGTATGCAGAGGAGATGTCTAGGAAGGCGGCAACAACGGATTCATTTTTGGAAAACGCTAAGCGAATATCCGCAACTAAAACACCAACACTATCCATAGTGCCGAGCCCTTTCCTGAAACCAAATTGATGATTCGGCAGCAAATCTCTCGATTCGACTATCCATTCAAGTCGATTCTTTATTAGGTGTTCCAATAGTTTGGCTAAGACTGAGGATAATGCAATTGGTCTAAGGCCATTCGGATCATCTACATGTTTGCCTGGCTTCAATAGGGGAATAATAATTTGTAACTTCCATTGATCTGGAACCCAACCATTGCTGTAACAAAAATTAATGATGTCAAGGAAGTATAATTTAGCTTTGTCTCCAGAATGAACAATAAAAGAATATGGCACACCGTCAATACCAGGGGCTGAGTCCCGAACATGGCTGAGTACCACATTCAATTCTTTTAAAGTAAATGGCATATCGAAAGGATCCTCTGAAACACTTTGCAGGGACATATTATTGGAACATTCAGAAGAGAGAGGAACATATGGTGGAGCAATTTTGTCAAAGAAAAGTTCAGCTGTTTCCCTGGTGATTGGTGAAGAGACTGATGGAGAGCATCCACGTCTAAACCTGTTGATGCTTTTCCAAACTAACGAAACTGGAGTAGAGGGAGACAAGGAGGTACAGAACTTAACCCAACCCAAACGTTTTTTCTTGCGAAGGTGACGCTTGGATCTGGCATTTATCCGCAAATATGTCAATAGATTTTCGGTGCTCATATCTGCATTGTAACGCTGCTCGGCCTCATTTCTATCCTTGACTGCTGTAGTGCATTCTGGATCCCACCACGGGGGAGAAGGTATTTTGTCACGGGCGCTGTTTTTCAGCGGGAAGCAGGAATCCGCACTGGAGGTAATGGCTGT
Organism: Oligia latruncula; assembly: GCA_948474745.1. Classification (NCBI taxonomy): domain Eukaryota; kingdom Metazoa; phylum Arthropoda; class Insecta; order Lepidoptera; family Noctuidae; genus Oligia; species Oligia latruncula. The sequence continues at coordinate 10,941,202 of OX419702.1, read as the reverse complement.
AACAAATCCTTCATAACAGCTTTTGGCAAGGCAGTGACCAGAAGGATCTAATAAATTTGAATTTAAATTTGGAAGAACATCAATTTTGCCCTCCAATAATGAGACAAATTTTGCCCAATCTGGGTTGGACAGGTTATATTTCAAAAGTGGAGGGGAAGTTTTCTCTAAATAAGTCTTATTAACTAAGGATATGATAATAGGGTAATGGTCACTACCATGCGACAAAGTCGTACATTCCCAGTGGGTTGAAGCTGCCAACTCAACGGAACAAAATGTTAAATCCACACAACTTTTTTGTTGACCAGGAGGGGATCTGCGAGTTGGGCAACCATTATTAAGAATGCAGAGATCCAGATCGTCCAAGATCTCAACCAAAGCTACACCAAAGGCATCACAGCGTTCGGACCCCCATCTGTAATGGTGGCAGTTAAAATCACCCATGACTAAAATTGGACCATGAATGTTGGAAAAAATGTTTTTTAAAATAGCCAAAAAATCGTGATGAGGATGAGCAATGTATATCGAAAACACTGTAATGCCTTCCACTCTTCCTGCTACAATACTCATATCACCTGTGAGCGAAGGCAAAGGGAAGGGCAAAAGAGGGACCCGATTGTTGACAAGGAGAGCCGATCCTCCATAGCCATCAGATCTGTCACATCTGAGAATGTTATAGTGTGGCATACGAAAGCTAAGACTTGGGGTGAGCCAAGTTTCAGCTATGGAACAAGCCAATGGCTTGTATTTGTTTAAAAGAAATATGAGGTCGTGCTTTTTATGCCACACGCTCCTCACATTCCACTGTAGGAAAACTTGGCGAGACGCCATTTTTAATTTGTAGAAGAATTGAAATAAGTTGATCGGCAACGTTGGACGGTGATTGGGAACTAGCAGAAGAAGAAATAATAGTAGGTAAGAGTTTTATAAGGAGTTCAATAATTGAACCGGTATTAAGAGAGAAATCATTATTATAATTAAGAGCGCAGCCATTAGGCTGTGAAGGTAGGGGAGAACTAACTATCTGCTGATGAGCAACTTTGTCATAAGATGGGGAAAGAGGGGCGTGGGTCCTGGGTTTAAGTGTCACAGTTTTGCGGTAGGACTGAGAAATCGGAGTTTTGGCGATGTTGGCATAATTGCGGGAAGCTATTGGTATAATCTTACTAGCCTCGGCATAGGGAATGGATTTCTCAGCCATGGCAGTCTTAATAGCCTTCTGTCTACCATACTCGGGGCATGACCTGCTATTGGCGAAGTGATTACCCGAACAAAGCACACAGAAGGCCTCGCCCTCAGAAATGTTGCAACCATCACCAGGGTGATCGTGGCCACATTTACTGCAGCGTGGTTTAGACCTGCATACATTCGCCACATGTCCAAATCTGCAACACTTACGGCATTGAATTGTCGGGTATATGTACTGCTCAACAGGGAGGGATGTGTAACAACAGTAAATCCTATTTGGTAAAACTTGTCCATCGAACGTCAGAACACATGTCTCAGTGGGTTTCCACTCATTAACCCCATCTCGTTGAGTTTTTCTGTTAATGCGACGCACTTTCAGTATTTGCCCACAGCCTGAGGGCACAGTCAAATAAGTTATCGCTTCTTCTTCCGTAATATCTGAGGGAACACCGGTAACAACACCCATCCTTGTGACATTAAATGTAGGGATTGATGCAGTATAACTATATTTGGACAACAGACTGTTTACTAAGAAAGAGTTAGCGTCCTGGGGGGAAGCAAACTCCACTGAAACACGGTTTCTACCGACTCTGTTAACACCACCACGAACAATGTTCGCAATGTTGTTGTTGATAAGGAATTTACCAAAATTAACAGGATGTAGGGTGGTGCCAGCATTTGGTTGGTTCTCAATACGAGAAACGTGGACAATAAAGGGAGCCTTATCCATTGCGGAGTACTTAGTACGACCGATTTGGCTTTTTGGTTGCTTGCTTGGTGGGGTAGGAGTCAAAATTTCTTCACTACCATGACGTTTGCGTGAATTTTGTTGGGATTGTGTTACATCCATTTCTGTAACACTACAAACAACATCCGCGAATTGGGATAATGGATTCGGAGAGAAAGGAGAGAATGAAGTTGAAGGATCCGAAATATCTGGGGGGTCAGGATCAGGGGGTTTATTCACATCCATTTTGACTAAAACGAGACTTAAAATAAGTTAATCACTATACAAACCTAGTTACGAACACAAGAACAACACACTTAAAAAAAATAACAAGTCACAAAAGTATCAACAATAACACAAAAACAGCTGAAAATTCTAGACACACGTGATAACTCCGAACACCGTGGCGAGCTTGAAACACGTCGCTTGTATGAAACGTGCGCTAAATTTGTCATATTTTATCTGTGATTAGCGCACGTTTCATAGTTTATTTTTTTATTAGACAGTTGCGATAGTTCCTTTTTTTATTAGAGAGTTGCGTCACACTGGTATAATCAACGACAATAAACAGTTACAGTTACAGATAAATAAAATAAACACAGGCATTATATAAATCAAAGACTAAATAGAATACACACACAGAGTTGATAGAATAGAGACTGTCTCAATATTATTTTACTCTTTGGACTCAACTCGATCGTCGATCGGCTTACCATTGAACTGCACTACTTTTTTGTACGACGCGGACGTCTTAGTACAAAAAAGTAGTGCAGTTCAACTTCTGAAGCTCTTATGGATTGCATGAAACAATGGCCGATGCAAATTGTGACCGCATGCTGCATTTAATTTTTTTGAGATGCACAACAGACGCAGTGTCTTCAATTGATACATATTTGTTACGGTCGGTCGCGAATCAAATGTTAATCAACGTACAACTTACAAATTGCAAAAAACGTAAAAAAAATGAATTTCGCGGGCTACCCTAGCGCTTTCGCCTTAGTGGATTTGCTTATGGGATTGCTACATGCTTATTACTACTATAAAATGCTTCTGAAGCAAACAGCACCTCTTCTTCTTCGTACATACATCTCGAAACAAACTGCGCAACGCGACCCCATGAGCCGCGCGGCCTACCGCGCGGCTCATGGGGTCGCGTTTGCAAAAAACAGCAAAAGCCTCGCTAGGCCGGGTCTGGAGGCCCCAAAAGGCCGCGCGGCCCTAGTGGGGACGCGCCTTAATGTTTCCGGTTCAGCAGTCATTGACTTAGAATGTTTTTCCTATCTCATGGACGTAATATAATCTTCTATTATATTACGTCCATGGTTCAGTCCTTTTAGTCCTTTATTCTCTGAATGTCTACGGGTTCAGGGGGCTTACTATCACCTTTTATAAAAACGTTCAATTTCCATTCAGTTCAAAAGCAGGCCTACTTCTGCTCTGCTAATAATCGTACTAGGAGAGTATTAAAAGTGAACGACTATTGCACGAATTTCACCGAAGTTGAATGGTAATGCTTGTCTGTGGCCTGCTGTAACGCCACTGTCTTTTTATTAGGCATCGTTCAAAAACTTAAATCTCATATTACCGGTTTTTTGAAAATAATAGAAACATGATTTTCTTAGGTATATACATATTCTAACTATGATTATGTACAACAAATTACCTTGATACCATATCTAAAAGCACTATAGAGCTCAATTTCACGTTCAAAACAACTTTGTAACTTTGAAAGATTCAATGTGATTTTGAACGTGTGTGGTTACGTCGTGCAACAATTAAAAAAAAAATGTATTTTTGCGCGCCAAATAAATAATAATTATTTATTTGTATGTTTGTATGTCACAATGTCGTAAGTTTGTTTACATGATGAAAATATCATAATGGTCTACCTACTTAATTTACGCATTTTTAATTGGATTGGAATGTCGCTCAGATTTTATAACAATTAATGTGGTGAATTTTATTTCTAGTAAAACACGAAAAAGTCGTGTTATTATGACCCAACTGCTTCGCCGGGAGTTCTTAAATAATCCTAGAGAAATAAATGCAGTTAGGTATAACAAATCCTTCCAAGCATGGGAACATAGCAAAATAATGTGGAAAATGGTTGCAGAGAGAAGATAGTATTTTTGGGCCCCCTATAGTGTAACGTCTATTAATAAATACCTAAAAAAAATAACCTTAATATCATTTTAAATTGTCGATTTTTGAAATAAATTTTAACCTGGATCACGAAATCGCAATAAAAAGAAAATGTTTTGATAATGCACTCAATTGATTCAATTCCCGTTATGGTCGTCAGTGTAATAAATACGTGTATTGAAGCGTATATTTTAACTATTTTAAATAAAAATATATTATATTCCTATTATATTTATACAGATCGAGGTGGTAACCAAATCTATTTTTAGAAAAACCATTGCCGCTGCAGCAGGTCCTCCTGTGTTTAATCCTATTTTTTTTAAGTTTACACTCTCGAGTTTAGTAAAAACAACGTGAAACGGATTGCAGTTTTTGGTTTCTTGTCAGTTTGACTCTAGTGTTGTACTCAGTTATTAACGGTTGCTACATATTAGTACTTAATCTGTGATAACGGTCAGGCACTCGATTGTCCCGATTATGTAGTTTGAAAACTCAATTCAAGTTGAATCTAAGGTAGGTACTAAAGAGAACCTCCCTCCAGTACCTACCTTAAAGCAAGATCCAGAAAAAAAGGTTACATGCTCTGTGATCCAGAATAAAGCAACCGTTCATTATTGTACATACATTTGATTTAAGTCAGTAACATTCAACTAAGATCGGCTTTGTAAAGAGTGTTTCTCCTACTCACATTCCACTGTCAATCAGAAAATCAATGACGATACGACGACGATTTTAATGACAAATGACACGTTATCAACTTCTCCCCAGCGAAAGCACTAGGAAGTGGTGAAGGGCGGGCGTTTTGGGCGACTTTCTTTTGTAATTTTGACATTCAAAAAGTGATGATTCTCAGCTTAGTTTGAATACTTTATCTTATCGCGACTACATCAAGTGGCACATCGAGAGAAAATGGACTCGATCCTTTATTTAGAGTAATGAGTTACATATTATAATCAAGCTGCAGCACTATCTATCTGACACCTATGAGTAATAGTGTTCTGTGTCTGACACTGTCAAAAAGACAAGTGTCAAGAAGTGTCCAAAAACATTTCATTCATTTATTATCAATCATATTGTAGTCTTTGTTTATTATACAGCATCATATTGTAGTCTTTGATTTAGTCCGTTTCTTTCGAATTGCATGAAATTGATATTTCTGTTTTCCTGTGTGTAATTGAAGGGTTTTAATGAACATGGAATCTTCACGACGGTACAGCATTTACTCCAGAAGGATGTTGTGTTAATAATAATTGTTCAGTAAGATTTCAACGCAATGTGCGAAGACATTGTTGGCGTTGGCTGTTGTGCTTGTGCACATGTAGACATGGTATCAAGATGAGAAGTGGAGCGACCTGCATAATTTTAGATGAAATACTATTTACTTCTAAGTCGTCTGACGTTGAAATTGTTATCCTACATAATATTAGTAATAAAAATATTTTGTTAATTATGTGATTTTAGATTTCATGAACCGTTTTATACACCTTTAAATTGTTTAATCCTACTATTTATTACTGAAAAGTGCACTATTTTACTAAATTATAAAACCGAGGCCAAACTACTCACTAAACAATAGCTGTTTTAGTGTGCTCTATGTTATGATCGTATTTCTCAGTAGGTATTCCCGTTCGACAAGTTGAACTATTCTTTATTACCACTGTAATGTAGACAAGTAGACATCCTAGGGAACAAATAAACCTGCAGCTTTTAAGCCTCTGACACTGAAGTAAAATTGTGCATTGAGTGGCGTGGGTCATCTTGCAGCTTCGCACTCGATGCGGCTGGCTATAGTCCTGCGGAGGCGCGATGCCAGTCAGTGAATACAGCATTCGCAACAGGGTCGGTTTTAAGCAACCAGTAATAATCAATAATGTCTCATTTAGAGCTGTATCCACTAACTTAGCGTGGGCTGATCGGCTCCATACTGGACAGGCCTGCGGAAAAACAAAGCGCCATTCCAGTTGTTCGCACGACTTGAGCAGATGCCTCCCATCTGGTGGATGTTAGGCGACAGAGTAAGTGATTTCTGGGATGCACTTTCTGTTTGACATTTTCGCAGTTTCTCCGGGAGGGACCTATCCAAAGTGATGCCAAGATACTTTGGGTGAGTACTGTAGCCAATGTAGGTGATTGGAACCCCTTGCCATGAGATATTTAATGTTCGTCCCGCTTTTCTGTTACGAACGTGGAATGCGCATGACTGCGTTTTAGAGGGATTTGGTTTCAGGTTTCAGGGCGTTGCTGAGATGGCGGTGGAAAGGTTGTTTTCAATCTCCTCAAAGTGAGTGGCTTGGCAAGAGGTCTGCGTACAGAAAGAGGGTTGTGTTTGAGCTCACCGGTTGATCATTAGTGTAGATGTTAAACAGCAGAGGGGCCAGTACATTGATTACACTAGGCATTGCTACGTGTGGTCACTATTATTTTATTTTTAGTAGGTACTAGGTCAAATAAGAAAAATATTGATTCATAAATTCCCTTTATTCATTTCAAAAGGGTTATTTATTTTCCTAGTGCGACGCCGCGCCGTCGCGGTCGGTTTCTTTTTTCTATTCGATATTCACTCTCCAAATATTTCGTGCTCGTCACACATCTACAAAAGAATTAGAGACGGCTGAAGGACATGTATCCATGGCCAAGAATAAAGATTATTATTAATTAGAATTAGAGAAATAATAAAAGTAAGTGTTGTATGGGCACTGAATTACAAAACAAAGTTGAAAAAGCTCGTCTAATAGTAACTTATTCAAGATGGTTTTAATTTGACGTTACAAACGTTCAGCAGTCGTTTTACTGTTGTCAATTAGCACGCCATATTATAAAATTCTATACAAAAAACAAGGTGAACAGTTTTTGTAAACGTCAGCGTAGCAGGCCTGTTGCAGGCCTGCTAATAAGACCGCATAGTACAAAAAAGCAATGCAGTTCAACTTCTGCCCTGCTATAAGAGGTGATAGTAAGCCCCCTGTGCAGTGCATGGACGTATTCTATATAAATTATCAAAGACTACAATATAATGCTGTAGATAGAATTATTACGTCCATGGTGCAGTGCAGGTGTCCGTGTCACTGACTGTCACTGTCATATTCACATTCACAACGTCAAACGTCAAGTCACTGTCAAAAAGTGTTGTATTGGTGTTTTTTCTACGTATTTCGCATTTCGCTATTAATTTATAAAATATTCTGAAAAACACTGTAAATTTGTGAACGTCATTACTGTAAATACACAAACGATGTTGAGAAATTTATTTAAATTTCATAAAACGGGTAATCAATGTGGACGTTTTTGCGCGGCAACTGTGCTCAGGTAATACCTACAAGATACATCATCAGGCGTACATTTTATGAGGCTCCGGAACCAGTGGCTTTATATAATTACGTCTATTGCATCCTGGGCAGTCAGTTAGGATACCACCCACCCTCACTGCCACTGGCTTACTTTTTACCATGAACTAGAACGGTAACTCGTGCCGCTAAGAAAGTGTATTTTTTCGATGTAGTGCAGTGTTATTTACCTGTACAAATAAATACGTATTTTACACTATGCAAAAACCGTGCCATAGATACTGACAGTTGTTCCCTCAAACTATTTATAGATTTAGATCTGATCTATCATTTTCAGTTTACAACATTACACTAAACACTATGGAAGTACAGAATTTATTAAAATTTTCAGCCAAAACAGCATCAAACAATTCAGTGGGCTGTCCCAAACTGTCCAAAAGAATGTCAACAGGAAGACTCCAATTATCAACACCTGTGTCTGCAGAACAATGTTCATACAGACACAGGACACTCCTAATCCGAACAGCTTGAAGTTTCTACCGGGAGTCAAAGTGCTGGAGACGGGACAGACAATGGACTTTCCTAATATCGGAGCAGCGCAGTGCAGTCCATTAGGTAGGTACCCTCATAAGTTTCGATCCCGTGGGAACATCGGTAATAAGTAGCCTATATTATGTTAATCCAGCCATTCAAGTCAAAATCGTAAAAATCGAGAATTCGTTCAGCCATTTGAGTGTGAAGTAGTAACAAACATATAAACACACCCTCACTCACAAAGTTTCGCCTTTATAATATTTGTGTGATTTTCTGTTTAGTTGTTGTTGTTGAATCGGTGGTTGAAGGACACTGAACAAGACCCACTAGAAGTTTTATAGTTATTACATCTGGTGCCATCCATTACATATTGAGACTCCTCTGTGCAAGCATACAGTCACAAACACTAATATGTCAACACTTGGCAACTTTCAATTGCGATTTTTTCGTGAAATAACTAATGCAACATTGAAATACGACACTTTACACAAACCTATGGGTTCGAAAATATGTGTTCGTAATAACATAAAATTTCTTTCAAAACTAAAGGAGAATATCGTCTTTGAATAAAGCCAAGTGTATACATACTTATGCTTTTTGACAGTTGTCGCAGGTAGTCTGTAGTCTGACAACCAGTCTTACCAAACGAAGAAGCGATTGAAAGTCGACCCCAACATAGTAGGGAAAAGGTTAGGTAGATTGATTACTTCTGGGGCTGTTTAGTGTCCTGCAAAGTGTTAATATTATTGTCATAATTAATACCAACTATTACCAACTGAAGAAAGAACATAAATGTTTACTAACCAATAGGAAATATTTTTCTGATAAAGTCACAATTTTAAAATAGCTTTTTATTTTATTTTCAAAACTTAAAATAAAAAACAAACAAAATTACAATTTGGGAGATGCGTATGGAACTGCTTTTTGAGAATGGATTGACTGATTTCGATAGCGGTATGAAATTTGCGCGGGGCAGAGCTAGTACTTAATTGATAAAAAACATTTGAATACTCTTGTAAGCACAACTTCATTGCATACTATCTTGTATGCAATGAAGTTGTGATTATTGGAATGAACACTACAACTACATACTTACTTACTTTTTTAAATTTCAGCAAAAATGATATTCCGCATTGATGGTGTGAAATCAGTTTTCTTTGGCCCTGAGTTTGTGACAGTAACCAAACAAGATGATGATGTCGACTGGAGACTTCTGAAGCCTGATATATACGCTACTATTATGGACTTCTTTGCCAGTGGCTTACCAGTTATTATTGACGCTCAACCTTCGGGCGGTACACGTAAGTGGCCTCTTAATATCAATAACAATTATTTTATTGTATAACTACTGATCAATGAGGGGCTTGTGGGTAAGTAATAACATCCGCACGGGTCGATCAATCAGGTTAAGCTACGCTTGTCGCGGTTGGTTCGTGGATGGGTGACCATCTTCACATACCAAGACCCCTCCATCACCTCCATGCCTGGGAAAGCACGTTAAGGCGTTGCTCCCGGCCGTCATTCGTCGATCTTTGCCAGTTGTTATGGGTCGTCAGAAGCCCGAAAGTGACAACCAGTCATACTAAGTGGTAATGTTACTGTGGGTTGTGGAGTTCATATAGGCATTTGCTCTGTGTAAAATACTGGTATTCACTGGTATTCAACTGCATTCGGGTAGACTGGAAGCTGACCCCAATATAGTTTGGAAAAGGCTAGGCAGATGGATTGAACTAGTGATTCACGAGAAGATTGTTCAGTAGCAGATTATGCAGAGATCAATGACTTCTGTTCTTATTGTCTCTTACCTAATGTAAACATTTAATGGATCCCTTTTTTTAAATATAATTTTCAGAAATAAACGAAGATGACGATGAGATAGTCCAAATGATAAAGGAGCTTCTAGACACGCGTATCAGGCCTACAGTTCAGGAAGACGGTGGTGATGTTCTGTTTGTGGACTTCAAGGATGGTTTACTGAGGCTGAAGATGCAGGGGTCATGTTCTTCATGCCCTAGCTCCATTGTTACTCTGAAGAATGGAGTGAGTTGAACTTTTATTCATCCACCAACCCGCACTGGGCCCGCTTGGTGGCCTATGGTAGCTTTATCGCCCACTCCCTTTCACAGAAAGAAAATATCTGTGTCCCAGCAGTGGGAACATTATAGGCTGATTATGCTAAATGTGTCCGACAAGGGAATTGAACCCAAGACACCACGCTTAGTAGTTGAGCTGCCCACCACTAATCTGCGTTCGAGATTTATTTGCCAAAAATGTAAACAAATATGAATTGATGGAAAAATAATTTTAATTCCTACACAATAAAGTTCAGGTTACGCTACAACTTTTTTGTAACTTTTTTATTTTTCATTGAAATATGGTAGGGGTGTGCAGCACTGCACACTTAATATAGACAAAGAAAGTCTTATCAAATCTCAGAATAAAAATTGTAATTAACAGTTTTCATCTTCTAATGTTGAGTCATGTTCTATTACAGGTTCAAAACATGATGCAATTCTACATCCCGGAAGTGGTAGCTGTTGAACAAATCGACGATGAAGGAGACAAACTTAGCGAGAAAGTGTTCAAAGAATTTGAGCAGCTGAAAACCAAAGAGTCTGCGGAACCGAAATAAATGAATCTGTGAATAATATGTAAGTAGAAACGCAACATGTATATAAATACTGTCCTGTTTTTTTGTTAATTTATAAATAGAAAATAAATTGCCTATGTTGAAATTATTGTGTAATTTTTTTAACTTTCCTGAGCACAATAATTTATTGTCAGAAAATACATAGAATTTAAAGCAAGCACCTTACAAAGATGCAGATGCCAAAGCTTCTACAATAGAATCAGTATTGTATACAATCGATGCTGGGCGTATCCGATCCGAAGCTAATTTTAACGTGACTTTGATCGTGTTCGGAACAATAATCTCGATTATATCCAATTCTTCTAGGCTACTATTTTTATAAAGGCTGAAAGCAATTACACACTAGTTAAACACATTTAACCGGTTGAATGCCGTAATTACAGAAGCAATGAAAAAGCCATTGTGTCTCGCGTGGATCTACGTTCCGGCATACTAAGGGTTAATGGGAGAGGTGGCCTGGTTGGAATAACCACCGACGGCGGCCATGGCGCACGCCTAAGGTCTAGTTGAAGGACTAAGGCCGAGGCCGCACTACTAAGGCGACTGCGACGCGACGGCGATTTCGTGAAAACAAACTCATATAAACATAAGTCGGTGGCCGCACTGCAGAAGCGACAATTTGTTCATATCGTCGCCGCCGCGTCGCTGTCGCCGTACCTAACGTAAGCCTTGTGTTCACCAACATTTAAATCAACTGATTAAATATTTAATCAGTTCTATATTTAAAATCTCCTTGGGAAATTTGACATAAACCAACTGTTTAAATACCTAACCGGTGGTTTGAATGTTGATGAACTCAGGCCTGAGTGCGGTTAACCAAACCCTCTATTATAGAACACATTTAATTAAAACAAAACGCAAAATAATAAAAAGTCATTTTTATAGTCCATTGCACTTTTATTATTCAAAGGTTTTTTTTTTATTATATCTGAGTATCTTAGGCTGCTTTCCAACGAAATTGACAAATAAACATTGCAGAATGTTTTCGTTACAATTTTAACTATAAAAATAGAGATCGACTTTAAATTACACATTCATAGTTGGAAAACCGTCTCTATACGTTTCACACAAGGAAATATAAATACAAATAATGTAGCCTAGTTAAAAGATATATTAGTAGTTGTCTCTTAAACTAAAAGTTTTTATGTACTAATACTAGCTCCTAAGCTAAAATCTACAAATTACAATTGTTTGCAAAACCAATAATATCGATAATTTTCTACGTCTTTTAAATACATGAAGTACCTAAAACTAAACAATGGCAGTGTTCCATTTCATATTTTGAAACTAAATTATTTTTTCGACATTAACCATATTTTATAATATGAGTACAGTCAACAGCAAAGGTAATGATTTTGATGTCGAATAAGAATTTACAAAAAATGTCGTGAGCTTTTGTTTATTTATATTAATTTATTTCTGCGTTTGACTGTACCAAGTTTAAAAATAGATATTTATTAGAGACATTAGAGACAAGATTGATAGTCTAATAGAAAAAAAGTCGAAAATAGATTCCTAGTATAGTATTGATTCATAGTATTAATTGAAGAAATAAAGTCAAACATTAAAATCACAAATTGATTTATAATCAAATCAATGTTGCAAACATTGCAAAAAGTCAATACCAATCAGCCAATGATTTCAAAAGTAAGGATACGCCCGTCTGAACATTTCACATAGAAGTTCTTCGTTCGAAATTCGAAGTTCGCGCGCACCACTGTCAACTGAGTCGCGTTGGCCCTAAAACCGTCATTTTAGGGCCAGCGCGTTGGTGCCATTTAGTCGCGCCGTTAGCCCGGTCCTTACGCTAGTAATATATATGTCAATGCAATCAGCAGGCTAAATTAAAAGAAAAGATAGAAGGTACTTAAAAATATAGTTGGTACAATACTGTACTGTTGATCTAGGTAGGAAATCTATAGTTGGTTGGCCCAAGGGACACTTGCAACTAGTCACAATAAAACTTTTCTTTATCTAACAATATACAGTGTGAGTCTTCATAATGTGCACATAACGAAATGAGGGAAACATAGCTTAATTTTATCAACGGAAAAAATATTTGAAAAAATAAAAAAATATTTAAAAGGATCTTTACCTGCTAAAGTATGGTGATTGCAAGGCCTTTCTTTAACAGTTGATAGGAAATGTTGTGATTGAGTTATAAACATGGTATTTTTACGTTTAGAAATCTGATACGATGGAGAATAATTTAAAGTACCTACCTAATCAAAAAGTGTGTAAAAATTGATGAAAAAATATCAGATTTTTGTTAAAAAAAACCCATAATTCTCAATTGAGGGGCGATTGTTTACACAGGGGTCACAGCAGCGAAAAAGAATTTAAAAAATGCTATTTTTTTATTTTAGATTTTTTTAAATATTTTTCCGTCGATAAAATTAAGCTTAGTTTCCCTCATTTCGATATGTGCACATTATGAACACTCACACTGTAGATGCTTTGTCAACCATTTCGTACAAGCTTCTGACGTTGTCCGAATCTCATTACTAAAATCACAATCCATCATGATTTTCTAACAGATGGTATCAAAATAATCACAAATACTGGGCGTTGGGCCAACGTCACGACACATTCCAATTCCCATGCTACATTCCTATCAATCATACTTCCCATATATCTACTTAGTATGTGAAATTAAACAGAAATCGTAAATGCTAACGGCTTCAATTCATTTTAGGGTGCCTTCGTACTGGCGTTGGTCCAGCGTAGACGTTGAACGTATGCGCTGCGTAGACGCTGACCGTTGTTCAAAGGTGACGTTAACGTCAATATGACGTATTTTCGATGTAATCAGTTACGTTACGCGACGCTAGCGCATCGTATACATTTACGCAGCGTCTACGCGACGTCAACACAGGACTTAAACTCAGTTTAAAAACACTTAGACCAAGTATTAATATAAATATAAGTTTTATGTGTGTGCGTCAAGGGTTGCACCTGCACACACAGCAAGAAGGGAATAAGAACCAGTCCATGAAAATGCCAGCACAGTCGTCATTTGGGTCGTACGCCAGCAGTCTGTGCCATTTATACTTCTGTTCGCAGCCGCAGTCGCGTGTACATCTCGCCGTTGTTGTTTTACTGAAACATATAAAGATATATTTACTTAGTGATAAAAAATGCTAAAGGGATGATAAATAGTAGTTTTGGAAAAGTGGGATATTAGGTTATTAGCTATCAATTGAATTCAATAAATTCAAATAAATAAAAAAAAAATAAATTGAATAAATTTTTAATGAATTTATTCTTCAGCTGTTCCTCCCAGCTTTAAACACCATAACCTTGGGTTTCGGAAGAAAAATAATATTTTATAGATAGGCCTTATAGCACACACAGATACCAAGTACTTAGCACTCATCCCGCTGTAAATAGGTAGGTACTTACGCATTAATGCGTTAAACTGGTAGATGATGAGTCCTATGAAACGAGGGTTGGTATATTGAGGACTACGTAAACATGACCGAAAAACATATTGCCCAATGTTAAAGTACCAACTGTCTTGAAAGTACCTATTTCAAAATGAGGTGTTAAGATTGTCCTCAGTTTACGTAAGGCGGGTGCACAGCTGCACATTTGAATGCAATGTAACCTACCTGCACGTCTCCTGATGTATCGCCTGCTCAAAATGCATAGTGTTGACTATGGCGCGCAACTTTCTCGCCGAGTTGAGCGCCCAATACGGAGTCATTATCTCCGTCTTGCTCTCGCATGCGTCCACTCTGAAATTACGAAATGAAAGGTTTGTGAATACTTAAGTGTTTTTAAAATTGATGACACTAACTAAGGAGTTCGTCGTCAGAAAAGGATTTACTTATAACATGACCCGGAATTAAGACATCACCAAGCACCCCAATTAGAATATTATGGTATAATCACAATACATACACTGAATTATTATTATTATGTGTAAAACATTGTTTATTTATTAAATTAATTATACTGATTGTGGGAGAAAAATGTCGCAGACGTATCTCTACGAGTCTAGCGTTGTAGGTACTTCGTCCATTTTGGTTTGTTTTGACTGTACAGCGGAAGTGTGACGGAGTTTCAGTAAACGATTCTGAACAAACTACTTTCATGATGTGTATCAATACAGTTAAACATTATATATAACATACTGGGATTATTTGCCACTTCGTTTGCGTATATACCTACTATATGATCCAGGAGCGTTCAGTAGCTCTCATATTGTAGTGGAAGTTTATGAGCTGATATAATCATGTACAGTCGCCAGCACATCAAGCTACCCGAAACTGTCAAATTTTCCCAATCAACTTTGAACCTTACGCTTCAGCGATAAAGTTGAAAATCTATTAAATAAATTTGACAGATTGTAGTAGCTTGATGTGCTGGCGTCTGTACATAAAACCAATCTCGTCATTTCCTTACAGAAAAACTGATCATCTTCATCCTTATCATTAAGTACCAGCATCCTTTTCATGCCACTGCAAGGCATAGCTTCTTGACGAAAAAGGGTTATCTGACGCCATTCTTCTCTCTTTTGTGCGCAACTTCAAGGTTTTCCCGAAGAGCTATTATAGAAGAACTAGTCCCGCCGTTTTGTCATCGGTCTTTCTACGCTCCTTGAGCCCACTCTCGCCCTCCAGTTCGTCAGTGATCACTCAATCTAGCCAAGTGTCAGTCATATGCCTCCAAAACTCACCTGCCAGTATTATTGACCGCCTGTGCATCCGGCAGCGGTGCGTTAGCAGCCTGTCGCACATGTCTGAAGTAGGAGTCACCGGACGCATCGTGCATGTCCGGAGCGCCGGGCGCCCGCCGCACCCGGTTCCCCGCTGGCGTCGTAAACGAACCGTACATGCGCTTTATTAAAGCTTTGTTCTCGTCTATGAAGTTCTCGATTTTGTCTCTGTAACATGTTGGAAAATAAATCAATTAATGTTCTTAAGTCTTTTTTAAATCGAACAGAGCAGATTGTAGTATCGTATCCTCAATCATTTAAGGCAGATAACTGCCAAATGAAAAATCTGGGAGCGATGATTTGGTATATTTCTAGAACTAACTGCTACCAGGGCACCAGAAGTGTACCTACTAATACTCTCGAAGATGTTATGCTTTTTTTAAGTCTAGAGGGATATCTTTGATTTTCTTGGTGCAGTAGTCGCAGGCGTGGTTGGTGATTGTTGGTGGTTGCACTTGCAGTTGACTCTGCCGTTGACGCGAGTCGCTTGCGTGTATGAGCACTTACATCGGGAACAGTTTTCTGACTGTCATTATCTTATAGTTACTTATTTTTGGATCTGCACTAGTCTAGGCTGAGTTCCTATCAATTGATAAGCAAGAAGACAGACTCACGAGGCATCCACATTCTTAATGACTATTGTCACATAATTTATGCCTGCTCGAATTCTCACAACATACTCCATTGTTGTCTAGTAACATAACTTTTCAACTGCTGGGACACAGGCCTCCTCTCCGCGAGAAGAATTGGGCCGTAATCTACCACGCCCAGTGCGGGTTGGTAGATTTCACATGTCTTCGAATTTTTGGTTCTAGGACATGCCGGTTTCCTCACGATGTTTTCCTTAACCGTTTTGAGAGCAGTGGTGATGAACTAATTTACACTAAGTCTAGCAACAGATAAGTAAATACAAGTAAGTATTCATACTTACAATGGATAGGTATTTCCAGCCGTTGGACAATACAGCTGGAAGTTACGCTTCACGCACGGAACTCCTCTGATGATCTGACCTTGAAGCTCGTAGCCCAGTGCTAAAGATAGCGCTGTCCATAGTATCTGGAAATAATTACAAAAGTAATTAAGTACTTATGTGAATTGCGAGCTGTAGGTAAGTTGTGTTTTTCTTACAGATTTTTATTAAGTACTTATAAAATTCCATAGCCTGGGTAATTTGATTTTTTTAATCAGTGGAAATATTTTCACATGCAAATGATACTTTTTTTTTTTACTAAAGAACACCCGCCATCTTGACGTCAATATGGCGGGTGTACCTTAATTTCGTTCTGAAAAGGTAAAATTTTTTTAAACCTAGGTACTAAATAGTACAATTTAGGTAGGTAATTTTTTTTGCTAAATGAAAGGATTCGATTAGTTAAGGTACCTACACCCGCCATTTTGACTCTCATATGAAAAGTAGGTAAGTCCTTCTCCAGGTCATATGCTCTACCCATGTGCCCAATTTCATCCAAATCAGTTCAGCCGTTTTAGCGTGAAAGCGTAACATACAAACTTACTTTCGGATTTAGGTACTTATGGGTAATATTGGTTAGGATGTTATCCTGCATGCATTTTATTCTTGTATGTGTACACATGTTTGAGCAAATGAATATAATATCTTATCTTCTAATTGAGCAGACTAGACGGAAGTTATTTGAACATTGTTTGGTGGCTCAAATTATAACAACTCGAAAGACAAGCGATAAAGTGACGCAGTGACAGACAAAAGTTGTAACAAGCAACCACAGGTACCGGTAAAAAATAAAAACAAAAACGTAACTTAAATAAGTACCTACATAAGAATCAACTACGTAGGTAATTGTTCTGCTATCAGCTGTTTGAATCTAACGGAAAATGCTCAAGTCTTTATTTTTATGCATTTATTTTGGGAGTGACTTCAAACGAATTAAACGACTAGATAATCTTATTATTAAGTACCTACTTACATGGTTTTATTTATTTTTAGGATTTTTTATTTTAATTTAGCTATTAGATATATATTTATTTATTTATTAAGTGACTAGATATCTACTTAAATGATTCAAAATATTATAGTAAAATTGCAGTAGCCACATAATGGGGTAAGTACCTACACCATGATTAAAGTTAAAAAGTCAAAAATGTATGGTTAGGTAATTAAACAGTCGCTAATCACTACTTAACTTTAATCAACGTTTATGAATAAAGGGGATTACCTATCACTACATTACCTCGATAAGTAAACTACTCGCAACTTTTAATATGCCTAAGGAAAAAAATGATTAAGTAGGTATATTGACTGCACATAAAATACCTAAGTGAAGCTTTTACAATTCACTCCACGCTAATATAACACTATAATGTGTGACCATGTGCGCAAATAGAATTGATAATTACAATTTATCTTCCTACTTACAACTAAACAAATAAAATAAACTCACGCTCAAGCAGAACAAATCCATGTCCGGTACTGGATTAATGTTTTAATTAATACGTCCTGTTACTGCAGAGTTTACTAATTAACTGAACGGATTCCAAATAAAAAACAATAAACAGAAAAAAATCACGTTTAACTCAGCTCGACCTTACAACACTGGATCATGTTCTCAAGATACGTCCGGTGATATACGAAGTTAAAAATTCGCATTTTCCGCCGCATAAATTCGATTTTACAGAAATATAAACCTTACGGCCTTACAAAGTATAAAAAATAAATTTTAATTTTGCAATCCTCTATTGTTATTCTAGTTTACGCATAAAATGTGCCTGACATAAAACACTCATTGAGATTCAAAATAGCCAGCGACACAAAACACGTAGGTACCCGCTCAGAATATTGAATTTCTCGTGCAAGAATACTTTATCATATTTGAATACAAAAAAAAAAGGTTGTATGCATATTTATTGCAGTGATTTATAGCGAATTTAGATTGCGCAATAGGTATAAATGGGAAACTGGATCGTGTCATTAATTTAGCAAGCGCTCGTTATTTAGCAATTCTAAAATTATCCAGCATATTTTAGACGCAACTGTGTCAATAACCTTGCATGGAATGAAATAAATTTACATACTTATTCACAAGCAAAAAATCTGAGCAGCGAGGCGCCCATCTTATGGCGCCTCAAGTTTGCAAATGAAAATGATTTATTAGATTTAATAGTTCACTTCGTGTGCCTGTTAACTGTTTTGTTACCAACAGTAAAGTTCACAGGTGTAGCACTTAAAAAACATTAGCTGAAGATCGTAAATGTTACGAAAAAATAGTCTAACTTTATAGACTTGTGTAATTGTAAGAAATATTCCCAGATCCATCATTTAAATTTTAATGTGATAACGACCGACAGTACAAAGGTCAAAATAAAACTAATTGAAAAAAATGCTAATTAATTTTTGCTATGTAAGTGCATTAGATGTTGCTCAATATATCTTAAGATATATTAGACGATGGTTCCCGCTGTGTAACTCAGTAAGTTGTTAGTGCCGAGTAGAGCATATTTTAATTTAAAATTAAAATACTTGATTCTCAGTAGCAAGTAGGTACGGGTAATCGATTTGCCATGTTACTTTGCACTTGATTTATAGAGATAGAGCGTATTTTTTCTTACATTTTATTGTATACCTACATATATATTTTTTCACACATTTTATTGTATACAACTTATTTTTTAGTCTATTGTGTTCGAGATTTAAATTGGCGTCATTGCTGGGTTTTTCTTTTACTTATTTATTTTTATTTTCTCTTTATAAAACCAGTCTGTGGCAAAAAAAGCATCTGAATTCCACTAAAATACCCATCCAGTCCCATACCTACCTACATTAATTTATTTCTGCTAAGGTGTATAGGCATTCAGTATGTATAAAATACCAAAACGGTTCAATTGTTTTTTTTTTGCCTCTTGGGCGCCAGTTGACACCTGCAAGATAATCCCTTGAGATCATTCGTGTCACGTTTATTTTTCGTAATTTATTGATATTTGATAATAATCGATTGGCCTGTTTTGGTGTGCACATAATCTACATATCTATAAGTGTTATTCAAACAACTTCCTGTGTTAGTTACTAATCAATAAAGAGATAATGAATTGTTATGTTTATTTCTTTATTTGTGATGTCTATTGAAGTGAAGTTTTGACAGAAGGCCGTAGTTTAACCCTGCGTCCTAACCAAAAAGATTTGTCGCGCCAATATGCGATCGTCGCGTTCATATGTCTGAGGGACAATTCTCGTAATTTTAAGAACGTTTACAGTCTGATCTGTCTCAATCTGTCTAAAATACCTCTAATTTCCCTACATTTTGACGAGTTTTTGACATTTGTTTGTCGTCGAGATGAGACTTCATTAGATTTTTAACGTTTTAAAATCGAGAATTGGCCTTCAGTTATTTGTCCGGAAACCGGAAGCGCCCTCTGTCGAAGTGACCACGCGTTCGGGCTCATGGAACAAAATGAACGCGACGATCGGGTGTTCGCGCGTCACTCGGTTTGTATAGGACGCGGCCTTCGAAGATAATTATTATAATTTAACGACCGAAAACAGAAGCTATTCAGAAATTATAATCAACACAAGAGAGAGAGAGAGTTTAACATAAAGCCGAAGTACGGACGCCAGCACATCAAGTTACTACATTGATTGGGAAAATCTGACAGTTTCGGGTAGGTTGACCTGCTGGCGTCTGTACATTTCCAAATTAAACGTTCATCAACAATTTCTAAATACAGGCTGATTGGAAGATGGGCCCAAACTTTAAGGCGAAGATAGTACAGACAATTTAGAACTATTTAAGCCATGGTTGTCTTACAAGAAGTCTTACCAATGGTTTTTTGTAGTTCTAGTGTTACCTGAAGTACCTATGCACGGGCGTTTTTTTTCGCGCACTGGATTTTCAACGCACTGCTTAGCGCCAAGAGTTTAAAATCCAACCGTGTGTTTTTGACGCACGTGGTGCGCTGATGCGCTCAGCTCAATACCGAGAGTTAAAAATCTAGTGCGCGAAAAAATTGCCCGTGCGTACCTGGGCCTAGGCTTAACTGCGGTTGACCGTAGGTACTCATCTGCATTAAACCAAAATAGGTTAGGCAATTACGAGTACCGTGCACAAATTCCGTGACGCCACAAGTTAACGGCCCATCTACTTAATTACAAAGTAACACATTATTTGAATGGGTCACTGTACGTTCATTGACTACCAGGAGCGCCCCGCAGTTTCACTGGCAAAGTATCCCATGTGTTAATCCAGGTTATATACTAGGTACTACCTTCTGCGCGCGAGTTTGTCCGCGTGAAATTTCTTACTCCCCTGACCCACCTAGTCGCATCGCATCACCACTACCACTACGTTTTCGCTTAGCGTTTTTTCATAGCGTGATGTAAAATAGCCCATAGCCTTTCTCAAGAATTGGGCTATTAAATACAAAAATATTTTTTCAAATCCGACCGGTAGTTTCAGAGATTAGCGCGTTGAAACAAAGAATCCCTTCACATTTATTATAAGTAAGATAGATAAAGATCATTATCTGTGGGCCAAATTTTTATCCAAATACGTTTAGCCATTTTACGTAATTGAGTAACTGACAAAAATACAAATTATCACACAAAAAAAAACAGTTTTAGTATGGTTTTAGTAGGATTTCGAATGCACGCAGCGAAGTTGAGCGAAGGCGTCATACAGCCATGTTGACGGCAAGACGGCAACACGTTCGTCTTGTAATTCGCGTCTATTCCGTTCACGTTCACCAATGACATTTTGATGTGACTCACGCAGTTTACTTGAAACTCAGAAATTTTATTCGCTTTTATGCGTCTGTATGACGAAGGTGTAGTCAGGTTTTGCATTTTGATTGTCGCACAATATCATTGTCACGCCTATGAATTTTATTGTAGGCAGAAGCTTTAAGTGTCGTACGACCATATATCGCTAATGGCGCTGGCCGTAGACACGTTTTTTATCGGCAGTACCTACCAGTGTTGGAGGCTTTTATAATTTACTAGCGACCCGCCTAGGGTTGCCAGATGGTCGGGATTCGTCTGGATTCTCCCGACATTTTAAATGATCTCCAGACTCCCGACAATACTCAATATCTCCAGACAAACAGCTTCTCGGATAGTTTTATCCAAAATAATAATTTAAAATTGCCGCGAGCTTTCACGTTCACTCCATCGTTGTCAAGTCAATGTTATGTTTTTCAGGAGCCTATTAATAAAAAAAAATAAACGTTTATTGTATTTCTCCCGACAAGAATCGCAAAATCCCGACCATTTCCAAAATTTGTCCAGATATTTTGGTCTTCCGATCTGGCAACCCTAGACCCGCCCCTGCTTCGCACGGACAAAACATCGTGAATTCTTTGTTATATTATAGGTATGTAAGTTTAATATATTATACACATCATACCTAAACCCAATGGAATAAATTATCAAAATCATGGTGAATACCGCACGAAATATGCGTAGGTACTAGTCTACCTATCATAGAAACATTCTGAAAATGTAACAACAAACTGATTCGTTGAAATAACTGTTAGTTTCAAAGGAGTTCAGGGGATCAGACCGGAATAAATCGATCATTTGGAGGTAAATTGCTGGTTTATGATAAACACACTTTGTTGAAGGCGTTACCTACGTTGCACGTTGTTTGCTGTTTTACGTGTGCAAAATAAAATTGCGAGGTAGGTACCTAAGTATAACATGCGTAATGCATTCAATAAATACCTTATACCTCATCGTCATCTGCCTAGCCTTTTCCCAACTATGTTGGGGTCGGCTTCTAGTCTAACCGGATGCAGCTGAATACCAGTATTTTACATGGAGCGACTGCAAACTCAAACTCACAGCATTTATTTCAATTAAACCTTATACAGGCACTTTTGAATTGTCAAAATTAAATATTCTGTCAGTTAGTCAGAAACTCAATTCTTCGAAGACAGCCAATCTATGTAGGTATATATTAAATTCAAAGTCCTGACTGACTGACTGATATAGCAACGCACAGCCTAAACCGCTGGTCCTAGAGACATGAAATTCGGAGGGTGTGTTCGTTTTTGCCCATTCCAAAACGCAGATCTCTATCTCTCTCTGCCTATTTGACCTCCACAACCCAGTTACTGGGTAATAACATACCTCTTGACAACACTGGTTATCAGACTTTCGGAACCTTAACACCTATTACCTACTAATATTATAAAAGTAACATAAGTGCTACTTTCTTTTACAAAACAATATGCTACTACTGCTTACTTAAATTTTATGGAGTTTCTTGCCCGTTCTTCTCCATAGGTACCTACGCTTCGGAATAAGCAACTAGCTTCATCTTTCTGACTGACCGACCCCTTGACAATACAAAAGTGCCTGTAATTGGTTTAATTGAAATAAATGCTTTGAGTTTTGAGTTTGATCAATGTGCTTCAATTGAGATTTATGTTGATTTCCCACCCTAAAACCGTTCCACAGACCAATTGTCGCCAAAAACGTGTGGCCCGGCCGTACCATACGTGCTACTCGCACTAACGCACTTTGCGCCCTAGATTAAACGTAGCAACGATTCAGGCAGCTAACAGGTAATACAAAATTCATTCAATGTTTAGCATTTATGAAAAAAGAGAAAATTACGAAAGAGTATTTGGTCGGTCTTACAAACGAATGAGCGGGTATAGGAAGGTTAATTGCTTGTAGCATACCACAAATTGAAGCAACAATAAAAGTGGTAAAGTCTAAACCTTGTCTAAACAGTGTCTAAATTACGCAAGGCATTTTTTGCTTCAATTGTATTGAATGGACCAGGTAAGAAGCTTGAATAGTGTAGATGGGGCTTTAGCAGCAAAGGGTGATCCACTTGAAGAGGATAAAAGTGAAAACAACAGTCTCATGCAAGCGTAAGGTTTCCGTGACTTGGTGGTATAAGGTGTAGTCTACCTAAGTACCTATACCATTGGACCAGCTGCGGTGCTATTCTGTAAAATGATCACCGTGATAACTTATAATAAGGTGAAGTGAGCTTAAAGTGAGCTGTCATTTCACCTGATGCTAGGGGTTGACACTATTGACAGCTCACTTTAAGGTCACTTCACCTAAGTTTTCACGGTGAGATGTTTACAGAATAGCATTACAGATTATAATAAGCGAAAGTGAGAACAAAGCATTGCTAGTTGCTACTGCCTACTCAAATAAAAATCGAGAACAATGCCACTGCAACAGCAGATCAAGGCAAGGATTGCCACGTGCTAAAGGATTTACAACTTTCAGTGTCGGAAATCTAGGGTTCGAAGTATTGATGAGATCATGATGGGATTCAAAATTCTTATATAGAGAAGAAGTTAAGCACGGGATTAGAGAAAAGTAGCGTCAGCGTCAGTAGGGAAATGTCTTAGCACCAAATAATGTAGGTAAAGCTATTGTATTGTTGGCAATTGTTGGCTTTCGTTAAAAGTCATCATCAATCATCGTTCTGCCGTTATTAAATAATTAATTATTTAGGGTCGGCGCAAAATGCCTTTTTCTTTCATACTTCTCTATTAGTCGTCAGTTCGGCAAATATTCATCATTCTAATATTTTCACGTTTTTAAGTCCAAGATAAAGCATAAGTACGTTTTAAAGAAAAGGTGAACGCTCCAAGCCGTAATGGCAGTCAAATAAGGTTATAAATAATGGCGACAGCATGCCGTGTATCATATAAATCCGTCACGATTTATATTTTATCGCAGAGACAGAGGGGCCCACGCATGTGACTCACAGTGACTTAGATCGAAGTGTCGGACGCTTCTAGTGAACCTACGCTGTCGCAATTTTAATCAGGCATTGTATATATAATAGCATTATCGGAAATGTAGTGCGGATTATATTGCTGTTGGGACGTGGCTGTTTTGAAAATCTACGAAAGATTTTTGCTTGTGGTAACTTTACCTACAACGTTGAACGTTGACATCACCTGAGTTTTGTACTGCGGATCTATTCTGTAAGTCTCACCGTGAAAACTTAGGCGAAGTGGAATGACAGCTCACGTCAAGCTCACTGCACCAAAATTTTCATGGTGGTGATCGGCTGGAATAGGTGGCGTTGAAGACCGATCCAATTAAACAGTTTATTTGGCAACAAAACAGCTTCTGATCCGATCTGTGCAGCCGGCATGAATATTCATTGCCAATGAAACCTTAGACGTCCCATTTGCATCAAATTGCAATTATGGAAAATAGAAAACTCATTTGTGACAAGTCAGTACATAAGGGTCAAAGTGCTGTGTACATTGCAAAGCATTACTGTACCACACTTCGGGTGTTGACTCTGCTCTTGTGACGGTGTTTCTACATGCAATTAGCACCTTTACATTACGTAGTCACTAACTTTGTTTAGTAAACGATATCACAATATTGACCTTAGAAACAAAATGTCCGAATGTTTGACGAAATATTTTGGGAAACTACGAATATTTAATGAAAAAGAAAGTATAACTGAGTAGGATAAAATACATTCAGCAACTGGCTTGAGATCATGATGCTTCCGTCCTTGTCCCAATTTATTTGGGGCTGGCCTTAGGGCCCGCGTAGAACGTCGGCATCGTTTTCTACCCTACATACCCGTTCTCCAATACAATGTACACTTCCATAATGGCCATAATTATCATGATTTACACAGTCTAAATTCATATTTCCTTTGGGTGTCTCATTTTCTTTAGTATTATGCGTGCAGCCAAAGTGCGGAACTCTGCCAGTGTCTGTGTTCCCTTCCACA
This sequence comes from Oligia latruncula, assembly GCA_948474745.1. NCBI lineage: Eukaryota > Metazoa > Arthropoda > Insecta > Lepidoptera > Noctuidae > Oligia > Oligia latruncula. The sequence goes on along the minus strand of OX419702.1, from coordinate 10,916,262 downwards.
TTTAACCCGTCTGCCTTCAAAGCAAGAGTGAACAGCCATCTTTCTAGGCACGTTCGGTTCATCGTAGATCCATCGCTTTCCATCGGACCGAGATCGAGAGCAGGCCCATTCAGCAATAAAAAAAATTAAATAAACGTCTTCAAGAGAGTGCTAAGCATAAATGCGTTTTTTTCTGACTGGCAAACTTTATGAAAGATTTAAGTAGGTAAATTATAGTGGTATCATTTACTTAAATCTTTCATAAAAGTACCTACATATCTATGTATTCGACTGAAAGACTTGTATCTATGGTCATGAATAAAAATTATTAAAAAAAACACTTTCATAAAAGTTTGACTTTTCGGTTGCAAAAATGCAAATCCGAATAAGGCATCATTAAGAGCCGTTGTTTCCAAGTAAACTAATGCGTTTGAAACCTCTCCATTATTCAACATTTTGAAACTATAATAACGTCATAGAAATTCATTTATTCAGATTTATTTATAAAAAAAAAAAACATTCCAATCTTCGACGCCATTCTGTCTGACTTGCCAGCTAAGATTGATATTTGTGAAATGTACGTATGTAATTACGTTACAATGTTGGCTCAGTAAATAAAGGTATTGTATGTTCGGTATTTGCCATAGATATCCAAGTATTTGCCTTTGTTTTATAGGCATAGTTTTAATTCACAGATAATTATGTAGGTCATGACTGTAGCTTAGCAATTGGACCACGTGCAGTCTACAATTCATATTTTACCATTATAAGTACGGTATCAGCGGGCCTACTCCCTAACCACGAAGTCCGTAGTTTCAGCTGAATTTACTAGCTTTCCCATACTACCACTTACGGACATAATATTAGTTTGGGGCCCGAGCTGAGAATGGATGACAATACGATTTGACAGTTGTCCCTAATCCTTGTGTGTTTTGGCCTGTCTGAAAAATTGAATTTGACACTCGTTTTGACAGATCAACTGCTTTCGAACGGGCCGGTATCTTCGTTAACGGACTAAGAGAGTATATAGACCCCCAGATGCATATGGATGGTCTCTTGAGGGTAGTAAAATCTAGGGGCCTTTGATACGCCTAAAATCGACGTAAGAATTCGATAGGTATAGACGCCAGCACATCAAGCTACCCGAAACTGTCAAATATTCCCAATCAACTTTGAACCTTTCGCTTTAGCGATAAAGTGGGAAATCTATTAAAGAAATTTGACAGATTGTAATATTAGCTTGATGTGCTGGCGTCTGTACTATTGACAGACTATAAAGTTTATAATCGATTTTAATTATTCAGTGTAAACATAGTTGGGAACCCAGGAAACTTGACACCTACGACTTTTAAATAAACCGTTAGGCACAAATCCTCGCCCACCACGAACATTATGCATTAAGCAATATTTTGTTAACTCAAGCCTTAGGAAACGTGACGAACAATCATTTGTTTTGTCTTAACTCAAATAATGCAGGTTTACTTAACCCAGCTATGACAATTTTCATTTGCTCAAATCATTCAGCGACTTGGTAGTAAGGTTCATAGTGTCATACTACATAATTGCGTATGCCATTAATTACTCCTTTGTGTAAACGCAGTGTGTAAACAATTTATACTTGTAATACAACTGTGAAGTCAATGATAAAAATTCTAGCGCCAATCTGGTGCTGCAAAGCTGTCAGCTGTACTCGCGAAAGCCAGCCAGTACAAATATCTGCTATATGATTTTGTCGATCCCGTATTTAGACTTATTATACCACTACACTGGCTCATCACCACATAAACCTGAAGGCACGCTTGACTTGTAGTATTGTATAAATTCGAAAGTAACTCTGTCTGTCTGTCTGTCTGTCCGTCTGTCTGTGTTACCTTTTCACGCCTAAACCACTGAACGGATTTCGATAAAAGGCAGAGAGATAGATTACATCCCGGGGAAGGACATAGGATAGTTTTTATCGACATACCTCGCGGGCAAAGCCGCGGGCGGAAGTTAGTATATCTATATAGATACACTACACCTACAAATGTATGATAGAGCATGGATTAGCTTTAGTAAGCGTGATGTACTAGCACCTCATTAAGGGATAACCTCAGTTTTGGTCATTTTGGTCTTAACATCTATCTCACGTGATTGTAAGTAATAATGCAGTCAAACATGGTGAACGTGTGCCTAGAAGTAACTTGTACCTACATTCGAAACTTGAAGACTCCCAGGTAACACATGATATTATAAAGAAGTCTTACAGGTATTTGGTAGAAGGAGCCATTGTTGATCGTCCGGTATGATGTCAGAGGCACCACGGGAACTGATCCGTTGCGTAAGAGAATTGGACCCTGGAGAGGAGTCACTGGAGGCTGGCCTGAATCTGGAAAAGACAAATTAATGGTTTTATAGTTAAATGCGGGGTGAAATTGTATTTTGGGGGTACCTTGTATGATGTGTTTATTATTGCTGGAGGTACTCGTAAGTTTAGATTTATAGGACGAAACCTAATCATAACAGTAGAAAAATTTAAGAAGGCTTGGAGTCTTTAATATTAGGTACTTACATACTAAATGAAAATCTGGATTTCCAAATCAAAACTGGGAGTCCCCGGTATAATTATACTGGCAGCAAGATAGGAATCAGTTAGGTAGGTACCAAAGTAAATTCATGATATAAAAGTTAGAAATCGCAATCAAAATTGCTGATGCGCAAAAACCAAACGTATTCTGCCGAAACACTTTATTAAGATATACCAAAACTTACATAACAAACAACTACTAACTTCAGACAGCATGAGAAATTAAGAAATTATAGAGCAATTTGTATCGCATCAACCGACTGACACCGCCGACGTGCTCATACGCATACTATTAGTTGTAAAACCACATAATTTCATCACTCGCTGTCTCGAAGGTGCGTCACCAGATCCAGGTCATGTTACGAAACGACTAATCTTCCACATGTTAAGGCCATGCTTCAATGGCCTAGTGGATATGAGTAAGATTCGTTAGTAGCTTAAGCACTCCTGCACAAATGGCCGGCGTTTTTTTTTTTATTTTGTGTTTAGAGCTTTCCGTTTCTAATCATCAATCACACGAAGCTAAGCACGATCTACTGTTACTGTTAGCCTGCATCATCCCACTGCTGGGTAAAGGCCTCTCCCCATGACTTCCAACTCTTTCGATCCAGGGCTAAAGTGGACCACTGGTCGTTTGTTTTTGTCGATCTGTTAAATTATTTATAGGCACATTTCAGATGTCAACTATACAAACACAAAGACTCAACACTAACATTAAATAACTAAGTCTAATGGTTACATAAATTACAGACATGCATTGAATTCCAATAGAAGGGACAAGAATAGAACCCTGCGATACTCCAAGTTTAACTTATATGAAAACCATCTATGGTAACGGTAATATGTAGGTAAATAAATATTCCCCGTACGGATGGGAAAAGATGTTATCCTTCCAAATACAAAAATGCGCGTGCAGCACCGTACACGTGATAGAATAACATAGATTTAGTGTGGGAGAGAGAAAGTTAAATCTTTCTTCACTCTCATGTAATGAGAAGTGCCGCGTCCTTGAAATTTCACTCTCAATTCAATCGCCGCCTAAGAAGTTTCACTTCAAAAAGTAGCACTACAAACTTCCTTGCAAAGAAGTAACTCCTTAGCAACGAACAAAATACACAAATAATGAAATAAGGCGTTTCTAGTAGCACCTAAGTACTCTTACATACATATTAGGTTAATTAAGCAGTTTGTTTTCAATTCAATGGACTTAAATCGAAATACATATTTCTTAAAATCATACCCATTAAGGACCACAGTTTACTCACGACTTGTAAACTAGATACGATACAAACCAGTTTACTGTTTTATCGCATTATGAGTAATATTATGCAGTTCATGAATAAGGGTTTGGTGCTCGACATTATCAAACGCTTTAGCTAAATCTACGTTGACTTCTGATAAAAGGAATTGAGAGTCTGTGTCTAGTTGTGTATCATTGTTGCTTGTGACTAATGAACTTGCAGTTAACCGTTATCCTAACTAATATTATAAACGCGAAAGTATGTTTGTTTGTTACCTTTTTCTTCCTAAACCACTGAACAGATCATGAACAGATCATCCTGAAATTTTGCATATGTAATAAGGTTAACCCCCGAATTCTAAAACGACACTTATCTACGCCATTCTTAGGTAGTCTTTTTGTTTGTTTAATAAATCATAATGGTGACAGGGACAGTCTGAGATTGAACGTCGATCTGTGTTGAAGTGGGTTTGAGTCATGTTTGAGTATTTGGCCGCAAAATTAAAAAAATAGTTTCGAATGCTAATTGATCGTAGGTACTCGTGGGATCAAATCATGATTAAAATCATACTTAACTCTGTCTACTTGAAGAGGTTAACAGGAATATCTCTGAAACGTGCTTCGTTGCAAGTGTTAATCAAATAATAGCTGACGAGATTACATTTTAAGTGTTACAAATCACGAAATATAAAAGCTTTAAAATATTAAAATAATAGTTACTTATTAAAACACATTGGTTGAATTAATTAATATGTAATCAGCAAGGTCTTCTTCTTACATTCATCACTTCAATGTCAGTTTCGTACAATGAACTGATCAGTGATCATACAAAGATGCTTCAGTTTCTCAGAGATTTTAACTTACAAGATTCTACATGATCTAAATTAATAGATTTTTAATAGAATACTCCATTTGGAAGCTATTGATTTTAAAGATATTATAATAGAAGGTTTCTCAAGAAAATGAGAAATGTTTTGGTAGGATAGTCCCAAATATTTGAGAAATCACTTTAAAAAATCTACAATGTTATTATGGCTATGTAGCCTCGGTAATTAACGATAGCCACGTGGCTGTGGCTGTACTACCGACGAAATAAAATAAAATCTACAAAGAGTCCTCAATTAAGGAATGAAGACTCAATTATCGAATATAAACAGTGAAAGTATGGCTCGTGATATTATAATCATGTGATCGTGAGTTCATGAAGAACCGGCTCTTCCATAAATGGCGATTTTTGTCTCACTTGTCAGTCAACATTACATAACTATAAATTGGCTGTTTCTGCGATTCCAATCGAGAGTAAAATTCTTATTAATCTTGTAAAACTTGTCCAATGTAAAGTAAGTGTTAAATTCGCACATCCGCACGTCAATCAATGAAGTCAGCCTATCACAGTCCTCTGCTGGATATAGGCCTCTCTCAAGCTATGCCACAACACTCTGTCCTCCAATCCGTGGTGTGAATAAATAGAACGCATACTCGTAAAAAGAAAATGACGGAACTGTTATGAAAAATACAATTCTACCTTTACCTCTTCGCCATCGTTAGGTACCGATGGTAGATACACCTTTCTGGTAACAATGGGATCTTTTACTATCTACCGATGGTAGACGATGAGACAACCGAGATCATTCTGATGTCTCAGGGTCCACCACTGGTGGCAGTATAATTATGTGGTAGCCAGCGGGAATAATCCGCTAAGTTTAGTACTCTGTATTAACTCAACTTGTCGCAGTCCATTGTAGGGCATAGCGCGACAATACCCTCTCTTCCGCCTTCCGCATCCAGTCTGTCCCAGCCACCTTGTCTGAGGTCGTCGGTCCATCTAGCTTCATCGTCCCACACTACGCTTGCCAATACGCGGTCTCCACTCCAGGACTCGTCTGCTCCACCGGCCATCGATCCTCCGATAAACATGGCCACGCCACTGCCACTTCAGCTTAGTTACTCTGCAAGCTATGTCGGTAACTCCTCTGGTTCTTTTCCGGATGACTTCATTTCTGATTTTATCCTTCAAAGAAACTCCGCGTACCCTGTATAGCTCCAGTTAATAGTAAATCTAATTATTCATCGATGGAGAACAAAGAACAAAACAGGATTTTAGAATGTTTATTGCCATTGAACTTATTTATTGTGAATGCGCATGCAGTCGTGACTGTCGCTGTTAGACTAGCTGTGGGTTTTGGTTCCGCTCATGTTACAATTTACCCTATAACGTTAGGCTAAATTGCCAAACAATTTAGCCTAATATAGATACAATTTAGGCTAGGTGCAATGCAATACATCTGACCGGAAACTGCGGCGGATTGGAGCGCAATTTCGTTCTAATATTGTAAAAACTTGAAACTTTGTATGTGTCATAATTATTATCTAAGCGTAAATTGAAAATAAGTTCTATAAACAAATTCCGTTTTGGGTCTATGATTTCCTATTTTACAATTTTCATCGCATTTTACAAAAAAAAAAAAACATTTAAGTAGGTACTTTTTTTTGTGGTGTTCACTGTTCAGATATCGATACCCATCACATCAGCGGAGTATCATTAGGTAATTCAATTTGAAGAAAAGGGAGAAGTCAAGGACGTTGGTGTATATTGAATCTGAAACTGACTCTAAATTATAAATGATATATCTGTAGGTATATTTGTATAGACGCCAGCACATCCAGCTTACTATAATTGTAGTTCGTGGGTTTGAACCCAAGCAGGAGCTATACTTTGTGTAATCTATTTCATCACCACTGTTGTCAAAACGGTGAAGGAAAACATCGTTAGGAAACCCGCATGTCCAAGAAACAGAAATTCGAAGACATGTGACATCCGCCATCCCGTCCGTGTGGTGGATTACGGCCCACTCCCTCTCAAAGAGACGAGGCCTGTGTCCCAGCCGTGGAAACATTATAGGCTGCAGTTCACTTTCTTCGTAGCCATAATCATCTATCATAGAATCCATACTCCTTTTGTTTGATCTGCCTCTTCTCTTGTAACCAACACACGCGTAGGTACTTAAGACTTCTGTTGTTTATCGTTGTTTGTCCCATTCATTTATTTACAGTCTATAATTTTTCTCCACGGATTATGTTTTTCTCCAATAAGGACGAACAGAAAACACATTACTATCTTGTCGCCGTAAATAACAGCCATGATATATCTGTATCATAAAATAAATATATGCAATAATATGTTAAGTGTTTGACCTTCGTATTGAACTTGGCAATAAAAAGGGCTGTTTATGCTAAGCGTAACAACGAACAAACATAAAAAAGTAATAAGCACGTGTGGCAAACTTCCGGACTGGTTTTCCTTCCTAATGATTGAGCAATTAATATTAATTGGACTCTATTTAAGCGAATTACGTGCTTCATGACATGAATTACGGCTGTGGGTGGTCAAACAACTTCTTGGTTAGAGATCGGTAATTAAATCGCAAAAACGGGGCCATTGTGCAGGTTTTTTTTAAATCGCTAAATGGGCCTGCTCTTGACCTCGATCACGCCTGATGGAAAGCGATGGGTCTATGATAAAAGAAGAAAGAAAAAGTATTTATTGCGACTCGTACAGAAAGATCACAAACAAAACTAAACATAGTAAAATAAAAATCCAAGTTAAATAAAAAAAAAGTAACAAAAGGAAAATGAAACAGAAAGTCCTATACGAGGCCAAAAGGCTCCTATCTCAGCATGATGCTGCGACATTTAAAAAATAAACATCGCAGCGCTGGTATTCTGATAGGGCTCGTTGTGATGTCACGGGCAGTTACAGAAATAAATTGTGGAACGAGCGTGCCCAGAAGATGTCTGTTCACTCTTGCTTTGCAGACGGGTTAAATGTGGGAGGGAGGGAACACAGATGCTGGCATTTCTGCCAGCCAAAGTGTGGAACTCTCGTTTGCCTGTGCGCATAATAAACGTGGAGGAGAAGCGATGAGTAGGACTCGTCGGGATATAACCAAGTGTGGATGATACGCTGCAGTATGTCAGGTTGTCCGGTGGTAAAAAGGAGATGGTGGTATTTCTTCCTACGGCTTTCTTTGTCATATACATTGATAAGTTTGCCAGTCGACAGCGATGCGGAGGAATATTTTAATTTTAATAGTTAGTTTATTTTGCATTAGAAGTTTGTTCCTTAAATTCAGTACACCTTTTCCAAGAGAAATTGTTAAGAATTTAAGGGTTTACATTTTTATGGCACGACGCGATTCTGCCAGAACAATTTCCATGAATTTTTTATAGAAATAGTTCTACCGGAGTCGCGTCGCACCTAACTGCGGAGAGTTTGACATACACCATTTAGGCACGATTAGGTACCTCTTGTTGGAAACAAAACGCATCCATTAATTCATAATTTCCTTATTAGACACTATTCCTGGACACAAAGACTTCAAAAGATGATTTGACTGATTCGTTTACTGGCTAAACTCAAAAATCTATTTCAAGGAATTATGTAGCTAGAACTGGTACGGTACTATTACGTTTCTAATAGTTTTTACCCGCGGCTTCGCCCGCGTTGAGGTCGCACTTTATCTTTACTACGCGGGATAAAAAGTCTTATGTCCTAACCTTGGTCTTGGTTTACCTGCATCGCGCGCGACCCGTTCAGCAGTTTAGGTGTGAAAATGTGAAAATGTGACTGACAGACTTATGGGCAGACAGACAGATGGACAGACAGACAAATGGCAGACAGACAGATAGACAGTAGTAGCGAAGGGTACATTTTTTAAGACGTAAGCGGGAGTTGATTTTAATATGATTATATTATTGGTCTATAGAATACTGACTGTGCCATTTTTCAAAGGAAAGACGGTAGGAATCGAGTTGTATGGAACCTTCGCCACTGATAGAAAGAGTTACTTTCGCATAGTATGGATGTTTATACTAATTATAAGCAGTAGTCGAGCACTCCTTTGACTGACATAAGGTATGTGGACCGGTACTACCATTTCCGATCGTGTCTTGGCAATCTATAAAATTTAAATTTATTTTCGTGTGGAAATTCTCTGACATTGAGAAACAGGTCGTTAACTAAAGCAAGGTCGGAATACGATTGATTATTACTTATTAGGCCTTACACTGATCGAAAAAAAGTATTGCAACACTTGTACCGATCAGTGTGATGACGACAACAGCATGATGCTTACAACGATATGTAGCATCATCGGGTCCCCCCTTTATAGCAGAACATTTTATGTCGTAATATTATTTTGCATAACAGCGTTTACCATAAACTTCATTTCGCAGAAAATCGTTTGGCATACACTCATTTATCATACATTCAAAACTCATAATTTTGTAAGCCAGAATCATCTTTAGGCATAAATTTCATATCCATAATAATTAAAAAGTAGAACCATCATATCGCAGAAAGTTCACAGTCAGAATCGTCTTTTGGCACACGTGAGTTCACTGAGTTCGTGCGGATGGGTTACAGTTTTAACCTAACCATTTTTTTTAAATAATTAATTAGGGTCTAAGTTGGTTTACAAGCAATAATACATAAGAGGTAGTCGACGGAGCCCCGCTTCGCTTATTTCTGTTTACAGGGTAGAGGTACCTTTATTTTTTGTCGCTGATAAATGACATTACGCATCTCCGCCCGTCGGGGGACGAGACGGAGTATGTGGGACTCCCTGCCAGAGTGGCAGTATACCCACTAAAACTCAGCGGTGTTCCCTCATCGCTTTGATGGGGGGGTCATGAGAATCCGGCTCAGCATTTGCGTCTACAACCCCCCCGGGGCATGCCCGCCTAGCTGGCGGGCCCCGCATGTCCCCCCGGCTGGGGGGCTACGGGAATGGCCGGGAACTCCTGGCCATTCCCATCCTGCACTGATGGAATCCTGTGCAATACAGGCGAGGGTGCCCCCGCACCCGTCGCCCACACATGGGCGTAGCTAGGGGGGAAATCGATAGTATTGAAGAATCGGTTTTTATTAGAGCCGTACACATTTTGACCAAGATGTGAGGTTTGAAGAGTTAGGCCTGGTAAACTTAGGGGCTTGGCTCTACATTGGATCTGATAACTTTTTAACAGTGAAAGCGTTATTTAAGTCTTAGCAAGTCGTACTTACATGAAATATTTTTGGTGGGTTACTTATTACGAGAAACGTTCGAATCTCTCATTAAATTACTGTGGTTAGTTCAGCTCGACGGCTGCCCCCCTAGAAAAAATCCCTAGCTACTTACGCCAATGGGTAGATACCTATCTAAGTTAATATGAATGTATTATCGGGAATAAATTCACTGGATGATGGTGAAAGCGCACCAAAATCCATTGTATGTATGTAGTTCAGAAGAATTAAGCACACACAGACATAATTATTATATGAAAGTGATTTTTTTTTTTTTTGTATTCTAGAAAAAGGGCTTTGTCGCGCATGCGATTATGCCGCCCTGGTTAGCTTTACAATTTATAAGTTTCAATCTTTAACTAAATCTTAGCATAGCTAGTCTGTAAAGTGCTCTAGCTGCGTCAGAAAGTGGCGCAGATGAAAGTGACTTTGTGTGTAACGTACCTAATTATACTATTTATTATAATGGGTACCAAAGCTATCCAAGTGATCTCATTCTAACGAGTAGAAATAAAAAAATAAATCGGGGGGCACGGCAGTGCCCCCGCCAAGTCGAGCAAAAAGCGGCACGGCCGTACCATCCTTTTCTCGAAGCAGTTCAAGCCATTTTCGACCCCCTATAACTTCGTTGTGGATAAAACTAGAGACCTGAATTTTCAGTAATCAAGCAGGTATTGTATAAACACGGTATATTTCAAATTTCATTCAATTTGAACCAGTAGTTTAAGAATTATAACTAGTCAAAGTTTCTTAATTTTGTCACTCACTGACTGACTGACCGATCATCAAAATTCTAAGGCACTTCTAGCAGACATAGAAGCTTCAAATTTAGAATACAATTAGTGTTTAGTGTATAAATCAAGGAAAAACTAAAATATTTTGCAATTTCGGTCCGCTTTTCTAGATACACAAACTGCACAAATAACTTTGTAATCCCATATAAATATATAGGATTACAAAGTTATATTTGCAGTTAATGAATCAGTGTACCTGTATAATTATGTACAATCTAATGGAATAATAGGTGTAGATAGGTACCTAGATATAATTATGTTCAAAGGTAACTTGTAAAATAGTCAATCAACGGATTATGTTCAAAGGTAAGTTTGGATTACCTATATTATTTGCCAACGATTTGGACGTTCTGACTGACCGATCATCAAAATTCTAAGGCACTTCTAGCAGACATAGAAGCTTCAAATTTAGAATACAATTAGTGTTTAGTGTATAAATCAAGGAAAAACTAAAATATTTTGCAATTTCGGTCCGCTTTTCTAGATACACAAACTGCACAAATAACTTTGTAATCCCATATAAATATATAGGATTACAAAGTTACATTTGCAGTTAATGAATCAGTGTACCTGTATAATTATGTACAATCTAATGGAATAATAGGTGTAGATAGGTACCTAGATATCTGGGGGCACGGCAGTGCCCCCGCCAATTCGAGCAAAAAGCGGCACGGCCGTACCATCCTTTTCTCGAAGCAGTTCAGGACATTTTCGACCCCCTATAACTTCGTTGTGGATAAAACTAGAGACCTGAATTTTCAGTAATCAAGCAGGTATTGTATAAACACGGTATATTTCAAATTTCATTCAACTTGAACCAGTAGTTTAAGAATTATAACTAGTCAAAGTTTCTTAATTTTGTCACTCACTGACTGACTGACCGATCATCAAAACTCTAAGGCACTTCTAGCAGACATAGAAGCTTCAAATTTAGAACACAATTAGCGTTTAGTGTATAAATCAAGGAAAAACTAAAATATTTTGAAATTTCGTTCCACTTTTCTAGATACACCAACTGCATAAATAACTTTGTAATCCCATATAAATATATGGAATTACAAAGTTACATTTGCAGTTAATGAATCAGTGTACCTGAACAAAGTCGCTTCCCGCTGTCTGTCTGTCCCTATGGATGATTGCGCAACGGATTTTGATGCAGTTTTTTTAATAGATAGAATGATTCAAAAGGAAGGTTTATTTGTATAATACATGCATAATATAGTAGAGAAACACTGATAATTTTAGAGGTTTCTAATGTGATGTCGTAAATAAACAGATTTTCTTGCGCTTATATTGCAAAAGCTAGCTGAACCCTACGAGATAGATCAAAATAATGTACTACAGTATTGCACACCTTAAAAAGGTCTACAAAAAAGTCCGCGATGGTATATGTCTATCTGTTAGGGATAACCCACAATAACCATTTTTTATCCTTTACTTTTTACGAGAAATAGTGGCTTGTTTACGAAGCGATTTTAAGCAATACAGCATTAATCTATATCCAATTAGGTACCTTAAATACATTGTGCATTTACTATAGATCAATTTGGCCCTTTGAAGCATGTAATTTAAATGAATATTTTTGAAGATATTACAGATTTAAAAAGTAAGGAAATTGCGGTTGCGCTGGTGAGTTTACCTTAGGCAACGACAGGATAATACGGTTAAGTAGTCACGACCTCTCATCGTTTGGGGTGGGGTGTACCTCGAGCTCAGCAACTCCCCTAAATATCTTGGTATTACCCTGGACAGGTCTTTAACATTCAGCAAAAACTGCAAAAATATCAAGCAGAAGGTGCACACTCGCAACAGTCTTCTTCGTCGACTGGTCTCATCGAAATGGGGTGCTTCGCCTGAAGTTATGCAGACTACTGGACTGGCGCTATCTTTTTCTGCGGGAGAATTCGCGTGCCCCGTGTGGAGCCGTTCTGCCCATGCAAAGATGGTACTTAATATCGTGTCCTGCGTGTCCTGTCAGCTGCACGTTACAGGAACTGATGGACGCTGGTGAAGTCGCCAAACAAGTAGCCGAATTCTGGGCCAAGTCCATTTAGATTGCTATCGACACGCTAAGAAGAAGAATAAGGTCAACTACGAGATGCCATAGTCAAAAAACAAAAACGCGCTTCGCCCTATTAGCACTTTAAGATTAGCAGCGATCGCACGCGTTTATCGGAGCTCTCTAGCGAGGAAAATAACAATTATCCATATTAATGTTATAAATTCGAAAGTAACTCTGTCTGTCTGTCTGTATGTTACCTTTTCACGCCTAAACCACTGAACGGATTTCGATAAAATTTGGCAGAGAGATAGATTGCATCCCGGGGAAGGACTTGCGGTAGTTTTTTTATCGAGCGAAGAAGCGGGCGGAAGCTAGTATATAATATAATGGAATAATAGGTGTAGATAGGTACCTAGATATAATTATGTTCAAAGGTAACTTGTAAAATGGTCAACGGATTATGTTAAAAATAAAAAGTTAAAAAGGTACCGGAAAGGAAAAAAAGTAGGACTATCTACAAAAAGAAGTGAGATGCCATCAAAAACATACCTTGTAAAAAAAGCCAAGTCTCGCAACTCAGTTCTTCTACCGTAAAAAGTTGTGAGATCCATGAAATACCAAGTCGGTTAATTTATTCACTCCCTACTTAAGGAACCTTCTGTCTTAAGTTATTACATAATTAGCTAACCTAACAACATCTTGTAGTGACCATCAATATTAAAAATCTTCTATGTTTTAAATAAATAAATTGACTTGGCTATCGCCATCGCATGAAAACACAATGTATCTCACAGTGCGATTGATTCATTCTAACGAGTAGAAATAAAAAAATAAATACATTTTACGACTTATTTATTCAGCTGAATATTTGTAGCATCAATTAGAGACAGAACGCATCACCATAACCTTTAAATAATTACTCGAGTTTCGTTAGTCGGTCTGTATTTTTTGTTACCGAATTAGGTCATCAACCTATTAGAAATATTATTTATACGTCCGTTTGTCCCAATGCTAGGAAATAAGTCATGTTTAAATATTTGTTTTTGTCGATGACTGAATAGTTTTTTTTTAAGTTGACTTTTATCAATGTAGGTACAGTTAAACGATGTTTAAAAATTGTAATTATCAAAATTACACTGAAAAATAACAAGATACCTAGGTAGTAGGTACAAAAATAAAAACTTTTGATAACATTTTTACCGCAGTCTGACTGACAGATGACCCATAGACAAAAAGTTTTGGAGAACATGATCTATGATAGACGAACTGACACAAAAAGTACAACTCAGCCTATCGCAGCCTACAGCAGGACATAGGCCTTCATTAGGCCTGGGACAGACAGAAAATATTCCAATTTAATCCAGCAGGTTTTTTAATCACCAATTTCTAATCCTAACTAATATGATATGAAAGAGAAGGGAGTGAATGATAGCGTGACGGTTGACAGGGGAGAATGGAAGAAGATGATGATGATGAATTTCTAATCCTAACTATTATTACAAAAAAAAAAATTATGGACCTAGTCTGAAATAAATGTTTATTATTATAAATGCGAGAGTAAGTTTGTTTGTTTGTTTGTTACCTTTTCACGCCTAAACCACTGAACCGATCATCCTGAAATTTTGCTTTATACGTTATCAGGTGTACAGAACCGGACAAAGGATACCTTTCATCCCGAAAAAAAGTGCTGTTCCCGAGGAAAACGTTATTATGATAACAGATGGCGCCACGTGTCTATCGAATCAAAAACAGGACAACGTTTGGCGGGTCAGCTAGTATAACAATAATTGAAAAACGCCAAATATTATACCTATTACAACAAATATTTTAACCTAACACTTGGAACAGCTTTATTCAGTCCATAACACACAATTCAATACCTACAAAGTCAGTGTTAAAGCACAAAGAAACTGGTCCAGCACCTACCGAATGTAGGTAAGGTCGGTATTTGAAAGGGCTGCCTGGGATATTTATGCGTTTAATTTTCGTTAGCACCGAGGACTTTGGGCTAAGCTAACATAAAATGGACGACTCATAGCTTATAGCTGGTGGGTTTTGCTTGAGCCTAGATAGGGGACTGATTTATGCGCGACAACGTTGTAACGTGGTCAAATTACCTATGTGAGAAATTTTGTACTTAGATTCAGTTCTTACCCAAATTGTTGCGTTTACATAAGGGGACTACTGGACCTAAATGCAGTAAACTCAAGTTTTATAATGCCTACAAGTATCTGATCGACTACAGTAAACAAAATCAGAAAAATATATGAGCATACATATAAAAATACTTATAAGTATATAATAATTATGCTCTTCAGGATTTATGCTAGTTAGATAGTGTGTTGAAAACATAATAAGTACAACTAATCTGATACGGTAGAAAAAAATCATGAAGATACCTCTAAAAACTTTCTTTTTACAATGAAAACCATACTACATACATAATTCTGATTTAGAATACAATCATTCAGATTTTTTACAAGCAACATACTAAAGCACTAGTGTTTAATTTTTTATGTCCAAACAATAGATTTTTTGTAAATAGATAAATGCTTCATATTTTGCAATAAATTACCAGCGTTGTGTTATCGCCATCGCGCTTCTCTTTCTTTTCTATGCAGTCCGATAGTGACCGCGCTTGAGATCATGTAGTCCCCTTAATATTTTTGGATTTTAAACATTACAGTTATTGTAGGTAAAGTCAGGGAAATTACTTGTTTATCAAATTGACTAACCAATTTAAATTGTCCGTACCAAAATGTATATGTATAATCAAAACACATACCTATAATATATTAAAATTATTATATTATATTACCTTACCTATGTGATTATTATTCGTCATCATCATTATATCATTCTTAGTTATATAATTGATCCAACTGTCAAAGAATCCTAAGGCTATAACATGGCAATTGATGTAGTATGTCCCCTGTCTGTACCTGTTTAAATATCTACTAGTAACGTGTATAGACGATAAAAAAAGTAAATAGTAAAAAAAATACTCACAGCAGCCACAGCTGTTTAGGGTTGCCATAATGCCGTTAAAAACGAAAGCGTATGGCACAATAACGATAACGACACACACAAAAAAAACACAATTTTCTTACACGCGCGGAAATGTTCTCGGATTTAAAACTTTTACATATTATATTCTTTAGAGAAGAATAGAATACTTTGATCGGACATCAAAACTGTAAATCGTAAAATTCTATCTGCGAAACTGTTGCGCTTCACGCGCCCCTCCTGTGAATGTTACGAGATGCTACTCTTCATTACGTCACGCCAAACTAACCATACACTTACATAAACAATGTCAATGATTCGGTGCTAAAACGACTTAAAAAAGATAAATGCATAGATACACACCGCTACACATCAAGCTATACATAACCAGTATAAGCTGACTTATGAATTACAGACGCCAGCACATCAAGCTACTACAATCTGTCAAATTTCTCTAATACATTCTCAACTTTATTGCTACAGCATAGGATTCAAGATTGATTGGAAAAAGTTGACAGTTTCGGGTAGCGTGATGTGCCGGCGTCTGTACGAAAAAACACTACAAAGTGAAAAATAACTTTAATTTCGGAAGTCGGTGTCTTTGGATCTGTACCTATTTTAGTTTTTTGCCACAGACTTCCGAAATTAAAGTTATTTTCCACTTTGTAGTGTTTTTTTGGAAGTCGGTTTTTTTTTTTGTTAAAAAGTTTTTATTTCTCGCTTTTAAGTGTCTGTTTATAATGTGTCTAAGTTCCAATAGCCTAATGTCAACTTGCCCAACGCCTTTTACAAAATATTGCTTTTCCCGATACAGGGACGTTAATTGTTGAGGACTTCTCCTAGTATTCCACCATCAGCTCCATTTCACCATTCGCATTGTGACGAGCATAAATTGCTTAGCAACCATATTGAAGTAATCGAATCGCAACCCGTGAAATACTTATTATTAAGTAGTTACGTTGGCCATCTGTGGTCTTCTTCATCGGTTCCACTTCACCAAATGGTGGTTTCCGAGAGCAAATGCATGAGTTACTGTAAAAAATACCCAAATCGCTATAGGTGTGTGTCCCTATAATATTTGAGGAGTTCCCTCAATTCCTCGTGGATCCCATCATCAGAATTGGATTTTGATAAAAATGGGACCAATCTGGAAGTATATCCGTTTAAATAAAAAAAGAATTTTCCAAATTGGTTTATAAATGACGGCGTAATGAGGTAACAAACATAAAAAAAAAATACAACCGAATTGAGAACCTCCTCCTTTTTTTGAAGTCGGTTAAAAAGAAAAACTATACTTACATGTATAGCTTGACGTGTCGCCGTGTGTACGAAAACAAGTAAGTACCTACGTAGTTTGTTGAAAGTGTCTGAAAACTTAATTCATTTAGATATTTTTATTGAAGTAAGTATCGAAATTGAAGTATCGAGATCGAAATCGAAAAAGAGAATTAAAATGCAAATCTAACAAAAAAAAAGTATACAAATAAGTCGATTTCAAAAATCCATAATTAACCAGACAAAATCCATACAAATATTAAAATACGAAAGTGTGTCTGTCTGTCTGTCAGTCTGTTACCGCTTCACGCATAGATCGATAAACCGATTTAGATGAAATTTGGTATAGATATACTTTGAGTCCTGGAAAAGGACATAGGATAGTGTTTATCCCGATATTCCCACGGGATCAACACTTTTGCGGGTGAAACCGCGGGGCGCTGCTAGTAATTTAGTAAAACCCAATTACCTTTTGCTGACTACCACATAAAAGATCAACGAATTGAATTAATAAACATGAAAACCCCATTCTTTTATAAAAACACAAAACAAACAAATTCGGCATAGAGATAACATTTACGTTATGACATCATTGTCTATATACCCTATTGTTAGGGTTCCGTACAAAAATGGTAAAACGGAACCCTTATGTTGAGACTCTGTCTGTTTGTCTGCCTGTCTGTCTGTCTATCTGTCTGTCACAGCTGGATATATCAAGAATTACTAATGCTATCAACTTCTGGAATAGTTTAAGATGACGTTTGCCAAACTATTTTGCAAATAAGAAAGAAATATATATTTTTTTTGCAACATGGACTGATTGGTGGTCTGAAAAATCGAAGTGGGGCTACTAGGGCATGTGGGGTATCATATTATGAACGACCGCAGTTTGGACATTCTCAAACATTTCTTCTTTTTTTTTAAGGCCTCATAGTTTTCGACTTTTGATGAAAAATGTAAAAAAAAATACCGTTCATTATCTCCGAAGTTTGCATAGAGAAAAATCTGAAATGTATTAGAAGTTTATAATATAAAGATTAAAGGAAAAATAATACGATGTCTCTAAATAGTACACTTTTTCAGAAATCATCAACAAAAGTTACACTAGTTCCACTATCGGTCAAGAGATGGCGCTGCCGCGCTGACCTAAAACTGCCATATTCTACAACGCAGTGCGCAGTGTTAAAATTCTCTAACGAATATAGGCCTCGCCGATGAAAATTTAAAAACATATGATGGTACGGAACCCTCGGTGCGCGAGTCCGACTCGCTCTTGCCCGGTTTTTTTTGTTTTAGCAGCAGAGTTACAAAACAACATATTAAAATTCCGTAAAAAAAAATCACAACATATATTTTAGTAATAATTCCGCGTGTGAAATGTAACATGAAAAGTGAGGTTACTCGCTTAATTCCGATGCGGCGAGTGCCCCGACCTCTTGAGATGATATGAGTTCGAAAGTGAAACCAAGGTCGCTGTTCCAAGTTTTTGTGTTACTTACGTCAAAGTTGCAGACATGGCTGCAACATGCACGTCGTACAAGTTATGTGAATAGTCGCCGGTGTCATACGGAAACGATCATCAGAGTTAGGTAACTTTATAAAATATTTTAATCCAGATATTACCTCGTTTTCGCTCGTCACGTAATGTCTTGACATGATTATCTAAATGAAGCTGTGGAATATTTAATAATGAATGAGCTGGTATTTGTTGACAGTTCTTTTTTGGAACAGTGATTTCTATAGGTATTTGGAATACGGTAAACAGAAACTTTTTGTAAAACATCAAAGGGGCAATCTGTAATCACAGTCTGATCTCAGTCTCAATCTGTCAAAAATACCTCTAATTTCTCTACATTTTTGACAAGTTTTTGACATTGATGATTTTTTTTTGTTTTCTGAGATGAGATTGCGACTAGATTTTGAACGTTTTTAATTACGAGCATTGGCCTTCTGCAGTGATGTTTTAAGTAGCATTAATCATTGTACCTACATTTTAAACCGGTTCTTTTAGGTTTGATATAGAGATGATACCTGTTTTTTAACAGGCTGCATGTCAATTAAATATACTATTGATATGAGAATGGGAATCCCTCAGGGTCATATTTTTATGAACAGAATAAATAAAATAAAATAGAATTTACTTTTCGTTCCAGATGGTTGTCGATTTTTATGTGAACGACAATTTTGACACTATGGCAATTATTGACGTTATGGATTGGAAACGCAGAGTTTGGCAAGGTTCTGGATTCTGTATCTAAAGATTGAAGTAAAAAAAACCAAACCTTTAAGTCAATTTAATTGTAATTGTAAATGTAAAATTTTTACATTTTTAAATAGGTGTAATTTATCTATATATGTATGTATTTAGAAATATATAAGTATGTTTATCAGTTGTCTAGTACTCATAACACAAGCTCTGCTTAGCTTGAGACTAGACGGCGTTGTGTGATAGTTGTGGAATATTATATTATTATATTATATATTATATTATATTATTAATTAATCAATCACCCAAAACTTATAATAATAATCTTAGTAGTGCGTCCAGCCAAATGAGCCGGAAAGTATTCAGAGGCAGAGAGATTGAGTAAATACAAATAGGTAGAGAGAGCCTAACTATTGTATATCTCAGGGCTAAGCAGAGGTCAGATATAACATTAATTTGTGTTTGATCTATTAACACAATGCATTTGCAAGAAACGAGAACAAGCACATAATAAAAGTACCAATGGTAGAGGATGATGTAATTTCTATTCTAGGTTACTAGTCTAAACACTTGCATATCTGGGATTGGTGTTTAATAAAGCAAAACCAACTCTTACGGCTTTTATATTAGTTAATTATAATGAATACTAGCTTCCGCCCGCGGCTTCGCCATACTACCTAAACTATCATATACCCTTCCCCAGGATGCAATAACATACGATAGACAGACAGAGTTACTTTCGAATTTATAATATTAGTGTGGATTATGACGACATAAATGAACGAAAGAAAAAAAACCTAAAAGAATCAAAGCACACACTCTGTCCGGAAAACTTTTGATTTAAACATTTGGAAACATAGTCGAAACCCCAAAAAATCCATGATAATTACAAAAATATTTACAACAGGAATAGTTATGTACCAACAGAAATCCTTGGGCAATCAAACAAAATGGTTTATGTAAAACTAACCGCATAATGTAGGTATTGACATACTGAATATGGACTTAAAGAACCAAGCACATAACTGGAATGCTACATATGGAAAAAAAGAAAAAAAAATCAATTCAAAAGTGAAAGGAATAAGGCAGACCAAATTAACGTCTTGCGCATAAATACCACTTGTACTTTTAAAAGGCGGAATCTTAGCGTGACATGGGTAAACTTATGTCATACCACAAGACCATAAACAGATTAAAATATTTTGGCTATATCCTGCTTAAAGACAAAAATAGTCCAAAGTAACTTGATAGAATCATGAAAATTAAGATCCTATTAATAGCTACAATAGAGAGATATAAGGACAACTGAGATAAATAAATAAAGTCCTCCAGACCAAATTTCGGCCGTGACAATCTCAGCGAAGACAGAAAGTTTGACAGTGATACCGGTGATACGGATGTTAAAGATGTGTATGCAAACCGAATGTTTCTCATTACAGATTTAGAGCTACGAACTTTGTACTATACGAACTAAGTAGTTTATCCTTTTGGTGTGAACTAAAAAAAGATTTGTAATTCTAGTTACAAGTTCAATGTTGCAATTTGCAATATCAAATGAGTTGCTGTTCTACTGTCTTATTGTTCTACTGCCTTGACATTGAAAATTAACATCGTAATGTATCATAAACTAAGATTATCTTTAATATTACATCAGATCACGTTATGCACAAAAATGGATGATATTATGGTTCGTATTAACGTAGCTTTTAAGGAAACTTGTTGCTGTCGTGTCATATGAGGTAGGCACAATTTTGATTGTGAGTTCAAATTCAAGACCTACAGTAGCATTACGCATGAAAAAAACCGCGTTTTTGTTAAGTAAAGGGTTATCTACATGAACGTATTATTTTTATGCGAGAGATATAAAGAAAGGAGGTGTGAATCATATGAGATATGAATACCCTTATATACAATGCCGGAACATAGCTAATATAAAAGATAAAGCGATTATGTTATGGTCTTCATATGATGTGACCAAGATTATGCCTGGATTTTAAAAGAGACTGTGACCTCTGAGTTGTTTTCAGCCTTTCTTCTCAGAGTAGTCAGTTAGGATATGCCGACCTCATCTATTTAAAAAAAAATATGCATGACGTGTTTGTACAATCTTAATCATTTATCACGTACCAATTTGTCAAAAGAAATTAGAGATAGATTTAATTTAACCACGTTCCTTCACTTGCTTGATAACAAGGAAATGGAATATAAGCCTGAAGGCGACAATGCAGGCATTGTACTGCAGTAGACTGTCCATTGTATGACTGGCATTGGCGACCGGTTAACCGATCGAAGGTCTTTGACTTAGATAAGTGAAACGTGTTGGCTGTTAGTACGTCGGTACTCCACTTACTTTGACTTAAACAAGTGTACATACATTATTGTCTAGCGTGGTGGAGTGACTGCGTTCTGCAGCTGTGATGATATAATTATGTTAAACGGCATGATGATGTTATTCCTATTTAGTTTGTTACACTCTATATTTACTGGTGGCTGATCGGACCGCTCGATATAACGACGCTTGTGGGAGGCATTGCCAGCATTGCAAGTCACTACCCACTTAGCCCTTTGAAAAGCTTCTTAGCTTTTAGGTTTCATATTATAGTGGACAAAGCTCTTCGTATTGCGGTAGACTAATATTTCTAAGGTTATTATTTAAATTGCTTTATGACCGAAAATCTGATGTTTTTATTTAAATCATTCGCCAATGTCAAGTCTAGTCGAGATTAAAGATTGCTATCAAACATTTAGGTGGCAAAAGAAGCTGTGATCAACAAACGGTCGTTTATTTGTTTGACAATTGCTCGACTGTTGACTATATAGAACCGCAAGGATTTCCTATATCGACGAATAAACAAAGGCTAGAGATATATCAAGGTAAAAGATTCTACTTAAAGGAAGGTTAAAGAGTCAAGAGAGTCAAGACGTCGTCGATTATTTCATGATCTACACGGATTCTAATAACAACTTCTTTTTAAATCTGTTCCTACAGATTTAAAAAGAAGTTCATATTAGAAATACTTTTTGAAATTTCTACTTCAAAAAGTATTTCTAATTTCTAAATAGTACCTAATATTGCCATTAAACAACGAAGGAAAAAATTGGGAGACCAAAAAAAATTATAATAATAGATTATTAAACCCTGCAAAAGAGAAACAGCAAATTTTAGAAATAAATTCTTACCTAGACTTGAATCGTCGTAATATTCATCATCGTCATAGTCAAGGACCGCATGTAACTGCGTTTTGCCACCAGTACCACCTGACTCCACTTTAGTAAACCCTCGCGGTCTTTCCGGAGGATTTCCATTCTCACTACCACTTGTCTTGCTACCCTGATTACTAGGTGGCCTGACCGGAGCTGCCGTACTACTACTAGGCGGCCTGTTAAAATTGAAGTTATTCACATTTTGATTCGAATTTTCATCGAACCTTCGACTAGATGAAGGGTTTGGTTTTGTTGCCGGCGGGTATGGCGCATCCGCGTACCCAGGGCTGTACCCCGGACCTGGCGGACCCTGGTTCATTCTCTTCTGTTCATAATCATAGTCACCAGTAGGATCGTGAACGTATTGTCCTGTGTTATCGTACTGTCCTGTGACATCGTATGGTGAGTTCACTTCTTTGACGCGCTGGTTCTCTATTTGTACGTTAAGTCTTGTATTTTGTTGGTAGACCTGTGTATGTAGGGGTGCACCGTAGGGGTTTTGTGGAGCCTCATTTTGGTATTGCATATACTGGTTGGCTGGTGGCAGGTAGGCTGTGCCAGCACGTTTTCTGACTTTGGGCCTGCGTTGATTTGGTGGCGTGAAGGGCTCGTTCTCTGGTGACTGTGCTGAGAGTGTGTCTTGTTGGTGTTCGGCGGGAGAGTAGAGTAGGTCGTCGAGACCAACTCGGAGGGGTGTCGACGAGGTGGGCACGAACGCCGGCGTGGCCGCGCCGACGCCCGCGATCGTAAAGTTTGTCAACGCCATTGCCTACACACGCGGCATTGACGCGAAATGTCAACTCACTAAGTCAACAGCCCCCACAGCTGTCACTAACGCACTCGCATGACATGAACGGTTTGATAGTTAACACCAAAGTTTTCTCATTTTAGGCACAGAACACAATGCACTGACACAATTAACTGCCGTAACTCATCCACTGCTGATCTGTAACAAGAAAACATTGTTGTGATTAGAAATGAGTTTTAAAATCTTCGATAATTTTGTAACGTAAAAATAAAAAATATGAAAGTCTGCTCAATAATAGATACCATAAACACTACTGGTAAGTATAACGATCCGATTTAAGACTTTTTGTTCAAACATTAAACTGTCAAATCAATTGTCGAAACTGAACCATATATCGTGCGTTGTTGTTAACTTTTATGGCTGGATTTCCCCCCAAGTTTCGTGATATCCTTGCCACTTTACAAATGTCATCGATTTGAAAGGCGAATCGTGATTCCATCTGATGAACACGATTTTGGAATTGAAACAAGGGGAAACCCAAACATTATCTCTAAATTAATGAAACTATGTAGATATTATAGTTAGAATAGGTACCTTTTACATATTACCAGTATTGCCTTGACGCATCGCAATAAAAATATAGGTATATTAAGTTAATCGTGGTAATTGAAGCTGTGATAAGATGCAGCCAAACAGTGCCAACATCATAGAAATTATTATTACACTTCGCTAAGAGAATATGAAAACCAATTTTGACAAAGTTAATGAATTAAAAATTGGACGTCCTGCTGCATGAGATGTTGACGATATCAGACAAATCGCGACTAACACTTGAATGCGACTACCTCAGGATGGATAAAGAGGCCTACTTTTGGGTACTTAGTAATGGGAAAGTGGGGGCTAAATATGGTGATGATAATGATGAACAACAATATCACTAATTAGCACTTAATCTAGTTCTAATTGTGTCATGATTAGATATCGGTCTTAGATCACATCTGTGAATTTTGCCAGTTACTTTGTCCCTGTAGAATAATCAGCCTATAATGTTCCTACTGCTGTGACACAGGCCTCCTCTCTTCGAGAGGGAGTGTCCCTGTAAACACAACATACATTAATAGTTACCAAAACCCAACGCTTTATTTTCCTGTTAATTCAGAATTATTCGTGTGTAAGGTACAACGGACGGCATTGCTCTGTTCACACGTACCTAACTAGTGATTTATTAAACTGAGTCGTCCCTTCACTTAACATTTGGCGAGACTGTAGGTACTTAAATAGAACATAATTGATTAGCTCCACATTTCTGCTTAGTGACAACGGATTCCATTGCATAGCGAATTATTTGCATCTTCATTTCAATAACATTCAACTTTTCATTCTATCAACATTAAAATGTTCATTTCATCAACATTAAAAAGTTCATTTCATCAACATTAAATTTTTCATTTCATCAATATTAAAATGTAAATCTCAAGTATTTGTCGATTTTTTTTGTGTCGATGACATAAAATTCAAATATTTTTGAATGATTGCACCAAATAAGAATCTGATAGCAGTACCTACACACGCGAGACAACTAATTAATTCATACTTCGAACAATAGATAGAGCAAATTGTGATTTAAATTAATATACATGTACATTTTGATATAGCCAAAAGCAATAATAAATGCACCGTCAATACAAAAGAATGCTGTCATAATAACGCACATATAAGGCGAGGTGGTGACTCAGGTTCAGGTCATTACAGAATTTTCGTTGATAAAGTCCGTATTTTATTCATTGTGCCTTATAAAAATGTTTAGTAAAAGGCTCTGTGTCAAGTCAAGTAGTTAATAAAAAGAAAAGAAAAAAACAAAGAGTAAGGCAATCTACTATAGTAAACAAAGATGTATGAGTGTGAGTCCCTCTGAGTATGAATGTGGATGGGTGTCAGAGTTGGAAAAGAGCCAAGAAACGATGGATGGATAATGTGAAAAATAATAGGGAATGAACAAGTACTAAGATTGACCTTGTGAAGGCCGCAGGAATCCGCTGGATGTGGAAAGCACAGAACTGGTTAGAGTAGCGGTACTTGGGGACGGCCTATGTCCAGCAGTGGACGTCTTTTGGCTGCAATGATGATGATGAAGTACTAAGATGACGGATGATAGAAACAGAAATGTATGGAAGAAGAGGACATGCCGCGCCGATCCCAAATAAATTAGGATACCCAAGGGCAGAATCATGACAAATACATGCTATTACATAATTTGTTTTATGTAAGCAAGGGAAATTAAAGAAATCTTTTCATAGAAGAGCTTTTAAACAATTAATAGAGATAGAATACTCTTATATCTTCATACACACGATCGGCACCCGTCAACGGTAGAGGCAACTGCACCCATCGACACGCGTCGACGGCCGCCGACGACGGCTAACGAGCCGCTCGTGTGTAACAAATTACTTTAAAGTTACGTAAAATGAAGAAATTAATTTTCCCTTTCTTTTTAGAATGTCATTAACATTGTACTATGATATTGCTGTTAAGTCGGAAGTAAGTACTCTATCATTTAATATAGAAAAAAAGGTAAGTGATAATTTTTTGCTCTATGTTTTTTTTTGTATAATTATTATGTATTATTCTATTAAAGCTGATGATAATCTACAGCGTGACAATAATAAATAGTATGCATACCAACGTATGCGCATTTAGATTAAGATATTCAAAAATATGTAACCAGTTCACTTGTATAAAAACATTTCAATTGATTTATACTTTATATTTGTAAATTCGCAGTCATCAACAACGATTTTGACATAAAATTGATTGCGTTATTCGCTTAACTATCAATTAGGTATATCAGAACATGAAGCAAAACATTATGTACAAATAGGTTTCTCACGCTTTATTATATGTCGCCACGGATACCTATGTTTGCTGTCCTACGAACTTTCGACGCGACGACGCGACAGCGACGACGGTGTGACGTGCTTCTGGTATTTATTTCATCTCGCAGTTCAACCATAGGGGTTGTCGACTGCTTAACCGGACTTTCCTGTGGATGCCACAATAAATTGGGCCTCCAGCCAGGGTGCTTCTGGTAGTATTGGAGTAGTATAATAGTGTAGAACAGGAGAGGATAGAACGATCTAATTTAATTTATATTTTTAAACAATTTTTGACATTGATTTTTACAATTTTACTACAGTAACTCACACACCTTGTTAAAATTCTAGGAAAATCATCTACTTTTACAATATTTGTAAATAATTTGTAACTAAGTGAGCACCATGTGTCTATCACATAATGATTTACCTGTTATTGCTTCATTTTTAATTCTTTTTATCTTTTGTGGTAGACTAATTTTATTCTAGGTGCATCGTCTTCACATATAATTATATTATGTAGGTATACAAAACCTTGTAAAACATTTTAAAAGAGTAACGTAACGGTGGAGGTTCTTGCCCATTCTTCTCCATACGAACACTACCTTTTGGGCGACTAGAATCAATTCAATTTTACTGTAATTTTTGACGTTCAAAAGCGCCTTTAATGTGCCTATTTGAAATAAATGAAGAATTCAATTTCCATGAAGTTTTCAAAGAAATTGTTCTTCTGGAGTCGTGACGCGCTGTCGCATCGCTCCTGTCTGCGGGAGCCCTAATAGTCACGAAATAATTTGACATAACTTTAAACTCCGCGTTTATTAAAAAATCAAATCAATCTAAATAGCCTTTTCTCAACTACGTTGGGGTCGGCTCCCGGTCTAACCGGATGCAGCTGAATACCAGATTTTTACATGAAGCGACTGCCTATCTGACCTCCACAACCCAGTATCCGGGTAATACTTTACGCCTTGGTAAGGATTGGTTGTCAGACTTTCGTGCTTCTGACGACCCGTAACGACTGTCGACTTTCGTGCTTCTGACGACCCGTAACGACTGTCAAAGAACTAGGAATGACAGTCGCGACACGGCTTAACGTGCTTTTCGAGACACGGCGGGGTCTCGGTATGTAAAGATGGTCACCCATCCATGGACCAACCTCGGCAAGCGTAGCGTAACCTGATCGATCGACCCGTGCGGCTGTTATTACTTAGCCAAGAGCCTCTCCGCGTTTATTAATAAGTGGTTAAAGTCTTTATTTTATTACACGCTTTTATAAAGTATGTAACTAAACTAACGTAAAAAGTAAGGAAATAATCGTCAAATTAGAATTATATAGATATTAGAGGTTAATTTTGTTTGTCATCTATAAAGTATCATAAATTGTTCATGTTTTCAAATACCATAACCCTACTTTGAGATCGGGTCAAAAGTCAAAATCTCGCCTTCATAATGCATGGGACTTGACAATAACTTGTGCAATGGGGCGGAAGATTTAGGGCACTTTAAAAAAAAAATATACTAGCTGCGCCCCGCGGTTTCACCCGCATAAGTTGCGATTCCGTGGGAATATCGGGATAAAAAGTATCCTATA
Organism: Oligia latruncula; assembly: GCA_948474745.1. NCBI lineage: Eukaryota > Metazoa > Arthropoda > Insecta > Lepidoptera > Noctuidae > Oligia > Oligia latruncula. Next base: position 10,888,714 of record OX419702.1, on the reverse strand, counting down.
TGTTAATCCTGGTTATAAACTATCTGTGTGCCAAATTTCATTCGTTCAGCCGCTTGTGCGTGAAGAAGTAACTAACATACAAACACACTTACAAACTTTCGGCTTTATAATATTAGTGTGATTAGCCATTAATGTCCCACAGCTGGGCAAAGGCCTCCCTACTCTCTTTCCACCTCTCTCTGTCCAGAACTGCCAAGAACCAATCTTTATTAAAGGAGTCCAGCTCATTCCGCCATCTCCGTCTGGGCCTGCCGCGATGTCGTTTGGAGGACCGTCTTACGTAATTTTGATAATTATTATTAGCCTGTAATGTCCCACTGCAGGGCAAAGGCCTCCCTACTCTCTTTCCACTTCTCTCTGTTCAAAGCTGCTAAAGACCAGTTCTTGTTGAAGGAGTCCAGCTCATCCCGCCATCTCCGTCTGGGCCTGCCACGATGTCGTTTGCCATTAAGAGGGACCCATTAGGTCGTAAGTTTGGCCCATGGTTCGTCTGACATGCGGCAGATGTGTCCAGCCCAGTTCCATTTTAGCGTGGCAGCTTTCCAAGTACGAAAAGTGCGGCTTAATTGAATAAATGACTTTTGATTTGTTTGATTTCGTGGATGAATTATAAACCAAAATTATAAACTCCTGCATGAAAATGCATGAGTCACACAACTTTAGAGTCTAAATTGGTGCAATCAAACGCAATTTTCGCGAATAATTTTATGTATTTTGATCAGATATTGCGTCTAAATCTAGTTCAGCTCTTGACCATAATCTTAGAAGTTGTATCGATAGAACCTTGGCACACTAGCACACGTGCTTATAGAAAATGTTAAGTAAGGGCACATAGGTTTGTTGGTGTACCTATAATATTTTATCAAAGTGATTGAACGACTGTCAATTGTCTGGCTATTAATTGGTTGGGTGATAAAGTGGTTAGGACAGAGATTAAAACAGAAGACGAACTAACAGGGGATCGAGGAGGGGGGGGGGGGGGGTTAAGGGGATCAGACCGGAATAAATCGGTCTATTAATTACTGGTGGTCTTATGTCTTACAACGTAACATGACATCACGCCTGTAATTTCCGAAAGGCAAGGCGGCAGAGGTGTATAGGAGTGATGGGTGGTGAAGGTTTGTAGGTGGTATTATTATGAGGTGGTTCTCTTCTTCTTCAATCGGTCCCTCATTACTGAGGATCGTGGTCACTGGACGCTTTCAAGCGGACAATCTGCCTCCATCTACTCCGGTCCAAAGTTGCCATCACCACCTGCTGAAAATTGCTTGAGGACGTAGCGTCCTTTACTTGGTCGGACCATCGTGTTGGCGACCTGCCTCGTGCTCTCTTTCCTTCGGTATTGCCAACAATAACCAACTTTTCAAGGCTGCTATCTCCCCTTCCGCTTAGCTTATTCTTTTAACTTATGAGGTGGTTAAGTTAAAAGAATAAGCTTGTTAAAATATAAAGTACTTATTGAATATTATTTATTTGAACCGAACAGTTTTTCAATAGAAAAAATAACAAGGAGATAACTATAGAGTAAAGAGCACAAACCTTAACTTTTTGTACATAGGTACCTACACACCTAAAAATAAGTATGAATATACAACAACGTTGAACCCGTTGGATGCGAGAAGCACAGAACCGGTCGAAGTGGAAGTGCTTGGGGGAGGCCTATGTCCAGCAGTGGACGTCTTTTGGCTGAAATGATGATGATGATGATGATGATACAACAGCACCCTAATTGCGTAACACACTAATAATCTAAATCTGAATCATTTTGAAGGATATTGCTAATCCATTACTTCATAATGTGTGAAAAACCGCGGGGCGCTGCTAGTCTAGATATAAAAGCTGTACGATTCTATGTAGATTTAAAACCGAGTAGAAATTCATATGGAACATAAAACAGTGAAGAAATCGTGACAAAAAGTACTTGACATTTTTCACGTTGCAAATTTTGAAGTTCACTTGACTATGCACAAATTTGGCATGACCCCGTGAAGGCACGTTTGACACTAACTGCTATCGCCGAAGAGCATCTAGACCACGCTTGCGCCGGAGTAGGAACCGTGGGAAACGACGTCTGCGCATTATGGGAAACATTGTACAATTGTACTAATTAGCTTTGAGAAAAACTGTTATATAACGCGGAATGTGGGTAAGAGGGGCACACCCTAGATTTTTTGACGGTAAACACATACATTTCGTAGTGATATTCTTGTCAGAATGGCTGGTTGCAATTGGATAGATAAATAGACGGATAGATTACCTACTCTTGATTGCACGTCAAACTAGTGAAAAGTAAATGTAAACGAGAAGCTGAAAATCGGGCTAAATGCGTTAACCACTGGATCATCAGGCCCATTGGTTAAAGCGTAGCGTCTCATGCACGAGGTTGTGGGTTCAACACCGGCCAGGTACCAATGCGATTTTTTTAAAATCATTATTATGTACTCTCTGAGTTTATTATGTACATTACTGAAATCGATGAAGGAAAAACATATATAGGAAACCAGGGTGAAACCGCTGGGCGCAGCTAGTTTATAATATTACTAGCTGCGCCCCGCAGTTTCACCCGCATAAGTGTCGACCCCGTGGGGATATCGGTATAAAAAGTAAATGTTAATCCAGGGTATCAGCAACCTCCATACAAAATTTTATCAAAATTGGTCGATCCGTTTGAGCGTGAAGAAGTAACAAACATATAAACACACACACAAAACGCACACACACTCACAAACTTTCGCCTTTATAAAATTAGTGTGATAGTAGGATAATCAGCCTATGATGTTCCCACTGCTGGGACACAGGCCTCCTTTATGTGAGAGGGAGTGGGCCGTTATCCACCACGAGGGCCCAGTGCGGGTTGGTAGATGTCATATGTCTTCGAATTTTTTGGTGCTAGGACATGTCGGTTTCCTCACGATGTTTTCCTCTACCGTTTTGAGAGCAGTGGTGATGAGATAGTTTACACGAAGTAAAGCGCCTGTCTGAGTTCGAACTTACGACCGACAACTCGTAAGACGCGGCCGTTACCACTTGGGCACCACTGCTCTCCATCATTCTCATATACAGGGTGTGTCGTAAATAGTGGTCCAGGGTTAAGGAGTCGATACACTGTATTCTTATGTATCACATACCGAAATTTTAACCATTTTCAGTTAAGGGTCTCCGAAAAAATAAAAAGTTGTTTTTAAAATTTCTTCACGAATTTGGCTGTAATTTCCACAAATATCAATATTTTTTAATTCTGAACCCTTTTTATATTTTAAAGTCACAGGTACTTAAAGAAATTAATTTGTTTTTTCGTAGACCCTTAACTGAAAATGGTTATTATTTCGGTATGTGATACATAAGAATACAGTGTATCGACTCCTTTACTCTGGACCACTATTTACGACACACCCTGTATATAATTAATAACCTTGAATGTTTTAATTTTTACAGTCGAGCGTTCATCTACTCTCAGAGATAGGTCAAGCACCTCACCACCTCGCACCAATGTCAACTAGATTTTTTTGATGTCATTATAAAGCAAATAGGCACTATATTTACTGAGTACCTATTTGGTATGTACAGTCAACAAAAGAGATAAGTATGCAGGATTGTCGGATATAGTTGAAGTTTAGTAAGAAACCGATGGATGTTGTCGACTGAAATTTAACTTGATAAAGGAGCTGTTTGTTTTCTATTAATAAAATTAAATTTTATTCGAGAAAATCCATCGGTTTCTTACTAAACTTCAACTATATCCGACGATCCTGCATACTTTCCTCTTTTGTTGACTGTACCTACGTATTTACATAGGCAATGTAATTTGATGCGACAATAGGGTAATAATGGATTGCTTGAATCAGCACTCGATTTTAAAAGCTCGACGTATAAATAAGCCCAATTCGCGTGCGATTTCGGTGACAATTTCAATCAATCAATCAACTCAGCCTATCGCAGTCCACTGCTGGACATAGACCTCTTCCAGGTTGCGCCACAACATCCTGTCCTTCGTCTTCCACATCCAATCTTTCCCAGCCACTTTCCCGTCCATCTAGCTGGGGGGCGTCTCTTGTTACCTACGCTTGCCGATACGCGGTCTCCACTCCAGGTCTCTTTTGCTCCACCAGCCATCGGTTTCTTTCTTCTTAAATAAACCTACAAATTTACGGTTTTCGGATTTTTCCTTTACTTGTGCTATCTTGCTTCTTGCCAAATTTCATGATTCTAGGTCAACGGGAAGTACCCCATAAATTTTGATTCCCTTGAGAGTGTCGAAATATACGTTTTTTGCGGCATAAGCGGCAGTATCTTTTACGTTAACTTAGGTGTTTGATTTTTTTACAGCTTCATGGGACTGTAGAGCTGAGTATATGGTTTTAATTTCAACTCGTTACCTCCACGCGTTCCCGACATAAAGGGTTTTGACAGACAGACGGACGGACTGGCGGACGGACAACAAAGTGATCCGTTTTTTCCTTTTGAGGTACGGAACCCTAAAAAAATGTTATTGAAGTAGGACTTGTGTCCCTTTTGTAAAAGATGCTTGTGAAATTAAAAATGGACATGAAGGTAAGCTAGACCAATGTCCAATAGGCAATCAATTAAATAATAAAAAATTATAAGCTACTAGCTTCTGCCCGCGGCTTCGCCCGCGAGGTATGTCGATAAAAACTATCTTATGGCCTTCCCCAGGATGCAATCTTCCTCTCTGACAAATTTTATCGAAATCCGTTCAGTGGTTTAGGCGTGAAAAGGTAACATACAAACAGACAGAGTTACTTTCGAAATTATAATATTAGTATGGATTCATAATAAATGTGACATTAAACAAAGCGTTTGAACAATGACGCAGATCGTTACAGAATAATATATTATATAGAGCACTTCCTGACAAAACTGGTTGTGGTAGGTGTTTGGCTGCCTATAGATTTATTCGCGTGGTCGCGTATGTACTTGTTAAAACAATAGGAGGAAGCAGTGTGTCTAATTCGCCTTGGGGTGTGTCGAATCGGACACGACGAAGTGAGACGCGATTTGATCCCAGTTCGGCCATATGTACCTGCTTCTTCTTAGCGTGCCGATTATGGTAATCTATAGTCGGCCCAGAATTTGGCAATGAGTTGGTCACTTTCAGTAGCGTCTATCAGCTCCTGTATCGTGCAGAGAACAGGACACGCTGGACACCTAACTTTTCATTTCCTTGACAGATAATCTATACTTATAATAAATCTGTAGAAATGAAAATTCTGTACATTGAAAATATCAAAAAAATAAATGGCAGGGGGTGTTACTAGACCGACACCGAAGCCAAAAATGTGATTAAAAATTTTTTTGTCTGTCTGTTTGTTCAGGCATAACGCAAAAACTACGGCTTTGATTACGATGAAACTTGGTATAATTATTCTTTAATATCCTGGGCACCACACTGAGTACGTTTTATCCCGAAAAGTTTCTATATATATATAATTCAAAGTCCTGACTGACTGACTGATATATCAACGCACAGCCTAAACCGCGGGTCCTAGAGACATGAAATTTGGAGGGTGTGTTATTTGTGAAGAGTAGGTATCCACTAAGAAAGGGTTTTTCGAAATTCCACCCCTAAGAGGGTGAATGAGGGGAAGGTGAAATTTCACGCGGATGAAGTCGCAGGCAGAAGCTAGTTTACCATATTCATCACAGCCACACACACCCCAACGGACCAGTCTAACTCAACCACACACACACACAAACACTCCCCACAATTAGCTTCTAATCCCCTTTAATAAATATGTATGTTGGAAAGTGTCAATCTCTTATAAAAACTTTTTAAACTTTTTGTGCAACCTTAGCTTAAGAAAAATTGTTTTGTTTACATTACCTTACAGTAACAGTTTGCCACAGGAAGAAAATAACTTAAGATTTGATATAAACATGACATTGCACAATTTGACATATAATGATAACTTATTCCAGTTAATTGATACTAACTATTATGTTGGTAATAATTTATATTTGACAAAAGATAGATATAATATTGTTATGTACTATCTTTCTAACTATCAAAAAAGACAGATAGCTGTGTCGCTATCATATTTTTTTTCTATTTCAGCCAAACATTTGGCTAAACAAATTGCTCCTATTGAGCAATGCAATGACTTTTTAAATTACTCTGGTAATAATTTGGTTGAAATTATTGACATTAATCATTTAAATTAGAATTTAAGACAATAGAGGCAACCTCTTGCAAAAATGTAAATAAGTCAAATGAAAGTGTAAAAAAATTAAATAGTATCAATCTGGTGCATCAAAATATTCAAGGTTTTTCAAACAAAGACTTAGAAGTAGAATTATTCCTGAATTGTTACAATATAGATATTCTTTGTATGACAGAACATTGGCTTAAAAGTCACCAGTTCATGTTCAATTTTAGTAATCACCAGGTTGGTAGTTCATTCAGCAGAGTAAATGCTATACATGGTGGCTCATTAATTTTAATAAATAACCAGCTTAAGTTTAAAGACCGAAAGGATATTGTGAGCCTCTCTGTTGAACGGACAATTGAAATAGCCTGTATAGAATTGGAGCAGTTCATTATATTAAGTGTGTACAGACCTCCTTCAGGATTGTATGATTGTTTTGAAAAAGTTATGGATGAAGTGTTGCACAAAATCTGTAATACAAACAAGTCCATCATCATTTGTGGTGATTTTAATGTTAATTTGTTAGAAAATTCTGGGTTAAGTACTAAAATTATAAGTTTGTTTCAGTCATACAATCTTGCAAACCAATTTTTGGAGCCCACTAGAATAACTCCTACTAGTGCCACATGCCTAGATAACATTTATACAGATGTTATACCAACCCACAAAGACATTATTAACCTAATAGACTCAGATCATTGTGGACAATTAATCACTATTCCAAATAAAAACAAAAAAGTTACTAAAAAAGATATCACTGTTAATCCAAAAACAACTAATCGCTTGGAAACATTTAAAACTAAACTCATGGGTAAATTACCACTTTTGTTCACTAATGATGACCCTAATCAACAATATAATGATTTTTTTAATATGTATTGCACACAATTTGATAACACATTTATTCCAAAAGCATTATCGGTTAATAGTATTGCTTCCTTCAGTGACTGGGCCACCATTGGTATACATAAAAGTAGAAAACGACTTTATGAATTATATGAAGAACGGATTTGTATAAACACTGCTGAATTTAATTTATATGTTAAGAATTATTCTAAAATATTTAAAAAAGTTTGTAGCATTGCCAAGTCACGTTATTTGAGTTCAAAAATTAAAAATAGTAGTAACATTATTAAAACGACTTGGAATGTCATTAATAGCGAAACGGGAAGGTCATGCACCCGAAGTAGTGACTACAGCCTTGTTATTGATGACAATATAATTAAATCAGATTGTCAAGTCGCCGCGGCCTTTGAAAATTTCTTTGCAGAGATTCCCGTATCAACTACTAAATCTCTTAACTCATCACCCATTGCTGCAGAGTCTTTACTTAAAGAAAACGTTCCAGTTTGCGATTCTGAATTTCACTTCCAATATGTAACCTGTAAAGATATAATTAAAACTTTTCACACGTTAAATGTTAAAAAGACCGCAGATCTATGGGGTAATTCTGTGGATGTTGCTAAGTCGATTATAGACATTGTAGCACCTACTTTAGCTGTTATATTTAATAATTGTATTGACCGTGGTGAGTTTCCTGATCTTATGAAAAACAGTAAAATAATACCGTTGTTTAAATCGGGTAGTACATCAGACCCTACTAATTATAGACCTATTTCAGTACTACCTACCTTTAGTAAAATTTTTGAAAAACTTATTTTAAATCAATTGCAAAGATTTTTTAATAATAATAAATTACTACATAACAAACAGTTCGGATTTACAAGGGGTCGTTCGACTACCGATGCAGGAGTTGAACTTTTAGGACATATTTATAATGCATGGGAGGACAAATGCGATGCTTTGGGCATCTTTTGCGATTTGTCCAAGGCATTCGATTGTGTTCTTCATGAAACATTAATCAGGAAACTGCACCACTACGGAATCCGGAACGCCTCTCTGGATCTTCTTACTTCTTACTTGAGTGATAGGATTCAGAGAGTTGATGTTAACGGAAAAAGGTCACCCGGATCTGTAGTAAGAATGGGGGTCCCCCAGGGCTCAATTCTCGGCCCATTTTTATTTATTATTTATATAAATGACTTGCCTTACCTCATAAGGGATGAACATGATATAGTGTTGTTTGCAGATGACACTTCACTTTTATTTAAACTCAAACGTCAGCAGCTGGTTACTGACAATGTAAATAACGCCCTTGCAAAAGTAGTTAACTGGTTTAATGTCAATAACCTACTTCTTAACGGAAAAAAAACTAAATGTATTAAGTTTACCATACCCCACGTTAGACAAGTAGAAACTAGTGTTCTCATTAAGGATGAAGAGTTGAAACCTGAAGATACCACAGTATTCCTAGGCATAACGTTGGATGCCAAGCTTCAATGGGGCCCCCATATAGATAAATTGTCAAAAAAGCTTAGCTCTGCAGCATACGCCGTTAGGAAAATTCGTGATTTAACTGATTTAGAGACAGCCCGTTTAGTATACTTTAGTTATTTTCATAGTGTGATGTCGTACGGTATTCTGTTGTGGGGAAATGCCGCCGATATTCAGACAATTTTTATTTTACAAAAAAGGGCAATTCGTTCCATTTATAAATTAAGTCCCAGACACTCCCTCAGAGACAAATTTAAAGAGATTAATATAATGACTGTGCCTTCTCAGTACATTTATGATAATCTTTTGTATGCACATAAAAATATTAATCTGTTTAAAAAATACAGTGATATCCATAACATAAATACTAGGAACAAACACAAATTTGTTGTTCCTACAACAAGGCTCAAAAAAATAGGTGGCTCGTTTAGATGCCAATGTATACGTTTTTATAATAAACTTCCTAGCCACATTCAAGAACTAAGCCTTAATAAATTCAAATCTTTTATAAAGCGAAAACTATGTCAGAAAGCCTATTATACTGTAAAAGACTATATTGAGGACAAAAAGGCTTGGGATTGAGCTGCTCCAATAGGTTTAGATTGTTGTTTTTATTTTTGCTATTTTACACTTTAATAATTTTCTTTTTTTTTTTTAAGTATCTCTTTACTTAAATAATGACATGTACATTTACTGTATAAAGTATTATATGATTTTAATTATTGTGAATGTGAGGACTATGTGGGTAATTTTTTTGTTTTTTCTCTCTTCGTTTTAATCATGATCTGGCAGTTTGAGTAGTTTATGCGGCCTACCCAAATGTCCTGTCTTTGGTATTGTTCGTCGAATCGTTGAGCTCCTTAAGTTCTGAGTTGAGCTGCACGGTTACTGACAAATGCGTGCACTGACTGGACAGGTCCGCTCAATCTGTGTGGTTCTTTCCTCAAAAGACCATTTCAGACACTAATCTACATGGTCCTCAAAGATTATGTCCGGATTTTTTTTTTATATACACATTGACATTGATGAATTTTATTTAGACAATGACATGAATATTTACTTTGTAAGTAATTTTTATTATTATTTTTTTTTAATTAATTATTGTGAATGTGAGGACTATGTGGGTCATTTCTTTTTTCCTTCTTAGTTTTAATCATGATCTGGCAGTTTGAGTAGTTTATGCGGCCTACCCAAATGTCCTGTCTTTGGTATTGTTCGTCGAATCGTTGAGCTCCTCAAGTTCTGAGTTGAGCTGCACGATTTTTGACAAATGCGTGCACTGATTGGACAGGTCCGCTCAATCTGTGTGGTTCTTTCCTCAAAAGACCATTTCAGACACCAATCTACATGGTCTTCACACGATCTGACCAAGATTTTGTCTGGACTTTAAAAGAGACTGTGACTTCTGAGTTTGTTTCGGCCTTTCTTCTCAGAATAGTCAGTTAGGAAACGCCGACCTCATCTAGTTTAAAAAAAAATATGATTGACGTGTAAAAGTGTTTGTACAAACCTACTTACAGAAATAAAATCATTTATCATTTATCATTTATCATTAACAAAAAAGAAAAACCGACTTCCAAAAAAAACACTACAAAGTGAAAAATAACTTTAATTTCGGAAGTCGGTGTCTTTGGACCTGTATTTTAGTTTTTTGCCACCGACTTCCGAAATTAAAGTTATTTTTCACTTTGTAGTGTTTTTTTTGGAAGTCGGTTTTTCTTTTTTGTTAAAAAGTTTTTATTTCCCGCTTTTTAGTGGGTCTGTTTATAATTTATCTAAGTTACAATAGCCTAATGTCAACTTGCTCATCGCCTTTACCAAAATATTGCTTTTCCCGATGCAGGGAAATTCATTGTTGAGAGTTCTCCTGGTATTTCACCATCAGCTCCATTTCACCATTCGCATTGTGATGAGCATAACTTGCTTAGCAACCATAATAAAGTAATCGAATCGCAACCCATGAAATACTTATTATTGAGTAGTTCCGGTGGCCATCTGTGGTCTTCATCATCAGTTCCACTTCACCAAATAGTGCTTTTCGAGAGCAAATGCAAGAGTTACTATAAAAAATACCCAAATCGCTATAGGTGTGCCTATAATATTTGAAGAGTTCCTTCGATTTCTCCAGGATCCCATCATCAGATCCTGACCTGATGACAATGGGACCACCTGGAAAGTATACCCTTTCAAACAAAAAAATATTTTTTGAAATCGGTCCAGCCATCTTCGAGTAATCGGGGAACATACATAAAAAAAAAAAAAAAAAAAGGTTCCGACGAATTGAGAACCTCCTCCTTTTTGAAGTCGGTTAAAAAGTACACTGTCCTTCAAGATACAGGGTTTTCCTAATTTGAAGGGCAGGGATCTTCTCAAATGTAATAGCCATTCCCATCCCTTATTGAATTAACACTGATGTTACCTAGGCTAAGTCTTTTAGTAAAATAAATAATTACTTACTTACTTACACGATATTAAGTGTCCCATTGTTTGTGGAACCGCACCACATTTACTGGTCGTCATTCGTCAATCAATGACAGTCGTTACGGATAATCAGAAGCCCGAAAGTCTGTTAACCAAGTCTTACCAAAGGGTGTTATGTTAACCAGTAACAGGGTTGAGGTCGGGAAGACTTCATGTAAAATACTGGTGTTCTGCTGCATCCGGTTAGACCGGAAGCCGACCCGATTGAGGTTTAGGCTGGCAGGTAGTTTAAGAATACTAAACTAAACCTACCAACCTAATAGGTTTCTATGTTTCTAAATAAATGTTAGCAAAAAGGGGTTTTACTGTGTCTTATCATGTCGCATCTGTCAAGAGTAGGTATGCGCATTAAAACGAGACCCAAAAACCTTTGTTTTGTGGTGTGGTAATAGGAATTACGACTAAGATGTTATCGTGTTGATAATAATGTCATGCCCGTAGAGATTTGTAAATTAAAAAGAGGAAGTATGATCTGTTCTAAAACTTGTTGATGAAACTGTAAGCAACAGTTTAAGTACTTATTCAAATAATGAAATCAATTAATTTGTAAGTGACATGACAAATTGAAATTCACAAGCACGTTATAATGACTCATTTATCTAGCTAAATACTTTTGTAACAGTCCCGTAGATAGTATTGAAGATGTATCTATGCATTATCTATGTAGTAATTCACACATACATACATATATATATATATGGTATTACAAACAATTATTGCGAATACTGTCGCAGATACCTATATCAGAAAAAAAATCTGACTGTTACACATTCAGGGTCACTTGCATTCCTTTGGTCTGTTCGAATTACGACGGCAAGGTCGCAGATTGTTACCGACTTAGAATTAGCACAAACACATGATTTTATATCGTTTAGTATTATAGGCTAGCCTCTCTAATGTATACAGATTTATTTAGCAAAAACCGGCCAAGTGCGAGCCGGACTCGCACACAAAGGGTTCCGTACCACAAGGAATAAAACGCCGAAAAAAAAGTTTATTTTATAACCCTTTAAATTTTAACTTTATTTTATTTTTATTATTTGTTGTTATAGCGGCAACAGAAATACATCATCTTTAAAAAATACAACTGTCTAGCTATCACGGTTCATGAGATACAGCCCGGTGACAGACAGACAGACGGACAGTGGAGTCTTAGTAATAGGGTCCCGTTTTACAGAATTAACCTCCATTAAATTATATAAACAATGGTATATAAATTAAGTAGGTTCTGTGTACTAGCAGTAGTATAACAATAGAAACAGTTGCAGAAAGGAGGCGAAAAAAAATTTATCGTTAAAGCACTGCAAGTCGTCCAATACCGCAAAAATAAGGCCATTCATCTTTTTCAGTGAAATGCAGTTTTACCAATGCTCTAGTAGTGGTAAAAAGAATGGCCAATTAGCAAGTTTAGTTTAGTTGGTTGGCTGAGGGCTCACTACGATACCTATAGGTACCCTAAACGCAAAATATTGCACGTCAGTGAAGTGCTGGTACCTAATCTTGATAATCTTTATAAAATGTTTTGGCGTAAAACATTAATTATTGAGAACTTTAGCTAGATATTATGCATAATTGTAAGGACTTGTATCAATAAAGTATTATTATTATTATTATTATCATCATCATCATGTCAGCCGAAAGACGTCCACTGCTGGACATAGGCCTCCCCTAAGCACCTCCACTTCGACCGGTTCTGAGATTCTCGCAAACAAAAAAAAAAAAAAACTTAAAATCGCAAATTTTCTATAAACGAAAATTTTTAAGGCATACAAATTATTCAACATAATTATTGTTTGGCCGAATGTTTATATGTCTGAATTTACAATGGCATACTTTTAAGATGGCAGGATTTTATTTGGCGTAATTTCACTTGGCATACTATGAAGATAACAGTAAAATTATATTTTAAAGAATATTGTTTGTTCGGTGTATTTTTCCATGGTATTTGAATGAACTATAAAAATATATATATAAGCGATCTCGGGACTTGGGGCATCCCGACTATTATGCTAGGTTCCTATAAACCCTGTAGACAGAAATAGGGGCCCCGCGAAGAGGGGCTCCGTCGACTACCTCTTATATATTATTGCTTGTAAACCAACTTAGACCCTTATTAATTATTTAAGAAAATTGGTTAGGTTAAAACTGTGACCCCTTTGCATGAACTCACGTATGGCGAAAGGCGATTCTGACTGTGAACTTTCTGCGATATGATGGTTCTACTTTTTAATTATTATGGATATGAAATTTATGCCTAAAGATGATTCTGACTTACAAATTTATGAGTTTTGAATGTATGATAAATGAGTGTATGCCAAACGATTTTCTGCGAAATGAAGTTGCGCTGTTATGCAAAATAGTATTATGACATAAAAAGTTCTGCTATAAAGGGGGACCCGTAGGAACCTACTACGTTTTGGAATGAGCAATTAGCTTCATCTTTCTGAATGACCGACAACTTTGGCAATTCAAAAGTGCCTATTAATGGTTTTATTGAAATAAATGCTTTGAATTTTGAGTTTGCATGCCTTTCTGCTTCTTTCAGCTTTTAGCAATCTGGCGTTGGAGGTTTAGCTAAAAGACCATAAACAAAAAACTATTGTGAAATTTGCGGTTTCACATTTTTAGGAGGTAAAAGGAAAACAAGCATGCGGTCACCTAGGAACTATTGCGCGATCTAGAGGCATCGCGGTTGTTTTGCGATCGATGTGCCTGAAATTACAATTCTCGGCTGTCATTCGTAGATCTTTGGCAATCGTAACGGGTAGTCATAAGCCAAAAACTTTGACAACCAGTCTTACAAAGGGGTATCGTGCTACCCAGTAACTGGGTTTTGGATATCAGATAGGCGGTCGCTCCATGTAAAATACTGGTTATCAGCTGCATACAGCTAGACTGGAAGCCGACCACACCATAGTTGGGAAAAGCTTAGGCAGATTTGGTGTGAAAATTCGCTGTTTACGGTAGTGCGCATGTGTAACGCATGCAAAACATGGCAAACACGCAAACAGTAGAGCTTTATCAATTAAAACCTATTTTCATTAAAAAACATTTTATTTTTTAATGAATATAGGTATGTTACGGTAGGTTACAGAGCTTTTAAAGGTCAAAGTTACAAAACATTGACCTTTAAAATCTCCATAACAAGAACTTCCCAGGTTAGTCCAAAAAAAGATCATAATAATGGGAAGAATAAGTAACTCTCGGCTTCGTTATGAGGGTTTTCACACCCGTTAAGTCTACCACTGAATACACACATCCATATAACATGAATATTTACTAGAAGTACCTACATATCGTTTAAAAGCACGGATGTGTGAAAATGCAAAGCAACAATTGACTTTCAAATAAATGTAATTAATGAAACGTTTGTACCACAGAACAGATAAAAGAAGGTGTTTGTACAAACTCTTAATTACGTATTATCCTTTGTTCAACGCGCTTATGTAATCAGGCATCAAGCAAAGGTTGTCAACGGAACTAATATATTTAAATTAAATACTCCATATTGACAGCTAACACTGACATTTAAAGTCAATAGTTAGCATGCAATTGAAGATGGAACTACTCAACACACTTGTTGTTTGAAGGATACGAATTCAAAGCGAATTATTTGTATTTTTAAAAGTGGTCGAGAGGTAAGGTCGCAAGTGGTACTGTTGAGCTTGAGCTTGTTCGATTCCCGAGTTGGGCAATGTGTTATTAGGTTTTTCCATCTGGAATTACCCAGTAGCACAGCAGCCCAGAGTCTGGATTTGTGCCCGGTTGATGGCAATAGCATAATCACCCTATAATGTTCCCACTGCTGGAATATAGGCCTCCTCTCCGTAAGAGGGAGTGGGCCGTAATCCACCACGCGGGCCCAATGTGGATTGGTAGATGTCATAATCATGTCTTCGAATTTTTGGCTCTGTATGGACCTGCCGGTTTCTTCACGATGTTTTCCTTCACCGTTTTGAGAGCAGTGTTGATAAAATAATTTACACAAAGTAAAGCGCCTGTCTGGAACCTACGACCTAGAACTCGTAAGTCTGCTCTGCCCTCGCCCCTTATTACATGGGACTTAACAGGCATAATGCGGGTGTATTACAGGTATACCTCTGCCTTACTCTTTGGGAAAAGCATTATGTGACATTGAATTTCAAATGCATGCATGGGCTGCTCCTGAAAAATTCCAAGGAAAAACTTCAGCATCCTAATTGCGTAACACACTATCAGTCGGAATCTGAATCATTTTGAAGCAAATTGCTAATCCATTGCTTGATATGTTCGAAAAATTTGTCTGCTTTACACGTAAATAACGCAATGAATGTTGTTGAATTGTCAAAATGAAACCGATTCCGATTGATAATGTGTTACGCAATTGCCCCGCAGGTCGAAACCTCATGCTCATCAGTAGAGTTTACAGTATTTAAATTATTTTAGATAAATATTTATCAGAGACCTTGTCACAATCTAGATCAAACACAGATAACATTTTTTTTATAAAACATCAAAAAGTTACACGAGATTTGTATCACTATAAACGCAAACGATGATTAATAAATAAAAAATGGCTGCCCACGCGTTCTGATTTCAATATTTTAATAGATCTTAAATTTTGTTTTTGTTGCATAAGTGGAGCAGTTTATGAATAAGGTTATCGCTTATCGCTATGGCTAAAAAGTTAGCAACTTTATCCTATCCTACTAATATTATAAACTAGCTGACCCGGCAAACGTTGTTTTGCTCCTACACTACTCCTACCCAACTCCTACCCTACTCCCACACTACTCCTACCCTACTCCTACACTACTCCTACCCTACTTCTACCCTACTCCTACCCTACTCCTACCCTACTCCTACACTACTCCTACCCTACTCCTACACTACTCCTACCCTACTCCTACACTACTCCTACACTACTCCTACCCTACTTCTACCCTACCCCTACCCTACCCTACTCCTACCCTACTCCTACACTACTCCTACCCTACTCCTACACTACTCCTACCCTACTCCTACACTACTCCTACCCTACTCCTACCCTACTCCTACACTACTCCTACCCTACTCCTACACTACTCCTACCCTAATCCTACACTACTCCTACACTACTCCTACCCTACTTCTACCCTACCCCTACCCTACCCTACTCCTACCCTACTCCTACACTACTCCTACCCTACTCCTACACTACTCCTACACTACTCCTACCCTACTTCTACCCTACCCCTACCCTACTCCTACCCTACTAAAAAAAAAAGTATCCTATGTCCGTCTCCTGGTCCTAAGCTACCTCCCCACCAATTTTCAGCCAAATCGGTTCAGCCGTTCTCGAGTTATAAGTGGTGTAACTAACAGACTTTCTTTTATATATATAGATTTATGCGAAAGTTAACCTAAGTGGCAGTGGGCAGGGCACATTGCTCGCAGAACAGATGGCCGATGGGGCCGAAAGGTTCTGGAGTGGCGACCACGTACCAGAAGACGTAGCGTTGGAAGGCCTCCCACAAGGTGGACCGTCGACCTTGTGAAGGCCGCAGGAACCCGTTGAATGCGAGAAGCACAGAACCGGTCGAAGTGGAAGTGCTCGGGGGAGGCCTATGTCCAGCAGTGGACGTCTTTCGGCTGAAATGATGATGATGATGATGCGAAAGTTTGTGAGAATGAGAGAGAGAGAGAGAGATGTTTGTTACTTTTTCATTGTGATGAAACTTCACAGTAATACCTATAGCTTATATGTACATCAGAATAACACACAGGATACTTTTTATCACGATATTCCCACGGGATCGACATTTATGCGGGAGAAACCGTGGGTCTCTGCTAGTTATCTCTATAAATAAAATTGCAATGCTGTTCGTTAGTAAGCGCATCACTTGAGAAATGCTGGACCGCTTTGGTTTACTTTTTTTTTAATGTTCGTTAAAGTCCGAATAAGGGTTTTAAGGCAAAAACTAAAAATGGTTCTTTCTATCGAATTTTTGTATGAATTACCGAAAAGATAGGACGACGATTGATATGGTTTGAAGCGAACAATTTCGACTGATCTTCGATAGACCGCAGTCTAGTTGCGCTTTGGACCTTTGTAAATTCTATGGTCTTATTACGCTCCCGGACTCATAAATCGAGCCACCCGTTTTGCATAGAAGTCTATGGTCGTGAATTCAAATTCGGAACAATAACAACACCAACAAAATAGGGGCCAGTATGTCAGCATCAAAGTGCTTAAACACTTTTTCTTTAATACCATAATCAGCCTATAATGTTCCCACTGCTGGGACACAGGCCTCCTCTCTGTGTGAGGGGCTCTCTGTGTGTGTGGGGGGGTTCTTTAATACTCATAATTATTTTGATGTGTTAGATTTAGGCCTTTATACCTCACATGGAATTGCACGGTGCCTCGATTCAGGAGTTTGGGAGTCTATTTCTTTGTTTTTAAAAACTATACCAACATTATTGGAGCGTATTAATAAAAGAGAATACAGAAGTGATTCGTGACAATCGTTGACTTTTATTTAGTTCCATTTGTCTTTCATGGACTTCCTTTCATAAGAGTCAGTCGTCAGAAAGGCCAAGGCTAGTTCGCGTCGACCGTTCAACTTCACTGCGAAATCTGTCGTGTAGCTTATTGTATGGTGTAGGTGGGTTGATGATATCCAGCAAAGAACAGGGCCTCAAGTCTGCTATTACAATAGTGTCAGAATGGTCTATCATTGATTTCATAATTGTTGATTTTGACAAGTTTGGTAATCTACTAATATAATGGCGTCATTATGACTTTCCAATGGTCAACTCCTGACACTCCATTGAAATAAATGGCATAGAATGTTAATCTCGTACATAATGACAAATGAATTACTTACTTAGGCGGTAATCTGCTAAAATTTTAACAGTTCCTTTATTCAGTGACCTACCTTTAGAACGTCATTGTGCAGTCATTGCTTTTAATTCGTTACGAGTATCGTATATGTTCTGTGCCATTGACCGACCAATGATCGACCATTCTGAATTTAGCAGATTACGAACTTTTAGCAAAATGACAATGGGATCGTGTTGGAATGACGAATTTATAAAATTAGCAGACTTGAACCCCGGCTAGCTTATTGGATTATGTCACGAAGATACGAAGTTCCGCATCTTCTATATCAACAATGTGAAGCTACTAATAGTATTAAGAGTACTTTAAAACTCAAAGAAATCCTAACATCGAAATTAAAAAGTATGTTTTCAAAAAAACTAAATAATGCTGAGCTGATTATGGGATTTCCCAATCTTTGACTAGCTATTAGTGACTAAACTATTGGATAATATTTTTGAATGCTGACTGAGTGCGTCATTGAATAGACGAAGTTTAATTTATTGTTATAGGTATTGTCATCCCCAGATTGTATAAAATTGGCAGAAAAGAAAGGCATGTGTCAATAATTTTGGTCCTTTTAAATATTTAGTTAAACTTTAGATTTTGTCCACCCACTGGGCAAGTGTCATTAATTGGTAAACATTGCAATTTCCTAAGAATTTTCTACCAATCATTTTCATCAAATACAATTTTGATATCAAGAAAAGTTCAAGGTACTCGATCACCTTGTTTTTATAAGTTAGTTTAACTTTATTATCGTATCAACAGGCAGCTACAGTTCTCTTCTAGCTTTCAATTGAAATAGCGTATAATTTTGGAAAACTTTGCTTGATAAAGTTATGTAAATATAATAAATAATACGCGTACTAAGTTATAGATAAGTTATCTACTTATAGCTTGCTTTACGTCTGATACAAATGGAACTCAACTTAGAATTTTTATCAACGTTACCTTTTACTTTTATTCTGATACTATAAGCCTTGGTTGACCTAAGGTAGTCCAGGTGAAGTGACTAGAGAAATGATAAATTTTTCTCAGAAAAAAAAAACGAGTAAAACTGACTCCACATCTTATCAGTCATCACTTTTGAAATTGTTTTGTAGGTTTTAAAAAACATATAAGTAACTCATCTTTCTGATAACGATCTGATATTTCAAAAAGAGACGATTGTCAGCTGTTTGCCTTCCGGAGCAAGTTGTCAGACGAGCATTTATCTTCGGATTTATCGGCAGCTGAATCGCATGTCATGTCATATCAGACGATTCAATTTACATACACATTGCCTGCAACGCCGATTACAATTACATATGTATGTAAATGTCTTGTAACACGTAGGTATTTTATGTACTCTGTCAGATTTAACTGGAAGGAATAACAAGTATTGATAAATTGAATCTGCTAACGACATCTTTTCTAAACGCGGTCTTCAACGCACTTTCTTTCTCTCTAAGTATATTTTAAACAATTTAAAATTTTCCACGAATAAATTGCGAATATTGATAAATTATGTACATTTAGCAAAGAACTAGGTTCAGTATAAAATCTCAACAAATACCATCTACCGAACGTGAATCCTTTGCGACAAAGAATAGTTACTGTCCAACTGACTGCGCGTGACAGCAAAGACAGGGTTATGTCACAGAATAAATAGTGGTTGTGTTTCTAGCGCGTATCTATGTATCTTTCTATATTTTTAGGTATGTGGGATTCTTTATACCCTCGAAGCATCCTAACGGCTGGATACATGAGGTGTCAATCGACCTGTTTAGGTCGTGGTTATAGGCCAGGGTTTTGTTTTTATAAAATCAAAATGTCGGATGTAAGACGGCAATAAAAAATGAATTTGAAATATAGGTATTGTAACATAGGTACCCCACATGGTCATGTTACATTTTTATTTTTTAATCCATATAGTGAGCTTAAAGAGACACATTAGAAGTTTAAAAATAAATTGGAAAAATCAAAAATCCCGGAAAATTAAAAATTCCGACTGCAACTAAAAAGTTCAAAACAAGCTCACTTTTCTCAAGTCCGATGCAGCTGGTGGCAGTAATTTTAGTTCAATCTAATTTTTTTTTGTCAGATTGTATTTATTTGTGACGATTTTTTTAAATGTCTAACCACTGTTTAAGTAACCAGTGGTGTACGCAGTCAGCCGCTCAGACAATAAATAGTTTATGCACCTTCACGAAGAACTTCGCTTTTTTGGTAACTGAGCTAATAAGAAATGTCGAAAGACGCAACGCAGGTCACAATCACATTCACAATCCTACATGACCTGCATCATTCGGCTAACATGTAGGTTAGTGAATGGACCACTTTACCCAATGATTATGAAGCACTCGCTGTAAGGAGGCTGAGATCCGAGATGGCCCGATTCAATCAATCAATGTTGCGTCACTCTTAATGGTTTTTGTTAATGAATGTGCAATAAGTATCACTCACTCTTAACTACTGTTCACGATGTGTGTTGGTATTTTAATAAAGGTACAATTATCATCAAGATTGTAATGATATAGAAGTAAGTACGTTTTTCAGCATCGCATTTCAGATTTAAATTTGAAATTTCGCAATGCTGAAAAACGTTTCCAGCAGAATGGCCGCAGTACAAACGGAAGAAACAAAAGGCAAAATGTCAGATTGTGAAAAGATTTCTACGGCACGTTACAGAAATGAAAAGAGGTATGTATATTTCATGGCATTGTGTATTCTTCGTAGAATAGAGATAGAAGTGGTGATTATTATGTTTAGTGCATATGCTACCCGTGCTGAGTTCTTTATTTCTTTCTTTCGAGAATGGAAGGAAATTAGTAGTAATAAGTAAAGAAATAAGAACGAAAATACATTTATTTAGCACAGACTGAAAGGCACACAATACAACATTATTATACTACAAGTAAAAACAGACGTAAAAAAAAGAAAACAAATAAAAAGTGTACAGTGCGTTGTGAGAAATTCGCAGGAAAGTGCAGTGGAGTAGAGGGAGGCCTTTGCCCAGGAGTGGGACAGAGCAGACTAGAAAAAATAAAAATGTTTTTGTTTGATTGAAGTTGGGTTAGGTAAAATGGCTCTTTTTATTTTGAAATTTGGAATAATAACCGACTTCATTTTTATGGCAACTGAGAAATCTGAATCAATTTCTATAATATCGTATCTGACAATGAAGCAAAACGATATTAAGTAACTATATAAAAATCACAAAACAAAGAAAGTTAAATAATAATCAATTATCTTTAAAGGCTCATAAAAAAAAAAAAACAAAAAAAATCATGTCGAGATTGACATTACGTGGTATAATGTCATATCTCTGTATCAATAATGATAATTACGGCTTGATTAAAATCATTATTATTTAAATCTGATCAACAATAAGTCCACAAGCGATTTGGAGTACAGTCAACAGCAAAAGTCGATTAACACATCAGTTTTTTTAATCTTAGTTATTGAGCCAAATATTAACACTTCAGTTTTTTTAATTTCAGTTATTGAGCCAAATATTTGTTCAAAATTGCATTGTACTTGTACTGCAATTTTGAACAAATATTTTGCTCAATAACTGAGATTAAAAAAACTGAAGTGTTAATCGACTTTTGCTGTTAACTGTACCTACCTGCTTGAATAGTCCGTGTCACACGTTTTGATCGTTTTTTGTTTCAACCAGGAAATAATACATTTTTTTTCTTATCTCCGACCTTAAATCGAAAGTCCGTAAGCAATTAAAACAAGTTTTAATGAGTGAGAATTTAAACATACATCGTTATTATTTATTCCGGGTTTATAGCCTTGTATGAGGTGACATGGTTGAGTTTTTCGTGGAAAGTATAAAGGAAAAATGTTTTTTTAGGAAAGAAAGATATTTATTTAATTATTCTAAAATGATGTTTTCCTTTTTTTTAATGTATGGCTCATACAGAATTTCTTTTACTTACAGATCCAGCAAAATTTCAGCGTCAGGTATACTTATTAGTCTGACACATGCTGAGCTGGGCTCCCATTTGGTGCAACCTTGAGACACATAGCGCACTTTGTAAGTACCTTCTTAGTTGATTTAAAGTATGTCATAGTCATAGAGTTACTTTATTTCTTTATTTAAAATAAGTTTTTAAAGTGAAAACTTCTTAAGGCGCGTTGGGCATTTTTTGAGATGGGGAAAAAACCATTGAACTCGCGCCACTATTAGCGTAAGCGACACCGCGCGTATTTTGTTTATAAGACGATTAAAAAAATACCCGCTTCGGATGTGTTCGGGTGTCCTCGGGATGTAGGTACTCGGTTTTAATGTATATCCAATATGTCAGTGAGTGATGGCAAAGTATTTTGATTGTGTTTTGTTTTCACTTCTGTCGGCACTCCCGGAGTGCCACTGTTTTTTTTTCCTGTAACCGGCCTTTGTTTTTTATATACATATAGGTACACGTGTGAAATTTGTTATCATTTATTTGTGTTTTTGCGTGATGTGCTATTTGTTTTGTGTGTCATCAAGTAAATGGTTTATCTATCTATCTATTATCAATTTAACAGTGACCTATGTTAAAACAAAATCATATTACGCGTGTACATGCACACGAGCGACACGCGTCGACTGCAGAGGCAACTGCAAACGTCGACGCGTGTACATGGGTATTAAAAAAAAAAATGTCATGTCGCAGTTCAACCTATGAGGTTGTCGTCTGCTTAACCGGGCTTGCCTGTGGATGCCTCAATAAATTAAGGTCTCCAGCCAGGGCTTAAAAAAACTTAACACACGCTACAGAAGACTACACGCTAAGGGCACCCCCTATGGGGTTCGGACCTCGGCTTAGGGCGTCGCTGGAAGAGGGCAGCTAGGTACAGGTTGGATCGGAATTATATCGCTCGTGCATTTGAGTACGGTGCTCAAATACGAGCGGCATGTTGTCGGCCGACGCGTCGTCGGTTGCAGTTGCCTTTGTTGTCGACGCGTGTCGCTCGTGTATATGCACACTAAAGCCGTTTCGGTAGATCTTGCAAATCGAAATCGAAACAGTTTCATTATTACCTACCTACATTGCAAAAAATCTTAAAGTAGGTATTGTTGTTGCCTAGGATGACTTTCAACTTTCTCGTAGGTTAAGTGTGTCAAATTTGTGCATCACGTACATTTTGGGGAGCTTTTTTCTATTTTAAGTTATGCAAGTTTAAAAGCAAATCTATATACAAATAATAAAGTCGGAAAATTTGCCGTTTGAAATATTCTTTTTGCATTTGATAGCCAAATTCTTAAGGAAGTTTATAGGCTATTTTACATCACCCTACGGGCCCTAGGAGACGAGCTAAGCGAAAATGAAGTAAAAACGCGGGCGGCCGATGGGATGTGATGCGATAGGTCGGGGCTGAAATTTTACGCGGACGAAGTCGCGGGCAGAAGGTAGTCTATAGTACAGTAGCTGTTGGGACCATGTCATCAAGGTCTTAATTTTGTTGACAGATAAGATTATATAAATATAGGTACACGTGTTTAATGACTTTGCTAAATAGAGCGCCTATAAAAAACCTAATCATTTTAAATTACTTTTCGAAACGCAAAAAAAATTATGTTATTTCAAGCATAGAAAAGTCGATTATGACAGTAAAAAATCTGGTGGAAAGGCTCTAAAGGTTCAAAATACCACCAGAATACGCGCGTTTTCCTTTTGCACGTATTTTTCAGTAATCAAAAAGATTAGCATCACAAACTAATAAAAAAAGAAAAACTTTAGAAATTTTTTTTCTGACGGTTAACAAAAAAAAAACAGTTTAAAAAAAATACATGCGCGGTCAAAATTAATGGAACAGCAGATTTTTTTTTTACAACCGACGAAAAATTTCGACACTGGGGTTTCAGAATCAGCAGTTCAGAGGAGCAGTGGTAGCGGCTCCGACTTACGAGTTGTAGGTCGTGGCTTCGAACCCAGACAAGCGCTGTACTTTATGAAACTTATTTCATCACCACTGCTCTCAAAACGGTGAAGGAAATTATCGTGAGCAAACCGGCATGTCCTAGAATAAAAAATTGAGAGACTTGTGACATCTAAGAACCCAACGCACTGGGCCCGAGTGGTGGATTACGGCCCACTTCCTCTCACAGAGAGGAGGCTTATGTCCCAGCAGTGGGAACGTTATAGGCTGATTATGAGTTCGGAATCATATCAACATTCAACATGATACTGACATAAAAATTGCAAAAAACTGGCCAAGTGCGAGTCGGACTCGCACACGAAGGGTTCCGTACCACAAGGCAAACACGCCGAAAAATAAAACACGTTTGTTGTATGGGAGCCCGCCTTAAATATTTATTTTATTTTAATTTTATTATTTATTATTAAAGTAAAAATACAACTGAGTATTTTGTGTAGGTATATTTCAAGTGCCTACCTGTTGCCATTATTGATATCGAGCAAAAAAATCGCATTTGTTTTATGGGTTTATTTTGTTTTTAGTATTTGTTGTTAAAGCGGCAGAAATACATAATTTGTGAAAATTTCAACTGTCTGGCTATCGCGGTTCTTGAGATACAGCCTGGTGACAGACAGACGGACAGACAGCGAAGTCTTAGTAATAGGTTCCCGTTTTTACCCTTTGGGTACGGAACCCTAAAAACGTAAGAAAATTTGAATTTCGCGGGCTACCCTGGGTCCTCAAAAACTTGATATCCCAGGATTAATAAATAAAGCTAGGCAGGAAAAAAGGCTTATATCCCCGTCCAAATAATTTCAATAGAATTTGTTGCTCGTTCTTATCCATAGCGATAATACGATAAGTAAATAGTAGGTATATACGCTTTGGAACAGGTAGCTTCAAATTTTATGAATAATAATAAATGATTTTAAGAGCCCTGGTTTTTCGAAATAAATTAACCGATTTTAATTAAACTTCATACGCATAAGCAGGTTACAAAGGCCTAAAAAGGTACTTAAGAACATATAAAAAAATAGTGTTACAGCCAAATTAGACCGATTTTAAATTTTCTTTAGAAACAGAGACCTCCTATCTTTTTTTGAATAAGACATTTCGAAAATGTTCTTAAGCAAATTTTTAGACTTTTGCATCCTGCTTTTGGGTATGAAGTTTCATTAAAATCGGTTCATTTATTTCGAAAAACAAGGGCTTGAAAGTTTGTATGAAATGCCCTACGGCGTAAACGCTCTTGACAGGACTAGCCAAGAACTCACAAAATTATGCAAAGACCCAGCTATCTGCAAAAAACTTTTTACATTTATTACTTTATATTATTCCAATAATCGCTGAGTATGCGTTATGTTATTAGGTAACTTTGTAACCGAATCGGAGAGACGACACGTTTGCGTAAATATTGGCGACGGAGCCTCAAGGCTGTTCCAATTAAGCTATGGCCTGGCTAAAAATAAAATGCTTAAAAATCATTACACGAACACAAATAATAGTGATCGGTCCATTACGTCCGCAATGGTAATGATATTTGCCAATCGAAATATTTTTTTTATCCATGAACTTTTGTTTGTGAGTACCCCCTGTTCAAACTGTGCCTATTTCATTAAGAAGCTCGGTCACCCTTTTGAGTGCATCCACTCAAAAGGACAACTTTATAGCCACGCAGTGCACTCGTGAGAAAAAATCAATTGTCATCAATTTAGGCATATTAAGTAACAACATACATGTTTTATTGTGAAATCCAAAGAATAAGATTCAAAAATCGATGCGACCAATTTTGTACTTTAAAACTGACGCTTTAAAGCACATTGGAAATTAAATTTTTCATGGAGTTCCTTGCAACTTAGAAACAGAACTTCAAGCAATTGATTTATGTATGAGTGGCCCTCGTACAGTGTTATGTTTATACTTTGAATTTGTATACTGAATTTGTTTAAATTAAAGCAGGAACACGCGGCAGTACAGTGACAATAAAATTATTCATAGTCGGTATTACGAAATAAAAATACTAAGTACTTACACAAAGTTGACCGATAGTATATTCTGATAAGCTTTACCTATCTTAATAAATTGTCCAACGCCTCCGAACGATCACGACAAAAAACTTATTTAACCAGTCCACTTTTAAACAAACTGTCACGTTAGATTTTTCAATCTAAGAACACACTTTGAAAAGTGAAGTTTTGGCGGGTGTTGTGCAAGATGGCGCTAGGGTCGCGCGTGCGCTTGCGCGGGCGATCTCGCGGGCACTGATCGAACCTCCTTTCCTTTTACTTCGAGACCTCTGTCTGCATTGACACTGGTCAGTAGAATAGATCAGCATTCGACTTCCGATGATGTATGCATGTTCCGGTTGGGAATTGTGATTAGTCGCGTTCCATTTGTAATAGGATATGGAAATTACTGAGTTCGAAATACCCCCGTTTTTTTAAACGAATTATGTGGTTAGATTTAAAGGATATTGGTAACTCCCACTGTTGTTTAGACATATGTCATAAAACCTATGTAGGTTCTATGACAACCTAAAACCTAAGTTTTTTTAATAGGGATCCTTCCTCCCTTTCTCTTATTACACCATTTTGATTTAGGGAAAGGGGCCCTGAATATCGCGTAGTGTAATAAGGCTTTAACCTAACAGTGGGACTGTCTAATATGGAAAGAGAAAAACTGAGTCAACTGAATCATTAAGTTTTTTTTTTGTTAACCTATTTTGTATCCCACTGTCAAATGGTTCCCCTTTTTCCTTCCAAACCTTTGTCTTGTGCGACCTCTGGCCATGTTGGCCCTGCAAATGTTATTAGATCATTCATTTATTAAGGGATGCTGTATCTCCTATTGCTAGTTAGACAGGCCATCATAAAACCTTTGTAGATTCTATGACAAGTGACAACCTAATCTAACTGTCTAATAAGAAAGAGTAAAAACTGAGTCAATCGCATCATTAATTTGGGAGTAGAAGATTTCCTCTTAAATACTGGGAAAGAGGATAGTTATATTACTTCTTTATGGCTTTACGGTGATGTAGAAAAGTAGATAGAAGTAGGTAGACAGAAAAACATAAAATATATGATAAAAAAAAGTTCTGTAAAATTACTTACTTTCCATAGAAAAGACATCAACGAAATCTTACAACCTTCAATAAAATATCAAATTATTTTGAAAAAGAAAAATTGGTTTACAAATAAAAGTAAAAAGTTATCTCATAAAGTAACAGTAGTAGGATCTCTCTAAAGATGTATAGTAAAGGCTACTAAACTCATAAGCTCACAAACGCAATCTCTAAATTATCGCTGAAATCGAAGATACAGTGATAAAGAATTAGTTAAATTTATCGTATTCATCGGTATCCTTTTAATAGACGGCACGGTTGGCGCAGTGCTTAAGCGATTGACTGCTGCGCTGCGTGTCGCGGGTTCGATTCCTGCACGGAACAAATATTTGTATGACCTACAAGTAGTTGTTCCGGGTCTGGCTGTTTGTGTACGTGAATTTAAATGTTTGTAAACGCACCCACAATACAGGAGAAATTCCTAGTGTGGGGCAACGTTTATATTAAAAAAAAAAAAAAAATCCTCCCTACTAATATTTTAAATAAGAAAGTTTGTATGTTTGTTACTCAATCAAGCAAAAGGGCTGAACGGATTTGGATGAAATTTGACACACAGATAGTTTACTTATTTATTTATTTAAACTTTTCGCACAAAAAGGTACAAAGGCTAAGGGCAAAGGGCTTATAACCAGGATTAACACATAGAATTTTCCCCGGTACTATTTTCCCCTGGGCTAATTTCCGACCTTGAAGCGGTCGGAGCCGCGGGCAGGAGCCAGTCTAAAATATAAGTTCGCCGCATAAAGAAACAAAGACAACAACTTACACATTTAACACAATCCAAAAGTGTATATTTTATTAAACTTTATTACGTTATCAAATAACAGAAGCAAATATTATCATTACGAAGACGATTATGAGTCATTTGTGTGTTTAAAAGATACTTAGATGTGCCGTTTTATTGCTAATGTGAGCTAATTGAGTTTCCGTGCATGTTATGGTATAATAGTTAGTTGAAATGATAATATAAAGTGCAGAAGTTCCAAAACACATGATCCATGAAAGAATATAATTTACTTTTTTTTTGGCTTTGGAGTGTCACTGGCTGATCCTGGGACATTTATGTGTAGAATGCAACTTATTACTTTCCGAACCAGCCAAGTTTCATTGACACCTTTTAAAAGTTGTGGAAAAGCGTGTACAGACACGAGCACAGATATAGATAGACCTACATAACGCAAGTATCACGAACTGTATGAAAACCAAGCGTGCCATTTTTTGACTACCTACTATGACGTCAAAAGCTCGCGCTCTCGCTCACGCTTACCCAGCCAGCAGTACACAGGACTGAGCGCGAAAGTGGCGGCTTATGATTTTTTATCGTAAGCTGGTGCGATTTTTGGCACGCGAAGTAGTTGCTCTTGCGTTATCTAGGTGTATCTATATCTATGGTCACGAGCATAAGTATGTATAGTTGTATACACTTGGCTTTATTCAAAGGCGATTTTCTCCTTTATTTTTTAATGAAATTGTATGATATTACGAACATAGTATTTTCGAACCCATAGGTTTATGTAAAGTGTCGTATTTCAACTTTGCATTCGTTATTTCGTGAAAAAATCGCAAATAAAAGTTGCCAAGTGTTGACATATAAGTGCTCGTGACTGTACGTACTTATTAAACATTCAGCGGGGTAATTGTATAACACACTACCAGTAGCAATGGTTTTCATTTTGACAGTTCAACAAAATTCATTGCGTTATTTACGTTGTTGAGCAGACAAACGTTTCGAATCATTCTGAAGAATATTGTTAATCCGTTGCTTCATATGGCAACGGATTAACAATATTCTTCAAAATTATTCAGATTGAGATTCATAGTGTGTTACGCAATTAGAGTGCTGGAGCCCCTAATAAGTGATGACTAAGCCACTGTTCTTACCTACTGGTAAGTAGTCGTTGTTTTTTGGAAGGTTTACCATAGAGTGCTCACACCAACCAACATGTCTGCCGGTTTATTCTGTTAAATTCTCACCTTGAAAACATAGGTGAAGTAAGCTTGAAATGTCTGTCATTGTACCTGATGCTAGATTGACACCTTGAAAACTCACTTCCTAAGTTTTCATGGTGACATTTTACAGCTTCGTTGCTTAAGAGATCTGCACCCTAAACACTATAAATCTCAATCTGAATTATTTTGAAGGATATTGCTAGTCCATTGCTTCGTATGTTCTAAATCATTGTCCGCTCAACAACGTAAATAACGCAATGAATGTGGTTGTACTGTCAAAGCTAAACCCATTGCTACTGATACTGTGTTACGCAATTACCCCGCATCTCTCTTTTAATGAACCACATTATCAACTAACTAGTGACGACTACGGTTGCCTCTGCTCGTGAAAGCCAGAAAGGGCGTCGAAAATTTAAGTATCACCATATAACATTTTCAAATTCTGCAACTCGTCTTGGCAATGTTCTGGTAGCAGTGTGCAGCCTTATGTTGAGCAGTGCTTGACACAAAAAATATTGAAACTGTGCTATAATCATTATGGGAATAGAGTATGGACCTTCTGCGATTCCCTTGTTTTTGTTTAAACGGTGAATCGTTTAGAGGATTTAGTAATAATAACTGGTGACCCGCTGGTGACTTTACGTGCCTATGCCGATAAAATACCGTTGAATCGCTGTCTAAAAGCAATTTGCTGCCATGGCCAGCATAGCAACAAGATAATCCATCATAATTCACACAGTTGGGATAGGTCTAATTACTTCTGCCAATCTCCATGCTCCTTCTATCACCAGTCTCATACAAAATCTTACCGAAAAAGTCAAGGAAAATCAACGAAACCGAAAATCATTTTCTTATGGAAAAATCTACAAAAACCTGAAAATACAAAACACAGTCTTAACATGACTTAAAGCGGGGTCACTGTCGAACTGCATAGAAAAGAAAGGGAAGCGCGATGACACAACGCATGTAATTTATTGCAAAATATGAAGCAATTATTTAATTACAAAAAATCTATTGTTTGGACTAAAAAATTAAAAAAGTAGTGTTTTAGCATGTTGCTTGTAGAATAATCGGACAAAAAATTAGAATGATTGTATGTATATTAGTATGGTTTTTATTGTAAAAAGAAAATTTTAGATATCATCTTCATGATTTTTTTCTATCTTATCAAATTAGTCGTATTATATTTTCGACACAGTATCTACCTAGCATATATCCTGAAGAATATCCTATATTTTTCTGATTTTGTTTACTGTAGTCGATCATATAGTTTTATTGTTTCTAAAACTTGCGTTTTTTGCGTTTAGGTCCTGTAAGCCCCTTAAGCTTTCTTCACTGCTTTTATTAACATTTGGTGTTTGTAATTTGTTTGCTGTTCCACTATTTTTCGTACAGTCAACTATTATCACTGATGTATCTACGTTCGTCAGTGAAATATAATCATTTGATATAGACAGCGATTTTATGTCGTAACAGTAAGAGTGGTTTTTCTAATTTAACTAACCGATACGTATGCAGTAGTCGTTTAAATTTCGCTACAGACGAATCTAGTTTGGCAAGAAAAGAAAAAAGAAGACCGTGTAATGAGTTTCGACACGGCAATACATTTCATTTAAATCTTTAGAGGTTTACAACAACCTCTAAAGGTTGTCACTTCGGAGTTTGTTTCTTCGTAACTGCTTTTGGTCCGATTTCCTTACACAGTGGCGCCGATTCCCTTTTAAGAAAAGGACAGAAAATAAATATTAGTTTAGTCCTGTCAAATTAAGATACTCCATAGCAAGTGATTAAAAACATGGCTACTAAAAATACGTCAATT
The DNA here is from genome assembly GCA_948474745.1 of Oligia latruncula. Taxonomy (NCBI): domain Eukaryota; kingdom Metazoa; phylum Arthropoda; class Insecta; order Lepidoptera; family Noctuidae; genus Oligia; species Oligia latruncula. Next base: position 10,858,106 of record OX419702.1, on the reverse strand, counting down.
ACGTTAGGCGCTGTCCAATTTAAGAGGACTAAACTAATATTTATCTTCTGTCCTTTTCTTAATGAAATAGAAAGAAAAAGATGTACTGAACTTAAATTTAGTGTAGTTTGTGAACAAGGGAATCGGCGCCATTGGGTTTCTGAACACTCAGATAAGATTTGTTTTGCTATGAAAGTGGTGAACGGTCACACAATAACGGCTGTCCAAACCTCCAAATACAAAGCGTTTTTTGACACCTTAATCTCAAACACCGCAGGGTAATTGCGTAACACACTATTATTAGCAATGAGTTTCATTTTGACAGTTCAACAACATTCATTGCGTTATTTGTGTTGTTGAGCAGACACATTTTTCGAACATATGGAGCAATGGATTAGAAATATGCGTCAAAATGATTCAAATTGAGAGTAATAGTGTGATACGCAATTAGGGTGCTGAAAATGACAGATATTCATGACGACCGTTATAATATGACGAAACCACTTTCCTAGGAAACTCTAGCTTTACGGAAGAAAGCTGGAAAAAGCAATCGAATCGATAACTATATCTACCGTAATAATTGTAATCTTAATTTATGATTACGCTACATAGCAATTACCGAGAAATACGTTTTATGTAATATACATAAATCAAATGAATCATCACTCGTAAAATAGTCACGTCTGACGAGTATGTCACAATCTATAATATTCTGCTCTTTACACCGTAGTGATAATAAAACGCCAATGGCGCCGATTCTGTTGTTCACAAACTAAACTAAATTTAAGTTCAGGCATCTTTTTCTTTCTATTTCATTAAGAAAAGGACAGAAGATAAATATTAGTTTAGTCCTGTCAAATTAGTCAGCGCCTGACGTAAATTGACGTATTTTTAATAGCCAATTTTTTAATCTCGTCTAAATTGTCTATGGAGTATCTTAATTTGACAGGACTAAACTAATATTTATCTTCTGTCCTTTTCTTAATGAAATAGAAAGAAAAAGATGCATGAACTTAAATTTAGTTTAGTTTGTGAACAACAGAATCGGCACCAATGTTATCCTTTGTGCATAAAAATTGCATTTTCTAGCAAGACCTGACCTGACCATGTAAACATTTAATTCTTATTCTTACAATCATATTTACCTATCTGCCGGTCGATTCTGTAAAAATCTCACCGTGAAAAAATAAATGAAGTGAGTTTGTTTTTGCTAGGAATTGACACTATTGACAGCTCACTCCATGCTCACTTCACCAAAGTTTTCACGGTGAGATTTTTACAAAATAGCACCGCAGGATGCAAACACAAACGGTTTAAAATCCCAAAAAAACCCGCGCGTCTAACGGTTGCAATGGCGATCAAACATTAATATTTCTGTGCTATTACCTTTATCTAAGTTAAATTAAACACATATACCTTCCAGAATAAATTTCGTAATGATGGTGAAAACCGCATCAAAACCTATTGTGGAGTTACGAAGGTCTAAGCGGTCATACAGACAGACACGAAAAGTGACTACTTACGTTTTACACTATGTATCTATAATTATGTAAAATTCAAAGTCCTGACTGAGTGGTATGTCAAGGCACATCCTAAACCGCTGGTCCTAGGACCAGCGGTCTAGAGACATGAAATTTGGAGGTGGCTCTTCTTTGTGAAGAGTAAGTATCCACTAAGGCCGCGTTTCCACTGACGCGGAGCTGGGCGGAGCGGAACGGAGACGTGCAGGAATCGTCCAATCACAGACGAGAACAGACGAGACGAGTGACGCGATGAGGATTTCAACCATTGTGATTGGTCGATTCCTGCACGTCTCCGCTCCGCTCCGCGCAGTGGAAACGCGGCCTAAGAAAGGGTTTTTCGAAGAGGGTGAACGGGGGACGGTGAAGTTTCACGCGGACGAAGTCGCAGGCAGAAGCTAGTCAAACATAGATTCAATAAAATTCTACTTCTCTACCACATTCATCCTAATCAGCCTAGATAATGTTCCCACTGCTGGGACACAAGCCTCCTCTCTGTGAGAGGGAGTACCACTTTGCTACCATACTGACTGGCTAATATTTGCGCACGGACTTGTGGGCTATTAGTTCATAACGTTACGGGAGAAGTCATTGTCATAGCATACGAAGAAGGGGGGTATTTGTAAACCCACAACAGTTGTAAATATTATGTAAGTCTCAAAAAAATACGAGAAAAGATTAATTAATCAATTTACCAACTATGTTGGGGTCGGCTTACAGTCTAACCGGCTGCAGCTGAATACCAGTATTTGGAGCTACCAATTTTTTACATGGTGCGACTGCCTATCTGACCTCCACAACCCCTTGGTAAGACTGGTTGTCAGACTTTTTGGGCTTCCGACTACCCGTAACCAATGTCAAAGACCTACGAATGACAGCCGGGACCAACGGCTTAACGTGCTTTCCGAGGCACGGAGGGATCTCGAATCTTAATATGTAATGGATAGCCACCCATCTATGAACCGACCGCGGCAAGCGTAGCTTAACCTTCGGTCGACCCGTGCTGCTGTTATTATTTAGCCACGAGGCCCTAATACGAGAAAAGAAAATAATATACAAAAAACCAAAACAAAAGTACTTGATTGAACACTGAACCGACAACCCTAACTGCAAAGTGACCAGTCGTAACATCCGTAAACTGTAGCAGTGCCCGACTTTGGAAAAACCACGTCTAAATTTAAAAATTCAATGTTTGCTAGACACACGATGTCGCGCACACACAAGACCCTCACGATTAAATTAATCATTTGTTATTGCATTTATTTCAATGCTCTTTGGATTCAAATAGGTACTAAACTTTTAAAATGCTGCATCAGAATGCTCCAAAAATTAGTTATTGACTAACTTTTTTGTCTTTCACTAATTTGTCAGTAATTTTTAAGATCTTGCTAGGATTTAACAGTTTAATTTTTTTGTTCTATTTGTGCGAATGGTAAAGTTTAAATGACATACTAACTGTGAACCGAGGTTTCACCCGCTTAGGTGCCGAGCCGAGCCGACGGCTCGGTTGTAGCGTTTTTTAAATAACCTATAAAAAACCGGAACGAATAGTACCAAGTACTAAGATAATTTTTTTTGCCAAATTCTTGTATCAAATGCAAAAATGCTTTATCCAATCTGACTGGAAGTTACAAAGAGTAGCGCGTTCAAACCAAAAAAACAAATCCTTCAGCTTCATAATATTAGTTTAACGTGATGTATTTATTTATTAGTAACTTGAAACAGCATTTCAAAACCGAATGATTCATAAAAGAGCGACCTTCCTTGTGACAAGGGAAATCGAACTTTTCTTTTCAAAAGAATTAGTTGAGTAAGGCAGGTTGACTCACAAATGCATAGGTGTACCTACCAAGGTTTCTGCTCAAAGAATGCAGCAAAGTTTTATCTTGTGTTAAGTAGCCATTAAATCTGTTACACCTTGTTTTCAGAGTCTTGAACATAGCCGCAGAATTGCATGTTTTATCGGGTTTTAATTGAGTTCATTTTACTGTGACAGCTCGATTCATACTTTATGAAGGCTCTGAAGTGCGCTATAACTGCGCAGTACCTCACCCCTCACCCCCGCTGACAGGTGAATTTGTTACTGCGCAGCGACTCGCCTCATGTTCCGAGGCGTCATAAAATTTGAATCGGACTGTACATAAAAAATTAAAAGAAATAAATATATTTTATTTTCTTATTTCTTACATTTAAAGAATATAGACTAGAGGGGCCCGTGGCTAAATAATAACAGCCGCACAGGTCGATCGATCAGGTTAAGCTACGCGTGCCGCGGTTGGTCTGTGGATGGGTGACCATCTTTACATACCGTGACCCCTCCGTGCCTCGGAAAGCACGTTAAGCAGTTGGTTCCGGCTGTCATTCGTGGATCTTTGACAGTCGTTACGGGTCGTCAGAAGCCCGAAAGTCTGACAACCAGTCTTACCAAGGGGTATCGTATAACCCAGTAACTGGGTTGTGCAGGTCAGATAGACAGTCGCTCCATGTAAAATACTGGTATTCAGCTGCATCCGGTAAAACTGGAAGCCGACCCCAACATAGTTGGGAAAAGGCTAGGCAGATGATGAAAGAATATAGACTTGACTGTACTTCTCATATTTTGGATAAAGACATACTCGTAATATATATTTTGGGAATCTCTTATTATGGGAACGAAGGATTGCGTCTTGCGATGCCGGTTGAAGAAATTCTCATGTCTTTATAACATTAAAATCTGATAACCAGAACTTTGCACAAAGCTTCTGCTGTCATACCTATTTATCATACCAGCTGTTGAAAAGCAAATCTTGTCCCTGAATTTCTTATGAATGAATTCAAATACTCATGCTGCGTCATCAACCTTATCTTCGCTTAACATCAGGTAACATAAAAGACTTACGTTTATAGACTTACGACCTACGAAAAAAAAAAGTGGCTTGGCACGTCATAGCAATGACGCAAAGCTGGTTATTATTATTTTTGTTTGCAGAAGGTATTTTATTCCTAGTAAGTACGAAGGATTAGTAGTTGGGAATCCCTTACTTCCGCCAATGGGGTTTTCTCTTTGCATGTCCGTTTACATTGAACCGGACACCATGTTTTTACATAAACGGTCACTTATGTGGATTTTCATTGATCCTTCATTCTTTTGTTGTCGGTACTTAGTAGGTTTTATCAGTAGTTGTAGTCATCAAGAAGATTGTATCTGAAGAGAACCGAAGTCGCTGACGTAGACGTAGTATGTAGCCGAAGGACTTAAAAAAATAGAAGTCGAAGTAGAAGATATAGAGACATGAACCGAAGGTTCTTTTACACTACCCATATTTAATGGATTTATTAGGCTTGACACTGTTTTCTCACCTCATGGTAAGAAATGGTAAAGTCGACTGTAATGCTACGGCTACATTATCGCGATAACGTGAACTACACTGCGCGCAATCTCTCTCACACATCGCTCGACGTCCCACTGTACAACAGAGTGCGCGCGAAGTGTAGTTCGCATTATCGCGACAATGTTGCCGTAGCATAATGCACGCTTGCCTCCACATTGTAGCATATTCATTCGAGATTTGAATACTCCCATACTATATAATATATACAGGGTGAATTTTAAGTTGGATCAAGGGCAAGTAACTTAACCTTTGTAGCTACAGGAAAACGTTCTTAGAAGTATTTTGTCCGTAACTAGGATAGTGTCCTAAGGTGAAGTGATTTGCGCCTTTTCTAATATTCTTACGTAAGTTAGTCCAGATGAGTCATGTTTCCCTTTTATAAAACAGCTTAGAACGAAATCATACAATAAAACGTATACGATTTTCTAGCAGGCTTTACATACCAATCCAAAAGTGAATGTAGTCAGCAATTATGTACTTAAAAACTTAAGGACAGTCTCCTAAGAACGTTTTCTTGTACAGACACCAGCACATCAAGCTACTACAATCTGTCAAATTTCTTTAATAGATTTTCAACTTTATCGCTACAGCATAAGGTTCAAGGTTGATTGCGAAAATTTGACTGTTTCGGGTAGCTTAATGTGCTGGCGTTTGTAACTACAACGGTTTAGGTAGCCCTCACTGCCCCGTCTCTAAAATCCACCCTGTATAAATAATCCCACCAAAAACACTCTGTAAAAAACTAGCCAAGTCTCGATGGAGCTGCTTGTTTATCTCTAAAAAGTAATGAAATCTAGACAATGGCGCCGATTCTGTTGTGTCACAAACTAAACTAAATTTAAGTTCAGGCATCTTTTTCTTTCTATTTCATTAAGAAAAGGACAAAAGATAAATATTAGTTTAGTCCTGTCAAATTAGTTAGCGCCTGACGTAAATTGACATATTTTTAATAGCCATTTTTTTAATCTCGTCTAAATTGTCTATGGAGTATCTTAATTTGACAGGACTAAACTAATATTTATCTTCTGTCCTTTTCATAATGAAATAGAAAGAAAAAGATGCATGAACTTAAATTTAGTTTAGTTTGTGAACAACAGAATCGGCGCCAATTTCTGCGTTCTGGTCTTATCCAGAGGTTCTCAAATAGGGGCCTGAAAATGCGGCGAAATGGTTCCAGTAAAGGATGGTACGGCAGTGTTTGCTTCGCGCTCGACTTGGCGGGGGCACTGCCATGCCCCCCGATACAGCTAGATCGCTAGGAGTAGTCCGTTTTCCGCAAAAGTCACAGGGCCGGATGTTATCATGTAAATTAAGCCAGGCCTATATCCAGCAGTTGATTGATTGACACGGTTATGGAAAATAGGGTAAGAAAACCCATATACATAATGTAAATAATGAATTCCGTTCGTGGTATTTCCACGCGGAACTTCAAATGTAGGGAGTGTAGGTGACTATTCATAAACATTGATTGCTTATTGTCCCACAATAAAACTTTAATGTCACACTTTAATAGTTTGAACACGTTTTAAATGAAGAAATAGTTTAAATTTTCTTTGTGGTACACAGGCATAAGTCATAACACGCTAATAGTATAATATTATATTAAATCTAAATAAAAATAAATAAAATAAAATAAAGTTTATTTGGAACAACTTAAGTTTACAATTTACAAAGGAAAACGAAGGTGGCCACAAAATTAAGATACTGTGGCGCAGCTATCAACGCCCAACTCAACCAATCTAGGTATGGGTATAACATAGAAAATACGACTACGATTTTCCTTTCTTTAAGTAGTGTGGGATGCCTACCAGCGACCATGGACATGGCCTAGAGAAGGTGGCTAGGACAGACTGGGTGCGGAAGGCTGAGGACAGGGTGTTGTAGCGCAGCCTGGGAGAGGCCTATGTCCAGCAGTGGACTGCGATAGGCTGAGTTGATTGAAGTACCTTTTCAAAAACATTTTGTTCAGAATTTGAAACCTTTTTAGTCTGGAGCCATCTAGAAAAAGAGGGATGGTAAATATGACTGGAATGTTACTTTTAGTCATATTTACCATCCCTCTTTTTAACCGACTTCAAAAAAGGAGGAGGTTTCTCAATTCGACCGTATATATATTTTTTCTATCGAGATTTTTACGAGAAAACATATTTTACGGTAGCTGCGCTTGCGACGGCTCAACTAATTAAGCTATAAAAAACTTTTTAAGTACTGTAAGCTCGTATCCACGACAATGTGTCGTATCCGGCTGTGATTATGGTAATTATTTTATTATTGGTTTATAATAAGAGCTCAATAAAACTTAGTGACGGCAATATGTCACGGTTGTCGCCTGTATTACTGCCAGGCCGGTGTTAAGGCACAGTGCATTTCAAAATTTGATTGTTCTTTTAGTCTCTATAGATACTGCGGTGCTAAAACTTAGGTGAAGTGAGCGTGGAGTGAGCTGTCAATAGTGTCAATTCCTAGCAAAAACAAACTCACTTCATCTAAGTTTTCACGGTGAGATTTTTATAGAATCGATTGGCTGGAGCGGTAAAGTCACAGCTTAATCAAAGTAATGTCATCTTACCAAGGAGGATAATTATTCCTCTATTAATAACTAAACAAAGTTCAAAAGGAAAGAGATTGCAATATTATTATAAAGGTGGACCACCCGGCAAGAAAAAGTGCCCGTGGTCCACCCAGGTGAACTAAGCAGGTGGACTACGACCGAATCCTGATTTATTGAGGCACCCACAGGCAAGTCCGGATAAGCAGCCGACAACCTCCTAGATTGACCTGCAAAATGACATTTAAAAAAAAAGCGTTACATATTGTGTAGGTACTACCGTAAAACAGCTAAAATTCAGACCAAAAATAAAAGTCGTTTCCCAGCATATTTTTTGGCATAAAGTTTGATGTACAGAATGGGTAGATGTCGGCTTCGTGATGGGTCTTTTTACTCCCTGTTAATTTAGCACTGTCGAAGTTTAGTCTGATGGAAGATTTACATATGGAACTGATTACACTTTTCGGTTTGCTATCATAAGATGTCTTTCCATCGAAAAATAAATTGGTTGGTTGACTGGTTGTCAGACTTTCGGGCTACTTACGACGCGTAACGACTGTCAAAGATCCACGAATGATAGCCGGGACCAACGGCTTAACGTGCTTTCCGAGGCAAAGAGGGGTCTTGGTATGTGAAGATGGTTACCCATCCACGGGCCAACCGCGGCACGCGTAGTTTAACCTGATCGATCGACCCGTGCGGCTGTTATTAATTAGCCATAAAACCAGCCCAAATTCAGCCGATCTATTCTTTAAAAATATCGCCTTGAAAACTTAGGTAAAGTGAGTTTGAAGTGAAATCTCAATATGCACCCAGAAAGAAAGGTCTCTGATCATGTCAGAGGAAAATTAAGGTAGAATAAATAGCTCATGGGCCGGGCCTTGCGCCCAGACGGGGAAAAAAACAGAACCGCCAATATGTAAATACCATCAGGCCCATCAAACTCAAAGCATTTATTTCAATTAAACCATTTACAGGCACTTTTGAACTGTCAAGAAGTCGGTCAGTCACAAAATATGAAGCTAGTTGCCCATTCCAAAGCGTAGGTACCTATGGAGAAGAACGGGCAACAAACTCCATGGACACTCTTTTAAATTATATTTTTACAAAAATATTAGTTACATCATTAATTAATCATCATCTGATATGACATCAAGCCGCCTGCCGCTGCCTTCAAGCTGCGCTTCATGATGAGATTTGATTTGATTTGAGAATAGACCGGCTGATCTCATATGGAGTCATAATACCACGTCATTGATTCTTTCACAATTTATTTCCCTACAGATCTGTTATCTATGCCTTAACAGAAGTCGGTAGTGCCTTATTGTGAGGGCGGGGCACGTTCACAGTAAGTACATTCGCCTGCTGCCTGTCTCGGTTGGAATGTATTCAACTACCTAAATGTACACTACCGGTTTGGAGGCACAAGCAATAGCTGCCTTAATGTTTAACTGAAAAAAAAAGATAATTATAATGCCTTATAAGGAGCAGCTCTATATCCTAAAACGAATGCCCAAATTCTTAACTCCTAGGAGTAAGTATTAGACTTATTTTATACTAGTTTCAACCCGCGTCTTCGCCTGCCAGGTATGTCGATAAAAACTATCCTATGTCCTTCCCCGGGATGCAATCTATCTCTCTGCCAAATTTTATCGAAATCCGCGCAGTGGTTTAGGCGTGAAAAGGTAACATACAGACAGACAGACAAACAGAGTTACTTTCGAATTTGTAATATTCGTGTGGATTACAAGCTGCCGGCGACTTTGTTGAAATCATTCAAATTTTAATCCCTAAATTACACGATATTTAGCTTCGACAAAGGTTTTCATATTTCAACACATTTCATGTTTCTATCTTGAGGCTATGTATTGTCTGTCAGTCATGGAGTTCCGTAGATAAGTTCCGTAACCAATCAAAAGACCACAGACTAGTTTAGGCATAGAAAATTAAAAGTAAGTCAACGATTATTAGTTTAATTAGTGCTGAGTGGGCAAGTTTTGGAGGTAGCGTTACGAATAAATAGTTATAGTCACGATTCTATGATAAACTGTCTGTGAGTTAACATTATAATATCCTTTAACAATACAACTCACTGTGGTATGTCAATATAAATTGTAATTAATTATACGAAAGGGTATTTTCACTGCCGGTTTAAGACGTTCATTTGTATGCAATTATGTTTGATTAAGTGCTCACGCGCACGCTTAGACAAAGATATATACACACACCTACGCACCCCTGTTTGTACACCCCCATACACACACACACGTTGATGTATGTTTGATAGATCGACACGCGTGGTCTTTCGAACTTTGCAAGACTTACTAGGCAAGTCTCCCACAACCTCGTAAATACTCCTGCAAGGTTTTTTATTTTAGAGAGGCTTTCCTCTGGTTTCCGAAAACTTGATCAGTAAAATCTGCTGTCGGATCTTAGCTAGCCAATCATCCAAGTTACATGGGATATGACAACACATTTAATTAAGTAGGTACCTAAAAAAGTTTTCAGAAGCCGGGGTTAGAGGTGTTACTGTAGAAATGTACAGACGCCAGCACATCAAGCTACCCGAAACTGTAAAATTTTCCCAATCATCTTTGAGCCTTATGCTTTAGCGACAATGTTGAAAATCTATTAAAGAAATTTGACAGATTGTAGTAGCTTGATGTGCTGGCATCGGTACATAACATTTCTACAGTAACAGCTCTAACGCCGGCTAGTAACTTGTAGAGGCTAATCGCTTGCGGTAGACTGATGGCTAAGATGAAACAGTTCTTTCACTTCAACCCGTTTATGTATTTAATAACCATGAGTCTTCCTTAAAATGGCTTCTAGGAATACGCGTAGTCTTTAGATTTGCTAACCTGTCTGTGTGTGGATGAATAATCCAATTACTGACATGAAGATAGGTTTCCTTTACTTTGGACTCCAGACCTCAAAGTTTCCCTCATCTAAGTTAAAATGCGTATCCATACAAGGTGTGCAGAATTAGTAATAGTCAGTAGTGAATGCAGCTACTATCTGTCATAATTAACGTCGGTCTAATGTCGTGAGATCATGACTGTTTCGTTACCGACCGGGTGCAAACCAGGGCCGACTGAAGCCAATTATAAAATTATTTCTTTAAATTATTTGAAACCTCATTGATTCAAGATGACTAGTTTATTCTAGACATTGAAGGTAAATATATGATGGAGTAAATGTAGTTTAAAAGCCTAATTGTCCGGCTCCTATTTCGAGAAAAAAGGTTTTCCTATTTTAAAATTTTCACGAAGATCGAAGCGTGTCTCTGCATTTCATTCTATACACACACACTGTTTTTATTAACAGTAAGTTTCCCGAATATAATAAAATGAAATACTTAGTAACCTTTCGTAGATTTTGTTAACTTCCTGAGTTCTTTAAAGATTCAGGTAGGCAATCGTTCACGATTTTCTATAAAATGGCCCGTTCTAGTTCATTTGATTTTGGAATCAAAATGTTCATTATTTTCTCCTACAACTGACATGGACACCCGCAGAAATGGTTCATATAAATAAATAAAATAAAAATTGTTTATTTAGGAACAAACACAGATACAATCATAAAAATAGTTAAACGATGTTATCTGCAAAAGTTATAATTATATAGTTATCCTGCTAATCCAGACAATCATATCTGTCAAAATGAACTCAATTGGGTAGCACTTTCGGCAACCCTATATTGCACGTGAATTGAACCAATAAATTATGTTTAGATCAAGATTAAATAACAATTACAAGCCATTTTAGTGCGGTCACCTGCTGGGTGACACCTGATTCGAAAGGTGACACGAACAAAGCGAATTCAGTGGCTTTGCCACCACGTTGAGTAACTTCGGTAATATCTGGTCTTAATTTAAAATAAGCAAGTGAACTAAGTTTACCTAGAGGTTATTTCTAGCCAAGTAGAAAGCTTGTAACAAACTTTTATACAGAGAGGGAGGGAATTGACTGCAATTCATGCATAGATAAATGTTAAATCGTACCGTATCGTACTACAAAAAATTTTACCTCCACAACCCAGTTACTGGGTAATACGAAACCCTTTGGTAAGACTGGTTGTCAGAATTTCGGGCTTCTGACGACCCGTGACGACTGAACGATACAGAACGATGAAGAAAGACGTGCACGTTAAAAGCGTCCGTAATAATAAAGATAAAAAAAAAAACTACTCGGAAATTAAAATAAGCCATGGCAGCTAAGAGACGACCAGTTCCAATTGACGGCGCCAGTAGGTAGGTGTTCGGAATTCGGGACAGTAAAGGCTAATTACTGGACAAACGCAAAATTGTGGAACATTCCCGGATTTTCCGGTCATCTGACAAGCCTATGTCGTAGACGACGCCTCCTCGCTCGATGGATCGACGACCTTTATAAAAAGGTTGCTGGGATAGACTGAATGCGGAAGTCGAAGCACAGGGTGTTGTGGCGCAGCCTGGGAGAGACCTATGTCCAGCAGTGGACTGCCGGCTCAGTTAATTTGATTTAACTGCTAGATGTCTCGGAACTAGAGGGCCATTCAAATAACGAGACCAACTAATTAGGTACCTACCTACTAATTAATACATAAGACTAGCCATAGGCCAATAGTTGAAGATGTCTCCAACGTGTACATTTTGTACTTCAAGCACCTATGTTGCTGTTTTATAGAAATTCTGTAAGACGAGATGAGTTACATAATCAGTCAGTCAATTTATTGCATCTTCTTCTTTATTTTCATCACGTTGAAGTGAGATTTCGGACAGCCGTGATTTGCCTCACGACACGACGCCATTCTTCTCTATCATTTACTGCATAGGTAGTATTAAAATTTTTATTATGACCCAGCCAGGCTTCTCATTACCTTTGGCTAGTAGGCATAAAAGAGTGACTAACCTATGCCTTGAGCGCTAAAAATACCTTCCCATAATACTTTACCAGCTCTTGGACTATTAGCTGTCAAACCTAATAAAGAATTACACACAATAGGCCTCGAGCTATTCCGATCAATTCTCTACCGGATCAAAATAGTTTATTTAGCGTGTTGATATAAATATTAGATTACATTTATTATTCATAAGTCGAGATCTCGATTTCTCGAGACGGAACACTTGGACGGTGGCCCGCAGAGCATTTGTCACTAGTGCGAACCAGATGCATAACTTAATGTTCCCGATAAGCTTGAGAAAACTATACAATAGCAACGTCACGCTATGGTATGCCATTGGATCGTGCTCGATTCTCATGATCAAATCTGATAGTAGTTACACATACCTTTGACCTCGCTGAAATCACATAAACTGACGAAAGTAAAATAGGTAGAAAAAAAATCCGTTCAGTGGGTGTCATAAAATATGAGTTAAGGTTTGGTTATGTATGTAAACTGGTCAATGTAGATCACTCAATATTGCTGAACACTGGTCACAGTTTCGATACCCTAGCCAGGCTGTTATTGATTTTGTTTTGTTAGTAATTTCTTAACAGTCCGGAGTCAAGATTTTTGCCTGGTTAATGGCCTAGCCTAGTGCTTGGGGGAGGCCTATGTCCAGCAGTGGACGTCTTTCGGCTGAAATGATGATGATGATGATGAATGGCCTAGCAGAAGTGTGCAGAATACCCTAGAAACAGGGGTATTGCTGCTTCTTCCTAACCATTCCGGAAATACACACATTCCGTAAAATATGACAATTTAATTAGCAGATTCATTCAATGCTTCTATTACCCATGATCGGTGTATTCGTAAGTCGCCAAGTGAAAATAGTTATAAAGCTAGTTTTCAAATTAAGTGCGTGTCAAAGAGACGGGTAAATGATATTAATTGCAATTGTTCTAAGTATACCCAGGAAACCACTTCCATGAAATAAAGAGTGGTCAGACCGGTCCATCAAGACTGGGATACTTAGATTTGTTTACGCAATCTCCATTGTTATCACTTTGGTTAAGTAGAAGATGTGAAGGAGTAGGTCTGATTGTTAAGAGGTAGAATTGTGACTAATAATGATAGGCTTGCCATAATTTCAATCATATTATGCATGAAGGTACGTCTATTTACTGTCTCATTGGTCTAGATTTCGCAAGTACAGTCAACAAAAGAGATAAGTATCAGGATCGTAGGATATCGTTGAAGTTTAGTAAGAAACAGGTGGATGTTGTCGACTGAAATTTAATTTGATAAATGAGCTGTTTGTTTACTAATAATCAAACCCTATTACATAGGACTCACTACTACATAGGGAAATATGAGTGTACTATATAGGTGCACCACTGCTCAACCCTTCGTGAAATACTGGCGTGATGATATCGCTCATTTGGAGAAACATCGATGTAACTGCTACTTTTTTTAAGTCTATGCTTTCCTAACGTAAATACGCTTTCTAAGTACTTTGGCATATTTAACTCATCTTTGGGAAACAAATACATTTAGGTAGGTACGTCGATGTTTCTCCAAATTAGCGATATAATAAGTTACGTCTTTTTCTCAAGGTTGTTGACAGTTACTATAGAACGACACGTGCTAGTACACGTTTATTAAATACATCTGGTCATCTCAATTCCTACTTTTGTAATGCTGCCCGGTCACTGTGATCATGGTTCATGGTGTCTTTAAATAATGTTGCTGAATGAATTGTATCACGTCGGGGTCACCAATATAGAGATATGAGGAACAGGGTGTAAAGTTCACTCATCCTCCATAGAAAAGGGAGGATCCACCGACTAGAGGGGTGTCGTGTCTGGTGGGCAACTTTCCCACGATTGACGTCGGGACGTTGTGTTGCGCGATAAATTCTGCTTGCGCGATGCAGCATTTTGCGTGACGTCATTATCATGCGTAGTTCGCATGTGGCGGTGGACAGCTAAACCAAGCTAAAGCTATAAGCTATATCTTTTAAGTGCTGTCAGGAGCAAACAGTGCACATACTGAAAAAAATTACACACTGTATGCGCGGCCGTGGGTTTAGTGCATATTGGAGATTTGTTTGCAAGTTTGTTACATAGCCACAAACCCCTTCACGCTATGTTATTTATGTAAGTACTATATTCTTATTTAGTATCCTACAAATGCCACCGTACAAATACCTCAAAACATTTGTAAATATCTATGTTCTACACAGACAATAGCTAGACACAGACACCGACATTCCAGCCGTATTCTGAACCGAATCCTTTCACTCCACGACATTATGAATTCGGCACTACTTGTTCTCAGAATAAAGCCTTACAATGCTTGGTAAAAATCTGTTATTTAGTACTCAGGGCCACGCCAACATACCTAAGAGTCGATGACTGGTGCACTTCCTATATTTTTATGAGCGTAAGAAATTCCGTACTGCGTTCTTATGCAAATTGGGGATTGGAAAGCTGAAATTTTACTAGGCGCGACAGATTTTCCGGATACCTGATGATCTGGTCTGAAGAATCTTTAGTGTATATGTGTATACACACGGATGACATGCGTCAACCGGAGAGGTATCTGCACCCGTCGACGAGTCTCACACATGCCGCTCGTGTATATGAGCATGTAGGATTGAAAATCGATGGCAAAAAAATACTTTTCCCGGAACAAAAACGTAGATTGAAAGAATAGCGGATTTCCGTTAGAGCAATTACAAAATATGACCTTTCAAAACGTTCCCAAAGGGTTTGGACTATGAAGGAATGTTGTTGGCGCCTCGTCGCCAAAAGGTCACACAGCGGAATGCCGCGCGAGACATATTCTGATGGCACAAACCGTGAACTTTCATATGACAAACAGACAAAGACTTCCAGAAATTAATGATCCACTTGACCAGATATCACTTACACAGATAGTTTTGATTGATGACGCTAAGAAAATAAATCAAAGAAGATATAGAAAAATGAAACATGCAGGAAGTGCTGCAACAGAAATCGTGATTTTAATTAAACGAATTAATATTGGTTCAAAGGTAAAGGTGAGCTAATAATTTTATGTAAGAAGTGGGTTCAATACTTGGTCAAAGGAGAAATTGGCATTTAAAGCGCAACACTAGGCAAACGGATTAAGGTATGTTCGCGGTATAATTATCTTACTCTTTACTTTATCCATAGATGGAGGGGTGGCCTGATGAACAATCCAATTCGTAAGGAACAGTCGGTCCGGTCCGACTTTTAATTAGCTGCAGTATAATGACACTTCTTATTAACTCATTTCGGACTGAGTTTAGAAATATGCATGACAAATAAGTTTCCTTTGTTACACTATTCTGTACTAGAAAAACAAGATTTGGTTTACGGCCGCGAAAAAACAAAAAGACGCCAATCAGTCGCCAAAAAGTCAGTCGTATAAGTAACACATAAGCTGTCATTTTACTGCAGCTAATTATAAGTCCGACTATAGTCAGCAGGGAAGTGAGCTGTCAATAGTGTCAATCCCTAGCATCAGGTGGAATGACAGCTCACTTCACCTATGTTTTCACTGTGAGATATTTACAGAATAGATCGGCTTGACTTTTTAATTTCCAGATAGGTACATTAGTAAACATTACAACACATACAGCAATGGACTCTTAACCGTTTTAAGATGGCGGCTAATTAGTTTTCGGCTTTTCTCGTCCAACAATAGCAGGTGGCCTCGGGTAACAGGAAGTCAGTGAAATGATCAATCAGACTTGTCCTTCTTAAACTCACCACACCACTTCCTCAACGAGTGTTTGGATTGATGAAATGTCATGCGTTGTGGTCGCCATGGCAAATGTAGGATCGGGACAGTACCTTCTTATTGGTTGATTGAAAACTACTCTTGATGAAGATGATTTATAAATCTGGGAAATTCGATGATTTATAAATCCATGCCAAAGCCATGTGTTCGTCCGTACCTACATACTAATACATGTGCATGTTACTGAGACCCAGCAGCGTCTCTACGAAAATAATCTTCTGGAAGAACTCTAGACCTAAACAGTTGGTATACAAATAGGCTGTCTATAATAGTTTGGAGTTTAAACTTGTCTTGGTAAGTAAAAAGTACACGAGTATTGTTAGTCATGGTCTCTCTATGCGCAATGGTGACATTTACTTAGACGACGCACTGAGGCATTGAAATGCGTTGCACAAGCGTGATTAACACGTGCTGACATTATCCAAGCACAAAGAACTTACACCGGCTATAATCATCCAGTTTCGTTTATTGTAAATACCATGATTAAATATCAAAGCTAGAGCCCACAATAACGAAGTTTACTAGAGACGCGTCGCGCCTGTCTGCGGAAGCCTCTACACATTGTATGTGTAATTTTCTTTTCTATTACGCCAATCCATGATGTAAGCTATATTTTTGTCAAAGTTTGTCTAAATTCGTTGGTAGGTACCTATAGCCGTTATAATGTGTGATACTGTTAACCAACGCTTATAACCTGAAATACCTACGTACTTATGCATAATTCAGTTTGTCACCGTTCACGTACCTACTCATCATCTTGAAAGTTTAGCTTTACGGGTACTAAACATCTTGAAGCTTTAGCTTTACGGAACGTCGCCAAACGGAAATGTTTATTCCAACTTCTGAAGGTATCCATCATAGGAAACTGTTTTTATTGCTGAGGTAACGCCACCTATTCAATGAATCAAGAACTAGCTGTAGCAAGATTCTTTAGTGGAAGTTTTGTACTGTTCACGATTGTATTGCGTTCTGAGTTGTTAAAAATGTAAACTAGATGGCGTTACTAGTTTAGCCTGTGGAGTGCGGTGATTGTAGAATTTAAACTGGATCTGACATTTTCACATTTTAATATTTATTAATAGGTCTAAAGGCTAAGCTTAGATTATACGAATCAGATGCTTTTAATGACTCGAGAGCTGTTTTATATTCATGACTTGCTGTAATCCTCTTACCTTAGTGAAGTAAGTCCCCGAAAGATTTCTTGAATAACATGACATAAACATCGCACTATGTTCCTCGAAGGGTGTGACAGAGGTGTACCTATAGTGCACCCACATTTCACCAGTTATGTTTAAGTCCCATGTAATAAGAGGCGAGCCTATTGCCATGGCTGTTAAAATTATCTTTCTTTTTCAATAATGTTTCTTTCTGGACCCATAGGGCACACCAGGCCGCTTAATAGAGATTAAAGCGGCTTCTGCTGTTATGAGACAAGTTCAGGCCATCATAAAATTTTATCAAGAACAGGGAATTGGTATTGCCTTTCTCTGCGGTGGTGTACTACTATAAAAATCTCACCGTGAAAACTTAGGTGAAGTGAGTTTGTTTTTGCTAGGAATTGACACATTGACAGCTCACTCCACGCTCACTTCACCTAAGTTTTCACCTGTGGTTTTCACTGTGAGATTTTTACAGAATAGCACTGCAGATTTCCTAGCAATTGCCTGTTCGAAAGTGGAAATGACTCGCGTAACTCTTAAATAATCTATTTTAATCCATATTGCGTTGGAAGAACGTCGAAGATAGCTTGTGGTGGACAAACCTTGAATGTTTTTCCCCTTGTCTGTGCATACCTATTTGCCTAGATTAAATTCAAGTGTGATCCTTAATTACGGTGTAGTTCTTTAGTAATTTTATCATCTAACATTCATACGTCGCGTGTATTTACTATATGACACATCAAAACATACATAGGTATATCCGCAGGTGATATTAGTGATTGTATGTGACATTATAATCACATCACAGTGTTTGCTTGCAGCAAAATTTACTAAGAAACCGATGGGTGTTCTCGAATAAAATTTAATTTTATTAATAGAAAACAAACAACTCATTTATCAAATTAAATTTCAGTCGACAACATCCAAAGGTATCTTACTAAACTTCAACTATAGCCGACGATCCTGCATACTTATCTATTTTGTTGACTGTACATTGGAGCTGACTTATGTGGAAAAAATGTATCTAATTTATTTATGTTTTGTTTTGTAATCAGGTTAAGCTACGCTTGCCGCAGTTGGTCTGTGGATGGGTGACCCATCTTTACATACTGTAACTCCTCCGTGCCTAGGAAAGCACGTTAATCAGTTGCTTCTGGCTGTCATTCGTGGATCTTTGACAGTCGTTACGGGTAGTCAGGAGCCCGAAAGTCTGACAACCAGTCTTACCAAGCGGTATCGAATTACCCAGTAACTGGGTTGTGGAGATCAGATAGGCAGTCGCTCCATGTAAAAACTGGTATTCAGCTGCATCCGGTTAGACTGGAAGCCGACCTCAACATAGATGGGAAAAGGCTAGGCAGATGATGATGACTATTATTGTAGAGGATCAAGTTTTTCTAATTAAACAGGCAGCTGCGCTGCTGGGGAGTTTGTTGCGCCACTTCTTCTTCCCAGCTAAAGCACTGGGAAGTGGGAAGGGCTGGTGTTTAGAGGGACTGTCTTATGTAATTATGACGTTAAAAAGTGCTGATTCTCAGCCTAGTTTGAATAAACGAATTTCTATTTTGATTTTTATGCGTTCCAAAGTAGTGTTAAATGGCTTTCCATTAAGGCTCCTACAAAGAGGCGCAACACTCGACTCGAATCGTGCGCGACACAAAGGCACCGCTCGTTGCGCGACTTGCGATGTCATTGTGTCGCGCGCGATTCGCGTCGCGTGTCGCGCCTGTTTGTAGGAGCCTTTAGAAAATTTTCAATCGCAGCGCAGACTATATTTGTGCAACATAAAATAGCAATAACTAGGTATACTTTTTACTACACGGAACATAAAATGGGGAGATGTAGATGTATATGTATCTATGCACTGCACTTCTGCCTATCCCATCGAGGAATACAGGAGGGTATTATGTTTATTTTCTGAAATAAAATTAAATGTTTCTTTCTGTAAGTAGATCTCTAAGGCACTTTTACACGTCAATATTTTAACAGTAGATGGCGTCGGTTCTTAGGCCTGTTTCCTGTTCTTAGACCCTCACACAAAACTCAAGCATTACTTAAAACTCGTTTAAAGCCATTTTTGATTGGTTGAAACTTGTTGTCATATTAGTCATAGCGAATCAAAACCCCCATAATGTCCACAATCGAACAAGGAACTCAACTAATCTTGATAGATAAATGCCGTAGGTAATCATCAGTATGCTGGGCGGGTGTGGCGGTAAAGCATGAATGACATCATTACCAACCTTTACTAAATGGTTTGTATTGTAATGTGGGTACGAATGGAAGAAAACCTATTGGGAATCCCTGTCACGGTCTAAATGTAGGTCCCTTTATGGCACGTCACACAGAAGCGTCGTCGTGGGACGAGGACGCGACGCAGACGCGGCGTTCCTTTCACGAGGTATCTTCAAAATTGGTTTGACATTCGGTAATACCGAAATTGTTTTTGCTGGACTTTCGTCGTCATCATTACATTGGCAGCCATGTTGCATTCACTGGTGAGTACCTCCCTTTTGTACAGACGCCAGCACATCAACCTACCCGAAACTGTCAACTTTTCCCAATCAATTTTGAACCATATGCTTTAGCAATAAAGTTGAAAATTGATTGCCATGTGGACTCCAGTATTTTGCAGAAATTGGGCTGATTTTCGGTTTCAGACTATAATTTCCACCCAGTGGGTATCTACTCGTTTATACTAAAAGCGTATTGTAGCCGTTGCACGTTGTAGGTACCTACTCAGTTTAAGTTCGAATACCTACTTACTATTCTTTAGAAAACACACTGTTTTTTGAACCATAAATCTACTTAAATACAAAACTAATGATACGGTAATAATTTACGTTGAAAAATATCCTGTGACCCACTATGGTGTTTTTAAGCAAGATTTGACTACAAACTGAACTCTTTGTTAATCAAATAAGGTTCACTTTAGAATGAAAAGTCACAGTGCCTTGTTATTCCAGACATACCTCTGGTTTTATAGAGTCATTTATTTCGCTGCGCTGACCCCAATTATATTACTATAACTTTTTGAAAATAAGCGACGTAAACACACAGTATGTCCGACAATGAGATTTATACTAAATAAATAATATTTTATAGGTAAAAGCAAAAGGATGATTTGCAGTTTGAATGCAGTTCTTTCAAACGCAGGAAATCCATCAGTTTGTTTTGAAGTACCTATTTGAAGTGCAAGAATATTAACAAAATTGATAAGAGCCATAACACATACATTCAAACAAGATTATGAAAAGCACTCCAGATAAATAACTACCTACGTCAGCGATACTTACTTCTAAAACGTGTTCTAATTCGTTGCAATATCTAACAACTAATAATCGTAGAAGTGAATGTTCCTGTATGAAATCCTTGTAAAGAATGACCAAAGTTTTACAGTTATCTATGTCGTGGGAACGTGGGTGCCACAATATATAAGGAACTTGATTACCTCATCGACCGGTTTTGAGCAACAAATCCTTGAAGAATACGAAAACCCGCACATTTTAAATTGACGTGGAAAAACATACTACCTATCTCTTTATTTAACGGCATAATATATTACAAGCTATTATTTTATTTTATAGATGAAATGAATTGAATTAATTTGATGTATTTGTTATTTGTATAATTATTGGGACTTGGTGCCTTAGTAAATAAATAAATAATTGGCACTCCTGCGTTACCTATAACAAGAAAATCAAGAGTTTTCCTCTTCGTTAGTACCTACCGACAGAGGAAACATTTAGATAAAGTAGGTATTACAAGGTTGTTCTGGCGATTGGCCAAAATCGGAACTAACGACGCCATCTTGTTCTTTGAATACATTTCAAGTGACACTTCACAAAACAATTGCACAAATGTTTACCAACAGCGCCCCCTGTCAACGTCATTCAAACGCCAAAAGATCCTTGTACAGTCCTTTCACAGCTGTTTTACCTACCTCTGATTTTGCGTCACTGTCCAAATCATTGTGATCTTTATTCTGATTAAAATAAGATTGCTTTTAGGTTAAATAACTGTAGATGGATTGTAACAGTGTATGTTCTTCAGTGACCTCAACTGTCAAGTTAGTAAGTAAAGGAGGAGAACCTATGACTTACAGCCTGAAATTACCAAACCGCAGTCAGGAAATGTGATGAAATTGCCCTGAAATCACTGACCCGCTGATAGGAAATGTAATGAATTTGTCCTGAAATTGCCAACCCGCAGCAATGGATGAGATTGCCAACCCGCAGGTTGAAAATGTGATAAAATAGCCCTGAAATCATCAACCCGCTGAGAGGAAATGTGATGAAAATGCTCGTTTATCATAATTCATAACTCTCCTTTTTACCGACTTCACAAAAAGGAGGGGACATTTGACCACGGTTATCCTTTGACTATCACTATGAATATGTATTAAATACATTAAAGTATACCTGTTACGTGGAGCAGTGGTGGCCAAAAACTCGCATTGGGCCCGCGTGGTGGATTACGGCCCACTCCTTCTCACATAGAGGAGGCCAGTGTCCCAGCAGTGGGAATATTACAGGCTATTACGAATATTACGTGTAAGTTGTTTATGTATAGATGATAAATATTGAATAGTTTGTACATAATAATTTCAGATGAGAATTTTCTTGTAAGTATCATACATTTTAGAGCGTGATTTTTCAGTGGTCGGGTTTTATTTTTTAAATGAAACAAACAGTGGAACAATAGACTGGTATTTTAATCCGATAGTCTTATCTGTTGTTACCTTATCACATCCCACATCGGGTTTTACTTATAATGAAGTGGGTGGTTACTTTATACTTAAACTATAGCAAGGTTCTATCAAATTACACCAGAACACTCTGTGGCTTGCCCATGGACTTATTATAATAGAAGTTATAATAAGTCCATGGGCTTGCCTTTTACCTAGGTTACCCCTAGTACCCCTAACGATTTTCTTCTTCGTCTATGGCATCAGTGCCAACTAAACTCTGGTTTTTAATTTGCTAGACCTAAATGACTGTTAATACATACGAAATAATGTCATCGTTGATAAAAAAGGTCGATCGCAACTGTCAATTTTAGTCTGGCAAATTAAAAATCAAGAGTTTAAACAAGAATTATACAACAATCTGCCAAATAATATCAAGGGTAGCAAATCGCTTGCAATGTTTAAATCAAAATTTTAAAATACATTTATGACAACATCTATTAGAATTGCTCGATCGCTATATATTCATACAAAATTTTTGTACGAACTGTATTGTTCTATAGGAGTAAATACACCTGCCATCCAATCTCTTCACCACCCTTGGTTGACTGGTAGAGAATGCCTAAGGCATTAAGTCCGCCTTTGTACCTTTTTTGTGCGAAAAGTTTAAATAAATAAATTCGTTAACCTGAAAATTTGTTAAACTGAATAGCTGATGCCATGCTAAAATTATTAGCTGTCGGAAAAGTGGCAGTGAGGCTGACAGCACAGTTCTGACGCGAACTCCGTTCATTAGTATTGAATTTCTGATTTTGATTACCTACTTTTGCTGTTGACTGTACTATTTTGTACACTTTGAGATTTTTTACAAGTGGTTGTATACAATAACTAGGGGACAATTCCCGTCATTTTAAGAACGTTCACAGCCTGATCTCTCAATTTGTCAAAAATGCCTCTAATTTCCCCGCATTTTTGACAAGTTTTTGACATTGATTGTCGCTGAGATGAGATTGCGACTAAGTAGATTTTAAACGTTTTTAATTACGGGAATTGGCCTTCTGGTCTTCATAGTTTATTTTAGGTGTAAACGATAAGAAAACAGTAGGTTTATAGACACAACATGTAAAATACATGTCGGGGCATTGCCGTGCCGTGCCGGGCCGTGCCGTGCCGTGCCGGGCCGTGCCGTGCCGTGCCATGCTCTAAGCCGGTCACGCCATCGACAAGTACGTCACTCCACTTCTCCGACCGCCCCGCTCCTCGACTTGTTTTGCTACCAGTATAAAGGAGCGAGCGGCGAAGCGGCGAGGCCGCGAGGGACTTGACCAATGGACATCGTACGGACAACATGTGC
The DNA here is from genome assembly GCA_948474745.1 of Oligia latruncula. Taxonomy (NCBI): domain Eukaryota; kingdom Metazoa; phylum Arthropoda; class Insecta; order Lepidoptera; family Noctuidae; genus Oligia; species Oligia latruncula. The sequence continues at coordinate 10,834,814 of OX419702.1, read as the reverse complement.
TCAGAAACTGTCTCGCGTTCTGTATCTAGTTGTATCGTGTATCTATAGTGTGTGATTTGCTAGTGTGATTAAATTGTTCATGAAATTATAATCTGATTAGAACTGCAAACCGTTTTTCTATTGCGCAATAACCAGCACTACCCACTTAGTACGCCCACACTCCACAGTAATTAAAATAGGCCTGATATTAATGAGACATTATACCTTTTCTGATATACATGTCGTAAACCTTGTTGTAAACGTGGGGTTACGAAAAGCAAAACAATTGAAGAGGGAAATAATGATACCTATCTTGAAAACTGACACTCAAAGCTGCTCTGAGTACCTGACCTGTCGTGACTGTGTTGTTATAAACAGGGTCAAACAGGGGGATTTAATAAAAAAGCCATTGGCCTACTTAGATAGGATCCGAGGCGCCTCCCTTCCCGTTTGCGAAGTTAGGACGACTATCGCATTGTTAGACGGAAAAATTTCGGGGACTGAAGTAGATTTTGGTATAGTTTACATAATACTATGTGTGTGTGTGTGTCAACCCTTGTAAAATTTCTTGTATCTGTAAATGTTATAGTATCTTTCTACTGTCACTTTTTCATTGGGTTGTTGTGTCACGGGCTGATTATGTTGATGATTGGCATGACCACCAGACCACAGAACAGAGTTTTTTTTACACAATGTCTCAGTTGAATTGAGGAAAAACATCGAGTTAGATATCTATGGTATCTTTTGTAACGTTTTAGACTTGAAGATTATATAAAAAAACCTGGGAAATCTTAAAAGGCCCAATATTTTTAATCAAGTTTTCGGGCCCATCCTTACTGATTTATTACTGTGCCTGACTGAAGAGCAACAAGTAGGTCGCCAATGAATCGGAACAACTTAGGGACTTTGATCTAATAGCTCCGAAAAGTATCGGAAATATGTCGCTAAGACTGAGTTGAAAATTTATGCATCGCTAATTTAAGGTTCTTTTCATGTATTTTTCATATATTGTTCGAATAAATGTTTAATTTAATATAGACTTAATTTGAAATGTTTCAGAATTAAGAATGCTGGTCTTCATTAGGAGTCCAAGAAACGCAACTATTAAGCTCCTAGGAATTTGGTGCTTGCACAAGAGCTTGATCAGCAAAAACGTGACAAATATTTATGAACCTTAATGTTAGTGCTAAGACTTTCTAGTTACTACTGCAAGGAAATTTTAATTACACGAAGTGAAGATATTATAAAGGACCCATTTTTTACTCCAATGGTGCATAATACGGTTATGTAATTAGTCACATAACTATTATGTAACGAAAAGTGTTGGTATCAGGGTTATGAAGTTACAGTATCAAAAATAATTTATATTGAAAGAAAACTTATAAACACTCATTGTTCGAACCAGATTCAATTGATTAGTTTTTCTTGTTTAGTTATAAGTCTGAAGTTCAGTGAAGTTTTTATTCATTTTTATCCGGTCTCAGAGCCGTGACAGACGAACTGCATTCAGAACTACTTCATAAAATACATAAAATCTGCACACACAATTTGGATAAACTTATGTGTTCCTTATGTAGTTTTACTCCAGTGACTGACATACTGACATTATATAATGAAAATGCTTTTAACGGGATGCTGTCTGTCATTCTTGATACTTTCCATACTTTCTTACTAGGTCCCGTCGGGCGGGAAAATCGACTATACAGCATGTATCTGAAAGGTGTGGTCCACCCAGAGCGGGAGGGGTCATTTGATGATTTCCCATCCGCAAAAAAAAAAAAAAGGTTTGGTCAAAGGATAATGGGCAAAGTACTGTAGAGTCTGTGTAGTCAGCGGACGGAAAAATCGACTATACAGCATGAACCAGAAAGGTGTGGTCAAAGGATGATGGACAAAGTACCTACTGTAAAGTCTGTGTATACCTTTAGCAGTAGATGCAGGCTGGTCATAATGGTTTGGGTGTTTCATTCGAACGTTCAAAAAAGTATCAAATAGAAATAACGTGGAACTGTAAAGTCTTCTTTTAAATATAGGTATTAGATCCAAGTCAACGTTCTTTTAATTAAACTGTGGAGGTCCCGTCTGGACTACTACAGTACTATAGAACCCGTCCCCAATTTTATTTTTTTTGTTCCAACAGTCTTTATTTTTGTCGCATATTGTTTGGTATGAGCTACATAATAATAAACTATTTGTTTGAAGTCTTAAATATATGGAATTTCCTGAAAAAAACATATTTCAGTTTCATTTAAAGAAAATTTCTGAATTGCGATCAGTTGTCATTTTATGTGTTACGCAATTACCCCACAGATTATCTTTTATCAGGTTCTTACTCAGCTGATAGTGCCGGCTATGCGATACATTTTCTATTGACATAATCCGACCATTGTGTTGGCAAATGAATTCTTTACTCAATTACGACTGATAAGAAATGAAATGAAATGAAGGGCTTGTGGCCAAGTGATAACAGCCGCACGGATCTATCGATCAGATTAAGCTCTGCCTGCCGCGGTTGGTCCATGGATGGGTGACCAACTTTTTATACTAAGACCCCCTTCGTGTCTCGGAAAGCACGTTATAAGCCGTCGATCCCGCCTGTCATTCGTGGATCTTTAACAATCGTTACGGGTCGTCAGAAGCCTGAAAGTCTGACAGCCAGTCTTACCAAAGGGTATCGTATTACCCATTGGGTTGTGGAGGTCAGATAGGCAGTCGCTCCATGTAAAATACTGGTATTCAGCTTCATCCAGCGAGACTGGAAGCCGACCCCAAGATAGTTACGAAAAGGCTCGGCATATTGATAGACCTTAATGAAGTATGCAAAACAAGTATTTTCAATTTTAATATCGTTCGCATTTACTTTAAATTTACTCCACGCGTTCGAGTTAGCATTTCAACTTCGATATTCGAGTAAAAACGGTCACAATGTTTAACTAAGTTTCAAAGAAAATAACTTTTGGCAGACAGAGGAACTAAACAGGAATTGCGTTTTTCCAATTATGGTATGGAGAACTGAAAGAAAATGCATTGAAAGAGGTCAAATAAAAAGTAATTGGTACGGTCGTCGACAAAAGTTTGGTACGGTCATCGACAAAAGTAGATTGGTACTTTTAGGGCTGATTTTCCCATCGCCAGATAATAAAATTGACGTTTGACAGATTTTGTATGAAATAACTGTCAAAATTTCAAAATTATTCCTCGAATAAAGTTATCTGATTATTGAAAAATCAGCTAATCGATTTTTGTCCGTGACCGTTCCAATGACCGTACGCTAATTACGCTACAATACCACAACCACATCACATCGCAGCAACAAAATGTGGGCGAGCTTCTGTGTCGCTGCAGTTTCTTGCAGTTGCGTTGTAATAATTACAAATTTCGAAATAGTTGCGTTGTCGCTAGTAGTTGCGATGTAGTTACGTTGTGGCTAGTGTTTACAGACAGGCAGATTGGTGTGTTTGCGATTTGCGATGTGGCCGGCCTCTAGTGTGCGGTCTCGCTGGTGGCTGCGACGCGGCCTTTATGCGGCCGGTATCGTCCACACGGTTGAGATTGACGGCCAAACTGTGGTCCGTGTGAATTTATAAACTGTTAATTTTCATACAAATTAGTACCCGTCCATGTGTTTTCGTTGTGGTGTAGTTGTGGTACGTGTGTTCGTGCCCTTACACATCATCTAGTTAATATTGTTTGAATTTTACTTCTATTCCGATTTTAATTACCTAAATATTTAGCTCAATGACTAAGAGTTAAACAAACTTAAGTATTAAACAACTTTTGTCAGTGACTGTACCAACGTAGATTGAGATTTTTTATGTCATTCTAAGTCAAAGATTGAGATAAGTTTGTTTATTAGAATCGTTTAAATATGGGCGTAATGGCTTAGATGTTTCTTGCCATAGAGTTACCTATGTTTAAGGAAAACAATACCCACTTTATTTTACTTAAACAAAGGTCTATGGCATGCTAATAAATAAAAATAAAACCGATCAAGTGCAAGTCGGACTCGCGCACCGAGGGTTCCGTACTTTGTAGGTATGTAAATAGTTTATCACGGGTTTTTTTAATGTAGCTACAAATTAACGGTTTTCGGATTTTTTCCTTTACATGTGCTATATGATCTTGCTTCTTGCCAAATTTCATGATTCTAGGTCAACGGGAAGTACCCTATAAATTTTGATTCCTTAAGAGTGTCGATTTATACAATTTTTGCGGCAAAAACGGCCGTATCTTTTTTTTACGTTAACTTAGAAGTTTGATTTTTCACAACTTCAAGGGATACAGTCCCTTGAAGTTGTGAAAAATCAAACTTCTAAGTTAACCTGAGTATATGCTTTTAATTTCAACTCGATACCTCCACGCGTTCTTGAGGTAAAGTGTCTTGACAGAGGGACGGACGGACAACAAAGTGATCCTATAAGGGCTCCATTTTTTCCCTTTGAGGTACGGAACCCTAAAAAATGATTAATAACGCCACCGCTACTAACCATAATTTTATATGCCTTATTGTGAAGATTGTGGTAAACAACTAGTAGGTAAGTAGATAATAAAAGGAAAATCTAGTAAATAAAATATCATTATATAAACTCCGCTTTAATTGAAAGTTCGTTACGAATGATATTGATATTGTGTTGTTTGTTTGAAATTACCACATTAATTAGCTTTTGTCCCAGTAGTGGATTTACTATTATTTATTTATTTATGATAAACTTATTAAATGACCTATATAAAGCACTAGCAGCGCCCCGCGGTTTCACCCGCATAAGTGTCGATCCCGTGGGAATATCGGGATAAAAACTGTGTCGTTTCCCGGGACGATAGACTGGATGGACTTAGACGGGAATATATGTATTTATGATTAATAACTCCAAAAAAACTTACCAAAAAATATGCAGCAAATATTTATGTTCATCATCATCTGCCTAGCTTTTCCCAACTATTTTTGGGGTCGGCTTCTAACTGGATGAAGCTGAATTCCACTATTTTACATAGAGCAGTCGCTCTACTGCCTATCTGACCTCCTCCACCCAATTATGATAAATTTACTTTTATACTAATAAAAGTCTTTGTCACAGGTGTTTAGAATAAGCACTTTTTAATAGACGGCAACAAGATACTAACTTCTGCGTCAACAAGAGAAAAACTGAAACGACAGAACACACAAGACAGAACAAACAACAGACAAGACAGAAACAGCTCAAAAAAGGTTAATTAGTTTAAGCGGATAGTACGCTAACCGCTTAAACTAAGTACTTAATTAACCTTTTTTTAAGCGCCTGACAATGAGACAAGACATTCTAAGCAGTGCCGTAAATAGGGCGGTGCCAGCGGTGCCCAGGCACAGGGCGCAGACCCTGGAGGGGCGCAGAAATGACCAGACCTGGGCCACTAACAATACCTATTATTTATTTATTTATACGTGTGGATTCGCGTCGTCCGCGTATACCTATTCTTCTTACAAATAAGTAATATTATCAATATTAAAGACGATGAGATCGTAATAATAATTGTAAAAGTTTGTGAAGAATGTGATATCGAAGACGATTTTCCTGAAAAGCGTAAAAAGCGAGTAAAGAGACACGAGTTGATAGAAAGTTCAGACGCCAGCTTACGATCTTACCCCACAACAAAACTTTAAAATTCGTATAAATGACGCAATATTGATAAAATAATTTCTGAATTCGAATTTTCGAATAAACGTTTTTTCTCCTAATTTATAAATGCAAATGTTACCCCAGGACCCGACGGCTTGCCAGGTAAGCCTGGGTCCTGGCCTCGAGGGTTCTCGGGCCTTGACTGGAGGCGCTCAAGCGCATGTTTGGAGAGAGGCCAGTTTCCACTCCGTTGAATGACGGGGAAGCTGGTCCTCATTCGGAAGCAAGGGCGCCCTGCGGACTCTCCGTCCGCATACCGGCCCATCGTGCTGCTCAAAGAGGTCGGCAAGCTCTTTGAGAGAGTGATTGCGGGCCGCCTTGTCGGACACCTGGTGAGAATCTTGCGGACAGTCAGTTTGGCTTCTGCAAAGGGCGCTCGACGGTGGACTCTATCATACGCGTGAGAGCCCTCACGACGGGGGACGCGGTGTCCCGGGGTGGGGTCGTCGTGGTGGTGTCACTCGACATCACCAACGCGTTTAACACCCTGCCCTGGAGCTGCATTTTGGAGGCACTCCGGTATCACCGGGTGCCGACCTACCTCCGTCGAATACCTAGTCGAGGCGTATTTGACGGACAGAGCCATCATCTACCCCAGTCGCGACGGGGAGTGGAACCGGCGAGAGATGTCGTGCGGTGTCCCGCAGGGATCGGTTCTGGGGCCGTTCCTGTGGGACATCGGCTACGACTGGGTGCTGCGGATCGACCTACCTGATGGCGTCAGCGTGGTTTGCTACACTGACGACACGCTGGTCCTGGCGCAGGGGAGGTCGCATCAGGTGGCGGCCGACGCGATGACACTCGGGGTTGCGATAGTCGTGGAGAGGATCCGGCAGTTGGGTCTCGAGGTGGCATTGCACAAGCCCGAGGCCATGTCGTTTCATGGGCCCCAAAACGCGCCACCATCGGGATCCCAACTAACGGTAGGAGGGGTTCACATCGGCGTCGAGACGACGATGAAATACGTGGGTCTCGTCCTCGACAGCCGGTGAAACTTCGTCGAGCACTTCCGAGGTTTAGCCCCCAAACTGGAACGGGCCGGAGCCGCCTTCAAGTGGCTCTTGCCCAACCTGAGGGGGCCAAACGCCTCCTGCCGGAGGCTTTACGCGGGGGTTGTGTGGTCCATGGCCCTATACGGGGCCCCGGTGTGGGCGCGTTCACTGCGGCGGCGAGCCGCCCACTACCCAAACGCGCCCCAGAAGGTGGTAGCCGTAAGGCCTACCGCACGATCTCGGGCGAGGCGGCCAGCCTCCTTGCCGGTTTGCCGCCCTGGGATCTGGAGGCGATAGTCCTCGCGCGCTATATGAGTGGCGCGCGGAGGCACTACGCCGGGGGGAAAATCCGCTTCCGCGGCAAATCGCGGCGGGGCGGACGGAACTCCGGCGTGATCTCATGGCGACATGGAAAGAGCGACTGTCGCAACCCAGCGCAGGGCACGCCACGATAGCGGCGATAAGACCCCTCTTTGAGGAGTGGCTAGAGAGGCGCCACGGCGCCCTCACCTACCGCCTGACGCAGGTTCTCACCGGACACGGAAGTTTCTGGAGGTTCCTGCACATCATCAGGCGGGAGGAAACGCCAGGGCGTCACTATAGCCAGGATCGCCCAGAGGACACGGTGGAGGTCTGCCCCGCTTGGGCGGAGCACCGCCGTGTCCCCGTAGAGGCGATCGGCAGCGGCGGCGACCTCTTGCGCCCGGCCCTGGTGCAAGCCATGGTCCGGGGCGAGAGGGAGTGGGAGGCAGTCACCTCCTTCTGCGAAGCAGTCATGCTAGCAAAGGAGGTGGCGGGACGGCTCAGGGAGAGAGCCTCCCGTCCCAGCCGCCGCGGGAGACGCTCTGGGCGTCGGGAGCCGCGTGACGACTCCCGGCTTCCGTAGGCGCGGGCCTGCGGGCAGGAGTAATGGGTAGCTCACCGTCCGATCAGGACCAGGCCCATGCCGGACGGCGCGTACGTGTTCCACGCGCGCCTCAAAGAGATGTCAGCATCGAGGAAGGGGCCCCTTAGGACCGAAGCCTGCCGGGTCAGCGGGAGCAGAGTCTGACACTCCCTTCCGCTCCACCCAGAGCGGGAGAGTCATTAATTTGATGATTACCAATCCGAAAAAAAAAAAATAGGGCGCGGATATAGCAGCTCGCACCGGGCGCATAAAAGGCTAATTACGGCACTGATTCTAAGTAGATATCCTCATATGAAAACTGCAGCAGAGATAACCGTTTTGCTTACCAATAGTAATTGTATTCACTGATGTATAAAGTGGGCATATAAATACATTTAGTCGTAAGCTAATTTTACCTGTGATACCTTCTTCCATATGGTCTAGGGTCTACTATGCAAAGCGATGAGGTCTTTGCTTCATTAGTGGTACTCGTAAACATACAAGAGGCTTAATTTTAACCAATAACGGTCCTGATATATGAATCGGCCATAAGCGATTATTACTTCACTCAAAATACACCCACCGTCCTTGAATCAGGTAGCCAATTAATCATTTTGTTATTTTTATCCAGAAGGGTGTTTAAAAAGGTCAGGTTTCGCGTCTGTCGATGATGACGTAACATTGTCTGGGATCGTATGGAAAAAACGAATAACAGGTCCATAAATAATTCTTGGGTCACATATTAATCTCTTAGTGAGCCATGCTTATAATAAAACTTGTTATACACTGATCAAAATAGTTTTGTTGAACTTTTGATTGAAAATATGGGTCGCATCAAAATCTCCGCGTAAATGTAAGTCCGGGGCATACTGGTGAACCTCGTTAATATTTTTATGCTTTTTTTTTTGAGTTTGCATTCTACTACATTTATATATTATCGGATATTCCATTTAGTTGTGACACAATGTTATGATATCGTGGCAGAAGATGTTATAAAAAAAATAGAAAAATATATACGCTTGAGAACCTCTTGCGTTTTTTCGTCGGTTAAAAATATATTGTAACAGTATGCCCTGCCTTGCAAGGCGTATTGCCTACTCACACAGTAATAGGTGTAGGTACTGCACGGGTAGGATGACCACCATTGAGTTTTGTCGACGAAAGAATAGAAAAAATTACAGATTTCTTTACAAATCGGTCTACAATCTGTTATTTTGACTATTCTTCCGTCGACAAAACCCGTTTGAACGCGCTAATCTCTGCAAGTACCAGTCAGATTTGATCAATTCTTTTGCATTTGATAGCTTAATTCTTGAGGGAGGCTATAATAATAAACATCACGGTAGGACCAATAGGAGCCGAGCAAAATGGAAAAAAGTCAGAAAGAAAGCTAAACGAAAACAAAGTAACAGCGCGGGCGGGCAATGCGATGCGACGGGGTGGGTCGGGGGGAACTAGAAATTTTTCGCGGACGAAGTCGTGGGCAGAAGCTAGCATAATTATAAAAGAATACTGCTAAGTAATAACAACAGCTAGCTAAACTCAATGACGTTTATTTTTATACGTTGCTAAAACTTAAGAGACGATTAAACGTCAAAAATGTATGGTTAAACAGTCGCTATAATCACCACTTAACTTTTAGCAACGTTTATAAATGAAGGGGTAAATCTAAAGTAAATAAATCTGAGACTACGACATTACGGGTTTTATTTTTCTACTAAATTATTGATTTAATGCTTTTTGTAAGTATTACGAACATTATGAAGTTTTTTTTTTAGTAATTAAGTCTTTCGAAGATTTTATCGATTTAGGGCTGATTTTCCAACGCCAGATAATTTTATCCGAGGAATAGTTTTGAATTTTTGACAGTTCTTCCATACAAAATTTGTCAGACGTCAATTTTATTCTCCGAATAAAAATTATCTGTCGATTGAAAAATCAGCCCGAAGTCAACCTCGCTATTATTTTTATGTTGGGCTACATTATACTACCGTAAAATGGGGTGACATTTGAATAGCGGGGTGTCTTTGATGATTACTGATGGAGTGTTTTAATTCAAAAACTAATGAGTGAACAATTTTTTTAATTTTTGTTTTTATTTCCTGTTAGGGGCTACTTTCTTATTACATACAAAAAACGGGGGCAATCAAAGCGACCCCATATCAAGTATAAAGATGATAAGCCACTTAATGTTTTTTTTCTCGGAACCTACAGGGCGTAAAAATTAAATAAATAATTTTATCAATAAAAAACCATGAGTCGCCATTACAGTATTTTTTTTGTATTTTTTTATAAATAACTGAAGAAGTTACAGTCAGTTTTATTTCAAAATTAATCAATGTAACCCCATTTTACCGGTACTCATTTATCATCGCTTAATACAATCATTGCTTGTTATTGTTTGAAACTTATTTCCGCAATTGTAAGATGATTCAGTTTATCCCTTCGTTACCTTTACGCAGTTTAATAGTGTGGTTTCATGACTGGATTGTTTGTCATTGTTGTTTTCCTGTAAATAACAAAAAAATGTTTTACTGAGAAATACCAACCGAGATACATCATCAACTTGTGTTACAATGGTAATTATCTACTTATAGTTCCTACTCATTTCTGTAATACCGTTTCTAGTTTATTGTCGGGTTTGCACTATGAACCAGGTATAACCAGAAGTGATGAATAAGGGAATTATTCACCTTATTCTGTTTAAAGTAGAGGCGAATTCAGCAAACCTCCACTGATAAATGTAGGCATTACGTCTACATGGCTTATTAAAATAATGTACCAATGAGGTGTATGAAAATAACTACAACCCGCTGCCTGACCCTTGGGCAATACAAGCTTCTGATTACACATTATACCTCTCTAGAGTACTATTTACATTTCGCATGACATCATCAGAGTCCTAAACTGCGAGGTGAATTAGAGAGACAAGATGACGCATTTTTGTCATATGTAGGTATTACATCATAACTAGGTGTGTTGTATACTTAGGTAAACCTTTGTCGTATCTGTGAAGAAATTTGTGTCGTAGCTTTTCTTGTTATCTAGAAGAAATAACTTGAAGCGGTTTTTAGAGGCTCTTCGTGTAGGTACATAAGGCGCAAACAAGTTAGGTGTGTAGGAGTTTGGTCGCATGTCGCATGGCGACTTGTTCATTTAACGACTTTTGCATGTTGATGTAGCCAAGAAAAGGTATTCAGGTTCTCGACAAAAGTCCATTATTAGAGCTAAAAACAAAAAAGAAACTTTTATTCTACAATCTAAACTCAACCTTGAAATTACGAGATTTGGAAGTCCATAATCGTGATCAAGACCATGAAACACAGAACCGTACTAAAAGGTAGGTAAACATTACACAAATCACGGAGGCATAACGAGCAGACATAATTATTTTATTGAAGTAACAATGGCACATCGGGCATCCATTACTGAATACGTACCTACACCACCCAGTAGCACAGAATAGGACGGAAGGTCTGCTCCATATCGTCGACCGTAGGTTCAATTGAGGTAAGGGACAAAATACCCAAAATGAGTTGAGTATACAGTTTTGTTCAGAATTTTGGGCTCTTTCGAATGGTGTATATGAAAAAATTCTAGCTTAAAAAAAATGTCTCTTACCCTACTGATTTTTGGATTCAAATTTCCAATCAGCCCCATAATAACAATGTATCTGAAAAACTATGCAATATAGAAACTTGAAATGGTGTAATTACCGCCGCCAATCCACTTCACATAAGGTAAGGGTCTACCCAATTCTTCATACATTTTTTCAACAAGACCTTTACACTATTTTTTCATTATAGATTGGATCCAACGTAGAGATCAATTTAATTTAAGGGACAGGACTACAAGATACTTGGTCAGTAAGGGACATTACTAACAAAATACGTTGGGGTAAGGGACGTCTATTTTCTTAAATAGCTAACTTATTTAAATAAATGTACACAGGTAGATAGAGCACTAATATACAAGATTATGTGTGAAATCAGATCCGAAAAAGGTTAATAACAAAAAAAGTTATAGGCGATTTAGTCCGAAAAAAAACTTTGTCGGCCTTTCCTGAAAAATCGTATTTTGTCCCTTACCTCAATTGAACCTACGGTCGACGATATTGTAAGCGAAAATGCGCGCACGCATATACACACGTTTCAAGTACAGCGAGTGCATTCGCAATTGACATACCTAGTATAGACAGTACGGGATCGCCGTACAATACAAACGCATCTATGAGTCCGTGTGCCTGTTTTCGCTCGTGCAAGCCACCGACCTTCTGTAGGTAGGTACTATTCTATGCCAGTAAGTATATACCCATAGCCTATTGACAGGTCACGTAACCATGACGAAAGACAACATTTGTTGAATTTGTTATGTTATGAGGTTACATACCGGTTTTGAAGTCCATAGATAGCATGTGTTACAGCATCACGGAATTAAGATCCTTTTACTGTGGTCGGTGAGCGCTTAGTCCGTGATGCGGTACAGAAAATGGTCACCATGTCTCCACCTGTGGATGCAGGTAGTCAAAAACCGTTTACTAATTTATTTAAAAAAAAAAACACTACAAACTGAAAAATAACTTTATTTTCGGAAGTCGGTGTCTTAGGGATCAGTATTTTAGTTTTTGCCACCGACTTCCGAAATTAAAGTTATTTTTCAGTTTGTAGTGTTTTTTTTTTGGAAGTCGGTTTTTTTTTTGTTAAAAAGTTTTTATTTCTCGCTTTTTAGCGGGTCTATTCATAATTTATCTAAGTTACAATAGCCTAATGTCAACTTGCCCATCGCCTTTTTATAAAATATTCCTCTTCTCGATGCAGGGACGTTAATTGTTGAGGAGTTCTCCTTTTATTAGTTTTTAGATTAGATGCTGATAATCCTGGCTGCAGCATCAGGCCAGACTTATGTCAACATTGCATTTAACTTAAAATTAGTCCTGTTTAAAATGAGCCCAAACACGACTACGGTGCTGTAATTTCAAGGTTTGTACTTTTTCTGATGCTCCTGGCTTCAGCATCAGGTCTTCGGTGTTCCTCGGTAACAGTAGGTTTATCCACACATCGAGTCCTTTTCAATGAGCCTAAACACGATATATCTGCTGTTAGTTGTCGAGGAGTTAGGTACTCTGCAGACTATCCTGACTGCAGCATCAGGTCATGACTTGATGATCATGAGACCAAATGTGGCAAATGCCCTATCAAACATGAAAACAATTTACTAAAACAGTCCTTGCCTGTTCGAGTAACTTCTTACTGTTAAGGAGTTGTACCTTCCATCATCAGCCCAGCTACCTGAGATGGTGACAACCATACACAAATACACAAGATAGGTACTTCATAAAATATGCGAAAAACAATAAGTGAGCCTATAAAATTTGAGGGTTGCCCTCGATTTCTCTAAGATCCAATCATCAGATCCTAACTTGGTGGCAATGGGACCACCTCAGAACTATCTACTTTCGAACAAAAAAAGAATTTTGAAAATCTGTCGACAATTGGCGGAGTATTCGATGAACAAACATACAAAAAAAAAAAAAAAACATACAAACACCCGAACATAGTACCTCCTCCTTTTTGTGAAGTCGGTAAAAACGGTGGAGGAACAAAAATAGTGATGAATGGACTAATTCGGCGGTTATGAAGATAAAAAACGGAAACTCCATGATTGAAGTTTTCAGTTTCTAAATAAACAACTCGTAAACAGAGTAAAAATGCTACTGGTTTGTTTCAATTTCAATAACAATGGCTTAAAATAGCACTTGCACTTGGTACTAGTCTGCAGATTGCGTTTTTCAAAGCGACTTCAACTACTTGGTAGTCTATATATTAAAAGCCAGTAAATATTTGCGCTGTTTTAGTTTAGTAGTATGTTAATGACGAGAACATAAAATTTTTACTGCAATAATCCATCTTCCACGATTGATCGAAGATCTTCGTTGTAGAAACCAGAGGACACTTACATTTTCTTTTCCGTGGATTGCATTCTTTAAAGAGTCTTCAACTACTTGGTAGATAGCCAGTAATCATTTACGCCATAATTTTAGTAATTTAAAGTACGCTGATGACGAGAACATAAAGTTTTTACTGCGATAATCCGTCCATCTGCCAAGATTGATCAAAGATCGTTCGTTAAAGAAGCACTTATCTTTTCTTTTTTGTGGGGTACGTAACGCACATAAAATTATTATTGATAGCAAAGTTTTTAATTTTGACAGTTCAGCCATGTTCGTAGCGTTATTTTGCGTTGTTGAGCAAACGATTTTTCAAACCTATGAGGCAATGGATTAGGAATTTCCTTCAAAACCTTTGGATTGTAATTGAAACTTTGTTACGCAAATTGGGCTGCTTAAGATAGGTCCCAAAAAACAAGTGAATGCTCACTGCTAGCTGGTAGACTCATTAAAGATGTCAAGGTGTAATAAGGATGAGGGGTAAGGTACTTCTTTCGATATTTTCTATGATGATTGATATTATGACACATACAAAATAAAACATAGTCTCGGGTTTTACCGCCAACGTTTTTATTAAAGTACCTATTAAAGGGCTATTGTGAGTAAAGAACATTTTTCACACCAGACCACGACTTTATTTAGAGCGTGTTCACATGAGTATAACCGACAACGCCCGTAGTTAAAAAATATTGCGCGTGCGGCACCGTCACGTGGTAGAAGTGAATCTTTTTAAAAAAAATGAGAATAAGTGAGATTTAGTGTGAGAAACAGAGAGAGTTATATCTTTATTCTCTCTTATGTAACGAAACGGCCCGCGCGGTGGATTACGGCCCACTCCCTCTCACCGAGAGGAGGCCTGTGTCCCAGCAGTGGGAACATTATAGGCTGATGATGTAACGAAATATGCCTAAACGTGACGCGACCTTGAAAAATCGTCGCCTAAAAAGTTTCACTACAAAAACGAAAGATAGGTATACTTAGTAATAATATTTAAATAAAAGCGATTTGCTGTAAGCTTAGTTTAAATAAAGGCTCCTACAAACAGGCGCGACACGCGACACGAATCGCGCGCGACACAAGGCACCGCAAGTCGCGCAACGAGCGGAGCCTTTATGTCGCGCGCGATTCGCGTCGCGTGTCGCGCCTGTTTGTAGGAGCCTTAAGTAAACCGCGCGATCGTGTGAAGAGTCTTCTTCTCTCGTGACATGTTACGTACGTGGCATTGAATAAGAATCATCAACAACATTTTCCTGTTTTGCCTACCTGAGTCATTTTGAAAACATCAGTCAAATGATCATTATTCAGAAAACATAACATACCTAATTGCCACACTGTGCATGAGATTTACGATTCGTGATTCGGCAATCCCACGTCCGTCGTCGGTATTGCAAAATACTTACCTATATCAGCAACTTCAGCTTCTGCCCGCGACTTCGTCCGCGTGAAATTTTTGGTTCTCTGACCCACCCCGTCGCATCGCATCGCCCGCTCGCGCTATTACTTCGTTTTTGCTTAGCGTTCTATCTTACTTTTTGCTCGGCTCCTAAGAGTCCTAGCGTGATGTTAAGTCGCCTACAGCCTTCCTCAAGAATTGGGCTATCGAATGAAAAAATCATTTTTCAAATCCGACTTGTACTTCCAGAGATTAGCGCGTTCAAACAAACAAACAAACTCTTTAGCTTTATTATTAGTAGAGCAATTAAGCTACCCGAAACTGTAAAATTTTCCCAATCCACTTTGAACCTTATGCTTTAGCAATAAAGTTGAAAATCTATTAAAGAAATTTGACAGATTGTAGTAGCTTGATGTGCTGGCGTCTGTACAAGCTTTTACGGTCGACTTTCACCTGGTCCGTTATTATCTATAGTTTAATCTATGAGACAACATTCATCGTTTGTTCAGCATGAATGGCCGGCTTTAAAACTTGTTTTAGACTATTGCCATATCTATGTAAAAAATGACCCTGGGACTTGAAACCGACTTTTAACGATGCGATGCATAATCAGCCAATGTTCCTACTGCTGGGACAAAGGCATCCTCTCTGGCAGAGGTTCTAGAACCAGTCGGTCTCCTCACGATGTTTTCTTTCACCGTTTTGAGAGCAGTGGTGTTGAATTATTTACATAAAGTAAAGCGGCTGCCTGGGTTTGAACCCACGGCCTACGACTCGTAAGTCGGGGCCGTTACCACTGGGCCACCACTGCTCAAAAAAATAACGATGATCACTAACTTTACAGAAAAGATCAGCCGTTGGAAAATCCTTATTTAGTCTGCAAAGGTAGATAAGAAGAGCTGACTGCCCAGGACGCAGATCCTGAAGTATTATTACTAATGGACGCTCTCCTTATTACAACCCGATCAACAATCAACTCAGGCCATCGTAGTCCACTGCAGGAGATAGGCCTCTCCCAAGCAGCGCTAAAACACCTTGTCCTCCACCTTTTTTTTATTTTATCGTGTGGAAATCCCCATGGATGTCCACCACCCCGGGGTGGGTGAAGGGGTCTGTCAGACTCTTACTGACTAAAACCACACGGTGTCCTGCTGCTACCTTTAGCCGGTGGAGGGGTCTGTCAGACTCTTACTGACTAAAACCACACGGTGTCCAGCTGCTACCTTTAGCCGGTGGAGGGGTCTGTCAGACTCTTACTGACTAAAACCACACGGTGTCCAGCTGCTACCTTTAGCCGGTGGAGGGGTCTGTCAGACTCTTACTGACTAAAACCACACGGTGTCCTGCTGCTACCTTTAGCCGGTGGAGGGGTCTGTCAGACTCTTACTGACTAAAACCACACGGTGTCCTACTGCTACCTTTAGCCGGTGGAGGGGTCTGTCAGACTCTTACTGACTAATACCACACGGTGTCCTGCTGCTACCTTTAGCCAGTGGAGGGGTCTGTCAGACTCTTACTGACTAAAACCACACGGTGTCCTGCTGCTACCTTTAGCCGTCCGAATCCATTCTGTCCTAGTAACCTTAAATGCAATCCAATAAATTAAATTCAAACATTTTAAAGAGAGTGCCAAGAGTTAATGCTTCTAGAATTTACTTTCCTAAATAAATGCATTCTCTGGCATTGTTTCATATTTTTATACTAAGTAGTTGTGCTTGCGTCTTCTACCACCAGAACGATTTACGAATGTATCCTAAGACCGTTTCCGAAATTCAAGTCTTTTCTCCTTTTTTTTTATTTTATTATAGGTTTTGAAATCATAGCTTGTTAAGAGACCTTTGATTTGTTTTTCATTGTTACGTTCTTAGGTGCGATTACAGACCAAATTCTCATACATAAACGCTCTGCATATAAACCCACATATTGTATGCACAATCTGCAGGCCACACAAATATTAGTTGAGAGCGATAATGCAACCTGTAGCGCAATAGTCAATAATACTCGGTATAGCCATGTGCTAGCTTGGAAATTGACTCCAATAAACACATAGAATAGATACGATTATTCTAGGTATAGATTCGTCATCTTCATCGTCAGTCCACTGCTAGACATAGACGAGTCCACGTTTAAACTTCTTCTACTTCTAGGAATATATCTATCTATCAATCAATCTGTGTAGCCTTTTCGCAACTATGTTGGGATCGGATGTCTTTAATACTATTAAAAATGAAAGTCGCTTTTCTTGTTTTGCGTGACTGCGTTATTTTTCTATACGCAACAGATTTTGATGCGGTGTTAGCCATCATTTACAGTTTTAGAGAATTTATTCAAATATATGTGTGTGTTACATTAACATTAAAGTAACATTTATTAAAGAAATGTCGATGTTTTGTCCAGACGTAAAAACCCTGCGAAGTTGGCTGGGGCGAGTCGCTAGTAGGGTATAACCATTTAACCATGAGTGTATTGAAACAAGCAATGCTTCAAGCGGTATAACTAAAATGGCGTCGTATCTATCACACTCAAATCTATGATCTTTTCTAGCTAGTGTGGCGGTAAAAAAAAGATAAGTTTGGCCAAGCATAAGGCTGGCAACGAGTCCAAATTTAATTACACTACGACTCGTTAAGCCAATAAATTTTCTTGAGCGAGAGACTTTGGAAACTTTAAATTCTATGGATATTTTTTTTGTAATGCAGAGCTTGTTTCCGCAAATAGCTATATATCTATCATGGTTATTACTTTGCTATTTGCAGCGACTTCATTTTTAATTATCATAGGTAGATTAATCATTTTGATGATGCAACAAAGTGACGTGGGATATATATTAATTATGTAGGAAAAGATCTAACTTATTTCACTAATTATGGGTGATTTAAAAGTTATCATCATAGTCAACATTATCTATTATTCGACGTGTTCTTGTTCCAGGGTCAAATTAAATTAGCTGGGAACACTTTCGAGACATGATCGATATCTAAAAGTTAAACAAAAAAAAAGTTTTTCTAGACATTTTAAGTAACACATTGCAGCAACAACTTCGCTATTCTGTAGCAATATCATCATAAACACTGAGGTGAAGTGAGCTTGAAGTGACCAGTCATTTCACCTGATGCTTCGGATTGACGCACTGGCTCACTGGCTCACTTCACGTAAGTTTTCACGGTGAGATTTTTACAAATCAGCTGCGGCTGTTGACCCCCTAATCAGCTGTACTTACTAGATAGAAGTATGAGAGTATATTTATTTTTTACGCGTGAGAAGTTTCGCCAGCTTATTTCATTTTACCCTGTATAGTAAGGACGAATCAAAATGTTCCTTGATTGGGAATGAAATATTTCACTTTTCAATAAGTATCTATCCTAAATAACAAGATATTTGAAGCTTGCCGAGTCGTGTATGAGAAAGCACGTAATCCAGAAAGCGTGATATTCGAAAACACATTTTGTTGTGCTGCATTACGTCAGGACCCAGACGCTCACAACATTTCTACCTAGCTGATTTGCCTTGGCTTCGCACTGCTAGCCTTGACTGAGCTAAGACATAATACATATGTTTTGATCATATTATTTTACTAATCCTCCTCAAACACAGAAGCTATTTATTGGTGAAAACCTAAACAAAATCCGTTCGGTACTTTTTTATATTAGCGCTACGAAGGGGAATCAGACCGGAATAAATCAAACAAAAAACAAAAGATCATATTCGACGGGTTTACTTTGGATGATGATGTAAAACATCGATGCACATTTGTTTTGTTTCGTTGCCATTACGAAAATTCAACTGCTACATCAGTCATACCCAAAGCATGTTTAGATTTATATTTGGAGTACCTTATAGATTTGCAAAGAAATTACTGAACATAATAAAGTTGGATTAGTGGAAACAGCAATGTTCTCACTGTTGGGACGTAGGCCTCCTCTCTTCGAGGGGGAGTGGGCTGTAATCCACCACGCGGGCCCTTGGTGGGTTGCTCACATGTTTTCGAATTGGAATCGGTTCTAGGACAAAACACACAAAACACATGGAAACGGCAGCTTTAGAGAATTCAAGGCCTTCCGAAATCATGACTCCGTCTAACATTTAACTTTTATCAGAAAAAATTGGCATTATAGTATCCAGAATAAAACTGTTATGTAGGTATGCTCAAGGACCTTATATCAGACTTTCAGGATAATGGTTCTAGTACTTACCTATTCATCGTACGTAAGACACTATTGATAAATCATCACAAAAAAAAATAAACTTGTTATTTTCAAGCTATGGTGTTAATAAAAAACGATGGGATCAGTGTCTAGTAGAAAAACAATACTATAAAGGTAACCTTGAATATTTTCCGTTGATGTCCTGCCCAGAGATTTAGTACAAGTATATTTCTTTAGTCGGACAGTACTGTGACCAAACGTTTCGGAAGACGGAATATTAAGAATCTGCCTCAATCTCCTCGTAAATTATTTTCAAATATAAATGAAAAACAAGTCTTATTTCTTATTTTTTTTTTAATTCATATTAACACATAAGACCCAAGCTAACAAAAGCTAAATCTGTTTATAGTACGTTTTTATATAACTGTTTAAGGTAAACTGTCTCCTTCGGGTAGAAACGACAAAAAAAAACTGGCCTAGTGCGAGTCGGACTCGCACACGAAGGGTTCCGAACCACGGGACAAAAACGCCGAAAAAAACACGTTTGTTGTATGAGAGCCCCCTTAAATATTTATGGCATGGCATGAGAAACTCGAACGAGTCGCGCGGATGCCCGCGGCGCCGCTGGAATTCCGGCGAATAGCCTTCTCTACCGAGCGGTTGCGATAATAAGTATTATAGTAATGAAAATAAAGTTAAAATTCATATGACACTGAAACTGCGCTCCGCTTCGCTTCGCTTCGACGCTCTTTTGGTGTGTGTTGAGCCTAAATGTGCTCTCCGAGGTAAGGGGGGTATCACACCACTAAATTCAACATTCCAAACTCCGGGCTGTTACTGAGAAATTCCTTATGTATGGAAAAACCAACTATCACGTGTCTCGAACTGTGCCCTGTCCCCCGTTGTTGTCGTGGTCGCAAGTGCGAGTGCTGAGCCATAAATACTTTATAGGTACCTACAAAAACCATTTCAATTCGCCGAAATAAACTTCCATCCATGGGTTGATGGGACTTTGCTGAGCAATTTAGCGTTGCTAACTCATCCAATAATAAATGACTAAACGTGATTTGACTGAAGACAATGACTAAAAAAAGGAAAACAATTGAATGTACAGACGTCAGCACATCAATCTACCCGAAACTGTAAAATTTTTCCAATCAATGCTTTAGCGATAAAGTTGAAAATCTATTAAAGTTTGACAGATTCATCAAGCTACTACAGCTTGATGTGTTGGCGTCTGGACTTACCTTATTCTGAATCACTGGCACCTATTAGTTTTTTCTCATGATCTTACTAGCCGAGGGTACGCACAATTATGTTTGCACGAAAAATGTCGCTTCATCATAGAAATTCAAACAGTAGTAGCCCAGTGGTAACGTCCACGACTTACGCATTGTAGGTCGTTGGTTCAAACCCAGGCACCCGTTTACTTTATGTAAATAATTCAACACCACTGCTCTCAAAACGGTGAAAGAAAACATCGTGAGGAAACCGACATGTTTGAGAACCAAAAATGAGACATGAGACAACCCGCACAGGACCCGCGTGGTGGATGGTGGTGGTGGTACATTTAACAAATAAAATGGAAGGATGTTTTGAGGATCAGATCACTAGGTTCAGCATGGTAATGTATCAAGTATATGTCCCAAGTAATATCATATATAAGTTATAAATATACGTTTCCACACATTACGTGACGTCCTTGGTAGTTGTCATAGTACAGTCACAGTCATATTTCGAAATTCAGCTTCGTGTGGTAAGCTTTGAGGAACAGGTTGGAAAGTTTCTTATCCTCCTTTGAAAAGGGAGGATTTTAAGACCAGACTGGTGCAGTTACGGGTCGTCTGCTGCCCGATGGTTGTTGTCGGGTTTCTGTACATCTGCTTGCGAGATGTAGGATTTTGTGTGACGCCATGTGTAATGCGTTTTTCGTTACAGATGCCGCGCAAGCTAATGAAGTTTTTCTTGACGACCGTTTAGAGGGGAAACATCCAAGCACTTTAATTTGTGGTGCTTAGCAAAAAGTTCTGAAAAAGTTTTAGAGGCGGGAATGTTAGTAACACCAAAAGGCTTTTCAAAACCAGCAATATATTTCATATATTTATTTTAAATTTCGTATAATACACTGAACCACGTTAATAAAACTTATGATAACTGCTGTTATAAACAACAACAGCTAATCAAATCACTTGAAATAAGATTTCACTTCAGCTTAATTTGAATAAGCTTTTAGAAACGGGGGCAGTCCGCACTCTAATGGCGTAACCTTTTCCAAATGATAATTCTTTTCATCTTTCTACCAAAGCACACTAAGCTTCGTGTTTTTTTTTTCAATCACCTGAAGCTTTCATATTACAATAAATCTAATTGCCATTCCAAGTGTGAAATGCAAAGCGTGCTGAATGTATTAAGGAAGATGTAGAAAACGCAGACTGTCTTCGAAAACATCCGAAACGGGTATACCCTACGTTACGTGTAAATGCGTTGGTCGGCGTCGAACTGGCGGGCGGGTGCGGCGTTCAGAGTCTCAGTATCGTTCATTCGTGGCCCGAGCTCAGTCGTTTGCCGTGATTTAAACAAATATACAAGAGAAAATGGCAAGATTCGGATTCACCGCATTGAACCTAGCCGTTCTACTGGCTTTATTCGAAATTGGTACGTTATTTTTTTTTTTTTATAAAAACATATTTTGTGTTTTCAAACATACTTTTGTTCGTAAGTGTACTTTTATAAGTTCAGCACAGCTGGTTATCTACGCACTCAAAGCTATTAAGATTAGATAATTAATTGTAGTTATCAGATATCACTTTTTACCGTCAGCTTTTTATTAATTTGTGCTTTACTGTGTATAGTTTGTTAGGTAGCAAATGTTGAAATTGAGTAACTTTTTTTCTGAGATCTTGTTAGTCTTGAACTAGATAAAGTCGTGTAGACAGAAAAGCAGGCTTTCATAAACATGTCAGACAGTAAAGTTTAGATTAAGTACTTTAGATTCGATTCGCTAACAAAACTGTTGAAAACTTTTTTCTACATTTTTCTTTTACGCAATCCTCCATAATACTTCATTAAATAAAAGCCTTGCTTTGTACATATACTCATTTCTTTTGATTGTAAAAAGTTCTCCTTATCGCTTCCATGCTAGACTGAAGTATATGAAATGTATGTTTTATTTATACACTCAGTGCCAAGAAATTGGGTCAGCTTTTGTAGACGATAACACGTATAAAAGTAGAGTTTCAGTTGCCCTTTATTTTAAGCACAGCACGATATATTTTTTGATAAATAAACCAAATACATATATCAAACTTGTATTCCCCGAAAAAACAGGAAAACTGCCATCCATAAATACCTACTTAAATTAAAATATTTTTGAATTATTTTGTTATTAATCTATTCGCTTCTGACCAAGCCATGTCCCTTAATTTGTCCAAAGCGTCCAGCTGCGCTTCTTAGGACCTTAACAAATTGTCTAAAGCGTCCAGCTGCGCTTCTTAGGACCTTAACAAATTGTCCAAAGCGTCCAGCTGCGCTTCTTAGGACCTTAAAAATTTTACCAAAGCGTCCGGCTGCACTTCTTAGTACCTTAAAAATGGTCATGATTCCGCTTTTGGCGTGGCCATCTGCTGGGCCCAACTCATCTAACATAATAATATACTTACATATATGTAGAGAAACGAAGAATAAGTGCCATTTAATAGAGGGCCATCCTATTGGATAGCAAATTGTAAAAACATTTATAAAGTTCCAAAATTAGTGGAACAAAGTTCCTTATTTTATTTTGAAACATTATGATAGGACTAGCTTCCGCCCGCGACTTCGTCCGCGTGAAATTTCACCCTCCCCCCATTCACCCTCTTAGGGGTGGAATTTCGAAAAACCCTTTCTTAGGGGATACCTACTCTTCACAAAGAACACACCCTCCAAATTTCATGTCTATAGGACCAGCGGTTTAGGCTGAGCGTTGATATATCAGTCAGTCAGTCAGGACTTTGGATTTTATATGCCCCCCCCCCGATGCAACTTTTAAATCTAGTAGGCAGCTTGTCAACATCCATGTTCAATCAACCGAAACGAAATGAAACTATTTGGCAAGCGAAGAATGAAAAAAAAACAAATGAATGTTGGCTATCAAAATCGTGTTTCGTTTTTATTTTTGTACTCAGATGATAATAATTTGTACGTGAGTAGTAGTTTTTTTATGTAGGTAGCTAGGTTATCTTTGCGAACACGACTCAATTTTTTTTTTGTCAGAAATCATGATGTCATTCATGATTGTCGTTATAGCAACGTGCTCGGACCAGTTTTTTTTAATAACGCTTGTCGTCTTTACGTTTTCATATGCCTATAGAAATTGACAAACCTGTACTAGGTAAAGGGGCAAATCAGTTTGAGTTATCTAGGTATCAGCTGTTTGTTTCATTTGTTGCCTACACCGCTAAGACAAAGACAAAATGCAAAAAGAACAAACTCTTTGCGGAGGTGGTTAGCAAAACACACACACACACACACCTACTCTTTGTGTTCAATATTAAGGTCATTTGTTTATAACCGATTTAAAAAAATGGTTGAAAAAGGTTGCTTTTTTGTTTTCACCTCAGAACCCTGATATAAAAGCCGATTTGCAAAATTATTTTTTAAATGGTTAAGGTATGCCTCAGGGGTGGTCCCATATAAATTTTATTAACCTTGCTTGGGTAGTTCTTGAGTTTGCTTCAATAATACGATTTTTTTCCACTTGGTTTAATATTGATGATGTTTTAATAACTTCCTGTCACTGAAAAAACTTTAAAGTGAACAGTAAAAACTATTTTACAAAAAAAAAAAAACACAACCGACTTCCAAAAAAATAAAACACTACAAAGTGAAGAATTACTTTAATTTCGGAAGTCGGTGTCAAAAAACGAAAATGCGGAACGAACGACACCGACTTCCGAAATTAAAGTTATTTTTCACTTTGTATTGTTTTTTTTTTCGTAAAAAAGTTAATTTTTAAAGGAACTAAGTAGTATAGTTTTCGTTAAATACCAACAAAACCCCTTAACGTCAAACAGGGGTGTAGCTTCAGGAAGGATTAAACTGTTTGTTTAACTTGTTTCCGACCAAGACAACATAACAAGCATGAGCTTTGCTTTGTCACATTGGTACTAGCCCGGATTTGCCATTCATTATCATTAGAGGCCCGTGGCTAAATAATAGAAGCCGCACAGGTCGATCGATCAGGTTAAGCTACGCTTGCCGCGGTTGGTCTGTGGATGGGTGATCATCTTAACATACTGAGACTCCTCCGTGCCTCGGAAAGTACGTTAAGCCGTTGGTCCCGGCTGTCATTCGTGGATCTTTGACAGTCTTTACGGGTAGTCAGAAGCCCGAAAGTCTGACAACAGTCTTACTAAGGGGTATCGTATTATCCAGTAACTGAGTTGTGGAGGTCAGATAGGCAGTCGCTCCATGTACAATACTGGTATTCAGCTGCATCCAGTTAGACTGGAAGCCAACCCCAACATAGTTGGGAAAAGGCTCTAGGCAAATGATGATGTCATTCCTATAATCGTATGGACCTTTGCAAAGAAGTGTTTAACGATATTACGTACAAACATACTTTTATTATCCTCATCAAGAGCTCTATCAAAGCAGGTTGGACCGGTTTTTATTTTAAACCGAGAAAAATCTAGCGTCTTGGCCATTATACTTCGTTCGCGTACATTCTAAATGTTTCTATAAAGGCTCAATACGCCAGTTTGTTAAGAATCAGTATGCGTGTATTTTATAGAATGGAACAGAATTGAATTTTTCTTTATTAAAGTAACCAAGACTCAAAATCAAACAATATTGTTAGTAAAACTTACGACTATGTTAATAAGCACAGACACTAAACAAAAATATAAGAAATAACGGTTGGTCACCGTTGCGACATCCCATGAGAGACGGCACAACAGTGACCCACGTAAACACAGTCAAGGCGACTCGCAACCATGTTAATAACTCTGAGATCAAGCTTCGTACACAAAATTTGATTAAAAATCAGTTCAGCGGTTCACATAAAAATGTGACAAATAAACGGAAAGAGAGATATCGTTGAATAGTTATGGATATTTGGATAACCATTTAGAAGCCTACAGGCACATCCATGAATGTAACAATATCTATCAATAACCACTTGTTGATGCCGATTGCCTAACTTTAAGTACTTCTAATAGAGATACAACGCTACAACGCCAGGGTGTATTCACTTAGAAAGCTGGCAACCAGCGCGCGGCGCGTTTGTCGGCTGACAACCGCTGGTTGTCAACCCTGGTCGACGCATGCAGTTTTCATACTTTTGTCCAAATCAGCGCGAACCGTCTCCAATAAACGCTGACACGTTCCTGAATCATTATAAGTCGGCGCCGGTTACCAGTTTTCTACGTGAATACATCCTTAGGTAAAACGCTTAGCGTTTTATGTAAGGATGTAGTTAACGTTCAAACTGGCAGCCACATAAATAGGATATAGTATCATAATCATTGCAGCCAAAATGCGTCCATTACATACTGGCTTCCGCCGGATACCGCCATTAAAGTTCGTATCATTTAATAATTTAATAAAGTTTATTTGGTATTCGACTGTGAATTCTATTATTATTACCATGTCATACGTACCTATATTCTGGCAAATAAAATCATTAATTTATGCTGCATTCTGGGTGCTTCAAATATCGCCTTATTAGTTCACTTTTTGAGGCAAATCGTCAATTTCTGTGAAATAATTATCTATAAATATGAATAGAATAAAAAAATATAGTTATTTTTCGCTTATCTTTGCTGTCCCCAACATCATTGACCTTAGGTCTATGCATTTTGTTCTTGACCACTGACCTTTCTAAACTTTAGATAAAAATGTTCATTCATTAATTACAAAGCCAACCTTCGCTGACTCAAAATCGTCGAATTATGAAATTAAATTCGTTCTACAAACGTGTTTATAATATAGATGAACGGAAAATTGCTGGAACTTTTCCAGATTTTTTACGACTTTGCGCAATATATACTAGTAAACTATGTAAGTAGAATATTCCGTAGACATCTTCTAATTCGCCTGTGTCCCTATTTTACGACCTGATACTGTCACAGAAATAAAATGTCTAAGTTCTTGTGTCTTCTCATACGGCAAGAAAAGTTTCTAAGCTTACATTGTATTCAGAATTTGTATATATTATTATATTTTTCCACGGAGTCTGTGATGGAAGAATGAATTAATAATCTAACGACCACCAAAGTTAAGAACAACCGGCAAAGTAACCAAAATGGATTGCTAATCGTAACACAATCACAATCCCAAGAATTTGAAGGAAATTCATAATAAAATGCTTCATAAGTTTGAAAAATTCGTCTACTCGATGACGACAAAGCAATGAATATTATTAGATTTAAAAAAAGAAAAGCATTTCCATTAACAAAAGTCAATAGGGTCACCTCACTAAATCTTTTAGACATGATTCCCCAAGAACGAACGTGACACAATCTTTGCCAACAACCATACGACCATAAAATAATGTCATCCTCGAATCTAAATATTAGTAGATAATCTCTGAACATCAATCTTTCCGCCTACCGAGCGTGATTATTATGGCACTATTGTGTCAGAATAGAACGTTCTAGCTGTCTGGACCTACCATAATCGTTTGCAGGGCAGATTAAGTGCAGGGCAGGTCAAGGTGACAGTTATTAGTTGCACCGCATATGGTTCAAAATCGCTTGACATTTCAACTTTTGTCAACGTAAATACATGCATATATAAACTCATGACTTCTTCCCATGTGGGTAAGCAGAAACTAAAGAACGCCAACTACTACGATTCTTACATACTCGTAGGTACTCCTTTTGCTTCGTTTAAGTTTATACATCTGCGGGATAATTGCGTAATACACTATTCAGTAGAAATAGCTTTCATTTAGACAGTTCAACAACATTCATTGCGTTATTTACGTTGTTGAGCAGACAAATTTTTTGAACATATATAGTATTGGATTGGCATTAACCTTTAATTATTCAGATTGTGAATGTGTCTTACGCAACTAGGTTCTGTTTTTTAGTAAAATGCGGATAACAATCCATTTTTGGTCAGATTTTCGGCTGTTTTTAAGAAAAATGGTGTGTGTTATTAGTATTACCTATAATGTGTTACGCAATTGTCACATCTGCGCTGGTTACTGCAAGTACTACGCACTTGACCTTTCTGAAGAACATCACAAAATTTATTGCATGGAACCCCCTCTTGAACGAACAAAGTAAAGCTTCGAACTAGTACTCACATTTATGATGCAGCTCCTCGCAAAAAGTAATTCTGAAGTAAAACAAGGAATTATGTCTGAAGGTCTTGCAGTTTTGCCCAACACCAGCAGTGTTGACCCCCTGAAATCGTAAAAGGCTAGTGTTGTTACAATGTTCCTACAGACAAAACATTGTAGCATCGTCATTAGGTTGAAGTGGAATGACAGTTCACTTTTTCACGATGAGATTTTTACAGAATAGTACCACAGTACTAGTGTAACAGTATTAGAGTATTTGTCATATTTCTACATTGCGAGATTGATGCTACCATGTTTTGTCTGTAGGAACATTGTAACGATACGCCTTTTACGATTTCAGGCGTGGAGTAAGTCGTTCCAAGGAAATTTTCGTTTCATATATGTTATCGTCTACACAAGTCTCTGGGAATAAAATTGTTAAGTTTGATGAAGTTACTTCTTTGGTACGGTCAATATAAAGTTTGACAAGAATAAACATACCTTTTTTTACTAGACAAGCTATTACATTCATGCTAAGTGCGTAGGTGAGACTTTTTAAACAAGAGACTAATTTTAATAATAATTTTATCAACTCAGTACACGCACAGAATGGGGTCAAAAGTGATAAGTAATTGAAGTTAGTTCCCTGCTCTTTTGATAACTGTACATCTTTGATTTCTTCATACCTACTGCTGTCCCACGTCGCAACAATCGTTGAAATATGTTCGGCTCTTTCACAAACGTTCAATTCTGTCTAAAAGAATTCAAAAAGATCTGCGACCGTTCCAAAACTAATTAATATGGATAGCTTTTATCTTGATCTCCACGTAAACACGTCGATATATTTAACTTCGATGACGACATACTATCTTACATCACATCTATTATTAGTCTAGTCAATGTTAGTAACTTTGTTTACTGGTTTTAGTTTAACATTCCGCCTCTATTATAATATGTAGAAAAGCAAATGTGACCGTATAATCACGTATTGTCATTGGTATTATTCTATTATACTTTATAGCGCGTTTTTACGACTTTCCTTGATATATCTTACTGTTTTGATCTGAATCTGGAGAATAAATAAAATAGTTATTTGTGATAGTCTTTTATGGCTGTTAGTTGACGTTGCATACAACATAAACCAGAAAGAAGTGAGTCGAGATTTTGTGGAGAATAAGATTGAAATTATTTCAGCATCATACACAGCAAGCATAACTAAACCAATATTATTACCGGCTACAATCAACAGAGCTGTATGGCTTTATGTGCTGTGGGGTACATAAGCATTATTGCTAAGTACTAGCTGAAACAATGGGGACAAATCTACAATACTGTGTTCATATAAGCCAAGGGCTATGAATAGGCTATTTGACTGGTTTCTGATAAACATCTCAGATTATTTAATGGTGTCTAACGAGCCCGCAAAAACCTATTACTTCAAATTGCATAATGTATTTCTTTTAAAAAATAGTAAATAAAAATGTACTGTTTAAATAAGCCGCCAAAACGCTATCTTTAACAATATGGCGTCGTGACGTCACGATTCACGTAAACAAACGTTGAAACGGTCGAGATACTAGACAAAAGTCATCTTGACATAGACAGAAATTTACTAAATCATGACGCCATCTTAAGTTCAGCCAATCCAGACCGTTTTCGATTACGTGGCCCCAGATTTAAAAAGATGAAGTTTTTTCGTTTTTTTTTTTATAAATAATACATTGTTTTGTAGTAAAATTAATGCAAATCGATTTTAAAAGCGATAATCTATACGAGTGTCAATAATTATGACCTTATTTTTTACATTGTCAAATAGCCTATTGCAACACGACTCATAAAACAATTCAAATACAATCGTATAGTCAACTCAGCCTATTGCAGTCCACTGCTGGACAACTGCCTCTCCCAGGCTCCGCCACAACACCCTGTCCTCCGCCTTCCGCATCCAGTCCGTCCCAGCGACCTTCTGTAGGTCGTCCGTCCATCTAGCAAGCTTACCGATACGCGGTCTCCTCTTCAGAACAATCAATCATACAATAGTAAGTAGTTATTATTATTATTATTATGAGCCTGTTATGTCCCACTGCAGGGCAAAGGCCTCCCTTCCGTCTTTCCATTTTTTCCTGTCTCTAGCTAAATCTGGCCAATCCCTTAGGTAGGCGTCCAATTCGTCACGCCATCTCTTTCTGGGCCTATAATACAATACTAAGTAGTATTTTAAAAATTCCGTTTACCAAAATTAGCAACTAGCTGGAACTCTTTGATGAACAGTGACCTTGTCAATCCTTTAAGTATTGTAAGCTAATATAAAATAACAACATACTGAAATAACATATCACCGAAACAGTGTTTTAAATCTATGTTTTGACTTCGACGATCCAAATAGTCAGAGCCATGACCGTGTTTGTTCTTTTTTACCAATTCCAGCCAGTTGGCTCCAGTTGATTTTGTATTGTCCGTTTTTCCGGTTAGAGGGTCCAATTTTCCCGCTGGGACTTGCAATGTACCTATAGTAGCTATGCAGATATTTACGTTTGAATTTAGATGTTACAAGCTATGTCGTACAATTCTAGGCCTTGCTAGCAATTCTCTAATGTCAATGTTGATTGTGTCTCCTAAAATGTTATTTCTCATATATATTACAGGAGCTAAAATTGCTAATCGCTTTTGTTAAATATGAGGTGGACCACTTGACCGTAAGTGGGCACTTTCCCAGAGACTAAAATGTTACAAGTGTTTGTGATTCATAAAGAGGACCACTACAAAAAGTATCTTATTGAAAATAATAAAAGTGCTCTTAGTACTCACGGCTACACATAAAGCTATACAGAACCAGTATACACTGACTTCTGGTTGTACGAAGAACCTATACAATGAGAGTTCAGCTGAAACTGGAAATGTATAGCTTGGTGTGTCGCCGTGTGTACGGCATATTGTATAGAAACGTGTTTCGTAAATACTTGAACATGGATTCCTAGTTAATGACATATGGCCTTGGAACGTGTTGTGACTCACATAGTCACCGTCACAAATAGAATAGTTATATCTAAATATCACTTATAGCAAGTATACTGAATAAAAAATAAAAGTACTTTTGAAGTTATGAGGGAACTGATGAACATACATACATACTTATATACCGGTCAAAATCCTAGCCCTCCTTTTTGCTTCGTCGTAGTCGGGTAAAAAACAGCCGCATTCTTATAAACTACCTGGGCCCCCAACCCATCGCGTCGGATCCGCACGCTCTATTACTTCGTTTTGGTTTAGCATTCTTTCTGACTTTTTCTCTTTTTGCTCGGCTCCTAAGGGTCGTAGCGTGATGTTAAGGGGGAAGCTCTGTCAAATGTCAAGATTTCATGAAATAGTCTTTCTTGGGGAGTTGTGTTGATGACTTTAATGATTATAATTCTGTAAATACATATTTGTTACGACCGCGAATCATATTTTAATCAACGTACAACTTAATACTGACTAGCAAATTGCAAAAAACGTAAGAAAATTTGAATTTCGCGGGCCACTCTGGCGCTTTCGCCTTAAATAGCTTACTCTTCTTCAAGAATTGGGCTATCAAATGCAAAAATAAATTTTCAAATCCGCCTGTAAGTTTTAGAGATTAGCTCGTTCAAACAAAGAAGTTCTTCAGTTTTACTATACCTATTAGTACGCAATATTCAACTGTTTATAAAAGAAGATCTGCTTTATGATAACTAAAACGATTAAATACCTAGCTGAAACGTTGCAGAGAGCCATTTTTTTTTTTTTTTTTGCTTCGTGTTTGATGATGGATTATAAGTAATGCTGCAAGTAGGTACCCCTTGGTATTTACAGCATTATGCTTTGATTGTACTCAGTATGAGGGCTCCTGAATTAAGGCCACTTGTAAGCTGTTCGCTTGATTTCCTAAAAATAGCGGTGAACAGTTACACAATAACGACTGTCCAAATTTACAGAGCGTTTTATGACACCTTAATGTCAAAGGCCGTTATGAAAATCTGTGACAGATTTTTACGACGGCCGTTTCAACCGGTAGGTATATACACCAGTACGCCCAATCTAATATGACGGAACAGGTTTTCTAGGAAACCAAAGCTTTACTCTATTCTAAAAGTTTGTCGTTTATGGAAATGTAAATATGTTCTTTACTTAGTAACAGAGGGGCCCGTGGCTAAATAATAACAGACGCACAGGTCGATCGACCAGGTTAAGCTACGCTTGCCGCGGTTAGTCAGTGAATGGGTGAAACTTTACATAACGAGACCCCTCCGTGCCTCGGACAGCACGTTAAGCCGTTGGTCCCGGCTGGTATTCGTGGATCTTTGACAGTCTGACAACCAGTCTTACCAAGGGGTATCGTATTACACAGTAACTGGGTTATGGAGGTCAGATAGGCAGTCGCTCCATGTAAAATACTAGTATTCAGCTGAATCCGGTTAGACTGGAAGCTGACCCCAAGATAATTGGGAAAGGGCTAGGCAGATGATGACTTAGTAACAACGCTGCAAGTGAGTCATTTACCTATTCAATCTCCTATTTACCTTAGGGATAAATCACAGTTTGTCATTGCTATGTATGATATCTATAAGTTCAATTAATTCCTTACAAGACTCATTAATTCTTCAAGAAGTTTTCCGTTACATGTTGGAGCTGTTTGCATGGCTAGCTAAACCATCTATTGACTACTATGTCATCAACCAATTACTTCAATCAAAACGTCCTCTATAGCAGCCAGACTCTCTCAAATTGGGTGTCAAGGCAACCAGACACTAGTAAAAATTGTCTAGTTTATTGTCTCTGGTCTGACCAATTCATCATCATCATCATCAGCCTACATCAGTCTACTGATAGACATAGACCTCTCCAATTGCACGCCATTTAGCTCGATTTTCGGCAACTCTCATCCGGCATCGTCCTAATAGAACGCGAAGCGCGATCATCGCGCGAGTAAGCGACGTTACCATCGCGCGATAGCAAAAACTGGGTGTCCTAATAGAATTTACGACGCGAGGGACTGTGGAGTACCTAGTATGGTACTGGCACGGTCGGTACCAACAAGCATAGACGTCAGAGACGCAAAATTTTTGCTGTCTGAACATATTTGGATGACCTATTTTATAGATTTATATATTTTCAAACATTTGAGTCGCGCGACCGCGTCGTGCGATGTCAGTTTGGACACCTATTCGAGTTCAATATGGTAGATCGCGCGTTCGTACGAACCAAGTTCGCCACGAATAGATTTTCAAACATTTGAGTCGCGCGACCACGTCGTTCGATTGTCAGTTTGGACACCTATTCGAGTTCAATATGTTTGATCGCGCGTTCGGACGAGTAAAATTCGCGCGAACCTACGATGGTCGCGCATTCGCGTTCTATTAGGACGATGCCTCCAGCTGCTACCAGCCACTCTGCAAGATCGTCACTCCACTTAGCCTTGACTTTTGTGCGTCTTGTTGGGCATCTGACCAATTAGCGTTCTTAAACGCAGAACATCCATCATATTAAAAAGGCCATCGTTCATTGACTTAAAAATTATATTCTATTAGTTGGTAGCCATAAAGTGTCATTATTATCACCATGTCTGGTGATAAACATATTAATGCACTTAAAAATTTGGACAGCCTCCAAAATGTCGTGAAAGTGCGCAATGTACATACTAGTGACTGCAAATTTACGAATAATGTAACTTCATACCGATGAATGAGGACTTTATTATCTAAAGTTCTTTGCTTTATTTTGTTGTTGGTTCCTATGACTTTGTACTGTTATTGTGACTAAAGTGACTTTACTTTAACTTTGTTTCTAAATAAGAATCAGTACATAAGTAGGTACATTAGTCTAATATGCTGTCTTTATGGCAAGTAGATGGCTTTGTTGATCTTGTTTCAAATGATGAAGACAGATTCAAAATAGAATGCTAAACTTTTGTGTACATATATTGGTGTTTCTGCAAGTGGTTTTAAGTGTTGCAAATGATTCATTTTAATAGTTACCTACTTACCAGACATTTGGTAGCTACTTACTTTAAAATTATTAATCCTATAAAAAGGGAGATCTATTTGTACTGACCACAAATCGGTAGAGTTCTGAAACTGTTGAAATCTTGCAATTCAATTTATGTAATTAGAATTAATTAGAGCAGAAAAACGATCAGTAGTTTATACTATACAATTAAATCTTTTGTAGGTAAATGTAAGAATTTTTGACATGTTTAATTCAATTCAAAAAAACGTTAATACAAGATAATTTTCCACAGAATTAATCTATCTATACTACTAATACTAAAAGCTGAAGAGTTTTTGCTTGAACGCGATAATCTCTGGAATTACCAGTCGGATTTGAAAACTTCTTTTTGCATCTGATAGCCTCTTTTGAGGAAGGCTATAGTCTACCTACCATCACGCTTGTTAAAACCTTGTTAATAATAATATGAGCAAGAATTTGAATATTTTCTATTTAAAATACTACTCCCACTAAGTAGGTAGGGAAAGCCGATCTATTTCTAAAACGCGATGTGCTACAAATAGATAATGTAAATGTGACATTCAGCTTTTTAAAGCTACACACACAAGTTTAGAGCTTGTAAATAATAATATGAGCAAGAATTTGAACGTTTTCTATTTAAAATACCTAATACTCCCACTAAGTAGCAAAGCCGAACTATTTCTAAAACTGGATGTGCTACAAATAGGTAGATATTGCAAACTTGACATTCAGCTTTTTAAAGCATACATAGAGCTTGCTAATAATAATATGAGCAAGAATTTTATATTATACTAATATTATAAAGGCGAAAGTGTGTGTGGGGGTGTGTTTATATGTTTGTTACTTCTTCACGCTCAAACGGCTAGACCAATTTTGATAAAATTTTGTATGGAGGTAGATGACACCCTGGATTAACATATAGGCTACTTTTTATCCCAATATTTCCACGGGATCTACACTTATGCGGGTGAAACCGCGGGGCGCAGCTAGTTTTTACATAAAATAAAAACTAAAAATACTACTCCCACTGAGTAGGTCTAGGTAGGTATAACTTCCAGTTTTCATCAACTAAAACCATTGTTTGCAAACAAATGTGTAAAAAGTATCGTTTTGCCTTCGAGAACAAAAAACTCGTTTTTCCCAAGGTGAACCGTGTGCTCATGGCCTTATTATATAAATGGCGTTGCATGACATCACCAGAATGAATGGTACCTAGTATGTGGGTACTATTAGTTACCACATTTTTCAGTTTGCTTGTAGATTTACACTGTAAAGTGTGTTTTTTTTACGTGTGATTTTTTGGTAAACAAACATTGAATATATTAAATGTTTGTAAGTATCACTAACTCAGTAAGTATAGTGCTTTCCAAAAAAGCACTATACTTACTGAGTTTTCGATATTGAAAGTTTAATATGTTTATAATTAATTCGATTCAATTTATGATGTAACTCATACCCTGTGTTATGCAATACCAATTGTATAAGCTCAGGTTCGCACGGGCTAGTTTTTCCCGCGGCGATTTTTTTTTGTGCACTTGATTTTCGACGCTCTGCTTAGCGCCGAGAGTTGAAAATCCAAAAGTGTATTTTTTTGACGTTCTTGATGCCCGCTGTTGGGTTCTCAATGCTCGGCTTAACACCCAGAGTTTAAAATCCAGTGCGCGATATTTTTACGTCCAAGCGTACGTGGATCAAGAGTGTTTCTGATACGAAAACCCGTGATTCTAGAAGCTCTGTAAAAAGTTTGTTTGAAAATAGAACACTGTTCACATTCCAATATTGATAGTCTTACCTTGTAAAGTAGGAAAATATTATCGTCGCTGTATAAGCATTATAAGTGTATTTTGTATGATTTAAGATCATACAAACATCATACACTTATAGAGCCCGATACCGACGTTACGTTACGTTACGACCGTTTACCTATAGGTAGGTATTTACTGCTTCGATTAATACCTAATTATAAAACAACTAGCTGCGCCCCGCGGTTTCTCCCGTATAAGTTTCGATCCCGTGGGAATATCGGAATAAAAAGTAGCCTATATTCTAATTCAAGGTGTCAGCTACCTCCATACAAAATGTTATCAAAATTGGTCCAGCCGTTTGAGCGTGAAGAAGTAACAAACATATAAACACACCCTCACACACACTCACAAACTTTCGCCTTTATAATATTAGTGTGATTTAAAACTAATCCATTGGTATTTTTCCATACATCATCATCTACCTAGGCCTTTTCCCAATTAGTTGCGGTCGTCTTCCACTCTAACCGGATGCAGCTGAATACCAGTATTTTACATAGATTGACTGTTTATCTGACCTTCACAACACAGTTACTGGGCATTTTTCCATTCGCAGCCAAAAAATACCTACCAGTGCAAAGACGAAAGTGAAACACGAAAATATAATTGTTTGTTTAATTCCTGTATCTCGACTGCGTATTCATTTGTTAGCTCAAATAAATAGGCCAGAGAACCTGCCCTTTGTGAGGTATGCTAGCTATGATTAAATTAATCTACTACAAAGGTCATAGGGCAATAAATGACAGATGTATGACTAGGTACTCTCTACGATAGGTAACTGTCCAATGTGTCCAGCAAGTCACCGGCACATTGCTCTCTAGGTGGGTGTGAAGGCACTAACCACCGTAAATGAATCCAATTTGCTGTTTAACTAACCTCTTGGACGTGAGTGGTGACTAACGGATGCCCTCTTAACCTCGGACAATCGCGACGATATTATTCCAGCCGCGGAACTGAATAGTTTAAAACTGACGCACATAGTTCACACACAGGCTACTCTTACCTACGTATTGTTGGCCGAATAAATTGAATCATGTACCTAAGGTTCTGCCCAATTTTTATCCTCGATTTTCGGAAACTATAGCTGTACAAGGATCTTTTGGAGCGTGGCCAAAATCGGAACTAATGCTGCCATCTTGTTGTTTCTATATGTTTCTCAAAACAATTGCACAAATGTTTACCAACAGCGCCCCCTGTCAGATAGAAGATCGAAAGCGCAGAAGAGCGCCAAAAAATTCTGATAGCTATGTACACTGCTACCAGGATCTTTTGGCGCGAATAACGTAGACAGGGGGGCGCAGTTGGTAAATATTTGTGCAATTGTTCTAAGAAATGTCTGGGCACGTTCATTCCATCATAGACCTCATCCATAGCTTTCCATCAGGCGTGATCGAGGTCAAGAGCGGGTCCATTCAGCAATAAAAAAAACCAAGATGGCGGCGTTAGTTCCAAATTTTGACAACCCGCCAAATAACGTTAAAATGTATTTTGTTGGCTGAATGATTCGAATTTCAAATCCTGTGATCGTCAAAGGGCAACTGTCAAATTGCAATTTCTGTAACAGTCTAAGCATTCCTGATTTTATAGAAGAGCTGCAGAAAGAAATGCAGAATCTGCGGATCGAGTATAGGTTGATTTTTATTTCTCTTCTAAATTGCTTAGATGAAATTGCAACGTGAAGACACCTGAATAGTAAATACCTAGTGTAAGAGTACTCAAAGGAATTTCGTAGTAGCATAGACGCGTACAAAATACATCAAACAAACCTTTGTGACTATGCACATGTTTTGAAATACTTCTAAACCATTTGTAAACCCTAGTACAATGACTTGTTTCAATAATACTATGCGCATGTTTTTAATTTGCAACGTCCATTTTGCTTCTGATCCCGGGAAGAAGGCCACCGTAGAGAAATAAATATTTGAACTCAAAAAAAAAAACAAAAAAAAATTTTTAAGAGGTTTTGTCACGCAAATTATACTTAATCGAAATAATTTCCAATAAGTAACCGTGATTTTTTACTAACAAAACATGATTTTCTTCAGCAGCAACATACCTAACCTCTTGTTTGACACAAGCGTAACGAAAATAACCGTTACGTATGCTTTGTTAATAGAACGACTATTAATAGCAACCCCGCCCTAATTATCGGCGGTCTACTCACAGCACGAAATTCTTTAATATCTGCTAATCATAATTGGCACACGCAAGGAAGTAATTTCTTAGGTGGCCGATATTGGAATCGATAACAGGGTCTGATATGCACCTACTTCATTTTTTACTGCCCCTGCTGCTATTACAGCAAGGAGTTTTATTATTCAGATGTAGAACAAAACTAAGGCAATTTGATAAATAAAAACTTAAAGATACACAACAGCACTTTTTTTCGGGATGAAAGGTACCCTATGTCCATTTCTGTACACCTGACAACGTATATGCAAAATTTCAGGATGATCGGTTCAGTGGTTTAGGCGTGAAAAGGTAACAAACAAACAAAAAAACTTAATTTCGCATTTATAATATTAGTTAGGATTAGGATAAGTCAAGTCCTCACGAAGTTTTCCGAGTGTATATCTACTGCTTCCATTGTATTTTTTGCAATTAATTGTACGGATGTCTTATGACATTTCTATAACTCATAAGTAACGTGAAACAGAGTAAAAGGATATTGGGTTTAGTAGTTAGAGGACCTATTCGTAAAATGGCTCCTAGAAATTGGGTTACTTAACCTAGAAATTGGGTTACTTAACCTAGAAATTGGGTTACTTAACCTAGAAATTGGGTTACTTACGTCTGGATAGACAGTCACTTCGCCTAAGCCGCTGACATTTATCCGCGTCTAGTTAGTTTAGCTAGTATAAAAACTGACCTCATTACATTTGGGACTAGATACATAACGCGTAGGAATATCTGTAGGTAGGTACCAAATAATATAAAACTAACGTTAACTTATTGATCTGTTTGTCTCGTTCAATAGAATATATAGTTTCATATCATAGCAATAAAAAGTTTTCCCTTCGCTCCCCTGTTTTGTCTTAAACTAGATCAATTTTATGAGCCCCTTACATGCCTGTGAACGTCGAATCCAGTACTTGGGCCGTTGTTCCACTACAGTGGCTTCTGGCTTAATCATAACGGTTGCTAGGAGTAGTAATTGCAGTGTTATTTTTATTTCTAGAATATTGGATATTGGGTCTTAGACTTGGGTGTGTCGCTCTTTCTATATCTCTCTTCTGATACAAAACGATGAAATTATTTAGTCTTAACAATTTGCGTCAAGTAGTAATCGCTCGTCCTTGAGACAATTACGGTAGATCAGACGAATCTGAAGATAGGACCATATATGGCATTCTTAATGCTAAAAATGGTCCTATGTCAGCTATAATGAAAACTCAAGGGAAAATTGCCACGATCGCTTGATGATCGCAGCTGGTTGTTATTCTTGACTTAATATTAGCAGATTGGAGGATATTTTCTACTCATACACATGACATGACACGTTTTATGACTGCCGCATTGAGCGGGGACCATGAGAGTCTTCATTTATTTATTACCGTTGACTAGTTATTTTACGATCCAGCATTAGTAATCATTATTTCTGTGTAACTACTCACGCTTTGTATTGTTTCATAAGATTTTGTAATTACCTGTTATATGATAATTACGATGCACGATAGCGTAATTTAGTTACAAGGTATGTTCTTTAAATACAAAGATTTTCTTGAAAAAAGCACTCGAGAGTAAAAGGTATTAAATAGAACGGGTAGGTAATTGCAAGGGTTTTTAAGTCATAAGATAAAATCTCAATATCTTATTATATCTGAGTTATATTTAACAACGTGTCCATTAACGCACACCACCAAACACCCCAATTAGAATCATCATCTGCCTAGCCTTTTCCCAACTATGTTGGGCGGCTTGCAGTTTAACCGGATGCAGCTGGATACCATACCAGTATTTTACATGAGGCGACTGCTTATCTGACCTCCACAACTAAGTTACTGGGTAATACGATACCCCCTAGTAAGACTGGTTGTCAGACTTTCGGGCTTCTGACTACGTAACGACTGTCAAAGATTCACGAATGACTGCCAGGACCAACAGCTTAACGTGCTTTCCGAGCCACGGAGGGGTCTCGGTATGTAGCGATGGTCACCCATCCACAGACCAACCGCGGCAAGCGTAGATTAACCTGATCGATCGACCAGTCGGCTGTTATTATTTAGCCTCAGAAACCCTAATTAGTCTCATCATGATCACTGTTATTTTAACATTATTTCTTCTTTTCTTTCAGGATCCTGCTTACATTGTTACCAATGTAATTCCGAGCAAGACCCGGCTTGCGGCGATCCCTTCAAAAGCACAAGGCATTTGGTGGTAAGTTATATAATACAGGATGGCAGGGACATCTATGCGCAACCTGTGACCATGGTTCAGTACATGATTCTGAACACCCCTGCGTTGGAATTTTCCATCGGCTATTTAAAAAAAAAATTGTTTTTTACATTTTGACCGCGTAAAACTCAAAGCATTTATTTCATTTAAACCCAGGCACTTTTGAATTGAAAAAATTAAATAGTCGGTCAGATAGTCAGAAAGTTGAAGCTAGTTGCCCATTCCAAAACGTAGATCTCTATGGAAAAGAACGTGCAAGAAACTCCAAGGACACTCTTTTAAATCAAGATATTACAAAATCCTGAGTACATTATTCTTGTTGCTTCTTCTATATACGAGAACAATGTAAAAAAAAAAACAAATGAAGAAACAATTGAAAATATAAGATTAAAAATAAGCCCTGGCAGTTAAGAGATGACCCAGACTCGTAGGTATTGAACTTTTCCATGAAACAGCTGATTTTATTTTGATAACCTTTGTTACGCGGTGGTTCATGGGTTGAATTCATGGTTACAGTTTGCTCGTCGATATCCCTGTCACCATAGCCTATCTCTTTGGTCTATTGGTTGCAAGCGCTACTGCTGAATGTGCTGGGACCTGGGTTCTATTCCGGTGAAGTGTTATTAGGTTTTGCTATCAATATCTTTTTTGCAACAGCCCGGAGTCTTGGCTTGTGCCCGGAGTTTTAGCTATAAAACTGGCGTAACTACACCTCGATAGCATCTATCTTTTCGGAGAATACAGCTGTTGAATAAGACAGTATCGAGCAGGGCTAAGAATAGACATGATTCAATTGGGTGAGACTTGGACGAGGTGATCTAAATTATAATAAGTGTAAGCTAGCCCGGCGAGACGAGGGCTACCAAACTCGATTTAAGGCTCCTTTAAACAGGCGCGACACGCGATAAAATCGCGCGCGACACAAAGGCACCGCACGTTGCGCAACGGGCGGTGCCTATGTGTCACGCGCGATTTACACATGAACTAAATTCTTATATCTTGGGCGTTCATCAATGTCAAGTGTGGAAAGTCAAATGATTTTATAGAAAATCCTAATATAACATTACGATATTAGATAAATAAATCCCTTCTTAGCAAGACAATGCGTAGAAATACACAACGTGGTTCTTACCAGGGTCCCAACGAAATACACATAATAAAACTAGCATAACAAGTAATAGTCAATCAAAATTAGCTACACCTTGAAGTAATTTGTAAAAAAAAAATCGTGTCTGGGCGAGCCACTTCTAGTGGATTATAAATAGATAGAATATTGTTTGATTGAAATTGATAGAAAGGCAGATATAAATACTTCACCATTGATGTTATGCAAGCGTGTACAGTCGAACATAGAGATTGGTATAGAGGAAGGTAATCAGCAATTACTTTATGTGACAATATTGTGAGAGTGCTGAGAAGTCGAGTATGACATCATTCGTTCGTGTAATGGATACATAAATATTTATGCCTGTATACCAAAGTCTTTGTTAGATTGTACAATGGCGGTAAAACTAACATAATAAGTTATCCTTTCTAAGTATAGGTATAACGTGCCTGTGTTGTTTGATTAACCGCTTCTATTGTATCTGTTCTAGGACTGCATGACCCAAGATTCGATCAACTACAACACGCTGTACCTGCGCAGTGTGCTCCCTGGTGAAGTGTTCGGCAGCGTGGTCGGTGCACCCAGATATTGTCACAAAATCGTGATGCGTGAGTATCTTATAATTTACCTACATTTCTCAGTTTTTTTTTACTAACGTCTAGTCATGGACAGAGTGTAAAATATTGATTGGTGCTCAAATGGGAATACTTCGATTTTTCGGGACTAATGGACGACTAAAGCCTATGGTATTTAATAGGCGATAAAATATAGTTAACACGAAAGTTGTCTCCCGAGAATTCACGCCACTTCCTTTATTGAATGCATAGCCCTCGGCTATTTAATTAAATGTTTTTGATAACTATGATGACTACCCCGTACGTCCGTCCCAGCAATGTGAACATGTGAAATGGGTCAACAGAAGAGCCGTTTCAGCTGACGGTACAACGTTAGGTCTGTTCACGCCAAATAGGAATGAATTTTGTTACATTTGGCGTCTGTCTAGTTCCTAGTTTAGATGAGTTTTAAAGCTATTTGTGTCTTTGTCTATTTCATAGCTTTCGATTAATGCGGTGTATTTTGTTCTATTACAGAGACTGGAGCCGTAGTCCGCACGTGTCTGGATGCCAACCCCGCCGACATCAACCACACTTGTCGCTCCCTGGAGAACAGCTCTTCCAAACTGTCCAACTCCGACCCCAGCAGGAAGATCAAGTACTGCAGCGTGTGCGACAAGGACAACTGCAACGCAGCCACATCGCTGTCCTTCTCTCTCCCACTCGCCACTTTAGCTCTCATTGCTTCATACTTGTTCTGCAAGCAATAATACCTATCAGACTTCAAAGCAAGTGAACAATTTGGTCTAGCTTAGGCACCTTGAGAGTACCGCTTGCAATTGTTATAAATGGGGTGCCAAAACAATCTCGATTTCAACGTTTACAGTATTTTTTACACTCCGCAGTGTCTGTTCATTAGTCAAGCCGAAAATGCCTTTAAAATTAACATCGGACCATCCAATTGATTGTTTATTTGCTTTGTTTGTTTATTTAGTGTTGTATCTAAGATAGGCTAAATAACGTGGCTGAAACACGTTGTGTCTTATAAATTAATCCTGACACCGTTAAGTACCAAAAGTAATTATGTAACCAATATATTGTTAGTGTTGATAGCAGTAAAAGTAATCTGTACCTGGGAATTTTTAAGTAGATTAACAAATTTTAAAAGAAACTATAAAATAAGACACGTGTTTTTAAAAGATGGTGTATTTCTTTATAAAGTTCACCTTGTGTATTAAATATAGCAAACACTATTGTGGAAAAAAAACTTTTATTGCATGACACTTAATGTTAATACAATTTTAAAGCTACACCGGTTATTACATGTATAGCTTAAAGTTTTATGTGATCAATTCACACATTGTTAACGAGACATTGTTTAAGCATTTATGTATTTATGTATAGTTAAAGGCCGTCCTTTTAATGTGTATGTATGTATTTTTAATAAAATTAAAGAAAAACATGTTTTTCTTTTATTTATGAACCAACATAGTCCCGTAAGTAGACGTCAAGCCGGAATCGGATGATAGGAAAAATCATAATAGTTACCAGAAAAATAAAAAAAAAATCTTAGTCATGTATTTTTTAAATTACAGTAATTTCTTTTTTTTTTTCGAAAAATGATGATGGTTTTTTAGCTCCTTTAGCTACCATTCCATTTTTTTTTTTTGAAGATGTGAAATCATCAAATGACCCCCTCCCGCTCTGGGTGGAGCGGAAGGGAGTGTCAGACTCTTACTGACTAAAACCCACCCGTGTTCCTTCCTTAGCCCTTTATTTCTTCCTTAGCCCTTTATGTTCCGGCCCAGCGGTAGCCCTTTCGGACAATCCCGCTGACCCGGCAGGCTTCGGTCCTAACAGGCCCCTTCATTGGCGCTGACATCTCTTTTTATTTATTATTATTATTTATTTACTTCGAACACATGATTCATATTGTTGTTAGTAACACTTATAAAACTACGTTAGTAACATTCTAAACAAAACAAAACTAAAATGAAATATAAAAACACTAATTCCTAAACCTATAACTATAACTATGCCCCCTTCCCGCTGCACCCGACCCGCAGCTGTGCACACGGGTCCAGTACCCCAGGAACGGGCAATCTGGCTTATTCGATATCACCTTCAGTATGCTGTTGGTGCTCGCCCGAATCCTGCGCATCAGGGATGCTGTTCTTTAAGGCGCGCGTGGTATACATACGCGCCGTGATCGGACGGTGAGCTACCCATTACTCTCCGTCCGTAGGCCCGCGCCTACGGTGGCCGGGAGTCGTCACGCGGCGGCTGGGACGCGAGGCTCTTTCCCTCAGCCATCCCGCCACCTCCTTCGCTAGCATGACTGCTTCGCAGAATCTATCTTCTATCTATATCTATACATGTAATAAATTTGTAGACGAGGTGTTTCTGTACATTTGAAATATAAAAAAAATATTGTTGGGGTGTTAATGGATAACCAACAGATGCCATTTGATCAATTTTTGGAATTTTTGCCTGTTTGTCGGTTTGTCTGTTTGGATGTGAGAGATTATCTATTTGAACAGGTTCAACATAAAAAGTACCAAACCAATATCGTTCATTTTTAGAGTTCCGTACCCAAAGGGTAAAAACGGGACCCTATTACTAAGACTTCGCTGTCTGCCCGTCCATCTGTCTGTCACCAGGCTGTATCTCAAGAACCGCGATAGCTAGACAGTTGAAATTTTCACAAATTATGTATTTCTCTTGCCGCTATAACAACCAATACTAAGAACAAAATAAAATAAATATTTAAGGGGGGTTCCCATACAACAAACGTGTTTTTTTCGGCGTATTTGCCTTGTGGGACGGAACCCTTCGTGTGCGAGTACGACTCGCACTTGGCCAGTTTTTATAAATAACACAGACCTAAGTTTCAGAGTTATTTCGTCATAAATGCCACCACACCTGCGTTGAGTCATTATGAATTTAGTAATGACTAATAACTTAGAAAATAATGACTAATTTGATTGAAATAATAATTAAATTGTCATAATTAATCATTAATCAGGATTGAGTCGACGCAGCGTCGTTGAACTGGGCTGGCCACATCCGTCGCATGTTGTAACAGTAATGTGCAAAAACCACCACTCAGTAGTTCCTTATTAGCAGGAAACAACTACGCGGCAGGCCCAGAAAGAGATGGCGGGATGAGCTGGCCTGCTTCCCTAAGGATTGGCCCGCAACCGTAGTAGATCGGGAAAAGTGGAAAAAGAGAAGCCTTGTCCTGCAG
The DNA here is from genome assembly GCA_948474745.1 of Oligia latruncula. Lineage (NCBI taxonomy): Eukaryota > Metazoa > Arthropoda > Insecta > Lepidoptera > Noctuidae > Oligia > Oligia latruncula. The sequence continues at coordinate 10,790,464 of OX419702.1, read as the reverse complement.
TGATACAACAAAGGCTTATAATAATAATACCCCACAGGCGTACGTATCTCTACGTTGACGTCGTGTTGAGGCTTGCGTGCTCCTAAGAACACTAGGTCAGTGCCGGTAGAGTTTACTTTGCCAAAGCAGGCGTAGCTAGACCTAAAGAGATACGTAAGCATGTGGCGAGCTATTGGGCAGTAGCGACCCCAAGGACCCTATCTCCCGGGAGAAATCTTGTTCCTCTTCTCTGGCTTGTCTTTATTTACCGGCTGGAAAGATGAGGAACAGAGCTCCCCTCTCTTTTTTCCCTTTATTGGCTGGCTTGAGTGGAGATTTGCATGAGCAAACGTGCTCGGAGGAAGGAAGTATTTCAGTAAGATGCTGGTAGGAATCTTGACCGTACTTCCGGGATTGTCCTGATAGCCATGGAATACCTCTCGACTCCTCAAGCACCTCAGGATATGTTGCCCCCTTGTCGCTACGTCACGGCTCTTTATTGAGAGTGCTAGTCTCCACCAGCCATTTTATCCATGTATTGGTAAAACATTAACCACCTGTTAAGACGTCATTGTACTCATCATTATTAACAACTTTTACTAGGGGACCAAACCTAAAATCGCTAAAAAAATATCAGCTGTTCCATACATTTTGACGAGTTATACGAACATAAATGTAGGGAAAAGCTCATTTTTTTATTTTTTTTTTATTTGGTGTACATAATAAAGAGTATTTCTATTCTATTCTATTCTAATCCTAAGAGGTTGTTAATGTTTTACCAATAACCCTGTACAAAGCATTGATCAGGCAGGAGCCATAGGCCTCCCATAGTCTTGGTCTCGAGATATGTCAAAGAGATAAAAAATATATATATTCTGATTTATAGATCACGTTTATCGCTATTGTGAATCACCAACATTAACTCAATGATGATAATGTTTAAGTTGGATACTTGTGATTATGTATAGGGTGTTTGAAAAGTGTATCGATTTAATTTTAATACTAATTCATAATATAAACATAAACATATCATCACGCCTGTATTTGCAAGAGTTTCATTCCCATGTAATAGGGAGCGAGCAGAATGTCATCGACCGGATTTCAGAATTCAAGCTGCTAGTGAAAATTCAAATACCTACCACTTTGCTCGACCGAGGCTTAGAATCCAGGACACTGCTGTCAACAGTCGCACTTGCAGCCTCTGAACCAACAAGGCAGTAAATACTAAAGAAACCCGGGGAAGAGAATACAAAAGTGCGTTGCACTAACGATATCGTCAAAGTCGTTGGACCGAGAAGTATGGCAGAGAGGGAAGGAGACCCTATATCCAGCAGAGCAGCAGCAACTCTATTCCAGTCTGAAATTATTATGATGATGATGGCTAAGAAGCACGCATGACATAATTTTATTAGCCCTCGCATTTTCTCACGCTGAAGTTAAACATGAGTAAACATTTTAGTCTTATCTTGCAAAATTTTGTAGCTATTAAGTAATAATAGAGTGAAGTTTAATTAATCTGGGGAGTCCCGCAAACGCAGGTTTAGCTCAGTTCTTTGTTACAACCACCTATATAATATTATCATTGTGTGTCTCATTTGATATAAAAGTAATCACAATACACTGATAGCCAGCACTTGCAGTAGACGTTCAGAACATTATAACCAGAATATTATAAAATGGCTAAAGTGTTCTTTATTTTCTCGTTGGTGATTGTTTGTACTGTTATCACAGGTATGGTTTCTTTTATTTACTTATCTATCTTTTTACAAATTAGGCATTTCCTATGATTTGAGTGCTTTTCTATGATACGAATATTAAAAAAAAAACAAATCGGTCGGTAGTCACAGTAACTGGGTTGTGGAGGTCAGATAGGCAGTCGCTCCATGTAAAATACTGGTGTTCAGCAGCATCCGTTTAGACTGGAAGCCGACCCCAACATAGTTGGGAAAAGGCTAGGCAGATGATGATGATGATGATGAGTCACAATTGTTGTTGTGTAAGTCAATTTCTAATTTTAAGTTTAATGAGGTTTTTGATAAAGCTCGGTTTCTCTATTTTTATTATTTAGCCTTCACTGTCCCAATGCTGAGCAAAGGCCTCCCCCAAATCCTTCCAGGCATTCCATTCTAGAGCCACCTCGATTCAATACTGGTGGTGCGCTTCTAGGTCGTCTGGCCACCTCTTCCTGGGCCGGCCTCGGTGGCGCCGTCCATCCTCAGGCACCCACCGTGTGGAGACTGTCTGTTTACGCCCGGTTATTGTGGTGCTAGTTAATTTTTCATACTATAATTTTAGGTCTTTCGGATCTACTTTCATACATCTATACAGTTTTTTTTTTGCGGATTCATCAAATGACCCCCTCCTACTCTGGGTGGAGCGGAAGGGATTGTCAGACTCTTACTGACTAACACCCACCCGTGTTCCTTCCTTAGCCCTTTATGTTCCGGGCCTATCTATACACCGGCGGATCTATAGGTACCTACACCCTTACATTTTGGTCGTTTTAATCGTTAAAAGGGGTCATTAGTAAAAGTTGTTCATAAGGTAAACGGTTTCAGGGTTGGTCCCATGAGACCAACCGATCAAAATGTAAGGGTGTATAAAAAACTTTGTTAATTTTACTCTTCGTCGGTATTTATATAGTTTAGCTGGATTAAAAAAAAAACTGATTGTCTTAGTTTATTTATTTTATTTATTTAGGCAAAATATTTAAGTTTTGAAAGTAAATATTCATTATTTGTCAGAAATAAGTAATAATATGAAAGATTTAATTCTTAACTTGTCTCTTCAAAACTTTAGATAATAATAATAATCTTTTAATTTTATGTTGACATCGACGGGTAGCGGTCAGAAGTCGTTTAGCATCGGTTGGGTATAAGCGAAAGGACTCATTCGCCGCGTGTCGTTCATTGATAAATTCTGGAAGTCTGTGCTTTCTTTCTAACTTTCAATACACAAGTAATACTCAAATCCGTTTACCATTTGTAATGAACCTTACCCGTACAATAACTATAATGAAGTATTAGTGACTGGTGTTATTAGTAAAGAAAGATACACAGATTTGAATGCAACCAGTAGCAGACCTCACATAAGTATCTACATTTCAGATTTTTTACGTTGGTATAAAAAGGTACCTACTGCACAGATTAAAAAACACCTTGAGAAACGGGAAGAAAATAACTTTTATACGCTCAAACGGTTCACTCCATAGAATTTTCAATTTTACAATTTTTAAAGCTAGGTAGAAATCGATGAAAACTGTACGTAGGTATTTAAAACAGAAACAAACAAATAATTAAAACCTATTTAAAATAATAATAATATGTACATTTATATGAAAAAAATAAGCAAAATGATCATAGGGCATCAAAAAATTCGTCCGCATCGCTGTCAACAGGAACAGTGCCCAAAAGGCTGGCAGCATTGCCACGTTGTATGGCAGCTGTACGTTGTATTATAGTCATAATTATGTAGGTACCTACTATTCTTGATAGATAGTAGGTACATCGCAGTCGGGTCTTGTACCCTGGGTGCCGCCTCCCTATTTAACTGGCGAATTATGGGTGTACAAACTCAAACTCAAAGCATTTAAGTATTTCAATTAAACCAATTACAGGCACTTTTGAATTATCAAGGGTCGGCTAGTCAGAAAGATGAAGCTACCCATTCCAAAGCCTAGGTACCTATGGAGAAGAACGGGCAAGAAACTCCATGGACACTCTTTTAAATCAAAATATTATGGTTACAAAGTCTGGTTTACATCATTCATGTTAAAAATTATGCATGTGAGAACGGTGCAGAACGTTAAAAGCGTGCGTAATGAAAAGACGTGAAAAAAAAAAACAATTCAAATATTAAATTAAGTACATATAAGTACTATAAATACATCTGCCTAACCATTCAGGGAATGTAGGCGTTATGTTTTGTTATTCTTCTGAGATAAGCCTATACACCATAAGCAGCTTATTGTCAGTTTTTGTAATATCTACTTACAAGTACTTCAGATAAAGTGCAATACAATACAGGAATCATTATCTCTGTTATATAGGTAGGTATATCATTATCTATGATTTTATCGCTCATCCCTATTTATTATCCTTATTGCATTGCGTCACGTTTTGACAAATATTAGATCTTTGTGCAATCACTTGAGAGTGGCCCAGTGGTAACGGCCCCCGATTTACGACGTGTAGGTCGTGGGTTCGAACCCAGCTAGGCGCTTTAATTTGTGTAAATAATTTCATCACCACTGCTCTCAAATCGGCATGTCTTAGAATCAAAAATTAGAAGACATATGACATCTCCAACCCGCACTGGGCCCGCGTGGTGTTATGTGTTGTGTGCAATCACTTGATAGTTCGTAAACTCTAAACATGTTCATCATCTGCCCAGCCTTATGCCAAATATATTGGGGTCGGCTTCCAGTCTAACTGGAAGCAATTGAATTTTACATTAAGCGACTGCGTATCTAACCTCGTCAACCCAGTTACACGATACCCCTTGTTAAAACTGGTTGTTCAGGCTTCTGACTACCCGTAACGACTGTCAAACTCTAAACTTGTCCATGGATTGTGAATGCTTAATTTTTAATGATTATTTGTATATTTTAGTAACAACTACACTATTTATAATTTTACAGTGACGCTAGCGGCAAAATTATTCATTTTAAACTTCTAATTATTTTCAGCTAAGGCGCGAAAATGTTACGTGTGTAAGAACTGTCCTAACGTGAACATAACATATGTAGCAACATGTCAAACGCCTAGCTCGAGCCCTGATCCATCGACGCCTAGCTCGAGTCCTGAACCATCAACGCCTAGCTCGAGCCCTGATCCATCGACGTCTAGCTCGAGCTCTGAACCATCAACGCCTAGCTCGAGCCCTGAACCATCAACGCCTAGCTCGAGCCCTGATCCATCAACGCCTAGCTCGAGCTCTGAACCATCGACGCCTAGCTCGAGCCCTGATCCATCGACGTCTAGCTCGAGCTCTGATCCATCGACGCCTAGCTCGAGCCCTGATCCATCGACGCCTAGCTCGAGCCCTGATCCATCGACGCCTAGCTCGAGCCCTGATCCATCGACGCCTAGCTCGAGTCCTGATCCTTCGACGCCTAGCTCGAGCCCTGATCCATCGACGCCTAGCTCGAGCCCTGATCCATCGACGCCTAGCTCGAGCCCTGATCCATCGACGCCTAGCTCGAGCCCTGATCCATCGACGCCTAGCTCGAGCCCTGATCCATCGACGCCTAGCTCAAGCCCTGATCCATCGACGCCTAGCTCGAGCCCTGATCCATCGACGCCTAGCTCGAGCCCTGATCCATCGACGCCTAGCTCGAGTCCTGATCCATCGACGCCTAGCTCGAGCCCTGATCCATCGACGCCTAGCTCGAGCCCTGATCCATCGACGCCTAGCTCGAGCCCTGATCCATCGACGCCTAGCTCGAGCCCTGATCCATCGACGCCTAGCTCGAGCCCTGATCCATCGCCGCCTAGCTCGAGCCCTGATCCATCGCCGCCTAGCTCGAGCCCTGATCCATCGCCGCCTAGCTCGAGCCCTGATCCATCGACGCCTAGCTCGAGCCCTGATCCATCGACGCCTATCTCGAGCCCTGATCCATCGACGCCTAGCTCGAGCCCTGATCCATCGACGCCTAGCTCGAGCCCTGATCCATCGACGCCTAGCTCGAGCCCTGATCCATCGACGCCTAGCTCGAGCCCTGATCCATCGACGCCTAGCTCGAGCCCTGATCCATCGACGCCTAGCTCGAGCCCTGATCCATCGACGCCTAGCTCGAGCCCTGATCCATCGACGCCTGGCTCGAGCCCTGATCCATCGACGCCTAGCTCGAGCCCAGATCCAACGCCGCCTAGCTCCAGCCCTGGTCCATCGACGCCTAGCTCCAGCCCTGGTCCATCGACGCCTAACTCGAGCCCTGATCCATCGACGCCTAGCTTGAGCCCTGATCCATCGACGCCTAGCTCGAGCCCTGATCCATCGACGCCTAGCTCAAGTCCTGATCCATCGACGTCTAGCTTGAGCCCTGATCCATCGTCGCCTAGCTCGAGCCCTGAATCAAAGGTATGATTGAAAATTAAATAATGTTTTATAATGTCCAGTCCGATCACTATGTATGGCGAGCCGATCCCTTGGGAGAAGCAAGCTAAATACCCAGGGGTGATCCTTGACCACCACCTTAGGTTCAGGGACTGTTAGATACGGGACACGGGACAAGTAAAACACTCGCTGGCTGGAAACGCACTGTCGTTTATTTGAAGTCAACATGCAACGGTCGCAAAGTATTGCGGGGTGAGACGCGCGGGTGCGTGCGGTCCCGCTCGTGGGGCGATGTCTCGCTCTATCTCGGCCAACGCTGCAGCGGCGCTGCGCGGCGCGATACCTACGCTATGCTTGTACACAACAGGGACTATACTCTACTACTATACTTAAGGACTTATAAACTGAAAAGTTTTATTAAAATGACTGTCTTTTTTTTCAGATGTCTTACCGTGGAAAACGATCGTTGCTGCAGTTTAGAGCAGATGAAGTGTCAGAATCAGAACCTCAGTGCATCGAAATAGTTTATAATGGTAATCTTTAATAATCAGTATTTTTTTTAAAAAGAGTTACCTACTGAAATTACGATTTTTATGGCAGCAGCTGCCAGGAGAATGGCTTATCATTCATCTATCAGTCCTCTGATCAAGCATACATTTACCTACTTATTATCAGTAGCAATTATTCAAAAACTATGAGTACCTACTGCCAACATAACTTCACTGTTTTTCCTATTGTTTTACAGAAAATGGTGTAACGAACTTTTACCGGGACTGCTACTACGCTCCAGATGAAGTAGAAGAATCTATGGACCAATGTCGCGGCATAGTTGGGTCAGGTGGAACCATCAGTAAATGTAACATATGCACCAATGACCTATGCAATGCCTCAGCGAAACCAACAACGACCATTTCTCTGATCACAGCCGGCATAATTTTAACTTTTTTCTACTTTAAACAGTGATTTGACTATCTATAAAGCGTTTTAAAATTTAAAACAAAGCTACTTTATTGAATAACTTTATCAGAGTTTTTGAAAAAAAATTGGTAATTTAAATTGTTTTTAAATAAGTAAATGAATCGACTTAAATACTACCTTTTAATGTTCTTATTTTTTCATCACATTAAATTAATGAAATAGGCTGATTAAATAATCAACAGATTTTTTAAGTTAGTATTACTTTTTATTTTTATATAAGTGGGACAAAGTATTTTTATACATATAAGTGTAGTATAAAAAAAATAGTAAAACAGGGATTTAAATTTTAAAGGCGTAATAATCCAGACCTTTCTGTACCTACATTAAAATTCAAAGCCACCTGTCTGGCATTACTGCTGAAATTCGGATATCTATGGCTGAAATAGACCTTTTTGGTACAGCCGTGAGACACACATTATGTTTGTAAATCATTTCTGTTCTCATTTTTGTTTCTGTGTACTGTTTATACGAACGTTTGCTAAATATACTTATGTGATTTTTTTCTTTTTCTTTCAAATTTTTTATTATTAAGGATACCTTTAAAAAATATTTTTTTTTTTTTATACTTGACGGAGCAGGTACAGGGTGCTTACCATCACCTCTTAAAGCAGGGCAGAAGTAGAACTACACTACTTTTTTACCGACTTCAAAAAAAGGAGGTTATCAATTCGACACGTATATATGTAATATTATTGGAATTGCATTATATTCACATATGACAATCTATTAGGGCTTCTAAACAAATATACAAAATTTTATAGACGTATGTATGTATGTATGTATGTATGTTTGTCCACGCATATCTCCGGAACTATTAATCGGATCGTGACCATTTTTTTTATTGGCTTACATTTTCTTCAACTAAGGGAACAGTGCAAGTTTCATCAAGATCGATTCAGTAATTTTCAAGATATGGACTAATACATGTAAGTGTGACGGCCTGGCTTATTGATAAGAGCTACGGGTGTAGTGTCAAAGGGGAAACATCTCAAAACCTTGGTCAAATACTATTGCAAAAACTAAAAATTACGAAATAAAAAGTAATTTAAAAAAATTAAACCGACTTCAAAAAGAAATTAACTCAAAATTATGAAATAACTTTAATTTCGGAAGTCGGTGGCATAAAACTAAAATACAGATCCCAAGACACCAACTTCCGAAATTAAAGTTATTTCATAATTTTGAGTTAATTTCTTTTTGAAGTCGGTTTAATTTTTTTAAATTACTTTTTTTGTACTAAGACGTCGTACAAAAAAGTAGTGCAGTTCAACTTCTACCCTGCTTTAAGAGGTGATAGTAAGCCCCCAGGTCTCTCGTTATCATCAGCCATATTTTAACTGCTGTATTGCTGCTGTATTTATGGGTAGTGTTGCACAATAGAAAAACCGTTTACAGGTAAAATCAAATCTGGGGGCACGGCAGTGCCCCCGCCAAGACGAGCCAAGCGAAGCGCAAGGGCACTACCTACCTTTTTTCGAAGCACTTCGTCGTATTTTTGAACCTTCTTAACTTGGGTTTGGATTATACCAGATAAACAACATTTTCGGGATATGATGTCAGTGGTTGACTTATTAAATCTGTAAAGTTTCAATTGCTTAGATTTTATTGTTAACTAAAATACCCCGAATTTCGTCACTGACTCACTGATGATCATCATATTCTTAAGGTTCTTCCTGAAGTCTTAGAAAGCTGAAATTTGGTATGTAAGCTAGTAATAGTACACAAACAACAAACAAATTCTAAAACTTGGAACTTTTGCCCTCCAACTCCTTAAACTAGGGGATGGAAGTTTGTATGAGACTTCCGCAAATTTTGATGCTAGAGTTCTAGAGTGCTAAAGACAATAGGATACACATGCAATAATAATATTAGGTATGTAATGTTCAACCACAATGTGAATTATTTATGAATAAATAAATTCACTGCGCTAATGTCCATTTTCGGGATCACCAGTTTGGAGGTATGAGGAACAGGGAATAAGTACAGGGAAATTGTACTCCATAGAAAAGGGAGGATCCTCTGACCAGACGGGTGTCGTGTGTGGTGTCGGGTTGTTTTATTTATATACAGGGCGTCCCATGGCTATGCCACATGGAGGGAAAGTACGTTGAATATTGTAGATGGAACATTTTACTAAAAGAAGACATTATTTTAATTTAAAAAACAATTTAAACTGCATTCATAGATTTTTAAATAATTACATGGTTGAACCGGGAATCGAACCCGCTACACGAGAAAAAAATTATCCTGTAGCTTTATCATACCGATCGAAAGGCATCATCATAAGGATTATTGTTTGCTAAATAACATAGTGTCAGAAATAAAAGGAAGACCATGAATTTTACACATTTGATGTGAAATTTTGTTCAGAAAAATGAAAAGCTGACATTGCCGTAAGGACATACAACTGACATTATCATAAGTACCTATTACTAATAAATGTGCATGATAAAATGATAAAGAGACACGTTATTAGTAGGTACCTGGTTGTATGTAACAAATCGAGCCGTATCCTGAGCCGAAAGACGCGATAAGATGGCTGCCGAGATCCCCAGATATAATCCCGTAAAAAAAAAAATTATGGGGTTAAGTAATAAAATTAGTTTACAAGAACCAGTATGAAAAGGACGAGCTACAAACAGAACTTAGACGTATTATTCTAAATATCCACCACAACAAGATCAAAAAATCGACAGGGAGTGAAATAATCAAAAGAGTGCGACTTTGTATTCAGCTATGGGACTCATTTTGAGCATTTGATAAATTGATTAATTTTGTATTCAAAATGTTAAAATTCATGGTCTTCCTTTTATTTCTGACAATATGTTATTAGCAAAAAATAATCCTTATGATGAAGCCTTTCGATCGGAATGATAAAGCTACAGGGTAATTATTTTTATCGTGGAGCGGTTTCGATTCCCGGTTCAACCATGTAATTATTTAAAAATCTATGAATGCAGTTTAAATTGTTTTTTAAATTAAAATAATGTCTTCTTTCAGTAAAATGTTCCATCTACAATATTCAAGGTACTTTCCCTCCATGTGGCATAGCCGTGGGACGCCCTGTATAATATGCTAGTTGAGCGATAAACTCTGCTTGCGCGATGCAAGATTTCAGTCAGTCGTCAGTTTCAGGCGTAATTCGCATGTGGCGGTGTAGATTCCGCTACACCTCTAATGAGTTAATGACCGTTTTTACTAACACTTAGTGTCACCTTAATTATTGCCTTATATTATTGCGCTGTTCGAATTTCAACTCCCGGCGCTAAGTCGAGGGTTGAAAATCACACTGTGCGCTTTTATTTAGATGACACCTAGTGTAGTTGAATACGAGCATCAAGGTCTGTACCTTTACTTTAGGTGTTTCCTTATCCTGGATATCTGTGAAGAAGGGTTTTTATTTTTATCAACATTTAATATTATTCTGTAGAACGATACGTATTACGTTACCTACATATCAATGTACTCGAAGATAAATTTTCGAGTGTTAGGTTTGAGAAGTTTATTGCACACATGGTGTTTAAAAAGCGAGCAATTAAATATTTTTTGTTTTATTAACATACCTACATTATCACACTTATATTATAAAGGCGAAAGTTTGTGAGTGTGTTTGTTACTTCTTCACGCAAAAACTGCTAAACGGATTTGGATGAAATTTGGCACACAGATAGTTTTCCAGGATTAACACAGGATACTTTTTATCAAATCAAACATTTATTAGCTAGAAATACATTGTTTTGGTAAAGGTAGGTACCTATTCTGCCTGCAAGCAAGCATGCTAATTTTATTAAGTTTATATACATTCTTATTATATTACTATTATTATTATCTACTATTACCATGTAATTATTTACTATTCAATTTACTAATTTCTATTGTTAAAATTTTAATAAATATACAATTTTACAATTTTTATGTACCATAATTAGAAGCCATTCTGTCAATTCTGTCTTGAATATAATTTCCCTGTAGATAATAATTTTAACTCGTTTGGTAAGTTATTATAAACTAAGACACACATATTAAACACATTTTTCTTATAGAATATCTTTATGACAGGGTGGTTAATACAGTAGGTTGCGAAAGCCCTTTTTAGGGTTCCGTACCCAAAGGGTAAAAACGGAACCCTATTACTAAGACTTCGCTGTCTGTCACCAGGCTGTATCTCAAGAACCGCGATAGCTAGACAGTTGAAATTTTCACAAATTATGTATGTCTAGAGGTACGGCAATTGATATTATGCCAAGCGTTTAAAAGGTTAATAATAAATAAATAAAATACATGTAACGTTACAGGATGTATCCCAATGCGGTAAATGCGCTTATCATAACTTAAAAACTCTATAACTTATTAAAAAACTAGCTTCTGCCCGCGACTTCGTCCACGTGAAATTTCTTGTTGGGGAGGGTACCCAGTCGCATCTCATCGCCTGCCCGCGCTATTACTTCGTTTTTACCGACTTTACAAAAAGGAGGAGGTACTATGTTCGGGTGTTTGTATGTTTTTTTTTTTTTTTGTATGTTTTTTCATCGAATACGCCGCCAATTGTCGACGGATTTTCAAAATTCTTTTTTTGTTCGAAAGTAGATAGTACTGAGGTGGTCCCATTGTCACCAAGTTAGGATCTGATGATGGGATCTTAGAGAAATCGAGGGCAACCCTCAAATTTTATAAGCTCACTTATTGTTTTTCGCATATTTTATGAAGTATCTTGTGTATTTGTGTATGGTTGTCACCATCTTAGGTAGCTGGGCTGATGATGGAAGGTACAACTCCTTAACAGTAAGAAGTTACTCGAACAGGCAAGGACTGTTTTTACCGACTTTACAAAAAGGAGGAGGTACTATGTTCGGCTGTTTGTATGTTTTTTTTTTTTTTTTTTTTTTTTATGTTTTTACCGACTTTACAAAAAGGAGGAGGTACTATGTTCGGCTGTTTGTATGTTTTTTTTTTTTTTTTTTTTTTTTTTATGTTTGTTCATCGAATACGCCGCCAATTGTCGACGGATTTTCAAAATTCTTTTTTTGTTCGAAAGTAGGTAGTTCTGAGGTGGTCCCATTGTCACCAAGTTAGGATCTGATGATGGGATCTTAGAGAAATCGAGGGCAACCCTCAAATTTTATAGGCTCACTTATTGTTTTTCGCATATTTTATGAAGTATCTTGTGTATTTGTGTATGGTTGTCACCATCTCAGGTAGCTGGGCTGATGATGGAAGGTACAACTCCTTAACAGTAAGAAGTTACTCGAACAGGCAAGGACTGTTTTAGTAAATTGTTTTGATGTTTGATAGGGCATTTGCCACATTTGCTCTCATGATCATCAAGTCATGACCTGATGCTGCAGTCAGGATAGTCTGCAGAGTACCTAACTCCTCGACAACTAACAGCAGATATATCGTGTTCAGGCTCATTGAAAAGGGCTCGATGTGTGGATAGACGTACTGTTACTGAGAAACACCGAAGACCTGATGCTGAAGCCAGGAGCATCAGAAAAAGTACAAACCTTTAAATTACAGCACCGTAGTCGTGTTTGGGCTCATTTTAAACAGGACTAATTTTAAGTTCAATGCAATGTTGACATAAGTCTGGCCTGATGCTGCAGCCAGGATTATCAGCATCTAATCTAAAAACTAATAAAAGGAGAACTCCTCAACAATTAACGTCCCTGCATCGAGAAAAGGAATATTTTATAAAAAGGCGATGGGCAAGTTGACATTAGGCTATTGTAACTTAGATAAATTATAAATAGACCCACTAAAAAGCGAGAAATAAAAACTTTTTAACAAAAAAAAAAATCGACTTTTAAAAAAAACACTACAAACTGAAAAATAACTTTAATTTCGGAAGTCGGTGGCAAAAACTAAAATACTGATCCCTAAGACACCGACTTCCGAAATTAAAGTTATTTTTCAGTTCGTAGTGTTTTTTTTTTTCATATAGTAAATTGTTTTGATGTTTGATAGGGCATGTGCCACATTTGGTCTCATGATCATCAAGTCATGACCTGATGTTGCAGTCAGGATAGTCTGCAGAGTACCTAACTCCTCGACAACTAACAGATATATCGTGTTTAGGCTCATTGAAAAGGGCTCGATGTGTGGATAAACGTACTGTTACTGAGGAACACCGAAGACCTGATGCTGAAGCCAGGAGCATCAGAAAAAGTACAAACCTTTAAATTACAGCACCGTAGTCGTGTTTGGGCTCATTTTAAACAGGACTAATTTTAAGTTCAATGCAATGTTGACATAAGTCTGGCCTGATGCTGCAGCCAGGATTATCAGCATCTAATCTAAAAACTAATAAAAGGAGAACTCCTCAACAATTAACGTCCCTGCATCGAGAAAAGGAATATTTTATAAAAAGGCGATGGGCAAGTTGACATTAGGCTATTGTAACTTAGATAAATTATAAACAGACCTACTAAAAAGCGAGAAATAAAAACATTTAACAAAAAAAAAACTGACTTCCAAAAAAAACACTACAAGCTGAAAAATAACTTTAATTTCGGAAGTCGGTGGCAAAAACTAAAATACTGATCCCTAAGACACCGACTTCCGAAATTAAAGTTATTTTTCAGTTTGTAGTGTTTTTTTTGGAAGTCGGTTTTTTTGCTTAACGTGCTTTCTGGCTTTTTTTCTTTTTGCTCGGCTCCTAAGGGTTATAACGTGATGTTAAATACCCTTTAGCCTTCCTCAAGAATTGGGCTATCAAATACAAAAAGATTTTTTCAAATCCGACTCGTAGTTCCAGAGATTACCCCTACATACAAACTTACAAACTTTACCTCTTTATAAATATTAGTATAGATAATGCACACCCACCTTCCTCCCCCCCCCCTTCTTCCTTCCTCACCTTTATGGAGCTAAGTAGTCAGTCATGACATACATAATTACATATAAGAACGGTTATTGTACTCAACTTTGGACAATTAGCTTTCCGAATCTGTGATTGTAAGTTCGATTCTCAACTATTGATAGATTCTGTGACAGAGAAAACTGAGAAAAGTTTTGATGTTTTGTATGTTTGTTTGTTACGCTTTCAGGCTAAATCGATTGAACGGATTTGGATGAAATTTGGCACATGGGCAGAAAATGACCTGGATTAGGACATACAATACTTTTTATCCTGATATTGCTACTGGATCAAGACTTATGCGGGTGAGACCGCGGGGTTGCAGCTATACCTACCTAATAAATCTCGAATTTCTCAGGACTGGGTGACGAATCTTCTTTTATCACAGGGAATTCTCCATGGTTTCCTACGGCCCTGGAAATGGTGAAAAGTTATTTATTTAAGTATTTATAATTTTTTGGGCGGTTTCATTCCTTCGCCACCTAGTTGACAGTCTAATATATAAGTCTGATTGGAAACAACATACTGTATAATTAATATGAAAATCTGTTATTCATAATAATGACGCGAGTTACAAGTAATCGGAACACAAAGATCGTCATTTTATTAGTAGTGCTCATATCATTAACAACAATTTTATTTTTTGGGGACAAAAACAATTACTTAGGTATCTTATATGTAATAGAAACACGAGAAAGTAAAATTTATCAGTACAAAGGTACAAATGGGGAAGATTTTGTTCATTCTAGTGCTTGTGACGTTCTTTGCAGTATTCAGGGGTAAGTTTCCTTTTTGCCGATTTAAAAAAAATGAGTTTATCAATTCGACACGTATGTAGGTATGTAATATTATTGGAACTGCATTATATTCACATACAATCTATTTGGGCTTCCAAACAAATATACAAAATTTTATAGATGTATGTAAGTATGGATGTATGTTTGTCCACGCATTTCTCCGCAACTATTAATCGAATCGTGTAGGAAATCTAGGTTAAGGCACTTCAATAAAACGAGTTATAGGCTTTTTATAACTGTAAGTATATTATTAGCCAATTAGAAAGTCACTGGGAAGGATATGCATCCATCTTTTATAAGGCTCAAAAAGCAAGTGAAGAATATTAGAGATGGCGGTTAGAGGAGAATTTTAATTTTTTTAAATAAGTACCTTCATATCGATTATTACAGAATCGACTAAAGATTGATTTGTGTAAATCAGTAAATCAAATAAATCAACAGATCGTGACCATATATTTTTTTTTTGGTTTACATTTACCTCAACTTAGGGAATAGTGCAAGTTTCATCAAAATCGATTTAGTAATTTTCAAGATATGGACTAATACGTGTAAGTGTGACGGCCTGATGGCTTATATATACGAGCTACGGGTGTAGTGTCAAAGGGAAAACATCTCAAAACCTTGGTCAAATTCTAGTGCAATTGTCTACTCATGTAGCAATATTTACAACAAAACTATTACGTACTTATTACAAACAAATATTCCAATTTCTACTTAAAACTAAAAATTACGAAATAAAAAAAAATATTAGGTAACTTAAAATTATGAAATAACTTAAATTTCGGAAGTCGGTGGCAGAAAACTAAAACTAAATAAAATACAGATCCCAAGACACCGTAGACAGAGTAAACTATAGACTGCTGCATTATCTTCTTTTTCATTCGCACAAGAAAAAGATATTATAAATTAACGTCACTAGCAAAGAAAAGAGACAGAGTAAGAATATTTCTGTTCCTTACTGCGTGTCGGTTAAGCACATCAATGTGCACAACAAGTTTGAAAACTACACCGCGATTAAACGGAAAATAAGATCTTTTTCGTGCATAATTCAATAATAGTACATTTGCGCAACTGTGAAAACGATAAGGTGCAGTGCTGCTGCAAGCTGCTGTAAGCTGTAAAAATATGATAGATAGATATATTTCTCAATTCCCTCAGTGCAAGTGGACTACCAGCGCACACCATTAAGCTAAAGGTCGGTGTCCCAATTATGCTTCTTCGGAATCTCACTCCGCCGAAACTGTGCAATGGGACCCGGCTCAAAGTCGTCTCGCTGCAGAGAAATATCATTGAGGCGGAAATTCTAACGGGTTGTGGTGTCGGCGAGACAGTGTTTATACCACGTATACCACTGATTCCCCACAATTACCTTTTTTTTTTCCGGATGGGAAATCATCAAATGACCCTCCTCCCGCTCTGGGCGGAGCGGAAGGGAGTGTCAGACTCTTACTGACTAAAGCCCACCCGTGTTCCTTCCTTAGCCCTTTATGTTCCGGGCCAGCGGTAACCCTTTCGGACAATCCCGCTGACCCGGCAGGCTTCGGCCCTATGGGGCCCTCCTCGATGCTGACATCTCTTTGAGGCGCGCGTGGAACACGTACGCGCCGTCCGGCACGGGCCTGTTCCTGATCGGACGGTGAGCTATACCCATTACTCTCCGCCCGCAGGCCCGCGCCTACGGTGGGCGGGAGTCGTCCCGTGGCTCCAGACGCCCGGAGCGTCTCCCGCGGCGGCTGGGACGGCAGGCTCTCTCCCTCATCCGTTCCGCCACCTCCTATAATAGCATCGCCTCTACGAGGACACGGCGGTGCTCCGCCCAAGCGGGGCAGAGTTCCACCGTGTGCTCCACCGTGTCCTCTGGGCGATCCTAGCAATGGTGACACCCGGCCACAATTACCCTTTTCAATTCAAGTGCGTGCAGTTTCCTGTGAGCGTGTGCTTCGCCATGACAATAAATAAGTCGCAGGGGAAGACACTGAAGGCTGTGGGTGTCGACCTCAGGACGAGCTGCATCTCACACGGACAACTGTACGTCGCTTGCTCCCGCGTCACCAGTCCTGACTCGCTGTACTTACATATTGAATGAGACCGAGAGAAAAACAACGAACGTTGTTTACACAGAAGTGTTACAGTAAATTATAACACTTCGGTTATTCGACGTCTCCTAAATTTTCTTATTAACCTGACGTCTCTTACCAGTAAATTAACTACATAACTTTCAAATTTTGAGTTTACTAAGCCAAATAGTTTTTGAGGGATCTATGCTATAGTACAGTATGAGACGCATCTTTTGAGTGTTTCTGTAAATCAACCAATTATCACTAACTATTATTAAAATAAAAATAATACTTATGCGATACGTGGGCAAAGCCCCGTGGCTTTGCCCACGTATCGCATAAGTATTATTTTAAGTATACAGCTATAGTTTATAAACAAAATTTTTTAAAGTTATTTGCAATATTATTGTTAATTCAGTGTACCCTTGGGATCCACTGCGGAATTACGGGAAGAAAAGTTTTTTGTTGTAACGGTGTTACAGTCATAGTGATTAAATAGCTATTATACATAACGACTGGTCATTATATTTAAAGTAACCTAACTAAACCGAACCTCGGTGTGCCCTTCGCTCGCTCTAGCATTCTATGTCGACGTAGCCCCGCTTCGCTATAATGTGATTAATTCTGTGTCAATTATCACTTTGTCTAAATTGAGTACACATTATAAATAATGGCTAGATAATATATATAATATCCGGATTTATTACTTTGGCTGTAACATAGGTACTAAGTCTGGGCAACATATAGGCTATAATTTATTTTGGAAAATGGAACACCTGATGCAGAACCGCAACAGACCAGCTAAAGTATAAGATATATAATAAAAATCGTGCCATAGCAAAAAATATTCCACGAGAAGAGCATTTTCTGCTGTGAGAATAAATTTGAAGATCTGGTACACCTGTTGTGGAACTCAAAAGCCCAGCGACACTACAACAGATAGGAATGACGTCTTAGCAAAAGTTGTTTAGTCTGATGGGCATTTCCTGTTGACTTACAAAAATGAAAGATCTGGAACGTCTCGAATCGTCTCGCTCATCAAGCTGTTTTCCCGACCCCGGGCTCTTGGAATTCGACATCAGACGTTTCAGATCTTCGATTTTGACGACCCCGTTGTCGCTGGCATAGGCAACAGGATCCGCGTACGAAGTCGCGGGCAGAAGCTAGTATAATGTAAATAAAAACAAAATTCACATACTATAAAAGAATTGTTAATATTCAATTAACATTAATTATTTTTAGTTAACGCACTACAATGTTTCGTGTGTCAGGGCTGTCGAAAAGTAAACTCAACATACGTAACAACATGTCCCACAAGAAAACCAAATACAACTACACCTTTTCCAACAACAATAACAAGCACAAGTACAAGACGTCCAACCAGCACAAGCACAGCAGCGCAAACTACCACAAGCAACAAAGTACCAATAACTGAAGCGCCAACATCAGCAGCGCCAACTAGCACAGTCACCGATGCACCGACAACAGAAGCGCCAGGTAGCACAGTCACGGATGCACCGACAACAGAAGCGCCAGGTAGCACAGTCACCGATGCGCCAGCTACAGAAGCGCCAGGTACCACAGTAACTGATGCACCAACAACAGAAGCGCCAGGTACGACAGTAACTGATGCACCAACAACAGAAGCACCAGATACCACAGTCACCGATGCACCAACAACAAAAGCGCCAGGTACCACAGTTACCGATGCGCCGACAACAGAGGCGCCAGGTACCACAGTAACTGATGCGCCAACTACAGAAGGGCCAGTAACTGATGCGCCAACTACAGAAGCGCCAGATACCACAATAACTGATGCACCGACAACAGAAGCACCGACAACAGAAGCGCCAGGTACCACGGTCACGGATGCACCGACAACAGAGGCTCCAGTAACTGATGCGCCAACTACAGCAGCGCCAGATACCACAATAACTGATGCACCGACAACAGAAGCGCCAGAAACCACAATCACTGATGCACCTACAACAGAAGCGCCAGAAACCACAATAACTGATGCACCAATAACAGAAGCGCCAGGTACCACAGTAACTGATGCGCCAACTACAGAGGCACCGACAACAGAAGCGCCAGGTACCACAGTCACGGATGCACCGACAACAGAAGCGCCAGAAACCACTATAACTGATGCACCGACAACAGAAGCGCCAGGTACCACGGTCACGGATGCACCGACAACAGAAGCGCCAGGTACCACAGTAACTGATGCACCGACAACAGAGGCACCGACAACAGAAGTGCCAGGTACCACAGTTACTGATGCGCCAACTACAGAAGCGCCAGTAACTGATGCGCCAACTACAGAAGCGCCAGATACCACAATAACTGATGCACCGACAACAGAAGCGCCAGGTACCACGGTCACGGATGCACCGACAACAGAGGCTCCAGTAACTGATGCGCCAACTACAGCAGCGCCAGATACCACAATAACTGATGCACCGACAACAGAAGCACCGACAACAGAAGCGCCAGGTACCACAGTAACTGATGCACCGACAACAGAAGCGCCAGGTACCACAGTAACTGATGTGCCAACTACAGAAGTACCGACAACAGAAGCACCAGATATCACAATAACTAATGCACCGACCACAGAAGCACCGACAACAGAAGCGCCAGGTACCACAGTCACGGATGCACCGACAACAGAGGCTCCAGTAACTGATGCGCCAACTACAGCAGCGCCAGATACCACAATAACTGATGCACCGACAACAGAAGCACCGACAACAGAAGCGCCAGGTACCACAGTAACTGATGCACCGACAACAGAAGCGCCAGGTACCACAGTAACTGATGTGCCAACTACAGAAGTACCGACAACAGAAGCACCAGATATCACAATAACTGATGCACCGACCACAGAAGCACCGACAACAGAAGCGCCAGGTACCACGGTCACGGATGCACCGACAACAGAAGCGCCAGGTAACACAGTAACTGATGTGCCAACTACAGAAGCGCCAGAAACCACAATAACTGATGCACCGACAACAGAAGCGCCAGAAACCACAGTCACTGATGCACCGACAACAGAAGCGCCAGAAACCACAATAACTGATGCACCAATAACAGAAGCGCCAGGTACCA
The DNA here is from genome assembly GCA_948474745.1 of Oligia latruncula. NCBI lineage: Eukaryota > Metazoa > Arthropoda > Insecta > Lepidoptera > Noctuidae > Oligia > Oligia latruncula. Next base: position 10,770,626 of record OX419702.1, on the reverse strand, counting down.
CAGTAACTGATGCGCCAACTACAGAGGCACCGACAACAGAAGCGCCAGGTACCACAGTCACGGATGCACCGACAACAGAGGCACCGACAACAGAAGTGCCAGGTACCACAGTAACTGATGCGCCAACTACAGAAGCGCCAGTAACTGATGCGCCAACTACAGAAGCGCCAGATACCACAATAACTGATGCACCGACAACAGAAGCACCGACAACAGAAGCGCCAGGTACCACGGTCACGGATGCACCGACAACAGAGGCTCCAGTAACTGATGCGCCAACTACAGCAGCGCCAGATACCACAATAACTGATGCACCGACAACAGAAGCACCGACAACAGAAGCACCAGATATCACAATAACTGATGCACCGACCACAGAAGCACCGACAACAGAAGCGCCAGGTACCACGGTCACGGATGCACCGACAACAGAAGCGCCAGGTACCACAGTAACTGATGTGCCAACTACAGAAGCGCCAGAAACCACAATAACTGATGCACCGACAACAGAAGCGCCAGAAACCACAGTCACTGATGCACCGACAACAGAAGCGCCAGAAACCACAATAACTGATGCACCAACAACAGAAGCGCCAGGTACCACAGTAACTGATGCGCCAACTACAGAGGCACCGACAACAGAAGCGCCAGGTACCACAGTCACGGATGCACCGACAACAGAAGCGCCAGAAACCACAATAACTGATGCACCGACAACAGAAGCGCCAGGTACCACAGTCACTGATGCACCGACAACAGAAGCGCCAAAAACCACAATAACTGATGCACCAATAACAGAAGCGCCAGGTACCAAAGTAACTGATGCGCCAACTACAGAGGCACCGACAACAGAAGCGCCAGGTACCACAGTCACGGATGCGCCGACAACAGAAGCGCCAGGTAGCACAGTCACCGATGCGCCAGCTACAGAAGCGCCAGGTACCACAGTAACTGATGCACCAACAACAGAAGCGCCAGGTACGACAGTAACTGATGCACCAACAACAGAAGCACCAGATACCACAGTCACCGATGCACCAACAACAAAAGCGCCAGGTACCACAGTAACTGATGCGCCAACTACAGAAGGGCCAGTAACTGATGCGCCAACTACAGAAGCGCCAGATACCACAATAACTGATGCACCGACAACAGAAGCACCGACAACAGAAGCGCCAGGTACCACGGTCACGGATGCACCGACAACAGAGGCTCCAGTAACTGATGCGCCAACTACAGCAGCGCCAGATAACACAATAACTGATGCACCGACAACAGAAGCGCCAGAAACCACAATCACTGATGCACCTACAACAGAAGCGCCAGAAACCACAATAACTGATGCACCAATAACAGAAGCGCCAGGTACCACAGTAACTGATGCGCCAACTACAGAGGCACCGACAACAGAAGCGCCAGGTACCACAGTCACGGCTGCACCGACAACAGAAGCGCCAGGTACCACAGTAACTGATGCACCGACAACAGAGGCACCGACAACAGAAGTGCCAGGTACCACAGTTACTGATGCGCCAACTACAGAAGCGCCAGTAACTGATGCGCCAACTACAGAAGCGCCAGATACCACAATAACTGATGCACCGACAACAGAAGCGCCAGGTACCACGGTCACGGATGCACCGACAACAGAGGCTCCAGTAACTGATGCGCCAACTACAGCAGCGCCAGATACCACAATAACTGATGCACCGACAACAGAAGCACCGACAACAGAAGCGCCAGGTACCACAGTAACTGATGCACCGACAACAGAAGCGCCAGGTACCACAGTAACTGATGTGCCAACTACAGAAGTACCGACAACAGAAGCACCAGATATCACAATAACTAATGCACCGACCACAGAAGCACCGACAACAGAAGCGCCAGGTACCACGGTCACGGATGCACCGACAACAGAGGCTCCAGTAACTGATGCGCCAACTACAGCAGCGCCAGATACCACAATAACTGATGCACCGACAACAGAAGCACCGACAACAGAAGCGCCAGGTACCACAGTAACTGATGCACCGACAACAGAAGCGCCAGGTACCACAGTAACTGATGTGCCAACTACAGAAGTACCGACAACAGAAGCACCAGATATCACAATAACTGATGCACCGAACACAGAAGCACCGACAACAGAAGCGCCAGGTACCACGGTCACGGATGCACCGACAACAGAAGCGCCAGGTAACACAGTAACTGATGTGCCAACTACAGAAGCGCCAGAAACCACAATAACTGATGCACCGACAACAGAAGCGCCAGGTACCACGGTCACGGATGCACCGACAACAGAAGCGCCAGGTACCACAGTAACTGATGCACCGACAACAGAGGCACCGACAACAGAAGTGCCAGGTACCACAGTAACTGATGCGCCAACTACAGAAGCGCCAGTAACTGATGCGCCAACTACAGAAGCGCCAGATACCACAATAACTGATGCACCAATAACAGAAGCGCCAGGTACCACAGTAACTGATGCGCCAACTACAGAAGGGCCAGTAACTGATGCGCCAACTACAGAAGCGCCAGATACCACAATAACTGATGCACCGACAACAGAAGCACCGACAACAGAAGCGCCAGGTACCACGGTCACGGATGCACCGACAACAGAGGCTCCAGTAACTGATGCGCCAACTACAGCAGCGCCAGATAACACAATAACTGATGCACCGACAACAGAAGCGCCAGAAACCACAATCACTGATGCACCTACAACAGAAGCGCCAGAAACCACAATAACTGATGCACCAATAACAGAAGCGCCAGGTACCACAGTAACTGATGCGCCAACTACAGAGGCACCGACAACAGAAGCGCCAGGTACCACAGTCACGGCTGCACCGACAACAGAAGCGCCAGGTACCACAGTAACTGATGCACCGACAACAGAGGCACCGACAACAGAAGTGCCAGGTACCACAGTTACTGATGCGCCAACTACAGAAGCGCCAGTAACTGATGCGCCAACTACAGAAGCGCCAGATACCACAATAACTGATGCACCGACAACAGAAGCACCGACAACAGAAGCACCGACAACAGAAGCGCCAGGTACCACAGTAACTGATGCACCGACAACAGAAGCGCCAGGTACCACAGTAACTGATGTGCCAACTACAGAAGTACCGACAACAGAAGCACCAGATATCACAATAACTGATGCACCGACCACAGAAGCACCGACAACAGAAGCGCCAGGTACCACGGTCACGGATGCACCGACAACAGAAGCGCCAGGTAACACAGTAACTGATGTGCCAACTACAGAAGCGCCAGAAACCACAATAACTGATGCACCGACAACAGAAGCGCCAGAAACCACAGTCACTGATGCACCGACAACAGAAGCGCCAGAAACCACAATAACTGATGCACCAATAACAGAAGCGCCAGGTACCACAGTAACTGATGCGCCAACTACAGAGGCACCGACAACAGAAGCGCCAGGTACCACAGTCACGGATGCACCGACAACAGAGGCACCGACAACAGAAGTGCCAGGTACCACAGTAACTGATGCGCCAACTACAGAAGCGCCAGTAACTGATGCGCCAACTACAGAAGCGCCAGATACCACAATAACTAATGCACCGACAACAGAAGCACCGACAACAGAAGCGCCAGGTACCACGGTCACGGATGCACCGACAACAGAGGCTCCAGTAACTGATGCGCCAACTACAGCAGCGCCAGATACCACAATAACTGATGCACCGACAACAGAAGCACCGACAACAGAAGCACCAGATATCACAATAACTGATGCACCGACCACAGAAGCACCGACAACAGAAGCGCCAGGTACCACAATAACTGATGCACCGACAACAGAAGCGCCAGGTACCACAGTAACTGATGCACCGACAACAGAGGCACCGACAACAGAAGCGCCAGGTACCACAGTCACTGATGCACCGACAACAGAAGCGCCAGAAACCACAATAACTGATGCACCAACAACAGAAGCGCCAGGTACCACAGTAACTGATGCGCCAACTACAGAGGCACCGACAACAGAAGCGCCAGGTACCACAGTCACGGATGCACCGACAACAGAAGTGCCAGAAACCACAATAACTGATGCACCGACAACAGAAGCGCCAGGTACCACAGTAACTGATGCACCGACAACAGAGGCACCGACAACAGAAGCGCCAGGTACCACAGTCACTGATGCACCGACAACAGAAGCGCCAGAAACCACAATAACTGATGCACCAACAACAGAAGCGCCAGGTACCACAGTAACTGATGCGCCAACTACAGAGGCACCGACAACAGAAGCGCCAGGTACCACAGTCACGGATGCACCGACAACAGAAGCGCCAGAAACCACAATAACTGATGCACCGACAACAGAAGCACCGACAACAGAAGCGCCAGGTACCACAGTCACTGATGCACCGACAACAGAAGCGCCAAAAACCACAATAACTGATGCACCAATAACAGAAGCGCCAGGTACCACAGTAACTGATGCGCCAACTACAGAGGCACCGACAACAGAAGCGCCAGGTACCACAGTCACGGATGCGCCGACAACAGAAGCGCCAGGTAGCACAGTCACCGATGCGCCAGCTACAGAAGCGCCAGGTACCACAGTAACTGATGCACCAACAACAGAAGCGCCAGGTACGACAGTAACTGATGCACCAACAACAGAAGCACCAGATACCACAGTCACCGATGCACCAACAACAAAAGCGCCAGGTACCACAGTTACCGATGCGCCGACAACAGAGGCGCCAGGTACCACAGTAACTGATGCGCCAACTACAGAAGGGCCAGTAACTGATGCGCCAACTACAGAAGCGCCAGATACCACAATAACTGATGCACCGACAACAGAAGCACCGACAACAGAAGCGCCAGGTACCACGGTCACGGATGCACCGACAACAGAGGCTCCAGTAACTGATGCGCCAACTACAGCAGCGCCAGATAACACAATAACTGATGCACCGACAACAGAAGCGCCAGAAACCACAATCACTGATGCACCTACAACAGAAGCGCCAGAAACCACAATAACTGATGCACCAATAACAGAAGCGCCAGGTACCACAGTAACTGATGCGCCAACTACAGAGGCAACGACAACAGAAGCGCCAGGTACCACAGTCACGGCTGCACCGACAACAGAAGCGCCAGAAACCACAATAACTGATGCACCGACAACAGAAGCGCCAGGTACCACAGTAACTGATGTGCCAACTACAGAAGCGCGAGAAACCACAATAACTGATGCACCGACAACAGAAGCGCCAGAAACCACAGTCACTGATGCACCGACAACAGAAGCGCCAGAAACCACAATAACTGATGCACCAATAACAGAAGCGCCAGGTACCACAGTAACTGATGCGCCAACTACAGAGGCACCGACAACAGAAGCGCCAGGTACCACAGTCACGGATGCACCGACAACAGAAGCGCCAGAAACCACAATAACTGATGCACCGACAACAGAAGCGCCAGGTACCACAGTAACTGATGCACCGACAACAGAGGCACCGACAACAGAAGCGCCAGGTACCACAGTCACTGATGCACCGACAACAGAAGCGCCAGAAACCACAATAACTGATGCACCAACAACAGAAGCGCCAGGTACCACAGTAACTGATGCGCCAACTACAGAGGCGCCAGGTACCACAGTAACTGATGCGCCAACTACAGAAGGGCCAGTAACTGATGCGCCAACTACAGAAGCGCCAGATACCACAATAACTGATGCACCGACAACAGAAGCACCGACAACAGAAGCGCCAGGTACCACGGTCACGGTTGCACCGACAACAGAGGCTCCAGTAACTGATGCGCTAACTACAGCAGCGCCAGATAACACAATAACTGATGCACCGACAACAGAAGCGCCAGAAACCACAATCACTGATGCACCTACAACAGAAGCGCCAGAAACCACAATAACTGATGCACCAATAACAGAAGCGCCAGGTACCACAGTAACTGATGCGCCAACTACAGAGGCACCGACAACAGAAGCGCCAGGTACCACAGTCACGGCTGCACCGACAACAGAAGCGCCAGAAACCACAATAACTGATGCACCGACAACAGAAGCGCCAGGTACCACAGTAACTGATGTGCCAACTACAGAAGCGCGAGAAACCACAATAACTGATGCACCGACAACAGAAGCGCCAGAAACCACAGTCACTGATGCACCGACAACAGAAGCGCCAGAAACCACAATAACTGATGCACCAATAACAGAAGCGCCAGGTACCACAGTAACTGATGCGCCAACTACAGAGGCACCGACAACAGAGGCACCGACAACAGAAGCGCCAGGTACCACAGTCACTGATGCACCGACAACAGAAGCGCCAGAAACCACAATAACTGATGCACCAACAACAAAAGCGCCAGGTACCACAGTTACCGATGCGCCGACAACAGAGGCGCCAGGTACCACAGTAACTGATGCGCCAACTACAGAAGGGCCAGTAACTGATGCGCCAACTACAGAAGCGCCAGATACCACAATAACTGATGCACCGACAACAGAAGCACCGACAACAGAAGCGCCAGGTACCACGGTCACGGATGCACCGACAACAGAGGCTCCAGTAACTGATGCGCCAACTACAGCAGCGCCAGATAACACAATAACTGATGCACCGACAACAGAAGCGCCAGAAACCACAATCACTGATGCACCTACAACAGAAGCGCCAGAAACCACAATAACTGATGCACCAATAACAGAAGCGCCAGGTACCACAGTAACTGATGCGCCAACTACAGAGGCACCGACAACAGAAGCGCCAGGTACCACAGTAACTGATGTGCCAACTACAGAAGCGCGAGAAACCACAATAACTGATGCACCGACAACAGAAGCGCCAGAAACCACAGTCACTGATGCACCGACAACAGAAGCGCCAGAAACCACAATAACTGATGCACCAATAACAGAAGCGCCAGGTACCACAGTAACTGATGCGCCAACTACAGAGGCACCGACAACAGAAGCGCCAGGTACCACAGTCACGGATGCACCGACAACAGAAGCGCCAGAAACCACAATAACTGATGCACCGACAACAGAAGCGCCAGGTACCACAGTAACTGATGCACCGACAACAGAGGCACCGACAACAGAAGCGCCAGGTACCACAGTCACTGATGCACCGACAACAGAAGCGCCAGAAACCACAATAACTGATGCACCAACAACAGAAGCGCCAGGTACCACAGTAACTGATGCGCCAACTACAGAGGCACCGACAACAGAAGCGCCAGGTACCACAGTCACGGATGCACCGACAACAGAAGCACCAGAAACCACAATAACTGATGCACCGACAACAGAAGCGCCAGGTACCACAGTCACTGATGCACCGACAACAGAAGCGCCAAAAACCACAATAACTGATGCACCAATAACAGAAGCGCCAGGTACCACAGTAACTGATGCGCCAACTACAGAGGCATCGACAACAGAAGCGCTAGGTACCACAGTCACGGATGCGCCGACAACAGAAGCGCCAGGTAGCACAGTCACCGATGCGCCAGCTACAGAAGCGCCAGGTACCACAGTAACTGATGCACCAACAACAGAAGCGCCAGGTACGACAGTAACTGATGCACCAACAACAGAAGCACCAGATACCACAGTCACCGATGCACCAACAACAAAAGCGCCAGGTACCACAGTTACCGATGCGCCGACAACAGAGGCGCCAGGTACCACAGTAACTGATGCGCCAACTACAGAAGGGCCAGTAACTGATGCGCCAACTACAGAAGCGCCAGATACCATAATAACTGATGCACCGACAACAGAAGCACCGACAACAGAAGCGCCAGGTACCACGGTCACGGATGCACCGACAACAGAGGCTCCAGTAACTGATGCGCCAACTACAGCAGCGCCAGATAACACAATAACTGATGCACCGACAACAGAAGCGCCAGAAACCACAATCACTGATGCACCTACAACAGAAGCGCCAGAAACCACGGTCACGGATGCACCGACAACAGAAGCGCCAGGTACCACAGTAACTGATGTGCCAACTACAGAAGCGCCAGAAACCACAATAACTGATGCACCGACAACAGAAGCGCCAGAAACCACAGTCACTGATGCACCGACAACAGAAGCGCCAGAAACCACAATAACTGATGCACCAATAACAGAAGCGCCAGGTACCACAGTAACTGATGCGCCAACTACAGAGGCACCGACAACAGAAGCGCCAGGTACCACAGTAACTGATGCACCGACAACAGAGGCACCGACAACAGAAGTGCCAGGTACCACAGTTACTGATGCGCCAACTACAGAAGCGCCAGTAACTGATGCGCCAACTACAGAAGCGCCAGATACCACAATAACTGATGCACCGACAACAGAAGCACCGACAACAGAAGCGCCAGGTACCACAGTAACTGATGCACCGACAACAGAAGCGCCAGGTACCACAGTAACTGATGTGCCAACTACAGAAGTACCGACAACAGAAGCACCAGATATCACAATAACTGATGCACCGACCACAGAAGCACCGACAACAGAAGCGCCAGGTACCACGGTCACGGATGCACCGACAACAGAAGCGCCAGGTAACACAGTAACTGATGTGCCAACTACAGAAGCGCCAGAAACCACAATAACTGATGCACCGACAACAGAAGCGCCAGGTACCACGGTCACGGATGCACCGACAACAGAAGCGCCAGGTACCACAGTAACTGATGCACCGACAACAGAGGCACCGACAACAGAAGTGCCAGGTACCACAGTAACTGATGCGCCAACTACAGAAGCGCCAGTAACTGATGCGCCAACTACAGAAGCGCCAGATACCACAATAACTAATGCACCAATAACAGAAGCGCCAGGTACCACAGTAACTGATGCGCCAACTACAGAGGCACCGACAACAGAAGCGCCAGGTACCACAGTCACGGATGCACCGACAACAGAGGCACCGACAACAGAAGTGCCAGGTACCACAGTAACTGATGCGCCAACTACAGAAGCGCCAGTAACTGATGCGCCAACTACAGAAGCGCCAGATACCACAATAACTGATGCACCGACAACAGAAGCACCGACAACAGAAGCGCCAGGTACCACGGTCACGGATGCACCGACAACAGAGGCTCCAGTAACTGATGCGCCAACTACAGCAGCGCCAGATACCACAATAACTGATGCACCGACAACAGAAGCACCAGATATCACAATAACTAATGCACCGACCACAGAAGCACCGACAACAGAAGCGCCAGGTACCACGGTCACGGATGCACCGACAACAGAAGCGCCAGGTACCACAGTAACTGATGTGCCAACTACAGAAGCGCCAGAAACCACAATAACTGATGCACCGACAACAGAAGCGCCAGAAACCACAGTCACTGATGCACCGACAACAGAAGCGCCAGAAACCACAATAACTGATGCACCAATAACAGAAGCGCCAGGTACCACAGTAACTGATGCGCCAACTACAGAGGCACCGACAACAGAAGCGCCAGGTACCACAGTAACTGATGCACCGACAACAGAGGCACCGACAACAGAAGCGCCAGGTACCACAGTCACGGATGCACCGACAACAGAAGCGCCAGAAACCACAATAACTGATGCACCGACAACAGAAGCACCGACAACAGAAGCGCCAGGTACCACAGTCACTGATGCACCGACAACAGAAGCGCCAAAAACCACAATAACTGATGCACCAATAACAGAAGCGCCAGGTACCACAGTAACTGATGCGCCAACTACAGAGGCACCGACAACAGAAGCGCCAGGTACCACAGTCACGGATGCGCCGACAACAGAAGCGCCAGGTAGCACAGTCACCGATGCGCCAGCTACAGAAGCGCCAGGTACCACAGTAACTGATGCACCAACAACAGAAGCGCCAGGTACGACAGTAACTGATGCACCAACAACAGAAGCACCAGATACCACAGTCACCGATGCACCAACAACAAAAGCGCCAGGTACCACAGTTACCGATGCGCCGACAACAGAGGCGCCAGGTACCACAGTAACTGATGCGCCAACTACAGAAGGGCCAGTAACTGATGCGCCAACTACAGAAGCGCCAGATACCACAATAACTGATGCACCGACAACAGAAGCACCGACAACAGAAGCGCCAGGTACCACGGTCACGGATGCACCGACAACAGAGGCTCCAGTAACTGATGCGCCAACTACAGCAGCGCCAGATAACACAATAACTGATGCACCGACAACAGAAGCGCCAGAAACCACAATCACTGATGCACCTACAACAGAAGCGCCAGAAACCACAATAACTGATGCACCAATAACAGAAGCGCCAGGTACCACAGTAACTGATGCGCCAACTACAGAGGCACCGACAACAGAAGCGCCAGGTACCACAGTCACGGATGCACCGACAACAGAAGCGCCAGAAACCACAATAACTGATGCACCGACAACAGAAGCGCCAGGTACCACGGTCACGGATGCACCGACAACAGAAGCGCCAGGTACCACAGTAACTGATGCACCGACAACAGAGGCACCGACAACAGAAGTGCCAGGTACCACAGTAACTGATGCGCCAACTACAGAAGCGCCAGTAACTGATGCGCCAACTACAGAAGCGCCAGATACCACAATAACTGATGCACCAATAACAGAAGCGCCAGGTACCACAGTAACTGATGCGCCAACTACAGAGGCACCGACAACAGAAGCGCCAGGTACCACAGTCACGGATGCACCGACAACAGAGGCACCGACAACAGAAGTGCCAGGTACCACAGTAACTGATGCGCCAACTACAGAAGCGCCAGTAACTGATGCGCCAACTACAGAAGCGCCAGATACCACAATAACTGATGCACCGACAACAGAAGCACCGACAACAGAAGCGCCAGGTACCACGGTCACGGATGCACCGACAACAGAGGCTCCAGTAACTGATGCGCCAACTACAGCAGCGCCAGATACCACAATAACTGATGCACCGACAACAGAAGCACCGACAACAGAAGCACCAGATATCACAATAACTAATGCACCGACCACAGAAGCACCGACAACAGAAGCGCCAGGTACCACGGTCACGGATGCACCGACAACAGAAGCGCCAGGTACCACAGTAACTGATGTGCCAACTACAGAAGCGCCAGAAACCACAATAACTGATGCACCGACAACAGAAGCGCCAGAAACCACAGTCACTGATGCACCGACAACAGAAGCGCCAGAAACCACAATAACTGATGCACCAATAACAGAAGCGCCAGGTACCACAGTAACTGATGCGCCAACTACAGAGGCACCGACAACAGAAGCGCCAGGTACCACAGTAACTGATGCACCGACAACAGAGGCACCGACAACAGAAGCGCCAGGTACCACAGTCACTGATGCACCGACAACAGAAGCGCCAGAAACCACAATAATTGATGCACCAACAACAGAAGCGCCAGGTACCACAGTAACTGATGCGCCAACTACAGAGGCACCGACAACAGAAGCGCCAGGTACCACAGTCACGGCTGCACCGACAACAGAAGCGCCAGGTACCACAGTAACTGATGCACCGACAACAGAAGCGCCAGGTACCACAGTAACTGATGCACCGACAACAGAGGCACCGACAACAGAAGTGCCAGGTACCACAGTTACTGATGCGCCAACTACAGAAGCGCCAGTAACTGATGCGCCAACTACAGAAGCGCCAGATACCACAATAACTGATGCACCGACAACAGAAGCACCGACAACAGAAGCGCCAGGTACCACAGTAACTGATGCACCGACAACAGAAGCGCTAGGTACCACAGTAACTGATGTGCCAACTACAGAAGTACCGACAACAGAAGCACCAGATATCACAATAACTGATGCACCGACCACAGAAGCACCGACAACAGAAGCGCCAGGTACCACGGTCACGGATGCACCGACAACAGAAGCGCCAGGTAACACAGTAACTGATGTGCCAACTACAGAAGCGCCAGAAACCACAATAACTGATGCACCGACAACAGAAGCGCCAGAAACCACAGTCACTGATGCACCGACAACAGAAGCGCCAGAAACCACAATAACTGATGCACCAATAACAGAAGCGCCAGGTACCACAGTAACTGATGCGCCAACTACAGAGGCACCGACAACAGAAGCGCCAGGTACCACAGTCACGGATGCACCGACAACAGAGGCACCGACAACAGAAGTGCCAGGTACCACAGTAACTGATGCGCCAACTACAGAAGCGCCAGTAACTGATGCGCCAACTACAGAAGCGCCACATACCACAATAACTGATGCACCGACAACAGAAGCACCGACAACAGAAGCGCCAGGTACCACGGTCACGGATGCACCGACAACAGAGGCTCCAGTAACTGATGCGCCAACTACAGCAGCGCCAGATACCACAATAACTGATGCACCGACAACAGAAGCACCGACAACAGAAGCACCAGATATCACAATAACTGATGCACCGACCACAGAAGCACCGACAACAGAAGCGCCAGGTACCACGGTCACGGATGCACCGACAACAGAAGCGCCAGGTACCACAGTAACTGATGTGCCAACTACAGAAGCGCCAGAAACCACAATAACTGATGCACCGACAACAGAAGCGCCAGAAACCACAGTCACTGATGCACCGACAACAGAAGCGCCAGAAACCACAATAACTGATGCACCAATAACAGAAGCGCCAGGTACCACAGTAACTGATGCGCCAACTACAGAGGCACCGACAACAGAAGCGCCAGGTACCACAGTAACTGATGCACCGACAACAGAGGCACCGACAACAGAAGCGCCAGGTACCACAGTCACTGATGCACCGACAACAGAAGCGCCAGAAACCACAATAACTGATGCACCAACAACAGAAACGCCAGGTACCACAGTAACTGATGCGCCAACTACAGAGGCACCGACAACAGAAGCGCCAGGTACCACAGTCACGGATGCACCGACAACAGAAGTGCCAGAAACCACAATAACTGATGCACCGACAACAGAAGCGCCAGGTACCACAGTAACTGATGCACCGACAACAGAGGCACCGACAACAGAAGCGCCAGGTACCACAGTCACTGATGCACCGACAACAGAAGCGCCAGAAACCACAATAACTGATGCACCAACAACAGAAGCGCCAGGTACCACAGTAACTGATGCGCCAACTACAGAGGCACCGACAACAGAAGCGCCAGGTACCACGGTCACGGATGCACCGACAACAGAAGCGCCAGGTACCACAGTAACTGATGTGCCAACTACAGAAGCGCCAGAAACCACAATAACTGATGCACCGACAACAGAAGCGCCAGAAACCACAGTCACTGATGCACCGACAACAGAAGCGCCAGAAACCACAATAACTGATGCACCAATAACAGAAGCGCCAGGTACCACAGTAACTGATGCGCCAACTACAGAGGCACCGACAACAGAAGCGCCAGGTACCACAGTAACTGATGCACCGACAACAGAGGCACCGACAACAGAAGTGCCAGGTACCACAGTTACTGATGCGCCAACTACAGAAGCGCCAGTAACTGATGCGCCAACTACAGAAGCGCCAGATACCACAATAACTGATGCACCGACAACAGAAGCACCGACAATAGAAGCGCCAGGTACCACAGTAACTGATGCACCGACAACAGAAGCGCCAGGTACCACAGTAACTGATGTGCCAACTACAGAAGTACCGACAACAGAAGCACCAGATATCACAATAACTGATGCACCGACCACAGAAGCACCGACAACAGAAGCGCCAGGTACCACGGTCACGGATGCACCGACAACAGAAGCGCCAGGTACCACAGTAACTGATGCACCGACAACAGAGGCACCGACAACAGAAGTGCCAGGTACCACAGTAACTGATGCGCCAACTACAGAGGCACCGACAACAGAAGCGCCAGGTACCACAGTCACGGATGCACCGACAACAGAGGCACCGACAACAGAAGTGCCAGGTACCACAGTAACTGATGCGCCAACTACAGAAGCGCCAGTAACTGATGCGCCAACTACAGAAGCGCCACATACCACAATAACTGATGCACCGACAACAGAAGCACCGACAACAGAAGCGCCAGGTACCACGGTCACGGATGCACCGACAACAGAGGCTCCAGTAACTGATGCGCCAACTACAGCAGCGCCAGATACCACAATAACTGATGCACCGACAACAGAAGCACCGACAACAGAAGCACCAGATATCACAATAACTGATGCACCGACCACAGAAGCACCGACAACAGAAGCGCCAGGTACCACGGTCACGGATGCACCGACAACAGAAGCGCCAGGTACCACAGTAACTGATGTGCCAACTACAGAAGCGCCAGAAACCACAATAACTGATGCACCGACAACAGAAGCGCCAGAAACCACAGTCACTGATGCACCGACAACAGAAGCGCCAGAAACCACAATAACTGATGCACCAATAACAGAAGCGCCAGGTACCACAGTAACTGATGCGCCAACTACAGAGGCACCGACAACAGAAGCGCCAGGTACCACAGTAACTGATGCACCGACAACAGAGGCACCGACAACAGAAGCGCCAGGTACCACAGTCACTGATGCACCGACAACAGAAGCGCCAGAAACCACAATAACTGATGCACCAACAACAGAAACGCCAGGTACCACAGTAACTGATGCGCCAACTACAGAGGCACCGACAACAGAAGCGCCAGGTACCACAGTCACGGATGCACCGACAACAGAAGTGCCAGAAACCACAATAACTGATGCACCGACAACAGAAGCGCCAGGTACCACAGTAACTGATGCACCGACAACAGAGGCACCGACAACAGAAGCGCCAGGTACCACAGTCACTGATGCACCGACAACAGAAGCGCCAGAAACCACAATAACTGATGCACCAACAACAGAAGCGCCAGGTACCACAGTAACTGATGCGCCAACTACAGAGGCACCGACAACAGAAGCGCCAGGTACCACGGTCACGGATGCACCGACAACAGAAGCGCCAGGTACCACAGTAACTGATGTGCCAACTACAGAAGCGCCAGAAACCACAATAACTGATGCACCGACAACAGAAGCGCCAGAAACCACAGTCACTGATGCACCGACAACAGAAGCGCCAGAAACCACAATAACTGATGCACCAATAACAGAAGCGCCAGGTACCACAGTAACTGATGCGCCAACTACAGAGGCACCGACAACAGAAGCGCCAGGTACCACAGTAACTGATGCACCGACAACAGAGGCACCGACAACAGAAGTGCCAGGTACCACAGTTACTGATGCGCCAACTACAGAAGCGCCAGTAACTGATGCGCCAACTACAGAAGCGCCAGATACCACAATAACTGATGCACCGACAACAGAAGCACCGACAATAGAAGCGCCAGGTACCACAGTAACTGATGCACCGACAACAGAAGCGCCAGGTACCACAGTAACTGATGTGCCAACTACAGAAGTACCGACAACAGAAGCACCAGATATCACAATAACTGATGCACCGACCACAGAAGCACCGACAACAGAAGCGCCAGGTACCACGGTCACGGATGCACCGACAACAGAAGCGCCAGGTACCACAGTAACTGATGCACCGACAACAGAGGCACCGACAACAGAAGTGCCAGGTACCACAGTAACTGATGCGCCAACTACAGAAGCGCCAGTAACTGATGCGCCAACTACAGAAGCGCCAGATACCACAATAACTGATGCACCAATAACAGAAGCACCAGGTACCACAGTAACTGATGCGCCAACTACAGAGGCACCGACAACAGAAGCGCCAGGTACCACAGTCACGGATGCACCGACAACAGAGGCACCGACAACAGAAGTGCCAGGTACCACAGTAACTGATGCGCCAACTACAGAAGCGCCAGTAACTGATGCGCCAACTACAGAAGCGCCAGATACCACAATAACTGATGCACCGACAACAGAAGCACCGACAACAGAAGCGCCAGGTACCACGGTCACGGATGCACCGACAACAGAGGCTCCAGTAACTGATGCGCCAACTACAGCAGCGCCAGATACCACAATAACTGATGCACCGACAACAGAAGCACCGACAACAGAAGCACCAGATATCACAATAACTAATGCACCGACCACAGAAGCACCGACAACAGAAGCGCCAGGTACCACGGTCACGGATGCACCGACAACAGAAGCGCCAGGTACCACAGTAACTGATGTGCCAACTACAGAAGCGCCAGAAACCACAATAACTGATGCACCGACAACAGAAGCGCCAGAAACCACAGTCACTGATGCACCGACAACAGAAGCGCCAGAAACCACAATAACTGATGCACCAATAACAGAAGCGCCAGGTACCACAGTAACTGATGCGCCAACTACAGAGGCACCGACAACAGAAGCGCCAGGTACCACAGTCACTGATGCACCGACAACAGAAGCGCCAGAAACCACAATAACTGATGCACCAGCAACAGAAGCGCCAGGTACCACAGTAACTGATGCGCCGACAACAGAGGCACCGACAACAGAAGTGCCAGGTACCACAGTAACTGATGCGCCAACTACAGAAGCGCCAGTAACTGATGCGCCAACTACAGAAGCGCCAGATACCACAATAACTGATGCACCAATAACAGAAGCGCCAGGTACCACAGTAACTGATGCGCCAACTACAGAGGCACCGACAACAGAAGCGCCAGGTACCACAGTCACGGATGCACCGACAACAGAGGCACCGACAACAGAAGTGCCAGGTACCACAGTAACTGATGCGCCAACTACAGAAGCGCCAGTAACTGATGCGCCAACTACAGAAGCGCCAGATACCACAATAACTGATGCACCGACAACAGAAGCACCGACAACAGAAGCGCCAGGTACCACGGTCACGGATGCACCGACAACAGAGGCTCCAGTAACTGATGCGCCAACTACAGCAGCGCCAGATACCACAATAACTGATGCACCGACAACAGAAGCACCGACAACAGAAGCACCAGATATCACAATAACTAATGCACCGACCACAGAAGCACCGACAACAGAAGCGCCAGGTACCACGGTCACGGATGCACCGACAACAGAAGCGCCAGGTACCACAGTAACTGATGTGCCAACTACAGAAGCGCCAGAAACCACAATAACTGATGCACCGACAACAGAAGCACCGACAACAGAAGCGCCAGGTACCACGGTCACGGATGCACCGACAACAGAGGCTCCAGTAACTGATGCGCCAACTACAGCAGCGCCAGATAACACAATAACTGATGCACCGACAACAGAAGCGCCAGAAACCACAATCACTGATGCACCTACAACAGAAGCGCCAGAAACCACAATAACTGATGCACCAATAACAGAAGCGCCAGGTACCACAGTAACTGATGCGCCAACTACAGAGGCACCGACAACAGAAGCGCCAGGTACCACAGTCACGGCTGCACCGACAACAGAAGCGCCAGAAACCACAATAACTGATGCACCGACAACAGAAGCGCCAGGTACCACAGTCACGGATGCACCGACAACAGAAGCACCAGAAACCACAATAACTGATGCACCGACAACAGAAGCGCCAGGTACCACAGTCACTGATGCACCGACAACAGAAGCGCCAAAAACCACAATAACTGATGCACCAATAACAGAAGCGCCAGGTACCACAGTAACTCATGCGCCAACTACAGAGGCACCGACAACAGAAGCGCCAGGTACCACAGTCACGGATGCGCCGACAACAGAAGCGCCAGGTAGCACAGTCACCGATGCGCCAGCTACAGAAGCGCCAGGTACCACAGTAACTGATGCACCAACAACAGAAGCGCCAGGTACGACAGTAACTGATGCACCAACAACAGAAGCACCAGATACCACAGTCACCGATGCACCAACAACAAAAGCGCCAGGTACCACAGTTACCGATGCGCCGACAACAGAGGCGCCAGGTACCACAGTAACTGATGCGCCAACTACAGAAGGGCCAGTAACTGATGCGCCAACTACAGAAGCGCCAGATACCACAATAACTGATGCACCGACAACAGAAGCACCGACAACAGAAGCGCCAGGTACCACGGTCACGGATGCACCGACAACAGAGGCTCCAGTAACTGATGCGCCAACTACAGCAGCGCCAGATAACACAATAACTGATGCACCGACAACAGAAGCGCCAGAAACCACAATCACTGATGCACCTACAACAGAAGCGCCAGAAACCACAATAACTGATGCACCAATAACAGAAGCGCCAGGTACCACAGTAACTGATGCGCCAACTACAGAGGCACCGACAACAGAAGCGCCAGGTACCACAGTCACGGATGCACCGACAACAGAAGCGCCAGAAACCACAATAACTGATGCACCGACAACAGAAGCGCCAGGTACCACGGTCACGGATGCACCGACAACAGAAGCGCCAGGTACCACAGTAACTGATGCACCGACAACAGAGGCACCGACAACAGAAGTGCCAGGTACCACAGTAACTGATGCGCCAACTACAGAAGCGCCAGTAACTGATGCGCCAACTACAGAAGCGCCAGATACCACAATAACTGATGCACCAATAACAGAAGCGCCAGGTACCACAGTAACTGATGCGCCAACTACAGAGGCACCGACAACAGAAGCGCCAGGTACCACAGTCACGGATGCACCGACAACAGAGGCACCGACAACAGAAGTGCCAGGTACCACAGTAACTGATGCGCCAACTACAGAAGCGCCAGTAACTGATGCGCCAACTACAGAAGCGCCAGATACCACAATAACTGATGCACCGACAACAGAAGCACCGACAACAGAAGCGCCAGGTACCACGGTCACGGATGCACCGACAACAGAGGCTCCAGTAACTGATGCGCCAACTACAGCAGCGCCAGATACCACAATAACTGATGCACCGACAACAGAAGCACCGACAACAGAAGCACCAGATATCACAATAACTAATGCACCGACCACAGAAGCACCGACAACAGAAGCGCCAGGTACCACGGTCACGGATGCACCGACAACAGAAGCGCCAGGTACCACAGTAACTGATGTGCCAACTACAGAAGCGCCAGAAACCACAATAACTGATGCACCGACAACAGAAGCGCCAGAAACCACAGTCACTGATGCACCGACAACAGAAGCGCCAGAAACCACAATAACTGATGCACCAATAACAGAAGCGCCAGGTACCACAGTAACTGATGCGCCAACTACAGAGGCACCGACAACAGAAGCGCCAGGTACCACAGTAACTGATGCACCGACAACAGAGGCACCGACAACAGAAGCGCCAGGTACCACAGTCACTGATGCACCGACAACAGAAGCGCCAGAAACCACAATAATTGATGCACCAACAACAGAAGCGCCAGGTACCACAGTAACTGATGCGCCAACTACAGAGGCACCGACAACAGAAGCGCCAGGTACCACAGTCACGGCTGCACCGACAACAGAAGCGCCAGGTACCACAGTAACTGATGCACCGACAACAGAAGCGCCAGGTACCACAGTAACTGATGCACCGACAACAGAGGCACCGACAACAGAAGTGCCAGGTACCACAGTTACTGATGCGCCAACTACAGAAGCGCCAGTAACTGATGCGCCAACTACAGAAGCGCCAGATACCACAATAACTGATGCACCGACAACAGAAGCACCGACAACAGAAGCGCCAGGTACCACAGTAACTGATGCACCGACAACAGAAGCGCTAGGTACCACAGTAACTGATGTGCCAACTACAGAAGTACCGACAACAGAAGCACCAGATATCACAATAACTGATGCACCGACCACAGAAGCACCGACAACAGAAGCGCCAGGTACCACGGTCACGGATGCACCGACAACAGAAGCGCCAGGTAACACAGTAACTGATGTGCCAACTACAGAAGCGCCAGAAACCACAATAACTGATGCACCGACAACAGAAGCGCCAGAAACCACAGTCACTGATGCACCGACAACAGAAGCGCCAGAAACCACAATAACTGATGCACCAATAACAGAAGCGCCAGGTACCACAGTAACTGATGCGCCAACTACAGAGGCACCGACAACAGAAGCGCCAGGTACCACAGTCACGGATGCACCGACAACAGAGGCACCGACAACAGAAGTGCCAGGAACCACAGTAACTGATGCGCCAACTACAGAAGCGCCAGTAACTGATGCGCCAACTACAGAAGCGCCACATACCACAATAACTGATGCACCGACAACAGAAGCACCGACAACAGAAGCGCCAGGTACCACGGTCACGGATGCACCGACAACAGAGGCTCCAGTAACTGATGCGCCAACTACAGCAGCGCCAGATACCACAATAACTGATGCACCGACAACAGAAGCACCAGATATCACAATAACTGATGCACCGACCACAGAAGCACCGACAACAGAAGCGCCAGGTACCACGGTCACGGATGCACCGACAACAGAAGCGCCAGGTACCACAGTAACTGATGTGCCAACTACAGAAGCGCCAGAAACCACAATAACTGATGCACCGACAACAGAAGCGCCAGAAACCACAGTCACTGATGCACCGACAACAGAAGCGCCAGAAACCACAATAACTGATGCACCAATAACAGAAGCGCCAGGTACCACAGTAACTGATGCGCCAACTACAGAGGCACCGACAACAGAAGCGCCAGGTACCACAGTAACTGATGCACCGACAACAGAGGCACCGACAACAGAAGCGCCAGGTACCACAGTCACTGATGCACCGACAACAGAAGCGCCAGAAACCACAATAACTGATGCACCAACAACAGAAACGCCAGGTACCACAGTAACTGATGCGCCAACTACAGAGGCACCGACAACAGAAGCGCCAGGTACCACAGTCACGGATGCACCGACAACAGAAGTGCCAGAAACCACAATAACTGATGCACCGACAACAGAAGCGCCAGGTACCACAGTAACTGATGCACCGACAACAGAGGCACCGACAACAGAAGCGCCAGGTACCACAGTCACTGATGCACCGACAACAGAAGCGCCAGAAACCACAATAACTGATGCACCAACAACAGAAGCGCCAGGTACCACAGTAACTGATGCGCCAACTACAGAGGCACCGACAACAGAAGCGCCAGGTACCACGGTCACGGATGCACCGACAACAGAAGCGCCAGGTACCACAGTAACTGATGTGCCAACTACAGAAGCGCCAGAAACCACAATAACTGATGCACCGACAACAGAAGCGCCAGAAACCACAGTCACTGATGCACCGACAACAGAAGCGCCAGAAACCACAATAACTGATGCACCAATAACAGAAGCGCCAGGTACCACAGTAACTGATGCGCCAACTACAGAAGGGCCAGTAACTGATGCGCCAACTACAGAAGCGCCAGATACCACAATAACTGATGCACCGACAACAGAAGCACCGACAACAGAAGCGCCAAGTACCACGGTCACGGATGCACCGACAACAGAGGCTCCAGTAACTGATGCGCCAACTACAGCAGCGCCAGATAACACAATAACTGATGCACCGACAACAGAAGCGCCAGAAACCACAATCACTGATGCACCTACAACAGAAGCGCCAGAAACCACAATAACTGATGCACCAATAACAGAAGCGCCAGGTACCACAGTAACTGATGCGCCAACTACAGAGGCACCGACAACAGAAGCGCCAGGTACCACAGTCACGGATGCACCGACAACAGAAGCGCCAGAAACCACAATAACTGATGCACCGACAACAGAAGCGCCAGGTACCACGGTCACGGATGCACCGACAACAGAAGCGCCAGGTACCACAGTAACTGATGCACCGACAACAGAGGCACCGACAACAGAAGTGCCAGGTACCACAGTAACTGATGCGCCAACTACAGAAGCGCCAGTAACTGATGCGCCAACTACAGAAGCGCCAGATACCACAATAACTGATGCACCAATAACAGAAGCGCCAGGTACCACAGTAACTGATGCGCCAACTACAGAGGCACCGACAACAGAAGCGCCAGGTACCACAGTCACGGATGCACCGACAACAGAGGCACCGACAACAGAAGTGCCAGGTACCACAGTAACTGATGCGCCAACTACAGAAGCGCCAGTAACTGATGCGCCAACTACAGAAGCGCCAGATACCACAATAACTGATGCACCGACAACAGAAGCACCGACAACAGAAGCGCCAGGTACCACGGTCACGGATGCACCGACAACAGAGGCTCCAGTAACTGATGCGCCAACTACAGCAGCGCCAGATACCACAATAACTGATGCACCGACAACAGAAGCACCGACAACAGAAGCACCAGATATCACAATAACTAATGCACCGACCACAGAAGCACCGACAACAGAAGCGCCAGGTACCACGGTCACGGATGCACCGACAACAGAAGCGCCAGGTACCACAGTAACTGATGTGCCAACTACAGAAGCGCCAGAAACCACAATAACTGATGCACCGACAACAGAAGCGCCAGAAACCACAGTCACTGATGCACCGACAACAGAAGCGCCAGAAACCACAATAACTGATGCACCAATAACAGAAGCGCCAGGTACCACAGTAACTGATGCGCCAACTACAGAGGCACCGACAACAGAAGCGCCAGGTACCACAGTAACTGATGCACCGACAACAGAGGCACCGACAACAGAAGCGCCAGGTACCACAGTCACTGATGCACCGACAACAGAAGCGCCAGAAACCACAATAATTGATGCACCAACAACAGAAGCGCCAGGTACCACAGTAACTGATGCGCCAACTACAGAGGCACCGACAACAGAAGCGCCAGGTACCACAGTCACGGCTGCACCGACAACAGAAGCGCCAGGTACCACAGTAACTGATGCACCGACAACAGAAGCGCCAGGTACCACAGTAACTGATGCACCGACAACAGAGGCACCGACAACAGAAGTGCCAGGTACCACAGTTACTGATGCGCCAACTACAGAAGCGCCAGTAACTGATGCGCCAACTACAGAAGCGCCAGATACCACAATAACTGATGCACCGACAACAGAAGCACCGACAACAGAAGCGCCAGGTACCACAGTAACTGATGCACCGACAACAGAAGCGCTAGGTACCACAGTAACTGATGTGCCAACTACAGAAGTACCGACAACAGAAGCACCAGATATCACAATAACTGATGCACCGACCACAGAAGCACCGACAACAGAAGCGCCAGGTACCACGGTCACGGATGCACCGACAACAGAAGCGCCAGGTAACACAGTAACTGATGTGCCAACTACAGAAGCGCCAGAAACCACAATAACTGATGCACCGACAACAGAAGCGCCAGAAACCACAGTCACTGATGCACCGACAACAGAAGCGCCAGAAACCACAATAACTGATGCACCAATAACAGAAGCGCCAGGTACCACAGTAACTGATGCGCCAACTACAGAGGCACCGACAACAGAAGCGCCAGGTACCACAGTCACGGATGCACCGACAACAGAGGCACCGACAACAGAAGTGCCAGGAACCACAGTAACTGATGCGCCAACTACAGAAGCGCCAGTAACTGATGCGCCAACTACAGAAGCGCCACATACCACAATAACTGATGCACCGACAACAGAAGCACCGACAACAGAAGCGCCAGGTACCACGGTCACGGATGCACCGACAACAGAGGCTCCAGTAACTGATGCGCCAACTACAGCAGCGCCAGATACCACAATAACTGATGCACCGACAACAGAAGCACCAGATATCACAATAACTGATGCACCGACCACAGAAGCACCGACAACAGAAGCGCCAGGTACCACGGTCACGGATGCACCGACAACAGAAGCGCCAGGTACCACAGTAACTGATGTGCCAACTACAGAAGCGCCAGAAACCACAATAACTGATGCACCGACAACAGAAGCGCCAGAAACCACAGTCACTGATGCACCGACAACAGAAGCGCCAGAAACCACAATAACTGATGCACCAATAACAGAAGCGCCAGGTACCACAGTAACTGATGCGCCAACTACAGAGGCACCGACAACAGAAGCGCCAGGTACCACAGTAACTGATGCACCGACAACAGAGGCACCGACAACAGAAGCGCCAGGTACCACAGTCACTGATGCACCGACAACAGAAGCGCCAGAAACCACAATAACTGATGCACCAACAACAGAAACGCCAGGTACCACAGTAACTGATGCGCCAACTACAGAGGCACCGACAACAGAAGCGCCAGGTACCACAGTCACGGATGCACCGACAACAGAAGTGCCAGAAACCACAATAACTGATGCACCGACAACAGAAGCGCCAGGTACCACAGTAACTGATGCACCGACAACAGAGGCACCGACAACAGAAGCGCCAGGTACCACAGTCACTGATGCACCGACAACAGAAGCGCCAGAAACCACAATAACTGATGCACCAACAACAGAAGCGCCAGGTACCACAGTAACTGATGCGCCAACTACAGAGGCACCGACAACAGAAGCGCCAGGTACCACGGTCACGGATGCACCGACAACAGAAGCGCCAGGTACCACAGTAACTGATGTGCCAACTACAGAAGCGCCAGAAACCACAATAACTGATGCACCGACAACAGAAGCGCCAGAAACCACAGTCACTGATGCACCGACAACAGAAGCGCCAGAAACCACAATAACTGATGCACCAATAACAGAAGCGCCAGGTACCACAGTAACTGATGCGCCAACTACAGAGGCACCGACAACAGAAGCGCCAGGTACCACAGTAACTGATGCACCGACAACAGAGGCACCGACAACAGAAGTGCCAGGTACCACAGTAACTGATGCACCGACAACAGAAGCGCCAGGTACCACAGTAACTGATGTGCCAACTACAGAAGTACCGACAACAGAAGCACCAGATATCACAATAACTGATGCACCGACCACAGAAGCACCGACAACAGAAGCGCCAGGTACCACGGTCACGGATGCACCGACAACAGAAGCGCCAGGTAACACAGTAACTGATGTGCCAACTACAGAAGCGCCAGAAACCACAATAACTGATGCACCGACAACAGAAGCGCCAGGTACCACGGTCACGGATGCACCGACAACAGAAGCGCCAGGTACCACAGTAACTGATGCACCGACAACAGAGGCACCGACAACAGAAGTGCCAGGTACCACAGTAACTGATGCGCCAACTACAGAAGCGCCAGTAACTGATGCGCCAACTACAGAAGCGCCAGATACCACAATAACTGATGCACCAATAACAGAAGCACCAGGTACCACAGTAACTGATGCGCCAACTACAGAGGCACCGACAACAGAAGCGCCAGGTACCACAGTCACGGATGCACCGACAACAGAGGCACCGACAACAGAAGTGCCAGGTACCACAGTAACTGATGCGCCAACTACAGAAGCGCCAGTAACTGATGCGCCAACTACAGAAGCGCCAGATACCACAATAACTGATGCACCGACAACAGAAGCACCGACAACAGAAGCGCCAGGTACCACGGTCACGGATGCACCGACAACAGAGGCTCCAGTAACTGATGCGCCAACTACAGCAGCGCCAGATACCACAATAACTGATGCACCGACAACAGAAGCACCGACAACAGAAGCACCAGATATCACAATAACTAATGCACCGACCACAGAAGCACCGACAACAGAAGCGCCAGGTACCACGGTCACGGATGCACCGACAACAGAAGCGCCAGGTACCACAGTAACTGATGTGCCAACTACAGAAGCGCCAGAAACCACAATAACTGATGCACCGACAACAGAAGCGCCAGAAACCACAGTCACTGATGCACCGACAACAGAAGCGCCAGAAACCACAATAACTGATGCACCAATAACAGAAGCGCCAGGTACCACAGTAACTGATGCGCCAACTACAGAGGCACCGACAACAGAAGCGCCAGGTACCACAGTCACTGATGCACCGACAACAGAAGCGCCAGAAACCACAATAACTGATGCACCAGCAACAGAAGCGCCAGGTACCACAGTAACTGATGCGCCAACTACAGAGGCACCGACAACAGAAGCGCCAGGTACCACAGTCACGGCTGCACCGACAACAGAAGCGCCAGGTACCACAGTAACTGATGCACCGACAACAGAGGCACCGACAACAGAAGTGCCAGGTACCACAGTTACTGATGCGCCAACTACAGAAGCGCCAGTAACTGATGCGCCAACTACAGAAGCGCCAGATACCACAATAACTGATGCACCGACAACAGAAGCACCGACAACAGAAGCGCCAGGTACCACAGTAACTGATGCACCGACAACAGAAGCGCCAGGTACCACAGTAACTGATGTGCCAACTACAGAAGTACCGACAACAGAAGCACCAGATATCACAATAACTGATGCACCGACCACAGAAGCACCGACAACAGAAGCGCCAGGTACCACGGTCACGGATGCACCGACAACAGAAGCGCCAGGTAACACAGTAACTGATGTGCCAACTACAGAAGCGCCAGAAACCACAATAACTGATGCACCGACAACAGAAGTGCCAGAAACCACAGTCACTGATGCACCGACAACAGAAGCGCCAGAAACCACAATAACTGATGCACCAATAACAGAAGCGCCAGGTACCACAGTAACTGATGCGCCAACTACAGAGGCACCGACAACAGCAGCGCCAGGTACCACAGTCACGGATGCACCGACAACAGAGGCACCGACAACAGAAGTGCCAGGTACCACAGTAACTGATGCGCCAACTACAGAAGCGCCAGTAACTGATGCGCCAACTACAGAAGCGCCACATACCACAATAACTGATGCACCGACAACAGAAGCACCGACAACAGAAGCGCCAGGTACC
This sequence comes from Oligia latruncula, assembly GCA_948474745.1. Taxonomy (NCBI): domain Eukaryota; kingdom Metazoa; phylum Arthropoda; class Insecta; order Lepidoptera; family Noctuidae; genus Oligia; species Oligia latruncula. Next base: position 10,743,747 of record OX419702.1, on the reverse strand, counting down.
ACGGTCACGGATGCACCGACAACAGAGGCTCCAGTAACTGATGCGCCAACTACAGCAGCGCCAGATACCACAATAACTGATGCACCGACAACAGAAGCACCGACAACAGAAGCACCAGATATCACAATAACTGATGCACCGACCACAGAAGCACCGACAACAGAAGCGCCAGGTACCACGGTCACGGATGCACCGACAACAGAAGCGCCAGGTACCACAGTAACTGATGTGCCAACTACAGAAGCGCCAGAAACCACAATAACTGATGCACCGACAACAGAAGCGCCAGAAACCACAGTCACTGATGCACCGACAACAGAAGCGCCAGAAACCACAATAACTGATGCACCAATAACAGAAGCGCCAGGTACCACAGTAACTGATGCGCCAACTACAGAGGCACCGACAACAGAAGCGCCAGGTACCACAGTAACTGATGCACCGACAACAGAGGCACCGACAACAGAAGCGCCAGGTACCACAGTCACTGATGCACCGACAACAGAAGCGCCAGAAACCACAATAACTGATGCACCATCAACAGAAACGCCAGGTACCACAGTAACTGATGCGCCAACTACAGAGGCACCGACAACAGAAGCGCCAGGTACCACAGTCACGGATGCACCGACAACAGAAGTGCCAGAAACCACAATAACTGATGCACCGACAACAGAAGCGCCAGGTACCACAGTAACTGATGCACCGACAACAGAGGCACCGACAACAGAAGCGCCAGGTACCACAGTCACTGATGCACCGACAACAGAAGCGCCAGAAACCACAATAACTGATGCACCAACAACAGAAGCGCCAGGTACCACAGTAACTGATGCGCCAACTACAGAGGCACCGACAACAGAAGCGCCAGGTACCACGGTCACGGATGCACCGACAACAGAAGCGCCAGGTACCACAGTAACTGATGTGCCAACTACAGAAGCGCCAGAAACCACAATAACTGATGCACCAATAACAGAAGCGCCAGGTACCACAGTAACTGATGCGCCAACTACAGAGGCACCGACAACAGAAGCGCCAGGTACCACAGTCACGGATGCACCGACAACAGAAGCGCCAGAAACCACAATAACTGATGCACCGACAACAGAAGCGCCAGGTACCACAGTAACTGATGCACCGACAACAGAGGCACCGACAACAGAAGCGCCAGGTACCACAGTCACTGATGCAACGACAACAGAAGCGCCAGAAACCACAATAACTGATGCACCAACAACAGAAGCGCCAGGTACCACAGTAACTGATGCGCCAACTACAGAGGCACCGACAACAGAAGCGCCAGGTACCACAGTCACGGATGCACCGACAACAGAAGCGCCAGAAACCACAATAACTGATGCACCAAAAACAGAAGCACCGACAACAGAAGCGCCAGGTACCACAGTCACTGATGCACCGACAACAGAAGCGCCAAAAACCACAATAACTGATGCACCAATAACAGAAGCGCCAGGTACCACAGTAACTGATGCGCCAACTACAGAGGCACCGACAACAGAAGCGCCAGGTACCACAGTCACGGATGCACCAACAACAGAAGCACCAGATACCACATTCACCGATGCACCAACAACAAAAGCGCCAGGTACCACAGTTACCGATGCGCCGACAACAGAGGCGCCAGGTACCACAGTAACTGATGCGCCAACTACAGAAGGGCCAGTAACTGATGCGCCAACTACAGAAGCGCCAGATACCACAATAACTGATGCACCGACAACAGAAGCACCGACAACAGAAGCGCCAGAAACCACAATCACTGATGCACCTACAACAGAAGCGCCAGAAACCACAATAACTGATGCACCAATAACAGAAGCGCCAGGTACCACAGTAACTGATGCGCCAACTACAGAGGCACCGACAACAGAAGCGCCAGGTACCACAGTCACTGATGCACCGACAACAGAAGCGCCAGAAACCACAATAACTGATGCACCAACAACAGAAGCGCCAGGTACTACAGTAACTGATGCGCCAACTACAGAGGCACCGACAACAGAAGCGCCAGGTACCACGGTCACGGATGCACCGACAACAGAGGCTCCAGTAACTGATGCGCCAACTACAGCAGCGCCAGATACCACAATAACTGATGCACCGACAACAGAAGCACCGACAACAGAAGCACCAGATATCACAATAACTAATGCACCGACCACAGAAGCACCGACAACAGAAGCGCCAGGTACCACGGTCACGGATGCACCGACAACAGAAGCGCCAGGTACCACAGTAACTGATGTGCCAACTACAGAAGCGCCAGAAACCACAATAACTGATGCACCGACAACAGAAGCGCCAGAAACCACAGTCACTGATGCACCGACAACAGAAGCGCCAGAAACCACAATAACTGATGCACCAATAACAGAAGCGCCAGGTACCACAGTAACTGATGCGCCAACTACAGAGGCACCGACAACAGAAGCGCCAGGTACCACAGTAACTGATGCACCGACAACAGAGGCACCGACAACAGAAGCGCCAGGTACCACAGTCACTGATGCACCGACAACAGAAGCGCCAGAAACCACAATAATTGATGCACCAACAACAGAAGCGCCAGGTACCACAGTAACTGATGCGCCAACTACAGAGGCACCGACAACAGAAGCGCCAGGTACCACAGTCACGGCTGCACCGACAACAGAAGCGCCAGGTACCACAGTAACTGATGCACCGACAACAGAAGCGCCAGGTACCACAGTAACTGATGCACCGACAACAGAGGCACCGACAACAGAAGTGCCAGGTACCACAGTTACTGATGCGCCAACTACAGAAGCGCCAGTAACTGATGCGCCAACTACAGAAGCGCCAGATACCACAATAACTGATGCACCGACAACAGAAGCACCGACAACAGAAGCGCCAGGTACCACAGTAACTGATGCACCGACAACAGAAGCGCTAGGTACCACAGTAACTGATGTGCCAACTACAGAAGTACCGACAACAGAAGCACCAGATATCACAATAACTGATGCACCGACCACAGAAGCACCGACAACAGAAGCGCCAGGTACCACGGTCACGGATGCACCGACAACAGAAGCGCCAGGTAACACAGTAACTGATGTGCCAACTACAGAAGCGCCAGAAACCACAATAACTGATGCACCGACAACAGAAGCGCCAGAAACCACAGTCACTGATGCACCGACAACAGAAGCGCCAGAAACCACAATAACTGATGCACCAATAACAGAAGCGCCAGGTACCACAGTAACTGATGCGCCAACTACAGAGGCACCGACAACAGAAGCGCCAGGTACCACAGTCACGGATGCACCGACAACAGAGGCACCGACAACAGAAGTGCCAGGAACCACAGTAACTGATGCGCCAACTACAGAAGCGCCAGTAACTGATGCGCCAACTACAGAAGCGCCACATACCACAATAACTGATGCACCGACAACAGAAGCACCGACAACAGAAGCGCCAGGTACCACGGTCACGGATGCACCGACAACAGAGGCTCCAGTAACTGATGCGCCAACTACAGCAGCGCCAGATACCACAATAACTGATGCACCGACAACAGAAGCACCAGATATCACAATAACTGATGCACCGACCACAGAAGCACCGACAACAGAAGCGCCAGGTACCACGGTCACGGATGCACCGACAACAGAAGCGCCAGGTACCACAGTAACTGATGTGCCAACTACAGAAGCGCCAGAAACCACAATAACTGATGCACCGACAACAGAAGCGCCAGAAACCACAGTCACTGATGCACCGACAACAGAAGCGCCAGAAACCACAATAACTGATGCACCAATAACAGAAGCGCCAGGTACCACAGTAACTGATGCGCCAACTACAGAGGCACCGACAACAGAAGCGCCAGGTACCACAGTAACTGATGCACCGACAACAGAGGCACCGACAACAGAAGCGCCAGGTACCACAGTCACTGATGCACCGACAACAGAAGCGCCAGAAACCACAATAACTGATGCACCAACAACAGAAACGCCAGGTACCACAGTAACTGATGCGCCAACTACAGAGGCACCGACAACAGAAGCGCCAGGTACCACAGTCACGGATGCACCGACAACAGAAGTGCCAGAAACCACAATAACTGATGCACCGACAACAGAAGCGCCAGGTACCACAGTAACTGATGCACCGACAACAGAGGCACCGACAACAGAAGCGCCAGGTACCACAGTCACTGATGCACCGACAACAGAAGCGCCAGAAACCACAATAACTGATGCACCAACAACAGAAGCGCCAGGTACCACAGTAACTGATGCGCCAACTACAGAGGCACCGACAACAGAAGCGCCAGGTACCACGGTCACGGATGCACCGACAACAGAAGCGCCAGGTACCACAGTAACTGATGTGCCAACTACAGAAGCGCCAGAAACCACAATAACTGATGCACCGACAACAGAAGCGCCAGAAACCACAGTCACTGATGCACCGACAACAGAAGCGCCAGAATCCACAATAACTGATGCACCAATAACAGAAGCGCCAGGTACCACAGTAACTGATGCGCCAACTACAGAGGCACCGACAACAGAAGCGCCAGGTACCACAGTAACTGATGCACCGACAACAGAGGCACCGACAACAGAAGTGCCAGGTACCACAGTAACTGATGCACCGACAACAGAAGCGCCAGGTACCACAGTAACTGATGTGCCAACTACAGAAGTACCGACAACAGAAGCACCAGATATCACAATAACTGATGCACCGACCACAGAAGCACCGACAACAGAAGCGCCAGGTACCACGGTCACGGATGCACCGACAACAGAAGCGCCAGGTAACACAGTAACTGATGTGCCAACTACAGAAGCGCCAGAAACCACAATAACTGATGCACCGACAACAGAAGCGCCAGGTACCACGGTCACGGATGCACCGACAACAGAAGCGCCAGGTACCACAGTAACTGATGCACCGACAACAGAGGCACCGACAACAGAAGTGCCAGGTACCACAGTAACTGATGCGCCAACTACAGAAGCGCCAGTAACTGATGCGCCAACTACAGAAGCGCCAGATACCACAATAACTGATGCACCAATAACAGAAGCACCAGGTACCACAGTAACTGATGCGCCAACTACAGAGGCACCGACAACAGAAGCGCCAGGTACCACAGTCACGGATGCACCGACAACAGAGGCACCGACAACAGAAGTGCCAGGTACCACAGTAACTGATGCGCCAACTACAGAAGCGCCAGTAACTGATGCGCCAACTACAGAAGCGCCAGATACCACAATAACTGATGCACCGACAACAGAAGCACCGACAACAGAAGCGCCAGGTACCACGGTCACGGATGCACCGACAACAGAGGCTCCAGTAACTGATGCGCCAACTACAGCAGCGCCAGATACCACAATAACTGATGCACCGACAACAGAAGCACCGACAACAGAAGCACCAGATATCACAATAACTAATGCACCGACCACAGAAGCACCGACAACAGAAGCGCCAGGTACCACGGTCACGGATGCACCGACAACAGAAGCGCCAGGTACCACAGTAACTGATGTGCCAACTACAGAAGCGCCAGAAACCACAATAACTGATGCACCGACAACAGAAGCGCCAGAAACCACAGTCACTGATGCACCGACAACAGAAGCGCCAGAAACCACAATAACTGATGCACCAATAACAGAAGCGCCAGGTACCACAGTAACTGATGCGCCAACTACAGAGGCACCGACAACAGAAGCGCCAGGTACCACAGTCACTGATGCACCGACAACAGAAGCGCCAGAAACCACAATAACTGATGCACCAGCAACAGAAGCGCCAGGTACCACAGTAACTGATGCGCCAACTACAGAGGCACCGACAACAGAAGCGCCAGGTACCACAGTCACGGCTGCACCGACAACAGAAGCGCCAGGTACCACAGTAACTGATGCACCGACAACAGAGGCACCGACAACAGAAGTGCCAGGTACCACAGTTACTGATGCGCCAACTACAGAAGCGCCAGTAACTGATGCGCCAACTACAGAAGCGCCAGATACCACAATAACTGATGCACCGACAACAGAAGCACCGACAACAGAAGCGCCAGGTACCACAGTAACTGATGCACCGACAACAGAAGCGCCAGGTACCACAGTAACTGATGTGCCAACTACAGAAGTACCGACAACAGAAGCACCAGATATCACAATAACTGATGCACCGACCACAGAAGCACCGACAACAGAAGCGCCAGGTACCACGGTCACGGATGCACCGACAACAGAAGCGCCAGGTAACACAGTAACTGATGTGCCAACTACAGAAGCGCCAGAAACCACAATAACTGATGCACCGACAACAGAAGTGCCAGAAACCACAGTCACTGATGCACCGACAACAGAAGCGCCAGAAACCACAATAACTGATGCACCAATAACAGAAGCGCCAGGTACCACAGTAACTGATGCGCCAACTACAGAGGCACCGACAACAGCAGCGCCAGGTACCACAGTCACGGATGCACCGACAACAGAGGCACCGACAACAGAAGTGCCAGGTACCACAGTAACTGATGCGCCAACTACAGAAGCGCCAGTAACTGATGCGCCAACTACAGAAGCGCCACATACCACAATAACTGATGCACCGACAACAGAAGCACCGACAACAGAAGCGCCAGGTACCACGGTCACGGATGCACCGACAACAGAGGCTCCAGTAACTGATGCGCCAACTACAGCAGCGCCAGATACCACAATAACTGATGCACCGACAACAGAAGCACCGACAACAGAAGCACCAGATATCACAATAACTGATGCACCGACCACAGAAGCACCGACAACAGAAGCGCCAGGTACCACGGTCACGGATGCACCGACAACAGAAGCGCCAGGTACCACAGTAACTGATGTGCCAACTACAGAAGCGCCAGAAACCACAATAACTGATGCACCGACAACAGAAGCGCCAGAAACCACAGTCACTGATGCACCGACAACAGAAGCGCCAGAAACCACAATAACTGATGCACCAATAACAGAAGCGCCAGGTACCACAGTAACTGATGCGCCAACTACAGAGGCACCGACAACAGAAGCGCCAGGTACCACAGTAACTGATGCACCGACAACAGAGGCACCGACAACAGAAGCGCCAGGTACCACAGTCACTGATGCACCGACAACAGAAGCGCCAGAAACCACAATAACTGATGCACCATCAACAGAAACGCCAGGTACCACAGTAACTGATGCGCCAACTACAGAGGCACCGACAACAGAAGCGCCAGGTACCACAGTCACGGATGCACCGACAACAGAAGTGCCAGAAACCACAATAACTGATGCACCGACAACAGAAGCGCCAGGTACCACAGTAACTGATGCACCGACAACAGAGGCACCGACAACAGAAGCGCCAGGTACCACAGTCACTGATGCACCGACAACAGAAGCGCCAGAAACCACAATAACTGATGCACCAACAACAGAAGCGCCAGGTACCACAGTAACTGATGCGCCAACTACAGAGGCACCGACAACAGAAGCGCCAGGTACCACGGTCACGGATGCACCGACAACAGAAGCGCCAGGTACCACAGTAACTGATGTGTCAACTACAGAAGCGCCAGAAACCACAATAACTGATGCACCAATAACAGAAGCGCCAGGTACCACAGTAACTGATGCGCCAACTACAGAGGCACCGACAACAGAAGCGCCAGGTACCACAGTCACGGATGCACCGACAACAGAAGCGCCAGAAACCACAATAACTGATGCACCGACAACAGAAGCGCCAGGTACCACAGTAACTGATGCACCGACAACAGAGGCACCGACAACAGAAGCGCCAGGTACCACAGTCACTGATGCAACGACAACAGAAGCGCCAGAAACCACAATAACTGATGCACCAACAACAGAAGCGCCAGGTACCACAGTAACTGATGCGCCAACTACAGAGGCACCGACAACAGAAGCGCCAGGTACCACAGTCACGGATGCACCGACAACAGAAGCGCCAGAAACCACAATAACTGATGCACCAACAACAGAAGCACCGACAACAGAAGCGCCAGGTACCACAGTCACTGATGCACCGACAACAGAAGCGCCAAAAACCACAATAACTGATGCACCAATAACAGAAGCGCCAGGTACCACAGTAACTGATGCGCCAACTACAGAGGCACCGACAACAGAAGCGCCAGGTACCACAGTCACGGATGCACCAACAACAGAAGCACCAGATACCACAGTCACCGATGCACCAACAACAAAAGCGCCAGGTACCACAGTTACCGATGCGCCGACAACAGAGGCGCCAGGTACCACAGTAACTGATGCGCCAACTACAGAAGGGCCAGTAACTGATGCGCCAACTACAGAAGCGCCAGATACCACAATAACTGATGCACCGACAACAGAAGCACCGACAACAGAAGCGCCAGAAACCACAATCACTGATGCACCTACAACAGAAGCGCCAGAAACCACAATAACTGATGCACCAATAACAGAAGCGCCAGGTACCACAGTAACTGATGCGCCAACTACAGAGGCACCGACAACAGAAGCGCCAGGTACCACAGTCACTGATGCACCGACAACAGAAGCGCCAGAAACCACAATAACTGATGCACCAACAACAGAAGCGCCAGGTACTACAGTAACTGATGCGCCAACTACAGAGGCACCGACAACAGAAGCGCCAGGTACCACGGTCACGGATGCACCGACAACAGAAGCGCCAGGTACCACAGTAACTGATGTGCCAACTACAGAAGCGCCAGAAACCACAATAACTGATGCACCGACAACAGAAGCGCCAGAAACCACAGTCACGGATGCACCGACAACAGAAGTGCCAGAAACCACAATAACTGATGCACCGACAACAGAAGCGCCAGGTACCACAGTAACTGATGCACCGACAACAGAGGCACCGACAACAGAAGCGCCAGGTACCACAGTCACTGATGCACCGACAACAGAAGCGCCAGAAACCACAATAACTGATGCACCAACAACAGAAGCGGCAGGTACCACAGTAACTGATGCGCCAACTACAGAGGCACCGACAACAGAAGCGCCAGGTACCACAGTCACGGATGCACCGACAACAGAAGCGCCAGAAACCACAATAACTGATGCACCGACAACAGAAGCACCGACAACAGAAGCGCCAGGTACCACAGTCACTGATGCACCGACAACAGAAGCGCCAAAAACCACAATAACTGATGCACCAATAACAGAAGCGCCAGGTACCACAGTAACTGATGCGCCAACTACAGAGGCACCGACAACAGAAGCGCCAGGTACCACAGTCACGGATGCGCCGACAACAGAAGCGCCAGGTAGCACAGTCACCGATGCGCCAGCTACAGAAGCGCCAGGTACCACAGTAACTGATGCACCAACAACAGAAGCGCCAGGTACGACAGTAACTGATGCACCAACAACAGAAGCACCAGATACCACAGTCACCGATGCACCAACAACAAAAGCGCCAGGTACCACAGTTACCGATGCGCCGACAACAGAGGCGCCAGGTACCACAGTAACTGATGCGCCAACTACAGAAGGGCCAGTAACTGATGCGCCAACTACAGAAGCGCCAGATACCACAATAACTGATGCACCGACAACAGAAGCACCGACAACAGAAGCGCCAGGTACCACGGTCACGGATGCACCGACAACAGAGGCTCCAGTAACTGATGCGCCAACTACAGCAGCGCCAGATAACACAATAACTGATGCACCGACAACAGAAGCGCCAGAAACCACAATCACTGATGCACCTACAACAGAAGCGCCAGTAACTGATGCGCCAACTACAGAAGCGGCAGATACCACAATAACTGATGCACCGACAACAGAAGCACCGACAACAGAAGCGCCAGGTACCACAGTAACTGATGCACCGACAACAGAAGCGCCAGGTACCACAGTAACTGATGTGCCAACTACAGAAGTACCGACAACAGAAGCACCAGATATCACAATAACTGATGCACCGACCACAGAAGCACCGACAACAGAAGCGCCAGGTACCACGGTCACGGATGCACCGACAACAGAAGCGCCAGGTAACACAGTAACTGATGCGCCAACTACAGAGGCACCGACAACAGAAGCGCCAGGTACCACGGTCACGGATGCACCGACAACAGAAGCGCCAGGTACCACAGTAACTGATGTGCCAACTACAGAAGCGCCAGAAACCACAATAACTGATGCACCGACAACAGAAGCGCCAGAAACCACAGTCACGGATGCACCGACAACAGAAGTGCCAGAAACCACAATAACTGATGCACCGACAACAGAAGCGCCAGAAACCACAATAACTGATGCACCAACAACAGAAGCGCCAGGTACCACAGTAACTGATGCGCCAACTACAGAGGCACCGACAACAGAAGCGCCAGGTACCACAGTCACGGATGCACCGACAACAGAAGCGCCAGAAACCACAATAACTGATGCACCGACAACAGAAGCACCGACAACAGAAGCGCCAGGTACCACAGTCACTGATGCACCGACAACAGAAGCGCCAAAAACCACAATAACTGATGCACCAATAACAGAAGCGCCAGGTACCACAGTAACTGATGCGCCAACTACAGAGGCACCGACAACAGAAGCGCCAGGTACCACAGTCACGGATGCGCCGACAACAGAAGCGCCAGGTAGCACAGTCACCGATGCGCCAGCTACAGAAGCGCCAGGTACCACAGTAACTGATGCACCAACAACAGAAGCGCCAGGTACGACAGTAACTGATGCACCAACAACAGAAGCACCAGATACCACAGTCACCGATGCACCAACAACAAAAGCGCCAGGTACCACAGTTACCGATGCGCCGACAACAGAGGCGCCAGGTACCACAGTAACTGATGCGCCAACTACAGAAGGGCCAGTAACTGATGCGCCAACTACAGAAGCGCCAGATACCACAATAACTGATGCACCGACAACAGAAGCACCGACAACAGAAGCGCCAGGTACCACGGTCACGGATGCACCGACAACAGAGGCTCCAGTAACTGATGCGCCAACTACAGCAGCGCCAGATAACACAATAACTGATGCACCGACAACAGAAGCGCCAGAAACCACAATCACTGATGCACCTACAACAGAAGCGCCAGAAACCACAATAACTGATGCACCAATAACAGAAGCGCCAGGTACCACAGTAACTGATGCGCCAACTACAGAGGCACCGACAACAGAAGCGCCAGGTACCACAGTCACGGCTGCACCGACAACAGAAGCGCCAGGTACCACAGTAACTGATGCACCGACAACAGAGGCACCGACAACAGAAGTGCCAGGTACCACAGTTACTGATGCGCCAACTACAGAAGCGCCAGTAACTGATGCGCCAACTACAGAAGCGGCAGATACCACAATAACTGATGCACCGACAACAGAAGCACCGACAACAGAAGCGCCAGGTACCACAGTAACTGATGCACCGACAACAGAAGCGCCAGGTACCACAGTAACTGATGTGCCAACTACAGAAGTACCGACAACAGAAGCACCAGATATCACAATAACTGATGCACCGACCACAGAAGCACCGACAACAGAAGCGCCAGGTACCACGGTCACGGATGCACCGACAACAGAAGCGCCAGGTAACACAGTAACTGATGTGCCAACTACAGAAGCGCCAGAAACCACAATAACTGATGCACCGACAACAGAAGCGCCAGAAACCACAGTCACTGATGCACCGACAACAGAAGCGCCAGAAACCACAATAACTGATGCACCAATAACAGAAGCGCCAGGTACCACAGTAACTGATGCGCCAACTACAGAGGCACCGACAACAGAAGCGCTAGGTACCACAGTCACGGATGCACCGACAACAGAGGCACCGACAACAGAAGTGCCAGGTACCACAGTAACTGATGCGCCAACTACAGAAGCGCCAGTAACTGATGCGCCAACTACAGAAGCGCCAGATACCACAATAACTGATGCACCGACAACAGAAGCACCGACAACAGAAGCGCCAGGTACCACGGTCACGGATGCACCGACAACAGAGGCTCCAGTAACTGATGCGCCAACTACAGCAGCGCCAGATACCACAATAACTGATGCACCGACAACAGAAGCACCGACAACAGAAGCACCAGATATCACAATAACTGATGCACCGACCACAGAAGCACCGACAACAGAAGCGCCAGGTACCACGGTCACGGATGCACCGACAACAGAAGCGCCAGGTACCACAGTAACTGATGTGCCAACTACAGAAGCGCCAGAAACCACAATAACTGATGCACCGACAACAGAAGCGCCAGAAACCACAGTCACTGATGCACCGACAACAGAAGCGCCAGAAACCACAATAACTGATGCACCAATAACAGAAGCGCCAGGTACCACAGTAACTGATGCGCCAACTACAGAGGCACCGACAACAGAAGCGCCAGAAACCACAATAACTGATGCACCAATAACAGAAGCGCCAGGTACCACAGTAACTGATGCGCCAACTACAGAGGCACCGACAACAGAAGCGCCAGGTACCACAGTCACGGATGCACCGACAACAGAGGCACCGACAACAGAAGTGCCAGGTACCACAGTAACTGATGCGCCAACTACAGAAGCGCCAGTAACTGATGCGCCAACTACAGAAGCGCCAGATACCACAATAACTGATGCACCGACAACAGAAGCACCGACAACAGAAGCGCCAGGTACCACGGTCACGGATGCACCGACAACAGAGGCTCCAGTAACTGATGCGCCAACTACAGCAGCGCAAGATACCACAATAACTGATGCACCGACAACAGAAGCACCGACAACAGAAGCACCAGATATCACAATAACTGATGCACCGACCACAGAAGCACCGACAACAGAAGCGCCAGGTACCACGGTCACGGATGCACCGACAACAGAAGCGCCAGGTACCACAGTAACTGATGTGCCAACTACAGAAGCGCCAGAAACCACAATAACTGATGCACCGACAACAGAAGCGCCAGAAACCACAGTCACTGATGCACCGACAACAGAAGCGCCAGAAACCACAATAACTGATGCACCAATAACAGAAGCGCCAGGTACCACAGTAACTGATGCGCCAACTACAGAGGCACCGACAACAGAAGCGCCAGGTACCACAGTCACGGATGCACCGACAACAGAAGCGCCAGAAACCACAATAACTGATGCACCGACAACAGAAGCGCCAGGTACCACAGTCACTGATGCACCGACAACAGAAGCGCCAGAAACCACAATAACTGATGCACCAACAACAGAAGCGCCAGGTACCACAGTAACTGATGCGCCAACTACAGAGGCACCGACAACAGAAGCGCCAGGTACCACGGTCACGGATGCACCGACAACAGAAGCGCCAGGTACCACAGTAACTGATGTGCCAACTACAGAAGCGCCAGAAACCACAATAACTGATGCACCGACAACAGAAGCGCCAGAAACCACAGTCACGGATGCACCGACAACAGAAGTGCCAGAAACCACAATAACTGATGCACCGACAACAGAAGCGCCAGGTACCACAGTAACTGATGCACCGACAACAGAGGCACCGACAACAGAAGCGCCAGGTACCACAGTCACTGATGCACCGACAACAGAAGCGCCAGAAACCACAATAACTGATGCACCAACAACAGAAGCGCCAGGTACCACAGTAACTGATGCGCCAACTACAGAGGCACCGACAACAGAAGCGCCAGGTACCACAGTCACGGATGCACCGACAACAGAAGCGCCAGAAACCACAATAACTGATGCACCGACAACAGAAGCACCGACAACAGAAGCGCCAGGTACCACAGTCACTGATGCACCGACAACAGAAGCGCCAAAAACCACAATAACTGATGCACCAATAACAGAAGCGCCAGGTACCACAGTAATTGATGCGCCAACTACAGAGGCACCGACAACAGAAGCGCCAGGTACCACAGTCACGGATGCGCCGACAACAGAAGCGCCAGGTAGCACAGTCACCGATGCGCCAGCTACAGAAGCGCCAGGTACCACAGTAACTGATGCACCAACAACAGAAGCGCCAGGTACGACAGTAACTGATGCACCAACAACAGAAGCACCAGATACCACAGTCACCGATGCACCAACAACAAAAGCGCCAGGTACCACAGTTACCGATGCGCCGACAACAGAGGCGCCAGGTACCACAGTAACTGATGCGCCAACTACAGAAGGGCCAGTAACTGATGCGCCAACTACAGAAGCGCCAGATACCACAATAACTGATGCATCGACAACAGAAGCACCGACAACAGAAGCGCCAGGTACCACGGTCACGGATGCACCGACAACAGAGGCTCCAGTAACTGATGCGCCAACTACAGCAGCGCCAGATAACACAATAACTGATGCACCGACAACAGAAGCGCCAGAAACCACAATCACTGATGCACCTACAACAGAAGCGCCAGAAACCACAATAACTGATGCACCAATAACAGAAGCGCCAGGTACCACAGTAACTGATGCGCCAACTACAGAGGCACCGACAACAGAAGCGCCAGGTACCACGGTCACGGATGCACCGACAACAGAAGCGCCAGGTACCACAGTAACTGATGTGCCAACTACAGAAGCGCCAGAAACCACAATAACTGATGCACCGACAACAGAAGCGCCAGAAACCACAGTCACTGATGCACCGACAACAGAAGCGCCAGAAACCACAATAACTGATGCACCAATAACAGAAGCGCCAGGTACCACAGTAACTGATGCGCCAACTACAGAGGCACCGACAACAGAAGCGCCAGGTACCACAGTCACGGATGCACCGACAACAGAGGCACCGACAACAGAAGTGCCAGGTACCACAGTAACTGATGCGCCAACTACAGATGCGCCAGCTACAGAAGCGCCAGGTACCACAGTAACTGATGCACCAACAACAGAAGCGCCAGGTACGACAGTAACTGATGCACCAACAACAGAAGCACCAGATACCACAGTCACCGATGCACCAACAACAAAAGCGCCAGGTACCACAGTTACCGATGCGCCGACAACAGAGGCGCCAGGTACCACAGTAACTGATGCGCCAACTACAGAAGGGCCAGTAACTGATGCGCCAACTACAGAAGCGCCAGATACCACAATAACTGATGCATCGACAACAGAAGCACCGACAACAGAAGCGCCAGGTACCACGGTCACGGATGCACCGACAACAGAGGCTCCAGTAACTGATGCGCCAACTACAGCAGCGCCAGATAACACAATAACTGATGCACCGACAACAGAAGCGCCAGAAACCACAATCACTGATGCACCTACAACAGAAGCGCCAGAAACCACAATAACTGATGCACCAATAACAGAAGCGCCAGGTACCACAGTAACTGATGCGCCAACTACAGAGGCACCGACAACAGAAGCGCCAGGTACCACGGTCACGGATGCACCGACAACAGAAGCGCCAGGTACCACAGTAACTGATGTGCCAATAACAGAAGCGCCAGGTACCACAGTAATTGATGCGCCAACTACAGAGGCACCGACAACAGAAGCGCCAGGTACCACAGTCACGGATG
Organism: Oligia latruncula; assembly: GCA_948474745.1. Classification (NCBI taxonomy): domain Eukaryota; kingdom Metazoa; phylum Arthropoda; class Insecta; order Lepidoptera; family Noctuidae; genus Oligia; species Oligia latruncula. The sequence continues at coordinate 10,728,131 of OX419702.1, read as the reverse complement.
CGCCGACAACAGAAGCGCCAGGTAGCACAGTCACCGATGCGCCAGCTACAGAAGCGCCAGGTACCACAGTAACTGATGCACCAACAACAGAAGCGCCAGGTACGACAGTAACTGATGCACCAACAACAGAAGCACCAGATACCACAGTCACCGATGCACCAACAACAAAAGCGCCAGGTACCACAGTTACCGATGCGCCGACAACAGAGGCGCCAGGTACCACAGTAACTGATGCGCCAACTACAGAAGGGCCAGTAACTGATGCGCCAACTACAGAAGCGCCAGATACCACAATAACTGATGCATCGACAACAGAAGCACCGACAACAGAAGCGCCAGGTACCACGGTCACGGATGCACCGACAACAGAGGCTCCAGTAACTGATGCGCCAACTACAGCAGCGCCAGATAACACAATAACTGATGCACCGACAACAGAAGCGCCAGAAACCACAATCACTGATGCACCTACAACAGAAGCGCCAGAAACCACAATAACTGATGCACCAATAACAGAAGCGCCAGGTACCACAGTAACTGATGCGCCAACTACAGAGGCACCGACAACAGAAGCGCCAGGTACCACGGTCACGGATGCACCGACAACAGAAGCGCCAGGTACCACAGTAACTGATGTGCCAACTACAGAAGCGCCAGAAACCACAATAACTGATGCACCGACAACAGAAGCGCCAGAAACCACAGTCACTGATGCACCGACAACAGAAGCGCCAGAAACCACAATAACTGATGCACCAATAACAGAAGCGCCAGGTACCACAGTAACTGATGCGCCAACTACAGAGGCACCGACAACAGAAGCGCCAGGTACCACAGTCACGGATGCACCGACAACAGAGGCACCGACAACAGAAGTGCCAGGTACCACAGTAACTGATGCGCCAACTACAGATGCGCCAGCTACAGAAGCGCCAGGTACCACAGTAACTGATGCACCAACAACAGAAGCGCCAGGTACGACAGTAACTGATGCACCAACAACAGAAGCACCAGATACCACAGTCACCGATGCACCAACAACAAAAGCGCCAGGTACCACAGTTACCGATGCGCCGACAACAGAGGCGCCAGGTACCACAGTAACTGATGCGCCAACTACAGAAGGGCCAGTAACTGATGCGCCAACTACAGAAGCGCCAGATACCACAATAACTGATGCATCGACAACAGAAGCACCGACAACAGAAGCGCCAGGTACCACGGTCACGGATGCACCGACAACAGAGGCTCCAGTAACTGATGCGCCAACTACAGCAGCGCCAGATAACACAATAACTGATGCACCGACAACAGAAGCGCCAGAAACCACAATCACTGATGCACCTACAACAGAAGCGCCAGAAACCACAATAACTGATGCACCAATAACAGAAGCGCCAGGTACCACAGTAACTGATGCGCCAACTACAGAGGCACCGACAACAGAAGCGCCAGGTACCACGGTCACGGATGCACCGACAACAGAAGCGCCAGGTACCACAGTAACTGATGTGCCAACTACAGAAGCGCCAGAAACCACAATAACTGATGCACCGACAACAGAAGCGCCAGAAACCACAGTCACTGATGCACCGACAACAGAAGCGCCAGAAACCACAATAACTGATGCACCAATAACAGAAGCGCCAGGTACCACAGTAACTGATGCGCCAACTACAGAGGCACCGACAACAGAAGCGCCAGGTACCACAGTCACGGATGCACCGACAACAGAGGCACCGACAACAGAAGTGCCAGGTACCACAGTAACTGATGCGCCAACTACAGAAGCGCCAGTAACTGATGCGCCAACTACAGAAGCGCCAGATACCACAATAACTGATGCACCGACAACAGAAGCACCGACAACAGAAGCGCCAGGTACCACGGTCACGGATGCACCGACAACAGAGGCTCCAGTAACTGATGCGCCAACTACAGCAGCGCAAGATACCACAATAACTGATGCACCGACAACAGAAGCACCGACAACAGAAGCACCAGATATCACAATAACTGATGCACCGACCACAGAAGCACCGACAACAGAAGCGCCAGGTACCACGGTCACGGATGCACCGACAACAGAAGCGCCAGGTACCACAGTAACTGATGTGCCAACTACAGAAGCGCCAGAAACCACAATAACTGATGCACCGACAACAGAAGCGCCAGAAACCACAATAACTGATGCACCGACAACAGAAGCGCCAGAAACCACAGTCACTGATGCACCGACAACAGAAGCGCCAGAAACCACAATAACTGATGCACCAATAACAGAAGCGCCAGGTACCACAGTAACTGATGCGCCAACTACAGAGGCACCGACAACAGAAGCGCTAGGTACCACAGTCACGGATGCACCGACAACAGAGGCACCGACAACAGAAGTGCCAGGTACCACAGTAACTGATGCGCCAACTACAGAAGCGCCAGTAACTGATGCGCCAACTACAGAAGCGCCAGATACCACAATAACTGATGCACCGACAACAGAAGCACCGACAACAGAAGCGCCAGGTACCACGGTCACGGATGCACCGACAACAGAGGCTCCAGTAACTGATGCGCCAACTACAGCAGCGCCAGATACCACAATAACTGATGCACCGACAACAGAAGCACCGACAACAGAAGCACCAGATATCACAATAACTGATGCACCGACCACAGAAGCACCGACAACAGAAGCGCCAGGTACCACGGTCACGGATGCACCGACAACAGAAGCGCCAGGTACCACAGTAACTGATGTGCCAACTACAGAAGCGCCAGAAACCACAATAACTGATGCACCGACAACAGAAGCGCCAGAAACCACAGTCACTGATGCACCGACAACAGAAGCGCCAGAAACCACAATAACTGATGCACCAATAACAGAAGCGCCAGGTACCACAGTAACTGATGCGCCAACTACAGAGGCACCGACAACAGAAGCGCCAGAAACCACAATAACTGATGCACCAATAACAGAAGCGCCAGGTACCACAGTAACTGATGCGCCAACTACAGAGGCACCGACAACAGAAGCGCCAGGTACCACAGTCACGGATGCACCGACAACAGAGGCACCGACAACAGAAGTGCCAGGTACCACAGTAACTGATGCGCCAACTACAGAAGCGCCAGTAACTGATGCGCCAACTACAGAAGCGCCAGATACCACAATAACTGATGCACCGACAACAGAAGCACCGACAACAGAAGCGCCAGGTACCACGGTCACGGATGCACCGACAACAGAGGCTCCAGTAACTGATGCGCCAACTACAGCAGCGCAAGATACCACAATAACTGATGCACCGACAACAGAAGCACCGACAACAGAAGCACCAGATATCACAATAACTGATGCACCGACCACAGAAGCACCGACAACAGAAGCGCCAGGTACCACGGTCACGGATGCACCGACAACAGAAGCGCCAGGTACCACAGTAACTGATGTGCCAACTACAGAAGCGCCAGAAACCACAATAACTGATGCACCGACAACAGAAGCGCCAGAAACCACAGTCACTGATGCACCGACAACAGAAGCGCCAGAAACCACAATAACTGATGCACCAATAACAGAAGCGCCAGGTACCACAGTAACTGATGCGCCAACTACAGAGGCACCGACAACAGAAGCGCCAGGTACCACAGTCACGGATGCACCGACAACAGAAGCGCCAGAAACCACAATAACTGATGCACCGACAACAGAAGCGCCAGGTACCACAGTCACTGATGCACCGACAACAGAAGCGCCAGAAACCACAATAACTGATGCACCAACAACAGAAGCGCCAGGTACCACAGTAACTGATGCGCCAACTACAGAGGCACCGACAACAGAAGCGCCAGGTACCACGGTCACGGATGCACCGACAACAGAAGCGCCAGGTACCACAGTAACTGATGTGCCAACTACAGAAGCGCCAGAAACCACAATAACTGATGCACCGACAACAGAAGCGCCAGAAACCACAGTCACGGATGCACCGACAACAGAAGTGCCAGAAACCACAATAACTGATGCACCGACAACAGAAGCGCCAGGTACCACAGTAACTGATGCACCGACAACAGAGGCACCGACAACAGAAGCGCCAGGTACCACAGTCACTGATGCACCGACAACAGAAGCGCCAGAAACCACAATAACTGATGCACCAACAACAGAAGCGCCAGGTACCACAGTAACTGATGCGCCAACTACAGAGGCACCGACAACAGAAGCGCCAGGTACCACAGTCACGGATGCACCGACAACAGAAGCGCCAGAAACCACAATAACTGATGCACCGACAACAGAAGCACCGACAACAGAAGCGCCAGGTACCACAGTCACTGATGCACCGACAACAGAAGCGCCAAAAACCACAATAACTGATGCACCAATAACAGAAGCGCCAGGTACCACAGTAATTGATGCGCCAACTACAGAGGCACCGACAACAGAAGCGCCAGGTACCACAGTCACGGATGCGCCGACAACAGAAGCGCCAGGTAGCACAGTCACCGATGCGCCAGCTACAGAAGCGCCAGGTACCACAGTAACTGATGCACCAACAACAGAAGCGCCAGGTACGACAGTAACTGATGCACCAACAACAGAAGCACCAGATACCACAGTCACCGATGCACCAACAACAAAAGCGCCAGGTACCACAGTTACCGATGCGCCGACAACAGAGGCGCCAGGTACCACAGTAACTGATGCGCCAACTACAGAAGGGCCAGTAACTGATGCGCCAACTACAGAAGCGCCAGATACCACAATAACTGATGCATCGACAACAGAAGCACCGACAACAGAAGCGCCAGGTACCACGGTCACGGATGCACCGACAACAGAGGCTCCAGTAACTGATGCGCCAACTACAGCAGCGCCAGATAACACAATAACTGATGCACCGACAACAGAAGCGCCAGAAACCACAATCACTGATGCACCTACAACAGAAGCGCCAGAAACCACAATAACTGATGCACCAATAACAGAAGCGCCAGGTACCACAGTAACTGATGCGCCAACTACAGAGGCACCGACAACAGAAGCGCCAGGTACCACGGTCACGGATGCACCGACAACAGAAGCGCCAGGTACCACAGTAACTGATGTGCCAACTACAGAAGCGCCAGAAACCACAATAACTGATGCACCGACAACAGAAGCGCCAGAAACCACAGTCACTGATGCACCGACAACAGAAGCGCCAGAAACCACAATAACTGATGCACCAATAACAGAAGCGCCAGGTACCACAGTAACTGATGCGCCAACTACAGAGGCACCGACAACAGAAGCGCCAGGTACCACAGTCACGGATGCACCGACAACAGAGGCACCGACAACAGAAGTGCCAGGTACCACAGTAACTGATGCGCCAACTACAGATGCGCCAGCTACAGAAGCGCCAGGTACCACAGTAACTGATGCACCAACAACAGAAGCGCCAGGTACGACAGTAACTGATGCACCAACAACAGAAGCACCAGATACCACAGTCACCGATGCACCAACAACAAAAGCGCCAGGTACCACAGTTACCGATGCGCCGACAACAGAGGCGCCAGGTACCACAGTAACTGATGCGCCAACTACAGAAGGGCCAGTAACTGATGCGCCAACTACAGAAGCGCCAGATACCACAATAACTGATGCATCGACAACAGAAGCACCGACAACAGAAGCGCCAGGTACCACGGTCACGGATGCACCGACAACAGAGGCTCCAGTAACTGATGCGCCAACTACAGCAGCGCCAGATAACACAATAACTGATGCACCGACAACAGAAGCGCCAGAAACCACAATCACTGATGCACCTACAACAGAAGCGCCAGAAACCACAATAACTGATGCACCAATAACAGAAGCGCCAGGTACCACAGTAACTGATGCGCCAACTACAGAGGCACCGACAACAGAAGCGCCAGGTACCACGGTCACGGATGCACCGACAACAGAAGCGCCAGGTACCACAGTAACTGATGTGCCAACTACAGAAGCGCCAGAAACCACAATAACTGATGCACCGACAACAGAAGCGCCAGAAACCACAGTCACTGATGCACCGACAACAGAAGCGCCAGAAACCACAATAACTGATGCACCAATAACAGAAGCGCCAGGTACCACAGTAACTGATGCGCCAACTACAGAGGCACCGACAACAGAAGCGCCAGGTACCACAGTCACGGATGCACCGACAACAGAGGCACCGACAACAGAAGTGCCAGGTACCACAGTAACTGATGCGCCAACTACAGAAGCGCCAGTAACTGATGCGCCAACTACAGAAGCGCCAGATACCACAATAACTGATGCACCGACAACAGAAGCACCGACAACAGAAGCGCCAGGTACCACGGTCACGGATGCACCGACAACAGAGGCTCCAGTAACTGATGCGCCAACTACAGCAGCGCAAGATACCACAATAACTGATGCACCGACAACAGAAGCACCGACAACAGAAGCACCAGATATCACAATAACTGATGCACCGACCACAGAAGCACCGACAACAGAAGCGCCAGGTACCACGGTCACGGATGCACCGACAACAGAAGCGCCAGGTACCACAGTAACTGATGTGCCAACTACAGAAGCGCCAGAAACCACAATAACTGATGCACCGACAACAGAAGCGCCAGAAACCACAGTCACTGATGCACCGACAACAGAAGCGCCAGAAACCACAATAACTGATGCACCAATAACAGAAGCGCCAGGTACCACAGTAACTGATGCGCCAACTACAGAGGCACCGACAACAGAAGCGCCAGGTACCACAGTCACGGATGCACCGACAACAGAAGCGCCAGAAACCACAATAACTGATGCACCGACAACAGAAGCGCCAGGTACCACAGTCACTGATGCACCGACAACAGAAGCGCCAGAAACCACAATAACTGATGCACCAACAACAGAAGCGCCAGGTACCACAGTAACTGATGCGCCAACTACAGAGGCACCGACAACAGAAGCGCCAGGTACCACGGTCACGGATGCACCGACAACAGAAGCGCCAGGTACCACAGTAACTGATGTGCCAACTACAGAAGCGCCAGAAACCACAATAACTGATGCACCGACAACAGAAGCGCCAGAAACCACAGTCACGGATGCACCGACAACAGAAGTGCCAGAAACCACAATAACTGATGCACCGACAACAGAAGCGCCAGGTACCACAGTAACTGATGCACCGACAACAGAGGCACCGACAACAGAAGCGCCAGGTACCACAGTCACGGATGCACCGACAACAGAAGCGCCAGAAACCACAATAACTGATGCACCGACAACAGAAGCACCGACAACAGAAGCGCCAGGTACCACAGTCACTGATGCACCGACAACAGAAGCGCCAAAAACCACAATAACTGATGCACCAATAACAGAAGCGCCAGGTACCACAGTAATTGATGCGCCAACTACAGAGGCACCGACAACAGAAGCGCCAGGTACCACAGTCACGGATGCGCCGACAACAGAAGCGCCAGGTAGCACAGTCACCGATGCGCCAGCTACAGAAGCGCCAGGTACCACAGTAACTGATGCACCAACAACAGAAGCGCCAGGTACGACAGTAACTGATGCACCAACAACAGAAGCACCAGATACCACAGTCACCGATGCACCAACAACAAAAGCGCCAGGTACCACAGTTACCGATGCGCCGACAACAGAGGCGCCAGGTACCACAGTAACTGATGCGCCAACTACAGAAGGGCCAGTAACTGATGCGCCAACTACAGAAGCGCCAGATACCACAATAACTGATGCATCGACAACAGAAGCACCGACAACAGAAGCGCCAGGTACCACGGTCACGGATGCACCGACAACAGAGGCTCCAGTAACTGATGCGCCAACTACAGCAGCGCCAGATAACACAATAACTGATGCACCGACAACAGAAGCGCCAGAAACCACAATCACTGATGCACCTACAACAGAAGCGCCAGAAACCACAATAACTGATGCACCAATAACAGAAGCGCCAGGTACCACAGTAACTGATGCGCCAACTACAGAGGCACCGACAACAGAAGCGCCAGGTACCACAGTCACGGCTGCACCGACAACAGAAGCGCCAGGTACCACAGTAACTGATGCACCGACAACAGAGGCACCGACAACAGAAGTGCCAGGTACCACAGTTACTGATGCGCCAACTACAGAAGCGCCAGTAACTGATGCGCCAACTACAGAAGCGGCAGATACCACAATAACTGATGCACCGACAACAGAAGCACCGACAACAGAAGCGCCAGGTACCACAGTAACTGATGCACCGACAACAGAAGCGCCAGGTACCACAGTAACTGATGTGCCAACTACAGAAGTACCGACAACAGAAGCACCAGATATCACAATAACTGATGCACCGACCACAGAAGCACCGACAACAGAAGCGCCAGGTACCACGGTCACGGATGCACCGACAACAGAAGCGCCAGGTAACACAGTAACTGATGTGCCAACTACAGAAGCGCCAGAAACCACAATAACTGATGCACCGACAACAGAAGCGCCAGAAACCACAGTCACTGATGCACCGACAACAGAAGCGCCAGAAACCACAATAACTGATGCACCAATAACAGAAGCGCCAGGTACCACAGTAACTGATGCGCCAACTACAGAGGCACCGACAACAGAAGCGCTAGGTACCACAGTCACGGATGCACCGACAACAGAGGCACCGACAACAGAAGTGCCAGGTACCACAGTAACTGATGCGCCAACTACAGAAGCGCCAGTAACTGATGCGCCAACTACAGAAGCGCCAGATACCACAATAACTGATGCACCGACAACAGAAGCACCGACAACAGAAGCGCCAGGTACCACGGTCACGGATGCACCGACAACAGAGGCTCCAGTAACTGATGCGCCAACTACAGCAGCGCCAGATACCACAATAACTGATGCACCGACAACAGAAGCACCGACAACAGAAGCACCAGATATCACAATAACTGATGCACCGACCACAGAAGCACCGACAACAGAAGCGCCAGGTACCACGGTCACGGATGCACCGACAACAGAAGCGCCAGGTACCACAGTAACTGATGTGCCAACTACAGAAGCGCCAGAAACCACAATAACTGATGCACCGACAACAGAAGCGCCAGAAACCACAGTCACTGATGCACCGACAACAGAAGCGCCAGAAACCACAATAACTGATGCACCAATAACAGAAGCGCCAGGTACCACAGTAACTGATGCACCGACAACAGAGGCACCGACAACAGAAGCGCCAGGTACCACAGTCACTGATGCACCGACAACAGAAGCGCCAGAAACCACAATAACTGATGCACCAACAACAGAAACGCCAGGTACCACAGTAACTGATGCGCCAACTACAGAGGCACCGACAACAGAAGCGCCAGGTACCACAGTCACGGATGCACCGAAAACAGAGGCACCGACAACAGAAGTGCCAGGTACCACAGTAACTGATGCGCCAACTACAGAAGCGCCAGTAACTGATGCGCCAACTACAGAAGCGCCAGATACCACAATAACTGATGCACCGACAACAGAAGCACCGACAACAGAAGCGCCAGGTACCACGGTCACGGATGCACCGACAACAGAGGCTCCAGTAACTGATGCGCCAACTACAGCAGCGCAAGATACCACAATAACTGATGCACCGACAACAGAAGCACCGACAACAGAAGCACCAGATATCACAATAACTGATGCACCGACCACAGAAGCACCGACAACAGAAGCGCCAGGTACCACAGTCACTGATGCACCGACAACAGAAGCGCCAAAAACCACAATAACTGATGCACCAATAACAGAAGCGCCAGGTACCACAGTAACTGATGCGCCAACTACAGAGGCACCGACAACAGAAGCGCCAGGTACCACAGTCACGGATGCGCCGACAACAGAAGCGCCAGGTAGCACAGTCACCGATGCGCCAGCTACAGAAGCGCCAGGTACCACAGTAACTGATGCACCAACAACAGAAGCGCCAGGTACGACAGTAACTGATGCACCAACAACAGAAGCACCAGATACCACAGTCACCGATGCACCAACAACAAAAGCGCCAGGTACCACAGTTACCGATGCGCCGACAACAGAGGCGCCAGGTACCACAGTAACTGATGCGCCAACTACAGAAGGACCGACAACAGAAGCGCCAGGTACCACGGTCACGGATGCACCGACAACAGAAGCGCCAGGTACCACAGTAACTGATGTGCCAACTACAGAAGCGCCAGAAACCACAATAACTGATGCACCGACAACAGAAGCGCCAGAAACCACAGTCACTGATGCACCGACAACAGAAGCGCCAGAAACCACAATAACTGATGCACCAATAACAGAAGCGCCAGGTACCACAGTAACTGATGCGCCAACTACAGAGGCACCGACAACAGAAGCGCCAGGTACCACAGTCACGGATGCACCGACAACAGAAGTGCCCACAATAACTGATGCACCGACAACAGAAGCGCCAGGTACCACAGTCACTGATGCACCGACAACAGAAGCGCCAGAAACCACAATAACTGATGCACCAACAACAGAAACGCCAGGTACCACAGTAACTGATGCGCCAACTACAGAGGCACCGACAACAGAAGCGCCAGGTACCACAGTCACGGATGCACCGACAACAGAAGTGCCAGAAACCACAATAACTGATGCACCGACAACAGAAGCGCCAGGTACCACAGTAACTGATGCACCGACAACAGAGGCACCGACAACAGAAGCGCCAGGTACCACAGTCACTGATGCACCGACAACAGAAGCGCCAGAAACCACAATAACTGATGCACCAACAACAGAAGCGCCAGGTACCACAGTAACTGATGCGCCAACTACAGAGGCACCGACAACAGAAGCGCCAGGTACCACGGTCACGGATGCACCGACAACAGAAGCGCCAGGTACCACAGTAACTGATGTGCCAACTACAGAAGCGCCAGAAACCACAATAACTGATGCACCGACAACAGAAGCGCCAGAAACCACAGTCACTGATGCACCGACAACAGAAGCGCCAGAAACCACAATAACTGATGCACCAATAACAGAAGCGCCAGGTACCACAGTAACTGATGCGCCAACTACAGAGGCACCGACAACAGAAGCGCCAGGTACCACAGTTACGGATGCACCGACAACAGAAGTGCCAGAAACCACAATAACTGATGCACCGACAACAGAAGCGCCAGGTACCACAGTAACTGATGCACCGACAACAGAGGCACCGACAACAGAAGCGCCAGAAACCACAATAACTGATGCACCAACAACAGAAGCGCCAGGTACCACAGTAACTGATGCGCCAACTACAGAGGCACCGACAACAGAAGCGCCAGGTACCACAGTCACGGATGCACCGACAACAGAAGCGCCAGAAACCACAATAACTGATGCACCGACAACAGAAGCACCGACAACAGAAGCGCCAGGTACCACAGTCACTGATGCACCGACAACAGAAGCGCCAAAAACCACAATAACTGATGCACCAATAACAGAAGCGCCAGGTACCACAGTAACTGATGCGCCAACTACAGAGGCACCGACAACAGAAGCGCCAGGTACCACAGTCACGGATGCGCCGACAACAGAAGCGCCAGGTAGCACAGTCACCGATGCGCCAGCTACAGAAGCGCCAGGTACCACAGTAACTGATGCACCAACAACAGAAGCGCCAGGTACGACAGTAACTGATGCACCAACAACAGAAGCACCAGATACCACAGTCACCGATGCACCAACAACAAAAGCGCCAGGTACCACAGTTACCGATGCGCCGACAACAGAGGCGCCAGGTACCACGGTCACGGATGCACCGACAACAGAAGCGCCAGGTAACACAGTAACTGATGTGCCAACTACAGAAGCGCCAGATACCACAGTCACCGATGCACCAACAACAAAAGCGCCAGGTACCACAGTTACCGATGCGCCGACAACAGAGGCGCCAGGTACCACAGTAACTGATGCGCCAACTACAGAAGGGCCAGTAACTGATGCGCCAACTACAGAAGCGCCAGATACCACAATAACTGATGCACCGACAACAGAAGCACCGACAACAGAAGCGCCAGGTACCACGGTCACGGATGCACCGACAACAGAGGCTCCAGTAACTGATGCGCCAACTACAGCAGCGCCAGATAACACAATAACTGATGCACCGACAACAGAAGCGCCAGAAACCACAATCACTGATGCACCTACAACAGAAGCGCCAGAAACCACAATAACTGATGCACCGACAACAGAAGCACCGACAACAGAAGCGCCAGGTACCACAGTCACTGATGCACCGACAACAGAAGCGCCAAAAACCACAATAACTGATGCACCAATAACAGAAGCGCCAGGTACCACAGTAACTGATGCGCCAACTACAGAGGCACCGACAACAGAAGCGCCAGGTACCACAGTCACGGATGCGCCGACAACAGAAGCGCCAGGTAGCACAGTCACCGATGCGCCAGCTACAGAAGCGCCAGGTACCACAGTAACTGATGCACCAACAACAGAAGCACCAGATACCACAGTCACCGATGCACCAACAACAAAAGCGCCAGGTACCACAGTTACCGATGCGCCGACAACAGAGGCGCCAGGTACCACAGTAACTGATGCGCCAACTACAGAAGGGCCAGTAACTGATGCGCCAACTACAGAAGCGCCAGATACCACAATAACTGATGCACCGACAACAGAAGCACCGACAACAGAAGCGCCAGGTACCACGGTCACGGATGCACCGACAACAGAGGCTCCAGTAACTGATGCGCCAACTACAGCAGCGCCAGATAACACAATAACTGATGCACCGACAACAGAAGCGCCAGAAACCACAATCACTGATGCACCTACAACAGAAGCGCCAGAAACCACAATAACTGATGCACCAATAACAGAAGCGCCAGGTACCACAGTAACTGATGCGCCAACTACAGAGGCACCGACAACAGAAGCGCCAGGTACCACAGTCACGGCTGCACCGACAACAGAAGCGCCAGGTACCACAGTAACTGATGCACCGACAACAGAGGCACCGACAACAGAAGTGCCAGGTACCACAGTTACTGATGCGCCAACTACAGAAGCGCCAGTAACTGATGCGCCAACTACAGAAGCGGCTGATACCACAATAACTGATGCACCGACAACAGAAGCACCAACAACAGAAGCGCCAGGTACCACAGTAACTGATGCACCGACAACAGAAGCGCCAGGTACCACAGTAACTGATGTGCCAACTACAGAAGTACCGACAACAGAAGCACCAGATATCACAATAACTGATGCACCGACCACAGAAGCACCGACAACAGAAGCGCCAGGTACCACGGTCACGGATGCACCGACAACAGAAGCGCCAGGTAACACAGTAACTGATGTGCCAACTACAGAAGCGCCAGAAACCACAATAACTGATGCACCGACAACAGAAGCGCCAGAAACCACAGTCACTGATGCACCGACAACAGAAGCGCCAGAAACCACAATAACTGATGCACCAATAACAGAAGCGCCAGGTACCACAGTAACTGATGCGCCAACTACAGAGGCACCGACAACAGAAGCGCTAGGTACCACAGTCACGGATGCACCGACAACAGAGGCACCGATAACAGAAGCGCCAGGTACCACGGTCACGGATGCACCGACAACAGAGGCTCCAGTAACTGATGCGCCAACTACAGCAGCGCCAGATAACACAATAACTGATGCACCGACAACAGAAGCGCCAGAAACCACAATCACTGATGCACCTACAACAGAAGCGCCAGAAACCACAATAACTGATGCACCAATAACAGAAGCGCCAGGTACCACAGTAACTGATGCGCCAACTACAGAGGCACCGACAACAGAAGCGCCAGGTACCACAGTCACGGCTGCACCGACAACAGAAGCGCCAGGTAACACAGTAACTGATGTGCCAACTACAGAAGCGCCAGAAACCACAATAACTGATGCACCGACAACAGAAGCGCCAGAAACCACAGTCACTGATGCACCGACAACAGAAGCGCCAGAAACCACAATAACTGATGCACCAATAACAGAAGCGCCAGGTACCACAGTAACTGATGCGCCAACTACAGAGGCACCGACAACAGAAGCGCCAGGTACCACAGTCACGGATGCACCGACAACAGAGGCACCGACAACAGAAGTGCCAGGTACCACAGTAACTGATGCGCCAACTACAGAAGCGCCAGTAACTGATGCGCCAACTACAGAAGCGCCAGATACCACAATAACTGATGCACCGACAACAGAAGCACCGACAACAGAAGCGCCAGGTTCCACGGTCACGGATGCACCGACAACAGAGGCTCCAGTAACTGATGCGCCAACTACAGCAGCGCCAGATACCACAATAACTGATGCACCGACAACAGAAGCACCGACAACAGAAGCACCAGATATCACAATAACTGATGCACCGACCACAGAAGCACCGACAACAGAAGCGCCAGGTACCACGGTCACGGATGCACCGACAACAGAAGCGCCAGGTACCACAGTAACTGATGTGCCAACTACAGAAGCGCCAGAAACCACAATAACTGATGCACCGACAACAGAAGCGCCAGAAACCACAGTCACTGATGCACAAACAACAGAAGCGCCAGAAACCACAATAACTGATGCACCAATAACAGAAGCGCCAGGTACCACAGTAACTGATGCGCCAACTACAGAGGCACCGACAACAGAAGCGCTAGGTACCACAGTCACGGATGCACCGACAACAGAGGCACCGACAACAGAGGCGCCAGGTACCACAGTAACTGATGCGCCAACTACAGAAGGGCCAGTAACTGATGCGCCAACTACAGAAGCGCCAGAAACCACAATAACTGATGCACCAATAACAGAAGCGCCAGGTACCACAGTAACTGATGCGCCAACTACAGAGGCACCGACAACAGAAGCGCCAGGTACCACAGTCACGGATGCACCGACAACAGAAGCGCCAGAAACCACAATAACTGATGCACCGACAACAGAAGCGCCAGGTACCACAGTAACTGATGCACCGACAACAGAGGCACCGACAACAGAAGCGCCAGGTACCACAGTCACTGATGCACCGACAACAGAAGCGCCAGAAACCACAATAACTGATGCACCAACAACAGAAACGCCAGGTACCACAGTAACTGATGCGCCAACTACAGAGGCACCGACAACAGAAGCGCCAGGTACCACAGTCACGGATGCACCGACAACAGAAGTGCCAGAAACCACAATAACTGATGCACCGACAACAGAAGCGCCAGGTACCACAGTAACTGATGCGCCAACTACAGAGGCACCGACAACAGAAGCGCCAGGTACCACAGTCACGGATGCACCGACAACAGAGGCACCGACAACAGAAGTACCAGGTACCACAGTAACTGATGCGCCAACTACAGAAGCGCCAGTAACTGATGCGCCAACTACAGAAGCGCCAGATACCACAATAACTGATGCACCGACAACAGAAGCACCGACAACAGAAGCGCCAGGTTCCACGGTCACGGATGCACCGACAACAGAGGCTCCAGTAACTGATGCGCCAACTACAGCAGCGCCAGATACCACAATAACTGATGCACCGACAACAGAAGCACCGACAACAGAAGCACCAGATATCACAATAACTGATGCACCGACCACAGAAGCACCGACAACAGAAGCGCCAGGTACCACGGTCACGGATGCACCGACAACAGAAGCGCCAGGTACCACAGTAACTGATGTGCCAACTACAGAAGCGCCAGAAACCACAATAACTGATGCACCGACAACAGAAGCGCCAGAAACCACAGTCACTGATGCACCGACAACAGAAGCGCCAGAAACCACAATAACTGATGCACCGACAACAGAAGCGCCAGGTACCACAGTAACTGATGCACCGACAACAGAGGCACCGACAACAGAAGCGCCAGGTACCACAGTCACTGATGCACCGACAACAGAAGCGCCAGAAACCACAATAACTGATGCACCAACAACAGAAACGCCAGGTACCACAGTAACTGATGCGCCAACTACAGAGGCACCGACAACAGAAGCGCCAGATACCACAGTCACGGATGCACCGACAACAGAAGTGCCAGAAACCACAATAACTGATGCACCGACAACAGAAGCGCCAGGTACCACAGTAACTGATGCACCGACAACAGAGGCACCGACAACAGAAGCGCCAGGTACCACAGTAACTGATGTGCCAACTACAGAAGCGCCAGAAACCACAATAACTGATGCACCGACAACAGAAGCGCCAGAAACCACAGTCACTGATGCACCGACAACAGAAGCGCCAGAAACCACAATAACTGATGCACCGACAACAGAAGCACCGACAACAGAAGCGCCAGGTACCACAGTCACTGATGCACCGACAACAGAAGCGCCAAAAACCACAATAACTGATGCACCAATAACAGAAGCGCCAGGTACCACAGTAACTGATGCGCCAACTACAGAGGCACCGACAACAGAAGCGCCAGGTACCACAGTCACGGATGCACCGACAACAGAAGCGCCAGAAACCACAATAACTGATGCACCGACAACAGAAGCGCCACGTACCACAGTAACTGATGCACCAATAACAGAAGCGCCAGGTACCACAGTAACTGATGCGCCAACTACAGAGGCACCGACAACAGAAGCGCCAGGTACCACAGTCACGGATGCACCGACAACAGAAGTGCCAGAAACCACAATAACTGATGCACCGACAACAGAAGCGCCAGGTACCACAGTAACTGATGCACCGACAACAGAGGCACCGACAACAGAAGCGCCAGGTACCACAGTCACTGATGCACCGACAACAGAAGCGCCAGAAACCACAATAACTGATGCACCAACAACAGAAGCACCAGGTACCACAGTAACTGATGCGCCAACTACAGAGGCACCGACAACAGAAGCGCCAGGTACCACAGTCACGGATGCACCGACAACAGAAGCGCCAGAAACCACAATAACTGATGCACCGACAACAGAAGCACCGACAACAGAAGCGCCAGGTACCACAGTCACTGATGCACCGACAACAGAAGCGCCAAAAACCACAATAACTGATGCACCAATAACAGAAGCGCCAGGTACCACAGTAACTGATGCGCCAACTACAGAGGCACCGACAACAGAAGCGCCAGGTACCACGGTCACGGATGCACCGACAACAGAGGCTCCAGTAACTGATGCGCCAACTACAGCAGCGCCAGATACCACAATAACTGATGCACCGACAACAGAAGCACCGACAACAGAAGCACCAGATATCACAATAACTGATGCACCGACCACAGAAGCACCGACAACAGAAGCGCCAGGTACCACGGTCACGGATGCACCGACAACAGAAGCGCCAGGTACCACAGTAACTGATGTGCCAACTACAGAAGCGCCAGAAACCACAATAACTGATGCACCGACAACAGAAGCGCCAGAAACCACAGTCACTGATGCACCGACAACAGAAGCGCCAGAAACCACAATAACTGATGCGCCAACTACAGAGGCACCGACAACAGAAGCGCCAGGTACCACAGTCACGGATGCACCGACAACAGAAGCGCCAGAAACCACAATAACTGATGCACCGACAACAAAAGCGCCAGGTACCACAGTAACTGATGCACCGACAACAGAGGCACCGACAACAGAAGCGCCAGGTACCACAGTCACTGATGCACCGACAACAGAAGCGCCAGAAACCACAATAACTGATGCACCAACAACAGAAACGCCAGGTACCACAGTAACTGATGCGCCAACTACAGAGGCACCGACAACAGAAGCGCCAGGTACCACAGTCACGGATGCACCGACAACAGAAGTGCCAGAAACCACAATAACTGATGCACCGACAACAGAAGCGCCAGGTACCACAGTAACTGATGCACCGACAACAGAGGCACCGACAACAGAAGCGCCAGGTACCACAGTAACTGATGTGCCAACTACAGAAGCGCCAGAAACCACAATAACTGATGCACCGACAACAGAAGCGCCAGAAACCACAGTAACTGATGCGCCAACTACAGAGGCACCGACAACAGAAGCGCCAGGTACCACAGTCACGGATGCACCGACAACAGAAGTGCCAGAAACCACAATAACTGATGCACCGACAACAGAGGCACCGACAACAGAAGCGCCAGGTACCACAGTCACTGATGCACCGACAACAGAAGCGCCAGAAACCACAATAACTGATGCACCAACAACAGAAGCGCCAGGTACCACAGTAACTGATGCGCCAACTACAGAGGCACCGACAACAGAAGCGCCAGGTACCACGGTCACGGATGCACCGACAACAGAAGCGCCAGGTACCACAGTAACTGATGTGCCAACTACAGAAGCGCCAGAAACCACAATAACTGATGCACCGACAACAGAAGCGCCAGAAACCACAGTCACTGATGCACCGACAACAGAAGCGCCAGAAACCACAATAACTGATGCACCAATAACAGAAGCGCCAGGTACCACAGTAACTGATGCGCCAACTACAGAGGCACCGACAACAGAAGCGCCAGGTACCACAGTCACGGATGCACCGACAACAGAAGTGCCCACAATAACTGATGCACCGACAACAGAAGCGCCAGGTACCACAGTAACTGATGCACCGACAACAGAGGCACCGACAACAGAAGCGCCAGGTACCACAGTCACTGATGCACCGACAACAGAAGCGCCAGAAACCACAATAACTGATGCACCGACAACAGAAGCGCCAGAAACCACAGTCACTGATGCACCGACAACAGAAGCGCCAGAAACCACAATAACTGATGCACCAATAACAGAAGCGCCAGGTACCACAGTAACTGATGCGCCAACTACAGAGGCACCGACAACAGAAGCGCTAGGTACCACAGTCACGGATGCACCGACAACAGAGGCACCGACAACAGAGGCGCCAGGTACCACAGTAACTGATGCGCCAACTACAGAAGGGCCAGTAACTGATGCGCCAACTACAGAAGCGCCAGAAACCACAATAACTGATGCACCAATAACAGAAGCGCCAGGTACCACAGTAACTGATGCGCCAACTACAGAGGCACCGACAACAGAAGCGCCAGGTACCACAGTCACGGATGCACCGACAACAGAAGCGCCAGAAACCACAATAACTGATGCACCGACAACAGAAGCGCCAGGTACCACAGTAACTGATGCACCGACAACAGAGGCACCGACAACAGAAGCGCCAGGTACCACAGTCACTGATGCACCGACAACAGAAGCGCCAGAAACCACAATAACTGATGCACCAAAAACAGAAACGCCAGGTACCACAGTAACTGATGCGCCAACTACAGAGGCACCGACAACAGAAGCGCCAGGTACCACAGTCACGGATGCACCGACAACAGAAGTGCCAGAAACCACAATAACTGATGCACCGACAACAGAAGCGCCAGGTACCACAGTAACTGATGCACCGACAACAGAGGCACCGACAACAGAAGCGCCAGGTACCACAGTAACTGATGTGCCAACTACAGAAGCGCCAGAAACCACAATAACTGATGCACCGACAACAGAAGCGCCAGAAACCACAGTCACTGATGCACCGACAACAGAGGCACCGACAACAGAAGCGCCAGGTACCACAGTAACTGATGTGCCAACTACAGAAGCGCCAGAAACCACAATAACTGATGCACCGACAACAGAAGCGCCAGAAACCACAGTCACTGATGCACCGACAACAGAAGCGCCAGAAACCACAATAACTGATGCACCGACAACAGAAGCGCCACGTACCACAGTAACTGATGCACCAATAACAGAAGCGCCAGGTACCACAGTAACTGATGCGCCAACTACAGAGGCACCGACAACAGAAGCGCCAGGTACCACAGTCACGGATGCACCGACAACAGAAGTGCCAGAAACCACAATAACTGATGCACCGACAACAGAAGCGCCAGGTACCACAGTAACTGATGCACCGACAACAGAGGCACCGACAACAGAAGCGCCAGGTACCACAGTCACTGATGCACCGACAACAGAAGCGCCAGAAACCACAATAACTGATGCACCAACAACAGAAGCGCCAGGTACCACAGTAACTGATGCGCCAACTACAGAGGCACCGACAACAGAAGCGCCAGGTACCACAGTCACGGATGCACCGACAACAGAAGCGCCAGAAACCACAATAACTGATGCACCGACAACAGAAGCACCGACAACAGAAGCGCCAGGTACCACAGTCACTGATGCACCGACAACAGAAGCGCCAAAAACCACAATAACTGATGCACCAATAACAGAAGCGCCAGGTACCACAGTAACTGATGCGCCAACTACAGAGGCACCGACAACAGAAGCGCCAGGTACCACAGTCACGGATGCACCGACAACAGAAGCGCCAGAAACCACAATAACTGATGCACCGACAACAGAAGCACCGACAACAGAAGCGCCAGGTACCACAGTCACTGATGCACCGACAACAGAAGCGCCAAAAACCACAATAACTGATGCACCAATAACAGAAGCGCCAGGTACCACAGTAACTGATGCGCCAACTACAGAGGCACCGACAACAGAAGTGCCAGGTACCACAGTTACTGATGCGCCAACTACAGAAGCGCCAGTAACTGATGCGCCAACTACAGAAGCGCCAGATACCACAATAACTGATGCACCGACAACAGAAGCACCGACAACAGAAGCGCCAGGTACAACAGTAACTGATGCACCGACAACAGAAGCGCCAGGTACCACAGTAACTGATGCACCGACAACAGAGGCACCGACAACAGAAGTGCCAGGTACCACAGTTACTGATGCGCCAACTACAGAAGCGCCAGTAACTGATGCGCCAACTACAGAAGCGCCAGATACCACAATAACTGATGCACCGACAACAGAAGCGCCAGGTACCACAGTAACTGATGCACCGACAACAGAAGCGCCAGGTACCACAGTAACTGATGTGCCAACTACAGAAGTACCGACAACAGAAGCACCAGATATCACAATAACTGATGCACCGACCACAGAAGCACCGACAACAGAAGCGCCAGGTACCACGGTCACGGATGCACTGACAACAGAAGCGCCAGGTAACACAGTAACTGATGTGCCAACTACAGAAGCGCCAGAAACCACAATAACTGATGCACCGACAACAGAAGCGCCAGAAACCACAGTCACTGATGCACCGACAACAGAAGCGCCAGAAACCACAATAACTGATGCACCAATAACAGAAGCGCCAGGTACCACAGTAACTGATGCGCCAACTACAGAGGCACCGACAACAGAAGCGCCAGGTACCACAGTCACGGATGCACCGACAACAGAGGCACCGACAACAGAAGTGCCAGGTACCACAGTAACTGATGCGCCAACTACAGAAGCGCCAGTAACTGATGCGCCAACTACAGAAGCGCCAGATACCACAATAACTGATGCACCGACAACAGAAGCACCGACAACAGAAGCGCCAGGTTCCACGGTCACGGATGCACCGACAACAGAGGCTCCAGTAACTGATGCGCCAACTACAGCAGCGCCAGATACCACAATAACTGATGCACCGACAACAGAAGCACCGACAACAGAAGCACCAGATATCACAATAACTGATGCACCGACCACAGAAGCACCGACAACAGAAGCGCCAGGTACCACGGTCACGGATGCACCGACAACAGAAGCGCCAGGTACCACAGTAACTGATGTGCCAACTACAGAAGCGCCAGAAACCACAATAACTGATGCACCGACAACAGAAGCGCCAGAAACCACAGTCACTGATGCACCGACAACAGAAGCGCCAGAAACCACAATAACTGATGCACCGACAACAGAAGCGCCAGGTACCACAGTAACTGATGCACCGACAACAGAGGCACCGACAACAGAAGCGCCAGGTACCACAGTCACTGATGCACCGACAACAGAAGCGCCAGAAACCACAATAACTGATGCACCAACAACAGAAACGCCAGGTACCACAGTAACTGATGCGCCAACTACAGAGGCACCGACAACAGAAGCGCCAGGTACCACAGTCACGGATGCACCGACAACAGAAGTGCCAGAAACCACAATAACTGATGCACCGACAACAGAAGCGCCAGGTACCACAGTAACTGATGCACCGACAACAGAGGCACCGACAACAGAAGCGCCAGGTACCACAGTAACTGATGTGCCAACTACAGAAGCGCCAGAAACCACAATAACTGATGCACCGACAACAGAAGCGCCAGAAACCACAGTCACTGATGCACCGACAACAGAAGCGCCAGAAACCACAATAACTGATGCACCGACAACAGAAGCACCGACAACAGAAGCGCCAGGTACCACAGTCACTGATGCACCGACAACAGAAGCGCCAAAAACCACAATAACTGATGCACCAATAACAGAAGCGCCAGGTACCACAGTAACTGATGCGCCAACTACAGAGGCACCGACAACAGAAGCGCCAGGTACCACAGTCACGGATGCACCGACAACAGAAGCGCCAGAAACCACAATAACTGATGCACCGACAACAGAAGCGCCACGTACCACAGTAACTGATGCACCAATAACAGAAGCGCCAGGTACCACAGTAACTGATGCGCCAACTACAGAGGCACCGACAACAGAAGCGCCAGGTACCACAGTCACGGATGCACCGACAACAGAAGTGCCAGAAACCACAATAACTGATGCACCGACAACAGAAGCGCCAGGTACCACAGTAACTGATGCACCGACAACAGAGGCACCGACAACAGAAGCGCCAGGTACCACAGTCACTGATGCACCGACAACAGAAGCGCCAGAAACCACAATAACTGATGCACCAACAACAGAAGCGCCAGGTACCACAGTAACTGATGCGCCAACTACAGAAGCGCCAGAAACCACAATAACTGATGCACCGACAACAGAAGCGCCAGAAACCACAGTCACTGATGCACCGACAACAGAAGCGCCAGAAACCACAATAACTGATGCACCGACAACAGAAGCGCCACGTACCACAGTAACTGATGCACCAATAACAGAAGCGCCAGGTACCACAGTAACTGATGCGCCAACTACAGAGGCACCGACAACAGAAGCGCCAGGTACCACAGTCACGGATGCACCGACAACAGAAGTGCCAGAAACCACAATAACTGATGCACCGACAACAGAAGCGCCAGGTACCACAGTAACTGATGCACCGACAACAGAGGCACCGACAACAGAAGCGCCAGGTACCACAGTCACTGATGCACCGACAACAGAAGCGCCAGAAACCACAATAACTGATGCACCAACAACAGAAGCGCCAGGTACCACAGTAACTGATGCGCCAACTACAGAGGCACCGACAACAGAAGCGCCAGGTACCACAGTCACGGATGCACCGACAACAGAAGCGCCAGAAACCACAATAACTGATGCACCGACAACAGAAGCACCGACAACAGAAGCGCCAGGTACCACAGTCACTGATGCACCGACAACAGAAGCGCCAAAAACCACAATAACTGATGCACCAATAACAGAAGCGCCAGGTACCACAGTAACTGATGCGCCAACTACAGAGGCACCGACAACAGAAGCGCCAGGTACCACAGTCACGGATGCACCGACAACAGAAGCGCCAGAAACCACAATAACTGATGCACCGACAACAGAAGCACCGACAACAGAAGCGCCAGGTACCACAGTCACTGATGCACCGACAACAGAAGCGCCAAAAACCACAATAACTGATGCACCAATAACAGAAGCGCCAGGTACCACAGTAACTGATGCGCCAACTACAGAGGCACCGACAACAGAAGTGCCAGGTACCACAGTTACTGATGCGCCAACTACAGAAGCGCCAGTAACTGATGCGCCAACTACAGAAGCGCCAGATACCACAATAACTGATGCACCGACAACAGAAGCACCGACAACAGAAGCGCCAGGTACCACAGTAACTGATGCACCGACAACAGAAGCGCCAGGTACCACAGTAACTGATGCACCGACAACAGAGGCACCGACAACAGAAGTGCCAGGTACCACAGTTACTGATGCGCCAACTACAGAAGCGCCAGTAACTGATGCGCCAACTACAGAAGCGCCAGATACCACAATAACTGATGCACCGACAACAGAAGCGCCAGGTACCACAGTAACTGATGCACCGACAACAGAAGCGCCAGGTACCACAGTAACTGATGTGCCAACTACAGAAGTACCGACAACAGAAGCACCAGATATCACAATAACTGATGCACCGACCACAGAAGCACCGACAACAGAAGCGCCAGGTACCACGGTCACGGATGCACTGACAACAGAAGCGCCAGGTAACACAGTAACTGATGTGCCAACTACAGAAGCGCCAGAAACCACAATAACTGATGCACCGACAACAGAAGCGCCAGAAACCACAGTCACTGATGCACCGACAACAGAAGCGCCAGAAACCACAATAACTGATGCACCAATAACAGAAGCGCCAGGTACCACAGTAACTGATGCGCCAACTACAGAGGCACCGACAACAGAAGCGCCAGGTACCACAGTCACGGATGCACCGACAACAGAGGCACCGACAACAGAAGTGCCAGGTACCACAGTAACTGATGCGCCAACTACAGAAGCGCCAGTAACTGATGCGCCAACTACAGAAGCGCCAGATACCACAATAACTGATGCACCGACAACAGAAGCACCGACAACAGAAGCGCCAGGTTCCACGGTCACGGATGCACCGACAACAGAGGCTCCAGTAACTGATGCGCCAACTACAGCAGCGCCAGATACCACAATAACTGATGCACCGACAACAGAAGCACCGACAACAGAAGCACCAGATATCACAATAACTGATGCACCGACCACAGAAGCACCGACAACAGAAGCGCCAGGTACCACGGTCACGGATGCACCGACAACAGAAGCGCCAGGTACCACAGTAACTGATGTGCCAACTACAGAAGCGCCAGAAACCACAATAACTGATGCACCGACAACAGAAGCGCCAGAAACCACAGTCACTGATGCACCGACAACAGAAGCGCCAGAAACCACAATAACTGATGCACCGACAACAGAAGCGCCAGGTACCACAGTAACTGATGCACCGACAACAGAGGCACCGACAACAGAAGCGCCAGGTACCACAGTCACTGATGCACCGACAACAGAAGCGCCAGAAACCACAATAACTGATGCACCAACAACAGAAACGCCAGGTACCACAGTAACTGATGCGCCAACTACAGAGGCACCGACAACAGAAGCGCCAGGTACCACAGTCACGGATGCACCGACAACAGAAGTGCCAGAAACCACAATAACTGATGCACCGACAACAGAAGCGCCAGGTACCACAGTAACTGATGCACCGACAACAGAGGCACCGACAACAGAAGCGCCAGGTACCACAGTAACTGATGTGCCAACTACAGAAGCGCCAGAAACCACAATAACTGATGCACCGACAACAGAAGCGCCAGAAACCACAGTCACTGATGCACCGACAACAGAAGCGCCAGAAACCACAATAACTGATGCACCGACAACAGAAGCACCGACAACAGAAGCGCCAGGTACCACAGTCACTGATGCACCGACAACAGAAGCGCCAAAAACCACAATAACTGATGCACCAATAACAGAAGCGCCAGATACCACAGTAACTGATGCGCCAACTACAGAGGCACCGACAACAGAAGCGCCAGGTACCACAGTCACGGATGCACCGACAACAGAAGCGCCAGAAACCACAATAACTGATGCACCGACAACAGAAGCGCCACGTACCACAGTAACTGATGCACCAATAACAGAAGCGCCAGGTACCACAGTAACTGATGCGCCAACTACAGAGGCACCGACAACAGAAGCGCCAGGTACCACAGTCACGGATGCACCGACAACAGAAGTGCCAGAAACCACAATAACTGATGCACCGACAACAGAAGCGCCAGGTACCACAGTAACTGATGCACCGACAACAGAGGCACCGACAACAGAAGCGCCAGGTACCACAGTCACTGATGCACCGACAACAGAAGCGCCAGAAACCACAATAACTGATGCACCAACAACAGAAGCGCCAGGTACCACAGTAACTGATGCGCCAACTACAGAGGCACCGACAACAGAAGCGCCAGGTACCACAGTCACGGATGCACCGACAACAGAAGCGCCAGAAACCACAATAACTGATGCACCGACAACAGAAGCACCGACAACAGAAGCGCCAGGTACCACAGTCACTGATGCACCGACAACAGAAGCGCCAAAAACCACAATAACTGATGCACCAATAACAGAAGCGCCAGGTACCACAGTAACTGATGCGCCAACTACAGAGGCACCGACAACAGAAGCGCCAGGTACCACAGTCACGGATGCACCGACAACAGAAGCGCCAGAAACCACAATAACTGATGCACCGACAACAGAAGCACCGACAACAGAAGCGCCAGGTACCACAGTCACTGATGCACCGACAACAGAAGCGCCAAAAACCACAATAACTGATGCACCAATAACAGAAGCGCCAGGTACCACAGTAACTGATGCGCCAACTACAGAGGCACCGACAACAGAAGTGCCAGGTACCACAGTTACTGATGCGCCAACTACAGAAGCGCCAGTAACTGATGCGCCAACTACAGAAGCGCCAGATACCACAATAACTGATGCACCGACAACAGAAGCACCGACAACAGAAGCGCCAGGTACCACAGTAACTGATGCACCGACAACAGAAGCGCCAGGTACCACAGTAACTGATGCACCGACAACAGAGGCACCGACAACAGAAGTGCCAGGTACCACAGTTACTGATGCGCCAACTACAGAAGCGCCAGTAACTGATGCGCCAACTACAGAAGCGCCAGATACCACAATAACTGATGCACCGACAACAGAAGCACCGACAACAGAAGCGCCAGGTACCACAGTAACTGATGTGCCAACTACAGAAGTACCGACAACAGAAGCACCAGATATCACAATAACTGATGCACCGACCACAGAAGCACCGACAACAGAAGCACCAGATATCACAATAACTGATGCACCGACCACAGAAGCACCGACAACAGAAGCGCCAGGTACCACGGTCACGGATGCACTGACAACAGAAGCGCCAGGTAACACAGTAACTGATGTGCCAACTACAGAAGCGCCAGAAACCACAATAACTGATGCACCGACAACAGAAGCGCCAGAAACCACAGTCACTGATGCACCGACAACAGAAGCGCCAGAAACCACAATAACTGATGCACCAATAACAGAAGCGCCAGGTACCACAGTAACTGATGCGCCAACTACAGAGGCACCGACAACAGAAGCGCCAGGTACCACAGTCACGGATGCACCGACAACAGAGGCACCGACAACAGAAGTGCCAGGTACCACAGTAACTGATGCGCCAACTACAGAAGCGCCAGTAACTGATGCGCCAACTACAGAAGCGCCAGATACCACAATAACTGATGCACCGACAACAGAAGCACCGACAACAGAAGCGCCAGGTTCCACGGTCACGGATGCACCGACAACAGAGGCTCCAGTAACTGATGCGCCAACTACAGCAGCGCCAGATACCACAATAACTGATGCACCGACAACAGAAGCACCGACAACAGAAGCACCAGATATCACAATAACTGATGCACCGACCACAGAAGCACCGACAACAGAAGCGCCAGGTACCACGGTCACGGATGCACCGACAACAGAAGCGCCAGGTACCACAGTAACTGATGTGCCAACTACAGAAGCGCCAGAAACCACAATAACTGATGCACCGACAACAGAAGCGCCAGAAACCACAGTCACTGATGCACCGACAACAGAAGCGCCAGAAACCACAATAACTGATGCACCGACAACAGAAGCGCCAGGTACCACAGTAACTGATGCACCGACAACAGAGGCACCGACAACAGAAGCGCCAGGTACCACAGTCACTGATGCACCGACAACAGAAGCGCCAGAAACCACAATAACTGATGCACCAACAACAGAAACGCCAGGTACCACAGTAACTGATGCGCCAACTACAGAGGCACCGACAACAGAAGCGCCAGGTACCACAGTCACGGATGCACCGACAACAGAAGTGCCAGAAACCACAATAACTGATGCACCGACAACAGAAGCGCCAGGTACCACAGTAACTGATGCACCGACAACAGAGGCACCGACAACAGAAGCGCCAGGTACCACAGTAACTGATGTGCCAACTACAGAAGCGCCAGAAACCACAATAACTGATGCACCGACAACAGAAGCGCCAGAAACCACAGTCACTGATGCACCGACAACAGAAGCGCCAGAAACCACAATAACTGATGCACCGACAACAGAAGCGCCACGTACCACAGTAACTGATGCACCAATAACAGAAGCGCCAGGTACCACAGTAACTGATGCGCCAACTACAGAGGCACCGACAACAGAAGCGCCAGGTACCACAGTCACGGATGCACCGACAACAGAAGTGCCAGAAACCACAATAACTGATGCACCGACAACAGAAGCGCCAGGTACCACAGTAACTGATGCACCGACAACAGAGGCACCGACAACAGAAGCGCCAGGTACCACAGTCACTGATGCACCGACAACAGAAGCGCCAGAAACCACAATAACTGATGCACCAACAACAGAAGCACCAGGTACCACAGTAACTGATGCGCCAACTACAGAGGCACCGACAACAGAAGCGCCAGGTACCACAGTCACGGATGCACCGACAACAGAAGCGCCAGAAACCACAATAACTGATGCACCGACAACAGAAGCACCGACAACAGAAGCGCCAGGTACCACAGTCACTGATGCACCGACAACAGAAGCGCCAAAAACCACAATAACTGATGCACCAATAACAGAAGCGCCAGGTACCACAGTAACTGATGCGCCAACTACAGAGGCACCGACAACAGAAGCGCCAGGTACCACGGTCACGGATGCACCGACAACAGAGGCTCCAGTAACTGATGCGCCAACTACAGCAGCGCCAGATACCACAATAACTGATGCACCGACAACAGAAGCACCGACAACAGAAGCACCAGATATCACAATAACTGATGCACCGACCACAGAAGCACCGACAACAGAAGCGCCAGGTACCACGGTCACGGATGCACCAACAACAGAAGCGCCAGGTACCACAGTAACTGATGTGCCAACTACAGAAGCGCCAGAAACCACAATAACTGATGCACCGACAACAGAAGCGCCAGAAACCACAGTCACTGATGCACCGACAACAGAAGCGCCAGAAACCACAATAACTGATGCGCCAACTACAGAGGCACCGACAACAGAAGCGCCAGGTACCACAGTCACGGATGCACCGACAACAGAAGCGCCAGAAACCACAATAACTGATGCACCGACAACAGAAGCGCCAGGTACCACAGTAACTGATGCACCGACAACAGAGGCACCGACAACAGAAGCGCCAGGTACCACAGTCACTGATGCACCGACAACAGAAGCGCCAGAAACCACAATAACTGATGCACCAACAACAGAAACGCCAGGTACCACAGTAACTGATGCGCCAACTACAGAGGCACCGACAACAGAAGCGCCAGGTACCACAGTCACGGATGCACCGACAACAGAAGCGCCACGTACCACAGTAACTGATGCACCAATAACAGAAGCGCCAGGTACCACAGTAACTGATGCGCCAACTACAGAGGCACCGACAACAGAAGCGCCAGGTACCACAGTCACGGATGCACCGACAACAGAAGTGCCAGAAACCACAATAACTGATGCACCGACAACAGAAGCGCCAGGTACCACAGTAACTGATGCACCGACAACAGAGGCACCGACAACAGAAGCGCCAGGTACCACAGTCACTGATGCACCGACAACAGAAGCGCCAGAAACCACAATAACTGATGCACCAACAACAGAAGCGCCAGGTACCACAGTAACTGATGCGCCAACTACAGAGGCACCGACAACAGAAGCGCCAGGTACCACAGTCACGGATGCACCGACAACAGAAGCGCCAGAAACCACAATAACTGATGCACCGACAACAGAAGCACCGACAACAGAAGCGCCAGGTACCACAGTCACTGATGCACCGACAACAGAAGCGCCAAAAACCACAATAACTGATGCACCAATAACAGAAGCGCCAGGTACCACAGTAACTGATGCGCCAACTACAGAGGCACCGACAACAGAAGCGCCAGGTACCACAGTCACGGATGCACCGACAACAGAAGCGCCAGAAACCACAATAACTGATGCACCGACAACAGAAGCACCGACAACAGAAGCGCCAGGTACCACAGTCACTGATGCACCGACAACAGAAGCGCCAAAAACCACAATAACTGATGCACCAATAACAGAAGCGCCAGGTACCACAGTAACTGATGCGCCAACTACAGAGGCACCGACAACAGAAGTGCCAGGTACCACAGTTACTGATGCGCCAACTACAGAAGCGCCAGTAACTGATGCGCCAACTACAGAAGCGCCAGATACCACAATAACTGATGCACCGACAACAGAAGCACCGACAACAGAAGCGCCAGGTACCACAGTAACTGATGCACCGACAACAGAAGCGCCAGGTACCACAGTAACTGATGCACCGACAACAGAGGCACCGACAACAGAAGTGCCAGGTACCACAGTTACTGATGCGCCAACTACAGAAGCGCCAGTAACTGATGCGCCAACTACAGAAGCGCCAGATACCACAATAACTGATGCACCGACAACAGAAGCACCGACAACAGAAGCGCCAGGTACCACAGTAACTGATGTGCCAACTACAGAAGTACCGACAACAGAAGCACCAGATATCACAATAACTGATGCACCGACCACAGAAGCACCGACAACAGAAGCACCAGATATCACAATAACTGATGCACCGACCACAGAAGCACCGACAACAGAAGCGCCAGGTACCACGGTCACGGATGCACTGACAACAGAAGCGCCAGGTAACACAGTAACTGATGTGCCAACTACAGAAGCGCCAGAAACCACAATAACTGATGCACCGACAACAGAAGCGCCAGAAACCACAGTCACTGATGCACCGACAACAGAAGCGCCAGAAACCACAATAACTGATGCACCAATAACAGAAGCGCCAGGTACCACAGTAACTGATGCGCCAACTACAGAGGCACCGACAACAGAAGCGCCAGGTACCACAGTCACGGATGCACCGACAACAGAGGCACCGACAACAGAAGTGCCAGGTACCACAGTAACTGATGCGCCAACTACAGAAGCGCCAGTAACTGATGCGCCAACTACAGAAGCGCCAGATACCACAATAACTGATGCACCGACAACAGAAGCACCGACAACAGAAGCGCCAGGTTCCACGGTCACGGATGCACCGACAACAGAGGCTCCAGTAACTGATGCGCCAACTACAGCAGCGCCAGATACCACAATAACTGATGCACCGACAACAGAAGCACCGACAACAGAAGCACCAGATATCACAATAACTGATGCACCGACCACAGAAGCACCGACAACAGAAGCGCCAGGTACCACGGTCACGGATGCACCGACAACAGAAGCGCCAGGTACCACAGTAACTGATGTGCCAACTACAGAAGCGCCAGAAACCACAATAACTGATGCACCGACAACAGAAGCGCCAGAAACCACAGTCACTGATGCACCGACAACAGAAGCGCCAGAAACCACAATAACTGATGCACCGACAACAGAAGCGCCAGGTACCACAGTAACTGATGCACCGACAACAGAGGCACCGACAACAGAAGCGCCAGGTACCACAGTCACTGATGCACCGACAACAGAAGCGCCAGAAACCACAATAACTGATGCACCAACAACAGAAACGCCAGGTACCACAGTAACTGATGCGCCAACTACAGAGGCACCGACAACAGAAGCGCCAGGTACCACAGTCACGGATGCACCGACAACAGAAGTGCCAGAAACCACAATAACTGATGCACCGACAACAGAAGCGCCAGGTACCACAGTAACTGATGCACCGACAACAGAGGCACCGACAACAGAAGCGCCAGGTACCACAGTAACTGATGTGCCAACTACAGAAGCGCCAGAAACCACAATAACTGATGCACCGACAACAGAAGCGCCAGAAACCACAGTCACTGATGCACCGACAACAGAAGCGCCAGAAACCACAATAACTGATGCACCGACAACAGAAGCGCCACGTACCACAGTAACTGATGCACCAATAACAGAAGCGCCAGGTACCACAGTAACTGATGCGCCAACTACAGAGGCACCGACAACAGAAGCGCCAGGTACCACAGTCACGGATGCACCGACAACAGAAGTGCCAGAAACCACAATAACTGATGCACCGACAACAGAAGCGCCAGGTACCACAGTAACTGATGCACCGACAACAGAGGCACCGACAACAGAAGCGCCAGGTACCACAGTCACTGATGCACCGACAACAGAAGCGCCAGAAACCACAATAACTGATGCACCAACAACAGAAGCGCCAGGTACCACAGTAACTGATGCGCCAACTACAGAGGCACCGACAACAGAAGCGCCAGGTACCACAGTCACGGATGCACCGACAACAGAAGCGCCAGAAACCACAATAACTGATGCACCGACAACAGAAGCACCGACAACAGAAGCGCCAGGTACCACAGTCACTGATGCACCGACAACAGAAGCGCCAGAAACCACAATAACTGATGCACCAACAACAGAAGCACCAGGTACCACAGTAACTGATGCGCCAACTACAGAGGCACCGACAACAGAAGCGCCAGGTACCACAGTCACGGATGCACCGACAACAGAAGCGCCAGAAACCACAATAACTGATGCACCGACAACAGAAGCACCGACAACAGAAGCGCCAGGTACCACAGTCACTGATGCACCGACAACAGAAGCGCCAAAAACCACAATAACTGATGCACCAATAACAGAAGCGCCAGGTACCACAGTAACTGATGCGCCAACTACAGAGGCACCGACAACAGAAGCGCCAGGTACCACGGTCACGGATGCACCGACAACAGAGGCTCCAGTAACTGATGCGCCAACTACAGCAGCGCCAGATACCACAATAACTGATGCACCGACAACAGAAGCACCGACAACAGAAGCACCAGATATCACAATAACTGATGCACCGACCACAGAAGCACCGACAACAGAAGCGCCAGGTACCACGGTCACGGATGCACCGACAACAGAAGCGCCAGGTACCACAGTAACTGATGTGCCAACTACAGAAGCGCCAGAAACCACAATAACTGATGCACCGACAACAGAAGCGCCAGAAACCACAGTCACTGATGCACCGACAACAGAAGCGCCAGAAACCACAATAACTGATGCGCCAACTACAGAGGCACCGACAACAGAAGCGCCAGGTACCACAGTCACGGATGCACCGACAACAGAAGCGCCAGAAACCACAATAACTGATGCACCGACAACAGAAGCGCCAGGTACCACAGTAACTGATGCACCGACAACAGAGGCACCGACAACAGAAGCGCCAGGTACCACAGTCACTGATGCACCGACAACAGAAGCGCCAGAAACCACAATAACTGATGCACCAACAACAGAAACGCCAGGTACCACAGTAACTGATGCGCCAACTACAGAGGCACCGACAACAGAAGCGCCAGGTACCACAGTCACGGATGCACCGACAACAGAAGTGCCAGAAACCACAATAACTGATGCACCGACAACAGAAGCGCCAGGTACCACAGTAACTGATGCACCGACAACAGAGGCACCGACAACAGAAGCGCCAGGTACCACAGTAACTGATGTGCCAACTACAGAAGCGCCAGAAACCACAATAACTGATGCACCGACAACAGAAGCGCCAGAAACCACAGTCACTGATGCACCGACAACAGAAGCGCCAGAAACCACAATAACTGATGCACCGACAACAGAAGCGCCACGTACCACAGTAACTGATGCACCAATAACAGAAGCGCCAGGTACCACAGTAACTGATGCGCCAACTACAGAGGCACCGACAACAGAAGCGCCAGGTACCACAGTCACGGATGCACCGACAACAGAAGTGCCAGAAACCACAATAACTGATGCACCGACAACAGAAGCGCCAGGTACCACAGTAACTGATGCACCGACAACAGAGGCACCGACAACAGAAGCGCCAGGTACCACAGTCACTGATGCACCGACAACAGAAGCGCCAGAAACCACAATAACTGATGCACCAACAACAGAAGCGCCAGGTACCACAGTAACTGATGCGCCAACTACAGAGGCACCGACAACAGAAGCGCCAGGTACCACAGTCACGGATGCACCGACAACAGAAGCGCCAGAAACCACAATAACTGATGCACCGACAACAGAAGCACCGACAACAGAAGCGCCAGGTACCACAGTCACTGATGCACCGACAACAGAAGCGCCAAAAACCACAATAACTGATGCACCAATAACAGAAGCGCCAGGTACCACAGTAACTGATGCGCCAACTACAGAGGCACCGACAACAGAAGCGCCAGGTACCACAGTCACGGATGCGCCGACAACAGAAGCGCCAGGTAGCACAGTCACCGATGCGCCAGCTACAGAAGCGCCAGGTACCACAGTAACTGATGCACCAACAACAGAAGCGCCAGGTACGACAGTAACTGATGCACCAACAACAGAAGCACCAAATACCACAGTCACCGATGCACCAACAACAAAAGCGCCAGGTACCACAGTTACCGATCCGCCGACAACAGAGGCGCCAGGTACCACAGTAACTGATGCGCCAACTACAGAAGGGCCAGTAACTGATGCGCCAACTACAGAAGCGCCAGATACCACAATAACTGATGCACCGACAACAGAAGCACCGACAACAGAAGCGCCAGGTACCACGGTCACGGATGCACCGACAACAGAGGCTCCAGTAACTGATGCGCCAACTACAGCAGCGCCAGATAACACAATAACTGATGCACCGACAACAGAAGCGCCAGAAACCACAGTCACTGATGCACCGACAACAGAAGCGCCAGAAACCACAATAACTGATGCACCGACAACAGAAGCGCCACGTACCACAGTAACTGATGCACCAATAACAGAAGCGCCAGGTACCACAGTAACTGATGCGCCAACTACAGAGGCACCGACAACAGAAGCGCCAGGTACCACAGTCACGGATGCACCGACAACAGAAGTGCCAGAAACCACAATAACTGATGCACCGACAACAGAAGCGCCAGGTACCACAGTAACTGATGCACCGACAACAGAGGCACCGACAACAGAAGCGCCAGGTACCACAGTCACTGATGCACCGACAACAGAAGCGCCAGAAACCACAATAACTGATGCACCAACAACAGAAGCGCCAGGTACCACAGTAACTGATGCGCCAACTACAGAGGCACCGACAACAGAAGCGCCAGGTACCACAGTCACGGATGCACCGACAACAGAAGCGCCAGAAACCACAATAACTGATGCACCGACAACAGAAGCACCGACAACAGAAGCGCCAGGTACCACAGTCACTGATGCACCGACAACAGAAGCGCCAAAAACCACAATAACTGATGCACCAATAACAGAAGCGCCAGGTACCACAGTAACTGATGCGCCAACTACAGAGGCACCGACAACAGAAGCGCCAGGTACCACAGTCACGGATGCACCGACAACAGAAGCGCCAGAAACCACAATAACTGATGCACCGACAACAGAAGCGCCAGGTACCACAGTAACTGATGCGCCAACTACAGAGGCACCGACAACAGAAGCGCCAGGTACCACAGTCACGGATGCACCGACAACAGAAGCGCCAGGTACCACAGTAACTGATGCGCCAACTACAGAGGCACCGACAACAGAAGTGCCAGGTACCACAGTTACTGATGCGCCAACTACAGAAGCGCCAGTAACTGATGCGCCAACTACAGAAGCGCCAGATACCACAATAACTGATGCACCGACAACAGAAGCACCGACAACAGAAGCGCCAGGTACCACAGTAACTGATGCACCGACAACAGAAGCGCCAGGTACCACAGTAACTGATGCACCGACAACAGAGGCACCGACAACAGAAGTGCCAGGTACCACAGTTACTGATGCGCCAACTACAGAAGCGCCAGTAACTGATGCGCCAACTACAGAAGCGCCAGATACCACAATAACTGATGCACCGACAACAGAAGCACCGACAACAGAAGCGCCAGGTACCACAGTAACTGATGTGCCAACTACAGAAGTACCGACAACAGAAGCACCAGATATCACAATAACTGATGCACCGACCACAGAAGCACCGACAACAGAAGCACCAGATATCACAATAACTGATGCACCGACCACAGAAGCACCGACAACAGAAGCGCCAGGTACCACGGTCACGGATGCACTGACAACAGAAGCGCCAGGTAACACAGTAACTGATGTGCCAACTACAGAAGCGCCAGAAACCACAATAACTGATGCACCGACAACAGAAGCGCCAGAAACCACAGTCACTGATGCACCGACAACAGAAGCGCCAGAAACCACAATAACTGATGCACCAATAACAGAAGCGCCAGGTACCACAGTAACTGATGCGCCAACTACAGAGGCACCGACAACAGAAGCGCCAGGTACCACAGTCACGGATGCACCGACAACAGAGGCACCGACAACAGAAGTGCCAGGTACCACAGTAACTGATGCGCCAACTACAGAAGCGCCAGTAACTGATGCGCCAACTACAGAAGCGCCAGATACCACAATAACTGATGCACCGACAACAGAAGCACCGACAACAGAAGCGCCAGGTTCCACGGTCACGGATGCACCGACAACAGAGGCTCCAGTAACTGATGCGCCAACTACAGCAGCGCCAGATACCACAATAACTGATGCACCGACAACAGAAGCACCGACAACAGAAGCACCAGATATCACAATAACTGATGCACCGACCACAGAAGCACCGACAACAGAAGCGCCAGGTACCACGGTCACGGATGCACCGACAACAGAAGCGCCAGGTACCACAGTAACTGATGTGCCAACTACAGAAGCGCCAGAAACCACAATAACTGATGCACCGACAACAGAAGCGCCAGAAACCACAGTCACTGATGCACCGACAACAGAAGCGCCAGAAACCACAATAACTGATGCACCGACAACAGAAGCGCCAGGTACCACAGTAACTGATGCACCGACAACAGAGGCACCGACAACAGAAGCGCCAGGTACCACAGTCACTGATGCACCGACAACAGAAGCGCCAGAAACCACAATAACTGATGCACCAACAACAGAAACGCCAGGTACCACAGTAACTGATGCGCCAACTACAGAGGCACCGACAACAGAAGCGCCAGGTACCACAGTCACGGATGCACCGACAACAGAAGTGCCAGAAACCACAATAACTGATGCACCGACAACAGAAGCGCCAGGTACCACAGTAACTGATGCACCGACAACAGAGGCACCGACAACAGAAGCGCCAGGTACCACAGTAACTGATGTGCCAACTACAGAAGCGCCAGAAACCACAATAACTGATGCACCGACAACAGAAGCGCCAGAAACCACAGTCACTGATGCACCGACAACAGAAGCGCCAGAAACCACAATAACTGATGCACCGACAACAGAAGCGCCACGTACCACAGTAACTGATGCACCAATAACAGAAGCGCCAGGTACCACAGTAACTGATGCGCCAACTACAGAGGCACCGACAACAGAAGCGCCAGGTACCACAGTCACGGATGCACCGACAACAGAAGTGCCAGAAACCACAATAACTGATGCACCGACAACAGAAGCGCCAGGTACCACAGTAACTGATGCACCGACAACAGAGGCACCGACAACAGAAGCGCCAGGTACCACAGTCACTGATGCACCGACAACAGAAGCGCCAGAAACCACAATAACTGATGCACCAACAACAGAAGCACCAGGTACCACAGTAACTGATGCGCCAACTACAGAGGCACCGACAACAGAAGCGCCAGGTACCACAGTCACGGATGCACCGACAACAGAAGCGCCAGAAACCACAATAACTGATGCACCGACAACAGAAGCACCGACAACAGAAGCGCCAGGTACCACAGTCACTGATGCACCGACAACAGAAGCGCCAAAAACCACAATAACTGATGCACCAATAACAGAAGCGCCAGGTACCACAGTAACTGATGCGCCAACTACAGAGGCACCGACAACAGAAGCGCCAGGTACCACAGTCACGGATGCACCGACAACAGAAGCGCCAGAAACCACAATAACTGATGCACCGACAACAGAAGCACCGACAACAGAAGCGCCAGGTACCACAGTCACTGATGCACCGACAACAGAAGCGCCAAAAACCACAATAACTGATGCACCAATAACAGAAGCGCCAGGTACCACAGTAACTGATGCGCCAACTACAGAGGCACCGACAACAGAAGTGCCAGGTACCACAGTTACTGATGCGCCAACTACAGAAGCGCCAGTAACTGATGCGCCAACTACAGAAGCGCCAGATACCACAATAACTGATGCACCGACAACAGAAGCACCGACAACAGAAGCGCCAGGTACCACAGTAACTGATGCACCGACAACAGAAGCGCCAGGTACCACAGTAACTGATGCACCGACAACAGAGGCACCGACAACAGAGGCACCGACAACAGAAGTGCCAGGTACCACAGTTACTGATGCGCCAACTACAGAAGCGCCAGTAACTGATGCGCCAACTACAGAAGCGCCAGATACCACAATAACTGATGCACCGACAACAGAAGCACCGACAACAGAAGCGCCAGGTACCACAGTAACTGATGTGCCAACTACAGAAGTACCGACAACAGAAGCACCAGATATCACAATAACTGATGCACCGACCACAGAAGCACCGACAACAGAAGCACCAGATATCACAATAACTGATGCACCGACCACAGAAGCACCGACAACAGAAGCGCCAGGTACCACGGTCACGGATGCACTGACAACAGAAGCGCCAGGTAACACAGTAACTGATGTGCCAACTACAGAAGCGCCAGAAACCACAATAACTGATGCACCGACAACAGAAGCGCCAGAAACCACAGTCACTGATGCACCGACAACAGAAGCGCCAGAAACCACAATAACTGATGCACCAATAACAGAAGCGCCAGGTACCACAGTAACTGATGCGCCAACTACAGAGGCACCGACAACAGAAGCGCCAGGTACCACAGTCACGGATGCACCGACAACAGAGGCACCGACAACAGAAGTGCCAGGTACCACAGTAACTGATGCGCCAACTACAGAAGCGCCAGTAACTGATGCGCCAACTACAGAAGCGCCAGATACCACAATAACTGATGCACCGACAACAGAAGCACCGACAACAGAAGCGCCAGGTTCCACGGTCACGGATGCACCGACAACAGAGGCTCCAGTAACTGATGTGCCAACTACAGAAGCGCCAGAAACCACAATAACTGATGCACCGACAACAGAAGCGCCAGAAACCACAGTCACTGATGCACCGACAACAGAAGCGCCAGAAACCACAATAACTGATGCACCGACAACAGAAGCGCCAGGTACCACAGTAACTGATGCACCGACAACAGAGGCACCGACAACAGAAGCGCCAGGTACCACAGTCACTGATGCACCGACAACAGAAGCGCCAGAAACCACAATAACTGATGCACCAACAACAGAAACGCCAGGTACCACAGTAACTGATGCGCCAACTACAGAGGCACCGACAACAGAAGCGCCAGGTACCACAGTCACGGATGCACCGACAACAGAAGTGCCAGAAACCACAATAACTGATGCACCGACAACAGAAGCGCCAGGTACCACAGTAACTGATGCACCGACAACAGAGGCACCGACAACAGAAGCGCCAGGTACCACAGTAACTGATGTGCCAACTACAGAAGCGCCAGAAACCACAATAACTGATGCACCGACAACAGAAGCGCCAGAAACCACAGTCACTGATGCACCGACAACAGAAGCGCCAGAAACCACAATAACTGATACACCGACAACAGAAGCGCCACGTACCACAGTAACTGATGCACCAATAACAGAAGCGCCAGGTACCACAGTAACTGATGCGCCAACTACAGAGGCACCGACAACAGAAGCGCCAGGTACCACAGTCACGGATGCACCGACAACAGAAGTGCCAGAAACCACAATAACTGATGCACCGACAACAGAAGCGCCAGGTACCACAGTAACTGATGCACCGACAACAGAGGCACCGACAACAGAAGCGCCAGGTACCACAGTCACTGATGCACCGACAACAGAAGCGCCAGAAACCACAATAACTGATGCACCAACAACAGAAGCACCAGGTACCACAGTAACTGATGCGCCAACTACAGAGGCACCGACAACAGAAGCGCCAGGTACCACAGTCACGGATGCACCGACAACAGAAGCGCCAGAAACCACAATAACTGATGCACCGACAACAGAAGCACCGACAACAGAAGCGCCAGGTACCACAGTCACTGATGCACCGACAACAGAAGCGCCAAAAACCACAATAACTGATGCACCAATAACAGAAGCGCCAGGTACCACAGTAACTGATGCGCCAACTACAGAGGCACCGACAACAGAAGCGCCAGGTACCACGGTCACGGATGCACCGACAACAGAGGCTCCAGTAACTGATGCGCCAACTACAGCAGCGCCAGATACCACAATAACTGATGCACCGACAACAGAAGCACCGACAACAGAAGCACCAGATATCACAATAACTGATGCACCGACCACAGAAGCACCGACAACAGAAGCGCCAGGTACCACGGTCACGGATGCACCGACAACAGAAGCGCCAGGTACCACAGTAACTGATGTGCCAACTACAGAAGCGCCAGAAACCACAATAACTGATGCACCGACAACAGAAGCGCCAGAAACCACAGTCACTGATGCACCGACAACAGAAGCGCCAGAAACCACAATAACTGATGCGCCAACTACAGAGGCACCGACAACAGAAGCGCCAGGTACCACAGTCACGGATGCACCGACAACAGAAGCGCCAGAAACCACAATAACTGATGCACCGACAACAGAAGCGCCAGGTACCACAGTAACTGATGCACCGACAACAGAGGCACCGACAACAGAAGCGCCAGGTACCACAGTCACTGATGCACCGACAACAGAAGCGCCAGAAACCACAATAACTGATGCACCAACAACAGAAACGCCAGGTACCACAGTAACTGATGCGCCAACTACAGAGGCACCGACAACAGAAGCGCCAGGTACCACAGTCACGGATGCACCGACAACAGAAGTGCCAGAAACCACAATAACTGATGCACCGACAACAGAAGCGCCAGGTACCACAGTAACTGATGCACCGACAACAGAAGCGCCAGGTACCACAGTAACTGATGTGCCAACTACAGAAGCGCCAGAAACCACAATAACTGATGCACCGACAACAGAAGCGCCAGAAACCACAGTCACTGATGCACCGACAACAGAAGCGCCAGAAACCACAATAACTGATGCACCGACAACAGAAGCGCCACGTACCACAGTAACTGATGCACCAATAACAGAAGCGCCAGGTACCACAGTAACTGATGCGCCAACTACAGAGGCACCGACAACAGAAGCGCCAGGTACCACAGTCACGGATGCACCGACAACAGAAGTGCCAGAAACCACAATAACTGATGCACCGACAACAGAAGCGCCAGGTACCACAGTAACTGATGCACCGACAACAGAGGCACCGACAACAGAAGCGCCAGGTACCACAGTCACTGATGCACCGACAACAGAAGCGCCAGAAACCACAATAACTGATGCACCAACAACAGAAGCGCCAGGTACCACAGTAACTGATGCGCCAACTACAGAGGCACCGACAACAGAAGCGCCAGGTACCACAGTCACGGATGCACCGACAACAGAAGCGCCAGAAACCACAATAACTGATGCACCGACAACAGAAGCACCGACAACAGAAGCGCCAGGTACCACAGTCACTGATGCACCGACAACAGAAGCGCCAAAAACCACAATAACTGATGCACCAATAACAGAAGCGCCAGGTACCACAGTAACTGATGCGCCAACTACAGAGGCACCGACAACAGAAGCGCCAGGTACCACAGTCACGGATGCGCCGACAACAGAAGCGCCAGGTAGCACAGTCACCGATGCGCCAGCTACAGAAGCGCCAGGTACCACAGTAACTGATGCACCAACAACAGAAGCGCCAGGTACGACAGTAACTGATGCACCAACAACAGAAGCACCAAATACCACAGTCACCGATGCACCAACAACAAAAGCGCCAGGTACCACAGTTACCGATCCGCCGACAACAGAGGCGCCAGGTACCACAGTAACTGATGCGCCAACTACAGAAGGGCCAGTAACTGATGCGCCAACTACAGAAGCGCCAGATACCACAATAACTGATGCACCGACAACAGAAGCACCGACAACAGAAGCGCCAGGTACCACGGTCACGGATGCACCGACAACAGAGGCTCCAGTAACTGATGCGCCAACTACAGCAGCGCCAGATAACACAATAACTGATGCACCGACAACAGAAGCGCCAGAAACCACAATCACTGATGCACCTACAACAGAAGCGCCAGAAACCACAATAACTGATGCACCAATAACAGAAGCGCCAGGTACCACAGTAACTGATGCGCCAACTACAGAGGCACCGACAACAGAAGCGCCAGGTACCACAGTC
Source organism: Oligia latruncula (assembly GCA_948474745.1). Lineage (NCBI taxonomy): Eukaryota > Metazoa > Arthropoda > Insecta > Lepidoptera > Noctuidae > Oligia > Oligia latruncula. The sequence continues at coordinate 10,685,301 of OX419702.1, read as the reverse complement.
ACGGCTGCACCGACAACAGAAGCGCCAGGTACCACAGTAACTGATGCACCGACAACAGAGGCACCGACAACAGAAGTGCCAGGTACCACAGTTACTGATGCGCCAACTACAGAAGCGCCAGTAACTGATGCGCCAACTACAGAAGCGGCAGATACCACAATAACTGATGCACCGACAACAGAAGCACCGACAACAGAAGCGCCAGGTACCACAGTAACTGATGTGCCAACTACAGAAGTACCGACAACAGAAGCACCAGATATCACAATAACTGATGCACCGACCACAGAAGCACCGACAACAGAAGCGCCAGGTACCACGGTCACGGATGCACCGACAACAAAAGCGCCAGAAACCACAATAACTGATGCACCAATAACAGAAGCGCCAGGTACCACAGTAACTGATGCGCCAACTACAGAGGCACCGACAACAGAAGCGCCAGGTACCACAGTCACGGATGCACCGACAACAGAGGCACCGACAACAGAAGTGCCAGGTACCACAGTAACTGATGCGCCAACTACAGAAGCGCCAGTAACTGATGCGCCAACTACAGAAGCGCCAGATACCACAATAACTGATGCACCGACAACAGAAGCACCGACAACAGAAGCGCCAGGTACCACGGTCACGGATGCACCGACAACAGAGGCTCCAGTAACTGATGCGCCAACTACAGCAGCGCCAGATACCACAATAACTGATGCACCGACAACAGAAGCACCGACAACAGAAGCACCAGATATCACAATAACTGATGCACCGACCACAGAAGCACCGACAACAGAAGCGCCAGGTACCACGGTCACGGATGCACCGACAACAGAAGCGCCAGGTACCACAGTAACTGATGTGCCAACTACAGAAGCGCCAGAAACCACAATAACTGATGCACCGACAACAGAAGCGCCAGAAACCACAGTCACTGATGCACCGACAACAGAAGCGCCAGAAACCACAATAACTGATGCACCAATAACAGAAGCGCCAGGTACCACAGTAACTGATGCGCCAACTACAGAGGCACCGACAACAGAAGCGCCAGGTACCACGGTCACGGATGCACCGACAACAGAAGCGCCAGGTACCACAGTAACTGATGTGCCAACTACAGAAGCGCCAGAAACCACAATAACTGATGCACCGACAACAGAAGCGCCAGAAACCACAGTCACTGATGCACCGACAACAGAAGCGCCAGAAACCACAATAACTGATGCACCAATAACAGAAGCGCCAGGCACCACAGTAACTGATGCGCCAACTACAGAGGCACCGACAACAGAAGCGCCAGGTACCACAGTCACGGATGCACCGACAACAGAAGTGCCCACAATAACTGATGCACCGACAACAGAAGCGCCAGGTACCACAGTAACTGATGCACCGACAACAGAGGCACCGACAACAGAAGCGCCAGGTACCACAGTCACTGATGCACCGACAACAGAAGCGCCAGAAACCACAGTCACTGATGCACCGACAACAGAAGCGCCAGAAACCACAATAACTGATGCACCAATAACAGAAGCGCCAGGTACCACAGTAACTGATGCGCCAACTACAGAGGCACCGACAACAGAAGCGCCAGGTACCACGGTCACGGATGCACCGACAACAGAAGCGCCAGGTACCACAGTAACTGATGTGCCAACTACAGAAGCGCCAGAAACCACAATAACTGATGCACCGACAACAGAAGCGCCAGAAACCACAGTCACTGATGCACCGACAACAGAAGCGCCAGAAACCACAATAACTGATGCACCAATAACAGAAGCGCCAGGTACCACAGTAACTGATGCGCCAACTACAGAGGCACCGACAACAGAAGCGCCAGGTACCACAGTCACGGATGCACCGACAACAGAAGTGCCCACAATAACTGATGCACCGACAACAGAAGCGCCAGGTACCACAGTAACTGATGCACCGACAACAGAGGCACCGACAACAGAAGCGCCAGGTACCACAGTCACTGATGCACCGACAACAGAAGCGCCAGAAACCACAATAACTGATGCACCGACAACAGAAGCGCCAGAAACCACAGTCACTGATGCACCGACAACAGAAGCGCCAGAAACCACAATAACTGATGCACCAATAACAGAAGCGCCAGGTACCACAGTAACTGATGCGCCAACTACAGAGGCACCGACAACAGAAGCGCCAGGTACCACAGTCACGGATGCACCGACAACAGAAGCGCCAGAAACCACAATAACTGATGCACCGACAACAGAAGCGCCAGGTACCACAGTAACTGATGCACCGACAACAGAGGCACCGACAACAGAAGCGCCAGGTACCACAGTCACTGATGCACCGACAACAGAAGCGCCAGAAACCACAATAACTGATGCACCAACAACAGAAACGCCAGGTACCACAGTAACTGATGCGCCAACTACAGAGGCACCGACAACAGAAGCGCCAGGTACCACAGTCACGGATGCACCGACAACAGAAGTGCCAGAAACCACAATAACTGATGCACCGACAACAGAGGCACCGACAACAGAAGCGCCAGGTACCACAGTCACTGATGCACCGACAACAGAAGCGCCAGAAACCACAATAACTGATGCACCAACAACAGAAGCGCCAGGTACCACAGTAACTGATGCGCCAACTACAGAGGCACCGACAACAGAAGCGCCAGGTACCACGGTCACGGATGCACCGACAACAGAAGCGCCAGGTACCACAGTAACTGATGTGCCAACTACAGAAGCGCCAGAAACCACAATAACTGATGCACCGACAACAGAAGCGCCAGAAACCACAGTCACTGATGCACCGACAACAGAAGCGCCAGAAACCACAATAACTGATGCACCAATAACAGAAGCGCCAGGTACCACAGTAACTGATGCGCCAACTACAGAGGCACCGACAACAGAAGCGCCAGGTACCACAGTCACGGATGCACCGACAACAGAAGTGCCAGAAACCACAATAACTGATGCACCGACAACAGAAGCGCCAGGTACCACAGTAACTGATGCACCGACAACAGAGGCACCGACAACAGAAGCGCCAGGTACCACAGTCACTGATGCACCGACAACAGAAGCGCCAGAAACCACAATAACTGATGCACCGACAACAGAAGCGCCAGAAACCACAGTCACTGATGCACCGACAACAGAAGCGCCAGAAACCACAATAACTGATGCACCAATAACAGAAGCGCCAGGTACCACAGTAACTGATGCGCCAACTACAGAGGCACCGACAACCGAAGCGCCAGGTACCACAGTCACGGATGCACCGACAACAGAAGCGCCAGAAACCACAATAACTGATGCACCAATAACAGAAGCGCCAGGTACCACAGTAACTGATGCGCCAACTACAGAGGCACCGACAACAGAAGCGCCAGGTACCACAGTAACTGATGCACCGACAACAGAGGCACCGACAACAGAAGCGCCAGGTACCACAGTCACTGATGCACCGACAACAGAAGCGCCAGAAACCACAATAACTGATGCACCAACAACAGAAACGCCAGGTACCACAGTAACTGATGCGCCAACTACAGAGGCACCGACAACAGAAGCGCCAGGTACCACAGTCACGGATGCACCGACAACAGAAGTGCCAGAAACCACAATAACTGATGCACCGACAACAGAAGCGCCAGGTACCACAGTAACTGATGCACCGACAACAGAGGCACCGACAACAGAAGCGCCAGGTACCACAGTCACTGATGCACCGACAACAGAAGCCCCAGAAACCACAATAACTGATGCACCAACAACAGAAGCGCCAGGTACCACAGTAACTGATGCGCCAACTACAGAGGCACCGACAACAGAAGCGCCAGGTACCACGGTCACGGATGCACCGACAACAGAAGCGCCAGGTACCACAGTAACTGATGTGCCAACTACAGAAGCGCCAGAAACCACAATAACTGATGCACCGACAACAGAAGCGCCAGAAACCACAGTCACTGATGCACCGACAACAGAAGCGCCAGAAACCACAATAACTGATGCGCCAACTACAGAGGCACCGACAACAGAAGCGCCAGGTACCACAGTAACTGATGCACCGACAACAGAGGCACCGACAACAGAAGCGCCAGGTACCACAGTCACTGATGCACCGACAACAGAAGCGCCAGAAACCACAATAACTGATGCACCAACAACAGAAACGCCAGGTACCACAGTAACTGATGCGCCAACTACAGAGGCACCGACAACAGAAGCGCCAGGTACCACAGTCACGGATGCACCGACAACAGAGGCACCGACAACAGAAGCGCCAGGTACCACAGTCACTGATGCACCGACAACAGAAGCCCCAGAAACCACAATAACTGATGCACCAACAACAGAAGCGCCAGGTACCACAGTAACTGATGCGCCAACTACAGAGGCACCGACAACAGAAGCGCCAGGTACCACGGTCACGGATGCACCGACAACAGAAGCGCCAGGTACCACAGTAACTGATGTGCCAACTACAGAAGCGCCAGAAACCACAATAACTGATGCACCGACAACAGAAGCGCCAGAAACCACAGTCACTGATGCACCGACAACAGAAGCGCCAGAAACCACAATAACTGATGCACCAATAACAGAAGCGCCAGGTACCACAGTAACTGATGCACCGACAACAGAAGCGCCAGGTACCACAGTAACTGATGCACCGACAACAGAGGCACCGACAACAGAAGCGCCAGGTACCACAGTCACTGATGCACCGACAACAGAAGCGCCAGAAACCACAATAACTGATGCACCAACAACAGAAGCGCCAGGTACCACAGTAACTGATGCGCCAACTACAGAGGCACCGACAACAGAAGCGCCAGGTACCACAGTCACTGATGCACCGACAACAGAAGCGCCAAAAACCACAATAACTGATGCACCAATAACAGAAGCGCCAGGTACCACAGTAACTGATGCGCCAACTACAGAGGCACCGACAACAGAAGCGCCAGGTACCACAGTCACGGATGCGCCGACAACAGAAGCGCCAGGTAGCACAGTCACCGATGCGCCAGCTACAGAAGCGCCAGGTACCACAGTAACTGATGCACCAACAACAGAAGCGCCAGGTACGACAGTAACTGATGCACCAACAACAGAAGCACCAGATACCACAGTCACCGATGCACCAACAACAAAAGCGCCAGGTACCACAGTTACCGATGCGCCGACAACAGAGGCGCCAGGTACCACAGTAACTGATGCGCCAACTACAGAAGGGCCAGTAACTGATGCGCCAACTACAGCAGCGCCAGATAACACAATAACTGATGCACCGACAACAGAAGCGCCAGAAACCACAATCACTGATGCACCAATAACAGAAGCGCCAGGTACCACAGTAACTGATGCGTTAACTACAGAGGCACCGACAACAGAAGCGCCAGGTACCACGGTCACGGATGCACCGACAACAGAGGCTCCAGTAACTGATGCGCCAACTACAGCAGCGCCAGATAACACAATAACTGATGCACCGACAACAGAAGCGCCAGAAACCACAATCACTGATGCACCTACAACAGAAGCGCCAGAAACCACAATAACTGATGCACCAATAACAGAAGCGCCAGGTACCACAGTAACTGATGCGCCAACTACAGAGGCACCGACAACAGAAGCGCCAGGTACCACAGTCACGGCTGCACCGACAACAGAAGCGCCAGGTACCACAGTAACTGATGCACCGACAACAGAGGCACCGACAACAGAAGTGCCAGGTACCACAGTTACTGATGCGCCAACTACAGAAGCGCCAGTAACTGATGCGCCAACTACAGAAGCGCCAGATACCACAATAACTGATGCACCGACAACAGAAGCACCGACAACAGAAGCGCCAGGTACCACAGTAACTGATGCACCGACAACAGAAGCGCCAGGTACCACAGTAACTGATGTGCCAACTACAGAAGTACCGACAACAGAAGCACCAGATATCACAATAACTGATGCACCGACCACAGAAGCACCGACAACAGAAGCGCCAGGTACCACGGTCACGGATGCACCGACAACAGAAGCGCCAGGTAACACAGTAACTGATGTGCCAACTACAGAAGCGCCAGAAACCACAATAACTGATGCACCGACAACAGAAGCGCCAGAAACCACAGTCACTGATGCACCGACAACAGAAGCGCCAGAAACCACAATAACTGATGCACCAATAACAGAAGCGCCAGGTACCACAGTAACTGATGCGCCAACTACAGAGGCACCGACAACAGAAGCGCCAGATACCACAATAACTGATGCATCGACAACAGAAGCACCGACAACAGAAGCACCAGGTACCACGGTCACGGATGCACCGACAACAGAGGCTCCAGTAACTGATGCGCCAACTACAGCAGCGCCAGATACCACAATAACTGATGCACCGACAACAGAAGCACCAGATATCACAATAACTGATGCACCGACCACAGAAGCACCGACAACAGAAGCGCCAGGTACCACGGTCACGGATGCACCGACAACAGAAGCGCCAGGTACCACAGTAACTGATGTGCCAACTACAGAAGCGCCAGAAACCACAATAACTGATGCACCGACAACAGAAGCGCCAGAAACCACAGTCACTGATGCACCGACAACAGAAGCGCCAGAAACCACAATAACTGATGCACCAATAACAGAAGCGCCAGGTACCACAGTAACTGATGCGCCAACTACAGAGGCACCGACAACAGAAGCGCCAGGTACCACAGTAACTGATGCGCCAACTACAGAGGCACCGACAACAGAAGCGCCAGGTACCACAGTCACGGCTGCACCGACAACAGAAGCGCCAGAAACCACAGTAACTGATGCACCGACAACAGAGGCACCGACAACAGAAGCGCCAGGTACCACAGTCACGGCTGCACCGACAACAGAGGCTCCAGTAACTGATGCGCCAACTACAGCAGCGCCAGATAACACAATAACTGATGCACCGACAACAGAAGCGCCAGAAACCACAATAACTGATGCACCAATAACAGAAGCGCCAGGTACCACAGTAACTGATGCGCCAACTACAGAGGCACCGACAACAGAAGCGCCAGGTACCACAGTCACGGCTGCACCGACAACAGAAGCGCCAGAAACCACAGTAACTGATGCACCGACAACAGAGGCACCGACAACAGAAGCGCCAGGTACCACAGTCACGGCTGCACCGACAACAGAAGCGCCAGGTACCACAGTCACGGATGCACCGACAACAGAAGCGCCAGAAACCACAGTCACGGATGCACCGACAACAGAAGCGCCAGAAACCACAATAACTGATGCACCGACAACAGAAGCGTCAGGTACCACAGTAACTGATGCACCGACAACAGAGGCACCGACAACAGAAGCGCCAGAAACCACAATAACTGATGCACCAATAACAGAAGCGCCAGGTACCACAGTAACTGATGCGCCAACTACAGAGGCACCGACAACAGAAGCGCCAGGTACCACAGTCACGGATGCACCGACAACAGAAGCGCCAGAAACCACAATAACTGATGCACCGACAACAGAAGCGTCAGGTACCACAGTAACTGATGCACCGACAACAGAGGCACCGACAACAGAAGCGCCAGGTACCACAGTCACGGATGCACCGACAACAGAAGCGCCAGGTATCACAGTAACTGATGCGCCAACTACAGAAGCGCCAGATACCACAATAACTGATGCACCGACAACAGAAGCACCGACAACAGAAGCGCCAGGTACCACGGTCACGGATGCACCGACAACAGAGGCTCCAGTAACTGATGCGCCAACTACAGCAGCGCCAGATAACACAATAACTGATGCACCGACAACAGAAGCGCCAGAAACCACAATCACTGATGCACCTACAACAGAAGCGCCAGAAACCACAATAACTGATGCACCAATAACAGAAGCGCCAGGTACCACAGTAACTGATGTAACTGATGCGCCAACTACAGAGGCACCGACAACAGAAGCGCCAGGTACCACAGTCACGGATGCACCGACAACAGAAGCGCCAGAAACCACAATAACTGATGCACCGACAACAGAAGCGTCAGGTACCACAGTAACTGATGCACCGACAACAGAGGCACCGACAACAGAAGCGCCAGGTACCACAGTCACGGATGCACCGACAACAGAAGCGCCAGAAACCACAATAACTGATGCACCAACAACAGAAGCGCCAGGTACCACAGTAACTGATGCGCCAACTACAGAGGCACCGACAACAGAAGCGCCAGGTACCACAGTAACTGATGCGCCGACTACAGAGGCACCGACAACAGAAGCGCCAGGTACCACAGTCACGGATGCACCGACAACAGAAGCGCCAGAAACCACAATAACTGATGCACCGACAACAGAAGCACCGACAACAGAAGCGCCAGGTACCACAGTCACTGATGCACCGACAACAGAAGCGCCAGAAACCACAATAACTGATGCACCAACAACAGAAGCGCCAGGTACCACAGTAACTGATGCGCCAACTACAGAGGCACCGACAACAGAAGCGCCAGGTACCACAGTCACGGATGCACCGACAACAGAAGCGCCAGAAACCACAATAACTGATGCACCGACAACAGAAGCACCAACAACAGAAGCGCCAGGTACCACAGTCACTGATGCACCGACAACAGAAGCGCCAGAAACCACAATAACTGATACACCAATAACAGAAGCGCCAGGTACCACAGTAACTGATGCGCCAACTACAGAGGCACCGACAACAGAAGCGCCAGGTACCACAGTAACTGATGCACCGACAACAGAAGCGCCAGGTACCACAGTAACTGATGTGCCAACTACAGAAGTACCGACAACAGAAGCGCCAGGTACCACAGTAACTGATGTGCCAACTACAGAAGTACCGACAACAGAAGTGCCAGATATCACAATAACTGATGCACCGACCACAGAAGCACCGACAACAAAAGCGCCAGGTACCACAGTAACTGATGTGCCAACTACAGAAGCGCCAGAAACCACAGTCACTGATGCACCAATAACAGAAGCGCCAGAAACCACAATAACTGATGCACCGACAACAGAAGCGCCAGAAACCACAATCACTGATGCACCAATAACAGAAGCGCCAGGTACCACAGTAACTGATGCGCCAACTACAGAGGCACCGACAACAGAAGCGCCAGGTACCACGGTCACGGATGCACCGACAACAGAGGCTCCAGTAACTGATGCGCCAACTACAGCAGCGCCAGATAACACAATAACTGATGCACCGACAACAGAAGCGCCAGAAACCACAATCACTGATGCACCTACAACAGAAGCGCCAGAAACCACAATAACTGATGCACCAATAACAGAAGCGCCAGGTACCACAGTAACTGATGCGCCAACTACAGAGGCACCGACAACAGAAGCGCCAGGTACCACAGTCACGGCTGCACCGACAACAGAAGCGCCAGGTACCACAGTAACTGATGCACCGACAACAGAAGCGCCAGTAACTGATGCGCCAACTACAGAAGCGCCAGATACCACAATAACTGATGCACCGACAACAGAAGCACCGACAACAGAAGCGCCAGGTACCACAGTAACTGATGCACCGACAACAGAAGCGCCAGGTACCACAGTAACTGATGTGCCAACTACAGAAGTACCGACAACAGAAGCACCAGATATCACAATAACTGATGCACCGACCACAGAAGCACCGACAACAGAAGCGCCAGGTACCACGGTCACGGATGCACCGACAACAGAAGCGCCAGGTAACACAGTAACTGATGTGCCAACTACAGAAGCGCCAGAAACCACAATAACTGATGCACCGACAACAGAAGCGCCAGAAACCACAGTCACTGATGCACCGACAACAGAAGCGCCAGAAACCACAATAACTGATGCACCAATAACAGAAGCGCCAGGTACCACAGTAACTGATGCGCCAACTACAGAGGCACCGACAACAGAAGCGCCAGGTACCACAGTCACGGATGCACCGACAACAGAGGCACCGACAACAGAAGTGCCAGGTACCACAGTAACTGATGCGCCAACTACAGAAGCGCCAGTAACTGATGCGCCAACTACAGAAGCGCCAGATACCACAATAACTGATGCATCGACAACAGAAGCGCCAGGTACCACGGTCACGGATGCACCGACAACAGAGGCTCCAGTAACTGATGCGCCAACTACAGCAGCGCCAGATACCACAATAACTGATGCACCGACAACAGAAGCACCAGATATCACAATAACTGATGCACCGACCACAGAAGCACCGACAACAGAAGCGCCAGGTACCACGGTCACGGATGCACCGACAACAGAAGCGCCAGGTACCACAGTAACTGATGTGCCAACTACAGAAGCGCCAGAAACCACAATAACTGATGCACCGACAACAGAAGCGCCAGAAACCACAGTCACTGATGCACCGACAACAGAAGCGCCAGAAACCAGAATAACTGATGCACCAATAACAGAAGCGCCAGGTACCACAGTAACTGATGCGCCAACTACAGAGGCACCGACAACAGAAGCGCCAGGTACCACAGTAACTGATGCGCCAACTACAGAGGCACCGACAACAGAAGCGCCAGGTACCACAGTCACGGCTGCACCGACAACAGAAGCGCCAGAAACCACAGTAACTGATGCACCGACAACAGAGGCACCGACAACAGAAGCGCCAGGTACCACAGTCACGGCTGCACCGACAACAGAAGCGCCAGGTACCACAGTCACGGATGCACCGACAACAGAAGCGCCAGAAACCACAGTCACGGATGCACCGACAACAGAAGCGCCAGAAACCACAATAACTGATGCACCGACAACAGAAGCGTCAGGTACCACAGTAACTGATGCACCGACAACAGAGGCACCGACAACAGAAGCGCCAGAAACCACAATAACTGATGCACCAATAACAGAAGCGCCAGGTACCACAGTAACTGATGCGCCAACTACAGAGGCACCGACAACAGAAGCGCCAGGTACCACAGTCACGGATGCACCGACAACAGAAGCGCCAGAAACCACAATAACTGATGCACCGACAACAGAAGCGTCAGGTACCACAGTAACTGATGCACCGACAACAGAGGCACCGACAACAGAAGCGCCAGGTACCACAGTCACGGATGCACCGACAACAGAAGCGCCAGGTATCACAGTAACTGATGCGCCAACTACAGAGGCACCGACAACAGAAGCGCCAGGTACCACAGTCACGGATGCACCGACAACAGAAGCGCCAGAAACCACAATAACTGATGCACCGACAACAGAAGCACCGACAACAGAAGCGCCAGGTACCACAGTCACGGATGCACCGACAACAGAAGCACCAGAAACCACAATAACTGATGCACCGACAACAGAAGCGCCAGGTACCACAGTCACTGATGCACCGACAACAGAAGCGCCAAAAACCACAATAACTGATGCACCAATAACAGAAGCGCCAGGTACCACAGTAACTGATGCGCCAACTACAGAGGCACCGACAACAGAAGCGCCAGGTACCACAGTGACGGATGCGCCGACAACAGAAGCGCCAGGTAGCACAGTCACCGATGCGCCAGCTACAGAAGCGCCAGGTACCACAGTAACTGATGCACCAACAACAGAAGCGCCAGGTACCACAGTAACTGATGCGCCAACTACAGAAGGGCCAGTAACTGATGCGCCAACTACAGAAGCGCCAGATACCACAATAACTGATGCACCGACAACAGAAGCACCGACAACAGAAGCGCCAGGTACCACGGTCACGGATGCACCGACAACAGAGGCTCCAGTAACTGATGCGCCAACTACAGCAGCGCCAGATAACACAATAACTGATGCACCGACAACAGAAGCGCCAGAAACCACAATCACTGATGCACCTACAACAGAAGCGCCAGAAACCACAATAACTGATGCACCAATAACAGAAGCGCCAGGTACCACAGTAACTGATGTAACTGATGCGCCAACTACAGAGGCACCGACAACAGAAGCGCCAGGTACCACAGTCACGGATGCACCGACAACAGAAGCGCCAGAAACCACAATAACTGATGCACCGACAACAGAAGCGTCAGGTACCACAGTAACTGATGCACCGACAACAGAGGCACCGACAACAGAAGCGCCAGGTACCACAGTCACGGATGCACCGACAACAGAAGCGCCAGAAACCACAATAACTGATGCACCAACAACAGAAGCGCCAGGTACCACAGTAACTGATGCGCCAACTACAGAGGCACCGACAACAGAAGCGCCAGGTACCACAGTAACTGATGCGCCGACTACAGAGGCACCGACAACAGAAGCGCCAGGTACCACAGTCACGGATGCACCGACAACAGAAGCGCCAGAAACCACAATAACTGATGCACCGACAACAGAAGCACCGACAACAGAAGCGCCAGGTACCACAGTCACTGATGCACCGACAACAGAAGCGCCAGAAACCACAATAACTGATGCACCAACAACAGAAGCGCCAGGTACCACAGTAACTGATGCGCCAACTACAGAGGCACCGACAACAGAAGCGCCAGGTACCACAGTCACGGATGCACCGACAACAGAAGCGCCAGAAACCACAATAACTGATGCACCGACAACAGAAGCACCAACAACAGAAGCGCCAGGTACCACAGTCACTGATGCACCGACAACAGAAGCGCCAGAAACCACAATAACTGATACACCAATAACAGAAGCGCCAGGTACCACAGTAACTGATGCGCCAACTACAGAGGCACCGACAACAAAAGCGCCAGGTACCACAGTAACTGATGCACCGACAACAGAAGCGCCAGGTACCACAGTAACTGATGTGCCAACTACAGAAGTACCGACAACAGAAGCGCCAGGTACCACAGTAACTGATGTGCCAACTACAGAAGTACCGACAACAGAAGTGCCAGATATCACAATAACTGATGCACCGACCACAGAAGCACCGACAACAAAAGCGCCAGGTACCACAGTAACTGATGTGCCAACTACAGAAGCGCCAGAAACCACAGTCACTGATGCACCAATAACAGAAGCGCCAGAAACCACAATAACTGATGCACCGACAACAGAAGCACCGACAACAGAAGCGCCAGGTACCACAGTCACTGATGCACCGACAACAGAAGCGCCAGAAACCACAATAACTGATGCACCGACAACAGAAGCGCCAGGTACCACAGTAACTGATGCGCCAACTACAGAGGCACCGACAACAGAAGCGCCAGGTACCACAATAACTGATGCACCGACAACAGAAGCACCGACAACAGAAGCGCCAGGTACCACGGTCACGGATGCACCGTCAACAGAAGCGCCAGGTACCACAGTAACTGATGCGCCAACTACAGAGACACCGACAACAGAAGCGCCAGGTACCACAGTCACGGATGCACCGACAACAGAAGCGCCAGAAACCACAATAACTGATGCACCGACAACAGAAGCACCGACAACAGAAGCGCCAGGTACCACAGTCACTGATGCACCGACAACAGAAGCGCCAGAAACCACAATAACTGATGCACCAATAACAGAAGCGCCAGGTACCACAGTAACTGATGCGCCGACAACAGAAGCACCGACAACAGAAGCGCCAGGTACCACAGTCACTGATGCACCGACAACAGAAGCGCCAGAAACCACAATAACTGATGCACCAATAACAGAAGCGCCAGGTACCACAGTAACTGATGCGCCGACTACAGAGGCACCGACAACAGAAGCGCCAGGTTCCACAGTCACGGATGCACCGACAACAGAAGCGCCAGAAACCACAATAACTGATGCACCGACAACAGAAGCACCGACAACAGAAGCGCCAGTTACCACAGTCACTGATGCACCGACAACAGAAGCGCCAGAAACCACAATAACTGATGCGCCAACAACAGAAGTGCCAGGTACCACAGTAACTGATGCGCCAAATACAGAGGCACCGACAACAGAAGCGCCAGGTACCACAGTCACGGATGCACCGACAACAGAAGCGCCAGAAACCACAATAACTGATGCACCGACAACAGAAGCACCAACAACAGAAGCGCCAGGTACCACAGTCACTGATGCACCGACAACAGAAGCGCCAGAAACCACAATAACTGATACACCAATAACAGAAGCGCCAGGTACCACAGTAACTGATGCGCCAACTACAGAGGCACCGACAACAGAAGCGCCAGGTACCACAGTAACTGATGCACCGACAACAGAAGCGCCAGGTACCACAGTAACTGATGTGCCAACTACAGAAGTACCGACAACAGAAGCGCCAGGTACCACAGTAACTGATGTGCCAACTACAGAAGTACCGACAACAGAAGTGCCAGATATCACAATAACTGATGCACCGACCACAGAAGCACCGACAACAAAAGCGCCAGGTACCACAGTAACTGATGTGCCAACTACAGAAGCGCCAGAAACCACAATAACTGATGCACCGACAACAGAAGCGCCAGAAACCACAGTCACTGATGCACCAATAACAGAAGCGCCGACAACAGAAGCGCCAGGTACCACAGTCACGGATGCACCGACAACAGAAGCGCCAGAAACCACAATAACTGATGCACCGACAACAGAAGCACCGACAACAGAAGCGCCAGGTACCACAGTCACTGATGCACCGACAACAGAAGCGCCAGAAACCACAATAACTGATGCACCGACAACAGAAGCACCGACAACAGAAGCGCCAGGTACCACAGTCACTGATGCACCGACAACAGAAGCGCCAGAAACCACAATAACTGATGCACCGACAACAGAAGCACCGACAACAGAAGCGCCAGGTACCACAGTAACTGATGCGCCAACTACAGAGGCACCGACAACAGAAGCGCCAGGTACCACGGTCACGGATGCACCGTCAACAGAAGCGCCAGGTACCACAGTAACTGATGCGCCAACTACAGAGACACCGACAACAGAAGCGCCAGGTTCCACAGTCACTGATGCACCGACAACAGAAGCGCCAGAAACCACAATAACTGATGCACCAATAACAGAAGCGCCAGGTACCACAGTAACTGATGCGCCGACTACAGAGGCACCGACAACAGAAGCGCCAGGTTCCACAGTCACGGATGCACCGACAACAGAAGCGCCAGAAACCACAATAACTGATGCACCGACAACAGAAGCACCGACAACAGAAGTGCCAGTTACCACAGTCACTGATGCACCGACAACAGAAGCGCCAGAAACCACAATAACTGATGCGCCAACAACAGAAGTGCCAGGTACCACAGTAACTGATGCGCCGACAACAGAAGCACCGACAACAGAAGCGCCAGGTACCACAGTCACTGATGCACCGACAACAGAAGCGCCAGAAACCACAATAACTGATGCACCAATAACAGAAGCGCCAGGTACCACAGTAACTGATGCGCCGACTACAGAGGCACCGACAACAGAAGCGCCAGGTTCCACAGTCACGGATGCACCGACAACAGAAGCGCCAGAAACCACAATAACTGATGCACCGACAACAGAAGCACCGACAACAGAAGCGCCAGTTACCACAGTCACTGATGCACCGACAACAGAAGCGCCAGAAACCACAATAACTGATGCGCCAACAACAGAAGTGCCAGGTACCACAGTAACTGATGCGCCAAATACAGAGGCACCGACAACAGAAGCGCCAGGTACCACAGTCACGGATGCACCGACAACAGAAGCGCCAGAAACCACAATAACTGATGCACCGACAACAGAAGCACCGACAACAGAAGCGCCAGGTACCACAGTAACTGATGCGCCAACTACAGAAGCGCCAGTAACTGATGCGCCAACTACAGAGGCACCGACAACAGAAGCGCCAGGTACCACAGTCACGGATGCACCGACAACAGAAGCGCCAGAAACCACAATAACTGATGCACCGACAACAGAAGCACCGACAACAGAAGCGCCAGGTACCACGGTCACGGATGCACCGACAACAGAAGCGCCAGGTACCACAGTAACTGATGCACCGACAACAGAAGCGTTAGATACCACAATTACTGATGTACTGACAACAGAAGCACCAGATACCACAGTCACCGAAGCACCAACAACAGAAGCGCCAGGTACCACAGTTACCGATGCGCCGACAACAGAGGCGCCAGTAACTGATGCGCCAACTAGAGAAGCGCCAGATACCCCAATTACTGATGCACCGACAACAGAAGCACCGACAACAGAAGCGCCAGGTACCACAGTAACTGATGCACCGACAACAGAGGCACCGACAACAGAAGTGCCAGGTACCACAGTAACTGATGCGCCAACTACAGAAGCGCCAGGTACCACAGTTACCTATGCGCCGACAACAGAGGCGCCAGTAACTGATGCGCCAACTACAGAAGCGCCATATACCACAATAACTCATGCACCGACAACAGAAGCGCCAGGTACCACGGTCACGGATGCATTGACAACAGAAGCGCCAGGTACCACAGTAACTGATGTGCCAACTACAGAAGCACCGACAACAGAAGCGCCAGGTACCACAGTAACTGATGCGCCAACTACAGAGGCGCCAGTAACTGATGCGCAAACTACAGAAGCGCCAGGTACCACAATAACTGATGCACCGACAACAGAAGCACCGGCAATAGAAGCACCAGATACCACAGTTACCGATGCGCCGACAACAGAAGCACCAGATACCACAGTTACCGATGCGCCGACAACAGAGGCGCCAGTAACTGATGCGCCAACTACAGAAGCGCCAGATACCACAATAACTCATGCACCGACATCAGAAGCGCCAGATACCACAGTTACCGATGCGCCGACAACAGAGGCGCCAGTAACTGATGCGCCATTTACAGAAGCGCCAGGTACCACAATATCTGATGCACCGACGACAGAAGCACCGACAACAGAAGCACCAGATACCACAGTCACCGATGCACCAACAACAGAAGCGCCAGGTACCACAGTTACCGATGCACCGACAACAGAAGCGCCAGATACCACAATTACTGATGCACCGACAACAGAAGCGCCAGGTACCACAGTAACTGATGCACCGAAAACAGAAGCGCCAGATACCACAATAACTGATGCACCGACAACAGAAGCACCGACAACAGAAGCGCCAGGTACCACAGTAACTGATGCGCCAACTACAGAGGCGCCAGTAACTGATGCGCCAACTACAGAAGCGCCAGATACCACAGTAACTGATGCACCGACAACAGAAGCGCCAGGTACCACAGTTACCGATGCGCCGACAACAGAGGCGCCAGTAACTGATGCTCCAACTACAGAAGCGCCAGATACCACAATAACTGATGCACCGACAACAGAAGCACCGACAACAGAAGCGCCAGGTACCACGGTCACGGATGCACCGACAACAGAAGCGCCAGATACCACAGTAACTGATGCGCCAACTACAGAAGCGCCAGTTACTACAATTACTGATGCACCGACATCAGAAGCACCGACAACAGAAGCGCCAGGTACCACAGTGACTGATGCGCCAACTCCAGAAGCGCCAGATACCACAATAACTGATGCACCGACAGCAGAAGCAACGACAACAGAAGAAGCGCCCGGTACCACAATCACCAATGCGACGACGAAGCGCCAAGCATCTCAATAACTGAATGACCGACAACAGCACAGTCACCGCTGCGCTGACAACAGAAGCGCCAGGTACCACAGTAACTGATGCTCCAACAACAGAAGCGCCAGGTACGACAGTAACTGATGCACCGACAACAGAAGCACCAGGTAGCACAGTCACCGATGCGCCAACTACAGAAGGGCCAGGTACCACAGTAGCTGATGCACCAACAACAGAAGCGCCAATAAAACGAATTCCTTAATATTATTTAATAAGATTTTGATGCCTGTTAATGATGTGTTAACGAATAAAAATAACCTTTTCTCATATTTGTTTAGCTCTACATAAATGTGTTTTCTTCTTTGTTATTTTACCTAAAATTAAAATAAATCTGTATGAATTTGTGGCTTTGCAGTTGTGTGTTTCTTAGTCTGGATCGTATTTGAATACACAGATAGCCTATCGCCCATATTCTTAGGGTAATTAGTTATATGCAGAAGATGCCTTACTGTGATCCGTCGATCCGATCGCGGTTTATCTAGCAACCTCTATGTCACCTCCATGTAAAACAAATGCATGCTGATAGACTCGCACGCACATGCCGAAGGATACCTCACTGCGATATATCGCGGGCTGCTTGGAGGTTTACCTCGATGTCTGGCATGTGGGGACGTTTCTATCAGTATCTCTCCATCCAACCATCTGTCCAGACTCCATTAGTGACATTGATATTTGTAGGCCAACCGCTTAACTGTGACGTTGCCCGAGGTAGCTGCGCGGTGGACTCCCGCGGTGCGTCCCGTATAGTCGAGGCGGGGGGGGGGGGGCTCCGTAGCTGTGGCTTGGTCACCCACGGTGAAGCAAAGAGGAACCCGAGGCGGGGCCGCTCGTCAGGGCTTTTGCTGGTAAGCCGGACATGGGGTCGTCTGGCGCCCATGTGCTGGTTTGGGGGTGGTTACGGCGTGCTATGTGTTCTGGTGCGCCGGTGATGGGGAGTACTCCGCAGAAGAGTGTCCGGTGACTGATAGCCGCTGCGGGTTCACAGATGAGTGCTAACGCGTGCCCGTGTTCCCACCACCCGGCAGAGGAGGACACCGTGGAGTTTTAGTGGGTTAGAGTCCCACATAACTGCACTATCTCCCCGTGGTATTGCAGAATCCATGAGCATTTCTCCACGTTAAAAAAAAAATTAAAAAAAAAAAGGCGGTACGTCCGTCGCCCCCCCACAAGGACCCGAGGTGGCAGCGCGTAGTGTTCCACGCCACTCGTATGCCCGGTTTCCACCGCGACATGAACGGACCCATTAATGACTTCGTTAAACTCGCAAACGCAACTGCATAATTGTATTTCCTCCAACGGTGGAAATACAAGTATGCAGTTGACTGTTAACAGTTAAGCCTTTCTTCAAGAAGCCCTTCCGGGCCCTAATTCACTATGACAATCAATGATTCCTTACTTCGAAACCATGTCAATTCCTTAGCTAATCCTGGCAATCTCGCGTTCATTTAATGAATGAATGTGTTAGGGAATCACGTCTTAAAAATACTGTCTTGACGAAACCACGAAACGAAATTGACGTTTTGGAGAGTAATCAAATATCAAGCTACAACAATTTATGTTTCTTTAATAGATTTTCAACATTAGTGATAAAGCATTTAATAAGGTGCATAGTTGATTGGGAAAATTTTACAGTTTCGGGTAGCTTGATGTGCTTGGCGTCTGCGATATGCCATATTTTTATGATTATTCATCATCCACAACTTCCTACGCAGTACGCACATTCATCCACATTTTTTAGTACTTTGTAACATTTAATCAGAATAATTATTTTGTATGCAGTTTGTACAGAAAAAGAGATATTGAATAGAAATACATTGATTAACTCGAAGCATTTATTTCAAACTAGCTGCGCCCCGCGGTTGGTTCGCTGTGGGAATATCGGGATAAAAAGTAGCCTATATGTTAATCCAGGGTGTCAGCTACCCCCATACAAAATTTTATCAAAATTGGTCCAGCCGTTTGAGCGTGAAGAAGTAACCAACATATAAACACACACACACACACACCCCCATACCACCCCCCCATAAACTTTCGCCTTTATAATATTAGTGTGATAAACCAATTACAGGCTTTTTTGAATTGTCAAGGGGTCGGTGAGTCAGACAAATGAAGCTAATTGCCCATTCCAAAGCGTAGTAGGTACCTACCTATGGAGAAGAACGGGCAAGAAACTCCACGCACACTCTTTTTACCGACTTCAATTCAATAAAAGTATTAAATAAGGCTTATTGTTGCCTGATGTAGTGATGAAGAGGCCTATGTCCAGCAGTGGACGTCTTTCGGCTGAAATGATGATGATGATGTAGTGATGAAGTGATGATAGATCGATCAGCGCGGCGCGCAATGATTGTTGACATAACCGTCCCGCATGATGAGAACCTCGTGAAAACCGAGAAGGATTAACAAATCAAGTATCTTGACTTGGCTCGCGAGGTTATCGACATGTGGGATGTGGACTCAGCGATCATTGTGCTGAGTCGTGACAGTCAATGGATTAATAACCAAGAACCTCGACCAACACCTAAGGAGGCTCTCGTTGGGCAGCTGTATCAAGGATTTGATTCAGAAAGCGGTGCTCCATAACACGGCCCGCATTGTTAGGAGGTTCCTCTCTCTGGAACCCTGACCGCCAGTAACTTGGACCCTGTTAACGATACCGGTGGGCTACATTTTTTTTTTTATGTTTGTTTATTCCAATATATTAAAATATATATTTTTTAATGTAAATAATGAAGTTAAATGTCTATCTGTCCTCCAATCTGAATTTGCATCATAATCATGTTGATCTGCTTCAACTATTGCGTACCTTCAAGCTCATTGGCGCGTAGAGAATCCATCCATTGTAATGATAACTTGTTCTATAAAAGGATTAATATTGAAAATGTCACATCTCACTTTATTCATTTGCAAAGGAAAATGTCCAGACTAGCTGTGATAATTTTAGTAGTATTCACTGCAACAATTAGTGTCAGATGTCTTGCAGAACCATTAGGTAAATTATTTTTTTTTCTTAATTGGATTAGCACGAAGTGATCAGAAGGCTAATTATTCTCGTAATTAAACACGTTCAAAATCTACTCGCAATCTAATTTCAGAAATGAAAAACTGGTCAAAAATGTGAAATTGGGTATTTTTAACAGATTGAGACTAAGGTCAGACTGTGAACGTTCTTAATTACGAGAACTGCCTCTCGGGTAGTGCCGTGCATAGCCAGGATGTTTCGAGAAACTACACGGAATGTAATAAAGGTCTGGCATGTGTAAGATACCGGTGTACCTACTCCACGCGAGTTCCTGGAGTGCAATTAATTATATTCTATTGGTTGTCCTTCTGTGGTTTTAGTGAAGTTTGTGGTAGAAACGAAAAAAAATAGAGTGGCTGGACATCGATGTGCAACCTGTTAACATGGAAACAGTACATAATTCTGAAGCTGATTTTTTTTGTCGGTTCATCATCATCATCATTTTAGCCGAAAGACGTCCACTGCTGGACATAGGTCTCCCCCAAGCACCTCCACTTCGACCGGTTCTGCGCTTCTCGCATCCAACGGGTGCGGTTTTGTCGGTTATTTAAAAAATATATTGATGTTCCATATATTTTAGGGGGTTCAGAATCATGGCTGAATTCATGGTTACAGTACGTCAATGTCCTTCCCACCCTGTAGGTATATCTAAATCTGTACTTTGACTTAATTTTTTTTTATTTTACAGACGAATCAGAATCACAGCTGAGTCGAAGAGACGACTCAGATAACTTGGAATCAGATCCAGAAGAAGTCGATCGGTCAGCGTCAGCGCAGGCATATGCGTCCGTCAGTAACCGGTTTAAGCCACCCTACCCACCGAACCAGATTCGGCTGGTCGAATGTTACACCTGTACAGACTGCCCGAAGGTCTTGGCTAACACTACCACTAAGTACTGCCCGTACACCAACGACCATACTAAAAATAACAAGTGTGTTGTCTACGCTGAAAAATACAATCGTGAGTATTACAGTGCCGATAACAACATCTGCGTCCTAGATTTTTATTACTGCCACAGGGTTGTGGCTACGTAATAACAACCACACGAGTCGATCGATTAGCTGAAGCTACGCCTGCTGCAGTTGGTCCGTGGATCACCCATCCACGGTTTACAACAGCTTTACATACCAAAACCCTCGTGCCTCAGAAAGCACGTTAAGAATTTGGTCCCGGCTGTCATTCGTGGATCTTTGACAGTCGTTACAGGTCGTCAGAAGCCCGAAAGTCTAACAACCAGTCTTAACAAACGGTATCGTATACCAAGTAACTGGGTTGTGGAGGTCAGGTTAGTCACTCTATGTAAAATAGGTACTGGTAATTAGCTTTATCCCGTTAGACTAGAAGCAGAGCTTTTTCCCAACTATATTATTAATATTTATAGTTGGGAAAAAGCTTGGCAGATGATGACTGTGTTACGCAATTACGAGTACCCCGCAGTACGAGTAGCAGTACCTACTTCGTGCGAGTCGTCTATAGAAAAGAAAACCTACCTATTTTAAAAGTGACGATTCGCACATTTCGGGCGAGTAAATTCGTGCGAATCGACTAATATGCCATACAGTTCAGTACTTTAGTAATAAAATATGTATGTATAACCAGTAATCAGTACAAAGGTATCTATTCAAGTGGACTCATGAGTCACGTTTTTGAAAGAAAATTATACTAATGTGCTTCGGTACTTTAGCGAAAATGTTATTTGAAACATTCTTCCATTTATCGTTATCACACATGTAAGACTCAAGAGTCAATTGAAAGTAATGATTAATCACACAAGACTTGATTCCTTGGTATTGTTGTGCATTGGGGGCAGTCCCACTTTCACAATAAGGATGGCTTATTACACTATCATCATCTGCCTAGCCTTTTCCCAACTATGTTGGGATCGGCTTCCAGTCTAACCGGATGCAGCTGAATACCAGTATTTTACATGGAGCGACTGCCTATCTGACCTCCACAACCCAGTTACTGGGTAATACGATACCCCTTGGTAAGACTGGTTTTCAGACTCTCGGGCTTCTGACTACCCGGAACGACTGTCAAACATCCACGAATGACAGCCGGGACCAACGGCTTAACGTGCTTTCCGAGGCACGAAGGGGTCTCACACATCCACAGACCAACTGCGGCAAGCGTAGCTTAACCTGATCGATCGACCTGTGCGATTGTTAGTATTTAGCCACGGGCATATACAATATACAGGGTGTAAAAAGACATCACATAGCCCTCAACTACGCATTCTGTACATCCATAAAGTAACATTACACAAAAATAATTTCTGGGAAACGACTTTTATTTTTGGTGTGAAAATTTGTGCAGTAGTGCGCACTATAACGCACGCAAAACATTGTGCTTACGGGACCCGCCTGCAACGCAACGGTATAGGGGTCGTGGAGGTATGTAAAGTTATGTAATATCATTACAAACTTGTTTTAATATAGACCGCATAGATCTCTCATTGTTTGTCAATCTCATCCACGTTCTACCCGCAAAACAATCACCACAATATCTGAAAATTATACTCAGATCAACAAGAGCGACATCTCTTCGATGTTCGGTATTTTATTCATTTATTTATGTTTAACATGCACAACATTACAGAATCAAGGCGTTGCGTTGTTCAGAGTATTTTACAAACTAAAAAGTTACACACATAATTATATACTTAAGTAGGAAAACACGAGGAAATTTAGCAAACAAAACACAATACATAACTCGCCATTATTATTGTTAGGTATTGCACTGTGGCATATCTAACTTTCTAAGGAAACTACCTACATATATACTACCTATATAATAATGTACCTTAGATTAGATAACCATATCGAGGACTAAATCATTGCGTTCCACATTCCTCCTGTTCAGCCATTGATGCGTAACCGGTCAAGCCCCGGGCGTACTACTTACATGTGGCACGATACAATAGAAAATCAATTGTCTCATTATCGGAACTTGAGAGGTCATGTAATCTTAACTGACAAATCTGATTCGATTCATTCAAGCCACTCAGCCTATTGCAGTCCACTGCTGGACAAAGGCCTCTCTCAAGCTGTGCCAGAATACTCTGTCCTCCGCCTTCCGCATCTGGAGTGTCCCAGCCACCTTTTTAAGGTCTTCGGTCCATCTAGCAGGTCCCGTACTCCCGACCTACACTACGCTTGCTGGTTCGAATATTCTGACCGAATGCTTGCACATAAATGAAATCATAGTACGATTAACGATTTGCTTCTCATCATTTCTTATCTGACCGACTGACCTTAAGGCTTTAACAGCCACACTAAAAATTCAATGATAGGGCCTACAAAATCAGCCAATTTACTACTAGTAAATGTAATACTGGTAGTATCCGTTTTTAAATAAGAGACATCATGTAAATTGGCTCCTCAATCCGGACTGATCTTACAGGTTTTCTTCTAATCTTTCAGAAATGGAGAAGTCATGGTACATTCGCGGCTGCGCTTCGGAGCGAGGATCATGTGCTGACATAACAAGAGCTCACGAAAACGCAAACGCGAGATTAGTCAAAATGTTATACTGTTCGGAATGCGACGGAGACAAGTGCAACACCAACGGAGTTTTCCGATCTCTCCCGAATTTCGCGGCTGCAATACTCTTCGTAATAATAACACCTTTGGTTGGAAAATATGCTCTCTCATAATATGTACTTATTCGTTATTGTATCAAGTAAGTACGGAAGATCTTTTGTAAATTATGATAGCAGAGGTTCTCAAGTCCGTTTGCAATTTGCATAGAGCAGTTTGTATTATCAATTAAAGCGATGTTCAATATAAATAGTAATTTCATATTTATTTCACCGGTTTTATAATACCCACATTTTTATTGTTATTCCACATGACATTCAAAAAGCGGAGAGTCATGCCAGATCTAAAGTGTTACAAATGCTCTGTGACCTGGGGGCCTAAAAAGGCCACTTTGGCAGAATCATAAAAGGATAACACAATGGCCAGTTAACTGTTAAGTTAATCGTATCAAATCCCACTGGTGAAGCATATTTCAGGTATTTTTTTTTGTCTGTGCTAAAATACCAATCAATCAGATCCAAATCCAATCCCAATCTCTTTGATTATACCTACGTAGTGCAGCGAAAAAAAGGAAAAACACGGACTGTCTTCGCCATATTACGATTCATAATGTTATCCTTTTATGATTCCCCAAAGTGGCCTTTTTAGGCCCCCAGATCTTCACCTACCCACAACACGATAACTTCAGTACCTACCTACCATTGGGAGCTTTGGAACCATCCATGGAATACACATCTAGCCTCGAATGCATAGCCAGAAAGGCTAAATGACATAGATAACCCAAATTAAAATAAATATAACTAAACATGATATCTACATTAATAATAAAACATTATTAATATACACTAATAAATATACTTTCAGCAACAGTAGCGACATCTATCCTTTTATGCTATAACTAGTCAGAGTGCCATCTAGTTTCAGAAAAGGAATAAGGTACTTCGCTAACAAATTACTTAAAGATAGATGTCACTACTATAGCGAACGCTTCGTACATTACATTACAAATAATAGATGAAAAGGTCTATTTGTAATGCCTTAGCAAAAATAAAGGTTAAGTGCGCAGAATTTATTAGGTACAAGTTTGCTTGGCTGTTTTAAAACTCTCCGCTATGCGATGGATTATTCATTTATCAGATGGTCAATTCCGTATGTCTGACAGTCTCAATTTGATTGTCGCTGAGTTGAAATAATTGTGACTAGATTTTGAACGTTTTTAGGGTTCCGTAGCAAAGTGGTAAAAACGGAACCCTTATGATGAGACTAAGTCTGTCTGTCTGTCTGTCACAGCGGCGCTGGATATCTCAAGAACTACCAATGGTATCAACTTGAAACTTGGAATAGTTTTAGATGACGGATAGCTATTTTGCAAATAAGAAAGAAATAAAAATATATGTACATTTTTTGCAACAGGGACTGAAAGGGGGTCTGAAAAATTCGAAGTGGGGCTACTAGGGGATGTGGGGTATGATATGAAAGAGCGCAGTTTGCACAATCTCAAACATTTTTTCTTTTTTTTTAAATGAAATAATGTAAAAATAAAATACCGTTCCCCCTCTTCCTCTAAAATACCCTCCCTTATCTCCGAAGTTTGCAAAGAGAAAAATCTGAAATTATTCTATGTTATAGAAGTTTATGTAAAGATTACAGGTAAAATAAAATGAAGTCTCTAAATAGCACACTTTTTCAGAAATCATCAACAAAAGTTACATTAGTTCCACTATCGGACAAGAGATGGCGCTGACATGAAACTGCAATATTCTACACCGCAGTGCACAGGATTAAAATTCTCTGATGAATATAGGCCTCGCCGATGAAAATTCCGACTCGCTCTTGCCCGATTTTTAATTACGGGAATTGACCTTCTGTGTGTTCTATGCCGTGCTTTTACTAACTAAGTATCTGGGTTTCGGGATTTTTCTCCCTCTTGAATACTAACGTTACTCATTTGTGGCATGCCCCAGACCTACATACCTAGTCTAATTACGGTGATTCCACAGTCACAGTAGATACAGTAGGCTTATAAGTTTCAATTACCTTCCCTCTTACTTAGATTCGCATAAGCATTGACCGCTCCCCCGACAGGCCTCGACCCCCTGTTCCTCAGCGGGTCCCACGGTCCCACCTCCCCGTGCGGCCATTCCCATAATTGCCGCACCCACTCTCGAGTGGCGTGCGTGAGCCTACTGTACCTACCATCTTAGCCTATAGGCTAAGAAAAATGGACGATAAGGTGGATGTTAAGATTCTATCTTTTAAGATTCTACCTACCTTCAGTTATTATAATTTAGTAAAAACAAAAAGGTATTTCAATAAACAGGAAAATTCCTTTTATAATTTTAGGTTAGTGTTCGTTAGCAATTCGGTCGAAAGTGGCTCAAAATATACCTAAAGGATAGAAGAATAGAATACATTTATTTGCTTGAAAACATGGCAGACGCCAGCACACCATGCTACTACAATCTGACAAATTTCTATAGTAGATTTTCAACTTTATCGCTAAAGCATAAGGTTCAAAATTGATTTGGAAAATTTTACAATTTCCGGTAGCTTGATGTGCTGGCGTCTGTACATGACACATGAGAGCAGTGGTGGCACAGTGGTAACGGCTCCGACTTACGAGTAGGAGGTCGTGGGTTACAACCCAGGCAGGAGCTTTACTTTGTGGAAATAATTTCATCACCACTGCTTTTAAAACGGTGAAAACATCATGAGGAAACCGGTAGAACCAAAAATTCGAAGACATGAGACATCTTACCAACCCATACTGGGCCTGCATGGTAGATTACAGCCCACTCCCTCTCGAAGAGTAGAGGCCTGTGTCCCAGCAGTGGGAACATTATAGGCTGATTATGCATTATGCATGGTACAAGGTCTTATTAGAGTTATGATTTTACTTGTTTCGCCATGGACTGGCATACAATTATTTAAACAATGTCTTTCAAATTTAAAAAATTAATACTTATTTACACAGTTTTTTTTTGTTAGTCATTACTTCTGGGCAAAGGCCTCTCCCAAATCCGTAATGAACCTTGAACCAGCCCTCGCGATACGCGTCCAGGTCACCTCACCATCTCATAAGCTTAATTTTTTAATAATTAATTAATCTTTCTTTTTGCTTAATCTTTCTGTCGACTATTGTTTCCTTTTATGTTTCCTTTAGCTGTAAGTCTTCCATGATGTAATAAATAAATAAATAAATTTAAAAAAATTACATTTATAATAATATTGGTTATTAAGGTTCTGTTTCTATTTGAAATCTTAACAATAATATACATACAATGTAATTTATTGAAAACTCTGTTACTCAATTTTTATCAAAAAAATCTTTTACACTTTCAAAACAACTACAGAAAGGAAACGAACATTTTTTTTAAATGACTGTCATAATCTATTTCGGTACACATGCGGCTATAAATATCTATACATAGTTGCGAGTGTGACCGAAACTGTTCTGAAGAATGTGGGAAGTTGTTGATTGTCAAACATTCTGCGATTAGTAAGTCAACCAAAGACTCATTGATACAGCAAGGAAAGGAATTTTGTCCAACGCTATCCAAATGTCGTCCAGTGTTAGAGACTTTTAGCCCGGGCACGCACGGGCGATTATTTATCACCGCGATTTTTTTCGCGTACGCGGACGTACTGGGATGAGCGCTGTTGGATTCTCACTTCTCGGCTCAATAGAGAGTTGAAAAACCAGAGTGCAAAAAAAATCATCCGTGCGTACCGACTTGCGATTATTTTCGAGAATAAAGGTGGTGAAAAATCCTTCGTTGGAAGGCGAAGGGTTTAATTAATAAAAAAAATACAGCCAAAGAACTGACCAACACTATTGACAGCTCATTTCAAGTTCACTTCACTTCAGTTTTCACGGTTAGATTTTTCGATATAGACCGGTAGGTCTCATTTCCGCAACTTCAAGGCGTTCGCGGTGCGCGTGCCGAATTGCTATCTGCCCGTCGTCATGGAAGAAGACTTCTGGCTGCAGGACGTCGTGTTCCGTCGCTTCCGCGGACAAGTACCACAGAACTGCACAAGAGTTAGCTAGTGAAGTACTGTTTTATAATAAAAATATGTATGTTTAAGTTAAGGTATTTATGTATGAGCCTGCGTCGCCTGAAATAAATAAAATAAAGTTTAAAGTAATTTATGGGGCACATAATCACCCTATAATGTTCCCACTGCTGGGACACAGGCCTCCTGTCTGTGAGAGGGAATTGTTTGAGGGAGCATTTATGGAACGGATCAGCCGAATACCATCTGGAAGCGATGGGCTCAGTTGAGAAGAGAGGCTCATCGGCGACAATGACTTCATTACTGTTACTAGAGAAGAATAAGTCTATTTCTTCTTCTTCGTGTCTAGCATGACAGTTATTCACATTTTGTTGGTCCAAAACTTCGCCACTTCCACGGCGTTTTCGATGGCAGCGTAGAGGTCACTTTGGCTGCATGTTTTGGAGAACCGAGGGCAGGACAGGAGGTGGAACTTAGTTTGTAACACAGCTCCACATCTACACCCTGCTGCCGTTCCGTGCAGAAAAATAAGGCCGTAAGCACACAGCGTATTTTAAACGCGCAGACGATGTGCGTTGCAGTCATCTGTGATAGATAGATAGATGATTTTCGAGTCGTCTGCGCGTTTAAAATACGCCGTGTGCTTACGGCCTTTTTTTTGTGTACGGGCGGAAGGGAGTGTCAGACTCTTACTGACTAAAACCCACCTGTGTTCCTTCTTTAGCCCTTTATGTTCCGGGCCAGCGGTAACCCTTTCGGACAATCCCGCTGAGTGCTTACGGCCTAAGTGGTGGTTAAACTTCACGCCAAAGAAGTCCAGGTAAAAGCTAAAGTTACTTAATTAATAAGAGCCGTAGATGCAGTTCTGCGATCTCCGTAAAATTACAAGACATGTCGAAACATCCGAAGTCGGCTCGTAGAAATTAAAAGTCGTTACGAAACGAAAATATCCCATCCAAGTCAGCGACACTGTTTCGCAACACACGTTTGGGACGAATGCACCAAAGACTAGATTAAACAACGTTTGACAGAATGGTCACTCGCTCGATATCCGTGCTCGCTTCTAATAAATTGGTGCCTCGCGGATATCTATGGTAGGCACCATAGATAGGTATCCGCGAGGCACCAATTTCAACGTAAGAATTCTTTTGGTAAAAAAGTATTTTTTTATTTTTACCGACTTCAAAAAATGGAGGTTATTAATTCGACACGTATGTATGTAATATTATTGGAACTGCATTATATTCACATATAACAATCTAATAGGGCTTCCAAACAAGTATATACAAAATTTTACAGATATATGTATGTTTGTATGTATAGTATGTATGTTTGTCCACGCATTTCTCCGCAACTATTAATCGGATCGTGACCATATTTTTTTTTTAATTGGCTTACATTTACTTCAACTTAGGGAACAGTACAAGTTTCATCAAAATCGATTCAGTAATTTTTAAGATATGGACTAATACGTGTAAGTGTGACGGCCTGGCTTATTGATACGAGCTACGGGTGTAGTGTCAAAGGGAAAACATCTCAAAACCTTGGTCAAATTCTAGTGCAATATTTACAACAAAACTATTACTTACTTATTACAAACAAATATTCAATTTGTTACTTAAAACAAAAAAATACGAAATAAAAAAGTAATGTAAAGAAATTAAACCGCCTTCAAAAAGAAATTAACTCAAAATTATGAAATAACTTTAATTTCGGAAGTCGGCGGTAAAAAACTAAAACTAAAATACGGATCCCAAGACACCGACTTCCCGAAACTGTCAAATTTTCCCAATCAACTTTGCACCTAATGCTTTAGCGATAAAGTTGAAAATCTATTAAAGAAATTTGAAAGATTGTAGCAGCTTGATGTGCTGGCGTCTGTACTATACCGGGTGGCAGGGACATCGACGCACAACCTGTTACCATGGATCCAGTACATCATTCTGGACCCCCATGGGAAAAAAATTGCTGTTCCATACATTTTGACCGCGTAGGTATTGATCTTTTTTTTTTTTCTAATAACCGACGAAAATTATTAACGCAGGGGCTTATGGAATTATGTAGGTACTGAAGCCATGGTTGCGCGTCGATGTCTTTGCCACCCTGCGGGCTAATTGCGTAACACACTATTACTAGCGATAGCTTTCAATTTGACAGTTCAACGACATTCATTGCGTTATTTACGTTGTTGACCAAACAAATTTTCCGAACATATGAATCAATGGATTTGCAATATCCTTCAAAATGATTCAGATTTAGATTAATAGTGTGTTACGCAATTAGGGTGCAGTATAGAGTGCGTCAGAGTAACAGATACTAGTCTAATAAAATGTAATTTAGTGTCCTGTCTGTGGGCTCATTGATCTTTGGAAACGTAGTACGTCGTATCTCTACCGTATTCGCGCCAGCTAAACCGGCTTTAGGATTGCTACACAATAGCGTTCAAATCGCTGCGTTTGTACTACATGACAGCTATATTATCACACTAATATTATAAAAGCGAAAGTTTGTGAGTGTGTGTGTGTGTTTGTGTTTATATGTTTGTTACTTCTTCACGCTCAAACGGCTAGACCAATTTTGATAAAATTTGGTATGGAGGTAGCTGACACCCTGGATTAACATATAGGCTATTTTATTTTATCCCGATATTCCCACGGGATCGAAAGTTATGCGGGAGAAACCGCGGGGCGCAGCTAGCTGCTAGCTTTATATTCCTGATTAGATTTGACTGACTAGCTGTGCCCCGCGGTTTTACCCGCATAAGTTTCGATCCCGTGGGAATATCGGGATAAAAACACACACACACTCACAAACTTTCGCCTTTATAATATTAGTGTAATTAATTAATCAAAGAAAAGAAAGAAATAAAATACGTACCTAATGGTATTTTCTTCAATAAACATGACGCAGAAAAAGAACACAAAAACAAAAAAAAATACAATTTGGGGGAAAATAATTATGCGTCACATCCACGCAAAACGACCATCGCTCAGCATAAATGCTAAGACTCTATGCGAGGCAGAGCCCCAGCGCTGGTTTTCAGCGACAGCTGGCTTTGAATCAATTAATTAAAGCTATTTAGTATTTAGACGATTACAGATTTAAAATTAATTACAGATTCATATACGATAATTTCTTACATCACGTCGTGTTACAGGCTACTTTACAAAATCGTTTTTTTTTTTAAAGATTATTAATAAAATTCACATTAATTAGAAGAAAAATAAAGTTAACCGTATAAAAACGTTCACCAGAATAAGAATAAAGTTCAGTGCAGTGTTTTGACGGCCGCGATTCAAACGCTAGTTTGTAAGCCACAGAAGGGCCACTGCAGTTTCATTCTCGCGTTCCCGCGCCATTCGCTCGCCGAATGAGAAACGAGACGAACGTATTTATTCGTTTTTGTGTTGTTATTTCGTAAGTAGTGTCGCGTGACTTTCTACCATAACAATGGCAAACCTCAGCGTACTTGTGCCCGTACTACTCCTGGCTTTATTCATAAAAGAAGGTAAGTTTTATTTTTAATTCGAAGGCTTTTTAAATCGCGTAGCTTCTAATTACTTATGTTGTTTTTTTTTAAATATTATGTTTTGAATTTCGGATTTAAAAACTTTTTTTTTTTATCTTTGCGTTTGTGTCTTCTATGTAAATTAGGCTATTGACCTTGGGGCCTAAAAAGGCCACTTTGGAGAATCATAAAAGGATAACATTATGAATTATATTAAAGCGAAGACAGTCTGTGTTTTTCTTTTTTTCGCTGCACTACGTAGGTACAATCAAAGAGATTGGGATTGGATTTGCATTGGATTAATTGGTATTTTAGCAGAGACAAAAAAAAATAACTGAAAAAAGCTTCACCAATGGGATTTGATACTTTATTGATTAACTTAACAGTTAACTGTCCATTATGTTATCCTTATAGAATTCTGCCAAAGTGACCTTTTTAGGCCCCCTTGAGTCACGTTCCGTTGATAAAATTACTTATTTGCTGGACAAAAAAGTTTTTTTTTTTTTACTCTTGAGTGGTGATTAGGTTATCACATTGCGTAAACAGTGGTTATTATCAGTCTGTTTACATAATAAAATAATAAATTTTATTAAAAAAGAAAACTGATTTTTTCAAACAAAATAAATAGGTAGCGTAAAAATTGGCACGAAATTGACCTTTGATAATAAGTTACAACAATTCAACAGACACTTTATGATAGGTCATCATCATCATCTGCCTAGCCTTTACCCAACTATGTTGATGTCGGCTTCCAGTCTAACCGGATGCAGCTGAATACCAGTATTTTACATGGAGCGATTGCTTATCTGACTTTCACAACCCAGTTACTGGGTAATACGATACTCCATGGTAAGACTGGTTGTCAGACTTTCGGGCTTCTGACTACCCGTAACGACTGTCGACTTTATGGTAGGTATTGTTACCAAATAATCACAAATTAAGTTTCATGTTGGTAAATACTAAAACGAAAAAAAGGTCCCACGGCTAGAACGTTAATTGTGTATGTTTAAAATGTAAAATACGTGGTTTCAATTAATGTGATAACAGGCGGCATCCTATTTGCGTAACACATTAACAATCTCAATTTGAGATAGAATAGAATAGAATACTCTTTATTACTCTATCTTTTTTTTTACTCTTTATTTTCTCTTTTTTTTACAATTTATTGTCCTCCAATATAGTGTGGCGATTAGGTTATCAGCGGGGTAATTGCGTAACACACTATCAGTAGCAATGGCTTTCATTTTGACAGTTCAACAACATTCATTGCGTTATTTACGTTGTTGAGCAGACAATTTTTTCGAATATCTGAAGCAATGGATTAGCAATATCCTTTATAATAATTCAGATTGAGATAATGTGTTACGCAATCAAGGGTTCCTAATAGAAATGGACTAGGTAGATTATGTGGAAGTTTATATATCAGTTATTACCACCTTATGGTATTTATTCACATAATGTTTACCCAAGATAAAGACGACACAAGTCGACCGCGTCACCCGTTATTTATAAACACATTTACTAGCGAGCTCTGCTGGCTACCTTGAGAGCTGAAAACTCGTACTACTATCGACCATTGCCAATGCCATCGGAATAGGATTGGTCAGGGAACTTATAATAATAATAAAAAATAAAAATAATTAATAATAAATAATTCTAGAAACCGACGTGGGGATGCATCGAGATGTAGTCGCCGTGGACAAGGGCCTCACCCCGCTCTCCTTGGCTAAAGAGAACTGGCGCAAGCCAGTAGTGCTTGACACTAATGATCGCATGGAGGTATGGCAGAGTAAGGAGCTTCACGGACGCTTTTTCCGGGCCCTACATGGACCCGATGTTGATCTACTAGCGTCCGTAGCCTGGCTGCGTTTCGGTGACCTCTTTGGGGAAACCGAAGGTTTTGTCTGTGCAATTATGGACGAAGTTATGATGACGAACAATTACCGGAGATTTATTGTGAAAGACGGCACGGTTGACATCTGTCGGGCATGCCACCGGCCGGGAGAATCAATCAGGCATATTATCTCCGGGTGTTCTCGTCTAGCTAACGGAGAGTACTTGCATAGACACAACCTTGTAGCCAGGATAATCCATCAGCAACTTGCTCTGAAATACAACCTTGTGGAATCGGAGGTGCCGTACTACAGGTATGTGCCCGACCCAGTTCTCGAAAATGGTGATATCACATTATATTGGGATCGATCCATCATCACTGACAGGACTATTGTTGCCAATAAGCCTGATATAGTGGTGGTGGATCGATCAGAGCGGCGCGCAATGATTGTTGACATAACCGTCCCGCATGATGGGAACCTCGTGAAAGCCGAGAAAGATAAACAAATCAAGTATCTTGACTTGGCTCACGAGGTTGTCGACATGTGGGATGTGGACTCAGCGATCATTGTGCCGATAGTCGTGACAGCCAATGGTCTAATAGCCAAGAGCCTCGACCAACACCTGAGGAGGCTCTCGTTGGGCAGCTGGATCAAGGGCTTGATTCAGAAAGCGGTACTTCTGGACACGGCCCGCATTGTTAGGAGGTTCCTCTCTCTGGAGCCCTGACCGCCGGTAGCTTGGACCCTGTTCCCGATACCGGTGGGCTACTATTTTTTATATTTTTAAATGTTTTTATATTTTTTATATTCTAATATTTAAAAATATAATTTATATGTGTTATTTAATGAAATAAAGGAGATAAAAAATAAAATAATAATAATAAAAAATATAGGTACCTAAGTACTTAATAAAAAATATATTAATAAATAAAATGTATATAAAATATAAAGACTAACGTTAAATACACAGTTTTTCTTAAATCTTTGTCGAGTTCGCCCATGATTTGTGCCACCCATGATTTGAGTTCACCCATGATTTTTTTTTATACTTAGTATACCTAGGTACCCCTTTTCCATAGGTTTTTTTAAAAGCAACTAAGTGGGTGGGACTGTAGCATTTCTATATCCATCAAACTGAACAACTTTCTCCATGGGAACAATATCGCAATCGAGAAAAAAATATTATCCGTCACTAATAATATAATCTATATACTAATAATAAAGCTGAAGAGTCTGTTTGTTTGAACGCGCTGACCTCTGGAACTGCTAGTCAGATTTGATAAATTATTTTTGCATTTGATAGCCCAATTCTTGAGGAAGGCTATAGGTTATTTAACATCACGTTAGGACCCTCAGGAACCGAGCAAAAAGAACGAAAGTCAGAGAGAACGTTAAGCGAAGAAGTAATAGCGCGGACAGGCGATGCGATGAAACGGTGTGGATCGAGGGAACAAGAAATTTCACGCGGACGAAGTCGCGGGCAGAAGCTAGTTAATCATATAAAGAAACGAAGCAGTATTCTTTTAAAAAAACTTCGTGTAATACGCGCTAAATTATATAAAATATAATGACAAAAGTCTAAGCGCAATTAAAATAATTCAAGAGAACAACTGAAATTACAATGACAGCAGCATCTTTCTTGTGATAACAACGCTATAGTTAAGTTGTATTATTATTAAAATCGTTAATAACTATAATGACAGCAGTTTATTTCTAAGTGCAAAAAGCTAAGTGTGGCGATTATCATGACGATATTTCATTTAGATATATTTTTTTTAACTCTCAATATAGCTAGTGTCCAGAAACATACTTGATCATACAGCCTACCTTTTAATTTATATAGATAAAGAATAAAAGGTATAGGTATATACAATTAATAAACAACTAACTATTTACACCAGAGACTAAGTCAATGACTAACTATACAAATAAAAACAGATACTTGATCATGAATCATAAAATCGAACCAATAGAAACCAGCTATCGACTAATTGCGGTTAGAAGGACTACGTAAACTGGAATATTAGTCGCAAGATTATACAAGCGACATTTTATAGGTAGAATCATGTTTATTTGCCTACGCCGTAGCAGCTAAATGGATGTGTGAGGAGGCATTATGATGCGTTGCGTAGCAAAGGGTGCGTAGCAAAGGGCGCGTAGCGCGTGGTGTAGACGGGGTAGTTCACTCGAATTCACATGATCTGACCAAGATTATGTTTGGACTTTAGAAGAGACTTTTTTACCTCTGAGTTTATTTCGCCGTTCCTTGTCAGGGGTAATCAGTACCAATGGTACCCATAGAAAATTAATTTTCCCTCGACCTGGCTGACTGATATTTTTTTTCTTGTGCTGCCCAAGTGGTGTTACCCAGTAACTGGATTGTGAAGGACCAACAGGCAGTCGCTCCATGTAAAATACTGGTAATCAGCTGCATCTGGTTAGACTGGATGCTGACCCTAACAAAGGCATTGGGAAAACGCTAGGCAGATGATTATGGTAATCAGATAGGAAATGCCGAAGCCACTAGCTTATTTTTTTATATGACTTTTCGCAAGTGATTTCGATATTTACAGAATAAACAATTACATTTCATTCCAATTAAAATGGTGGATACTTTACTGTTAACTTTTTTTATTTGGATAGCCGACCTCCTTAGTTAATTAAGATATACATTAAAGAATATGTTTTCTTAAAAATTGTGTTCTAAAACCGCAATAAAAACCACAATTTAAACGGACTAAAAGTTAAATGTGTGCAGATTTAACGAATGTTATTTACTACTCGTATGTTACATAAAACGAGGTGGGCGAGTCCACTTACTCGTACAACCGGTTACACCTGATCGAAATGAAACTTTATTTTTACACTCGTTTATGGAAGTAAGTAAATATTTCATTCTGTTATGTAGGACTTGAATGGTTTTATGTTATGTTACATTTTACCGTGTTCTTATAGAAAGTTTGTTTTATAAATGAAATCATACAATAGTTTTTTTTTATCTAAAATAAAACCGTTTTAGGTAGGTACAGATGAATGAAATCATTCAGTACCGTATATATTTTTATACTTAATGCATTTAGTATTTTGTTATTTTAACATTACAAACAGAAACTTCAATTTTATTTATTTGTTTTGTATGTATAGAAGATTGAGTTGATCTCACAGAGAGGTCTGAGTCCCAGCCGTGGGAACATTGTTGGACGATTTTGTAATATTATACGACTAACTAACTATACAAATAAATATGAAAACACAAACAAAAGGATACTAGGCGTCGAAATCTCGTCCACGTAATCTTAGATTATTTTTAATCAAGGTTGCCGACTGAAACCTTGAGATCTGTGCTAATGAGGATGCACTAGAACAATTTACAAATATGAATTAATGCAACGTACTCCCACATGAGAATTAAAGAGATCAAAATGGTAATATGACATCAGTACTTTGTCTCATAGACAATGAGCTTGAATCAGCCCCTATATAAGCGAGTCTGTTAATTTTTTTTATTTTATTGTTATGGATGGCTTTACCTTAGACTAAGTACTCAGGTGTTTTCTACAGGTTTAACCAAGAAAGTCCTCTTTTTTTTTGTGTGTAAAAACTGCGGGCGGCAGAAGAAAAATATACCAAACAGAGGAAAAATTTATTATATAAGGGTTTTTCTATTTCCATTGTCATTTTGATATATCCATGGAAGAGTTCTCCATTTTTCTTTTAGTACCATAGACACATACACAATACACACACATACACACACAAGCGACACATATACAAGCTAACAATTTAAATAAGAAAGAAAGAAAAATGCATTACAGCAAAATGAACTATAAAAACAGAAAACAAAGATTATGCCAAAAGGGCTTCAGCTCAGCATAATGTCAGATGACCACACAAGGTGTACCACCTGACGCTGATTTTCAGCTGCAACCCACGAGTGCCATACGCTGGAATAACTAACATTTAGGGATGTGTGTGTCCGTTATTATGTGATGAAAATGTAACCAAATGGAACAGAAAACGTACTCATGGATGCCACTTGTAAATTTAGTGCTTTGATTATATTTTTAACACTTAACCAGAAATTTTAACTTTGAATCACCTTAAGAAGTTTTTCATTATTCATAGCCTCAATTTTCTGCGACTACATTTTAATAATATTGGTTGGAAAAATTAATTACATATAAAGTTGAAACCATTTAAATACAGATGAATTTGTTACGAATTCCTTTAGCGAGTGATTGCGTATGATTTTTACCTGAGCCTTAAACAGATAAAAGTGTAAAAAAGGATTTGTTTACACTTTAACCATATACTTTTGAAACAGACTATACCTATACTTTCATTCATATTTATGACGGTTGACGACGCAACAGCGAAAATAGTACCAAGATTGTTACGCAGTCTATAAATATTTAACACAACACATAAACGAGCAACACCCAAAGTACTTCAAGTAACAGTAGTACACTTAATAGTACATTTCAATGTACTATGGTTACGGTCGCTTTCACTTGTGTTATGACATCGCCATTTGTTTGACACACTTAGCCCTTCGCCTCGCCGCCGCCGGTAGAAAAATATGCGGTGAAAGGACTTTCTATAGCCACAAGATTAATGTATTCACGATTTTATCGTGATGTTTTTTATGTTTGGTGGCCCGGAAATGAGTGAAAATGTGGGAGAATACTTTTTCGTTTTAAACATTGTGTATTTTAAAGTGAGAATGAAATTATCAATTTGATATTAGTTTGTGAATTAGAAAACTTGAAGTGTTGTATTTTACTTTATGGTTTTACTTAATAGTGAAAGCGTTACTACCTATTTATTATGTTAGTTATTGCACAAAACTATAAGCTAGTACATGTCTAGTTCCCTTGCGTTTATTCCAAAATAATTGCTTAGATTTGTTGACATTCGTGAAAATTATAGTTTCCTAAATCTCTGTTTATGTTTGCTTGTCAAAGGCTTTTATTTTAATGATGTTGATTGAAAAAGTTCGTACATATGTATATTGAACAAGTCATATAATTAGTAGATAATAGGTACTGAAAGATACAACAGCAGGATAGGTACCTACTAAAGCTAATAATAATAATAGCTAATCAATTCAAAGTGCAGCAAAAACGTCCCTAAGCACAGCTACGCACCCTAAAAAAGTGAAATTAGGTCGATGCTTTATCTCGATAAAATAAACTCTGGTAGCCATATTTTCATAGTAGGTAAATTCATTGACATTTAATCATTGTTTCCGGTACTAAACGGAATTGGCATAACAGGTGTGGCCTGTAGCGTGACTTGTTTACAAATACAGATAAACCAGCAGGGTAATTGCGTACTCAACACTAACAGTAGGAATGGCTTTCATTTTGACAGTTCAACAACATTCATTGCATTTTTACGTTGTTGAGCAGACAAATTTTCCGAACATAATTATGAAGCAATGGATTAGCAATATCCATCCAAATTATTCAGATTCTGATTCATAGTGTGTTGCGCAATTAGGGTGCCAAAAAGGTAGGTATGCGCCTCGGTACTATAGGTGTTTCTGAATTCGCACGAATATCGCGCCACAAAGTGACACTGACACCCCACAGAGGCATTAAAGAAAGAAAGAAAAAGTATATTATTGCAACTCGTACAGGAAGATCACAAACTAAACTAAACACAGTCATAAACAAAAAACCAAATTAACTATATAAAAAAAGTACTTATCAAAAATAAAAATTAAACAGAAAGTCCTTTACGAGTCCAAAAAGCTCCTATCTCAGCATGATGCTGAAAGCTTCTAAGTATTGATATCTCGCGCTTTTTAGTAGTACACCTATCATTGCGCCTTTGTATAAAGTTTTTTTTGTCTGGTTACTTACTAAAGGTCACACGTATCGGATCGAAAAGAGATCGGCACCGTATCGCCTTTTGGTTCGCCGTCAAACAGGCGTCAATCCAACGTAAGCACGTAACCACAGCGGATCAGAAGCTCCGATACGTCGACTCGGCTACGGCTAGGCCACGCCGCGTTTACGGCTCGCCGACTGATATAATACCGCTGGTTGATGGTGCAGCAGGCAGGCCGGAGTGGTGAGAGGAGCAAGGGTGGACGA
The DNA here is from genome assembly GCA_948474745.1 of Oligia latruncula. NCBI lineage: Eukaryota > Metazoa > Arthropoda > Insecta > Lepidoptera > Noctuidae > Oligia > Oligia latruncula. The sequence goes on along the minus strand of OX419702.1, from coordinate 10,645,641 downwards.
AGAGACGTAAGCTCGGGTACGGCGAACCGTAAGTAACCGCACCGCGGTTCGTGAACTTGTCCCGAGGCGAGGCGATTACGTTACGATTCCGATTAGTTTGCGTTGCAGTAGGGAGTTTCATACAAAGAATACTGAACGGCTCGAGTTGATACGGTGCCGATCCCTTTCCGGTTTGATACGTGTGCTATGACCTTTACTTGCCGGGTCATTTGTCACTCAAAAGTTTTGAAAAGCTTTTTGGAATTGCGTAGAGTTGTTCGATCGACCCGTGCGGCTGTGATTACTTAGCCTCAAGCCCCTCAAGTTCAAGCTCGATCTGTCAATAGTGTCCATCCCTGTGGAATGACAACTCGCTTCAAGCGCACTTCACCCAATTTTTCACGGTGAGATTTTTATACAGGGTTTATTTTCAAAGACCAGCCAAATTTAAGGGCGTGGTACAGACCATCAAACTGAACAACCATGGGACCAATATCGTAATCGCGAAAAATTTTTCAACTGTCCCATAGAATACTTCAATACCTACTCAACCTAAACGTATGGGACGGCTGATTTTTTATTCGCGATTACGATGTTGGTCCCATGGACAAAATTGTTCAGTTTGATGGCCTGTACCACACCCTTAAATTTGGCTTGTCTTTGAAAACTAACCCTGTATAATAATACCGGCTGATGTCCAACGGAAACACGCCTTCTGAAGATATTAAAATTAAACGCACTAGTAATTTGAAACTAAATCATAAACCACGGTTTACTGGCGAAGTTCCACAAATATGAGGTAATAGAGATAAATGACGTCACCTTTCCCTTCGTAATAGTAGTGAAGCTAAAAATAACCTTGATAGTCGAAGGTCAAAGGAATATATTACGTGAACGTACCAATACTCGGGGTTTAGCAATTCAGTAACTTTAAAGAAAGCAAATAACAAAATAAAATTTTAAAAATTGCATAAAACTTTTTGCAAGACGAAATAGAAAAATTATTCATTATATAACGTAAGTTGAGTGATAATATTGTATATACTTAGGAAAGTGTATAAGAAGAGTGATTTGTACCAATAGTCGTCAGATTTATACTACTCATCAAAAGGTCCCAGTAGTCATAAATGTTTGATGCTGACTATATTAGCCTCAAAAATTTACTGCTACTAACTCCTTTGTATTAGGGGGCGAACCTATTGTCATCAACCAAGGCACAAATTCAGACTCCGGGCTGTTACTGACAAATGGCGACAAAAGGCGACTAGAATCATAAAATTTCTATTTAGTTTTTTTTAACGTTCAAAAGTGCCTTTAATGTGCCTATTTGAAATAAATGATTTGACTTTGACTTTGAAATTGTCTGGACTTTAAAAGAGACTGTGACCTCTGAGTTTGTTTCGGCCTTTCTTCTCAGAATAGTCAGATAGGAACCGCTGACCTCGTCTAGTTTAAAAACATGTGATTGGCGTGTAAAAGTGTTTGTACAAACCTACAAACACAATAACACTTTTCCCTACCAGGGTATCAAATCCAGGACCATAATTATTATACGGAATTTCTTTTCTTTCTGAACCTACATGGCCATGTCTTTTCTATTCAAAGTTTCCAGATGAAAATCATAATTTTAAATGTAAAAGTTATGGTTAGATGCTCCTATTAAATTAATTCCTTCGATATCCTCAACTAAATTAAACTCCATCAAAACGTTAATTCAGAATTTTTCATACCAGTCTGTGGTTCTTTTCAAAAGACATACTGGCTTGTTTTGTATTCTAAAAACCGCCTCAATGAAGCCTAGTCTCCTAATTGGATAATGGGCCAAGGACTTAGCTCTACTTTATCCTAGATAATCAGTATGATTCATCCGTTATGGGATCTTTTTTATTACGCGGGCACAGTCATCCATGTAGCCTTCTGTCAACTTGTTTTAAATTGACTGACGGCCAGTTTCTTTATAGTAACAGCCAAAGTAACGTCACAAAAGTCAAAGTAACGATTAAATTTGTTTCTTCACTATTTTAGCTGTTACTTGAATGAAGAAACTTGCGCCGTAGTATCAGTAAAGGTCAAGTAAAAATCAACAGTAAAAGTCAGTTTGACTGATTACTTTAGTTGTTGATGAAAAAACTGGCTGTGAGAGTCGTATTAGATGCAACTGAATATCATAATAAATTATTTTTGATGTGAAAACTTCTTCAGGCGCACTTTACAGTCTCCTCTACCAATCGTTTTTCTCCTGGTAAAGTTTATTTTGTTTATATATACATAATATTGTATCTTTATCTATGTATTAGTATTTATTCTTGTATGTTATAGTTATTTCCGAGCAATCTATCCCGTATGTTGTACCTGCCATGTTTTGTCTCTGCATCACACTAAGGTTGACTGGGAGAAAATGCCTCACTTTGTACAGTATTTTTTTACTTGTGCATAAAGTTTTAATATAGAAAAGTAAACAAAATCCACGCAATAAGGAAGTAACAAAAAGGAATAGTTGTTTTGTAAAATAATTTATATCCGTTAGATTTATGTCCCTGCCCGCATAAACCCAAATGGGATTCATTCAATAAAAAAGCCATGACCTCACCACCAAGCGTGACCGGTCTATTGTGATCACAATGGCGGCAAATCACACCATTGGTCAGAATTAATTGATGCTATTGACAATTAATTTCCTATTGAAGTCGTAAGAAGTTGTCAATTAATGTATTTAAGTGCAAATTATCCCTTCGTAAGAGTTTACCCTCATGATTATGTTGGCTTTTGTTTGAATTATTCTTACATAATATATGTACCTATATTAATAAATTACAAAGAGGTAAAATTTGTTTGTTTGTTAGTTCGTATGTAGGGGTAATCTCCGGAACTACCTACCAGTCGGATTTAAAAAATATTTTACATTTGATAGCCCAATTCTTGAGGAAGGCTATCACGCTGAGACCTAAGAAGCCGATCTAAAAGAAAAAATAACGCTAAGTGAAAACGAAGTAATAGCACGGACAGACGATGCGATGCAAATTGCGGAACAAATTTCACGCAGACGAAGTTGCGGACCGAAGCTAGTAAAATATAATTTAAGTAAAATGTCTCTCTGTCTAACACTTCGAAAGAATATATATGCAATGATAAATCCAATGATTTTATTTAGTCACAAGTAGGAGAATGGCATTTATTTGATCTTATTAAAATAAAATCATTTTGGATCTAACTTTCCTACATTTGCGTAGCATTAAAAACTTTATTTGCCCAGATTTTTGTCTCAAAATTAAGAACGCCCGCTATCTTCATATTATTCAATCAACATGTTACAATTACGTTTTAAAAATCCAAGTTTCGCAATAGCAATTTTATGTAGACATAACAAATTATAAAATTATCAACATGAATAGGTACCTACAGCCGCTTGAAAATGATAGCAAAACAAGTTGGAATCATATTAATTAGGTAGGTATTATAACAAAACCTAGCGTAATAACAATTCATTTAAATTCAATTGGTAATTTAAGAACAAGAACAAACAAAATTATGACGAAAACATTAAAGTTATTATTATGTAATTTTTTTCGTGTATAACGGTGTCTATTTGTGGCAAAACTTTAGACCAAAGGATGTAACTGTAAGTGTAGTAATATTTAATTGTGTGTTGTGCTGTCTTTTGTGTGCACTAAATAAATGGTTTATCTATCTATCTATCAATGGCAAAAGCGTATAAAAATCTCAAATTAATTCATTCAATCACTGTTAAGGCAACGCACAACCTAAACCGCTGGGTCCAAAAGACTGAAATTTTGCACAAGAGTTCCTTATTGTAAAGGAGGTGAGCACTAAGGAAGGATTTTCGAAAATTCATCCCCAAAAGGGGTTAAATATGGGACGTAATTTTGTAAGTATGGAAATTCGACAATTTGCTGATGGGCAATCGGGCACACGGATTATATAAATATAATATAACTAGCCCACGACTTTATCCGCATGAAATTTCTTGTTCCCCCGAACTACCTCGTCGCATCGCATCGTCTGCTATTACTTTATTTTCGCTTCGCGTTCTTTCCGACTTTTTTTCTTTTTGTTCTGCTCCTGAGGGTCGTAGCACGATGTTAAATAGCATAAATAGCCTTCCTCAAGAATTGGGTTATCAAATGCAAAACTTTTTGCTTTTGATAGCCCAATTCTTAAGGCTTGCTTGAAGTTAGCCAAATCCGACTGGTGGTTCTAGAGGTTAGCGCGTTCAAACAAACAAACAAACTCTTCTTAGTATGGATTTAGCTATAACTAAACATTGTTACATAAAAGATGAAACACCAACCGGTTTGAATTAAACACAAGTGGTCTTTAGACACATTAAGAGCCCCGACCTTAAGATATGATATGAGGGCAATAAAGTCAGGTCATGGGTCACTAGACCTATTTTAGATACTACTGTTTAGAGCCGTGGGAATAAGATTAGGTATATAAAATAAGTAGTTAATTATAAACTCAATTTATTTTCGAATATATTTTTCTAAGATGTCGTATGCACAAAGATGGAGCGATATGGAGAAATATGGAGCGTCATCAGCGGTTTCACATTTTTTTTGTATTTGTTAAACAGTATTTTTAATTTCCAAGATGTGTTTTTGTACTAAGAGTAAAAACAAAAAAAATAGGACTACCTAAGTAAAAAAGTACTTTTTCAAGCATCGAATATCTGATATATAACCCAGTATACGGTGATTAGTGTTGTAAAGGCACATAATCTAGGTAGGTACTTATATAATCTGCAATTGCGATTTACTTGTCAAAAATGTAAACAAATGTGTTTATAGAAAAATTACTTTAATTCCTACACAATAAAGTTCAGTTTACGCTACAACTTCAAACATTTTTATAACTTCTTCAATAGTGTGCTAGTCACTCTGAAATCAACTTAAATAGCATTAAAATAAAGTTAATACTTGTTTAACTTGAAATAACATCAATTTGAAACATTACTTTGAATAGACTATAGTTTAATAACATAACATCACTCCCATAATTCCCAAAGGGTTAAGCACAGCTGTACCTATGTTACACCAACATTTCGCCAGTTATGTAGATATGAGTCCTAATGAAAAACCCCAATAACACTTTGCTCGACCTGGGAATCGAACCCAGCGGGGTAATTGCGTAACATACTCATCATCATCATATGCCTAGTCTTGTCCCAACTATGTTGGGGTCGGCTTCCAGTCTAACCGGATGCAGCTGAATACTTACCTACCACATTTTTTTTTTTATTGTAACACACTATCTATAGCAATGCCTTTCATTTTGACAGTTCAACAACATCCATTGCGTTATTTACGTTGTTGAGCAGACACTTTTCCAAACATAAGAAGCAATGGATTAGCAATATCCTTCAAAATATTAGAATGCTGGAGTCATGCTCAGCAGTTGCGCTTGTGACCACTAGACCAATGAAGCAGGTATTGTTATTTAATTTAAAATTGCAATAAGTATGTGATATGACAGGACTTTTTACATGTTATAAAATATAAGCTAATTGTCGCTCCCAAATATTCACTCATACTTTTGATTATTATTTTCTGTAGGTAGTAAGTAATCCATCAAGATTAGAATAATATTATCATGATTTGATTAATTTCATCGTGACTGTCATGTGAGTTTCCACATTGTCAGGGGCAATTATGTTTGTTACATGATTATTCCTAGTTTTATAACGTCACGTCATAATAGTCAAGTACATAGATGGGGGACCCGTAACAATAAGGGGGCCTATTAATGGTCTCTTGGACATGAATCACGTTATAATTGACGGTTAAAAGAACAAGGTGACGGCAGTTTGTGTCAAATTTTATTTTAACGTCCTTGTCGTTTTAAGTACTTACGTGCTGTAATTTGAGGAGTAATATTTTTTATAGGTTTTTCGGAAGTAGGTACTTACTTAAATAGACACGAGTTTTACTTGTAATTAGCTTTACGTCTTTGTAATTTGAGAGCCTTGAATTTTATTACTTAATGAATTTGTTGGTATAACTTACTAACAGGTAATTTAGAAAAAAAAACGTAACGCCAAAAATGTAGATAAACGGAGTTTTAAAAAACATTACAAAATACCACTCTCATTTTTAACCTACACAAAAAATGCTTTTTACCCATCATGTAGGTACTTATATCAAAATAGTCACTCTTTGTCTTAAAAATATTGGTAAGTAGTTTAAATATGCTAAAAACGTATTACTATAAATGTCTCTATGGTCGCAAAGGCGGCACTCCTACGCAACACGTTCAATGCTAACAAGGCCAGTAGGTCATGTTGTCGACTAAAACGCATGTAAAGTTGTCGTGTATGGGCCCATTAATGGTATTGTGCCAGGCCGAAGCAAATATTTTTCGACAGTAAACCTGCTTAATGGTTTAAGTAAAAGTTGGCTCGGTTCACCATACTCGTAGGGCCGAAGCAAGTATGGGAAATAAATAATAGGTAGCTACTTACTAACTTTCTTGTTTTTGTATAACGTAAGAGTGATTAAACCAGGAGATTTTACATTATGGATTTTAAAAAAAATATCGAATTGAATTTTGTAATTTTTTTTTTGTTCCTTTTTGTCTCCTTTTAGTATTTTGTGTGGACTATTTTCTTTAGGTATTCTTTGTATATAGCGTAACTTACAGTAGGTACCTATCATAAATCGTGCCTTCGTTAAACTAAGTCGTAATTACATTTGTATGAACAATGAAATTATACTAATGGGTGCCGACAAGAATAGAATAGAATACTCTTTATTATGTACACCATATAAAAACGTGAATGGAATAGAATAGGTACGTATTTACCACGTATTTAAAACACATCCTATGTTATAAATAATTGTTTGCCATAAATATTCTTCATAACTGAGGTTGCAAGAAGCAATCAAACAAAAAGTCCTCTAAACAACTTGTGAGTGCCAAAAAAATGTACATTTTATAAAAGTATTTTTTCTATTAGAATGTAGAATATCTATAGCGACCGATTCATATGCAAAGTCTCTGTCTATTATTGAAAAAATAATATAATTAATTAGCAGCGCCCCGCAGTTTCACTCGCGAATCGATCCCGTGCGAATATCGGGTTAAAAAGTATCCAAGGAAATGGTCTATCTACTCGTATGTGCCAATTTTCATCCAAATCTGTTCAACGGTTTACGCGTGATTGAGTAACAAACATCCAAACATCTTCACAAACTTTCACATTTAATATTAAGTAGGATTATGCGCTTTTATAACTTCTACTGTGACGATATTATCGTGGACGTCCGCGGCATCACGAAAACAGAGGGAAGTAAAATTATATGAAAACACTTTTAAATTTCCGTACACGATAACGTTATAACGTGCGCGTATTTCCACACATTTTATGAACGTGGACGTCCACAGTGATATCGTTACGTTAGGAATTATAAAAGCGTACATTACATACTTAAATACCTACTTATGTAGGTACCTATTTACAGATTGGAAGGTTTCTAAAAAGGGTTCAGGCGTAATTTAAACGCATAATGACGGATTCGTAAATCTTCTCATAGCCAGATTGCCCATAGCACATGCGTAATCAATGTAATTATAGGTTAAAAGTCGTATAACATTGGGTTTACGCCAAAACTAATAATGACATGACCTCAATTTTTTCAGCGATGCCTTATTCCGGTTTCTGAGGTATTATTAGAGTTCATCTATTCGATAGGTTATACTATATACTGATACTATAATTATTGAGTCGATTTTTTTACACCATCATGTTTCTGGATAATAATAATAATAATTATTATATGGTCAGACACAATATGGCTGCTAATTAGTGTGTGTTTCAAATAGCTTGGAGATATTTAATCGGTCCAATCGATTCTTGAAGCAGTTCAGTGTGGGAGTCGTCACATTTTCCGGGTCCCCTAGTGAATGCTGTTATAACTCGATAAGGCAAGCATTGTTAATTAGCTTCTACTCATATCGAGAATTTATGTTAGGACGATGAGGACGGAGAGTTTCCAGTTTTTGTCACTATATCTATAACCAAGAAAGTTATAGTATGTCCACTTGCCAGACGCAACTTACTCAGCGAAAAAGATTTCGTAATACCGCTGCGGCGTGTAAGATTACTTTTTTGGCTTAAATGTATTGATGTCGACAGCAATTAAAAAGATACATTGCTTCAGTCATTCGAAAATTATGTTTGTGCAACAAAAATAGCACAAGTTTTTATTATTTCTTACCTACTAAATTTAATATACTTGGTACAATCTTGCATACTTTTACCATATTACTGACGATTAATGGACGAATACGTGGTACCTACCTCGTTGAACCCTTTTATGTATAAAGAACATTTCAATCTTTGTATGAAAAATATAATTATGATATTCTTCAGGATAGTTAGATAGGTAGTGTGTTAAAAACATAATACACCTTCATACGATATAAAAATATCATGAAGATGCCTCTAAAAACTTTATTTTTACAATAACAATTACTAATTACTAATATACATAAGTACTTACAATCATTCTGTTAATTTGTCAGATTATTCTACAAGCAACATACTAAAGCACTAGTGTTTTAATTTTTTAGTCCAAACAGATTTTTTGTAAATAGATAATTGCTTCATATTTTGCAATAAATTACCAGCTTAGTGTCTTCGCGCTTCTCTTTCTTTTCTATGCAGTCCGACAGTGACCGCGCTTTATTTCATGTAGTCCCCTTAAATCCACAAACAATTTATAATCAGTATCTTTAGGCTTAGATGTTTCCTTAATGGGTTTGGGTCGACTCCCTGAATTCTAACCTTATAACTAAGTTAGGTGCATCTGATCTCTGCAACCCAAGTTACCGTCCCAACCAGGTAAAACTGCTTGTTATACTTACTTTCAGGCTTATTTTTTTTTAACGTTAAATATTACCGGTACCTATTCTTTAAAGCTAAAATAACAATGTTATCAACAGCTTTTTAGCCTTAAATGGTTAGGCAAGACTTAAAATTCAGTCTTCAGTCTGTTCAGGTAGGATAATCCATAATCACATTAATGACCCCTGATCGTGAGGATATATTAATATAGGACGGTCGCCCTTAATCGAAAGACCATGAAGCCTCTTAAGTGGCTTCACATCCTTGTTAATACTGGACTCAAGTTTCACTCAGGATGGGACTAACACATACGGTACATAATATTATGCCCCATAACTTTTGATCTTGGCTTCGCTCCCCACTACCCAGGATTTTGTAATATCTTGATTTATAAAAGTGTGTCCTTGGAGTTTCATGGCCGTTCTTCTCCATACAGATCTACGTTTTGGAATGGGTAACTAGCTTCAAACTTTTAGACTAACGACCGAACCCAATTACCTATCTGTCACCAGTTTTGGCATACTGGAGGTAGAAAAACCTATCTATCTCTGGGTTTAACGTGCCAATAATCTACATATATCAGTAGCGATCTGTATGATTATACCTATTCTGTTGTTCTCTGAGTGAGTTCACAAAGAATGCATTGTTTGTAATAAGTTACAAAATTTAATAAAATTATATTAAGAAGTTAGTAATAAGTTAGGATAAGATAAGATAAATGTACACTATCGCAATAGGTTTCCCTGTAAGGATAGATGTAAGTGGAGAAATAAATAAATAAAAAAATACTATACTGCCAGTTATAATTACACTGGCTACCAGCAGCAGCTGTCTGTCAATAGGTTAAGTATTGGGTGGGCCTTAAGAGACCAGCACTCTAATTGCGTAACACACTATTAATTTGAATCTGAATCATTTTGAAGGATATTGCTAATCTATTGCTTCTTAGGTTCGAAAAATGTGGCTGCTCAACAACGTAAATAACACAATGAATGTTGTTGAACTGTCAAAATTAAACCCATTGCTACTGATAATGTTACGCAATTACCCCTCAGCTCTTTGACAGTTCAAAAATTACTGTAAATGGTTTAATTGAAATGAATGCTTTGAGTTTGATTATGACGTAAACTTGAATTTTTTCGGGATAAAAAGTAGCGTACGTTATTTTTCTGTCCTTACACTATTCTTACGCATAAAATCCCATGGATCTGAAGGACAAACCAACCCAGCAACAAAAACACGCATTTATATTATAACACTAGGTTCTTTAAGCACTACTAGGATAAGTCAGCTAGTGAATAATAAACTAGTAGGTACTTAATGAAAATGGTGGCAGTCGGTGGCACAGATCACAAAGTTAGATAGCTCATGTCGGTACGAAAGAGAATCTACGATGAGATGATGCAACGCAATCATCGTGCTGCTGTTTCTAATTTTCTATATTACATAATAGAAATATGAAAGTATTTTATTCTTTGTGCTTTCATTAATCTAAAGCCATTCTTATACTGACGTAGATTGAGGTTTGAATTTCGCTAAATTATTTGATCAAGTCACACACGAACGTTCTGTGTTCAAATGCTCAAAGAAACCTAGATATCCAAGTATTTTTAAGGCTTCTGCGGGATAATTGCTTAGTTAACACACTACCAGTCACAATTTGAATCATTTTGAAGGATATTGCTAATCCATTGCTTCATATGTTCGAAACATTTGTCTGCTCAAAAACGTAAATAACTTAATGAATGTAGTTGAACTGTCAAAATGAAAACCGTTGCTGCTGATAGTGTGTTACTCAATTTTAAAAAAAATACTGGTATTCAGCTGCATCTGGTTAGACTGGAAGCTGACCCCAACATATTTGGGAAGAGGCTAGGCAGATGATGAGTGTGTTACGCAATTACCCCGCTGTTTTTTTATTAAAACACGATTTAACATCTTACAAACGTGAAATGATAACAAGAATATGTAAAATTTTGTCAAGAATTCATACATAAGTTCGGGGCTTGTCAAACATAATAGCACAACTCACTGCAGAAGTGTGTCAGTGACCTAATTCCCAAATGCGTAGTTCACGGTTCTATATAGAAAAATATCAATAGTGTTTAAAATACACGGAGCCTTATTGTGTGCAAGTCATTAATAATTCGAAGTCGAGCCCAATCTAAACAACAATGGGGCAATCGGTACTCGACGGTACTAACTTTGACCCAGAAAAAGTGTTGGGAAACAATATTCGAGAATTTTCGCACTATCCATGTAGATATGTCAGTTAGTAAGTGACATAAAATAAATGAATATCACTATTTAATTTACTTTTAAAATTAGCGCAACTGTTTTTTATTCAGCCTTCAGTTAATTAAGGGTATTTTTCTGACTGCCCAATTTATCTTAAATCGAAAAACCTCGCTGAAAATTAATTGCATTTTTTTAATACGGAATCGTCTGTAGGCTTGATTATATCATTCTTGTTAATAGTACTTAGTTAAACATTTACTTAATTACGAATAAAAAAGTGTAATTGATGAACGTCTTCCGTTAGACTGCGTCGGAATAAGGTACCTCAGTTTCCGCCTTTCAATGCTGCCTGCAGTGACCTTCTGGAATCTGAACTTCTCCATAAGGACAGAATCTAAGCTTCAAGTTTGGGAGGAGTATTTGGGAAGCATTATGTAGCCAAAACGTGAACACTCACGACGACACGCTGGCTGGCATAAATTCAAGGTCGCGCAGCGAGCAATGGAACGAGCTTTGCTTAGAATCTCTCTGAGATATAGAATCCGGAACGAGGTAATCCGGCAGAGAACCAAATATAGAAAGTGGCAATGGGCCGGCCATATTACCCGTAGAACCGATGACCGTTGGGGTAGAGGAGACCGCTAATGGCCTGTGAAGATTGCACAACTTAGCCCTGAGCACACTCATGGCTAAGAGGAGCGATCTTCGCAGGCTTTCGTGGCTGGAAGCAGCTGAATGGCGTGCTATTGGAGCAGCCTATGTCCAGCAGTGCCGTGCCGAGGCTAATGATGAAAGAAGCATTTGGGAGTCTCCGTCAGTTGCTAAACCAATTATTTGTCTACCATCACCATAAATGGGTACCTTTCAAGTCCTAACCTCAATCTCTTTTCGCGGTTATAAAAAAATTACAATAAAAATCTCTAGGCTAACCCCGAAAAGGAATTTATGTATATCAATTTGCTACAGCCTTCTATATTAAACCACTAAGAATACAATAATACTTTTCTTTTATTTTAACAGTACAAACATGCGTGACCAATTCCCTTTAAAACGACGTAACAGCCAACAGGTTTTTCGATTGCGAAACTCTGTTTATCAATACAATGCTCCATCTCATCTTTTAGCGTATGAAAGACAAGGACAGCCAATCGGAGGCTGTACAGCGAAACGTAGTGTAGGCCTGTGTGGGTAGGTGCAAACTATTTGAGTCAAGGGAACTGCGTTAGGTGTAGGTGTAGAGATGGGTTTGATCGAGTTTTTCCTTCGAATATTTATTCGATCAAAGGCTAATAGGTATAGTTTGTAAGTTTTATAGGTGATCACTAGTTATAGTTTTGAGTTTCTTGTACTTATTAATAGATTTTTGCAAGCACTGCCGCATCATTTATACCAAACAGGTTCTTAGGCACGAGTTATTCTCAGTAAAATACTTCATAGGAATGATTAATAAGTAAAACATTTGCAAAACTAATTATGTTTATTTAGCATAAGTTTTTTTTCAATGTGTATCAGTATTTTTGACCTACTTACTGATAAAAATGAGCAAAGAGCTAACATTTCAGAATTCGATAAGAAAATAAGCATGACCTAGCAGTCTTTAAATGCTAAAATTAATTGGTGGCATAAAAATATTTGTACAAAGATTCGAAAACTAGATACCAATTTATTCGCACGTCGGATGAATTATTCGGAAACTTTCGAACATAATATCATTCGAATTTTTCAGTTTATATTTATAACATTTGCCCATCACTAGTTAGAAGGGCACATACCTCTGGCTTCGCGGTTCTCAACCGGTTGAGGTCTCGTTTTGTTAAAGCCGCGTTAATCAATGAGGCACCACTTACTTATAAGGTTTCCGAAGGCCATGCGTTACATAGCAGTTAATGAGCGATTATTTACCTATGGTACACGTAAGTATGTAGATCACGTCATACATATTTGAAGATTGAACTGCAAACAGTAAAGGAAGCTACCATATCGGATAAAAACAGACGCAAAATAGGTTCTTTACCGCCGTCAAAGAATGTCAACAATATGCAGGGTGGCAGGAACGATTCATGATTTTAGACCCCCCCCCCCCCCCCCCGCGTAGAAATAAATCGTCGAATATCAAAAAAAATATCAGCTGCTTCATAGATAAGAGGAATACCTACGCGGTCAAAATGAATGGAACAGCCTCAGACCAAAATAAAATACCAAGACAGAGGGCTGTCAATAGTAAAGCGAAGCCGGTTTCGTAAACAAGTGTGCCAATAGTGAGGTGTAGTTTGATTGTAAATGTGTGCGTGTGAGCATGTATGCACAAAGCGGAGGTGTAGTTTTTGCATGCTTCTCTGTATTGTTCGCAGCGCTACGTCTTGACTTTTTCTTGGTCTGAGAGAACGGCTACTTAATTATTTTTTAATAACCGAGGAAAAATTTCTACTCCCCCTGCGTAGACGGAATCCATTCAATCTTTTCATGTACTTACTGAATCCATAGTTCCAGTTTTCGCCTCGATATTCCTGCCACCCTGTACCTATACTTATATAAAAAAAAATCTGATACAATAAATAAAATTATTCCTCATCACCTTTGGTAACTAAAATTGTATGTTTACCTTGTAAAGTTCCTTCATGACAAATATCGACAGTCAAATCATCAAATTCAATTGAGGATAAACTAATTTCGCTCATTTATTTTTCTGTTATTTTTTTTGCATTCGTATGTGGTGGGTGTTTTGTATCGTTCTGGAATTCCGGATGAGATCACTGCTAATATTTTGGCGTTATGTACCGAACGAAAACTTCACAGTCATTTATTTAAATATTTTAAAAACCTGTTTTACGAATTATCCTCCCATCGAGCGACCGGTCAAAAAAGATTATCCTCCTATAGATTACTTCTAAGATAATAATACTCCTGAGAGAAATCATTTTTGTCTCATAGATACCTTCGGGCTCGGCTCGGAAAGCACGTTAAGCCCTTGGTCCCGGCTGTCATTCGTGGATCTTTAACAGTCGTTACGGGTAGTCAGAAGCCCGAAAGTCTGACAACCAGTCTTACCAAGGGGTATCGTATTACCTAATAACTGGGTTGTGGAGGTCAGATAGGCAGTCCCTCCATGTAAAACACTGGTATTCAGCTGCATCCGGTTAGACTGGAAGCCGACCCCAACATAGTTGGGCAAAGGCTAGGCAGATGAGATACCTTCGGGCTAAGTTACCTGAAATGCAAATATTTCATTATAGGTACTTTAACTTTTTAATGACAATTTGAAGGGGAACGTATAGTTCCCAGTAACTATATAAAATATAATGCATAATCCATACTAATATTATAAATTCGAAAGTAACTCTGTCTGTCTGTCAGTATGTTACCTTTTCACGCCTAAACCACTGAACGGAATACGATAAAATTTGGCAGAGAGATAGATTGCATCCCGGAGAAGGATATAGGATAGTTTTTATCCCGATATTACCGCGGGATCGACACTTACGCGGGTGAAACCGCGGGGCGCAGCTAGTGTACAATAAGTTCGCTTTTCGTGTCTGTCTGTGTAACACCGTTGTTCTTATAAACTTCACAACGGATTGTGATGCGGTTTTCACCATCGCATCGTTTATGAACGAATGCATGAAGTGCATCGACCCCAGCGTGGTTTGACCAAACTCGATTAATCGAATGACCCCAAGATTCGCACTAGTCCTCATGTTTCATGGTGCTACAGAGACCATTGCATAAAAAGGAGTAGACCGGGGGGCGCGGTAATAGTAGGGAAGACGTGACGGATAGGGAAGGATTTAAGAGCCTACCGAATATGCATCCTAGAGTAAGCATTATTGGACTAATGGAGAGATGGCCGCCAGGTTGGTTCAGGTCGAGCTTCATAGATGAATCTTTTGGCGGGGTTCTACTGCTTTCTCGGCTCTTTTGTATGTCATTGCTCTGCTGTGTTAGATGTTGCTGTTTTCAATGTCATCGTCAGAGGTTTCGCTACTATCCGTTTCCGGTTTTTTGTAAATCTCACTATAGCATCATTCTTGATCTTATTTCCGTCTTCCGCCGTATCCATCCAAAAACTAATTCCCTTTTCGAAGTACTTCATGTCCTGTTTTAAGTTGTCCGTCCATGTGCAAATACGTCAGCCGACCTTCTTGGATTTGGCCTGGTATTGCATTGCTGCATGCAGCAAGTGTGGTTCACGGCGCCTGTAAACATGTGCGAGGATATTAAACTAACACATAATAATGAAATCTTGATGTTTTGTCAAATCGTAAAAACCGGCGTGCGAACGGGGGTCGCTCGTTAGTTACACTAGTATAATTTATACAGCAACTATGGCACTTATTATAGTGCCGTAACTTAAGTAAGCAACTACTTGTACTACAACACGATTTTATTCTAGATTGATCGTCACAACAAAGTAATTTTCCTCTTACGCAGTTACAATGACAATTGAAAGGGCGTATGTCCTTACAAACGCCATAATAATATACAATAGTACCACGAAGGCATTGTCTTACTTATATATTATAATGTAGGTACATAACGACATGATCTGCATGCAACGTAGTTTTGTTTACATGATCTATCGTGTAAACTGAGCGGGAAATCAAATCAAGCTATTTTTCTTGCTGTGTTTCTTTTATTCGTCCTTCAGACCTATCTGAAGGACGAATAAAAGAAACACACACACTTAATGATGTTTTTTTGACTGCCCAATTAAGTAGATAATCAAAAAACCGGAAAGTCTGACAATTGTTTTTTCAGTTTTCTGCGTTGCGAATTCGCATCGCACCGATTCGCAGTTTTGTGTACCTACAAGCTCTAAGATAGGAGCCTTTTTGACCTCACACATATCTTTTTCTTGTTTTTTGGTTGTTTTAATGTTTATTTTGTTAGTTTTTTAACCTTCCTGAGCGTGTCCCAAATAAAATATTTGTCTTTCTTTATAGTCAAAACCATGCCTTATTTCTAGGTTGTAACCAATGTAGGTAGGTACATAAACTAACGATCTGCACACTAGCTTTGTTGACATGATCTATCTGGTATAAACAAATGAGTGGGAAAACAAATCAAGCGATTTTTCTGTCTCTGGCTTCGAAAGACTTCTATGCGAACTATTTTTTTCCATGTCTGAAATGATCCCACGGGAACGTAATACCCCATACCGGTATAAAAAGCGTCCTGTCGCGGGGCAATTGCGTAACACACTAACCACGACACTAACAATAGCAATGACTTTATTTTGACAGTTCAACAACATTCATTGCGTTATTTAAGTTGTTCAGCAGATAATTTTTTCGAACATATGAAGCATTGGGTTGCAATATCGTACAAAATGATTCAGATTGAGATTGATATCGTGCTACGCAATTAGGGTGCAGGTAATAGTCTACCTGTGTGCCAAAATTCATTGTAATTCGTTTTGCCGAAGGTAACAGACGAGTGTAGGTATGCCTTTTGCATTTATAATATTAGTATAAATTGTAGAAGATATGAAAAGCGGTCGAAAAGGGTTTTTTAGGATTTCACAAGCTTAACAACCCGGTATTTAGACATCTGCCGAAACATATAATTATATAAGTAGGGTATAAGTGTAAAAATCTGTTAAATATAGTTACTTATGTATTTAATAGGTAGTCAGTCATTCAAAAGTTTTGATGAATATATGTTTTACTTTTTATTACCATGTTTATTCGAATACAATAATATACATTTAAATAAATTATATGAATAAATATTTATAAGTAGGTATGCTTATTATGCTATGCATCTTAAATCTAACCTTAGTCATATATATTATATAATGATAATAATACAATATATTACTATAATTATTAAGTTTATTTCGATCAACAACAAATGATACGTCAGCGAATAATTATTTTTAAGGTTGGATTTAAGAGTCATAGCATAATGTAGGTATTACTTGTTTTATAATAATATTTAAAACTATACCTATTATGCTTATTGCGATCAACAACAAATAAATACGCGCGTCAGCGAATAATATTATTTTAGATATAAATTAAAGTCAGTGGTCAAGATAAAGACACTGAAAACTGAAAACATAATAAGATAAAAATATCTAAATTGATGGTTACAAAAAATAGATAGGTAGGTATTCAAAATAAAGGCTCGCGCAGACAGTCGCGACCCGGCTCTAGTGGTAAGTGGATCAATGTCTATAAAAACTTAATGGAAATTGTTGTTCCCGAGCTGAGCAACTTATGTATGCCTAAAGAATTAAGAAAAAAAAATATGGGAGTCAAGTGCACAAAGATTAATTTCGTGGTCATGATAGCGTTACATAAGGAAAAAAAAATATAATAAACACTGATTCACAGACCGCGGAAACCTTGATAGGTGACCATTATTTTTTTTATTAACATTCAACTCGAAGGTGACACGTTCCGAGGCGTCGAAAAAATTATCTCTTCCACGGCAACGGTTTTTGTGCAAAACACAATGAAGGAAACTATAAAAAAACAGATAAAAACTTGAAGAATCCAATAATCTATTTAGGTCACAGATTTGAATGCCTTTTCTTCAATTTAGGAACTAAATGAGTTGATATTCCTTTGATAATGCAGTGTCTGTACTAGGTACGCACAACCAGTATGAGCTGTCTTCTGATTGTACTAAAAATAATGCGAGGTCAGCTAAAACTGGAAATGTACTATACCTATAGAAATAACAATAAAAAAACCGGCCAAGTACGTGTCAGACCACGTACAATGAAGGGTTCCGTAGTTGGAATGAATTTATCCCAAGAACAGACTTAACATTGTAGTTGAAAAACATGTTCTCCCATACATTCCAACTGAAAATGTAAGTGTGTACGCACAATATTGAGAGATTTACCATGTTGTTTTAAGACCACATACTTCTTATAGATTTTCCTGTAATCTATAGATATAGAACTATTTTCTGTATTTTTTTCAAAATTCTAGACTCAGTAGTTTCGGAGATAATGGGGGAATAATCCATTTTAGTCTATTTTCTTAAATAACTTTAATTCCAATTATTTTAAAATTATGAATGAGGATCTCAAATATATTTTATATTTGAGATCCTCACAGTAAGCCCTTTCATTTGATATGTCACACGGTACAGATTGCGATTTTTGTTTTAAAAATAAATTCATTTATTTACGTATCTAATACGTCTGTGTTTGGGTCACAGCGATTCATATGTGTACCAAATTTCAACTTAATCGATCGATTACATTCGGAGCAAATTGACTGTAACAGACGGACGTACAGACAGGCACACGAGTGATCCTATAGGGGTTCCGTTTTTTCCTTTTGAGGTACGGAACCCATTGCAGCTCCTTGCTTGAATAGTGCAAATATTGAACAGCTCTCCTACCATATTCCACTAGTCAAGTCAAAAACAGAGCAGTGGTGGCTCAGTGGTATTAGCCGCGGGTTACGAGTCGAGGGATCGTGAGTTCGAACCCAGCCAGGCACTTTACTTTGAGTATAGATTAAATTTATCACTACCGTTCCAAAACGGTGACGGACATCGTGAGGAAACCAGCATGTCCTAGAACCAAAAAAATCGAAGACATGTGACATCCACCAACCCGCACTGGGCCCTTAGGGTGAATTAAGTATGGCCCACTCCCTCTCACAGAGAGGAGGTCTGTGTCCCAGCACTGGGAACAGTATTGGCTGACATAAGCAAGTCAAAGGGGTTTTTAAACTGACTTCCATTAGTTTGTCTTGCAATAATATTAAAGTTAAGAATTTTTACCTCGGAACGTACCTCTTGCGTGTACAACCACCGCATATAAATCTTGTCTTAATAAATTACTTGCACGCAAAGACAATCTTAACTCTGACTCAGTTAGGTACAATCATCATCGTGATTCAAACACATAACGACTGTGTGTGACGTCTTTTAAGTTAAACGATAACTTGGAATTTCACTTGCCCTATAAAAATAACGATAAGTAATAGTGGAACGTGTTAGGTTTACCCTAGTAACGTTATCTAAAATCAAAACAGTTACTTTTCCCTTAAAAAGATGCTTAGCTGGTTTACAGAAACTTTATTTGATGTTTTAATGTAGGTATAGATCTATATCTACGTTTAGCGTTATGATTGTGTATGAGCAGATGGGTAGGTACGGATTTTATCGAGAGCGACAACAATTATTGATGATGCCATTGGTGAACTAGTAAAAAAAACAGTGGCACTCCGGGAGACAGAAGTGAAAACGAAACACAAACAGAATACTTTGCCATCACTCTCTGACATAACGGATATACATTAAAACCGAGTACATCCCGAAGACATCCGAAGCGGGTATTTTTGTAATCGTCATATAAACAAAACACGCACGGTGTCGCTTACGGTAACAGTGGCACGAGTTCAATGGTTTTTTCCCATGTCAAAAAATGCCCAATGCGTCTAAAGAAGTTTTTGCTTCAAAAACAGCCTATTTTGTCCCACTGCAGGGCAAAAGCCTCTTCTCATACGGAGGAGCCACGAGCATTGATCACCGCGTTTGCTCAACACGGGTTGGCGATTTCAGATGCCTGGAACTCGTACCGTCAAAATATTAAGAGCTTGTTAAGCATCGAATATTGATTGATCCACGATTGCTCGAGAATCGAGAGACACACAAGTACGCCAAGAACCAACAACTTTGCCTTTAATAATACGCCCTGGAATGCTCTGTTGGATTCTAAATGCTCGGTTCAACACCGAGAGTTCAATTCCCAGTGCACGATAAAATCCCACCGCGATATTTTTACGTCGTGGGCTTAGATGACTGCAGCTCATTTACTGTTTAGGTATTAAGAAACCACGTAGTTACTTATGAATAATGCAGAAAATAACAGAATTAGGTCCCGTTGACGTCGATAACAATGGGAGAAAATACATTGAGCATTCATTGATACTGTTTTTATGGTGGCGCAATGAGCTCTCGACTAGTCACGACTGTTCTTGAATTACTAACCCGGTAAGGAAGGAAAATGTATTCAATAGATAAGCAATATTCAAATATTACTACCCAGCTATCCTTGAATTCGTTCGCGTGAGTTCTCTTTATTAGGTTAACTGAAAGATAGGTTTTTGCATAAAAGCAGTCCAGTAGTCGCGTTCGAAAATTGTTACCTACCGTGTTATTATATATAGGGTGACTGGTAATTAGTGACCGATACTTAAACACGTGATTTTACTCATCATTATGAACAATTTTTACTATGGAACCAAACCTGAAATCGTGAAAAAAAAAACAGCTGTTCTCTACATTTTGACGAGTTAGACGAACATAAATGTAGGGAATATCGGTCACTAATTACCAGTCACTATTTAACCTATGACAATTACTTCCCTAATCCAAATTTTCTTCTGGAGAATATATAACACTGTACATACAAAACAATGTTTCGAAGCCCAACTTTTGTCGTTTATCTTCGTCGGTTCTCATTTCCGGAGACAGCAAGGTTTTTCTTTAGAGGACAAGTCAAGGAAGACATAATTAGCACCCACATAGAAGATACAATACTTAGTCAGTTTGATAAAGATTTTTAATTGGTCATGCAATTAAAAAGATCACTTTGTAGGAATGAAATGAATACACTTAAGTAACTAGTGACCAAGGGGATGCAAAAAAATAGAATAATTGCGTTTCATTACTCGACATTTCCGTTTACAATAAACAAAACACAATCGTAACTCTTCGTTTCTCTTTTCAATTTCAGGAGAACCTGTACGCTGCTGGACATGTTCCTCTGACCTGAACCCGCTGTGCAACGATCCCTTCCTTGCCGGAAGATCGGACAACTCATACCTGTTCCGTCTGGAGAACTGCGACTCCAATGCTGGGGCCACTTACCCGTACCTGACGTCATCCAAGTCTGCTTGCAAAAAAATGAAGAAATACAGTAAGCCTATCTTTTTTTTTTAAGTCTCTCGACCCAGGAGGATAAAGCACAGGAAACCATGATCAGCCGTCGCGCTTGCGGTCACTGAATCAACGAGGCAGTTCCGAGAAACATTTTACGATTGCAGTAAATCCCTCACTATAATGCACATAATGTAACTATCATCAACTAATAGTGACACCAACATTGGATTGATTTAATGACCGGTCGACAGCCAATGAGCTAACATCATTTGTATTCTATACCTACCTAATGGCTGAGACTGTCATCATGTTTAGGACCTCAAACTATACTTAAATGCGTTGTGGCATTGTCTGATTACAAACACACGTCATCATCGTCACATGAGTGAGTCATAGGTGAGTAATTCATCCTAACTTTATAAACAGGGTTATTGGTAAAACATTACTTAACAACCTCTTAAGAGGTAATTGTACTCATCATTATGAACAACTTTTATGGGACCAAACCTGAAATCGCGAAAAAAAAATCAGCTGTTCCCTACATTTTGACGAGTTATACCTACGAACATAAATGTAGGGAACAGCTGTTTTTTTTCTTGATTTCAGGTTTGGTCCCATAGTAAAAGTTGTTCATAATGATGAGTACAATGACCTCTTATGAGGTTGTTAATGTTTTACCAATAACCCTGTATATATAATAATATAGGTAATTATATCCTAACTAATATTATAAATGCGAAAGTAACTTTGTTTGTTACCTTTTCACGCCTAAACCACTGAACTGATCATCCTGAAATTTTGCATATATGTACGTTGTCAGGTGTACAGAAACAGACATAGAGTACCTTTCATCCCGAAAAAGTGCTGTTCCCGAGAAAAACAACAATAACGTTATTATGATAATAGATGGCGCCACGTGTCTTTCGAATGGGATCAACACTTATGCGGGTAAAACCGCGGGGCGCTGCTAGTAGAGTCCTAAAGCTAAAGTCACAGTAGACATATTAGATTTGTGAGCAGTGCTGGCGCAGTGGTAACGGCCCCGACTTACGAGCTGTAGGTAGGTAGGTTGTGGGTTCGGACCGTTTGATTGACAACCCACCCCTAGCTTTTGTTTTTACAAAAAGGCCCTGGTTGATGTACAGAATCCACATCAAGCTAACCGAAACTGTCAAGTTTTCCCAATCAACCTTGAACCTTAAACTTTAGCGATAAAGTTGAAAATCTATTAAATACATTTGACAGATTGTAAGTAGCTTGATGTGCTGGCGTCTGTACCTTCTGACGGTTACTGTACCACAGTATTCGGGCATCTCATCGACAGGCCCTAAACATGGTTGAAAGAATTTATCCAGCATTTTCTATTTTATTGGCTTGATAGAAAGTTGCTCAGGAAGTCCTTCCCTGAGTCGGTAACTGCCTGGTGGATACTGGTATCAAGTTATCAACCACAACTTCTTACATTCCATAACAGGAACGGAAGTGGTCTGTGGCATGGCAGGATACTGGCTAGAATGCAGTTTAACAGTGTTTTGTTTAAAACAAAACAGAAACAGTAGTTCTATCTACATGATTTGACGGGTTTTTAAACTGTCAACCCATTTTTGGTCTAAACTACGACATACCTGCGCATACACATACCAAAGTGTTTTTAAAAATAACGGTGTAGTGTTTGGCGACATTGTAGTGGTGAAAAATAAAAATAGATGTGACGCGTTAGCGCTACATCGCCGCAAAGAATTATCAGCAACGAGGTAGTATCCGAAATTACACATGTCCTCGAATAAAAAAAAAGAATTTGGCGAATAATACTCGTTGACGCTATGGCAAACATACAGGGTCGCACGGACATCGACGTGCAATTATATATATACATAATTGATTATTATCTTTTCTCTTGTGTGTAGGTATGCGAGGAGATGTAAGTAAATAAAAGCCAATAATATTCTGAATAATCACAAGTCTCTGATCACATTATAATATAATTAACAATTATTATGTAAACGGCATGCCATCGAGTACGTGAGGCGCGAGCGCAAATCAATCAACTCACTGCACGACAATGATCGCCAATATCACAACAAATCAATGGCCGACTTTTCGATCGATCTGCCCGATCTTCTTTTGTTTTCTATTTTGGCGGATATATTTTTGTTGTACTGAGATCCTAAATAAATAAACATTCAATGGATTTTCGTGGTCGTTCGTGGAAGGTGCTGTAAGTTCAGCAGTTACAAACCAAGACGAAAATGGAAATTTTTGCGCTGGCAACACTGGTAGCCGGTCGTCAAAAACTGATCTCTAGGTTAATTATTTTAAATAAATTAATAAAAGTGTTTTAAATGTATTAAATTAGTGTAATATAGTCAAACCTAGATATTAAGTATTCTAAACAGTGATTACAAAGTGTTTTTTGTCGCGAAAACTTCGTAAAAACAAAGGATTCAAAACCGGCTGTCAACTCAACGTACCAACGGTGACGGATTTCAAATTATCATCGATCCCGGGGAGTATTTTGTTTTATTTATGTGCTTGTAGTTAATATTTACAGAACACAGAACATCACAGAGTACTGCTCAGGTCTCTGAGCTACGTCCATCACACACTGGCACGGTTTATGTCTCCTTTTGCTTGACAACTAGTGGAAGCAAAATCGACGACGAAAACATTCGCCCAGACAATAAACACTACATAATTTACTACACAAAAATAGGCTCTTTTTATGTACCCTATTGATTAAATGATTCATACTTAATATAAAACCTGTCATGTGTTATAAACTTGTTATTGTCAATCAAGTTTCTTTTTGTTTTTTACAATAATAGCAGTATTCCTTGTAACTTCACTTCTATTTAACATTCCCATCTAATTTCTTAATAACTTGACCTAACTTTAAAATCTATTTGTTAACATTTAATTACTTATTTTTAACTTAATTTTATTTTATTTTTCCCTTCTACCTCCTACTAATCTAAATATTGGAACATCTTTTTTCTCACACTGTTATTTAGCTGCATAACTTCACACATTCCAGGTGACTGATACTTCAAAGAAAATGATGACCCGCAGTGCTACAATCAAGGAGATGGAAGCTAAACTAAGAGCCACCTTGAAGGAGCTACAGAATTCTGAAGCGATGTGTAAACAACTGCTCCGCGAAAGGGAAGACAGCGAAGTAGAAGTGGAAAACATTATTTTAAAGAACACCTCCCTCAAGAATGAACTGTCTCAGCTACACATCCAACACATGGACTTAACTGACCAGCACAGTCAATTACAACACGCAGTGTCAACATTTCAAGAGTGCAGTGATACCCACGAATTGGCACTGAATCGTATCACAGAGCTTGAACAGAGATTGTCTGAAGCCCAAGAAGCACTATCCATCTCCGAGTGTATCAAGGTCAATAACCAGGTTGTTCGCACTAGTAATCTTTTTGATGAGTTGGTAGGTAGTAAACCAAAATCAGTGTGTGAGCCAGCTGAAACTATAGATTTGACTGGTGATGATACCATACCATTGTGTCCTATTGTTATGAGTCACAACAAATTAAAGAAATATATTAAAATCAAGAAATTAATTAAACGGTCACAGAGAGTAATAAAAAAACAAAAACTCTTAAAATTAAATCTTTCGCTTAGAAAGGAACGTGTTGTCTTATCGAAAAGTTTAAATACTTGTACTATTGAGTTAGATAAATGTAGGGAAAAGTATGACACTGATATCCAGCTCCTCTATAATGATATACTACACAAGGAGCATTTGCTGAAGGATATTTTTGAAAAATATGAAAGTTCACAACGACAACTAAGTGACCGCTTGTTTGAGGCTGGAGAACTCCTGGATTTGGTGAAGTACAATGCTGAGAGGTATGAGTCTCTGACAAATGATCTTTCATGCAGCAGTGCCAACCAACCACCACCTCTTCAACCTCAGTCTGACTTACCCCTTCCGGTGTTAGCTCTTCCAGCAGAGACCACACAGATAAACAAATCAATATTTTTTTGTGACGAGTTAGGTTCTGGCTTTGGAAAAATTCTACTCAATTACCTAAGCCATAGTTTTACCAATCATAGTTACCATAACATAAGTTTTAAACAAATGATAAAAAGAATTGCCAATGCAAACCTTGATAATTATTGTACTATGGTTTTGCTATTAGGTAATAGCACTGGTATTACCAGAAAGGACATAGTGGATGGTGTAAACACCTTATTAAAGTTAAACATAGGTAAGCTAATGTTGTGTGCTTTTCCTTACTCAGATACTTTATCATACAATGAAAATAATTATATTTATAAGTTGAATAATACTATTCACAATCTGACATGTTGTCATAGAGACAAATTATTGTTTTTTGACACTAACAAGTTTGTTAGTGGTATTAAGTTAACTCAGAGAACTATATCTCTGTCTGGGGAATGTAGACATATGATTGCTATGTTGATAGCATATAATATTAACGAGGTTATAGCTAATATAACGAGTTCTAGTATTAGTGACGAGTCCGTGTTGCCTAGTTATACTAACAACATGGTGATTAATTATGGATCGTCATGTTGTACGAAGGAGGATCCACCACCACCACCACCACCACCACCACCTATAATACCAACATCCTTGGAGACTACTACCAGTCAGATAGGATATTCTCCTCCCGCTGGAACATACTCGGGCAATCCAGACTCTCCAGTTGTAGTTGTGGAGGTCACTCCGGATAACTATTTAAACTAGTCAGTGAGACAACAGAAGTTACCCCTTCAAATACCAAATTATTATTACAGAATAATAAAAAGGTATCTTCTGGCAATATAATTAATAATAATAAAAAACCAAAGGGAGTGCAACATATTTTAAAATTATTTAATCAGAATATCCAAGGTTGCGCTTCCAAATTATTGGAAATAGAATTGTTTTTGGAAAACACCAAGTTTGATGTCATTTGTTTAACAGAGCATTGGTTGAAAGATCATCAAGTAAAGTCAATTAATTATGAAAATTATTGTGTAGTTAGCCATTTCAGCCGAAAACGTATGATACATGGCGGATCATTAATATTAATTAAAAATTCTATTAAATCAAAAGAACGAAAAGACATAATCGGACTGTCTGTTGAACACACCATTGAATTGTCCTGTGTTGAGCTTGATAAGCATGTTATAGTATGTGTATACAGACCTCCAAGTTACCAGAATCTATCGGTGTTTGATTCTGTAATGGAAGATGTGTTAAAGAAACTTAGTACTAGTAGTAAGTCAATAATAGTATGTGGAGATTTTAATATTAATTTATTGGAAAATAACTCGAATACTGTCAGATTGTTAAGTCTTTTTAGGTCATTTGATTTGTCAAATGTTTTTATTGAACCAACCCGAGTGACAGCTTCTTCTGCCACTTGTATTGATAATGTTTTTTGTAATTGTGATTACTTACACAAAGAAATTGTAAATAAGTTGCCATCTGATCACAGTGGACAAAAAATAACATTTAGCTCCTACATGCCTTTACAAAAAATTCAAATAAGGTTTAGGACAATTACATGTAAAAAGTTAGAGAAATTAAATAATTCTTTGGCCAGTAAGTTATGTGATCAGAATTTTAATAATATAGGTGACCCAAATGAATTCTACGCCGAGTTCTTTTCAATATTAAACGCGCAGTTTAATGACACTTTTCCACTAAAAACTAAAAATATTCACACAAAGTTTTTATTTAGTGACTGGGCGACTCCAGGTATTCGTAAAAGCAGGGAAAAACTTTTTGAACTCTATGGCTTAAAGCAACATATGAATAATACAAACTTTCATCAGTATGTTGCAAAATATTCAAAAACTTTTAAAAGTGTGTGCCAAAAAGCTAAAGCTCTTTATATTAGCAATAAAATAAAATCAGCTGATGATAAAATAAAAACTACCTGGCAAATAATAAATAATGAAACAGGTAGGAAAAAACAGCCTAACACTGAATTTAATTTAGAGACTGCACATGGCCCCATCAACTCAGATGTAGAAATAGCTCAGGAATTTGAAAACTTTTTTTCTAATATTCCCCTTAAAACTACTGAAGCTTTAAATTCATCCCCCACGCTTTCTGCTGCCTTACTTAAAAAGAATGTAAAGGCATGCCCTTTGGAGTTTAGTTTTCAGCATACAAGCCCCCAGGCTGTTATAAAAGCTTTTAGAGATCTTAACATTAAATCAACAGAAGATCTCTGGGGAATGTCTGTAAAAGTATGTAGATCTTTTATCGAAACTATTGCGCCCTATTTAGCTTTCATATTTAACACCAGTGTTGACCAAGGAGTCTTTCCGGATCTTATGAAACATAGTAAAGTAGTACCATTGTTCAAATCCGGTGATAGTAAAGATCCTAACAATTATAGACCTGTGTCAATTCTACCAGTTCTCAGTAAGGTGTTTGAAAAGTTGATGCTCAATCAAATGTTACGTCACTTTAATAAAAATTCCATCTTTCATGAACACCAGTACGGTTTCACCAAAGGGCGTTGCACTACTGACGCCGGTGTTACCCTAATAAAGAACATTTTTAACGCCTGGGAAGAAGCACAAGATGCCATTGGAATCTTTTGCGACCTCTCTAAGGCGTTCGATTGCGTAAACCACGAGACACTTCTGATGAAACTGGAGCACTATGGAATTAGAAAAGCAGCACTTGACTTGCTAAGATCATACCTGAAAGATAGAAAGGTTAAAGTTCAAGTAAACGGCGTAAACTCATTAGGGTCTGAAATGACAATGGGTGTTCCTCAAGGTTCGATATTGGGTCCATTCCTCTTTTTAGTTTACATTAATGATTTACCCCAATTACTTCAAAATCAACCGAAGATGGTGTTATTTGCAGATGACACATCGTTAATCTTTAAAATAGACCGACGGTCACAAAATCTTGACGACGTGAATAACTCTATTCTTCAGGTCCAAGATTGGTTTACGGTAAATAATTTAGTACTTAATGAAAAAAAAACCAAATGCATTAGATTTAAATTACCGAATGTTAGAAGTAGCGAATGTGAAATCATATTGAATGGCCAAAAACTAGAATTTATTGATCAGACAGTTTTCCTAGGAATCACGCTAGACGAGAAATTACAATGGGGACCTCATATAACATCTATTGCGGGGCGGCTAAGCTCCGCCGCTTATGCTGTTAGAAAGATAAGACAGTTAACAGATGTAGAAACCGCGCGTTTGGTCTATTTTAGTTACTTCCACAGTATTATGTCATATGGCATTTTACTATGGGGTCGGGCTGCTGACATTGAATCCATTTTTATTTTACAAAAGAGAGCTGTCAGAGCCATTTACAATCTACGTCGTCGCGAATCTCTTAGGGAACTATTTAAAAAGGTTAATATCATGACGGTACCTTGCCAATTCATTTATGAAAATATTATGTATGTAAGAAAAAATCAACATCTTTTTAATAAAATAAGTGATAGGCATAATTTTAATACTAGAAATAAAGATAAATTAGATCAACCTTTTTTTAGATTATCTAAAGTACATACATCTTTTATGGGGTACTGTGTTAAATGCTACAACAAAATACCTTGTGACATATTGCAATTAAATGAAAGAAAATTTAAAACTCATATTAAAAGTACACTTTGTAAACAAGGATATTACAAATTAGAGGATTATATCCAAGATAAGAATGTTTGGAAACATGCTGGTCCTGCTCCATAGGACAATCTAAAAGTTTAGACAAAATCAAACTTGTTCCTAATTTAATTTATATATATATTTTTAATTATGACATCTTATTCTAATTCATTTTTACAATCTGCGACTACAGTGGCTCACACACTTGTTAAAGTTCAACTACTTTTGCATTTTTTTTTTTAAATAACTTGTAAATATGTGAGCACCATGTATCTATCACTTATTTGATTTACCTGTCATTGCTTAATTTTTAATTCTTTTTACCTTTTGTGGTAGACTAATTTTATTATGGGTGCATCGTGTTCACATATAATTTTTATTATGTATACAAGACCTTGTAAAACATTTTTAAAAGAGTAACGGTGGAGTTTCTTGCCCATTCTTCTCCATACGAAAACTACCTTTTCGAATGGGCGACTAGAATCATTTCTATTTAGTTTTTTTTTTTTTTTGACGTTCAAAAGTGCCTTTAATGTGCCTATTTGAAATAAATGATTTGACTTTGACTTTGACTTTGACTTTGAAAAGGAATGTCTATTGTCTTGATATACTTAATAATGTTAACGACACAACATAACTGCAGAACTAAGAGAGTTTATTGCCAAACGTGGTAGTCACGGCTGAATAAACACCTTGACAAAGGCGGTAGCCCAAAAATAACCAAGGCCACGCAAAAGTTTTGTATCCCAGATTTTAGAGGATATTTAAAAATAATATTTAAAACTATCACTATCTCTCTGTCGGGTAATATTAGTATTTTTTTGCTCAAGAAGTTTAGGAGGCTTTCTTATTAAAAACTAATTTATCGACCAAAATATTTCTTATTATTCTCTTACATGCATAGAATATTATTTTTAAATATCCTCTAAAAACTTTTTTTTTCTTTCTTTTCTTGTTTATGATGCGATCTGTCCATTTACTGACATTCAGCATCTTTTGTGTTAAGCTTTTGTTTAGTCATGCTTGGTATGCACCCAGTGGTGCATCCACATCAATCCTTTTGAGATACAAAACTTTTGCGCCGGGTCTGAGTTTTGTTAGTATGGACTTTGGGCATCTCCTTTGCCTCTAGTCTAGTGCTTTGCAGAGGCTTAATCTGTCCATTTTGAGCATAAAGGGATACGATAATTTTCCCAGTAAAATTGTGTAGGCCACGTGAAGTCACACATTCATTGCAGTTATAATTCTTATAAACGTGTGAATATTCTAGAAAGAAATGACCCATTTTGTAACAAAACATGAGTTTGTTATATGCCGGTCGTGCATTCCGGTAGTGGGCGACCAATGCGCATTTCTAAAATTTAAACAGATAAAGCTGGCAACGTTAATAATAAAATTCGGGCCAATGATAAACAATGCGGAAGAAAGTTTTCAAAAATAGGTATGCCCGCAGATAGGTAGGTATGGCTGAAGTTCGGTAGACACGAAAAGCGAAGGACGGAACTGCGCCAAGCCTTAAATTAAATTGGCCGTATGTATGATGGATGAGGATGTTATCATCAGGGCCATCTTTTCCATAGGCTACTTTGGCCTAGTAACTAGGGCCCCGCGGTTTATGGGGCCATGTATTTCCTGCCAGCGTCCTAGCTAGCTAGGGGCTATCACAGGCAGGGTGCAACTTTCGAGCACCCTTTGCTCACTCTTGCGTCTGTGACTGACACTTAGTATATGTATATTCCCTTTAATCTAAAGTGTCCAGGGCCTCCCAAGTATCAGGAGCTGTTGCATTTAAAACGGCTCTAGTTATTATATACGTATTCTCAGAATTTAACGTCCCATACCTACGGGCTGTAGGTATCGCTTCTAACTTACTCGTATTTCCAAAACCGCTACTAGGTATCACTGAGTAGACAAAAACCGATATCGTTCAAATGAGACATGACGGCTCACCTCGCTACTCTGCCGTCACCACATGACGCTGGCAGAATAGTCGACATCGGCTCAGTTGCGAAAGAAGAAAAAAAAAAATGTTTCCCCGTGTGTAAAAACTTTAAGAGCAGAGCCCAGCAGTTACGGTTGGTAACTTTTTAAAGCAGGCCCTACGCGACCAGTTTACATTTGATAACCGTTACTACCGTTACTTGACCCCATTGCAGTAACACCATGGGCATAATCACGGAATAGAAAAAACGAGGGCATAATCATTGTACTTACCTACCTACATAAAAAAGCTTTGCCGTGTGCAATATATTAAATTCTCTTGATGTATAAATTCGGCATTATTTAAAAAAAGGCTCAATTTTGTATCTTTACACATACTTACAAAATTACCTATCTAAAAAGATGGTTGAATATTGTCTCGTTCAGTTCGTTCAGTGGTCGCAAACGCGACTGCTCAGTGCTGATCATAGCCGGTATCCGGTTCGATTCTCTGTTGGGCAAAGTGTTAAGTAGGTACCTACTGGGTTTTTCCAGTAAGGATTTCTGATTTGCAGCTCGCAGTCTGCATTTGTGCATAATGATACCTAAGTCGTATGGGCAAATCCATCAATTACACAAATATGGGGGACTAACTACGAATACTAAACACCTTTGCCTACCCCTTTTGAAAACACGGGCGAGATGTTAAAATCTTTGGGACCTATAAATGATTTCAACACAAGACATGGAATTTAGAACATCTTTTACGCCAGCTCTCCTAATCCTATGGTTATCCATCAAGACAGATAGACAGAGATAAGTAGGTACCTACATATGGGTGCCATATTATTATTTAATTTTATTGCTTGTTTTGATTATTTTGTACTTGATCTGACTTCCATGATATTTATTGAAATAATAAGTACTTGTATTTCCGATTAAGTCTATCTTAAGTTTTTATTTTGATGTAGGTATTTAAAATATTGTGCTTTCCGGTTGACTTTATATTGTTTCCATGTTGTTATTAGGGATTTATCTTGACACCTCCGCTTGAATTATTTCCCCTAAAGATAATATTATTAAGGATTTATCTTGTCACCCTTGAATTATTTAAAATGTAACTAATATAGAATTAGTTTGACATATCCGCTTATTTTTTATTTATGGAAACATAATTTTAAAAGCTAACAGTATTAAAATAATAATAATAATATGTACACTCAACAAAAGAGTTAGGTATGCAGGATCGTCGGATATAGTTGAAGTTTAATAAGAAACCGATGGATGTTCTCGAATAAAATTTTATTTTGTTAATAGAAAACAAACAACAATATCAATACCTATATTCAATCAATCTGACAAAAAATCAGAACGAACAATCATTCTGATTTTTTGTCAGATTATTCTACAAGCAACATATTAAAATACTGTTTTAATTTTTTAGTCCAAACAATAAATATTTTTTTAATAAATAATTGCTTCGTATTTTGCAATAAATTATCAGGGTTGTGTCATCGCGCTTCTCTTTCTTTTCTATGCAGTCCGACAGTGACCGCGCTTTAGGTCATGTAAGCCCCTTAAAAATATCTCCAACTATTCAGCTAGATGACTTAAGAAAACCAATTCTCTCATTAGTCTTGTCTAAAATAGTCAGCTTTTGTCACATACCTACCTACGGCTCATACTTACGATGATTATGTAGGCAGGAAGCTACGAGTAGGAAGGCAATTTGTGACATTTTCTCATTTCAATGTCAAGTGCCCGTTAATTATACGTACCTACCTACGACCTGTGTGAATAGCTCTACCACTTCTATTGTTCATTATAATAGTCGCTAATTTCTGATGTCATTTGTTTCGGTTCTAATTCTCTACCTTCGGGAAAACGGGCGTGACAACGCCACGTGAGCCATACGTATTACCTACGTAATACTACCATTTTTCCGCGGCTTCACCTACGTGGAGGTCAGAAATTATGTCACGGGAACATACTACCGGAACAATAAGTATCTACGTTAATCCAGTTTATAAACTATTTGTGTGCCAAATTTCATCGTAATCCGTTCAACGTTTTTACGTGATTGAGTTAAGTAAGTACAAACCATTACAAACTTTCACAATTTTATTAGTAGGATTCTCTTTCCGGAAAAAACGGGTATGACAAGGCCATATGTGAGCCATATTTATTAAAATGATATCATGTACCTAATTACTGACCTATATGGTGTGCCTAATTAGTTTAAGCTATAAACCGCAATATCACATAAACTAATAAGTAGGTAGAGCTAAATGGGTAGGTACCTACCTACATCTTTATGTAAGTAAATCTCAGTAGATTTACATAAAGAATTAGGTACCTACCTACCCACCTATTTCAAAATAATAGATTACCATAATCTATAAATTTAAAGCAGTTCCAATAATATTACCTACATACATGACATACCTACGTGTCGAATTGATACCCAGTGCCGTAAATAGGGCGGTGCCAGCGGTGCCCAGGCACAGGGCGCAGACCCTGGAGGGGCGCAGAAATGACCAGACCTGGGTCACTAACAATACCTATTATTTGTTTATTTATACGTGTGGATTCGCATCGTCCGCGTATATTCTTCTTACAAATAAATAATAATCGTAAAAGTTTGTGAAGAATGTGATATCGAAGACGATTTTCCTGAAAAGCGTAAAAAGCGTCTTTACTCGCGTAAAGAGGTCGGCAAGCTCTTTGAGAGATTCATTGCGGGCCACCTCGTCGGGCACCTGGTGAGGACGGGGCCGGATCTGGCGGACAGCCAGTTTGGCTTCCGCAAGGTGCGCTCGACGGTGGACGCCATCATGCGCGTGAGAGCCCTCACTACGGGGGACGCGGTGTCCCGGGGTGGGGTCGTCGTGGCGGTGTCACTCGACATCGCCATCGCGTTTAACACCCTGCCCTGGAGCTGCATTGTGGAGCCACTCCGGTATCACCGGGTGCCGACCTACCTCCCTGATGCGACCTCCCTGATGGCGTCAGCGTGGTTTGCTACGCTGACGACGCGCTGGTCCTGGCGCAGGGGAGGTCGCATCAGGCGCGGCCGATGCGATGACACGCGGGGTTGCGATAGTCGTGGAGAGGATCCGGCAGTTGGGCCTCGAGGTGGCATTGCATAAGTCCGAGGCCATGTCGTTTCATGGGCCCCGGAACGCGCCACCATCGGGATCCCAACTAACGGTAGGAGGGGTTCATATCGCCGTCGAGACGACGATGAAATACCTCGGTCTCATCCTCGACAGCCGGTGGAACATCGTCGAGCACTTCCGACGTTTGGCCCCCAAACTAGAACGGGCCGGGACCGCCTTCAAGCGCTTCTTGCCCAACCTGAGGGGGCCAAACGCCTCCTGCCAGAGGCTTTACGCGGGGGTCGTGCGGTCCATGGCCCTATACGGGGCCCCGGTGTGGGCGCGTTCACTGCGGCGGCGAGCCGCCCACTACCTGAACGCGCCCCAGCAGGCTTATCCGGGGCTACCGCACGATCTCGGGCGAGGCGGCAAGCTTCCTTGCCGGACTGCCGCCATGGGATCTGGATAGTCCTTGCGCGCCTGTATTAGTGGCGCGCGGAGGCACTACGCCGGGGGGAAAATCCGCTTCCGCAGCAAATCGCGGAGCGGACGGATCTCCGGCGTGACCTCATGGCGACATGGAAAGAACGACCGTCGCAACCCAGCGCAGGGCACTCCACGATAGTGGCGATAAGACCCCTCTTTGAGGAGTGGCTAGAGAGGCACCACGGCGCCCTCACCTACCGCCTGACGCAGATCCGCCTGACACGGAAGTTTTGGGAGGTTCCTGCACATCATCAGGCGGGAGGAAACGCCCGGGTGGCACCATTGCCAGGATCGCCCAGACGACACGGTGGAGGTCTGTCCCGCTTGGGCGGAGCACCGCCGTTTCCTTGTAGAGGCGATCGGCAGCGGCGGCGACCTGTCGCGTCCGGCCCTGGTGTAAGCCATGGTCCGGGGCGAGAGGGAGTGGGAGGCAGTCACCTTCTTCTGCGAAGCAGTCATGCTAGCAAAGGAGGTGGCGGGACGGCTCAGGGAGAGGGCCTCCCGTCCCAGCCGCCGCGGGAGAAGCTCCGGGCGTCGGGAGCCGCGTGACGACTCCCGGCCTCCGTAGGCGTGGACCTGCGGGCGGAGAGTAATGGGTAGCTCACCGTCCGATCAGGACGGCCCGTGCTGGACGGCGCGTACGTGTTCCATGCGCGCCTTAAAGAGATGTCAGCATCGAGGAATGGGCCCCTTAGGACCGAAGCCTGCCGGGTCAGTGGGATATTGTCCCAAAGGGTTACCGCTGGCCCGGAACATAAAGGGCTAAGGAAGGAACACGGGTGAGTTTTAGTCAGTAAGAGTCTGACACTCCCTTCCGCTCCACCCAGAGCGGGTCATTTGATGATTTCCCATCCGAAAAAAAAAAAGGGGCGCGGATATAGCAGCTCGCACCGGGCGCATAAAAGGCTAATTACGGCACTGTTGATACCCTACTTTTTTGAAGTCGGTTAATAAAGAAAGAGCTGTTGATAGGTAGGTATCCGGTATTAGGTGGTTTTCCGACAACCTTCTGATGTTTTAGTATCGATGCTGCATGTATTTCAGGCATTTTAAAGCGATACAATAGGTAATACCTATTCGTAGGTAAGTACCTACACCAAGTTCTGTCGACCTGTTGAAAAACGTAGACACGTAGTAATCACAACCGTTCTAAGTAGGAACATAGGTGCCGCTCTACTAAGCACATACCTACCTACTTGTACTTACATACAGTGTAGGTACTTTAACGGCCCACAATACAATACCTCTGTGTCCTGTGACTACAAATAAAGTCAATGAACATCGTTATCCTACGCTTCGTGTAATTAATAGATACAAAGGGTAATTTTAATTATTCAGGGCATTAAGACCTCTACAAATTGGGTCACGCACGACCGTAGTTATCCACTTCATAGACAAATCAGATTAATTTCAATGCCAAAGGTTAGAAACATTATGAGCGAAGTATGTAGGTACCTACTTTTACAAAGCTGTATACAGCAGTTGTTGAAACCTTTGTGATGTCGGATAAATGGTGATGAATGACGACTGTGAATGACAATACATTTTGGTAGTAGGTACTTGGGTTAAATTCGACATTCATATAATTGATTTTATTTATCTTTATATATCAGCCAGACTGCCTCGTTGGTGAAGTGGTCGCAAACTTGACTGCCAAACGTGGGGAACACCCAATGATTCGGGTGTTGGGTAATGTATTATTTTATTAGGAATTTCTCAGTTGGGTACAGCCCGATTCAAATTTTATGGCGGCTCGGAACATGAGGCGAGTCGCTACGCAGTAACAAATTCACCTGTCAGCGGGGGTGAGGGGTGAGGTACTGCGCAGTGAGTAGCGCACTTCAGAGCCGCCATATATATTGAATCGGGCTGTACTGAGAAATTCCTAATAGTTTATTGCAGACGGCTCGTCCCCTATTAGGTAAATACGGACTGATGTCCGCAACTCCAAGTTAAGGGGGAAGCTCTAAGGTGGCCCGCGAAATTCAAATTTTGTTACGTTTTTTGCAATTTGCTGGTCAGTATTAAGTTGTACGTTGATTAAAATATGATTCGCGGCCGTAACAAATATGTATTTACAGAATTATAACCATTAAAGTCATCAACACAACTCTCTAAGACCATGTAATCCCCATTAGAGAGTTGTGTTGATGACTTTAATGATTATAATTCTGTAAATACATATTTGTTACGACCGCGAATCATATTTTAATCAACGTACAACCTAATACTGACCAGCAAATTGCAAAAAACCTAAAAAAAATTGAATTTCGCGGGCTACCCTGGCGCTTTGGCCTTAAGGCGCGTATTTTACACACGGGTGGGAAAATCGATTATTCGATCCACCCTAGCTGGTATTACTGACAGTCTCATGGAGGTTAAGTACCTACTTCGGTAACCCAGGTGGATTACCGAATTACTTTGCCCTGTAAGTGGCTCGCCCCTAAAACATATAGAACTCATCACTGGACAAAACGCGGGTATAATAGGTACCTACACGTTATTATTTCGAGGTGTCATGATAGCCAAAGTACATATCTATACAGTGAATAATAATTTTCTTTGATTGTTTACAGTCAACGGCCAGCTGATTGTCAGCCGTGGTTGCACGTGGAAGCGTCAGGACGACTACAGTACTTCATGCCCCAGCGCCTCCAACGGACCGAATGAAGTTACCAACTTCTGCGAAACCTGTGAATATGACGGCTGCAACGGCGCTGCCACCATCAGCAAAACAATCGCCCTCCTAGCTGCACCACTCACCCTCCTTCTCTTCAAGTAACCAACATAACAAACATACCAATACATAGTACAAATATGTAGATTTATTTTATTGTCTACCGTGGGACCATGCCGAGATAATTACCCGTGTACCCAGGTGCCCACCGCAACAGTTTTAAAACTTGTTTGTATCACATCGAAATGTTGTAAATTGTTTTTGTTTTATTATTATAATGTACGAATACGAATAGTTTCTATAGTGTTTTGTGAATAATTATGCAATAATGTCTGTAGAAAGCTTATAAGGACTAAATACCATTTCTTTTTTTCTCATAGTTCTTGCAATAAAATTTAACTTTTGATTGTCACCGTATTAATTAGTTTGTTCTCACTTGCTGGTTAAGGAGTTATTTTATGTAGGTACCTGTAAATATTTTAGGTTTGCCTCTAACTTACAATGTCTACAATACATTAATATTTAAGTTAATAATAAGTCTAAGAAATAATATATTATGTATCTAACATAATCTTCTGTTTAGCCCTAATTCCGATAGGTGCCTTATTTGTGAAAAATTACATTGACAAAAATATTATTGTTAATCATATAAGGTTGACAGCATTAAATCTCAAAATCTATGCAAACCACGAAGTAAATGCTAATGTTGTTTTAATAAATTTTATCGTAAATAAGTGTTGTCTTTTTTTTCTAGTCTACAGGGGATAGTAAGTGCAGATGAGCTGGCGCAGTGTCGTTGCCTGCGGGGTACTTAATTGCATGACACACTAACAGTAGCAATGGCTTTTATTTTGACAGATCAAAAACATTCATTGCGTTATTTACGTTGTTGAGCAAATTTTTCAAACATAATATGAAGCAATGGATAAGCAATATTCTTCGAAATGATTCAGATTGTGATTGAAAGTGAGTAACGCAATTAGGGTGCTGATTCAAAATGTCAAATTAAACCATAAACTATAAAAGATAATTGTATATTATTTAAGTCAACATTATAAAAGGGATGATTTATACAATACATGAACGAGATTCAGTCTTATAAATCTAAATTACTTGTATGCAACTTACAAAACAAGCTCCTATACAAGCAATGGTGTATAAAAATATATATTTATCAAGTAAGTATGTCGTAGAATACAAGATTGTTTTCTCTATTACATAACAATGTTGTATAAAAACATTCAAAGTAGAGCCACAAGTAGATTGTATTGGCATATAAAACTTTCGCCAAACATAATATTAGCATAATATTTAGCTTAAACGTAGCTTTCATTTAATAAAGTCAACTCACGTAGTCTGGGAGTCAAAGATCAATTTGTATAGCGCTTTGAGTACTTAACCTTATGCTACTCTTGTCGAATTAAGTACAGGCCTACCGCTTAACTGAGACGGTGCCTGAGGTAGCTGTGTGGTGCGGGAGGGGAGTGTTGACTTGTCGTGAGAGCTGTCATTTGCCCGCTGACGGGCTACTCGTCCCGCACCGAGCTACATCCCGATTCAAACTTTATGGCGCCTCTGAAGTGCGATACACGCTGCGCAGTACCTCACCCCTGACACGTACATTTGTTACTGCGCAGCGACTCACCTCATGTTCCGAGCCGCTATAAAGTTTGAATCCGCTGTACTTCAGACATTTTCACAGTAAGCCTTCGTACCTATGGGCGATTTTTTATCGCACATAAATTTTCAATGCACTGCTTAGCGCCGAAATCTGACAATCCAGTGCACGATTAAAATCCTCGCGTTAAACAAAAGCCCGTGCGAGCCTGAGCTTAAACAGTAGGCCTATAGATTAGCCTTAATACTTAACGTGTTAAACGGTTACCATTAGGTTATCACCCTTAACCGTTTTTAAGTAATCACTATGGACTGATAATGTGATAACACATTAACTTGCGTCCTAACATAATATGCCCCTTGGCTGCTGGCACAAACAAGGTAAATTCAAGTGATTTTACAAAAGTACTTATTGAGAACTCTTAAAGAAGACAAACTTTATGTAACTCATATAAATGCTTCAATTAAGTATGTCTACTTGTGCACTATTTAACCATTATCATTTTACTATAGACACTACTTTATAAAACACTAAAATGCTTTGATTTCATTTCTTGGACGGAATTAATTATAGCATTTTGTGCAATTACACAATAGATAAATTTATTATACATATTTCTTATATTTAATTAGAGATTAACATCCTCCAAGTATTTCTACTTGTTTAAATCATAGCTACCACTAATTGAAATGCATAAAAATGCAACAGATTATAAGAGGAAACACGGTGACATGGTTGCTGGCGTTCACTCCATAGTAACTTATTCCTCTGATTTCCAACTGTGGCGTAATTGCGTAAAACACTAACAGTAGGAATGGCTTTCATTTTGACAGTTCAACAACATTCATTGCGTTATTTACGTAGGTGAGCAGACAAATTTTTCGAACATAATGAAGCAATGGATTAGCAATATGCTTCAAAATTATTCAAATTATGATTGATAGTGTGTTA
This sequence comes from Oligia latruncula, assembly GCA_948474745.1. Lineage (NCBI taxonomy): Eukaryota > Metazoa > Arthropoda > Insecta > Lepidoptera > Noctuidae > Oligia > Oligia latruncula. Next base: position 10,606,336 of record OX419702.1, on the reverse strand, counting down.
CACAATTAGGGTGTGGGTTATACTAGTTCAAATGATATTTTTTGTTTTGTAACTATCAGTGGCGAAGGTTCCATACAACTCGATTCCTACCGGCTTCCCTTTGAAAAATGGCACAGTCAGTTTTCTATTGACAAATAATATAATCATATTAAAGATATCTACTCCAGCTTACCTCTTACAAAAATTGACCCTTCGCTACTGGTAACTATATTAATTTCAGGAATGTTAGTATGGAATAACGCCAACGATTACGTGACCGCGTGTCCCCTTAAGCAATAAGTACTTATGAGCATTTTAAGAATTAAAAAAACAATCAGTTGAAAAGAAACAGACAAGATGTGAAAGAACTGTCTTTCGACTGGACCTGATACAAAAATATTTACTTAATACTATCCACTAGTTTTTTTAACAAAACTAATAATTTTCCTTTTTAACAGACTGCCCCAGAAGGAGGAAGGTGATATTTTAAATTTATTCTTCATTTTGTGTTTAAGTTTTTGATAGAGAAAATATAAAGTAGGTAAAAATATATAAATGAAGAGGTATGGTTGGCAATTTCTTCGAATAACATAAAAATTACGATAACCACTTGAGAACACCAGAGGACAGTATAAAAACGAATAAAGGTAATGGGCCAAACATTGAAGATGAATTACATCCGTCTTTACTGTTGCACGTGCAGTATTCTATGAAGATGTTGTATGTACCGGTTCTCATGAGACAGAATCTCTCATCTCCTTGGATTCCAACGTCTCCCAAGTATGCACAGTCTCTGAAATAGCGCCATTCTCCATTAACTGAAAGTAAATAATAAGGAGTATTATTATAATTACATAAAAACCATTTCATTTGATCTGTGAAATGTATCACATCTGTATCACATTAACCACTCAATTCCAGAGTGGTACAATATCGGGTCACTACAATAGAAAATCAATCGTGTCTCATTAGCGGTGATTAAGCAGTTAAATAAAACAAAGTCGGGTTAGATACACCATTTATAACTCAAGAATGGCTGAACCAATTTTTATAATCTTTGATTTGATGGATTTTTCCCCGTCCCGAACAGCAAAATAACTATTAAAATATTGGGAAAATTTCACAAAAAAAAATAACAATTTATTTATTTATTTGATTATCATGGGAGCAATATAACACGGGATAATGAATATAATTCATTTTCTCATACATTTGTATGGAACGGCTAATTAATTCTGAGGCGGAACAAAGTTCGCCGGGTCAGCTAGTTTTACATTCTGTTAATCACATGTTTCTTTTGCAATTACATGAAGGAATCTTAAAGAATCTTGAAGAAGAATTGAGGCCCCCAAAAATGACCCTCAGACTCCGCCCCTAAGACGACCCACTGACCCGATACTGTAGTTAGAAGACTTAGAAGTACCTTTTTGTCTGATCTTGCGGCACATTGAAGGTCGTACTCCCGGTAAATGAGATAATCCCTTCTCTTGTTTACAGTCGGTTATCGGCACCGTACTGTTGTCGAAAGGATCAGCGCATTTCGGGTCATTACTTGACCGGCAATTCCAGCATTTGATACTGAAAACTAACATCAACAAGTGTTATTTCGGGGCAGCTTGGGCGTGACCATTGTTTATGAATGAAAAACATCACTTACCGTAAGGCACGACGTTTAGTACGATGCAAATATATATGAAATATCTTACACTGGTACACATGTCGATAATTAATGGTATTCTCTATTGATAAATGTTAAAATCACCGCAATAAACAAAAAATTATTTCAGTTAGGAATTATTTACGATTAAACAAAGCAAGTGTGACATTCAATTTGACAGTTCGAAATAGATTAATAGAGGAAGGAATACATTGTTAAGTCGATTTTATAGTTACCGGTTTTTTAGTACAGATTGGCTAGTATATTTCAGAAAGCGGCTAAAAAGGAATTACACAAGTCTAGAAATAGGTTTGCCATGCCTTGAATTTTGACTACCTAGGCTAGCACCTAGTGAACAGATAAGATTTATTGGAACGAAGTTCTTTTAAGGAGGTAGAAGTAAAATGGGAAAAACCGTCGCGTAGCGAAAAAAAAAAAATTTATTCCAAAGCGATATGCATGTGACTTTCAATTTATGTAATAAGGAGAGAGAGATAGTGTACATGGTTTTCGAGAGTACTGAAGCTAATATCATCATCTGCCTAGCCTTTTCCCATCTATGTTGAGGTCGGCTTCCAATCTAATCGGATGCAGCTGAATACCAATATTTTACATGGAACGACTGCCTATCTATCTGACCTCCACAACCCAGTTATTGGGTAATACGATCCCTTCCGAAGACTGGTTGTCAGACTTTCGGGCTTCTGACTACCCGTAACGACTGTCAAAGATCCACGCTTTTTGCTTTCCGAGGCACGGAGGGGTCTCGGTATGTTAAAATGGTCTCCCATCCACAGACCAACCGCGGCAAGCGTAACTTAACCTGATCGATCAACCTGTGCGGCTGTTATTATTTAGCCACGGGCCCCTCAGGGTATATTGAAGCCAATAGTGAGGTCAAAATGAAAATCCAAGATGGCGGCTGCAATTTTTCGTCATGGTTGTCGTTTTCATGATTTCTGAGGGTGCTGAAGCCAATAGTGAGGTCAAAATGAAAATTCTTGCATTTTTATTTTGAACTTCGTTCCTGCTGGGGGTCCTCCGACCCCACACGTTTTTTTTAGTCTATGGGACCAATAAGGAAAATCTAGTTTACAAGTTGTTACTAATAGTAGCCCATGAATTTGACTGTCCGCTGTTACCTTCCACACTTTTTCTGTAAACAAGCTATACGTAATAAATAATAGTTCCTAAAGTTTTTAGGAAATATTATTGGAAGAAAGCAAAAAAAAAACATTGCAAAACGAAAATCGGAAAGTCAGTACTTTTACACCAAACCTCCTCTAAATTACCAGTGGTAAACACTTACAATAATATTATATTACACTTTTAAGTTGCGATTAAAAATAAACACCAAGAGAAAATAGCGCATGGACAAAATTTCAGTTTTACGTGCCCCAATGAAGAAAATTGACAAGTTATAGTTACGGTTATCACAAAAATGACGTTACAAGTTACCGGTTTTGTTCAGCTCTAATCAAAGTTTGGGTTGGGTGTGTGCAGTTCGTTATTTTGTGATTTTAATTATTTTAATTAATCACTTTTTATGACTGAATAACATCAAAATGTTATTAAAGGCGCTCATAATTACGTTTCTGTGCATCTTGCCAACCGGTAAGTACTTAATATTATTATTTGAAACAACTTTTGTAATGTTTTGTACAGTGTTTGAATGTAGTTTTCTTATTTTATTTCAGTATTTTGTGTAAGATGTTACCAATGTGCATCTTCTCAAGATAATAAAGGTGAAGATAACTGTGGCGCATACAAGAGATTCAATAAAGAAAGCCACATTGCTGTGGAGTGTTTCAGTGATGAATCTCATATGCCTGGATCTTTCTGCATGAAGCTGACTCAACAGGGACCCAAAGGATTTATTTGTGAGTTCAACTTTTTTCAAATGTTATTTTCATACCTCCTTGTAAAACAAAGCAAACAAATTCATGTAAGTAGCTATGTAAATTGGAAGTCTTTGTAACATTGTGTAAATAGGTTGCATGTGATAATTATGTGTGCACTGCATAAGTTTTATAGAAAAGAGATCAAATCACTTTTTTTTAAGTTGTGGTGGATGTGCCATACTCACCATCATTTCAGTCCGTAATCACCTAATCACCCACAGCTGTGTACAGACCCTCCTTTTTGTCTGCCACACTTCCCGATTCCATTCACCCCTCATTCGGGTGTACCTTATCTTTCCCCACAAATACAATAACATTGATACTTAATTTTTTAAACCCGTATGTAATGTCCCATTTAAAGTAACTACTAATGCAAATTCTTAAACACATTTCCAGGGGATGGTAGATGGCGTCAGGTTATCAGACGTTGTGCATCGGTGGCCGAAACTGGAGTCACCGGTGTGTGCAACTGGGGTGTGTATGAAAATGGAGTCTACTGGGAGGAGTGTTACTGTTCTGCTGACGAGTGCAACAGTTCCTCATTTGTCACATCATCTGTTACACTTATTCTGACTACTATAGCAACTGTTTTCATCTTGCACAAATTATTATAGGTAGTTCTAAATATTTTTAACCATGTGCCTTAATAATAACTTTTTGCATTATGGTTTTTGCCACACTAAAATTAAATATGTACCTATTACTTATTTTTTGTTTTATGATATGTTTAGAAATTACAGACTTATATAAAAGTGATATGATTTAATCATGTCCTTAAGATAAGAGATATGATGCATTTCCTAAGCTTTCCGTAAAGTGTATCATACACTTTACGGAAAGCTTATGCTGTGGTAACTTCTTGTGGTGATATAGTCTCCTTTTTCACCTTTTACTCTTTACTAAATATTTTGTTTTCAAAGTAATGTATTATTTTCTAAATAGATTTTATTTTGCTTTTTTTTTCTTCTTTGGCAACTGAGCCGATGTTGAGTGTTCTGCCAGCGTCAACACATCAAGCTACCCGAAACTAAAATTTTCTCAATCAACTATGAACCTTATGCTTTCGCTATAAAGTTGAAACTTTATTAAAGAAATTTGACAGATTGTAGTAGCTTGTGCTGGCATCTACATTATTTGCTCGAAAGCACAATGTAATTTAGAAAGAAAGAAAGAAAGAAAAAGTATTTATTGCGAATTTTAACTTAAGACTAATAATATCCGTCCAAACTGAACTTTGATTATAAGAATTCCACTAGATATTATATTAATGTGAATCTCATACTTTTTGTAGACTAGCAACTAAGAGATGAATGTTAATTGAATTCAATTACTAAATGTATGATAATACAGTATCAAGTTTAAAAAATTGGTCTTGAACAAAGAACAATATACATATTATGTAGATTGAAATGTTGAAGGATATCTTTGTTACCTCAAAACTGTTTAGCAAATCATGTTGAAAACTTTAAACATTGTGAATGTAATTGAACGATAATTTTGTGTTTAACGCCACTTCAACTGACTGATAACAATAAATGATGTTATACATTGATTTCTTTGTTTTTTTTAGGAAGTAGATATCAAGGCTACCATATCTTTAGAAGTTGTGACCCGAAGGTTCTCATATTTAATTAAAAACTAAAATCATTATAACATTTTCAAATTGACGGACCATATTCGCAGCACCACACTGCGCTCCAAAACAGATTACTGATGTTGCTCAAAAAGCCGCTAAACTGAAGTTGGACTGGGCTGGCCGTCTGCCGTATGCCCAATGAGCTGTGGGCTAAAATAACCACCACATGGAGCCCAGACACAGCTAGAAGGCGTCGCTGCAGACCCCGTAGAAGATGGCGGGACGAGCTGGACAAAACAAACGACCAGTGGTTCACTTTAGCCCTGGATCGAAGGAGCTGGAGAAGTCATGGGGAGAAGCCTTTGCCCAGCTGCCTTTGCCTTTGTCCATGCAGGATGAGTCTACTTTATCCAGTCTGAAACCTGGTTGTACTAATTGGTCCCTATTTCTAGTCCTATAGTTGCGTCTTTTTACCTCTTACTGAAAAGATTTAAATTTTTCCTTACGTACATGATGTTTTCATAGATGTAATGACAAAATACCGACATGATGTTTACTTTATTTTATTTATTAAGGGATAATAAACAACTACAACATATACTATAAATAATACATAATGTTAACAAAAGTATAGGAAGCAATGCTGCAGTCCACTAAATTATCCGCAGATAGGACATATTAAAAGATCACAGGTTGCCACTAGACGAGCATAACTAAAATTAACAAGAAATGTTTTAAAACAATTAAATAAGTTACTATAATACTAGCTATAGTTACAAAACCAAATCAGATTATAAACAATTTCATTTACTTAAATTATTTTAAACAGTTCCCTTAGAGAATCGCGCCTGCGGAGGCGATATATTGCTCTGATGGCTATTTTCTGCAGAATAAAAATTTACTTGATATCTGCAGCCCGTCCCTATACCGTAAGACATGATACCTAGTATAAAAGTAACTGAAATAGACTAGCCTCGCGTTAACTAGGTACATTAGTAAATTGACGGATTTTTCTTACAGCAATGCTGCTGAACTTAGCCGTCCTGCAAGAGATGTTAAATGAGGACCCCATTGCAGCCTTGAGTCGAGCGTGATCCCCAGGAAAACAGTTTTATCGACAAATTCTAGTTTATCTTTTTTCTGTTCATACTATGTCACAATCACTACTTTCAACATTCGGTAAAACAAATCTTATGCATTTAGCAGTGAACCAATTTTGTGCCTGCGGTAGGGTGTTATTTACCTACGTTCGTCAAGATCTGGTGCACGTCTTATATTATCTTAAAAATTAAGGAAGTACCTATCGTCAGCAAATACCTAATACCATTTGTGGTTGGTTTTTAAATAAATGGGGTAGATCATTAATGTAGGTATACCTACTTACTAAAAAAAAGAGGAAAGGACCTAATATCGAGCCTTGTGGAACACCGATTTTTACTTTTGAACCAAGTGAATTGACACAATGTCTTGGAGAGGTCACAAAAGCCTATGGCATCTTGGGCCTCATCACACGCTCTAAATAGATAGGTATGTGTTTTAATAGGGTGACACCGGCGTCAGACGTACAACGCCCTTTGGTGAAACCATATTGCTGATCATGTAAGATTTTCTTGGTGTTAAAATGATTAAGAATTTGATTGAGCATTAGCTTTTCGTACACCTTGCTTAATACGAGTAACATGGATACTGCCTACAGCGGTGCTATTCTGTAAAAATCTCATCGTGAAAACTTAGGTGGAGTGAGCTGTCAATAGTGTCAATTCCTAGCAAAAACAAACTCACTTCACCTAAGTTTTCACGGTGAGATTTTTACAGAATCCACCGGCTGGTCTATAATTGGCGTATTTGCTGTCCTCAGATTTAAAAAGCGGTGTAACCATACTGTATTTTATTAAATCCGAGAAGGCTCCTTGATCTACACTCAAAGTCAAAGCTAACGCAAATCAGCAACGATGGAACGAATATCTAAGTATCTTCTAGCAGCTAGAAGATCTAGCAGCAGGATGAGAGTATCTGAGGATTGAGTTAAATGACCGCAAGTCATTTAACTAACTAACACGATTTCCGTAAGACTGGTCGACAGACTTTTTGGCTTCTGGCTACCCGGAACGACTGTCCGAGATCTACGAATTTCAGCCAGAACCGTCCATTTTTGAATACAGTCTTTCAAAGATATTTTACCTCTGATTTTGCGTTAGGTACTGTCAAAATCACAGTGATCCTTATAATCGTTACTATAAGGTTGCCGTTGGGTTGCTGCCACTGACAAGTCTGTCAAAATCACAGTGATCTCTATTCCCGTTACCATAAGGTTGCTGCTGTCACAGGTAAAAATAACAGTGGAAGGACTGTACACGTACCTAACGACTATCAAAGACCTTTCCTTCAGTAGATAGGTAGCTATCATATAAGGGAATCTGATAGGAGTAACAATTCGTTTGTCAAGCGTGACGTGTACGCGTATTGTGCAAATATCTGTGACCGTTCATTGTCGCGATCATGTTCATTCAGTGTCCTTAGCACGAACACACGGATTTGTAACGTTATGGTAACATAATATCACGCCAGAGTTCTTCAAACTCAAAGCATTTATTTCAAACTAGCAGCGCCCCGCTGTTTCTTCCGCATAAGTTTCGATCCCGTAAGAATATTGGGATAAATCCTGGTTATAAACCACCTGTGTGCCAAATTTCATCCAAATCCGTTCAGTAGTTTTTGCGTGAAGAAGTAACAAACATGCCTATAAACACACTCACAAACTTTCGCCATTGTGATAAACCAATTACAGGCACTTTTGAATTGTCGTTCAGTCAAAAATATGAAGCTAATTGCCCAATCCAAAGCGTAGGTACCTAGTAGGAACAATAGGTGTAGGAGAAACATGTAGGAGAAGATTGGAGGAGGACGGGCAAGGAACGCCACGGACACTCTTTTAAATCAAAATATATGGTTCGAAGGGAAGATCACTCTCAGCGGGATTATCCGAAAGGGTTACCGCTGGCCCGAAACATAGAGGGCTAAGGAAGGAACACGGGTGGGTTTTAGTCAGTAGGAGTCTGACACTCCCTTCCGCTCCACCCAGAGCGGGAGTCATTTGATGATTTCCCATCCGAAAAAATAAAGGGGTGATCACTTGGACAGTGCAGTAAGTAGGTACCTATGTAACCTATTTACCTGTTTATAGTGTGTACTGTGGACCTACATCTTCACCAGGTAGGTATGCTCAAGTCCCAAGTCATGGAGTTTTTATTTATACCTACCAACACTAGGTACTTACACTACACTTATTCAATCATCAATTCATCAACATTCAATAACTGTGTTGTTTTTCCAGGGTGTCACTAATTATTTTCGTACTGACCCGAGTTACGGCGCGCGGCGGTCAGGTTCCTTTCATCAGGGTCAAGCATCTGTAGTTCTGTATGTAGTAGGTATCTATTATACAGGATGGCAGGACATCGACGAGCAACCTGTAACCATGAATATTCAGTACATTATTCTGGATCCCCCTGCGTTAAAAATTTTCATCGGTTATCAACACACCCAATACAACTGCTGTTTTATATGCAATAAGTGGTGTACCTAACCAGGTACAAACCTATTATCTGCATGGAAAATATAATACTGCAGTACTCAAACTGAAAACCCCGGAAGACAATCGTCCGAGTTGTTGTTATAAGTACCTATCACAGGTTACCTACACTCAGGTACTATAAGTGGGCACTAATGATAAAATAAGTAAGTGGTGTTTGATAAACAAACGTATTTAAATTGTAAAATCATTACCATCACCGCATTTTCTGTTCACCGTTTGATATAACTGGTCTACCAGATTAAAATGAGTTTCAACGACAAAGTGGTTATTGTGACAGGGGCGAGTTCAGGCATCGGTGCTGCTACAGCAATCAAATTCGCGGAAGAAGGTGCTAAAGTGGTTCTCGTGGCGCGAAATCAAGCCAAGCTGAAAGAAGTGGACGCAAAATGTAAAGAACACGGCGCGAAATCCATCATGATTATCGCTGACGTCACTAAAAACGAAGATGTCAAGAAAATAATATCTAACACCATCGCCCAGTTTGAAAAAATCGACGTGCTGGTGAACAATGCTGGTATAGCTGGGAAGGCGGCAATCTGGGATGGGAATGCGATGGAGGTCTTCGACAAAGTCATGTTGACTAATCTGCGCTCCGTAGTCTACTTGACCAACCTTGCTGCTCCTCACTTGATCCAATCTAGAGGTAACATTATCAATATTTCTAGTATTGCCGCCATAGATATTATTTCACCTGAACACTTCGCTTACTGCACTTCGAAGGCTGGAATGGACCATTTCATGAGGTCTATAGCTCTTGACTTTGCGTCCAAAGGCGTCAGGGTTAATAATGTGAATCCTGGGCCCGTAAAAACTGACATTGTACAAAGTTTTGGTGTGGACAAAGCTGACTTAGGCAGCTTCTGGAAAAGGATGGAGAATATGACTGCTTTAGGCAGGGTTTCGGATCCTGCAGAAATAGGCGACTTGGTGCTGTTCCTGGCTAGCGACAAAGCAAGAGCCATTACGGGATCGACTTACATTACCGATAACGGTACATTGCTGAAGAAAAATGTTGCAACATAATGCAGTGCAAGTGATTTTTGAAAAATTATTAGATAGGTTCCATATAATGTTTTTTGTACCACAAGATTTTTTTATTCGATTCAATAAAATCTTTAACATTTTATAATCATTTATTAATTAGTTTAATTTTAAAATTAGTTATTTATTCAACAAGTAACAATTAATAAGGATCACCTATCTGACCACCACAACCCAGTTTCTGGGTAACACGATTTCCCTTGGCAAGACTGGTTGGCAGACTTTTTGGCTTCTGGCTACCCGTAACGACTGTCGAAGATCTAATCTAAGAATTTTCGCCGGAACCGTCCATTTTAGAATACAGTCTTTTCAAAGACATTTTACCCTTCCAAAGGGGTTGTTTTTAGCTTTGTCATAAGGCTCATAGTGGGCGACCTCGTTTCAGTGCCATATGTCATCACTGGCAACACGCACTGGTCAAAGACTTTCGTCTTGAGACACCGCGGTATGTGAAACGAGAAGATATTGCGTAGCTTCCCGAACGCTGCCCAGCCGAGTCGGATTCTACGATTAACCTCTTTCTCAAAGTTGGACCTACTTAACTGGACAGTTTGTCCTAAGGTAAACATACTCGTCCACAACTTCGAGTGTAGCGTCTCCGATCTTTACGAGAGTGACATGACCTTCGTTTTGTCCATGTTCATTTTAAGACCCACTCTTTCGGAGGCTCTACTGAGGTCATCGAACATTGTACTGATGTTCTCCATAGTCTCAGCCATGACCACGATATCGTCGGCAAACCGAAGGTAAGTTATGTAGTACTTACTCGCCATTGATGTAAATGCCAGCCGCTTTGCAGTCCAGAACCTTAAAGACATTCTCCAGTGCAGCGGTGAACAGTTTCGGAGAGATAACGTCTCCCTGTGTCACACCTCGCTGCAGAAGGAATTTATAATTCTTTCTGCAGCGAGGAATAGGAATCCTTCATTAACATTATCTGTTCTGTGGGCCTCCCTCAAGCAGAACAACCGGTCTTGTAGCTTGTAAGTACAGTAGCCAGCACATCAAGCTACCCGAAACTGTCAAATTTTCCCAATCAACTTTGAACCTTATGCTTTAGCGATAAAGTTGAAAATCTATTAAATAAATTTGACAGATTGTAGTAGCTTGATGTGCTGGCGTCTGTACCTACTTCTCGCATGGAACGAATTCCCTCTATAATTGAGGCCGCATTTTGTTATCACTAAATTATTATAGGTACTTATGTAATCGTAACACTAAGACCGAGATCTATAAACACAACACAACTGTCAAACTACAAGGTACAAGATGGAGATGGGAGCATCTCGTCAAAGCACGTGCTAAATAACGTTTATAGATCTCGGCCCAAGCTATATTGCCGAAAAAATCTCAATTAAAATGACAATTTAATGTTTCGTCTATCGTCCGGGATTAGTTCATTCCATTCGTCACCGAGACTACAATGGGACCTACCTACAATGACGTCACTCAAGCTAAATTACTGTTAAGTAAGATTAATTGATTTCTTAAATGGAGTTTAGGAGTCAAATGTATTAAGAGAGCATTTACGCCCTACGGCATTTCATACAAACTTTCAAGCCCTTATTTTTCGAAATGAATGAATAGATTTTAACGAAACTTCATACGCATAAGCGTATGGGGTCTAAAAAGTTCAAAGTACAAAGGTCTAAAAATTTAGTAGAGAATATTTTATTGAACAAATATTTGACAAAACAATTAGCTTAGCGATGAAGAAGATTCTCACTCTTCATTTCATTATAAGGGTTCCGTTGGTAGGTACCCTAAAGGGTGAAAACGGGCCCCTATTTCTAACCTAACGTTGTCTGTCTGTCACAGAGCTGTATCTTTTTAACCGGATGACCTCAAACACGACAAATAGGTAGGTACCTAGTAAGCCGTAGTGGTAGTATCTACGAAACCCATAATACGCGATTCCGACTAGCACTTGGCAAGTTTTTCGTATACTTCATGTTTAAACATAAGTAGGTAGGTACCTAATTAACACCTACAATATCTTATTACCTATATAGCTAATTATCTACATAATAGTTAAAATCTCCACTGTTGAATATTAGCGTCCTAATAACACCTAATGAATAAGTCGTTAGGGAATATACCTACCTATTAGCCATACAAACCTAATATACCTTCTATATATAGCTATGTGCCTAATTACCAAGCCAGGCAATGGATCGTCTTTGTCTTGAACGGTAAACTTAATTTGTTCCAAATGGTAGCATTCGAAATAGCCTGTAGCTTTCTATCATTTTCTTAACACACAGCTTTGAGCATAACATAGGTAAAAAGAACTAAACTAAAGCTATCTTTCCTTCATTCAATAAATCTATTCTCACGAATTCAAAATTTCAAAGAAACCCTTGGCCCTTACATCAAACGAATGAGGTAAAGGAAAGTGGAAAATGTCCTTTTCATAATGAATTATAGTTGCTCATTGAGCTTTCAGCGGTTCCTCTCTCGACTGTCCTCGCCCCTCTTCGGCGAACATCGGGCCGGCCACAGAGCTTCGTAGCGAACGAATCGCTATACGCCTGCCTTGTCTGACTCATAGCTGAGTCAACGCTCAGAGTGAGCAAGCACACGTACGTCGCCTCTCCCCAACTTGTATATTTTCATTCGAATCCCGGTCGAGGCTTGATATTTTCCCGTAGGCCCGAACCTTCAGTCCTCTGAAAGTCGCGGTGGGACTTCCACATTTCCCCCGAACTTCAAACCGGTACAACAGTTTCATGTGGAATGATTAAGTAACCATTGCGATGCTTTGTGTAACAGAGTGATGCTAATGATAATACGTGAATTGTTGTGTTTCAAGTGTTGATTAATTGATAAAATTGTTCGTGAGCTCCCAGGGAACAATTGGTGGTGTCGGAGAACGAGGTCGTATTTCCGTCCTTGTGAACCATTAACAAATTTAGGCGCCGTAAGTATATCTATATTTTTTGTTTTTATTGTTGCACTTAGGTATATTGATCTGCGTTTGATTTGTTTTGACGAAGGACGTAAGCATGCTAAAGGTTACGACCCCTGCTCCGTGGAGGCTGGAGGGAGGGAGCCTGTGACGTTATCTAACTACCCCTTTGGAAAAATAGGGGCTTATCAAACCTCGTCTATGTTACATTTACATATTTCGTGAAGAAGTTTCATTCGTGATATTTGTATTCAAATGCGGGCTTAACCTGAAGTCTGATTTGGTACTTATTTAATCATTTATTTGATAAAGGTACCTATAGGTAAGTACAGTAATTAGGCAATGACAATGAACATGACACAAATAATATAATTCTCGGCAACATTTACCAATACAGGAAAACCTAAACTAATTAGATTGTCCCTAAAGGTGCTGATTTTTCCAACTCCTGATGACTTTATCGGATGAATAATTTCGAATTTTTGACAGTTCTTCCATACGAAAACTGTCAGACGTCAATTTTATTCCACGAATAAAACTTATAGGTCGATTGAAAAATCAGCTCATAATCAGTTGAAACTGCAATTAAGTAAATACCTACCTAGGTAATTATAATCTGTAGAAAAACATAATGAGGGAAAAAAAAGGATTAAAGATTACAACAAACACACACACACACAATTAACATTACAGAAAGGAAATTATTGATCACCATAAAATATAAATACCTAAGAGAGTTTTGCTCGTAGCCGTAGGGAACTATAGTACCTATTTCGGTATAGGTTTTTTTAAAAGGTAGGACCAAAGAAGTACCTAGGTACCTAACATACCTAACCAATAGTTCCTTCCACCCCTTAGGAACGTAAGGTTTTTTTTAGGGAATCGCTGGTTTACATTGGCTCGCCTTTTTATAAAGTCCCATACAAAAAAAACCCGAAGGTAAGTACCAAAAAACGCGTACCCAAATGTAAAAAAAAGTTCTAGTAAATGTTTGCCTAAAGTTCATTATGATAATGGAATTTACTTTGCTCCTTCGAAATTTTTATTTTGTCGCAAGAACCAATTTGGGGCAGGGGCGGGAAACTTAACTAATGAATTGGCCATACTGTCTTGAATTTGTGGATTTTTAGGTAAATTCGAAAACCAATCATGGTAAAAATAAACACTCATTATCGCCGATTCTGTAATTCACAAACTAAACTAAATTTAAGTTAATGCATCTTTTTCTTTCTATTTCATTAGGACAAGGACAGAAGATAAATATTAGTTTAGTCCTGTCAAATTAGTCAGCGCCTGGCGTAAATTGACGTATTTTTAGTAGCCAATTTTTTAATCTCGTCTAAGTTGTCTATGGAGTATCTTAATTTGACAGAACTAAACTAATATTTATCTTCTGTCCTTTTCTTAATGAAATAGAAAGAAAAAGATGCATGAACTTAAATCTAGTTTAGTTTGTGAACAACAGAATCGGCACCATTGTTTATTTTTTGCGCACGTTTTTGAAAGAAAATGGTTAAAAAAGGTATGTTCTGTAGTTTCTGCTTACCCCCATGGGAAAAAAGCGTGAGTTAAAGCGTATGTATGCATAAAAAAGAATAGATAACGAATCAATTCTACTGTGGTTACCGTCTATTCAAACTACTATTATATGTTTCAAATTAATATAATATTATTTCAAGTTAAACAAATATAAACTTTATTTTAATGGTCATTAAGTTGGTTTCCGAGTGACTAGCACTATGCAAAAGTTATAAAAATGTTTGAAGTTGTAGCGTAAACTGAACGTTTAGGATTTAAAGTTATTTTTCCATATTTGTTTATATTTTTGGCGAATAAATCGCGAATGCAGATTACACAGTTTAGAGCTGTTTTGAAACTCGCACATACCTGGAGTGGACTTCCAAGAAACAGCAGTACCTATAACCTACCAGTACTTTCCTAAGTGTTGCCATAAAATAAGAAATAAAAACTAAGACTCTGACCGAACTCTTTAGACGATTAGCTTTACTATAACTAAACTTACCATTACCCAACGCCATATAGGTTTACCTTTATAGCGCTTGTGTTTATTAAATTAAACTTTATAGCCTGAATCATCATAAAACTTTACAGCATTATCTCTGAAGAAATGATGAAGAACGAATTCGATTATGATAAAGCAACAGATGACAGTTGAGACAATCCATTGTTTGCAAGATGCAAAGGCTTCTTCTCATACACAGAAGGATGATCACTACTTTTGGACTTACTTACCTATATTTATTTATGTATTAGAGCATGGAAGCTAAAACAGCTAAAAAAACGGAACAAACAAAAACCTGTACCTTACTAACACTAAATGTTAAGTAAAATTGTAAAAAGTTTTCTATTTCTAAAGGAAAGCTAATAACAAGTCATCCCGTTTATCA
Organism: Oligia latruncula; assembly: GCA_948474745.1. Classification (NCBI taxonomy): domain Eukaryota; kingdom Metazoa; phylum Arthropoda; class Insecta; order Lepidoptera; family Noctuidae; genus Oligia; species Oligia latruncula. The sequence goes on along the minus strand of OX419702.1, from coordinate 10,591,271 downwards.
ATACAGGTAAGTTCAGGTTTCCTCACGTGTACTTCAACTCATCTTCATCGTTCACGTGTACTTCAACTCATCTTCATCGTTCACGTGCACTTCAACCCATCTTCATCGTTTACGTGTACCTACTTCAATTCATTTTCGTCGTTCACGTGTACTTCAACTCATCTTTATCGTTCACGTGCACTTCAATTCATCTTCATCGTTCACGTGTACTTCAACTCATCTTCAACGTTCTCGTGTACTTCAACTCATCCTCAGCATGATGCATTGTGTGAAAGCTGACATAAGTGGTAGCTAGAAAGGGGGTAAATACTGAGATAACGACTGATAGAGATAAACTTATGGAAGAAGAAGACATGCTGCATTGAACTCCAATAACTTCCGATCTTAAGGGCAGAATGTCGATAAATAAAGCCGCACAAACTCAAACTCAAAGCATTTATTTCAATTAAACCATTTACAGGCACTTTTGAATTGTCAAAATTAAATAGTCGCGTCGGTCAGTTAGTCAAAAAGTTGAAGCTAGTTGCCCATTCCAAAACGTAGATCTCTATGGAGAAGAACGGGCAAGAAACTCCAAGGACACTCTTTTAAATCAAGATATTACAAAATCCTGGGTACATTTTTCTTGTTGCTTCTACATGTGAGAATAATGAGAAAAAAAAACACAAATGACAGTCGTTACGGATAGTCAGAACAGAACCCCGAAAGTCTGACAACCAGTCTTACCAAGGAGTATCGTATTATCCAGTAACTGGGTTGTGGAGGTCACATAGGCAATCGCTCCATGTAAAATACTGGTATTTAGCTGCATCCGGTTAGACTGGAAGCCGACCCCAACATAGTTGGGAAAAGGCTAGGCAGATGAATGTCGATTTGATTAAGATGCTACCTATGAATTAAAGTGGAGAGAGGATAATACAGTGATGGTGTCGACGCGCAACTTTTTACCATGAACACATCACATGATAGAAAATTTTCGTCGATTATTTAAAAAAAAAATACTGTTTCACATAACTGTACTGTGTATTGTTTTACTGTTTTACATTTTGGCCGCTTAGGTATTGCACTTGCATATGACACGGCAGTTTTTTTTTATAACCGAAGAATCACGAACGTTTTCTATTCTTTTCAAAATAGAGAAGAACTCTACCAAGAGTTAAGAACTTTAATGTCTTAAGACACGCCCAAGGCTGAAGGTCCGTTAATAAAATCGATCCACTTTGACGCATATATATTCGGTAAACAAAGACCATCTAGGGGTAAACATTAGTTACTCGATTTTTTTTTCTCAAGACTTTCCTTTGTAAGTACATGTAGCACTTTCAGTGATTTTGATACGCCTCTAAATTTATTAGGGTTTCATGACTAAAACATGTAAAGGAGTAACAAACATAAACACACACACACACCCCCACAAACACTCACAAACGTTCATCTTTATAATATTAGTGTGATTAGCCAAGGTCCCAATGCTGGGCAAAGGTCTCCCTACTCTCTGTCCAGATCTGCCAAGGACAAATCTTTATTAAAGGAGTCCAGCTCATCGTGCCATCTCCGTCTGCGTCTAGATACCTATTACCTCAGATTTTTTAAATGCTACCGACCCATCACACTGTTAAAACATCCTACAGCAGCCACACAAAATTAACAGATACAAATAAGGAATCTACTTTAAATCGTGGCAAAGATCTTCAAACTCTTCTCCATTTCGAAGTACCGAAGTTTAACAGTGGGTATTGATTTTCAGAGGGCGCAAAAACTTTGTGAAGATTTGAATTTACATAAGTATATATTACCTCCTTCGTAAGAAAACTCGGTGGCAAAGGCACTCAACGTATGTTTGCAATGAACTGTAGGGATTCGAAGTTTGAACGAAATAAAAGAAAGAAATACTTCAACAATACGTTATCGAAATAAATTCAGATACGGGGAAGATCTACAGGGCGCTCCGTGTGCTCGAGGTTTATTAAAATCGCCTCGACCCGTGACGATGCCTCGTTTAGACCACCCTTGGCCACTACGTTTTTAAAACACAGGATCGATGACAGGTGGGTCGGGAAAGTTCAGTCCGTATTATCGCAATTACCGCGCTGGGGCTTTCATTTTGACAGTTCAACAACATTCATTGCGTTATTTACTTTGTTGAGCAGAAAAAAAAATCGAAGTTATAAAGCAATGGATTCGCAATATCCTTCAAAATGATTCAGATTGAGATGGATAGTGTATTATGCAATTAGGGTGCTGGTTTTAATAAGACACATCTAACTCTAAAAAGAGACTGTCACACATATATGAGACACGATGCTATAAAAACTCGAACTTTGGTAAAACTCGATGAGCTATATTAACGGTCGTGCTGTACTAGAGTGATGACCAAGTGGTAAAGAAGTACCAATCATCAGCCACCTAAAAAACACTGATGCAGTCAGATAACCAATGCTTAAGACCAAAAAGAATGGTATGTACACGACGGGGCCTACACCAGGCGTTGGATGAACAAAGACTGATAAAGAAGAAATGAAAAAGTGACGATAGATAGATGATGTACGATACGACAAGACGATTTCTATCCCTACATACAAACTATTGATCGTATATACTGCATGGCATACAAGTGCATGCCATTTATTGATGCCAATTAATATTACAACTGCCAAGTTCAAATCAATTTACAAGATTGAATGAATGAATCACTACTTCACTAGTTAAAGTATCTAGTTATATTGTACATGTGTGCTGCGAACTGACTTCACTATTTTTGTGTTTGTAATAATTGTGTGGTAAATATTGTGAAATAGCTGCTATGAGAAGTTGTTGCGTTTGCCAGGAAAAGGTTGAACAATATATGTATATTTGAACAATATTTAGTAAATTCCGGGCTTTTGTCACCCTTCTACAGGATATAGGTAAACCCTTTTATTAATCAGCCTATACTGTTCCCACTGCTGGGACACATGCCTCCTTTCTGTGAGAGGGAGTAGGCCGTAATCCACCACGCGGACCCAGTGCGGGTTGGTAGATCTCACATGTCTTCGAATTTTTGGTTCTAGGACATGTCGCTTTCTTCAAGATGTTTTCCTTCACCGTTTTTGAGAGCAGTGGTGATGAAAAAAATGTACACAGAGTAAGTCGCCTGCCAGGGTTCGAACCTACGACCTACAACTCGTAAGTCGCGGCCATTACCACTGGGCTACCTCTGCACTCCAAGCCCTTTTACGGTATTATAATATCATATATGCTCGCCAATCTTGTAGAGCGTCTGGGTCCGTAGAAGGGTGAGGTGAATGAAAATATATGGATAGGAGAGGCCGACTATCGAGCTTAATGACACCAACCAGCCAGCCAACCCAGCCAGCTCGATCCTCGGCCGTTATTTATTTATTTATCTACTTACATAAACCATTACAGTATATAACCCAACGCGGTAAATGCGCTTATCCTAACTTCTGGTTAAAGACATTTATTTCTCAGAAAGAAATTTACATTTCACTTACATGAGAACAAATTACACAACTTAAACATACTAAAATCTATAACTTATTATAAATAATGCATTCCTTGTGAATTCACTCAGATAACAACAGAATAAGTCAGTCCCACTCGCTATGAGGTTGAGCGTGCGGAGAGTGCACGCGGGGGCGCCTCCCTTAAAAAGTTGGTCCGAGCGCGCTGTTCCACTAGCCTGTCCGAAACGCACATACTCACCAGCCCTAAAATAACTGCATTATGCACCTTCCCTCTCAGGTACAATAATATGAGGTGAGTGCAAGATCCCTCCTAACCCTTAGCTCATTGTATCCTACCATACCTAAAATAAATAATGTTGGATACATTAACGGGTAAAAGGGATAGACTCCATAATAACGCTTATATAAATATGTTATAAACTTATTTCGAACTCTCTCCAGCATGAGACTATATTTAGTTATATTTTTTTGGTGTTGCTATCTTCTGATGACAACTTATCCCGTAGTATCCCGTTTGCCCAGCGGCAGCGTGACCCCGACATAGGACTTGTACATTTGGGATCGAACTCAGGCAGGCGCTTGACTTTGTTTAAATAATTTCATCACTACTGCTCTCAAACTGTGAAGAAAACCATCGTGAGGAGACCGGCATGTCCTAGAACCAAATATTCGAACAAAACCAGACATCTACCAACCCGCACTGACCCGTGTGGTGGATTACAGCCCGCTCCCTCTCACACAGAGGAGGCTTATGTCCTAGGTGGGAACATTAAGGGCTGATTAAGATTATGCTTATGCCAGCGTGCATTATGGATACATCTTTTCAGCAGAAACCTATCTCTTTCAACGTAAGTAACTCGTTTGATATACCTTCTTAGTATGCCAAAATCTTAGAGTAGACCATAAACCCCGATAAAATCCTTTGTTATAGGTTTCCGGCCTTAGGTACCTATCTCCATAATAACGTCATATTGCCGAGCTAAAACTATTTCATGATCATTTATATGATGACTACACGCTGACATCATCTCCTGTTATAACAAGTCCAATGCAGGAAAGACATTTAAAGACAGAGGGTAAAAATATTGAGCATAACAGTTTTGAGCTCATGTTTTAATTTTATGTTTGCTTAGCGAATTTCCCAAAGGACTTGCAGATTACACACATACCTACTACATGTTTGTCTCCGGGAGCGCACAGCATAGTCATAGAGTACATACCTATTTAGAACAGTTGGTAAATACATTATTTATTAAGTGCACACAAAAGAAATAGCACAACACACAAACGCAAAATTAAATGATAATAAATTACATGAACTTAAAGAAAACACAAGGTAATAAATTAATATTATAAAATACATGTATTTTAATGAAATAAATTAGCACTATGATGGTCAAATAACGAAGACCGTACAAAGTGCGGTGTGTGTCTGAAGGTTGAACACCAAATGGGAGTCCAGCTCAGCATGTGTCAGACAAATATACCTAACGCTAATATTCAGCTGGATCGCAGCAGTAACATAAGGACGTCGAGCATTCGAAATAAATACGCCAATTATTGGTGTTGTGAATAAGTGTAATGTGCGGATGAAAATGATGTAAGTTAAGTATAGTCGCAATTTCTTTTTTTCAACGTATCATGTATCATTAGTTGCTTTGAAGTTTCTTGTTTATTTTGTAACAAGCGTATCATATATACCATATAACCGAACGTGTGTTGTTTTATGTAAATCGATGATTGGAGCTGGTTAGGGGCTCTCGGCAAAACATGTGTCTACATCGTCGTCCGTATGAAGGCCATATGTCACTCGCTTATACAAGGTGTAACAGAATAAACGCAAGTCCTGAAAGTAGTTTGTTCATTTGATTACTGAATCAATTTCAGTAACTTTTAAGATAGGTATTTTTTAAAATTATGTATTTATATTTAGCCATACTAACCGCCGATTGAGCCAAAGAAAATTAAATCTTATTTAAAGCAATAAGACTAAATTTTAAATGCATAAAGTAATGATAATTTACTTAATAATAATATGTTTAAAAAATAGTTTTGATCATTGTAATATGCTTTTAACTCAATACTCTAATTGGCGTGTCTTGCGTTAATTATGATTGAAATGAAATGAAATGAAATGATTGAAATGAAATGATTTTTATTTTTGTAAGTAGGTTTGTACAAACACTTTTACACGTCAATCATGTTTTTTTAAAACTAGATGAAGTCGGCGTTTCCTATCTGACTACTCTGAGAAGAAAGGCCGAAACAAACTCAGAGGTCACAGTCTCTTTTAAAGTCCAGACATAATCTTGGTCAGGTTATATGAAGACCATGTAGATCGATGTCTGAGGTGGTCTTTTGAGGAAAGAACCACACAGATTGAGAGGACCTGTCCAGTCAGTGCACGCATTTGTCAAAAATCGTGCAGCTCAACTCAAGACTTAAGGAGCTCAACGATTCGACGAACAATACCAAAGAAAGGACATTTGGGTAGGCCACATAAATAACTCAAACTGCCAGACCATGAAAAAAAAACAGAACAGAGAGAATAAAAAAAAAAAAAAAAAAAAAAAAAAAAAAAAAAAAATCATCAATGTCAATGTGTATATAAAAAAGAAAAAAATCATTCAAAATGCAGACATTGGAAGCAGCTCAATCCCAAGCCTTTTTGTCCTCAATATAATCTTTAACGGTATAAAAGGCTTTCTGGCACAACTTACGTTTAATGAAAGATTTGAATTTATTAAGGCTTAAATCTTGAACGTGGCTTGGTAGTTTATTGTAAAAGCGTATACATTGGCATCTGAACGAGCCACCTATTTTCTTGAGCCTGGTTGTAGGTACAACATATTTGTGTTTGTTTCTAGTATTTATATTATGGATATCACTGTATTTTTTAAACAATATTATATTTTTATGTTACACATTGTATATTGTATGAATGTCGTGTTAGCTATCCTACTTGATTACCTGTACATACTTACCTACTCCATTTATTATTTTGAAATTACTACATTTTAGAGTTTAATTTTAGTTACTTAAATTAATGTCCCACTGCTGGGCAAAGGCCTCCCTTCTCTCTTTCCACCTCTCTCTGTCCAGGGCTGCCAAGGACCAATCTTTATGGTCACTAGATTTTTATCGTATATGTATATCGTAAAATAACGGAGCTTATTTGAGGGTAGGTAGGTAATATCGAAATAACAATGTCGTTATTTACAAAGACTTAAATCTGAGGAAACGAATAGGTATTAGGTACGAAGATTTTAATTTACTAAATTGTTTTTAAAGCTCTGCAGCTTAGTTGTATCAAAATAGTAACGAAAGAATTTAAACCATTGACAAATCCGCTTCCGAATTCCGTTTTAGAATTGAATCGCAACAATACTAAAACGTGACCAGTCGTTCATCTCTGTCAGCGGAAGCCTTCTGTCGATGAAATCCTTCGCATTGATATTCGTGACAGAATGTGGATCCAACTGAGGCGAATATAGCATTACCGGCTGTCATGTCTGTTCTCGTCTTATCTAAGGATTTGCGGCTCATGTAATCGGTTTGCGAAACCCGAAAACGAATTAGCAATTATTTAGGAAAACAAATGAAAATGTGTGACTTTTTTTTCAATTATTTAAGAAAACAAATGAAAATGTGTGGCTTTTTTTCAATTATTTAGGAAAACAAATGAAAATGTGTGGCTATGGTGAGTTTTTTGCATCGCGTATATGTGTTTCTTCTTTTCGTGTCGATGGTACATACTCTTCCTCGTTTTTTTTTATATATTTTGAGCCCAGGTGGCCAGGTTTATTGCGGCATCAGTGGCATCTTTGTGTGTATATAGGCATGTGCTAACCCAGGGATGGGGAAACTTTTTCCTTCGTGTGCCAACATTTACTAGCGAAATATATGGCGGACCAAGTTGTTGCATTTTTAGCTAAGTATATTATTTACTGAAATAAAAATATTGATAATTATGTATTTTCTGAAACTCAAATTTATTTTGCAAAATTACAAAATACTTAACTATTGCAATAAGAAAGAAATTGCAATTAAATTAAACTTTTAAGTTAGCTACGAAGTAGAAGGTTGAGGAGCGCTGGTCTTATGTGGGGACATGTTTGGACACATTTGTGTCTGGGTCCGGTCTTACCCATTCTCCTTTCGAACAATACGAAAACTCTACTTGATTTTTGTTTGATGGTCGCGGGCCGGATTTTAACGCTTCGCGGGCCGAAGATGGCCCGCGGGCCGTGTTTCCCCATCCCTGTGCTAACCAAAGATAAATGTATCAAGGTAGGGTATATTTTTTGGTTCTATGTTTACTAATTCGACATTACGCCTAATATTAGTATTATTGAATAGTATGTATGTTAAAAATAAGTATGCTTATCTTTGCTATCTTGCAAAACTTGCGGTATTTTCTTGTTCCGTGCACTCAGTGACCCATCGTACTGAACTAGAAAGGGGTCAGACCTCAGTTGCTGGACCACAAAAGGTCATGTAACATGTACCTACTCCTTACATTTATAAAATTATTATTTTACAGCTCTTGTGAATACATGACTTTTGATGTAGATACGGCTGTTGATTATACCACGATACCCCTGGATTGTTTTCTTCACTACGGGTTCGCGGACTTTATATTTGTGACAAATAATAGCCTCCCCGACCGTTTTCGGTCACGGTGGCCAATCTCAATGGAGATTAGCCAGGTACGCAGGAGATATTATACTTAGTGCACAAGTGTGTGCGCAAACACAGGTGCACTCTCTGTTCCTTAACTCTCATATTCCGATGGGACGGCAATCCGACACGACCGGGGGGGGGGGGGGAGTTCAGGCGCAGGACCAACGGCTTTACGTGCTTTCCGAGGCACGGGGGTATTAAACCGCCAACTAAGAAATTCCTAAATTCCTAATGGAAAACCCAATAACACTTTGTCCGGTTTGTTTGTTTGTCTTTTGTGACAAATATTGTGTGACCTACAGATGGGAGTTTCGTGTGCATTATTTGTTGACGAAAAAAAAATAACGCAAGCAAGTATGACCTTTTTTGATGGATATATTTAGCAGCTGAAAGATAAAAAAATCCCTTCATTGCTTACACGCACGAGACGCATGTAAGGCCACTTGGTTTCGAAGCAGCAGTAATAGTAGAATTTACACTTACACCGTTTTTGTCTGCAAACCTTCCCACTGACACCATTACTAACCGTAATATTAATCATTTCCATGTCTATGTCGGCAAAGACTCAAAACCAATAACACACACTCGGTAATAAGATATTAAGACATTTACGATGAATCTTTAGCCATTAATCTTATTGATGAGAGAGAAATAGTCCCACCTAATTCAGTTCTGTCCTCAAACCAATAATACTGGTAAAGATAAACTAGCTCTCCACTAGTTTCAACTTCGAAAACCACCAGAAAACCACTAACAAAAATCGCTAAAATTTAAAATCAGTAAATCAACAAGTCAAGATGAGGAACATAAAAATTATTCCTTAAGAACAACAACTATAAAAAAGTTATATTCTAAAATTCGTCTTCTTTAGATGAATTTTTGTCTACACCATCGTCGACTTCACATTTATATGATTCTTTCGTACCGATTTGTTTTATATAACCTTTATTGGAATTTACCTACACAAAGTAAATACTGAAAATTAAATGAATTAAAAATAATATATTTCGTAACGTTTTAGTGGCTTAGTGGTTGAGTGATAGCATTTTCAGTAATTGAAACTGAATTCTACTAAACCACTAGAAACCACCAGCTAAAGGCAATATTCGCCACTAAAACGAACCACCAGTTTTAGTGGAAAATCCACTAAGTTGGTAACACTGTGGCAACTACGTCCATAGACCTAAATCCGTAGCAGGACCAATAGGTACATGCTTCCCTGAGCAATGTTTTATAGTCAGGTAGGAGAGCTAACCGACCTACTAATTAGATAAGACACGCTCCAACGAATATCTAAGCTGGGGCAAAATAAAACGGGAGCAAGTGTGTGACTAAAACAAGCGAATAACGAGGAAAACCGCAAATAACACGGCTCTAAATGAATAATATGGCTTTGCAACGTAAATTAATCTGCAAAACGTACCTATTATAGTATTTCTAGAACAATGATCAACAACTCGAGCATGGAACTCGATTGAAAACTGATCGATTTCTTAATTATACGTGATGGGCTCCTGCGGGGCTCGTGGCTAAATCATAACATAGGCGCGGGTTGATCGAAGGTTAAGTTACACTTGCCGCGGTTGTTTCGCGGATGGGTGACCATCCATTACATATCGAGACCCCAACGTGCCTCGGAACGTGGGTCCCGGCTAAAATTCGTAGATCTTTGACAGTCGTTACGGGTAGTCGAAGGGGTATCGTGTGGGTCAGCGGGATTGTCCGAAAGGGTTACCACTGCCCCGGAACATAAAGGGCTAAGGAAGGAACACGGGTGGGTTTTAGTCAGTAAGAGTCTGACACTCCCTTCCGCTCCCCCCAGAGAGCGGGAGGGGTCATTTGATGATTTCCCATCCTCAAAAAAAAAAAGGGGCATCGTGTAACGTATTTTATAATATTTATAATTAAACCAAAAAAGAGGTAAGTATATCATTGTTAATGATAAAATTGAATTAAAATCCAATTAAATTATGAAATATAACTGGGTTGTGGAGGTCAGATAGGTCGCTCCATGTTAAATAGGTACTGGCTTTCAGCTGCATCCGGTTACACTGGAAACCAATCCCGAGTCCCAACATAGTTGTTAAAAGGCTCGGTACTTAGATTGATTGAGATATCTTACCTATCACTAATTATTCATTCATTCAATGACAACGCACAGTCTACACCGCTAGGTCTGGAAACATGACATGTTGCGAGTTGAGTGTTCTAAGGATAATCAATGTGAGCACTAAGGAAGGATTTTTGACAATTCATCCCAAAAAGGGGTTAAAAAGGGGAAGAAACTTCGCATGGACGTTTGTAATTTTTGTCGATGAAAAATCCCGATTATCACCCAATTAAAAAAGCATATTGCCCACAATAGTTTTTGTCTACTTAAGTTGGATTTCAATACGTTTTCCTCATACAAAATGTTAAGAAATGCTTTTTTCGCTTACCTACTCATAAGTGAGAAAACAAGTTAATGGAAGAATGTTATTAGAACGGGATTAAAATACGATGAAGCGACAAGAGGTTACATTCTTATATGACATTGTTTTTCCGCAATTTGGTCGTAAGCGGGATTGTCCGAAAGGGTTACCGCTGGCCCGGAACATAAAGGGCTAAGTTATGAACACGGGTGGGTTTTAGTCAGTAAGAGTCTGACACTCCCTTCCGCTCCACCCAGAGCGGGAAGGGTCATTTGATGATTTCTCAGTTCCCACCCAAAAAAAAAAACTTGTACCTACCTACACTAAAGCTCCATTACACGATGCAATTATCCTGCCTGTGGCATGCAATAAAATTGAAGCAACAAATAACTTGCATCATCTGAACATTGTTTAGACGGTGTAACTTTTATTTATAAAAGTAGAGTCCCCTGGGTCGTATTTTGGCCACGGCGGCCAATCTCAAAAGAGACTAGCCATATAGTGCACAAGTGCGCGCGCAGACACAGGTGCACTCCCAGCTCTTCCCTCACTCTCATAGTCAGAAGGGACGGCAAAAAAAAAACAGAACTAAAAACTATACTAAACAAAACACAACAAAAAAAAAACAAAACAAACAGAATTAAACTTACAGTACAGGCAATCAAGTCGCTCTGTGTAAATCAGGCATTAGAGTACCTAGTGTACCTAAGTACGGTATGTACTATCTATATGAATCTTGGGATCTTTGTATCACCTTTAATATACATATGCAAGATTAAAGTGGCTAGCGAATCTACAGTCATTATGTAGGTCCATCATTCCTTCATCACTTAACATTAGCACTGAAATGTTCAGGGCTATTCGAAGCTAATTACCGACTTCAAAAAAAACGGAGGTTATCAATTCGACACGTATGTATGTAATATTATTGGAATTGCATTATATTCACATATGATAATCTATTATGACTTCCAAACAAATATACCAAATTTTATAGACGTATGTATGTATGTATGTTTGTCCACGCATATCTCCGCAACTATTAATCGGATCGTGACCTACTCCCAGGAGATAGGGTCCGTAGGGTCGCTACTGCCCAACAGCCCGCCACATGCTGCCCTGCGGGTTTCTGTATTTAACTTGGTCTGATTCCTCACCTGTTCCGGCAAGCTATACTCTACCAGCACAGGCCTAGAGTTTAGAATGCGCAAGCCAGCAAGAAAAGGCTAGGCAGATTTGCCTGTGTAACTATTGAGACCCTACATAGCCTTAGTTAAATGGGTGTCGTAACATAAATTACTAATAGATACCAATTATTGTCATATCACATAGGTGTTGATTATCTCCATAATCTTCTGTAAATCGGACACAACAATAACATAATCTAAGCTTAGTGAATTGATTGCTACTGAATCTCGACGAGTAATCCCTTATAGCGGATTGATGATCCATTTGTAGTCGAGAACGGTACCAAATTCGTGATGACATCACGAAATATCATCATCATCATCATTTCAGCCGAAAGACGTCCACTGCTGGAGATAGGCCTTCCCCAAATCACGAACTATACAGTTTCCATATGCAAAATTATTAACTTTATTAAATACGACAAAAATACACTGGATAGACTTCTTATACCTATACTAAATTAACTAATAAACAATTAACATAAATAATAACCTAACCAAACTAAAACTATCTAAAATATGTCGTCGAAAAATTCTTTCGCATCGCTGTCGACTGGTAATGTTCCCAAGAGACTGGCGGCATTACCACGTTGTATGGCAATGTTTAGTCTCTGGCCAAGGTAAAAGCCAGCCCTTGTCTCGGGAAGCGTCAACCAGACGTTTGAAGATTTCCTTGAACAAACCATGAGCAGACGTACCACACGGCCCGAGGATTTTAAATATATTAATGATATAATACTATCCTGGGCGCTTACCATCACCTCATAGAGCAGGGCAGAAGTTGAACTGCACTACTTTTTTGTACGACGTCTTAGTACAAAAAAGTAGTGCAAAGTAGTGTAGTGTTATTGTGTCAATACAGGGCAAAAGCCTCCTCTCACAATTAGACGTCATTGATAACCAAGCTTGCTCAATGCGTGATGGCGATTTCAGACTTGTCCAGGTTTCCTCACGATGTATGCCATCATCGATCATTCATCAAGTACAATATTTAATTATCTGATTTCCACTTTGACTGAAACGCTCTAGGGTACCCATAGGTAACATGAGTTTTAAGTTTTTTTTATTAACACTGTTTGGATTCTCTGTGGTCTGAAAATAAAAGTTTATTATTATTATAAGGAAAAATACAGCATTGCGAGTTATTGTGGACATTTTTAAACAAATGGCCAGCTATATAGCTAATGTTAGCTATCTACGAGCTAGCGGTACCAGGATTAATGAAATAAACAATAGTATGTCGAATAACTTTGATAATTGTTTCTTTAAACGGTTCCACGTACATTTTTTGTTGTTCATAACATCGCGATCGCTTGTCAGCTAAACTGGCGGCTAATATTTTTTTCAGCCTTCTAAATTCGTATTGACGTTTATCTCTTAATTTTAGGTATGCCATTAACTTATAATTACTAGAAAAAGTCGCAAGCCTTTTTTCTTTTTTTTTTTAAACTTTGCCCCACACTAGGAATTTCTCCAGTATCGTGGGTGCGTTTACAAACATTTAAATTCACGTACACAAACAGCCAGACCCGGAACGACTACTTGTAGGTACTACAAATATTTGTTCCGTGCGGAAATCGAACCCGCGACACGCAGCGCAGCAGTCAATCGCTTAACCGCTGCGCCAACCGTGCCGTCAAATAAATTCAGCACATCTTTGTAATAATGTTCAGCTGAAAAACTATCATGAACACACAATACTTCTGAAGAAGTTCTAACGCTCTAAGTTCTAACATAAAAAATCCTTTCATCTGTTATCAGATCTCAATGAGATCTTTGATTGTTACAGCATGCAGCATCACTACTAAATATAAGTATACTGTAACGGGTGCTCAATGCATTTGACCGCAAATGTAGATTGATGGCCTCTCGATTGTGTAATGCAAGTCACAATACAATTGTATTATTTATTAGCTTTAATTTCGACAATCAGTTTAACGACGTTCATTGCACTGTAAGTATGTACAGTCAACAAAAGAGATAAGTATGCAAGATCGTCGGATATAGTTGAAGTTTAGTAAGAAACCGATGGATGTTCTCGAATAAAATTTAATTTTAATAATAGAAAACAAACAGCTTATTTATCAAATTTAATTTCAGTCGACAACATCCATCGGTTTCATACACACCCACGATCCTGCATACCTATCTCTTTTGTTGACTGTACATTTGTTTTGATAATCCGTTTTTGGTAGCATTCAGTACTGCCTCCTGCAAGGTAATTGCGTAACACACTATCAGTAGCAATGGGTTTCATTTTGACAGTTCAACAACATTCATTGCGTTATTTGCGTTGTTAGGCAGACACATTTTTCGAACATAATTATGGAGCAATGGATTAGAAATATGCTTGAAAATTATTCAAATTGAGAGTAATAACACACTTTCAATTACAATCATTATGAAGGATATTGTTAATCCATTGCTTCATTATGTTCGAAAAATTGGTCTGCTCAACAATAACGTAAATAACGCAATGAATGTCGAAACGAAAGCCATTGCTACTGGTGTTACGAAAATAGGGTGCTGGAACTTTTAATGAAGTTATTTTAACTTTAGCACGGAAAGAAAGCGTTTTCTGTACCAAACTTTGAAGGCTTTATGACATGAAAGTGTTGGTAATTTGTAAGTCAAATTGAGGGGCTCGTGGCTATATGATAACAGTCGCACGGATCGATCGAAGGTTAAGCTACCCTTGCCGCGGTCGGTTCGTGGATGGGTGACCATTCATTACATATCGAGACCCCTCCGTGCTTATTAGAAACCTTTGGTCGTTTTTAACGTTAAGCCGTTGGTCCTGGCTGTCAAAACCTTTGGGCTGGGCTTTTGGCTGGCTGGGTTGGTGGTCAGCTTACCAAAGTGGGTCGCGTTACCCAGTAACTGGGCTGTGGACTGTGTGTTGCAGTCACTCAATGTAAAATACTGGACAGGAAGCCGAACCCAAATTAGTTGGAAAAACGTTAGGTAGATTCAGAAAGTCTTATTGCAGTAATTTCTTCATGTGAAATTCCGTCCTACCCCAAAAAGCTTACCTCTACCCTAATATAGTGGAAAGTATAAGGGTGATTATGTTGGTATCGGTGTGGTTTTCTAAGCCTCTAGAAGTGGAGACACTCAAATGTACGCTCGGGTGTACCTACCCCCGCAGTAAACCCAGAAATCACCTTGTTAACAGGCTTTTTGTGATGTGAAACATCTATAGGCGCGCCTTGGGAGTATGCCGTGGCGGCAAACGGCATGACGCTCTCATATGTCGTCAAGCCCCGTCACGTCAGCAAAATATGTTTATATTTTCTCCATATTTATTTATTGGTTTTCTTTAATTATACTTTCTTTCGATAACCATCAATTTGGATTTTTCACATCTGCTGGGTTCGTGACGGCCAACTTTATACTAGTTTGGTATTCTAAGCTATGTATATAGGAGTTCGTGCGAATATAAAAGAAGATGAATGGAGATACTTAGCCGTGATAGGCAACTGTATACATAAAAACTGCTGGGTCATGGTCATAGCACAGTCAACAAAAGAGATAAGTATGCAGGATCGTCGGATATAGTTGAAGTTTAGTAAGAAACCTATGGATGTTGTCGACTGCAACTTAATTTGATAAATCAGCAGTTTGTTTTCTATTAATAAAATTAAATTTTACTCAAGAACATCCATCGGTTTCTTACTAAACTTCAATTATATCCGACGATCCTGCATACTTATCTCTTTTGTTGACTGTACATACCTAAGGCAGTGCGCACACTATAAAGACTACAAAACTGATTTGTTTTGCGATAAAACTGGATTTTCTACGAGAGCGTTTTGTTTGTTGATTGCGTAATTGCGTTTCATAGAGCGATGTTCAGTCCAATAGAAAGTCTTGACTCAATCTGCACACAACCTAACTCGCTGAAAAAACAAAACAGGATCGTAGATAAGATAAAAGCTAATATCTATTAACACTACTACTATAGCGTGCTACACTTTATCCTTATCTAACGGGCTATCCAGTAATTGTTTTCCGAGGAACGATTTTGTTTACCGTGAGCACAATTTGTGCTTCCACTTCAAAGTAAGCAAACTGATTAAAATTCCCCCAAGGTAATGGAGAAGCGTTTTTTGTTTTCATAAAATAACGAATTTTGGGATTTCGTTGTTACACGGAAACCTATTTGTTCAGCCGGTCGATTCTGTAAAAATCTCACCGTGAAAACTTACGTGAAGTGAGTTTGTTTTTGCTAGGAATTGACACTATTGACAGCTCCATGCTCACTTCACTTAAGTTTTCACGGTGAGATTTTTACAGAATAGCACCGCTGTATGTTGGTCTGTTATTTCTTATGTCACAGGATTGCTTTTGCAAGTTTCGGTATCATCATCATCATCTCCCTGCCCATAACCCGTATTACTTGGGGTTGGCGCAACACCACACGTTTTCTTTTTCCAACCTCCCTTGTCAACCGTCACGCTATCATTCCCTTCATACAATCCAATTTGCAAGTTTGGGTACCAAAAATCTGAAAAATAGGTTTTATGCAAGTAATTTTTTTCGGATTTCTTATTACCTAATTTTTAAACACATTTTCTTCCTAGATTAAGAAGCCGCTAAGCTGAAGTAGCGTCCCACTTCAGCTTAGCGGCTTCTTAATCCACTCTATAAGCCAAAATATGCACCACATGGAGCCCTGACACAGCTAGAAGGCGTTGCGGCAGAACCCGTAGAAGATGGCGGGACGAGCTGGACAAAACAAACGACCAGTGGTCCACTTTAGCCCAGGATCGAAAGACCTGGAAGTCATGGGGAGAGGCCTTTGCCCAGCAGTGGGATGATGCAGGCTAACAGTAATTCTTCCTAGATTTATGAAAGCGTAATTTAGTCTAAACAGAATAAATAGTCTGTAACAATAGCTTCAACATGTTTCAATTCAGTTTTCTTAGCAGAGTGTAAGGCTTTTGAAAAAACAGAGGGTACTTTATCCTTCGTGTTTTAAAAGCCTATTTTTTCTAGAGTTTATGTAGAACCAAATATGTTGTTGGCTCAGTAGTTAGTTACAAAATGTTTCTGACCACTCCCGTTCATACTACCTTCACACACATATTTTTTGTCGATAATTTGGTTTTCAACAAACAAAACATAAACAGAGACTACTATTAAGCTCTTCTAAATAAACGTATTGAAAAAATACGCAATTTAAAAAGCAAACAGAAAATTGAATCGTGTCAAGTTCCGATTGATCAATTTCTAGGTAAGCCGCAGGCACGCTATAACGAATTAAATTTTCTACAATTTCGCTACAAACTCGCTTCGAAAGGTTGTGATCTAATTTGCACCTTATTTACAAGCCAGTTCAAGATATTAGATTTGTTTATTTTATTATGGGATTTAAGAGGTTAATAAAGACTTTTTCGCCGCGCGGTCGAGGTGAGGATGAGTTTTTAGGATATACCTACTGGATATCGTTTAGCATGGTGGAAAATTGCGAACATACGAGTACTATTCCATGTTTCTGTGTTTAGCAGTTTAGCCTGTGTATTTTCTGTCAGTAGTCAGTCAAAGTCAAACCGCCGTTGCGCCATGCCAGAAGTATTCTAATATTCTATCTACAGTGACCTCAAAAAGTTAGTTGACATTTTTCCACTTCAGCTGTGATGCCACATTATGATTTGAAATAAAAAATAACCAGTTAATCCCCTTAGGAATACTTGATTTTTTTTATGATAAGTCAAAATTAGTTGAATTAGTCAATAAAAACGTTGTGGCAGTTCAAACATTTGGATCACTAGAATTTTGAATCCTATTGTAGTGTGTCAAAGCTGAAGTGGCAAAATGTCAACTAACTTTTTGAGGCCACTGTATTTCAAAAACTGACAATATCTCAAAGCCATAAAACATGTTATTCTTTCCAACAGCTAGATAAGTAAAAACATGTTTATTTTGTTTTTCTTTCGCCACACAATACACAGCAACACCATTAAGGGTACGCCAAAGAAGGTCTCAAACAATTCCTGGCAGAAGGGTCGGATAAATAAACAGAGAACAAAATTAAACCGTTTGTTGCTTTAATCGTGTAGTTTTGTTGCTGTTTCGTTTTGGGCTCCAATATAAACAACAGCACCACCAGTCACCACCGGCATAGCTTTGTTTTACACTCCGAAAGCCGAAATCAATACGATGTCAATGCCTAAGAAACCAGCGAATTTCAAATATTCCTAAATTTCGTAGCGTAGATAGAGTTCTTTGATAGGAAGATGAAATTTCCCTTGAAATAGACATATGAGGAACTGGGTGGTGTCTCATCCTCCATAGAAAAGGGAGGCTCCTCCGACCAGAGACATGCATACGTTGTAGATTACAGACGCTTGGCAACCTTGGTTTAAAGAACCCCCTCAAACAATTTATTCGTAGATCGTAAAGTATTAATTCGTGACAATACTTACACCTAGCATGGGTATTATTGGGTATGGAACAAAGGTAAAATTTAAATTCTCTTGTCCATCGAATTTGACAACCATGAGAAAAGGTTCCGCATTGATCATCATTCATCGTTTGACAGTTGATCAGATTGTATCTCGGTATATTGCAGTTGCTATATACTATCTCAGAATCTTTGATACGTCTCTGATTTTAGAACAAAGCTAACCAAACATAGACAGTCCCTTCAAAGTATAATTTCTAAAGACTATATGTCATTTAAGATGAGGGATGTGTTCCTAAACTTCCACAATGGATGTCCACCCCGTCCACATCTACCCAACTTACGAGTTTCAAGATAAACGATCATTTTGTTAAGATAGTAGCGTGACGTAATAATAATGGACGTATAGAAAATTAACATTGCGTATATGAAGCAAGAAGGCAATTGAAGCGCTCAATAGACTTCGCCTAAAAAGTTTCTGGGATAAATAGTACGTACCTAATGTACCATCGTCTTCCTAGCCTTTTCCCAACTATGTTGGGGTCGGCTTCGGATGCACCTGAATACCAGTATTTTACATGGAGCAACTGCCTATCTGACCTCCACAACCCAGTTACTAGGTATACTTAGTAAGACTGGTTGTCAGACTTTCGGACTTCGGACTACCCGTAACAACTGTCAAAGATACTCGAATGACAGCCGGGACTAACCGCTTAACGTGCTTTCTGAGGCACGGCGGGGTCTCGGTATGTAAAGATGGTCACCCATCCACAGACCAACCGCGGCAATCGTAGCTTAACCTGATCGATCGACCTGTGCGGCTGTTATTATTTAGCCACGGGCCCCTCTAGTAGGTAATGTACCAATTTCCATAAAAATCTGCCCATGCCTTCCGTGCCTAAAATGGCGTGATTGAGATTGAATAACATATCACAACTTCACTACTATCCCATATTGATATTTACATTCAAAAATATTCACGACTGGAGTAGTCGACAAAGCATAGAATGTGGGACAAAGTGATTCAAGGTGGAAAAATAAAATTGATTAGGGCAATATTTTGATTTAAAAGAGTGTCCATGGAGTGTCTAGCTCGTTCTTCACCAATAAGTACCAACTACGCTTTGGAATGGGCAACTAGCTTCATCTGTCAGACTGACCGACTCCTTGACAATTCAAAAGTTTGAGTTTGAGTTCTAGAGGAACAATATAAAACTTAAAAAACATTACCTACACAAGGGTAATCAGGACAAGTGCGAAATATTAATTGAATCAGCCCCAGAGTAGGTATAATCTGGCTATCGAGCTGTCGCCCTTCAAGGTTGCTATAAAATAAATTATTCATGAGAACGGAACCGATCTAATGCGATCCGTATAAATATCAGTGTATCAAAACTAACCAACTGGGAACAATTATTATTACAAAAGTTTTCAGACCTTTGTTAAGACTACTTCACAGTTACTTACCATTATAAACTAAAGGAGTGCAGAATACATCTCACAGTATAGCAACGGACTAATTAAATTTCGGAAACTTCAACTAAACACTTGGACCGTGATCAAGAAATTTAAGCTTTGATCAAAGGCCTATTAAACTAACAAGATCTTTGGATCCTTGTTTGCATAATGTTGCGGTTACAGGGGTACCTCTTGAAGCTATACATGTAGAATGTGTATGTGATAGAGAAACTGGAGGAACATCAATGGGTACAGAGACAATTGAAGAGATACCTACATATATTGTGTTGTTCATTGATGAACGTCATAAAAATATTGGTATTTTTATATTATTAACTCTCATGTTCGACATGGAAATCAACAATACAATAGAATTATAACAACGCTCTTAATGCGTGTGATGTTATTATATGTTACGTTTGTTAAGTTTGAAGATATGCGCGTTGGTAGTGTCCGTTAGCAAAATAGTACCATAGAGCCGTCTCTTTATTCATGTCTCTATTGTGATTACCAGTAAATGGTTCACCTGTCATCGTTTATCACTTCCACTTCTATTAAAGCCATCGCAATTACTATGGTATATTTGGCACATTTGTTATACTCACGAAGGTAATAAAATATAATGACATTGGACAAGTGACGAATTTCTATATTGAAGATCCAATAGATGTCCTTTTCTTTCATTAACGTGTCCAATTTTGGTCGGAAGAGCTTATTTTGACTGAATACTTTATCGGATACCTTAACAAAAAATGTTATAAAAAACATGAGAAATTCTTTCTGAAAACATCACAAAGTGGAATGCAGCCTTTTTTTGTGAGAAAATTGGACCGGTTTTTTAAATAAATATATAAAAAATTACAATTTAATTGTTTAAAAAAGTTTATAATAAATGTAAGACTACATTGAAACCAGTTATGTAAGTAAGTAGGTAACTACTTACTTACAAAACTGGTTTCAATCCTATCTCATTTACCACTACCTACCTACTTACTTAACTGCCGACCTCAAGCATTCGTGTTAGGTTCATTTTAATATCAACTTTACTCGTTTGCATACATTGCTTATAATTCACTTGCTTCTTATTAAAATCTAGTAAGTGTTAAATTCTTAACATAAAAAGAAACAATGAGTTTCGAGAACAAAGTCATTATAGTCACCGGTAGCAGTTCTGGCATAGGAGCTGCCACCGCGATAAAATTCTCGAAACAACGAGCGAAAATAACAATAGTCGGCAGAAACGCGACCAAACTTAAAAACGTTTCGAAAATATGTGAACAAAATGGAAGTAAACCGTTAATGATTATAGCCGATGTGACTAATGAGGACGACGTGAAGAAAATAATTAGTGACACAATAGAATACTTTGGGAAATTGGACGTATTAGTGAACAACGCGGGGATGTTTAACCTTGTGAGTATCCTCGATCCACATGCTATTGAAAAGTTTGATCAAATCTTGGCAACCAATCTTCGATCAGGTGTATATTTAGCCCATCTAGCGGCACCCTATCTCATTGAAAGCAAAGGGAATATTATAAACATATCCAGTGCCGCCGCTACGGGAATATTTGGGCCGCAAAATTTCGCGTACTGTACGTCAAAGGCCGGCTTAGATCATTTTACCCGAAGTGTTGCAATGGAACTAGCACCAAGAGGTGTTCGCGTGAACTGTATAAATCCAGGTCCAGTGAAAACTGATTTCATAGAAAAGGTGACAATGGATAAAGGAGAGCAAGAAAAAATCTGGGCAAACCTAGAGAAAAATACTGCACTTAGGAAAATTGCCGAATCAGAAGAAGTTGCAGATCTGGTGCTGTATTTAGCTAGTGATAAAGCAAAGAGTATAACAGGATCTTCTTATGTTATAGATAATGGTGCGTTATTGAAATGAATATGTTAATGATCAATAAAATACATATGATACAAAACTTGATTAATATTTATTGAACTGCACTTTTCCTATACATTACAATTCTGGAAAGTAATAAAAGAGAAAATGGATGAATATAAATCTATGGATTTAACTTCATTAATCCAGATGACAGCGATGTGAATGAGACCTTTAATATGCATAAGTGTCTCTTTGTATGTAGTTTTAATTTGTAGGTACTTTAATTCTTTTTTATTTTGTTTTGTGTTTGTATGTAGGTATGTCTAAATGTACACGTAGATTACTTAAGGCTGATTTTACCAAAGTCAGATAACTTTTATCCGTGGAATAAAATTGACACTAGTATGAAAAAACTGTCAAAAACTCAAAATTTATTCTCAGTATAGGACTTACGCTATGTATAAAAGTTTGGTGAAATGCGACCTTAGGATAATAAGGTATGAAAACTAAGGTGCCAAAACTTTATTTATTTGCCTCCCGCATATCAAAAATACCTCCAGATAAAAGACTGCATTATTTGGTCGTACGGTATTTGAATGCTATAGAAACACCGATTAAAAACATTACACCGCAACTGCTGACGGCCGTGTCACGAACTGTATGGTTGCTCTATTAACCCAGTTTTGAAGATACTCGTACTGTCGTACAGTGTTATTTGAAAAGAGCTTTTAATTTTTTGCTGATCTTGGGGAGATGAAAACAGTAGTCGCTTGTAATATATGCATCGAAGGGGTTAAGACTTTCAATAGTTCCTATTCCATTGTGGTTTGGCTTGTTATGGCTTATTATATGATTATTTGTTATGTATGGCTTGTACTCGTATAATGATACTGATAAATCCGTCTTACCCACATAACTAAATCCCTATATTGTATCTTCTTAGCGTGTCTAAGTCATGTATATTGTATGATTGTGTAGTATGCTTGAAGTTTACAAAAACAAACGTTAATTTAAAGCTGTGTATGTAGTAGGTAGAGGTTACACGATATTAAAATTTTAGACAAAACAACAAAAACTGTTACAGATATTGTATAAAATTGTTGGTAAGCGCCCGAAATTGCATACGTGCATGCATTGTTTTCGATTTTACGGTTCACGAATCGCAATTTCGCCATTTTTATGTTTGTGTTTGTTAATATTAATAAACGAACTCGCCGTAAGCCCTTTTCCCTTGGATATGAAGAAACTAAAGAACGCCACATGCTACGATTCTTCCATACAGCTTTTGCTTCATCCACATTATAAATCTAGTCGTAAATTTTGCGCCGGCTACAAATACTTCAGATATTTTTGGAAGAACATCACCGACGAACAGCTTATTCACAGTGACTGTTATATCTGATGAATTCCCCACTTTTCTTCCAAAGTCTTTTCATTCAACAGCGCCGTTTAGTCAATAGTTATCAAAACAAGTGATTTGAACACGATTAGTATCTCCGAGCTATCTAATCATTGCATCAATTCAGGCATGGGATTGAGTTGGACGAAAGTTTTGTCGAATACGGCAATTTCACGGTCGAACTATCTGCTGCTGGTAGCCTCGAGCATTCCCGATCCTGTCACCGAACGAATACGCGATGCATTGGCGTTAAGACTTCGTTTTTGTTTTGCTGCCATAAATCGAGCGTAGTCTCAGAGTATTTTGGGTTATTAATATTTGGGGAATACTTGCTATAGAGATTTGTAGCTCTTATAGCTTTATACTGATTGACACAGAACTCAGAGGACGATATGTACTATGTATAAAAGAAAAGGATCGAAAAAAATTTTTTCAAGATTATAAAGTTAGCCCAGTTGCTCTTACTTAGGTCTCTTACATCAACCAAAAGTGAATCATGGCTCTATTGTGGTAGAAAAGTATCTGCATTAAATGACATATTTCTGTTGAGATTTAAATATTGTGTCAATGATAAGGTCTGAAAACTTCCCATTTTGATTTTTATAAAGAAATTTATAGACTAAACTTCTTAATAGAGACAAGAATATCGTCGCCTAATTTTTATATCCAAAAGCATAAAGGTATGAACGATAGGGTCATAAAGGTACATCGAAAAAATTTGAAAAGACACGCTTCATTAGTTCGTACATGTCTATAGAATACCAGAGGAAGGAGTATAATAACAAAGCAAATGTACGATGCGAATATGACAACGCAAGGGGCTGGAGGATCAGGAGAACATAAGTAACAAGTAATATAACGCGATTAAACAAGGCAGGGGAACATTATGAAAATGTAGGAAGCGAGATACGTCAGCGAGATATTAACATCACATTTGTACTGTACTAGGTTGGAAGTGCTAATCTCTAACTGTGAAGGTCAGAAATAAAGCTGTTCCGATAGTTATTATCATTTCCACGGGGAGAAAAAGAAATACAAGCATTAATTTCGTGGAGGCCATTGATCACACATTAGGTACACAAGGTGCAGATAACACCATTAGCCGTATAAAAGTTACAGAAGGCATATTCATGGCGCCCTGAGCTTCGGGAATCGAGAGCCGATTCCCGGCCACCGTAAACGCGGGCTTGCGGACGGCAAGCAATGGGTAGCTCGCCGTCCGGTAAGGACCAGGCCCTGGTTGACGGTGCGTTGTGTTCCACGCGCGCCTCAAAGAGATGTCGGCACTGATTGATGAGTCCGCTAGGGCCGATGCCTACCAGGGTCGAGGGTTGTTCGAAAGAGATAGGTACCGTGGCCCTGGCACAGGCAACTGAAGGAATACGGGTGGGCTTTAATCAGTAAAAGTGTGACATGCCCTCCTGCTCTGTCCAGAGCGGGAGAAGTTATTTGATAATTTCCCAGCCAAAAAAAAGGCATATTCATGGGATATATGTGAAATTTTTTAAAAAGAATACTGGTTACATTTGCAGATATGTAGTACCAAAAGTAATCTATTGTTGGACGAAAACAACTGACGACAAACTGTTATGCAGTTTGGCAGATTTGTAAGTTAATGTAAATCCAATTGTAATTTAATATTTTGAATAAATAAAGAATAGATAATATATAAAGAGCTCTCCTCATATAGAGAAGGCACGATCACTGATCACTAAGTTCATCATTGATCACTAAGTTTGTTCAAGACGGGTCGGCAATTTCAGACTTATATTGCCTATAAATTCCAGGTTTCCTTACGATATTTTTCCTTCATCAATGTCAGTAATGTCCAAGATAAACTCAGAAAGTACATATATACAACATATTTTATAGTGACAAGGGAATTTGATACCCATCGACCCATAAATAGTCAGTCGTGTTGCAATATCCAGAACAGTTTTCTCAAGGGTATTGAAACGAGCGACAAAGGGCCGCCCCTAGCCTCATCTGTATGGAGTGGCAAATTAGACGAGAACCACACAGTAAACTGAAGTATCAATTCACAATTCTATCTAGTGCGTTTCAATCTAACTGGTTGATGATTAAAAAGAAAAGAGATCTTTATATCACATTACCTTTTATTTTGTAAGTGAAATATGATGCTGAACCAACCCCAAATAAATTGGAATGCGGGTTGATGATGATGTGGAGTTACATGTAGGTATATGTATATCAGTGCCTGACTGATTTCTGATTACACACAAATAGGTACCGAATCATATAAAATTCCCAGTCCATTTAAGTAACTCTTCATTATTTTTAATAATGAAGGCATTTCGATAGCTTTCTTAGCAGAATGGTCGCACATGATGGATAGCCGAAATAATAGTCAAGACACTAAGTGCCTACAGACGTCTATTAATGCACATATATCTATATATTTTACACCAGAAAATACATATAAAAAAAAATTAACAACAAAACATACAATAGGCGGCAAAATTTATTAATAACTGGTATTCCACTAACATTAATTTGTGTCAACTATTTTAATAATGGTCGGAGAACCTTGCAATAGCTTACTTCAGGAAGTGCACTTTACTTGATGCAATTTTTAAAATGTCCTCCACTTTTCCAGCTCGTCTTTACCTATCTCAGATCAAGCTATTGTTGAACTTTCTGCAGTTCTATACATCACTTGCAATTACTTTCACTCCGAGCTTCCCTTATCTATCGTCCGTTGGTTTTATACACGTAAACTTTTCTGCATAATTTTCCGACATTTTATATAGAAATAAGTGAACCAAGTGCGAGTCGGACTACGTACGTTTCTTGAATGGAGACCCCTTTAATTTTTTAATTAATTTATTTTTATTATTAGCTGCCATAGTGGTTCGCACTCGGTGAAAATTTCAAGTGTGTACCTATTACGGTTTAAAAGAACAAACAGCGGAGCCTCAGTAATAGGGCCCCTTGGCACCCTTTGGGTCCGCAACCCTAAAAAACAGAAATGTGGTGTTGAAAAAATGTCACGTATGAAAATAATAACGAACACACACGTATTCAAATCACGCTGTATCCACATTCCATTTATTATAAAAAAATACGCAGACAAAACTCGAAATGAAATTCGCTCTTTGTCATACTTTTTAAATAACACAAAAACTCCTAAAAGCAATTGAATTAAATAACCATTAGCTTCCGGTCAACTTATTTATTGCATACTTTTAAATTCTGCCAAGTTTAAATGTTCCTTTTTCGTGGGAAATTCCATTAAAGAGTACATTCTTGAACGAAAACTTTTTACAGAGAGAGAGAGTTATGTTGATGTTAGATTTTATTATATCGGATATTTGTTCTGTATTACTTTTTTATTTCTGTTTTATCTAAAGACTTATTTCTTTTAAATTTGTATCATCGTAACCTAACTACATAATAATCATTTATTTATTTTATTTTTCCGGTTAGACTGGAAGCCGTCCCAATAGTTGGGAAAAGGCTTCGCAGATTTTGACCTACATATTAATTAATTCTAAACGTATAGGTAAGGTGATTTTTGATGCAGCCTCCTGCCGGTCGATTCTGTAAAAATCTCACCGTGAAAACTTAGGTGAAGTGAGTTTGTTTTTGCTAGGAATTGACACTATTGACAGCTCACTCCTCGCTCACTTCACCTAAGTTTTCACGGTGAGATTTTTACAGAATAGCACCGCAGCTTTACCTTTCATTATAGCTCATTCTTACAGCATTTGAAAATATGAAAATATTTATTTAGGTAGGTACCTATTTGTCTTGCATGTTTACACTAAGATAACTCTATCAATCCATATTTATTAGCACATTTTGTACAAACGTTTTCTAAAGTTCTATACAATACTTGCAATTAGTCTTGCCGCGTTTGGTGAGCAGTGGTGGCCAAGTGGTAACGGCCGCGACTTACGAGTTATAGGTCGTAGGTTCGAACCCAGACAGGCGCTTTACTTTGTGTAAATTATTTCATCACTACTGCTCTCAAAACGGTGAAGGAAAACATCGTGAGGAAACCGGCATGTCCTAGAACCAAAAATTCGAAGACATGTGACATCTGCCAATCCGCACTGGGCCCGCGTGGTGGATTACGGCCCACTCCCTCTCATCGAGAGGAGGCCTGTGTCCCAGCAGTGGGAACATTATAGGCTGATTATGTATGTATGTATGTATGTTTGGTAAGTGGATGGGTGACCATCCTTACATACACGGACCCCTCCGAGCTTAGGAAAGCACGTTAAGGGGGTCTTTAATCAGTATTTAAGACCCTTAACGTGCTTACCAGTAACTACAAACATTTAGTCAAAAATAACATACCAACTTTAACTGGGAAAAAAATAAAAAAACATACTTCGTCTAAGACATGTATGGCTCAAAATGCTTTAATGTCAACTGTAACCCGACTCCATTTAGAGCAAGAGAGAAAAATAGTGTTACAGACAAATTAGATCGATTTTATATTTTCCATAGAAACGGAGATTTCCCGTTATCTTTTTTAAATAACACATTTCGAAAGTAACTTTTTAGACCTTTGTATCCTGCTTATGCGTATGAAGTTTCATTAAAATCGGTTCATTCATTTCGAAAAACAAGGACTTGAAAGTTTGTATGAAATGCCGTTTGGCGTAAACGCTCTTAAGGCTTTGTATCCACCTTCCAAACACCTATACTTGTAACATGACTCATAACATAACATCACGCCTGTAATTTTCGAAGGGTTAGACAGAGGTGTACCTATAGTACTTACACATTTCGCTATAGTTATTGTTTTAGTCCCATGTAATAGGGGGCGAGCCTATTGCCAATAACCAGGCACAAATCCCATTGGCCCAGTGGTAACGGTCGCGACTTACGAGTTGTAGGTCGTAGGTTCGAACCCGGACAGGCGCTTTACTTTGTGTAAATTATTTCATCATCACTGCTCTAAAAACGGTGAAGGAAAACATCGTGAGGAAACCGGCATGTTCTAAAACCAAAAATTCGAACACATGTGACATCTGCCAACCCGCACTGGGCCCGCGTGGTGGATTACGGCCCACTCCCTCTCACCGAGAGGAGGCCTGTGTCCCAGCAGTGGGAACATTATAGGCTGATTATGTATGAAAAATTCATCATCATTTCAGCCGAAAGACGTCCACTGCTGGACATAGGCCTCCCCCAAGCACTTCCACTTCGACTGGTTCTGTGCTTCTCGCATCCAACGGGTTCCTGCGGCCTTCACAAGGTCGTCGGTCCACCTTGTGGGAGGCCTTCAAACGCTACGTCTTCCGGTACGTGGTCGCCATGAAAAATTATGTATGATAAATCCAGACTCCGGGCTGCTACATAGAAATTCCTAATGGAAAAACCTAAAAACAGTGACCGACCTGGGAATCGAACCGAGTACCTCATATTCAGCAGTAGCACCTGCGACCACTAGACTAACGAGGCTGTCAGGCAGAAGAGAGGATTTATGTAACTAAGGGCTGTTTTTTCCAACGTCAGATAACTTTAATGGATGGATAATTTTGAATTTTTGACAGTTCTTCCATACAAAAACTGTCAGACGTAAAAATCCACGAATAGAAATTATCGGTCGATTGAATAATCAGCCCAGAGTTATTTTCTCTAACGCGCAATACCTTCCTCGAAAGACATTATTATCGACATTATAATACATAGATTCGATGAGTATGTGTGTTCGGGATTGGAGTGAGCTTAAGAGCTATATTTCAGTAATACAAACGGGAATAACGAATAAAATTAATGAGGTGAATGAGATGAGATTGGGTCGCGCCCGATATTATGCTATCCGAAAACGTACTGACTGTTTTGCTTAGGTAATACATAAAATATTCAAGGCATAGAGCGCGGTGTCGCAATTACGCTGACATGTTTTTTATTGTTCGGTGAATGACCCGAACAATGTGAGAGTACTTATATTCTCGAAAGTACTTATAAATTATGAAGAATATCTAAACGATAGAGCCTTTTTGGAACATGAAAGACACTACTGGTACCCAACAGTGGAACATTTTCATTCGATTTTTACGTAAACGCTGTTCCAGCACTACAGAATAATGTTGAAGCGTTCTTAAAGAATTCGAGCGGAATACAAAACAGAAGAGAGCTACAGTACTAGTACAAGCTCCATTTCATACACTCGAGTATTCCTAGTCGCACTGGCTCGATACCTAGGTACTGGTAACTGAAATCGAATACGAAATCAAATCGCTACACTGCGATCCGGAACGTAAAATTGGAAAATGTGATTTGCAGTCCATTTCTGCTTTTTCTTTTTTGCTACGCTCTAATTAGTTAGCTTGGTACTTTGGCTTTGCTGACTGATGAATGACTGGCTGGTATTTCAAGGTCTTATTTAGTTTGTATCGATACGAGATAAAGAGATTACGGTCTTGGTGAATGCAGATAGGTGTTGAGTTTTGACCGATTGATTGAACTAGGTATAGTCTGTTCCATAAGTATATATCTGATAAAACGTAAACAAACCCTGTTTAGGTTAAATTCTTACGCAATCACTCACTAAAGGGAATTTGTGCCTACCTAACATATTCATCTGTACTTAGAAGGTTTCAATTTGCTTGACTCACCAGTCACCGTTTTTGCAGCAATTATGGTTTGAATTACATGATTGAATTTTACTTAACTGAAAAATCATTCAAAGTTTTCCCACTTCGGGTAATAACAGCTAAAAAGAAGAAAAATGGAAACAATACCCACATGGCGTCATCAACCAGTTGGACTTTAAGTTGGTACACAAAACCCATAATAATAAATACATCAGAACAAGATGGCCAAGGTCCTATAAATATGAATCAGCGCCTATAAAAACAAAGAAACAATAAAATGATTGTCTCATTTCAAGTTTTCCATTGCAAAATCACTTTAACTTTTAAATATACAAATCTTTTTGACAAGTCCCTCTTAACTGTGTACCATCGTAGTAGGTACTCTTGCACCTCATCTCCTTGTATACATAATTCAATGCCCATTATTATGTAAATACATGGTTTCCGTGCTACACTGAAAAAGGGCATTTTATTTACTGAAACGAGTACAAGATTGGTGTACCATTTGAGATGCCGGATTCCTCACGATGTTTTCCTTCACCGTTTTGAGAGCAGTGGTGATGAAATTATTTATATAAAGTAAAGCAACCTGGGTCGAACCCACGACGTACACCTCGTAAGTGTTACCACTGGGCCACCACTGCTCTATGAGATTTATTTACTTTAATTAAAATGGTTAAAACCAATAGCAATAAGTACCTATAATATATAATTAATTAAAGACACATAATAGAAACTATAAAGTTGAGGTTTAAACTTAAGACTTCGAGCAAACTGGAGTACTTATCAGTTTATAGCCAGAATCAAACAGGGCTCGTGGATAAATAATAACAAAATCTATTTTTTAAGTAACTTTCCTTTGAAAAAAAAAGACATGATTAAAGAATGTAAGGGCGATTTTAATGATCAAGGAAGAATGCAATGAGGTCTTCTATCCAATTTGCAAGTGTCATAGACGTCTTACTTCGCTGACATGTCCTAACGACCGGAGTCATCGACTGAACTTCGAACATTTCACACCTATATCTGGACTTGTTGACATGATCTACAGGAAATCTAGGTCATACGAAGGCGGAGCGCGCGCGGGAAGAAGACCCTCTCGCAGCGCCGCTCCGAAGGCGGAGGAGGGGTCGAAGAAGACGTTAGTATGACAGTCATATCCGACTCCTCCCAGGTGGAAGCCAGCAGGCGACGGGTGCGGGGGCACCCTTGCCTGTATTGCACAGGCTTCCACCAGTGCCGGACGGAAATGGCCAGGTGTTCCCGGCTATTCCCGTAGCCCCCCAGACGGGGGGACGTGCGGGGCCCGCCAGCTAGGCGGGCATGCGCCGGGGGGGTTGTGGATGCAAAGGCTGAGCCGGATTCCCATGACCTCCCCATCAAGGCAATGAGGGAACACCGCTGAGTTTTAGTGGGTATACTGCCATCCTGGCAGGGAGTCCCACATACTCCGTCTCGTCCCCCGACGAGCGGAGATGCGTAATGACATTTCTCAGCGAAAAAAAAAAAAGGCAGTCGCTCCATGTAAAATACTGGTACTCAGCTGCATCCGGTTAGACTGGAAGCCGACCCCAACACAGTTGAGAAAAGCCTAGGCAGATGTTGATGACATTGACATGTTACCGCTAATGTGCGTGAATCAGTTAGAGTGCATCTGCAGATTATCTGGTTGAGTCCGTTAAAGTGGAAAAAAATGTTTGTTACCGGCCAAACCCGGTTTTAGGATGAACTAGTTTCGCCTAGGCCAAACCAGTTCTCCCTACACGGGTAGCATGGTTGTGGTCGGTCGATACGTAGGATGCAAGAGAGAGCGAAGGGCACCCAGAGGTTAGGTTTGGTTAGGTTACTTTAAATCCAGAAATAGGAGTCCCGCAAAGCGGGGCTCCGTGACATAGGATGCAAGAGCGAGCGAATGAAAATTGGTTTGGGCTAGGCGAAGCTAGTTCATCCTAAAATTGGTTTTGGCCGGTAACATATTTCACACTTTAACGGATTGTACCCGGTAATTTGCAAATTACCTAGTTAATGCGCATATTAACGTATTCCGTATTCTAACGGTAACAGACATACCTACAAGTGTCCATTAGTATCTATAAGTATCCCTACCTAAGTAGTCGGGTTACCTTCGGCTCGAAATTGCCTTTTCTCTCCGATCATAAGATTATTATGATACCTCTTGCTCGGAACACTGTTATCATATCCCAGATAGCAATTTAAACTTGTTTCAGGCTTGCAGTAAGTTTGAAATATCAAATGTGAAAACTTGCATAAAGTTTGACGAGGCAAAGGACAAACTTGTGGCAAGTTTCTATCAAACTTATATCAAATGTCTAGTTTCCGCCCATCAAACTTGTATAATGTTTGCCAATGCAAACTTGCCAACTCTTTGTCATTGCCAACTTGCCAACTCTTTGTCATTGCAATGTTGCCAAATCTTTGTCATGACAAATTACCTACAAAGTTGTCACATACTTGCTTAATGTTTGTTGCATAAATTGTAATCAATGGTGTATTGCTAAGACAGATGCTTAATAATATACCACAAAGCAACGATTTTTGGTATTTTTCAGGAGGCTTACTCGCAAACGCGAATCACTACGATAAAAAAAAAATGTGTCGTCGTTTGCGAGTAGGCCTCATGAAGAAACAAAAATCTTGACAGCTTTAAAATATGAAATGAAATCAATTGAAATTAAAATTGAACTGGTTTATTTCACCATTGCACTTCAAAGGGTATTTATTCATACAGCCTGGGTAAATACATAAAGAAACACAATCATAAATAAGTTGAAAACAAATACGTAAGTTAAAAAAAACGTAGAATGGAACGACTTTTTTTTTTATTGCTGCCTGGGCCGGCCTTGATCCGCCTGATTGAAAGCGGTGGTTATCCATCGCTTTAGACCTTATGGTCTATGATGGAACGAGCGTGCCCAGACGATGCCTGTTCATTCTAGACTAGACTCGCATCATGGTCGATTTTGTTTTGTCTCTCGGCCCTGAAACAATTAAATAAAATAGCTGTTAGTCAATAAACACCTGCAAAACTAACTTTCAAATTAATGGTACAATTGAAATACAATACAATTGCAGTCACCCTGAACGAGTCGTTTTGTTATGAAATAAATAAATGTATGCAACTACCTATACAACTTTAAGTCATCGGTGTCAGCGCCGGGGTTCGAACCCAGTACCAGTAGGCCCCACTAGACTATCTACAACGCTCTACAGACTATTATTATAAGAGAGTAATTTTACCTTCTAGACAATTTTATTTTGGCTTGGTTTAGCCAGTCACTGATTATCTCTTTCAGCTTATCGTCGGTAACATTTCCATACACTTTTTTACACATTTCTGAAAATATAAATAAAACAGCTTTAGTAATGTACTATAATTGACATTAAGCATCATGTTTCATAATGTGACTGTTGGTTATGTAGGAATTAAAACATTATTAAAAAAACTTGAATTACAATAATACTTACGAAATATTAATTTGCAAGTTTCTGTGTTTGAGTTTTTCATTTTTTTTCCAGTCAGAGAATATTGCTCAGCTACTTCATCCAGCAGTATTCTTCTAAGCATGTTTGTGACAAAAGAACGGAGGTTTTTATCGCCAATACCTGCCAAGAATCGTATCTGAAAAAAGAAATACTGTGTATAATGTAGGTAATTAATGGCATATGTAGGTACATGTTGGGTGCATCTTATTTTATTTAATTTTTTTCTCAAATAAGGTCAAAGCATACAAAGTCAATTGTTAGTTGTGCAACTACTGAAGTAAGTTTTAGACTTACATAAGTCTGTGCTTCATGGGTAAAAAGTAGGTACATAGATGACTATTAATATGAAACATTATTAAATGTATATTTAATAAGATGTCGCCCTTACCATTTTTGACTTGTTCATTTAAATGACAGAAACTGTCATCGTCATTTACTGGCAGGTTTGTTAGAAACTGTGGCAGTGAAAAGGGATCTTGCCTTCGTGGAGTCAATGGCTCTTCTGGCCACCCTAAAATCAGGTCCACTTTTCTAATAAATTCTGACACTTGTTTCGACAGGTCAGTCACCATCTGGATGAGGTGACTTTGCTGGATTGCCAATTGTTTGCTTGTCGCACAGTCTGTAACAAAAATATTAAAATTAAAATATCATTAACATCCTCTGAATACTGCATAAATAAATTATAAATTAAAATATATCACCAGACATTTTCGGTTGACTGGCTGGAAAACATCACAGTTGAGCTCGGTGGGCATCGCGCAATGGAGTTGGCATCCATTTTATTAGTGTTTAACGATTCTGCTGCTTTAGGTTTCGGGGGAGATATTTGATGGTTTTGTTCATCTGAAGAATCTTCAGTCTTCTGGAAGATAAACATAATAAAAATAACACACAGTAATTTCCCTCTCTCTTAGAGGCCCGTGCCCTACATTGGGATGTATGTGGGCTGGTATTATAATTAGGGAATCGTACCACATTACGAGATAGTTAGCAGCCACTGGTGAAATAAATTGTTATTAAATTATGTTAAGTGGGGAATTTTTTTGAGGTTATGTGACTTTATAGAATGTTCTTAGGGGGTCTGCATTAGCTCTAATTGATTAAAATGATCACCCCACTGTAAAGCCGGGTCCGCGGCGGTATGTTTTCGTGTTTTGCTAACACATAACGTGTTATCCATTGGACTCGGCAAAAAAAACACCGAACAATAAAAACCCGACCTTCGATAATAACACGGTGTTAGCAATATACGAAAACATGCCGCAGGCGCAGTGGACCTGGCTAGAGAACCAAACCAAACTTACCGTCAGTCAGTAGGGATATTTTATGAAGACGATTTAATTAGTCCAACAGGAGAGCAATCCAATCGAGTCCAGTAACACAGGCAAAGTCAAACGTAAGAGAAATCCAAAAACACAGACAGGGTCGTCGATAAATCACAATCACAAACAACACGGAGTAAGCACTTTGACGAATCAAGGAAAGAAACGGAAACACGGAAAGAAACAGAATGAAGTTACATAAACAAATTGCGCCACTTTTTGACAGCTATGTTGAGTTTCTTCATATTTCATACTGACAGTTGACAATTGCGTTTAGTTTTCCGTTTTTTTTTGGTACCTATAATGTTTTGATCATAATTAATTATAACAAATTTTCCTCAGCCTATGAAAATAGGCTAAGGTTCGAGATGAACACTATAAATAAAGCCTCTCAAATACATTTCGTAATTAATAGCGTGTACCCTTGTATTTTTTTTTGTTGTGCGGCGAACGTAACAGCGAGGTGAGAGCTCTGCATGAACTTCTACAAAGGATTTGCGTTCCGAGTAACGTAGTGTAAGTACATGATATAGAGCAAAAATATAAAAATATGGCCTACCTACGCCTTTACTTAAAGTGGTCTAACTACGTTAATACGTTAAATAACTAGTAGTGCCTAGGTGGAGTGAACACTTTCCATTTTACCCAAATTTAAAAATTATTTGTGTGTTGGAACCATTTCTGTGGATGGAACTAATGGATGATGATTAATGATTATGGTACACACCGAACCCTTTGGTGCGCTAGGTCAACTCGCACTTGGCCGGATTTTATAATGGTTGTTGATGATTCGAGATCGTTTAACGTGTCAAGTTTACAGTATTATTGGATCAAACTTGACAGATCATATTTACATTAACAATATTGCAACAGTATCAAAACAAACTTGCCATATCATTTTAACATTCACAAGTTTACAGCTAATTTGAAATAAATTTGCCACGACAAGTTTGCCGTAACAACTAAATATCAAATAAAAAACAAACTTGCAGCAAATTTAAATGCTATCTGGGATAACTATGTGACTTACGTTCATTATACGTATAGTTTCATTAGGTATCCTGAAAGCTTTTCAATAGATTGTCTTATACTACTAAATCTAATATCTATAATAGATACTAATAATAAAGCTGAAGAGTTTGTTAGTCTGGAACTACCAGTCGGAATTGAAAAATTCTTTTTGCATTTGATAGCCCAATTCTTGAGGAAAGTTATAGGCTATATAACACCACGCTGCAACCCTTAGGAGCCGAGCAAAAAGAAAAAAAAGCCAGAAATAACGTTAAGCGAGAACGAAGTATTAGAGCGGGCGGGCGCAAGTTGGGATTCGACGCGGTGAATCGGGGGCCGGAATTTCACACGGACGAACTCGCGGGCAACCATCTATTTTTATCATCCTTTCATCAACGAACGAAAGTTCAAGTTGATAATTTTACGTAATATTTCTAAAGACGATTTGATTTTGAATTTGAAAAAAAATGGTGATACCTTGCTTGAGGTCTTTTTTTTAAGTACGTTTGGTTCTGTTAACTTTGAATTCAAAACAGAGCAAGAGGTCAGGAACCTAATACAAAAACCTGATCAATCCGTGAGAGAATTTGTTATTCGCGTTACTTATTTTGAACCAAACGCTACGCAAGACTATTGAGGAATCCAATCTGTAGTGCTCCGTGTCACTAAAGGTACGTCAATTGGCTCGTTACCACACCAGCATGTAGGTAAGTAGACAGACGTCCGTTCTCTCCCGTGGCTTTCACGCGACCGTCCACCCCACTACCCGTGTGCCCGAGACAACGTCATGACAGACTGACAGATATCAGACCGTAGATCACAAACACTACACAATCTGTTAGATATATAACCCATAACATGCATCATAGATATTCCCATGTTTATCCATTTGCAGGTAACGATATTCCGTATAACCATATTTTGTTCAAATTCAAAATCAAAACGGCCTTAGCCTGGAACGCCCGGAGCCTGAATGTGTACCCAGTTTGTGGCAATAGGCTTGCCCCCTATTATGGGACTTAAAATTAACTGTCGAAAGTTGGGTGTACCTACTATAGGTACACCTCTGCTTAACCCTGCGGGGATTAACCAACCATAACATAACATCACACCTCGTGATGTTTCGTTATGGTTATACCCAAAACTGCACTATTTTTTAATATACATAAGGTACCTGCGGTAAATAAGAGCCGGCATAATTAAAACTTAAATATTGAGAAAAATAGGCAAAATTGAAATAAAAATCAAGAATATTATTGAACATTATTTAATTGAGATCTAAAAAAAATGCCTTTAAGGCTAGGTTTTAAACATTTTGTGAACAAAAATAAACTTTAAAAAATCCTTTACTAAGGACCTTAATAAACTCAGGTAGTCTATTAAGGTCCGAGACAAAATTAAAAGAAATTAAACTGATAAACCATAAAATAAATGGTTTTCCTCTATAACTCAACATAATTAATATTTTCAGGCAAAATATTTAACATTTTACCATCAATCATACAAAAAAAACATACATTGGCCCTTATAAAACTCAAGGAATAATGATTTTGTAACAAAAAGATGTTATTTAAGTAAAATCAACAAATTTATACTATTTTTAGATAAAAAACTCTTAACCAAAAATATAGGTTTAACAAAAATTAAAAAATAAATGATTATTTTTTGCCCGGCAAATGCCCTGGCCCTTATTAAAATAATGAAATAGTAACAAACTTTTATTCTGCTTAAGGTTCAGTAATGGTATATTATCCTCTGAGTCCTCTGATGACGAACTATCAAATCGTTGCCTTGCCACATTATGTACGTAACTACCGTGGCTGATTCCTTTTTCTGGCGTACATGACTGACCAAAGTGCACGACGTTTCTTAATAAGAGGTTTCATTATTCCAGTCTGTAATAAATTATGTGTTGAAAAATATGATTTTAAACAAGCTTTCATAAAACTCGTATTTTGATCAAAATTTGCCAAAAACCATTAATATACTGTTATTCGCTAAGGAATCTCGTTGTGTACCTTCTGTCTCCATTAACAGATAGTTCGTCGTTACTATAATATTGTATTTTTGTCGAAAGCATGCAAAGTTTTAAATCGGGAATACATACAAACCCACACACATAGCAAGTTAAAAAGCTTGTAAAAATGTTTCAAATACATTTAACTCACAATAACATTAATGTTAATAAAAAGATAAAGCTATTTATCTACTAGAAAAGGAAACCAAACAAAAAAAATAATATTTAGACAGGCCAATAAGGGCCGGCCCTTATTTACTTCCTTCCAGGTGGCCCTTATTAGCAATAGCGTCACTTTTTACAAATCTTGATTTGAAAGTTGGCAAATATCAACAAATTAAAATAACTTATCTTGATTCAACAGTTCTAATGCCCACTTTACAGTAATTAGGTGTTCACTTATTGTAAAATACACTATTTTTTTTTTAATGAATATTCTTGCAACAGCATTTTTTTTTAAACTGTGACGCCGACCGTCCACATTGAGTTACTCGGAGCTACTGACAAAATGACGGCGCGCACGGCAACGCGCGCGCGTGAGATAGCAATACTATTGGTCCTTTTTATGTATGCGAGAGATCCAACCTATAAAACTATTGAATGTGTGATATTTCTCTGATGGTCCTTAATAGCCGCTGGCCCTTAATTACCGCAGGTACCTTATTATGGGCTGATCGAGCAGTGGTAGCCAAGTGGTAACGGCCGCGACTTACGAGTTGTAGGTCGTAGGTTCAAACCCAGACAGGCGCTTTACTTTGTGTAAATTATTTCATCACCACTGCTCTCAAAACGGTGAAGGAAAACATCGTGAGGAAACCGGCATGTCCTAGAACCAAAAAAATCGAAGACATGTGACATCTACCAACCCGCACTGGGCCCGTGTGGTGAATTACGGCCCACTCCCTCTCACAGAGAGGAGGCCTGTGTCCCAGCAGTGGGAACATTATAGGCTGATTACGTATGAGCTAATATTTCAATCGACAGATAATTTCTATACGAGGAATAAATTTGTCGTCTGACAGTTTTTGTATTTTTTGTCAAAAATTCAAAATAATTCCTCAACATCAGCCTTTAAGTTGAACATCGAACTATTTGAAATTATCAATATTTTAAACCAGACAATAATTTAATTTAGGTAAATCATACGAACTCCGTAATAAGGAAATCCCGCACAAAACTATCGAACCGCACTCTTTGCGCAAAGTCCTATTAATACGTCACAGTGGGCCACATTCCAATTGTCTTTCAAACCATCCGTTTGTCTGATGTTGCGTAGAAGTCCTTTGTACAGCTTTTCCATCCTTTGTCCAATGGCGCTTTGTATTTTTATATTGTGTATCGCTGACATACGTCTGTGGATAGTTTTCGGGCTGTATTCTCCGAGGTCACACTGTGGGGGAGGAAATGACTGCCAACTGTCACATAGGTGCCTAAATGTTTGAAATACATTTTCCCTTTGAGCTACTTTGTGTGACGTTTAGACTGATAGTATTTTTATCGAAGGTTTACGAACATATTCTGTACACAGCGTGGCAGGGACACCGATGAGCAAACTGGAACCATAAATTATCTGCTTCTTGTTCTCCTCAAGTTAAATTAAGTAGACGGAAAAATTTCATCCCGTGGGGGTCCAGAATAATGTAGGTACGTACTGAATCCATGGTCACAGTTTGCGGGTCGATACCCCGCCACCCTGTATAATGTTTCTTACAGCTGAACTTGATTCAAAAATATTCTCGTTTCTCTACCAATATTCCTTTCTTAAATCCAAAATGTAGAATGCCATTACAGACAAAACTGAGCTGTCAGAATACACCCAAAAATTTAAATATCCGATTTATCGCAGCATGCGCAGATGCATAACAATTGCCATGTACCAAACAAGGAAAATATGCAATCTATTTGAATACTCTAATAATAGCATCGTTAACATTCCCATTGAACGGTTCTGTGACGGTTTAGTTACTCATACGCAACCGTACATAATTTTCGAGGATATTAATTAACGCCATTTGATGCGTTTAATTTCTTGACACTGAATTACCTTATGCCCGTGTCACACGAGGCTAGTTTTTAGGCTAGGATAGTATAATAATTCGCTTCGTGTATACTAAACTATTCTCTTAAACACGAATCTAGACTCACTAGCTTACTAGTAGGTACTATCTTGCAATCCTAGCTTCAAAAATAGCCTTGTGGTACCCGAGCATAAGGCACATTGGCAAGGTAAGTTGATTTCGGCACAAAATAAGCGCTGCTAACATAAATCAAGGCGCCAAGAAATGAACAAAATTGTTTTTTAAGAACGTTTCAGAATGTTTATAATACCTATATAAATATATTTTTTCGAAATTTGTCAAAGGTCTACAAATGACAGCCGGAAACAACGGCTTTCCGAGGCACAGAACAACTAAAAAAAATTTACTAAAATATTGTAAAAAAAAAAAACTACGTTACCAAACCATCGACGTGTCTAAAAATTTTACCCTGTCATCCGAGTGAATAACCTAACCCTGTCGAGACTCTAGACTCCTAGGCAATTCACGTTCGTCTGAAGAGCGCGTTGTTGTACAAGCACAGGGTAAATAGGATATTGAATAAATTGAAATGCTCTCACGGTATGTCTTGCATCCTTTCACTATTTGAACGTAGTTTATGGACTAGGTATTTCAGAGGATTTTATATGTACCTAGGTATAGAGAGGATTTTATAGGTATTATAGTTTTGAATGTACCTATAGTGATGAGTGTTGACAGTATCACCGTGCCTATTCTTTATGTTGTGTGTAACTAGGTAGGTATACGGACCTACTATGATCAGCATATAATGTTCCCACTGCATGGGACACAAGTATACATATTATATAGGTACGAGTATTACCTATAAGTTCTTACTTTCAGATTGTTATTACGAGTTATTCCGGTCTGATCCCCTGAACCCTCCAACCGGGTCCTAGATCCCCTGCTTGTTTGTCTTCTGTTTTAATCTCTGACCTATACCTACCTACAATAATTTTGTAAATACGGTGCCATTCTGTAACAGAAAATACATTTTGGAAATCAAAATATTTGTAATAGCATCGAAAATGAATATTTATGATACAAAGCATTCGAGGCTTTACAGTTATTTCTACACGGAAGATTTTTAATCAAATATGTAAAGTAAATGAGCCAGAGAGTAAATTGTAACAAGTGACAAAATACAGTACGACAGCTGGCGAATTACTGGACATTTCCCTCAACAACAGAGTTCAGAAGGTGCCGGTCGATCCTGTAAAAATCTCACCGTGAAAACTTAGGTGATGTGAGTTTGTTTTTGCTAGGAATTGACACTATTGACAGCTCCCTTCACCTAAGTTTTCACGGTGAGATTTTTACAGAATAGCACCGCAGAAATCACAGCAATTCCCTTTACGAGTGTGAGATGTACAACTACAATCTGTCAAATTTCTTTAATAGATTTTTAACTTTATCGCTAAAATATTAGGTTCAAGGTTGATTGAGAAAATTTTATAGTTTCGGGTAGCTTGGTGTGCTGGGGCACTAGACATAATTGTGACAAACACTCAGGGGTCCTGACGCTT
Organism: Oligia latruncula; assembly: GCA_948474745.1. NCBI lineage: Eukaryota > Metazoa > Arthropoda > Insecta > Lepidoptera > Noctuidae > Oligia > Oligia latruncula. The sequence continues at coordinate 10,550,412 of OX419702.1, read as the reverse complement.
ATAAAAAATAATTCTTTCATAATCCGGACAAAACATTCCTATTTCATAACGGAACAAAAGGAACCGCGGGAAAGTCTGGGTCAACCCTAAAATGTCGACGCTGTACCACGAGTCATAAAGGCTGCGCAGACAGACGCGACGCGACTCTAGTGGAACAATTTCTATGAAAACTTCGTGGAAATGGTTCTACCAGAGTCCCGTCAAACCGCCGCGCCGCGCCTGCCTGCGGGAGCCTTAAGTTAATTTACATACCACAGTTGTTCTTAGTTCTTGCGTTACTGCCCTAGTTACGTTACGGTTAGTTCGCTTTGCAAACAAAACTCCTGCTTTGATAAAGCTATTGTCGGAGAATTGTGTTTATAAGGCAAATGGACTGGAACTAGGTAATGTAGCAGCTTGAAATTATTTGGTTAAATGTTTGTTTTTAGTTTACAAGCTTGTAGAAGATAATTTGGACCGTCAATAAATAAAACGTTATTTTTATGAAACAATATATTTTTGAACAAAAAAATGCTTTTGCAAAAATAGAGGAAGGGCTGTAAAAGCAATTTGTCACTGGGAATAAATTGCTGCAGAAGTATTAAACAGATGTTACTCCGCAGAGTGGACCAGCGACTCGTGATCGCCATTTGTAAGCAGAAGCACGCAGTAAATTCACTTTAATGTTATGAAGTCAGCAGAAAGAATATTGTGTCTATTTACTTTGTGTAATTTATTTCATCAACATTGCTCTTATAGACGGTGAAGGAAAATATCGTGAGGAAACCGGCATGTCTTAGGATCAAAAATTTTAACGTGACATCTACCAACCCGCGTTGGGCTCGCATGGTGGATTACAGCCCATTCTCTCTCGCAGAGAAGGAGGCCTTTGTCCCAGCACTGGGAACGTTATAGACTATTTATCTTAGCCTGTGCTGGTGTTCTATGCAGAACGGCTGTATTTTATCTAACTATGATACATTATTTCGGCTGCACAGGGTTTGCCGGAGGACGTGTAGATATCTGTGAATGCTACAACAAAATACCTTGTGACATATTGCAATTAAATGAAAGAAAATTTAAAACTCATATTAAAAGTACACTATGTAAACAAGGATATTATTACAAATTAGAGGATTATAACCAAGATAAGAATGCTTGGAAACATGCTGGTCCTGCTCCATAGGACAATCTAGAGTCTAGACAAAATCAAACTGGTTCCTAATTAAATTTCTATTTTTTAAATTTTCATGATTTTTACAATCTGTGACTACTTACAGTAACTGACACACTTGTTAAAATTCTAGGAAAATCATCTACTTTTACAATATTTGTAAATAATTTGTAAGTATGTGAGCACCATTACATGTATCTTTCACATAATTGATTTACCTGTCATTGCTTCATTTTTAATTCTTTTTACCTTTTGTGGGAGACAAATTTTATTCTAAGTGCATCGTCTTCACATATAATTATATTATGGATACAAAACCTTGTAAAACATTTTAAAAGAGTAACGGTGGAGTTTCTTGCCCAATCTTCTCCATACGAAAACTACCTTGGCGACTAGAATCAATTCTATTTTGTTGTAATTTTTGACATTCAAAAGTGCCTTTAATGTGCCTATTTGAAATAAATTATTTGACTTTGACTTATCATCATCATCTGCCTAGCCTTTTCCCAACTATGTTGGGTTCGGCTTCCAGTCTAACCGGATGCAGCTGAGTACCAGTATTTTACATGGTGCGACTGCTTATCTGACCTCCACAACCCATAACTGGGTAATACGATACCCTTTATTAAGACTGGTTGTCAGACTTTCGTGCTTCCGACGACCGACTTTCCGAAGCACGGAGGTGTCTTGGTATGTGAGGTTGGTCACCCACGCGGACCAACAGCGGCAAGCGTAGCGTAACCTGATTGATAGATCCGTGGGACTTTATAAAAAAGTTTATGGTGTGGGTATGTACGTAACAAGATTATCACTTCGGACAGAAGGTTAAAAGTCAAACATAAATGTGACTAAAACGGAAGCCTGCTCGCTCACCGGGATAATTTAATGAATTAATATCCAACTTGTTGCCAATGTTTCCGACGCGGATGTCAAAAACAGCAGGACGCCCTACGTTTATATTGAAACAAGAACCTACCTATTCTAAAGATTTGCATTTTATTTTAGGTAAGATTAACAATGTGATTTAAAAACCAAATTAATCGTGATGGGCTGCTGCATGTTCAGAAAACCTCAAACGGCGACAATATTCCAACCTGATTGGAAATTATATGTTGAAATACTGGGGCCATGGGGTCCGAGTGCCCACTTGGTTTTTCGAGATATCGCCAAGCGGTTGGTCGACTATTCACGTGACCAGAGGACTGGCTTCTTTCTTGGCCAAAGAACCAGCTTTGCCATACAACGTGGCAATGCTGCCAGCCTTTTGGACACTGTTCCTGTTGACAGGGATGCGGACGAATTGTTTGATGCCCTATGATTATATTGCTTCTCTTTTCAAATACATGTACATATTATTATTTTAAGTCTGTTAGCGTATATTATGTAAATATGTTAAATAAAACCAAATCAATTCATTGCTGACAATGTTCAATAGATTGCTCATGAATTCATGATTGATTGGACTTCAGAAAAAAAGGCTTACTTTGAATAAGTAAGCCCAGCCCAGTAAGAATTGATATGCGAACGCCAGTAAAATTACTATCGGAGGGTCAGTAATATAACTTACTTGCTTTTGCACGCAGCTTCGCCCGCGTGTAGGTACATCGTAAAATATCCAACAGGAACGTACTACCGGGATTTAAAGTACCCTATGTGTTAATCCAGGTTATACACTATATATGTGCTAGATTTCATCCAATGTTTACGCGGCACACGCCAGTAAAGCTTTCAGACGGCATGATTTTTTCCGACATCTTCAACAATCGTCGTCATATTACAGCAAAATTACACTACACCTTAAATAATTATACACCTAAACTTTCATTGAATCACTCCGTCCATTGGTGAAAACCGTATAAAAATCCGTTCGTTAGTTTTTGAGTTAATCTCGTTCAGACAAACCGATGGTGACGTGACTTTGTTTTATAAGTAATATGTAATGATGGAGGTATACATTTTGAGAAAAATAATGAAAACAGAAAAAAAACCTTATAGGGAAGTATTTCCTCGAAACTATAAACCCTCTCAGTGCCGATAATTTCATATTAGTGTATAGTACGGCACACCCATTAAGAACTTCGCGGAACTTTAATGATCTAAAGGTGCGTTCAGTTATAACGAACAGGAGTATAACTCAACCTCAGAGTAATAACATAACATGCCTTTGCGACGGGATACATAGTATTAACGAACCAACTTCGAGCAAATATTTGTCTAACCTACTACGATACGAAAAAATACCCATAGGAAGAACTTGAAGACACGTCTTCAAAAAATTTGACCGAAATAATAGAAAGCCTACAAATTGGAGTATCTTCTTTCACTACAGTCTAGTGTAGGTAATTATACTGAGTTTATAATCCCTGCTTGAGACAAAAACGTTGTTTATTTCTACACATTTTCGTCCCAGAAGGTATGTCTAATATATGGTAGATACCAAAGAGTGGTTATCGTTTTATATATCAGTGTAAACGCACCTTAAAAGCACACACACGTCGTGAAGGCAGCTTCACACGAAATGTTTTATTAATTAGTTCCCTGAAATAAAACCCGAGGCGCCTCGTAACTCAGCCACTGTTAATAAAAGACACTATTAATTTTCCATGGCGATGGTCACCATTATGCAAATTGCAATTTGCTAAATTGCTTCATGAATTATTGGGGACCACTTTGTTGGAAGAAATGCAACTACGTCTGTAACAAATCAAAATGGCGAATTTTATTCTGCATTGCATTGTACAGTTTTATTGAAACTAACGAGCTGTTTCTTTTTTTTTTCAGATTCAGGCATGATTTGAACAATCGAGGTGAGTCGAGGTTTCAGTTAACTTTTGTTAGAAAATTGCTTTTTGTAGGGATTATAAAAGATCATTTAACTATTGTTGTGAAAATACTTATACAATTACTGTAACACGAGGAAAACGTAGTAAAGTATTTAAAGGAAAATTGTTATACTTAATTAATTACATTACCAAAGAAAGAAAGAACATAATATTAGGTCCTTACCTATGAAATTGAAATTTTTGATCCTGGCTATTTAATTTTGAAGATCGATATCTTTCATTCTATTTAGAATTCCAAATTCAAATTAATTTTGTAATTAGTGTTTGGGATGAATATCCGAACGGAATTCGGTCGCGTCATCGTAAGCCAATCATAATACAGCTAAATGACGTGATAGTTTGTTGTGATTGGCGCGTTTGTCCCCGTCCCTTTTCCCTCGATTGCTGTATACTTAAAAAATAATTACATTCGCTAACCAAGCTAACGACCATTTGTTTATTTAACAACCAACGATTGTTTTTAAATATCGATGTTTCTGTAACCATGAAAAAATCTGCGCGTAATTTTCGAATATGAGTTCCGTCGGGGCACCAAAGCAGCATAGACAGCATGCAATATAAAAATGAGCCCCGTGGCCGACCAGAACAACGATGAATTGAAAGCCATAGTGGAAGCAGATTCCTCTCAAACCATGTTGGAACTTGCAGCAGCCTTCAACGTAAGTGATAAATCGATACTGATTCATTTACTTTACATTTACTTCAAATTGGAAAGATAAAAAGGCTCGGAAAGTGGGTACCGTATGACAACAACTAAATCGCGACGAAGCACCGCACAACCAGCTGTCTCAAAACTACGGGAGTTACGACTGGAAACTCTCCGTCACCCCCCATACTCACCAGACCTTGCTCAAACTAATTTCCATTTTTATTCAGAATTTGGATAACTTTTTAGGGGATTTTCAAATCCAACAAGGCGGTGAAAAACGCCTCTAAAGAGTTCGTCGATCCCCGTCATCAGGATTTTTATAGCAAAGCCATCAACGAACTTCCACTAAAATGGCAAAAGTACGTCTTCCCTAATGACCTTACTTCGACTAACGAAATACAACATTGTCTTTTTTTATGAGTTTTTCTATGTAAAACGGCAATTTCATAGGTAAAATAAAATGTGTAAAGTGCGATGGAGGAGAGTGCCTCACGGCTGCGCCAATAAGGCCCAGTTCAGCAAAAATGCCAGACAAAATAGTGTCTGACCACCAATCTTCAAATCCCAATCTATAAATCTTTAAGATACTTAGGTATATGTAAATAGGTAAACAGACAGAAGTTATATTGTGATCTATGTCATTACGCACGATTGATTTCCTTGGAAACAGATCTACTGAAAGTAGAGAGAATTGTTATACCTATACAAGTGCTTAGGTATAAAATTAAAAAAACACATAATATTTAAATAAAACGTGTCTACGAACAAGCTTCTATTGTGACCATACAACGTTGACGACCGTGCCTATATACACACGGTGAATAATCCGTCGGTTTTCACGGCAAGTAAAACGTGTGTGTACAAAGGGTTTACCTGTTTTTAACGCGTAGGTACCTACGTTTTTTTCCACATCGTTCTCACATATAATTATAAATTCAACATTAATGATGTAACTAATATTTTTGTAAAAATATAATTTAAAAGAGTGTCCATGGAGTTTCATGCCCGTTCTCCTCCATAGGTACCTACTACGCTTTGGAATGGGCAACTAGCTTTATATTTTCTGTCTGACGGACTTAAATGGTTTATTTGAAATAAACGCTTCTGAGTTTTACAAGTGTATGATACAAGTTACAGGTATATAGGTATAGATCTGCCTAGCTTGCCTAGCCTTATTCCAAAATGAATAGTTTCTTGAGAGAAAAAAGTATCAACGAAGAGTAGAGAAAAGGTACTATTATATAAATTGATTTATGGATAGTTAATATTAAATATTGCAAAATTGACTTGCTGCAGAGTATACCTTCCAGCCGGACCACACCCTACGACCAATAACTCCTTAACTAAAGGGGTTTATTGGACCATATTTGCAGTATGCAAGGTACTCTTTAGGTAGTTTTTTTCGGGATATTGATTTATTAATAGTTCATTATACTCTATTTAATTTGAGGTGGCGCGGCCAGAGAGCACTGCCTGGCGGCCGGACCACATAAATTGTTAATTAAAAAGATATCTCTTGAGGTACTAAGAATATATATATATATATTCCGATGAAAGTAGACTTTAGGTAGGTATTATTTCGAACTATAGCATCGGAGTACTAAACTGTGGTCCGGCCACAGAGGAACACACGTCTCTGTATGTTATGGATGGTCACCCATCCATGAACCGACCTTGTCGAAGCGTTGCTTAACCCCGAAGTGTGGCTGTTATTACTGAGTCACAAGCCCCTCATCACCTTCATGTTACAGGTATATTATAATAATGTTATGCGCACTCGACAGTAACCGCACAATAACGTCTTTCAAATTGAGTATATCATAAAATAAGGCTGCTGGTTCGCAAGAAGTTGATAACGATTTTTTTGTTTATCATAAAATGAGATTCTAGCCGTCGCCGTCGTCGAAGGCCCTCAATGTGACGGTGAGTAAAACACTTTGAGTTCGTTCCCTCTTTGTGGGGAAATCTCCTTTCTCCTGTTCTGTGATAGGTATTGAGAACTGGGAAGTATAGGTAGCTAAGTACTTCGTTTCTCCAGTTCTGTGATAGGTATTGAGAACTGGGAAGTATAGGTAGCTAAGTACTTCGTTTCTCCAGTTCTGTGATAGGTATTGAGAACTGGGAAGTATAGGTAGCTAAATACTTCGTTTCTTACTAACTGGATTCCGCCTCTTTAGTGGCATGAATCTTTGCGAAATTAATCAGTGGATTTAATTCGAGATTAAAATTTTGTTGTTGAGGAAATAGTTGATTTCTGTAGGTAATTAAGTGCCTGGATTTGGTTAAGTATTTATTAAGTCTTGCGTAAACTTTAGTCTAACATCTATACAAATAAATAAAATTGAAGTGTCTCTAAGTAATGTCAAAATTACAGCTTTTTACTAAATAAATAGGAAAGTAGGTAATTATAACAAAAAAGACTGGCCAAGTGCAAGTCGGACTCGCACACGATCCGTACCACAGGCAAAAACGCCGAAAAAAACGTTTTTTGTAAGGGAGGCCCCCTTAAAAAATATGTATTTTATTCTGTTTTTAGTATTTGTTGTTAGAGCGGCAACAGAAATACATCACCTGTGAAAATTTTAACTGTCTAGTTCATGAGATACAGCCTGGTGACAGACAAACAGACGGACAGTGGAGTCTTAGTAATAGGGTCCCGTTTTTACCCTTTGGATACGGAACCCCAAAAACATTTATTTTTTCTGTATGTTGTTTGTCTGTCTGTCTGTTTGTTACGGCTAATCTCCGAATCGGCTAGACCGCATTTGTCGGGACTTTCACTGGCAGATACCTACCTACCTGTTGCTATAAGATGGAGTAACTTAGGCTACTTTTATTTTTACAAAAATAATTAGGGTCTCGTGCAAAAAATTAAAACCCGTGAAATAAAATTTGTTTTCCGACGTACACGCGAACTATGTCGCGGACACAGCTGCTATTAGAATATATAGCGTAAAAAGACACCGAACTAGCACTGTAGGTGCCTAATGTTAATTCTAGGCACCTTCATACGTACCTAGCTATTAAGTGCTAGCTTTAGAGTAGAGTGAGCAGTGGTGGCCAAGTGGTAACGGCCGCGACTTACGAGTTGTAGGTCGTAAGTTCGAACCCAGACAGGCGCTTTACTTTGTGTAAATTATTTCATCACCATCAGGTGAAAAACATCGTGCCGGAAAACATCGTGAGGAAACCGGCATGTCCTAGAACCAAAAATTCGAAGACATGTGACATCTGCCAATCCGCACTGGGCCCGCGTGGTGGACTACGGCCCACTCCCTCTCACCGAGAGGAGGCCTGTGTCCCAGCAGTGGGAACATTATAGGCTGATTATGGTATGGTATGGTTTAGGGTAGGGGTCAACCTGAAAAAGATATCATACCTAAGCTATATAAGGTTATAAGTTTATAAGGTTTGCACTGCATACAGGCCTCCTCTCTGTCAGAGGGAGTGGGCCGCACCCGCAATCCGTCCGAAAAAGACACGGGAAAATTAATCTCAGAAAACAGTGACTTGACATAAGCACGCACTATTGCAGACATTAATTAAACTATCAACGGGGTTACTGCGTAACACACTAACATTAGGAATGGCTTTCATTTTGACAGTTCAACAACATTCATTGCGTTTTTTACAAGCCGAACATTATGAAGCAATGGATTAGCAAGCAAGCAATGGACCTTCAAAATGATTCGAATTGTGATTGATGAGTGTGAGTGTGAATTTGAAGTGTAAGTAGATACAAGTGCAACGTTATATAATTGTACGTTTCATTTATAAATAAATCACTTAAAAATCACCCAACCAAAATCTCACTAGTGAGCGTGGAGTGAGTCAAAAGTGTCAATTCTAGCAAAAACAAACTCACTTCACCTAAGTTTTCACGCTGAGATTTTTACAGAATCGACCGGCTGGAAAGGTCCTCAAAATATTCAAGAAGCAAATACAAATTCGATACCAGAATAATAAATAGCTTTGTATAGGAACAGATAGCAAAAACAGACTGGGGAGTAAAGACAGACAAAGGAAACAAGGTTATTGCTACCTCCGGGCCTATTGTACCAGGGAAGGGCTAACGTTGCTAAGTGAACAGTGCAAAATAGACTATTTATTCAACGGATTTCTTGAACATTGTAGTGCGGGAGACGGATATAAAAAAAAACGGTAGTGAATATTGAGACTTTTTTCATCGAAATAATTGGTTGCGGGTTTTCCTCTCTAAGAAATTGTAACTAAATTCTGGCTTTTCATAATGGTATTTAGGTACCTATACAACATTATTTTTAGTATACATATGCGAAACCCGAAACACGTGTCAAGTATTTTTATGTAAAGAATCTATGTACAAAATTTCAAAACTATATCATGAAAATTCACAAAGTTATAAGCTTGTTAAGTTACCTGTTTGTCCGTCCAACAAAAACATGCTTACCCGCGCCGCGCCGTCTTGCGCTCATAGATAATAGTAGGTACCTAGGTACCTAGCCGTTCGGCGCGGAGATTGGATAACCTACGTAGTGTCGCTCGGTGTCCAACTTTTAACCTTTTTTAAATATTTTTGGGACAAAATATATAACTAGAAAACAGTAAAAGACAGTAAAAATTATTGGAATTGATTCGGTTACTTATTCTGAACAAACTATATTCAGGTTTCGCATATACTAAAAATAACTTTGTATATAGGTCTCCTTAAATAGTCTATGTGTGTGAATATAAATCTTCACACTAATAAACAATTAATATTCACACCTCTGCCTTACCCTTCGGGGAATGCAGGCGCGATGTTATGAAAAATAAATAAAAACAATCATATAAGAGTTATGTTTACCTATTTTAATTAATAACTAGCCAACTTCATAGAATTCTAAAGGCTACGAAAAACAAAGAAAAATTACGGAGCTCGTTCTTTTTGAAGTTAATTAAAACAGGGCCCTCTGAAATGGCTTCTACTTTCAACTTACATAAGCACCTAGGATAAGTAAAATGGCCGAATGAGCAAACTCCTACTGAAGTGTTGGAACAGAAACATTATTATTATTATTTATTATTGATCAAGTAACATAGACTCAATTACAATACAATTTTAGGCATACAATGTCATAAGCAATAATTACACTTAAAAACTAAAATTAATAAATTAATTAAATTAATAGAAAATAGAAGAATTAAATTAAATTAGATAAATAACAAAACTTAAATTAAATTGATAATAACAAAAATTAAATTAAAAATTAAATTAAACACATTAGAATTCGGAACTGTATAGAGCGAAGGTATCATTTCCGAGCCACATGAAAGGAATATATTATGCCATCAAGAACATAACTTGTAAAAAAGCCAAGTCTCGCAACTCAGTTCTTCCACCGTAAAAAGTTGTGAGATCCATGTAATACCATAACTAGCTAACCTAAAAACATCTTATAGTGACCTTATCAATATTAAAAAACTTTTATGTTTAAAATAAATAGATTGACTTGGTCATCGCATGAAAACACAATGTATCTCACAAGTAATACATAATTATATTAAATTACTTAGATTGTTTAGTGCGATTGCCAAGTCAATCTATTTATTTAAGAAAATTAAAGTTCAGTAAAATTGTTACTAACCCTAGTGACAGCTGTCAGAAACAAAAGTCTTTTTATCCCGGTAGTATGTTCCCATGGGATACTTGTTTACCACAACACTATTTTCTCAGTGGTACTTACTTTTCTTCTATTTATGTTGAATCTCAATGAAGCGACTATAGTATAATTATATTCCTATCATACTATTTAAACGATGCAAATAGCATAAGACTAACATTTACGGATATGACATACATAGAATATAGATTAATGTGTTGCATCCAAAGAGTAAAGTAACTATAGGAAGTTGTATCCGAGCTATTAATATGCTCCAGGACTTTGAACGGAGCAATTTATGTCTCGTTACTAGAAGAAACCCCGGTTGCGCCTGCGAGGAACGAGCAATTTTATTGAATAGCTCTTTCTTGTCCATTTCCCTTATTAATATTGTTTCTTTTCTTTTGTGGGCTACAAAGGAAATTATTACTTAAAAGCTTTTAAAGCTTTGTTATAAATGCTGTGTTGAACGATTCCAGCGATTGTTAAAGTACAGAAAAGGATTCCCTCAAGACCTTTTACACCCACGTTTTTTGCCGTAAAAAACTAGGGTTACGCCGCGCCCGTGTGTTGGCACGGTCGTTAGTGTTGTATGGATCACTATGGAAGCTTGTTGACAGACACGTTTATCTACGGCGTGGTTTAGGTAGGTATATTATACTTGCGCCGTGTGTTGGCACGGGTTGTCAGTGTTGTCACTGTGGAAGCTTGTTGAAGCAACAAATGACTTGCATCGTCTAAGCAGTCACTGTGCTGCAGTACACTGCTGCATTACATCGCACCGTATAATCAGCGGGATATTTACATAACACACTGTCAGTAGCAATGGCTTTTTTTGACAGTTCAACATCATTCATTGCGTTATTTACGTTGTTGAGCAGTCTTTGTGGAACATATTATGAAGAATAGATTAGCAATATCCTTCAAAATTATTCAGATTGAGATTGATAGTGTGTTACGCAATCAGGGTGCTGGTTTTATTGTTGAACCTGTTATTAATAAAACTAGCTGCGCCCCGCGGTTTTACCTGCGTAAATATCGATCTCGTGGGAATATCGGGATAAAAAGTAGCCTATATGTTAATCCAGGATGTCAGCTACCTCCATACTAAATTTTAGCAAAATTGGTCCAGCCGTTTGAGCGTAAAGAAGTGACAAACATCTAAACACACACACCACAAACTTTCACCTTTATAATATTAGTGTGATTAGTGTGATAACTCATTATTTTTAAGTTTTTAATGAAATCTTAAAAGAACAAGATTATAGGACATAAACAGACAGACGGACAAACATACGGACGATAACTAAGTTAGAAGCTTGGAACGATATTTCAAACATTATTATTTCATACAACCATACGAACGCATACCGCGATGCATAATAATTTATTTTAGTGATAATTTAACACTAAATTCTAACCTTGAATCCGAAGGTCTTAGTCGAGGAGTCCATGTTATATGATATTCAACCGTTTTCATAGAGATGAAATAAATTCCTCACTTAATCGTGGCCCCGCTTTATGCGTGGAATTTCTTCAATTTTATCTTTGTACTGCAAAAGCAGGAAAACACTGAAGGATAAAGAAACTAATTTGCATTATAATTAAGACAATACTCAGTTTCATAATAAAATATTTCCGGGAAAAGTAGTGAATTAATGTTTAATATTTTTTACGCTTCGGGCGCTTTAAGAAGTGGTAAAAAAAAACTTCTATTTTTCTACCATTTGTAGAAAATTTGTTTTTTTTTTTTCATTATGAATGAAAGTAGCTACCCCTGGCAGGTTTTAATAACTAAGTAATTCTATATCCCTATTGTAATGGGTAAACATGAAAACCTTTCTGTTACTTTGTTACGCTAAACTGCAAAAGAGCTAGGCGCATCACACACTACAACGCGCCACGCAACGGGGCGCGGGAAACGGTGCCAAATTGTAGCATAGGTATATTTATTGAATATCCATGTAAAAATCACGCGCGGGGTCGCGTTATCTGCGCCCCGTCGCGTGGCGCGTTGTAGTGTATGATCCACCTAAGTGATGAATTTGTTTAGAGTGGATGATGTTCTTTCACAGGTAGGTACCTAACCTACTGAATATGGACGAATGATCCCAGAACATTTAGTATCACATGACACAGGAACGTAGATAGTGAAAAGTAATTGCTACCACACATTCTAATCTAATCTAATCTAACTAGCCTGTATTGTCCCACTGCAGGGCAAAAGCCTCCCTCCCCCTTTTCCACACAATTCTGTCTTTTGCGAGTCCAGCCAGTCCCTACAGTAGGAGTCAAGCTCGTCCCGCCATCTTCGTCTTGGCCTGCCGCGATGTCGTCGTGCGTTTAGTGGGACCCAATCGGTGGTTCTCTTAGCCCAGTTGTCATCTGACATGCGGCAGACATGTCCGGCCCAGTCCCAGTTTAGCGGCTTTCTTGGCAACGTCTGTTATTTTGGTTTTGGGACGCAGTATTTTGTTCCTTATATGGTCAGAAATTCGAAACCCCAGGATACTGCGCTTCATCGTTCCTAGAATTTAAATGTGAAAGTTCAGATGTTTGAATATAAATGTAGAGAGATATATTTTTAACTCGATCAAGCTAGATCGATAGACCCAAAAGCTAAAGGAATTTGGATGAAACTTGGCACAGAATTCCAACGTATGTAGAATATTTCTGGGATTAGCCAGGTGGAACTTTTACTTCGTCTTCATAGGTCCTTGATCCTTATGATAAAATATCGTGTATCGTAGCGAAACACAAATTTGTTGTACCTACAACAAGGCTCAAGAAAATAGGTGGCTCGTTCAGATGCCAATGTATACGCTTTTATAATAAACTACCAAGCCACGTTCAAGATCTAAGCCAAGCACAAATTCAGGCTCCGGACTGCTACTGACAATATTCCAGATTGAAAAACCTAATTACAGTTTTGCCCAAGCCGGGAATAGAACCCAGGGCGATGCCCAGCAGTAGCCCTTGCGACCCCTAAACTAACGAACGACCAATCCCTGTGAGTAATTTCTTGTACAGACGCCAGCACATCAATCTACCCGAAACTGACAAATTTTCCCAATCAACTATGAACCTTATGTTTTAGCGATAAAGTAGAAAATCTATTAAATAAATTTGACAGATTGTAATAACTTGATGTGGTGGCGTCTGTATTTTCAAAATAAGTGTAATTTGTCTTATATAAGCTGGTTTTATCATCATCCTGTAAAAGTGATTACATTTCTACATAAAAAATATTTCGAGAAAAACACTTCTTCATATTAAATTACCTACACTTAGAATGATTTTCCTTATAAAAAGTTATCTCGTGCCCGACAAGAAAATAAAGAAATCAGTATTAGAAGGATCGCAATAATGCATGAAGAACTTGAGTAACTTTTTCCTCTTAAAGTGGATTTTCGTACAGACGCTCCCACACCGAGAGCATTCCCCTATAACCTTTACCTGCGACCTAACCGTGTTACGTCTACCGAATCTATATATAGAAATGATATTATATTAAAGAGGTAGATATGGCACTAGGGCGCAAATTGTTGCAGACAAATTCAGACAATTGTTGTAGTTTCATTTAGTCCGCTAATAGCAGCAAGCAACACACTACAGATAGCTGTTTCTTTCTGTGTCATACGTTCGGTAGTATCTATCGCAGTCAGTACTTTGTAATAACAACGCAACAATACAGAACGTCGCTCAGTGGGTATAAACGTAGCGTATCTTTCCTTTATAATATCATTGATCTATACCAATAATAAAGGTGAAGAGTTTGTTTGTTTGAAGAAGCTAATCTCTGGAACTACCAATCGGATTTGAAAAAACCTTTTTGCATTTAATAACCCAATTCTTTTCGATCAAAAAGAAAACGAATCGGAAAGAACGCTAAGCCAAAAGGAAGTAATAGCGCGGGCCGATGTAAGCGATGGATATTGTCGACTGAAATTTAATTTGATAAATAAGCTGTATAATTTCTATTCATAAAATAAAATTTTATTTTAGAACACCCATCGGTTTCTTACTAAACTTCAACTATATCCGACGATCCTGCATACTTATCTCTTTTGTTGACTGTACCTATCCTGTTGGTTTCAATTACCTGTCAACGCTACCTAGCAGTTGTCGACCTCCGCAGTCTACTTGCAAAGCCCTAGCCGCTACCGAATCTCGTATTGTTACGTTACAGGCGAATGCTCCCTGTGTGGGAGGACCTTTACAAGATTTACCTTTAAGGAAGTCTTCATGTAATCAGATAAGCAGTCCCTTGCTACAAACAATTTAGAAAGTTTTCCTTCATATAATGGTGACTATAGGATTGATGAAATTGGTTGATATCCCAACAGCACCCTAATCGCGTAATACACTATTAATCACAATCTGGATCATTTTGGAGGGAAAAAAATGGCAATTGGAATTTGAATTGACTAATCCATTGCTTCATATGTTCGAAAAATTTGTCTGCTCAACAACGTAAATTACGCAATGAATGTCAATGAAAGCCATTGCTACTGTTAGTGTGCATACTCACGAGCGACACTAGAGGCAACTGCAGCTGCCGTCGACCACGTGCCGCTCGTGTACAGTCACGAGCACTAATATGTCAACACTTGGCAACTTTCAATTGAGATTTTTTCGTGAAATAACGAATGCAACGTTGAAATACGACACTTTACACAAAACCTATGGGTTCGAAAATGCGCTGTTCGTAATAACATTACATTTCATTCAAAACTAAAGGAGAAAATCGTCTTTGAATAAAGCCAAGTGTATACATACTCTGTACAAGAGTGGCCTCTTCTCGACGGCTGCAGTTTGCCTCCGCCGTTGACGCGTCTCGCTCGTGTGTATACATACTAACAGTAGCAATGGCTTTAATTTTGACAGTTCTACTACATTAATTGCGTGAGCACTTAGTGTTACGCAATTACCCCGCTGACTAGATGGACACCCTTTCCCTCTCCTTAGAGGTAGTAAAAAGTGATTGTATGGGCTTGGGCGATGATTGAAAACTGTCTTTAGGTACTCTCATTTAGTGACAATGGTTGAGTGTAATCAATTCATCACTATCAAATTATAGAAGGTGTATTTAATCAAGCAACAATATTTACATCATTTTATTCCTCGGGCAACCCATTATTATCGATACTGAATTATCAGTTTCCCAATATCTACAATGACATCACAGAGGGTACAGACGCCGCCAGCACATCAAGCTACTACAATCTGTCAAATTTCTTTAACAAATTTTCAACTTTATCGCTAAAGCATAAGGTTTAAAGTTGATTGATAAAATTTTACAGTTTCGAGAGCTTGATGTGCTGGCGTCTGTACATACTTACATCAGTGTCAGTTGAGTTCAGTTGACATAACTATGTATTTCCATTCTGTATAATTATACACAGCAAAAACCCGTATACGCACGCACGGTGGTAGGTACCCTAAAACAAAAGATCTACAGTACCCGAACGACCTCCGGTACCTACTGACATCTTTGGTTTGTGTCATGTGTCAAACTGATGTACTCGGAAGTTTTACCCCCTTACTAATAAACGTATTATATCAGATGAATAGTTACACACCGATTTCCCTCTTTCAGTCGTTAGTAATATGACTTTCGAAAGAAGACGACAAAGTGTTGTGTCATACAGACGTTATACAACTTTTATTAGTAGGTAAGGGGGTTAAAATGAGACTGTTACACACTAGAGACAACCGAACGGACAAGCCAATTTTTTTTTTAAACTCGATGGTACAGCAGCCTGGTTTTTACCCACTGCCTGTAAGGGGATCAAAAGCCTAAAAATACCAGGGGAACAGAATTCCTCAATAGTCCGAGAGCCAGTGCAAAAAAACGTTTATTAAATGCCGTGGTGGCTACGACCCGTACGTAACCGATAGCACTCTATCCACAATTCCGTCGTAAAGTTGTTACTAAAGTCGAATTGGGTCCGTAATAAAACCGTATAACGTCCTAAGGTGTTTGTAAAGTGGTCACGTAACTTTTATGGTGTATAACGGAGTTTATGTCGGAAGAAAGACAGAGATTTCTTGTGTTTTTTTTTCATTTGTATTGGGAGAGTAATTCATTGTGTGTCATAACACTATCAGCCAATTAAAACATAGGCTATTACAATAATATACTTAGATAAAAATCAATATGAATGTCGATTATATTGAAAATGTTTAGTGTAAGTATACAGATTACCTACTAAAGGCCGGCGGCGCGTGAGTCGTTGCCCGGAATGTTACAATATTATGTTTATAAAAACATTTAGAAGTAGGTATTGTCGATTTATTTTGTTTTTATTTCTTATTGTGCTATTTATATCTCATCGTATACTGCACCGGTTGACGTCATCACGTCAACGCCGGCTGTCGCTGAAAACCAGCGCTGGGGGAGATGTCTCGCGTAGGGTCGTAGCATTATGCCGAGAGATGGCCGTTTTGCGTGGATGTGACGCAAATTTTCCCCCAACTTGTTCTTTTTGAGTTTTGTGTTTATTCTCTGCGTCATGTTTGCCGCAAATAAATGTGTTTTCTTTCTTTCTTTGACAAAATTAAATCAAATTATCACTTGACATGATATTTGACAACAGAAGGCTAATTCCCGTCCAAATGGGGTCCAAAATCCAAAAGGTCCAAAATCTAGTCGCAATCTCATCTCAGCGAAAATCAAAACCTTTATAAAATTGACAGATTAATATTGAAATGTGAGCGTTCTCAAAAAGACGGGAGTGCACCACACATTTTTAACTCCCCAGTTATACTTACTTATATACTTTTATAATCCACAGTTTTCAAACAGGGACATATTTCCAAAGCTATAGTTTTATGGCCTGTTACAGTGCTCGACTACTGAAAGCTTAAACGTGTATCCGCCTGAAGCTTCCTTTTATATCTGACATAGCTGTAGTAGATACTAAACCCCAGCTACAGATAATATGTCTATGAATGAAAGAGGAGTCCGGAGTCTGGATTAGAGGCCGGTTGATGGCAATAGGCTCGCCCCCTATTACATGGGACATAACTGGTGAAATGTTGGTGTAGTAAAGGTGTACTTCTGCCCAACCTTTCGGGGAGTATTCCCCGACGTAACGGAAGGAATCACGTAAGTCCTAAGAGAGCAAATTCTCGAGTTATAAGCTCACATACGGACAGCTGTATGTTTTACCTACACAGACGATACATCAAATTACACAAGGTACCCAAAAAGTAAAATAATAAATAAAAATGTTTATTTCATCAACTTAAGACGAACGGAAAAAGCCTGGAAGAGCTACTGGTCCTTGAAGAAACTATTTAAGGGTGAGTTGCCTATGGCACTGAAACGCAGGCTCATGGACGTGTATTCTTCCCGTCTTAACCTATGGTGCACAAACTTGGTCTTTGACTAACATCCAGAAGTCCAAAATCAAGGTCTGCCAACGAGCAATCGAGAGCAGTATACTAGGCGTTAAATTAACGTATTCGTGTTCGAAAATAAAAAAGTGAAAGATAGGTGACGTGGCTCAAAAGGCTGCTCAACTTAAATGGGACTGAGCAGGACATGTCTGCCGCATGCTGAACAAACTGTGGGCCCAAATAGCGCAGAATTGGTGCCCTGAGACAGTAAGGCGGGGTCGCGGCAGACCACGTAGGTGATGGCGGGACGAGCTGGATAGGTTCCATCAAAACTGGAAGTACGTCATGCTCAGCAATAGCGCGTGCGTCCACTAGACCAACGAGGCGGTCAAAACTCTTTCTACTAAAGTTCCATGTGTCATATTTACGCTCTAATATTTTATTTTATACATGAAAAAATGAGGGGCACTGGCTAAGTAATAACAGCCGCACAGGTCGATCGATCAGGATAAGCTACGCTTGCCGCGGCTGGTACGTGAATGGGTGACCATCTTTACATACCAAGATCCCTCCACGCCTCGGAAAGCACGTTAAGCTGTTGGTCCCGGCTGTCATTCGTGGATCTTTGACAGTCGTTACGGCACGTGTTACGGGTCGTCAGAAGCCCGAAATTTTGACAATCAGTCTTACGAAGGGGTTTTTATTACCCAGTAACTGGGTTGTGGAGGTCAGATAGGCAGTCGCTCCATGTAAAATATTGGTACTCAGCTGCATCCGGTTAGATTGGAAGCCGACCCCAACATAGTTGGGAAAAGGCTAGGCAGATGATGACATGAAAATCACACTAATCACACTAATATTATAAAGGCGAAAGTTTGTGTGTGTGTGTGAGTGTGTGGGGGTGTGTTTATGTTTGTTATTTCTTCACGCTCAAACGGCTAGACCAATTTTGAAAAAAAATTGTGTGGAGGTAACTGACACCCTGGCTTAACATATAGGCTACTTTTTATCCCTATATTCCCACGAGATCGACATTTACGCGGGTGAAACCGCGGGGCGCAGCTAGTGAAATTTTCCAAAAATCTACGATAAACATCTAGATTTAGTTACCGAAGCCTGTTGAAACTAGTCTACAATCCTAGATATAGTCTGAACTGTCGGGACGCGCTAGGTACCTACTTGTATCAACCGCCGTCAAAACTCGTTATCAGATGAAATGTCTCGCTCGTAGTCAGTTCGTATTTATCTTTCACCAAATTGACAGGTTTAATTCCAAGTTAACTGTGTAAGTATTAATGCTGTTGAAGCAAATAAACGTGCATTGAACGCGTTCGGTTTATTTTGATGTGGTTGAAAAATGGATTATTATTTTGATACGAAGAGAGGTCAGATTTAAAACTTCATAATCAGCCTATAATGTTCCCACTGCTGGGACACAGGCCTCCTCTCAGTGAGAGGGAGTGGGCCGTTATCCACCACGCGGGCCCAGTGCGGGTTAGTGGATGTCACATGTCTTCGAATTTTTTGTTGACATGCCGGTTAAAACTTGGCTAGTGATAATGACCGTTGAGTAGGTAAAATAGGTAGGCAAGTGCCTCACATAGCACATCAGATAGTTACGTAGATCTTTGACAGTCGTCACGGGTAGTCAGAAGCCAGTACAGAACCAGTCTTAGCAAGGGATATCTTATAACCAAGAAACAGGGTTGTGAAGGACAGATAAGCAGTCGCTCTATGTAAAATACTGGTATTCAGCATGATTAATTGAGGTATAATATTAACCATTAATTATGTCACACGAACATAATGATGAACATAAAACAAATGGTAGGTACCTACAGCCCTTACAGGCAGACGCACAATAATATTTCATGGAAGGATAAGGTAAAAAGAAAAAAAACCGGGTCACTATAAAAAAGGTTCCGCAACGCGCTTATGGATGAAATGGCGATTTTATCATCTTTACTGCACCATTCATTACTCAAAGAACTCATTTCAATAATGTTTCTTTCTTTCCTGCTTAGCATCATGGAGCCAACTAGATAACTAGACTATTTTCGTAGTAGGTAAGTGTGCATACGCGCATGTTCCACGCGCGCCTCAAAGAGATGTCAGCATCGAGGAAGGCCCCATAGGGCCGAAGGCTCAAAGTCAAAGTCAAATCATTTATTTTAAATAGGCACATTAAAGGCACTTTTGAACGTCAAAAAAAAAAACTAAATAGAAATTATTCTAGTCGCCCATTCCAAAAGGTAGTTTTCGTATGGAGAAGAATGGGCAAGAAACTCCAGCCGGGTCAGCGGGATCTGGCCCGGAACATAAAGGTTTTAGTCAGTAAGAGTCTGACACTCCCTTCCGCTCCACACAGAGCGGGAGGGGTCATTTGATGATTTCGCACCCACAAAAAAAAAAAAGGGTCCATACACACAGCGGCAGAGGGAACTGCAACCGTCGACTCTCGTTGACGACCGCCGTCGACGCGTCGGTGACTGCCGTTGTCACGTGCCGCTCGTGTGTATGCACACTAAAAGTGCTCCATCCATTCGAAGGATACTTTATGAAATCAAGAGTCCAAGATTTTGTTCACATATTACACGGAATTTTGCTTTCCCATAAAAGCGAACGTGCGTGCAAATGTCGTAAATAGTCGGCAAGTAGTTTTGGCGTCGTGAAAGTCACATAGCAAGGCGTAGAGCTAGTCAATACAGTCGTTAACTAGACATAAAAGACGTTAGGACTAGTTTCAGGTAACATTCTGTTGCGTTTAAACTGAACTGTTAAAAGAGAAATGACTTTAGCCACAGACATATTACCGTGTCATGATGTGTCGTGCCTCGGGATACACCTATCAAACGAATCTGTTCAGGACTACGTCAAATCACGAGTTTTGATTGGCTAACACGGCGTCAGAAGGCGTCACGAGTTCACGACACAACACAGTAATTTGAATCCGGCTTTTGAGTACAGCTGGCGTTTTATGGAAGTTAACCATTTCAAAGGTATGTTAACATTTCGGAATTTTGTAGTACAGTCGGTGACCAACATTCTCTGACCCACCCAACATTGCCTGACCCACTTGAAGTGGGTTAGATAATGTTGGCCACCGACTGTACAATAGGGCTTTCGCGGAGTTACCGACATAGTTTGCAGAGTAAGCAAGCTGAAGTGGCAGTGGGCTGGCCATGTTTGTCAATGGACCGATGGGCGATGGAGCAGGCGAGTCCTGGAGTTGAGACCGCGTATCGGCGAGCGTAGTGTGGGACGCCCCCCAGCTAGATGTACCGTCGACCTTAAAAAGCTGAGTCAGACCAACTGGATGCGGAAGCCGGAGGACAAGGTGTTCTGGCGCAGCCTGGGAGAGGCCTATGTCCAACAGTGGACCGCGATAGGTTGAGTTGATTGATTGAGGGCCTTTCTATAATTTGTACAAATGATCGAACTTGCATAAGTACATAGGAAAGGTCGTCACTCAAAATATTATTTCAATAGGTACCTACTAGTAATATTATATTACTTTGTTAGATTAAGAAAAACAGTTGATATGATCTCATTTGCAAATTATCCTTTACCTTCCGTGAGTAAATGACGGTTTCAATTAAGTATGACAAATCAATTAAAACTTTTTATTATTTGAACATTTTATTCAGTCGAGCTAAGATTGACCATTACAGTTCCTGAAAATCTCGCAAAATGGGTACTAAAGCTACGAAATTACTAGAAATAGTAGGACAAACTAAAATAATAATTAAACAAAGGGAGTTTGTAATCTGTTCTCGCAAGCCCTGTGGTGTAAGCAGAATTTTAGTTCCCAGCGGAGACTCTATTACTTGTAATCGAATGCCTTTGGCCATAGCGGATGCTTTCTGCCACTCAAAGGGTTTGATTCATTGAATTCATGGGAAAATAGTCTAGCAGTGACGGCTAAAAATAGACGGTCGCGTGCAGGATTATGTAGATAAAATAGCGGTAAATCTGAAAAAGGATTTTTTATGTTGCATTGTCCTTTAAAGAGTCAAAGGACATTGCCAAAGAAAGCCCATAAAATGTATGGGAATAAATCAAAACGAGATACCGTCAACGGGCATCAACGGACAATAAACCAAGCTTCTCAAGTATATAGAAGGGTCTTCTAAGCGTACTTTAATAGATAGGTACGGCTGTGAAATACATCAGCCAAGTAATTTAGTTCACCTATTAAAGGCTCCTACAAACAGACGCGACACGCGATATAATCGCTCGCGACACAACAGCACCGCTCATTGCGCGACTTGCGGTGCCTTTGTGTCGCGCGCGATTTTATCGCGTGTCGTGCCTGTTTGAAGGAGCCTGTGGTGATGACGGTGCTTTCTCTGTATGAGAAGGGGGCTGAAGTGGGTCAATAATAGGCTTATATATTTTTTTTTATTGATTAACGCATAGAGGTCAAACTGTATAGCTCACGTTACACTACATGTAGTCATTGAGGTTTCTATGGTTATAGTTTAGTCGTTACCTAAAGCTAATTAATGTACGGTTTTGTTATATCGCTGAATCATTGCTTATGAGTCGAAACCCTGATTTACATTGAGATGCAAATGGAATAAGTTGGGAACATAATACAAATGCGACTTCTCGGTTTGAATACAGTCATGCAGTCGCTCCATGAAATTTGGAAATCACAGTTATCGTGCAATTTCCTCGAACCTATTACTGCGAACTGCAATTATCAGGTAGTCAAATTGTGTATGTGCAGTCATTAAAGTCTCGACTCCGAGAGTTATTGCATTTTAGAAGGGCACGTCAATCATAGCAGTTTAAACCTTATAGTGAAGACTTAAAAGTCATGACGCGTTCTCCTGATTTACAACAATTATAATTCAAACCTCGAATATCTATTGTTCTATGCAACAGTAATTTCACCGCCCAAGCCACTGTTAAATTAGTGAACTTTAACAGGGTAACTATAACTTTGTAAATGAACATTGTGTTGGCAGATTTAAAAAACTGAGGCGAGAGGGCACACTTTTCCCTTGTATACGTGAGCTGAAGCTGAATGTGCGGCTAGTTCGATGTTTTAAAAGATTTATTTATGTGAATCAACTGGTAACGTAGCAGTACGCTACGAAACTCTACGCAGGTACGAAAAAAAGTGGGTGCTATTCAATTTGAAAATGTTAGGGCTTTAAAGGGAAAAAGGAAAGGCCTATAAGGATTTCAATAATACGTTTACTATCATTTTATTTATATATTGGAAGGTGAACGACGGACGTGGTGTGTTGGATTACGTTATACGTGTGATCCCACACAAGGCTAAAAGAATAGTACAGTCACTATGAGAAAGTAAGGATTTTAGTAAGTGGTAAGGGTGGGCTCGGATAGTAAAACCGGTCAAGTGCGAGTCGGACTCGAGCAGCAAGGGCTCCGTAAAAAAATTGAAGGTATGTAAATAGTTTTTTAAAAAAATTGCTCCGATAGTAAAAACATTTCGTTTAATAAAGGCGCAATAACAATAAATAGAAGTGTAGGTTCTTACAAGCTTTCCGAGCGAAGCCGGGCTGGGACGCTAGTGAATAGTTCGAATCGCTCGTTCTTTTGAAATGAGACTGAAGTTCACAGAATTGTTTGATCGTCCCCTTGGGGAATAAACATCTTGGCACCTCAGTTATTTGCAATAAATGGTTTGTACTAAAAGCAACGATACAAGGACGAACAAATACCTACTCGAGAACCGAAATTCAAGTAAATAATAATCGTTTGCTGTTTATGGATCTGCGTTTTGTCCTTGCAAATTTATTTTCTTACATTTCAACTGTAAATTTTGATCCAATATTGATAATAATCTATATAAATAAAACAAAGTCAGTAGTTACACAATTTATAACTCAAAAACGGCTGGACCCATTTTTATGATCTTTGATTTGTTGGATTTGTCTCCTACCTAATTAGCATAATAACTATTAAAACGTGGGAAACATTCACGAAAAAAAATTTATGAAGATAATTCATTTTCTCATACATTTTGTATTTATTGATTCTGAGGCAATACGAAGTTCGCCGGATCAGCTGTAGCGGTATCTACAATGCCACATGCGAACAACGCGTCATACTGACGTCACGCAAAATCCTGCATCTCGCAAGCAGAGTTTACCGCGCAACGGCCCGACATGAATCATCGAGCAGTTGCCCGCCAGACACGAAACCCATGTGGTCGGAGGATCTTGCCTTTTCTATAGAGTATGAGTGAACCTTAGGTACATCCTGTTCCTCATACCCCTGTACTAAAGTAATACCTATTATAATAAATAAAACTGCGCTATTAATCGATTCTATTTCAATTAAATATTTTCAAGCAAATGACTACGTACCTACAATGTTATTATAAGTAAAAAGTTTTACATTTATAACATCATTGCCTACCTACATGTACCTAAATTAAAGTCGGACGGACCGGATAGCAATCTAATAGGCTACATTATTTTCAGTTAAAACGACGACTATGGACAAAGACGACATGCATGCGGCGCCGACCCCAAATAAAATGGGATAATAAAAGAATCATGATGATTTTTGGTCAAAACAATCCCTTCTTTCGGGCGCAGATTGTGATAATAATAATAATAATAATGCGAAGCGGACATGACAGATGTCACGTCACCCCCGATATATAAAAACAAGATGACAATATTATGAAAATAAGTATGTTGACGAGATTAGCAGCTCGCCGCGCACGCCTACCACCTCCGGACTCGTCGCTCAGCTCCGCCCCGCAACCGCCGGAACCCAGCCCCACCGAGAGTGCTGTGACACCGGCCGTAGCAGTTGCGTCGAGCTCGAGCGACGAGTATTTCTCTCCGCCGACGTCGCCAACACCTGTACGTCGGCAGGGGAGAGGCCGGCCACCGAGGAGCTTGGGACTTAGGGGCCATCCGGCCCCGAGTCGGGTCCCCGCTACCGGTGGTTGTGTGCAGCGCATGAGATGGACTCAGTCTATGAACGAGAACGTCATGCGCGCATATTACGGGTCTACAGAGGGGGGAATTAACCTCACTGCGTACCGCGATAGGATGCTGTCTCTGTTCCAGGAACTGGAACCAACCGTCAACGTTTCGGCCCAACGACTGTCGGATCAGGTGCGGGTCATCCAACGCAATCACAGGTTGGACGATATCGCACTTGATAGGCTGCGCTCAGAGGTACTGAGCAACCATATCGTCTCGACTTCGACACAAACTGCGGCACAGGCGTCAACTATTGATGCCATCCCGCCGCGGTCCAATCATGTTGAAGAAGAGCATGATAGGGTTGACACAGTAAGTAGCCAGTGCAACGACCGACTGAGGAGCGCACTGGAGGATGCATTACGCGAGTATAGGTCCACTCCAGCCGAACTTAGACCCCGATTACCACGGTTACCCATGCACAAAAAAAATAGGGCGCTGGTGTGTGCCTTGGACTCGCAGCTCAAGAGTTTCTTCGAGAGCAGCGAGGATCTCGTTGATACACATTCGATCCTGTACTGTGCGGCTGTGGCGGCATGTCGTTTAGCTAACGTCAAATTCCCAAATTGTGACGGAGCTATTCGACCAAAACCAGCCGTACCAGCCTGGCAGCGCAGGATCGAACGTCGTATTGATGGGGCCAGGGTACTCATCGGCAAACTATACTGCTTCAGGGAGGGCAATACACGACCACGTGTGATGCGCTTTGTAAGGCGGGCATTCTCGGGGACTGGAATCAGCCCTCGAGAATACATGTCCCGTGTCACAGAGCGCATCGACTTCCTGAAGCAGAAAGTTTGTGCATGGGCGAGCCGAATTCGGCGGTATAAGCGGCGGGTTGATCGATACACGCAGAATCGCATGTTCCAGAGCGATGAAAGGTGGGTGTATAGAACTTGGGAGCGACCTGAACAAAATGTGACAGATGTATGCCGCCCGGATGATGCCGCCACAAGTGCATTCTGGTGCAGCATCTGGTCGGTGCCCGTCTGTCACACTGAGGCTGATTGGATGCAGGATGTCGAGCGAGTGTGTGAGTCTGTACCAGAAATGGAAACAGTCCTAATTACGCCATCAGACGTTGCCAGAGCGGTCCGTCCGTTACCGAATTGGAAATCACCGGGACCGGACGGACTGCACAATTTTTGGCTGAAATGGCTAATTAGTTCACACACTTGCCTGGCATCTCAGTTCCAGTCATCCTTAGAGTCTGGGTCGCTACCGCAGTTTCTAACAACAGGCGTTACCCACCTGCTCCATAAATCAGGTAGTCCCGCGGAACCCAAGAATTATAGACCGATCACGTGTTTGTCGACGGTTTATAAACTTCTTACATCTATTTTGAGAGCGAAAATTAATACACACATTGAGAGTAACTCGGTTATGTCTGCCTCTCAAAATGGATGTAGGAATGGGTCCCGCGGTACTAAGGAGCTACTCCTCATAGACATGGCCATTAGCCAACAGGTTCGTCGATCCCGCAAGGATCTGTCGACATGTTGGATAGATTACAAGAAGGCCTACGACTCGGTGCCACATACATGGCTCATGAGGGTGCTGGAGTTGTACAAGATAGATGCAACTCTACGCACCTTCCTTGAGTCGTGTATGAGGCAATGGAAGACGGTCCTTCGTTATCCAGGATGTCGACAGATCCAGGGGAATGATGAGCCTGTATGGATTAAACGGGGAATATTTCAGGGCGACAGTTTGAGTCCACTTTGGTTTTGCTTAGCCCTGAATCCTCTAAGTACACTACTGGAGGATTCAGGTCTAGGCTATCGGTTGAAAAGAGGTGGTCAGGTCATATCTCACCTCCTTTACATGGATGATTTAAAACTCTTTGCCCCCAACAAATTGCGTCTGATGGAGCTACTGAAGGTAACTGAAACTTTCAGTAGCGCCATCAGGATGGAATTTGGTGTGGACAAATGTGCAGTCATGCATGTAAAGCGAGGGGAGATTATGGAATCCGAGGGAATTCAACTCTCCGATTCCATAAGCCTCAGATCCCTCTCCTCATCCGAAAGCTATAAGTATTTGGGTATGTCGGAAGCGTTAGGCATCAACGATGCTGACATGAAGCAATCGTTGAAGGAGCGCTTCTTTTGTCGCCTGAAGAAGGTATTAACTAGTCTTCTTTCGGGCGGAAATAAGGTGCGCGCCTTCAATGGTTGGGTCATGCCGGTTTTGATGTACTCTTTCGGCATACTCAAATGGACTCAGACCGAACTCGACGCCCTGGATAGAAGAGTCCGTACTCTACTGACCGCAAACCGGATGCATCACCCACGATCATCGGTAATGAGACTGTATATCCCGCGGAAGTGCGGGGGTCGAGGCTTTTTAAATGCGAAAACCCTCCACAACCGCGAGATGTGCAGTCTCAGGGAATATTTTTTAAAAACCGAAGTGGGTATGCACCGTGATGTGGTCGCAGTGGACAAGGGGCTCACCCCGCTATCCATGGCTAAAGAGAACTGGCGCAAACCTGTAGTACTTTCTACTGATGACCGCAAGAAGGTATGGCAAAGCAAGGAGCTTCACGGGCGCTTCTATCGGGCTCTTCATGAGCCCGGTGTAGACTTCTTAGCGTCCGTATCCTGGCTACGTTTTGGTGACCTTTTCGGGGAAACTGAAGGTTTTGTCTGTGCAATTATGGACGAAGTTATCTTAACGAATAACTACCGGAGACATATTATGAAGGACGGGACGGTTGACGTGTGTCGGGCATGCCACCGTCCGGGTGAGTCTATCAGACATATTATCTCTGGTTGTTCTCGTCTGGCTAACGGCGAGTACTTGCACAGGCATAACCAAGTAGCTAGGATTATTCACCAGCAACTTGCTTTGAAATATAAACTTGTGGATTCTGAGGTACCGTACTACAAGTATGTGCCCGACCCAGTTCTTGAAAATGACCATGTCACATTGTACTGGGATCGGTCTATCATTACTGACAGGACTATTGTTGCCAATAAGCCTGATATAGTGGTGATAGACCGATTAGCGCGCCGCACAATGATTGTCGATGTTACCATTCCACATGACGGGAACCTCGTGAAAGCTGAGAAAGAGAAACAAATTAAATATCTCGACTTAGCTCACGAGGTTGTGGACATGTGGAATGTGAGCTCGGCTATCATTGTGCCGATTGTCGTATCGGCCAATGGACTGATGGCCGAAAGCCTCGATCAACATCTATCGAGGCTTTCGTTAGGCGGTTGGATCAAGGGCCTGATTCAGAAGGCAGTACTCCTCGATACGGCTCGCATTGTGAGGAGGTTCCTGTCTCTGGAGCCCTAACCACCGGTAGCTTGGACTCTGCTCCCGACACCGGCGGATAACTATTTTTTATATTTTTAAATGTTTTTTTATACTTATTTTTTTAAGAAATATTTAAAAATGTAATAGAATAAGGCATGTAAATTAATAAAGGAGATAATAATAATAAGTTTATTCATCAAAAAGTAAAAATATACAATATGACGGATTCGGTGAGCCACAAACTAAGCATCGCTTGTATCTTGTGGCTCTGGAGTGCGATTTTACAATATTAATGAATACATTACAGTTTGAGGATGTTAGATAGTTACAAAAGTTAAAGAGTTAAGATAAAATAAATCATTCGTGCAATTCTGATCACAAAATAAAGTAGTATTGGTTTAACATAAGGCTTGTACTATGGTGTCTGTGTTTGTCTGTGTGTGTGCATGTTTGTATGGGGGTGTGTGTATGTGTGTGAGGAGGTTTGTGTATGTGCGTAAAGGTGCTATATCAAAGCTTCGGTGGCTTCATATGATAATTTTAAAAGAGCTGAAGTTAGGGTTTTCTTACAGCATGAGGTTGAGCAGTCTTTTAGGTCACAGATTTGGCTAACTTTATTGTAAGTATTGGGATGGGAAAAATGGGTACAGCGTCTAGCTGATGAATATAACATTGCAATCAATCTGCCTAGCCCTTTCCAACTATGTTGGGGTCGGTTTCCAGTCTAACCGGATGCAGCTGAATACCATTATTTTACCTACATGGAGCGGTTGCCTAAACCATTACTGGGTAATTCGATATCCCTTGGTAAGACTGGTTGTCAGCATTCCGGGCTTCCGACGACCCGTAACGACCGTCAAAAATCCACGAATGACAGCCGAGGCCAACGGCTTAACGTGCTTTCCGAAGCATGGTGTGGTCTTGGTAGGTAAAGATGGTCACCCGTCGACGGACCAACCGTAGACAAGCGTAGCTTTACCTGATCGATTGACCCGTGCGGCTGTTATATACTTAACCAAAATCTTCCTCCGCTATAAAATTGCGATATTCAACCAAAATTCTGACTTTTTGAGTGACGTGACCTACTAAAACCTACCTGTTGAAGGCAACTCTAGTTCGAGGAGCATTGTTTCCAACCCAAACAAAACATAGCTTTGTTAGTGAACCTATTCACTTTTATACATTGGCTGTGGCTTTGAAATCCCGTTACGACACGACCTTTGCTAGAATACTACAGTCCCACTGTCGCACAGAGTTTGTTGGGTTACTGCCGCCTAATCCTGCAAAACTAAGGAAATTGCGCGTGTGTGTGTTTCTTTGACAAGTTTTGATACACTTATTGTGCACGATGTGTATCTATTTGAATTGCTTTTGACCAGGAAACATGTATTTCCTCTCGTTCTTCTTCAGAAAAAATTACGAATTCTTTAATTCCGGCATTTTGCGCAACTAGCTAAGTTAGTGTTTTGTTTTCCACAGACAGTTCACCTGCTATGCTAATCTGTAAAAATTTCACCGTGAAAACTAAGGTGAAGTGAACGTGGAGTGAGCTGTCAATAGTGTCAATTCCTAACAAAAACAAACTCACTTCACCTAAGTTTTCACGGTGAGATTTTAACAGAATCGACCAGCTGTTACTATTTACTTTACCAGATGCTGTACTTTAATTATACCTTTAAAAATAACACTTCGCCCATAGCTCTGCCCTCAACCTTCAACGGACACCAAAACCAGATAACAGAAACCATTACTGCACTGTCACACCCAATAAATTAAATACCCCTTTTGCGACCACACTATCGCTGGGGATTAAATCAGGAGAGCCATTAATTCCGCTCTCACTAAATACAAATCTGATGGAACAGAGTCATAATTAACTAGGTTTCTACCCATCGTGTGGGGTAATGAAATCACATTAGTTTGTTCGGGAGTCATGGGACTTGGGAGAATGTGTCTTTGTTTGTTCTTGATAATTAATGGATGAGATTGGCATTTGACCAAAGTTATGTATGTCCACAAAAGCCTTGTCGCTTAAATCTAAGCCAATAAATGTTCAATGGAAGGCTATTAGTGGTCGACTATTATCCTTCATTGAACATTTATTGGATGATTATATTGAGGATGAATCCTTGCATATCCATAGTCGCGTACCGGGTAGAATCAATCTGTTCTTCTCCGATATTAGATGTCGTAAAAAACAAAACGTCTATCTGCTTATAACACTTCGATCATCCAGCCACTCGGTTAGATGATGAGTGTTGAATTGCAGCGGTTTCTACAACGCCACATGCGAACAACGCGTCATACTAACGTCACGCAAAATCCTGCATCTCGCAAGCAGAGTTTACCGCGCAACTAGCATAGATACAACGGCCCGACATGAATCATCGGGCAGTTGCCCGCCAGACACAACACCCGCCTGGTCGGAGGATCCTCCCTTTTGAGTATGAATGAACTTTCCACTCTGTTCCTCAAACCTTCATGAACTCAGAATGGTATTCCATATAACCAGTCTGTGGTTTGCCCATTGAATACTGAGCCTTCGAGTCCATCAGTAGTCGCTTCTACGAATTTACCCTTTACCAGTAACTGGAATCATTGAATGGCATCTCTTTATTAGTGGTTGTCATGTGGTTGTAATGGGAATCATATCACTAGGTTTTATTAGGTTTTTATTTTTTATTTATCCTTTTGATAATTAATGTTGGTCACCGACTGTAAGTACAAGAGGCATCGCTAGTGAGTTGCCATTCCAGAGACAAAACTGAAAATATGTCTCTTATGCTTTTAATAACATCATCACTCATACCCATATACTCTTCAAAACTACATAAATACAGATACACTCTTGCCAGTCTTAGCGGATAAATAGCTGTTTTATTATATCTAAAATACATACTGTCTACATGTTTGTAGCAACTATAATAATGTCTCGGTTATAAGTGCTTAGTTAATATATTTCATACTAGCCGCGCCCCGCGGTTTCACCCGCATAAGTTTCGATCCAGTGGGAATATCGGGATAAAAAGTAGCTTATATGTTAATCCAAGATGTCAGCTACCTCCATACCAAATTTTATCAAAATTGGTCCAGCCGTTTGAGCTTGAAGAAGTAACAAACATATAAACACACACACACACCCCCTCACAAACTTTCGCCTTTATAATATTAGTGTGATATAAAAGCAAGCATCTTCGTTTCGTTTAGTAAAAATAAACAACGTGTACATTTGATACGTTACCCATGTGATAATATTATTATAGTGAGTATACAATAATATCGTCGACTTTGCTGGCAGCATAGATACACAAGATGAAATGTTATTCCGTACGACATCGTCGTAGAGAGTTCTACATACTCGTACATACCTATAGGTATTAGGTACACCTAAGTAATATTGCAGTCAACACCACAGCCAGGCCTTACTATATTGGAGTTACTTCCTGATTCAGTTATCTCCGCGATGCCCTTCGAATTCTGATTAGCTGTCGCTCTCATCTCACTTTGAAGGAGTACCTACAGAGGGATCAATTTAAAAGCAAAAGTTTGATGAAAATTCTAATAATTCCTTGTCTTTATGTTAAGACGAAAAAAATATGTCTATCACTAAGTCAATACCTATCAATTTAAAATCATCTCAACTACCTAACCTTTTCACAACTATGTTGGGGTTGGCTTCCAGTCTAACCGGATGCAACTGAGTACCAGCATTTTACATGGAGCGACTGCCTACCTGACCTCCACAACCCAATAACTGGGTAGGTAATAGGTACGATACCCCTTGCATGGTAAGACTGGTTCTCAGACTTTCGCGCTTCTGAGGACCCGTAACGACTGTCAAAGATCCACGAATGACAGCTGGGACCAACGTCCGTTCCGAGGCACGGAGGGGTCTCGGTATGTAAAGATGGTCACCCATCCAGGGACCAACCGTGGCAAGCGTAGCTTAACCTGATCGATCGACCTATGCGGCTTTTGTAACTTATCCAACTTCAAAATAAAGCTAACTAGGTACATTTTATCCGACTCTGAACTGAATCTGAAACGCTCGCGCGGGAACTGCGAAGCGGTAGCGCTCTATTCATTGGTTCTACTGCACAAATATAAAATACATTAGCTTGACTTTGATCGAGCGGTTTGCTTTAAGCTCATACTAAAACCGCAAATATTTAACCTTACAATGAGACTCTGTAAATCACGATTTTAAATATCATGAAGTTGCAGACATTGGCGCCGGGTTTACTGGACTTTGAGTAAACTTGAACTACAAATATTTAAAGTGCAAGTAGGATCTTTGGCGCCCGAATGACAGTGATAGGGGAGGGGTTGTTGCTAAACATATTTTGTGAAAGTGTCACAGAAATAATGTACTTAATGAAAAAACAAGATGGCCGCGTTAGTTCTGAATTTGGCCACGCGCCAAAAGAATCTGTAGGTACAGTTTGAAATAAAGCTTCATTAATTAAATAAAACTTTGACAACCAGTTTTCATTTGCCATTTGCAGCGTATGAATTAAAAAGAAAACATTTTCATTATGCTTACTGCAAGTGATTCTGAATAAAGTTTAGAGAGTAAAGTGAATGTTGATTATTGTAATCCATTTGCAGTTCTTTTACCTCTAATTTTCTCTCTGTGGAATGCGCTCCCCAGGAAATCAGGATGGCAACCAACCGATTATCCTTTAAAGTTAAGGTTTGCGAACACATTCGCAAGAAGCTGCGCAGTATCATCACAACGATAATATTTTCTCATTGTAAGTATGTCTTATTTCTTTTTACTTAGTATATTCATGTATACCTATTTATTTGTGCTTATATTTATATGTAATTAGGTATATATTATATTCAGTTTTAATAGGTTTATGCGTATCTATATATTTAAAATATTTATTTCTCAATGTTCATAATTGCACCTACCACTGTTTGTCTCTGCATTACCCAAAGGTTGGTACTACTACTACTAACTGGTAGAAAATGCCTACGGCATTAAGTCCGCCTCTGTACATTTATATGCTTGAAGTATTAAATAAATAAATAAATTTTGCATCACTGTCAAAATCACAGTGTTCTTTAAACTCCTTGTAATAAGATTGCTGTCAATTTGCTGCTACTGACAAGTTTGTCAAAATCACAATGACTTTTATTCTCGTTTTATTAAGGTTGCTGCTGTCACTGGTAAAATAACTGTAAAAGGACTATATCTACCCCTCTATCACATCAAAGAAGCTATCTTGGAAAGTGTAAAAAGGTAATACCCCGAATTTTGAACATGAACTACCTACATAAAACATTCAAAACTACAGTTCTCACACAAATTTTACTCATATAATTAAAAATAAATGTCACCAATGAATAAAAAGCTCACGAGCCCACAAGCTCTGATTTCGCTGACGAGAATTTTACTCATTTAAAAATTCGTTTGAAAGAATGAATACGTAACGAAGTGGTTTTAACCGCTTTCATAATTATTTATGTAATACATTTTTAATAAGGACCAAATAATAATGCTCTCACCTTTGATTAAATTCCTTGGAAATTCTATAGAGGACCGTTACTTTTTCTTCTAGAGAATACCAAACATTTTCCTTATAAGTAGCAATTTTTTTTTCAGCGATTTTTTCTGTTGGAGTATGTTTTATTCGAATCAAATCAAAAGTCATATATTCAAATAAGGCTGAGAAGACGTTCTTATAAATCTATGGCTGAGAATCAGCACTTTTAAAACGATACGCCAAAACGCCCTTCACCACTTCCTAGTGCGTTCACCGGGAAGAAGTGGCGCAACAAACTCCCCAGCAGCACAGTTCTCTGTTCAGTTAGGAAAACTTGCGGGCCTGAACTTCGCGCAGAAGGCTGCGCAGTAAGATTTTCTAGGAACCAAATGGTGACATGAGGCGAGTGAGAGTAAGAGAACATGCGCGAAAGTTCGCAAAGGCTATACTCAGGCCAGCCAAGTTACGTCGGTCGTATTGTAGGTTGCAAATTAATTAACATTACGAGACTCAGAACATTCAATTAAATTGTTTGCCATGTGTCAGCTAGCCCCGCAAAGCAAATATTTTTTATGTTAATTCCACGTCAATAGGTATTTTATTGTTCAGATTCTTACTTTCACTGATCGAAAACCCTTTAATACATTATTATTAACTAGCTGACCCGGCGAACTTCGCATCGCCTCAGAATCAATAAGAATGAATGTATTAGAAAATTATAAAATTATTTTGTTTTTCGTGATTTTTTTTCTATGTTTTTATAGTCATTCTGCTGTTCGAGGCGGAGACAAATCCAACAAATCAAAGATAGATAATTAAAATCGGCCCAGCCGTTCTTGAGTTATAAATGGAATAACTAACCCAACTTTGAATAATTTATATAGATTAGTATTCAATTGTTTAGATTCTTACTTTGACTGATCGAAAAACCCGTTGATACTTTATTATTAATTTTGCTTTTATCTAATTAGTATCTTTCTTGCGTCTAATAAGCTCGCCCTTCAGTAATTAGCACCTTTTGTTATGTTACCGTACCCTTTCACAGTACTTCAGGATGATTGATTTACCCCACGGCAAAAACTTTCGCTTACGCCAAAAAAGCATTCATCTTTTTTACAGTACCTAACCAGAACACATGTGGTAATTAATTTAGATGATAATTAGCAGATCCCTTGAGGGAAAAATGTATGTGTGTAGGTATTATGTAACAGTACTTACTACTTACACAGACTTTTTTTTAAATAATCGTTAAGCGTTCTCTAATCCCTCTATTATTATGTCTGCCCGCGGGCAGGACTGTAAGGGAAACCAAACAGTTTTTTTTTATTACAATCAGATACTTACTGCGAATATCAAAGGTAAGAGCAATTCTCATGAGAGTATTCTGAATTTCTACTAAATAAAAACTTAATTGCGTAACACACTATTAATCTAAATCTGAATCATTTTGAAGGATATTGCGCTAATCAATTACTTCATATGTTCGAAAAATGTGTCTGCTGAACAACGTAAACAACGCAATGTATGTTGTTGAACTGTCAAAATGAAACCCATTGCTACTGATAGTGTGTTCTGCAATTAGCCCGCAGTATTATAATAATAATATGTAGTTTTTGTCCACGGATTCGCCCTCGTGAATTTCGGAAAATATCACACGTATGCAGTATCGTAATACCGGGATTAAAAGTATCCCATGTGTTTATTTATCCAGGTTATAAACTGTGCTAAATTTCATATAATAAAAATCCGTTCCGCCGTTTTTGCGCCAATCCGGAACATACATAAACGGACAAAAATTCTGAAAACTACATATATTTTTTTCTCGCTTCGCTTTTAGCGATAAGACCGCCCATTGTGTCACCCTTTGTACAGTTTCTATAATATGTCTGTAATTTATATGGTGTACATAATAAAGAGTATTCTATTCTATATTTTTCACACTCACTTTTTCACCACAGTGTTGAATATTTTTGAAAAAAACTAATTGCTTCCTTTTTTTTTTTCAAAAATATTTAATGTACAGTTTTGACTTCGTTACTTGTATGTATAAATAGATACTTAAGTCTGACGCTCAACAAAATAAAACTAAGTCTCATCCCAACAGGAAAATATCAAAGCAGAAAATCGGAGACAAACACGATCTCGGTTAATTTGACACTCTCATAGAATCCATTCCCTTTCGCGCATCATGAAAATGAAAGCGTCAAGAATAAACGAAACAAGAGGAAATATACGATAATAAATATACGGAATCCTATTACGTATTCCCAGATCTTATTTGTATTAACAAGATTATGTGTTATGAAGCCTGAATGACACCGAGCATCTCATCATTTTTCGAGGCTAGGCATAATACGCGGGATATTAGGCTTCGATAACCACGTCAGATTGAAATATTAATTTAGGAACGGATTAGGTGATTGGTCCTTGTTTTTCTTCTGTAATTTGTGGATATGTACGCTCAGTTCTTCCTCTGTAGGACAGGAGTTTTAATGGAGGAAGTTTCCGTTTTACTTTTCCGTCATTGGACTTTTCTCAGGCTTCAAAGAGTTTGATTAAAAATCGATGTTACAGGAAAAGAAAAAGTACTCATCAGTCAATTTCTCCAATCGTAAATCTTTGTCGAACTGCAGATCAAGCTTAAAACCCCCAAAGACAAATCACAATGCTCCTTTTTAAGACCCCCATCTCGTCAGTGTTCGGGAGAGACAGCTGATGCAAGCTCGTTGCAAGATTTAGTAGTACGTGGCAAAAGTGGCGCTTAAAACGTACAGAACGGAATTTCGATTTCGATTTGTGGCGGGTGTCGCGGCAGCGGAGATCAACGGATGGAGTGAGGTCAAACAGTTCCTATCTAGAAATGACCACTCTGTTAGCCCATTATGGTCGAGTTGATGTTTTAAATTAATGAATACTATAGCTTCTGGTCGCGGACCGTGTGGATGTCCGAAATTTCAAGGGTTTTCATTTTTTTGCATGAAACCCTAATTCTTTTTCTTATGTAAATAAAAATAAAAAATTTCAATAAAAAAAACCCGACTTTCAAAAAAGATAGGTATATATATAATAAAGTGAAAAATAACTTTCATTTCGGAAGTCGGTGGCAAACAATGAAAATACAAGCCCAACCCCCCTCTATAATATACAAAAAAAAAACACTCGAATTGAGAACCTCCTCCTTTTTGAAGTCGGTTAATTATGTAAAGCACTAGCCACAATGCATCCCATGACAATTCCTCTAAGCCAACACTGAAAAGTGATAGGAAAGCAAAGTGACGCAGTTTCGT
This sequence comes from Oligia latruncula, assembly GCA_948474745.1. Lineage (NCBI taxonomy): Eukaryota > Metazoa > Arthropoda > Insecta > Lepidoptera > Noctuidae > Oligia > Oligia latruncula. The sequence continues at coordinate 10,513,779 of OX419702.1, read as the reverse complement.
TTAAGTACTTGAATTTTTACCAGTAATTTTTTTTAATCAAACTACTGACCCAATTTTGATGAAATTTTTATGGGACCAATTTGAAAGTATAATCCTTTCAAATAAAAAGAATTTTGCAAATCATCTTATAAATAACGGAGTTCTGGGGGCCTAAAAAGGCCACTTTGGCAGAATCATAAAAGGGTAACATAATGGAGAGTAACCGTTAAGTTAATCGTATCAAATTTCAAATCCCATTGGTGAAGCATTTTTCAGTTATTTTTTTTTTACTGTGCTAAAATACCAATCAATCCGATCCAATCCCAATCTCTTTGATTAAACCTACGTAGTGCAGCGAAAAAAAGAAAAACACGGACTGTCTTCGCCATATTACTATTCATAATGTTATACTTTTATGATTCTCCAAAGTGGCCTTTTTAGGCCTCCTGAGGTAACAAACATAAAAAAACAACCGAATTGAGAACCTCTTCCTTTTGTTTGAAGTCGGTTAAAAAGTCTAAGTTACTCCTTATAACATCAACTATCTGTGTAGTGAACTACCAGTGAAGTCCCGTGAAAATCGGTTTAGCGGTTTCGGCTGGAAGAAACAGACAGACAGACAAAAAATGTTATTGATTTGTTTTTGTTATAAGTACCATACGAGTACCTATACTTTTAGGTATATGCATTTAGTAAAATGCCTGTTATTTTGATATTACAAACCGACCCTTCAATTTATTAATTTGTGATAGATGTACCTATAGACTATATTATGTGACATCTCTTGTGTGTCTGCAGCTGTCTTAATATAACCGAATATTCTACAAATCCTTGAACTTTTATGTTAAAGAATTTCCATAAATGGCGTAGAACTGTGCAAAAAAAGTTACCAACTGAAAAGTCAGGAAGTTTCCTAAGAAGATTAAACATATTCATTAAAAGTAAATCACAAAAGTGCCGTTAAAACTTTGGACAGTCCAACGAAAGCGCTGCATTTAGTTAGTGGGACAGAACGTCAGATATATATCCAGCTCTTACAGAAGTTCGTTGGAACGCTGCCCGCGGCGCGACACCAAAGTTCCGAACGCTACAACCATTTTATAGTACTTATTAATACTAAAATTGAGTAATTAGAAAGTACCGTGCTGATAATGTGTAGTCTGGGGCACTTAAGCTGAGGATTTAACGATTTCGCTAACAATGCCCAACTGTTTGAGAGCTAAGTTATTCATGAAAGGGTTTGCAATGAAATTAAAAGTTTGCACGGAATTTAATGGTTTAACAACACGATAAATTAATTTGGATTTTGAAAAGCAATGTGAATATCGCCTTTACTGTGACCTGGGAAAGGGAATGGGTGATAGTCAAATTGTTTGAACCCAAATAACCTATTGTCTAATAAATTCTATGCCTTTCCTTCGACATCACTCGACTACAAAACCAATACAACTTTTCCAATGCTTAATAAGAATCAAATCTTGCAGTTTCTTCACTGACTTTTACGGATAAAATAACGTTAAGAGGGTTAACGACTTACGGCTTTTCATACAAACTTTCAAGCCCTTGTTTTTCGAAATGCATGAACCGATTTTAATGAAATTTCATACGCATAAGCAGGATACAAAGTTCTAAAACGTTAGTTAAGAACATTTTCGAAAAATAGTGTTACAGCCAAATTAGACCGATTTTAAATTTTCCATACAAACAGAGATTACCAGTTATCTTTGTTTTAAGAGCCTATACTACCTCAGCTAAAATTCACTCTTTATCTCGCTCGCACGATACTGCTCGCGGACTGTGTGAAAGCGAGACAGAGTGCGGTGCTGGGCGGGAGGCAGCGCCAATAGTTTAGGTATTGGCTTTTTACGGTGAAAATAAAGGTATTTAAAAAAAAATAACTAACATAAGACCTGCTTTATAGTTAGTTCAGTTAGTATGCAAAGTTTCATGATCTAATTTGAAGTATTTTTTGAATACCAGCGGTTTATTGTTCGGTTTAGAGGTAACTTTGGAATTTTTTTCTATCGAGAAAATTTTATGTAATCGTGTTTTCGTTTAACATAAGACCTTACATTAATCCTCAACTTTAGCATATATTTATTTCAAAATTAATGCTGCAGAATTTTCGACATAACGGAAGATCATGTTAAGCCATTTGAGGTAGTATAGGCTCTTAATACGACATTTCGACAATTTTCTCTACTAACTTTTTAGACCTTTGTATCCTGCTTATGTGTCTTAGCCCTAAAGATCGACAACTACAGGCTAATATATTACTTAATTAAGTATTAAAAGTAGTTACTAAATAAGTCCAAGAGCAGTAGTGGCCCAGTGGTGACGGTCGCAACTTACGAGTTGTATAGGTCGTAGGTTCGAACCCAGTCAGGCGGCTTCATTTGTGTAAATTATTTCATCGCCACTGCTCCTAAAACGGTGAAGGAAAACATAGTGAGGAAACCGACCTATATAAACAAAAATTCGTCGATCTCTACAAATCCGCACTGAGCCCGCGTGGTGGATTACGGCCCACTCTCTCTCACTGAGAGGAGGCCTGTGTCCCAGCAGCGGGTACATTATAGGCTACATTATGCATATAAGTCCTAATAACGCATACTATAAAAACAGATACTCAATATACAATGTATTTAAGTACTTCCTTTCCCTTCCCTGCCAGCCTCCTTCTTTTTGTTGTTTTTTTTTTAATTGTTCTTGTATTTTCGATCGTATTTGTGAACATCGCTCATTTTAATTTTTAATTCTACTTTTACTTTCGTTTATAACTTATATTGTGTAATTCAAGTATTCAACTAACGATATCTTGTACTTACTATCTATTTATTTCTGTGCTAGTGCTGTGCACTTCTGTAAGTGACGAACTCACAATTCCTAAAACTGTATGTGATTTTTGTTTGTGTATGTCGTAGTGAGTAAGTCGTTGAAGTGCCATATATAAAAACATAAATAAATAACCAAACCAGTCATTGTTCTGTTATCATTACCGGCGATCAATACTATGCTGTGTAATTACCTAATGTGCACCCGTTCAATAGATTTCATCTGCCCTCACCTCGGTCACTGCGGATTCTGTATCCCTGGTACATTCGACGTGGTTCTCGTGTAAATATTGGATGGCGTTGCATAGCTCAGAATTATCGTCCTGTTAGAATGTTTAATTCATGATTAGCAATCGATGTTTACGGGTAACGGGATGATTACTTCAAATGCTACCCCTAACTCTCTTTACGACCACTGAAAGTCAGCGCTGTGTTGTGGGTCCCCTTATCACAGCATCATGCTGAATGGAAGCCTATATCTGATCTGTGCTCGTACATCTATATTTATTTTCTTCGTTATCATTCGAGTTAACTTATCTCTTTGTATGCACTTGTTTCTGTGACAAATAACATTGATAGTCGAATATTCGGTTACTGAATTTAGTTTTTTTTTAACTTTGAACGCTATGATAAAAAAAAAAGCGTCAAAGGTCTTTTTAGTAAGTCTTAAAAATCAACCACAATAAAATGGCAATGTAAAGTACTTATCACTTTTTACCGACTTCAAAAAAAAGGAGGTTCTTAGTTCGATACGTATCATGTATGTAATATTATTGGAACTGCATTAAATTCACATATGACAATCTATTAGGCCTTCCAAACAAATATACAAAATTTTATAGATGTATGTATGTTTGTCCATGCATTTCTCCGCAACCATTAATCGGATCGTGACAATTTTTTTTATTGGCTTACATTTACTTCAACTTGGGAAACAGTTCAAGTTTCACCAAAATCGATTCAGTAATTTTCAAGATATGGACTAATTCGTGTAAGTGTGATGGCCTGGCTTATTGATACGAGCTTACGGGTGTAGTATCAAAGGGAAAACATCTCAAAACCTTGGTCAAATTCTAGTGCAATATTAGTAGTAATATAAAAAAAAAAGTAAAGTAATATAAAATTAGTAATATAAAAAAATTAAAACGACTTCAAAAAGAAATTAACTCAAAATTATGAAATAACTTTATTACATACACTTCGGAAGTCGGTGACAAAAAAACCAGAACTAAAATACAGATCCCAAGACACCGACTTCCGCAATTAAAGTTGTTTTATAATTTTGAGTTAATTTCTTTTTGAAGTCGGTTAACAAATTATTATGGGTTTCAAATATTGGAAGTTCTTATGGACTTATCAATGTTATAACATTACCAGCGGATTTATAGAATATCACTTACCTACAGTCCGTTCACAGTTATTTTACCTCTGATTTTGCATCACTGTCAAAATCACAGTGATATTTATTGTCGTGACATAAAGGTTGAAATTTGGTTGCTGCTGTCAGGATAAAATAAATGTGAAAGGGAACAAATTCTGTGAAAATTAGTGACGTGTGTCACCGTAAAAGGCTTCTTATTTGCTGGTCGAGTGCATAAAACCCTTACAATTAAGTAGCTGATTACCGTGTAAAATCACATTACCTTTGTAACGCTGCCACTGAACGGGACGCCTTTTGCAAGAGCAAAATTCAATAACATGAAAATGTGGTTGAATAATTCATACCTTTCAATGATAATAATTCAGAATATTCGACATACTCCGAATTTAAGGGCGAAATTTATTTTGGGACTGAAAGACATATTTTGACGCCTGGCTTTCATTACAGTCCATTTTTTCTTTCATGTCAACAAACGAAGTCGTCAAAGTTCTTCGTATCAATCACACATCTTTACAAGAAAAGAAACACATGGTAATGCGTTATATTTTATTAAATATCGGGCTGGCGTTCGCAACTCGACGTCCAAAACGCGTATTTTACCCAGATTTTAAGAAAAAAAATCCCTTAAAATGAAATGTCTCAGCGCCACATGGTTCACCGATAATGAAAAGTAAATAAAAACACACTTTATAGCTCCTATTTTATTACCTTTCTTTAGGTCTCTGGAGGTTACAACATGTTTGATTTCTATTGACCTTAGTTGGTTTTCATTCCAATACATAAACAATATCTAGATGAAAAATGTCAGTCTTACGCTATTTGCCCACTTCACATAATAGGTATAAGTGAAATAAAATGTATTGTTTTTATTGGCATGGGCACTTTGAAACGTCAGAAGTTAGGTGCACGGATCCAATTGATAGTTTCCTATGGAGAACATCCGGCAAGAAACTGACGGTTGAGCACACCCTCACTCCACAAGTCCACGAGTCCATTGTCTTGTCGAGAATATTGTCTTAATTCACTTTGCATCATCTCTTCTTGTATGTCTCCTCTAAATGGTTTATTGTTCACATTGTTTCTTTGGTGAAGAATCTTTAGTCGGAATCCTTCCACATTCCGGAATAAAGATTCATACAGACCATCTATCAATCTCCTTTTATTGCATTTTTGGGCAGACAAATTTCTCTGTCTTTTTAAAGAGATTTACGATCTAATACTAAATAGTTTTATCTTTGTACGCACGATAGTTCCTTCAAAGGAAACAATTCACTGTTGTTTGTTTCATATAACAAGAACCCCGAGCTTCTGAGGAACTATTTAAAGCTCCGTGCAGAAAGTGACACTAATTGCAACACAAATCCTCATTTTGTTCAGTTTCTATCTATGTAGTGTATGAATTATGTACTCTAGAGTACATACTTCAATATGAGTCGTTTTGCTATAATGTAGTAGTAAATATTTGCAGTTGACTGTTATGCCAAACAGATACTATAAAAAAATATTTATATGGTAATAACACCCGCGGGTACCGATAAAAGAGGATGGTAGAATAAATAAAAATATAGGCGTAGCCGGCGTAGCGCTGCGCTACGATGTGCTACGAACGCTACGCTTCAATTTTTACGTACGCGAGTTACGTTTTTTTAGTTCTTATTAGTTTTTTAAGAACTGTAATGTAATAATTGCCTTACTAAATCAACATCTGTATAGCCTTTTCCAACTATGTTGGAGTCGGCTTCCAGTCTAACCGGATGCTGCTAAATACCAGTATTTTACATGGAGCGACTGCCTATCTGACCTCCACAACGGCACAACCCAGTTACTGGGTAGTACGACACCCCTTGGTATGGCTTGCCTTACTAAATACAGTCATGAATGTATCCAGTAGGGCAATTATTATTTCAGTCATGTGACTTGGCTCAGTATCAAGAGATTCCGTTTCATACGAGATTCAACTTTTGAATAATGTTACCGCAAATACCGTGTGGTTTGGTGATAATGATATTGCCAGGAAACTGGCAAATAGTGTTGGCCATTTTTTCTGCGCCTGGAGGCGCACTTTACTTTTGTTTACGGTCCGTTCGGTTGGCAATTTCAGAACCAAGTGATATTATCGAAAGGTCAAAATGTGATTATATTTTTTATAGAGAGTTCTCACAGAAAATAACAAAAAATCAAGAAGAAAAAAATCAGTGCATGAATTATTTCTAAATAGCGTTTACGTAATAGTTAGATAAGTGGTTTTAAGTGTAGTACTAACGAATGAATCCCACATGAATTCATTGACCTCGGGAAGGGTAAATAAAAATCAGGGACGTACGTTATTTTAACCGACTTCAAAAAAGGAGGAGGTTCTCTATTCGACGGTATGTTTTTTTTTTTTTTTTTAATATAGACAACAGTTTCATAGAATATCGTTTCACATATTTTCTTTCTCTTAATATCATTTCATAGAATAATCAATACGCAGAATACTTAGAAAAAAATCATAGATTATTGTTACAAATAAAATTTAATGTTTCGATATTCATATCATAGAACAACAAATCAAATATTCGTTATCCTCATATTGTTCAGTTAAATAAAACTTATTAAGTACCAAGAAAAACATTTTTTCGAGTGACAGTTTTTAAACGTTTCTCTTCGTGGGGAAGATCACGTGGCGGGTCTAAGTTGGTTTAGAAACAATAATAATAAGACGTAGTCGACGGAGCCCCGCTTTGCGGGGGCCCTATGTCTGTCTACAGGGTTTAAAAGGAACCTAACCTAACCCAAGTCGGGGTGCCCCAAATCCCGAGATCGCTTATAGAAACCATTATTTTTACAGTTCATTCAAATACCATGGAAAAATACACCGAAGAAACAATATTCGTTAAAAAATAATTCTACTGTTTGATAAACATGATTATAAAATTCATTGAATTGTGTTTCTGTGAAATATGTTTCGTTCAAGTAAATAGTCGTTGAAACAACAATATTCGAAATAAAATACAAGGGCCAAATATTGTATGAAACATTTTCTGCGAAACGAAATTCTATGAAATTTCTGTCTGCGAAACAGGGGAACACGAAAAATCAGAAATAAATACATTACTACCCAAAAACCAACCTTTCCGCTGCAATATATAAATAACGAGGTCTAAGCGGTTCAAAATTACTGCCCTGGCTGGAGGCCCAATTTATTGTGGCATCCACAGGAAAGTCCGGTTGAGCAGTCGACAACCCCTATGGTTGAACTGCGAGATGCCATTTTTCAAAAAAAAAAAAAAAAAAGCGGTTTAAAATTAACTCTCTCACAAATTGCCGTGAAGAGAGGTCGGCTTTAGTCGGCAGTGGTCGGTCGTAACACAGCTGACCTGGATATCAAACCGCCCGACGATCATCTGGAGCCATTTCCCCTTTTTAATTTACCACAGCACCTCGTACAATGTTATCTAATGGCACGTTTTATGGAACAACTTGTGGCGGCTCTAATTTTCCAAGTAACGTGTTTAATGACTAGGTCGTTGAAACACTATCGGCTATGTACTATTATGGAAGGCTATCAGTCTATATTTGTGCTCCTGTTGGATTGCTTTCAATATTCTCGTCACTTTTACATTTGGATTTAGATCGTAAAACGGATGAGACACACTAACAATAAGAATGGCTTTCATTTTGACAGTTTAACAACATTCATTACGTTATTTACGTTGTTCTTTCGTCAAATTTCTCGAACATATGAAGCAATGGATTAGCAATATCCTTCAAAATGATTCAGATTGTGATTGATAATGTGTTACGCAATTAAGGTGCAGCACAGGAGCGTCGAGTTTGGCATAGGCAGAGAGGCTTATATCCGATTAGGTATGAGCGTTATTTCACGTCACTAGTTACAATAACTGCTTATGGGGCATGTAACCGAATCACTAGTTTCGAGTCACACATAAACTAGTGATTTTTGTAACTAGTTACATTACCAATGCAGTGATCGAATGAAAAGCGAGACACGAAACAAAAGTACGTTGCGAGTCGTTTCTACATGGTTACTACTCTGTGCCTGTGTGCCTACTTCTTTGTACTGACCGGCAAAGCGAGCCGAGACTTCCCGAAATCACACACCAAGTCGCCAACTACGAAAATGATGCGTATAATTTTCATACGTATTACTAAGGACTTAGAGATTAATTTAGATTGGTCATTATTTTTAACCTTCGACGGGCGGTGTACGAACACAAATTTGAAATTGTATTAGTATTTGTTTATGATTACTTTGACAAGTAAACCTTGTTTAGTTCGTTGGTGAATATTGCACAAGTATGTACCTATGTATGTTGCATTTATTGTGAAAGTGACTTCCATGCATGTTTTCGTAATGTTTTTGAATAAATTGTGAATAGTGTAGTACGTATAAAAAAAACTGTGAATAAATAACTTTTTCGTCATGTCTCGATGCAATTCGAGTGTCCTGTGGAAGTTCTTCCAAAAACTACGTAATGAAAAAAAAGCAAAAAAAAAAAACAAAACAAAAATAACAAGAAAAAAAAATGCAACAAGTGTGGTGAATCACTGAATAGAATATGACAAATAACTAGTTACAAAAATCACTAGTTTTCAAAACAGGTAAATGTTCGTTTCGCAAATACTTCGGTAACACCTTTTGAATCACTGAATAGAATATGACAAATAACTAGTTACAAAAATCACTAGTTTTCAAAACAGGTTACGCCTTTAAAGTAACTAGTTACGTTACGTTTCGCGAAAATCACGTAACGACCCATACCTATATCCGATAGTGTGTGAAGTCGGACTGTGGCTGACGATGATTTAATTTTTAAACCAAATAATTATGCGAGTGTTAAATTTAATGGCAATAGTGTACTCGTACGGATGAGTGACGTCACGCTTCCATGCGACACCCAAATCATTTCCATGATGCCAGCTGAGCGAAGGAAGCGGGAGCCCGTGAAGTATCAAGTACATTGTGCAGGAAAACTCAGCAGGGAAACGTGGTTTTGTAATCTAAATACTTCATCCCGGTACTTGGATTTTACAGTTTCTTATGTGTGAAACGCTCATACTAGTCATTTGAAATTGCGTCTAAAATATTTTAAAATCTACGCCGTAGCATTTTCGTAGCACTTGCGTAGCACAGGCTACGCGTTTGTTCGGGACGTCTACTTCAAGTTTTCTAGAACTAGGGAAGACAACTATTACTTACTTACTAGCAGCCCCCCGCGACTTCACCCGCTTAGGTGTCGATCCCGTGGGAATATCGGGATATAAACTATCCTATGTAAAGCGGTTTAATAATAATAATAATAATCATTTTATTATCAGGGAACTAAGGCCCATAGGTAAGCATGAAGAGGTAACAGACAGACACACTTTCGCATTTATAATATTCGTATGGATGGATTAACTTTCCTTTTCCTTTTGAATAAAAATTAAATATTTACGTACGGAGTATACTTATATACGCCCAAGGCCGGGGGGAGACGCGTATACAAGGCCCAATAAACAATACTTATTAACTTATTATGCTTTTACCCGTGCGTAAAAAGAACGGCCGATTATTAAAATATGTAAAAGTTTTTTGGAAATTAATTAATATGTTACAAAATGAGCCCTGTAAAGCGGGTTACTGCGAAATATACATATATTTCGCAGTAACCCGCTTTACAGGGCTCATTTTGTATAACTTGATATTTTAGGATAACGATAAATCTGATCCCATTAAGGATTTTGGGGTTCAAGATTTGTTGATCTGGGTAATTTGATACAACATCAGCTTAGCCATTAGACCGAATCTCGAAGTTTGAAAGCAAACTTGTCTATGTAACTAACATAACATTTAAATGCTTTGATTTATGACGGATTAACTAGCGATTATGGTTAAGTCGCAGTTACGTAAGTTTTTTTTGTATAGTTGTGGTAATACAGAGCCCGAACAACTTTATTACTCTATACAAATCATCATCTGCCTTCCCTTTTCCCAACTATGTCGGGGTCGGCTTTCAGTCTAACCGGATGCAGCTGAATACCAGTATTCTACATGGAGCGACTGCCTATCTGACCTCCACAACCAACTTATTGAGTAATACGAAACCCATTGGTAAGACTAATGTCAGACTTTCGGGCTTCTGACGACTCGTAACGACTGTCAAAGATCTACGAATGACAGCCGGGACCAACGGCTTAACGTGCTTTCCGAGGCACGGAGGGGTCTTGGTATATAAAGATAGTACAGTCAGCAACAAAAGTCGATTAACACTTCAGTTTTTTTTATCTCCGTTATTGAGCAAAATATTTGTTCAAAATTACATTGTACTTCTGCTGCAATTATGAACAAATAATAAGTGTTAATCGACTTTTGTTGCTGACCGTACCAAGTTCTCTAGCTTAATCGCTCCACTGAGGAAGAGTTGTTTTCTCTCTGGGGTTTCCACGTTTTCAGCAGCGCATATTTCAAAACAACACAACTAGCTAGTAGCTACCATACTATAAGCTATGAAATACCACAAATAGTTATCCGCGAGTTCCGCGACTATAGTCAAACCCATACTCCTATTACCAAAGTAGTAAACAAGTCCCGAGCAAAACTTCATCGGCTGTCACAAAAGTGAAATGGAGCCACTCGTAATAAACTTGAGACCTCTGTTTGGGAAACAACGCCCATGTATAACTGTTGGAGAATAAGATATTTATGGGTGATTGACACATTTCCTGTGAGGAAATAATAACAAAATGTATGAGAATAATGGAACTATCTTTGGCTGTGACGTTGATATGTTTGGAACATTAGGGGAGGATTCTTTCTATCATTCTCATTCCGCACCTGCTTTTGGTTTAAAAAAAACCCAAGTCATCTTAGTGAGTAGTATATTATCTACACAGTATTCGTAGCTGGTACTTCTATAACTAGTCACATAAACAGATAGGCCCTTCATATGTCGCTGTTGTCGCTGTTGTTGCGGTGTTGTCGCAACTAAATCCTGAAAGCTGTGGCGGAGAGCTATACTCCAAATATTAGGCTTTTAATGACGAGATTCCACAGGTAGGAAACATGTTTTCTTGTCTGGTCGTCTTTTGCATGGAGTGTGCATTATTTTACTATCTATTTATATCAGTACTATTAACACTAGAATATAAGTGGTTTTGTAATACTAACACAAATTATGGATCTCACTGTTGTCCGAAAAATGAGAATTTTGATTAATTTTTTTATAATTTCCTACTAAAAGGACAGGCCAAGATTGTTTTAACAATAAAAGTAAATATCACAAGAAACAGATTGACTTTATTTATTATTTATTTATATGTATTTATATATACTTTATTGTACACCAGAAAATACATAACAAAAAAAAATACGGTTAATACAAAACATACAATGGGCGGCCTTATGGGTGGACTTTTTCCAAATTCAAAATTTCACCATCGCGTGTTCGCCACCTGAAATGCGTCGCAGCGGCCATTTATTTTATGTGCCAACCGTCACCGTGATAAATAGCGCTGGATGAAATATAAATCTTTCAGCAACGCAAACTGTTGATGATCGTACTATTTTACACAAAAAGCTGAAAAGGGAAGTTTTTTATTTGATGGGTTGAATTTTTGTGACGGAAATAGGTATATTATGTTGATGATCTCCGTCCTCCGATCATAATGCGTATAGTACGTTCCACGAAATAGATAAGAGGTTTTATCTATTGCGTTGTAGGTTTTAAGCCTAAAAAAAGACCACCTTCCGACTGTGTCTCTCTTTTTCATTAAGTAAAGAATCTTTTTAATGAAAGTCGATGTAAATTAAAACGTAAAAAAGAATGTGTAAATAACTAGAAACGTGTCACGTGACGTGTTTCTGACCTGTTTTTAGGGTTCTGTACCTCAAAAGAAAAACGGAACCCTTATAAGGTCACTTCGTTGTCCGTCTGTCAAGACCCTTTTTCTCAGGAACGCGTGGAGGTATCAGTTGAAATTAATATCAATTATTCAAGGCTGCAATCCCTTGAAGCAGTGAAAAAATCAAACTTCTCAGTCAACGCAATCAAAAGATACGGGCGTTTATGTTCCGTTTATGCAGCATACTTTAACACTCGCAAGGGAATCGAAACCTTCCCGTTGACCTAGAATCATGAAATTTGGCAAGAAGCAATTTCAACAAGTATAGGAAAAAATCATCCGAAAACCGCAAATTTGTAGTTACATACCTACAAATTTGTATGGAACCCTCGGTGCACGAGTCCGACTCGCACTTGACCGGTATTTTTTTTTATCAGCATTTGTATTTTTGATCAAAGTGCCTTAGGCCCAATCGTTGGAGATCGTAGGAAAAACCAGATAATTTTACCCTATCTAGTATTTTATGATTTTGCTATGACAATAAGGCGTTATCGCTTCGGTTCGATCGGTCGATTGGCGAGGCAAGGGCGAGGCGTATGAAAGTCTTTTGTTTTGCTTATTATTTGGTCTGATCCGGAACCCCGGGTCTTGGTCCATAAATAGATGTATACCACCTTAAACCTCAATGCTTTGTTCCAGGAAGGCGCGTGCGCGCGCGAATGGTGGGCAGTGATGGGGGGGCCGCGGCGCATGTCCAGTGCGCTGCTGCTGCCCTTCGCGCTGTTGTCCCTGCCACCAACGGAAGCTGCAAACACTACCACCTACCGGGTACGTTGATACTTTCATCATGACATAGGCAATAGGAACTATTACCAGGGCCATCTCAGAGACAGGTACAGTCACGAGCATAAGTATGTATGCACTTGGGTTTATTCAAAGACGGTTTTCTGCTATTGTTTTGAATGAAATTTTATGGTATTACGAACAAAGTATTTGCGAACCCATAGGTTTGTGTAAAGTGTCGTATTTCAATGTTGCTTTCATTACTTCACGTAAAAATCGCAATTGAAAGTTGCCAAGTGTTGACATATTAGTGCTCGTGACTGTACACTCCAAACCGGAGCGCAGAAACACTGCTTGGTGGCAGAAATAGGTATTGTTGTGGACGCTACTTCCCCGGACAAGCTCCTTCGCAAACGGCTCTACTAACTCAACTTAAAAACCTGACTTACTACGCTCAGAAAACCTTAACATAACATAACATAATCAGTCATAATGTTCCCACTGCTGAGACACAGGCCACAGAAAACCTATATCGTTGTTAATAATAGGTATTATCATAAATGACATTGTGGACAACGGGCACATGAAATGATTCTTAGGTGTTGTAAGTTTCAGCAATAACCCACCATAGTCTGTGAGGGCATTTATGTGAAACCAACACAATGTGCAACCAACGACTTGGATGTATCCGAGCCGTCGGTCGCAAATTGTGTGGCACATGTTGGCTGTAACTTACGCTTGGTTTCACTATAACGTAGTTATGCTTAAGCCTAGACTTTGAATTGTATTATTAGCCAAGAAACTCTCTGTATAGTCATCATCATTTCAGCCAAAAGACGTCCACTGCTGGACATAGGCCTCCCCCAAGCACTTCCACTTCGACCGGTTCTGTGCTTCTCGCATCCAACGGGTTCCTGCGGCCTTCACAAGGTCGTCGGTCCACCTTGTGGGAGGCCTTCCAACGCTACGTCTTCCGGTACGTGGTCGCCACTCCAGAACCTTTCGGCCCCATCGGCCATCTGTTCTGCGAGCAATGTGCCCTGCCCACTGCCACTTAAGTTTGGCAATTCTGCGGGCTATGTCGGTTACCTTGGTTCTCCTGTATAGTCATAGTACTTATAAAATAATAATACCGAAGTTGGATCCTATTGTCAAATGTAAGCTCCCATCCACTAGTCCAAAGCGGGAGAGTTACCTAAGTTACTATACAGCATACAGCTCGTGTACCATGACCAATTCTATCTCTATTCTACTAAGAATAGACAAAGTTCTTTCTATCGAACTCGACATCTCTTCTGCCCGAGCACGAGGCGACCCCTAGTCGCGTTTCTATTAAGACAAAGACATTTATTCTTTCCATACCAATGCAGAGCAAATTTTTAAATCAATATAGATTCTTGTCTAAGTCCAATGTGATGAAGACTATTTGACACTTGTTGAGAAGAAATGTTTCTACCCCCAAGTGTCAAAAGAAAGATTGATCGTCATGCTTGACACTGTAGACTTTTGTCGACTGAAGAATAGAAACATTTCTTCTCTTTATCGTCATACTTAAGACGGTAGAAATCTTTCAACAATCTGTCATTTTGTCTATTTTTCCGTCGACAAAACCAGTTGCTACGGTGGTCATGCCAGAGTCAAACCATCATTGACGGATATCACGCTCTATAAAGCCGACTAAAACTCGATGTGTTCTATTTACGGTCTGATGCACGAAATTCTGCATGACACTGATAAAGCATTTGGGGCCATTTTCACACCTGCATCGTAATAAAAGCCGTGTTCATTGGGTTACAGCCGTACGTTCGTGCCAAGCTGTATTGCACCCTATCGACGTTTTAATTATAAACCCATAATATTTACTGGAAGGGTTAGAATATAGATGCGAACGTACATTAACAAACAATTTTGATTTTTAAATGAAACCAGGGAATTGATTCGATTAAAATCGGTATTGTGTTGGGTATTTTTAAATTACCAACGAGTTATTTTTAATTTGATACTGATTAAAAACAAAAACTGTTAATCCTGATAACGCCTTATAAATTTTTAAATGAGGATCACCAAAACAATCATTCATTCATTAATTCATTAATTAGGTACAAATCAATCCATGAACTGCCAACCTAAAATGAAATACAAACAAACACCCATCCCACCCAATGAGTTGAACAATTAATCACACGGACAGCAACTGCAAAATTCATACAAATGCAACAGGATATTACATACTGACGCAAACCATTGCGACTCTGAAATGCTAACGATCGCCCCCTTCCCCAATGGGGCTGGCGTTGCGTGGGTATAATTATATATATCCTACCTCCAATGGTTCATCGGTTTTACGTCAATAATTATCACCGCCCGAGGGGTGCGTCTGCGTAAGTACATCAAAATAGGCATAAAAGGGATGTTTTTATAAAGCTCCCTGAAACCTGCGGAGAGCTGGGTTATTTTTTGTGTCAATATCTTTCTTGTATACATTTTATGTAAATTCAAAAAAGGACAGTGTTACCATTTGTTTTAGGAGATAAAAATAAGCAGGTACCTTGTTCTGTTGTGTGTTGTGTACTTGTTTTATGAGGATCTGAAGGCACGAAAAGAATACTTACGATTATAATAATCACCTCACCATCATCATTTCAAGAAATAGTTGTCCATAAACAGTATGTTCTTCACTTTTCTAGCTACCTAAGCTCTAGCTAAGGCGATCTCAGAGGGATAGACAGAACTTAAGTAAACTCTAATGATCTGAAGTGTCTAAAACAAGAGTTGCAAGACACAATAAATTGCTCTATTTTCTTGGAAGCAGAAACTATACATAGCTACAGCAGTTTCTAGCAAAAACATCTTATGTACAACAACTATAGTAAACAAGTAAGTAGCGTTATGTATGGACTAATGTCAGCACTCCGGCAGGTCTCATCTACCAGTTCTTGTAATAGTTTTAGGCTGAGATCTATAAACGTTACTAAGCAAGTATGTTTGACTTAGACATGTTCCCGTCTGTTTTTGTAGTTTGACAATTTGTGCGACATTGACAGGAAGTACTCTTAGCCATAGTATGAGGTAAGTAACGTTTATAGATCTTGGCTTTAGTCTGGGTAAATGTTACGGAACCTACCTATGATAATATTTTGTATCGATAACAATCTTCTTATACGGCTCCATCAAAATATATAGGTATGTTTTTTACGTTGTCGAGCAAACGTATTTTTCAAACGTAATGAAGCTATGGATTAGGAAAATGTGTTACGCAATCGGGGTGCAGGACATCCATAATTTGACATCCCTATCTCTGATTATACTACTGAGCTGAACGGAGTAAGACCACTTATTTTAATAGAACCTGTATGTTTACCTTACACCCAATTATGGACGGTAAATATAATTATGCCAGTGAGTTCGATACGTTATTATGTAGCTTACGAATTATCTGGCTTCCCAGAGGTTTCTGTAACCAAATATTCGGTGGTAGCATCCGATTTAATAGTAGGTAAGGTGCACTTGGATATTTTGATGTAAGGTGGGTGAACCGGACGTTTTGATCCACGGTTTTACCAAGTTGAATTTCAAGAAATGTAGAACGCGGCATAGGAAGGAAACTGCTTTGTTGTCAAATCTAAAACACTTTTCAGGCAAGACGCTCTGATTTTATAGGTGGATTAACATCTTAATCAAACTGATTTTGCGATACCGTTTTATCCACGTTCACAAACTCACCTGCTGAAGTTGCTTTTTTGCAGATCCGACAGTAGCGCCAGATAGCCCGCTCAATTCAAATTTTTACGTTTCTGGTCAGTATTAAGTTGTACGTTGATTAAAATATGATTTGCGGCCGTAACAAATATGTATTTTCAAAAGTCATCAACACAACCACACACAACTCTCTAAAACCAAGTACCTAATTCTATTGAATGACTATTTCATGAAATCTTGACATTTTAGGATTATACCAAAGAGCTTAAGATAGGTACTTAATGTCTTTGGATTATACTAACTTTACAAGTTGTATTACTGATTCTATTGCAAAAAACGTAAGAAAATTTTAATTTCGCGGGCGAAAAGATTTAGATACATAAGTTTTGTCGTTATTCCTTTGTGATTACTGTACTAACAAGAGTAAACTACCACGGACCGTACCAGTAGGAAGTGAATTTAACGTAAGATAACATCACACATGTATTTTCCAAAGGGTTATACAGAGGTGTATACCTATTGTACACCCACATGTGCCCAATTATGTTTGTCCCATGTAATAGGGGGCGAGCCTATTGCCATACTAGGTGAATCCATACTAATATCTATACTAATATTATAAATGCGAAAGTGTGTCTGTCTGTCTGTCTGTTACCTCTTAACGCTTAAACCGCTGAACCGATTTAGATGAAATTTGGTATAGAGATAGTTTGAGTCCCGGGAAAGGACATATGATAGTTTTTATCCCGATATTCCTACGGGATCGACACTTATGCGAGTGAAACCGCGGGGCGCTGCTAGTTTAGTATAAAATATTGCACAATACCTAACAGTTGAAGCGCTACAGCGCTGCAATCTTCCTCTGTACATGAAGTATGTACGGCTTCTCAATGGCTTTCAAGATGGCCCGATAGCAGCTTCCTTCGTGGACGGTTTTAAATTAAATTGAGACGGCCGACCGTTTCGAATTAAATTCTTTAACATGTTTTGCTTACGAGGTTAGGGGACAGAACCCACTGCCTTAAATCATTTACGTCTCAAAATGCAGCACTTTTATTAGGTTTGCAAAGTTTTAAAAATGAAATCTTTTTTTTACCGCTGTAGCCGATGGATGATAAACATCTCAGGTCGATGTAGGTACAAAATATAATTCTTCTTCTACTTCGTGTCACTGCACGCTGGCACGACTCTATTTCAGATCTTGTTGGCCCAAAACTTTGCTACTTCCACGGCGTTGTCAATGGCAGTGCAGAGGTCACTTGAAAAAAAAACTCTGAAAGTAATACTCATTTAGCGCAACACACAAGAAAATAGGTTTAAACACAACGTTAATAATAATCAAAAGGTTAGCCTGAAATTTAAGAATTTTCTAAATTTTATTAATAGTAGGTACGCACTCATCAATATCGTTTTAATGAGCTCTTTATAGAGAGCTAACATTTCAAGCATTTTTAGGTAGTTTCAAACAGGTACCAATATAGGTAAAAAAAGGGAGGAGGGGTGGGTCGATCGATCAGGCTAAGCTACGCTTACCACCGTCGATCCGTGGATGTGGGTGTCATCTTTACATACCGAAATTCCTCCGTGCCTCAGAAAGCATGTTAAGCTGTTGGTCCCGGCTGTCATTCATGGATTTTTGACAGTCGTTACGTGTCGTCAGAAGCCTGAAAGTTTAATAATCAGTCATACCAAGGGGTATGGTGTTACGAAGTAACTGGTTTGTAGAGGTCAGATAAACAGTCGCTTCACGTAAAATACTGGTATTCATCGGCATCTGGTAAGACTGGAAGCTGACTCCAAAAATAATTGGGAAAATGCAAGGCAGATGATGACCAATATAGATAAAAATAAAAAACGAAACAATACAAACCATAAAACATTGAAAGCTTCAAAAAACAGTACTAACGTTATTTCGATTCCCCATAACAATATTCCCCCAAAGTTAGCGATACTTAATTAAGTAAGAAGCGAAGACTTTGTGGATCGTTGAAAACTCGTTAGAAACAAATGAACCATCCCAATTTGAACTAACACTTACATAATGTCATACTTAATTAACTAGACACGTGCCTTTGATAGAACAGTGACGCAATAATTGAAAGCAATTGCTTACCTTCAGGAAACTCGATTGTGTAATTTCTTAGTGACTTTATTGTTATAATAACACTAATGAAACAGTGTTATATGTGTTGATGGGAACCTTTTAATATTGATTAGTGATACTTACTCTATTTAATTAGTTAGAAAGGATTACTATTTATAGGTATGTTTATCGTTTGTTTTTTTTGTTTTTGTTTATCGTAATTTTTTTATATCTTTGAAGAGGTAAACAGGGGTGTGTCCAGGGTTGAGGGACGCGCAATCTGACATGGATTCACTACATGATTCTGTACCCCAATGCGTTGCAATATTACGTCAGTTATTTAAAAAAAAATGCTGCTCCATACATTTTGACTGCGTTTCTATGAAACATCAGATTTTTTTTCATAACAGACGATTTTTTTTTTTGCTAGGGTGAATCACGTGCTGAATTCATGTTTACAGTTTGCGCATCGATATTCCTGCCATCCTATAGCTAGGTACTGTCGCTTGTCCTTTGATCACAAATGTAGTACTTACCCAGGCAGGAACCTACCTAAGTGTCATCAATGCGGTTGCATCTGGCTGGCGAGAGCTGATATGATTCTGCCCCACTAAGTGGATATTTTCCTAACAAAGGCTTTGCTCAAACCAGCTAAAACCAACGTCAAGAAGTGCCAGTAGTTCCTACTCAAATACAAGTTTATGGAATCCATTTATTTAATGATACGAAACGTTTGTTATTTGAATAGATATTACATTCATTATTTTCTTGTCTTTCAGCATTCATTTACTTTTCTCCGTCGAAGTTAATGGGCGTAATCCTAAAAATACTCGACATTATACTTATTGAAGTTTGATTCGATGTGGCGGTACAAAACCTCTCATAATATATCAGTAATAGAAAAATAATTACATTATTTGTTGCTCCGTACTTCAAATCAGGTTAAGGGTGATCCCGAAACGAGATTAGAGTCGTGTCGACCTTATCCAGCGTTACAGGAAGGCGGAAAACGGTAAAATATGTTTGTCTCGTGTGTTATTGTTGAAATTACAACGGATATAAATTGTATCGCCTCTGTCCCATCTCTTTTCTTAATTACAAGTCCCGCTGTTGCAAATGTAACCCTTTCTGCTGCCGGCGACATTATTATTGTACTGTTTTATTAAAACAACAGCGTCAACAGCTTCCCACAAAAACATTCAACAGGTTGAATTCAATTTTGTAAAGTTTCGTGCTCATCTTTCAGGATATGTTAAATATATTTGAAATGGAATTTGAATGAAAGGTGGATTAGTATTCTTGTGAATGTTCTTTTTGTGGCTTAGGGTGATTCAAAGTGGTGTTGAAACGACAGTTCATACAAACTTTCAAGCCCTTTTTTTTTTTTGTGTATGGGATATCATCAAATGACCCTTCCCACTCTGGGTGGCGCGGAAGGGAGTGTCAGACTCTTACTGACTAAAACCCACCCGTGTTCCTTCCTTAGCCCTTTATGTTCCGGGCCAGCGGTAACCCTTTCGGACAATCCCGCTGACCCGGCAGGCTTCGGCCCTATGGGGCCCCTCCTCGATGCTGACATCTCTTTGAGGCGCGCGTGGAACACGTACGCGCCGTCCGGCACGGACCTGGTCCTGATCGGACGGTGAGCTACCCATTACTATCCGCCCGCAGGCCCGCGCCTACGGTGGCCGGGAGTCATCACGCGGCTCCCGACGCCCGGAGCGTCTCCTGCGGCGGCTGGGACGGGAGGCTCTCTCCCTGAGCCGTCCCGCCACCTCCTTCGCTAGCATGACGGCTTCGCAGAAGGAGGTGACTGCCTCCCACTCCCTCTCGCCCCGGACCATGGCTAGCATCATGGCCGGACGCGAGAGGTCGCCGCTGCTGCCGATCGCCTCTACGAGGACACGGCGGTGCTCCTGTTTTTCGAAATGAATGAATCGATTTTAATGAAACTTTATACGCAACTGCAGGATACAAAGGTCTAAAAATAAAATAAACGCTGGAACCAGGCGAGATCCATTTGAGTTTGAAAATATAAATAAAAATGGCGGGTCCGGCCTGCTTCCAGCTTTTATTTAATTTTAAAAGTTTTTTACCGCACTAGGGTTTTTTAATTTTTTTTAATTACTTCTAAATAAGATATTTCGAAAATGTTCTGCTTAGGTATGCGTATGTAGTTTCAAGCTCCGCGCGCGACCGATGGGTCACGAAACAATAGAAAATCGGTTTATTCATTTCGAAAAACAAAGGCTTGAAAGTTTGTATGAAATGCCGTACGTCGCTTCGTCTGTACCTATGACTTGCGATTGCGATGTTATGGTTATGGCAACTATCTTAGATTTTTTTACTTCTCTGATCTAATTGCATCGAATATGTCCTAGATCGCTTCTATAAATTTATTAACTTACTCTTTCTCACAAAATAATTGCAAGTTCTTAAGCTTCCAGAAAGTTGAATGCTTCCTTCACACCCTTATTTGTAGAATGTCGAAAATAAGGGTTTAAGGTAGTATTAACGATCCACGACCCTTCTCTTGGTTCTTCAACATTTCACTTCAAAAGTACGAATTCTTGCCGTGAGTTATTTGTTCGGCGTGGCAACAGCAAAAGTTCTTGTTATTTTTCAGGCTCAACATTTCTGAAGGGAAATTTTGTAACTGATCAATACTCGTTAATTTACTTGAAAAGCGAGGCGTCTACTACAATAATATGGACTGTATTTTCAGCTGTTTCTCTTCTTTGTGAGATTTTCCAAGCGGAGGGCAGGAAAATCATACATAAATCTCTTGAAAATCGCACCGATCCCACGCTTGTCAAAGTAGCTCAAAGGTTCGTGGATAGATAAAACTCGCGCTTTGACTGCAGTGTGAGATTCCTAGAATAAGTAGGTATTCTTTGTTTCCTTGGACGGAATCCTTTTCGGGAAATTCAAGCAGTGCAACCTGCAAGTGTTTCCTTTTCAGTTTCACCATATCACTTACCAACAGAACTTGAAAATGTTTTCATCCAGGTGTAGTAAATAGACTAGGTATGCTCGAAAGTATAATCTGTTGCTAAAGCTCTATATGTTTAACCAACCTCTAAAGACAGTTTGAACAAACTTTTTAGACATTTTTTTTATGGAAAAACTTCTAGCTTGTTCTTACTAGAATGAATTTCTCTTACAGGAAGAAGTAGAATCTTCACTACGTCTAGTGCACGCAGTAGCCACTGGTGCAACAGGAGCGCTATGCGTCACACTCCGGTATGGGCGGCTAAAGGCACCGCTCCACGCCGCAAGATGGGACACTGCTAGAGCCAGAGCAGACCTCGCGGCTAATCTGCTCCACCAGCTAGGACTTGAAAATGCAGGTAATGCTTACAGAACATCTAGAAGCATCACTTGGTCTAGTGCACGCGGTAGCCACTGGTGCAACAGGAGCGAGCGTTGTGTTTCACACGCGGTATGGGCCGCTAAAGGCACCGCTCCACGCCGCAAGATAGGACCATGCGAGAGCCACGGCAAACCTTACCACTAACCTGGTCCACCAGCTGGGACTGCAAAATACGAGTAATGCTTACAGTAGGTAATCTAGAATCAACACTGGGTCTTGTGCACGCAGTAGCCAGTGGTGTAACAGGAGCGTGGTAACGTTGTGCGATAAGTTTTGGCCATTATCGAGATGGACCACTGAACCCTGCGTGATGAAAGTAAAATTCTTGCAGTAAAGTACCTTGACCTTGAATTTATACATTGCCTTCCTAGACTTTAGACTGCAATTGTCGTACTGGAGAGAAAAGCACCGCTTCCGGAATCGTGAAGTAATAATAATAATGTTGGTTCCGTAAAGCATCAGGCGGTACCTATCTATTAAAGGATATCAAACTCAAAAGTTTTCTGGCTGTTCCCACAAAGCCAGAATTTGGTGTACGATCAAGTCTCGATAAACAAGCGTTCAACGAAGGACGAAAGGGACCCGCGGCGCCTCGTTCCTAAACAATTTTATTTGATTTGATTCTGCGCCGCAGTTAAATTAATTGACGACCCCAGAAATCAAACAAACGAATCAAAATTATAAATGTTTTAGGAGAAATCCTAAGTTGAACGTTTCAAGAGGCCTTCTCAATTTCTGTTTTTTTTACTTTTTGGCAGAAATATCTTCTGGACGATCACTTAGCCAGAACAATCAATCAATCTTTATTTGTGAACTTAGGTACCTATACATAAAAGGTCTTAAATATACATATTATTGTAGTCGAGCTCTATGTTCTACCAATGAAATTAGTGTACAAATAGTAACAGTTTTAGACTTGTACCGAATAAAAACCTAACTCCTGCCTGATACCCAAAACCCAGAGAAACTGCGTGGTCCGCGCGCCATTATAAAAAAAAAGTGTTGGGTTCAGAAACAAACTGATGGGGTCACAAACAACCTCGGGGCTTACAACAACAAAATAATCAGCCTATAATGTTCCCACTACTGGGACACAGGCCTCCTCTCTGTGAGAGGGAGTGGGCCGTAATCCACCACGCGGGCCCAGTGCGGGTTGGTAGATATGACCTTGGGGATTAGCTGATAATATCAATTTGAAAAAGAATCGCTGTGACTCAATATGTTTTGCTTTTATGTGTCTAATAAAATTGCCTTGCAAGATTAACCATAATATTTTTGATCAATTGCTTTCAAACCAAAGTCCTCACTGTCTAAGACGAAAATAAATAATCTATTTGCTGTGTTACCCACAGAAGTCCTAATGGCGGTGTCCCAAGGCCTGGTGTTAGGCGCGAGTCCCACGGAGCGGGCGGTGGCGTCACGAGCGCTGGCCTTGCGGGCAGACGGCGTGGTCAACAGTGCCGTGGCCTGGGAGAGATACGGCACCGCGGATCCTGTCGCCGTTGTGTCTCCGCAGCTGGAGAAACAGCCCGATGCTGAATATCCATGGTAGGAAGGCACATTACTTAATCTGATGGCATGAACAGGTAGTGTTTTGCCTTCAAATAAGTACCTAATACTTATACTTTTATATTGTGGACAAATTTTCATCTCATCTAGTTTAAACCATATTTTCCTTAATTTAGATTCTTAAAATCTCTAGTTGGCAGATTGACGGCGGCAGATAAAACTTTCAAATTTCGACAAATTTTAGAGGATATGGTTGAAAGTAGATGAGATGATTTCGGATGAAAAGGGATTTGAAGTTAGAGACCTACCTATCAAACAATGAATTAAATTCGGCATAATAACCTATAGTCGATTTTGCCTCCACAGGTAATTCAGGCTATGAACTGACAAAGTTTTCTCTCGTTGACCATTGAATGAGGTTTATTATTAATAAACCTAACTTGATGAATAAAATATCTTCGATTTCAGGTATGTGTCAGCACATGAAAGTGAAACGCTTCGGTCCCCAAAATTTATGCCATCCCCGCCTGGTGCCACTATGGAAGGCTGGTGGACTTACCCCTACTACAGCTGTGAAGCAAAACGATGGTTGTTATCTTACACTGTTCCTGTCTCTACTATCCGTGGGTAAGTACCTAAATAAAAACCGGTCAAGAGCGAGTCGAACTCGCGCACCGAGGGTTCCGTACCATCATGTTTTTAATTTTCATTGACGAGGCCTATATTCGTCAGAGAATTTTAACACTGTGCACTGCGGTGTAGAATATTGCAGTTTTATGTCAGCGCCACCTCTTGACCGATAGTGGAACTAATGTAACTTTTGTTGATGACTAGCTGCGACCCGCGGTTTCACCCGCGTAAATGTCGATCCCGTGGGAACATCGGGATAAAAAGTAGCCTATACGTTAATCCAGGGTGCCAGCTACCTCCATACAACGTATTACTGATTGTAATGATTATAATTCTGTAAATACATATTTGTTACGAGGTTACGACCGCGAATCATATTATTTTAATCAACATACAACTTAATACTGACCAGCAAATTGCAAAAAACGTAAGAAAATTTGAATTTCGCGGGCTACCTTAGCGCTTCCCCCTCAACTAGGTACCTCCAGAAACGACTAGCAGGAAATAGGACAGCCGTGAGATAATAAACCAAAATCCTGACTTTTACATTAGTTTGGCCCATCCTATTTGGCCCGCATTGGAATATATGGGTCTAGGTATATCTCAATTCTCAGTATACCTAACATAATCGTACCTAATATATTTCCCTCTTACAGATTGAAAGGTATCGTCTCGCTCGACATAGACATATCTAGCTTGGAAATAAACCAGTGCGAGGCGGATACTGAAGATGATAATGATAACCAAATATATTCCTTTCACGGGACACACAAATGCCCTAACGAAACCACTTACGTGAGTATACTTGAATTTAATTTATTTAATAACAGATTTATCCATCTATAACATTAAATCGTTTGATTATTTTGTTTGTCTAGTGTGAATACAGGCCAAACAGAGAGATGAGTGTACGGCACGCTGGTTGGGCGAGAGGATCGTATATTTGCCGATGTCGCCCCGGCTACTACTCGTTACTTCATCGTGAAGGATATAATGGATCCCTTGTTGAAGGTAACACAAATACACTGCTTTATGTTCGTGGAAAACTCCCGAATTTTCACATGTTCGGAAAAACGTCATCGGCATGTTGGCAACACAAAATGACACAAATACACGAAAGTGTATTTTTTATTTTGAGATTTATCCAAATTGAAATTATATCTATCAAGGATCGACAGGTCCGATCAATATTATTATACTCTTTGGGTCCGATTAAAAATGCATTTTTCTTTTGTTTTTATTCTGACTTGACCACAGAACACTGACTTGACGTTTGTGGCAGTGACAGCTGAAAGCAAGTGTCAAAATTCTGTCTACGTGTCAAAATGTAAATTTTCGATTTGACAGAAGAAAAAGAACCGCTTTGTGGCTTTGCCGCTGTTGTTTGTTTTGTTTTAGTGTAGTTCATTTGTTTACTTTTAAAACATTTTCATTTGTTTTGTTTATTATAAAACTGTATCATGTGACCATTGATATATCATGTGACCCTTGGACCCTCCTCTGACCGTATTAAAGTGCAGAGTTGCAGAGTAAGTTGGCGCCAGCAATTACTTAAGTTGTCAAAACTGCAGGCACGTAAAACTTATTTAAATGTTTGCATTCTTCCAGTTGCATACCAAGAATACGAAGAAAACGATTTAGAAAACTGGAGCGAGCCATACGAGTGTTTGAAATGTCAGCCGGGCTGCGAATCGTGTCATGGACCGGAGCCATGTCTTGCCACTTACAACTGGCCATTCCGGTAAGAATACCAAAGAAGACCCCTTCCTTATGAAGGTGATCTTCGTGTGACGACTGAAGATAACTAAAAATTCTTATTTCTACTACCTAGTAACACTGCTCTATCTGGGGTGTAGAAAAATTATTGGATTAATTTAATTATATTTTCGAGCCGTTTGGGGTTGAATCCTTCGGGCCGTGAGGTCCGAGTGCTCATGGTCTTTTTAAAGAAATTTCGAAACGGCTGGTTGACACTTCCCGTGACCCAAGGGCTGGCATTTACCTTGGCCAGAGGCTAAGAATCGCCATACAACGTGGTAATGCCGCCAGTCTCTTGGGTACATTACCAGTCGACAGTGATGCAGATGAATGAAGAAAACTAAAAAATAGCGTCGAAGAGACGCTATTTTTTTTTTCTGTATAGTTATACTTAAGTTAGGATTTTCTTTTAATTAAATTAATTGAATTGAACAACTTAACTTTCATATTTATGAAATTGTCTTTTGCCAGAATGTTGTTTCGGCAACACCTGGACTAGCCTTATATCATGATCCACCTACAGCAGTCCACTACTGGACATAGGCTTGTCCAATTGCATGCCATTTAGCTTGATTCTCGGCAACTCTCATCCTGCTCCTACCAGCCACAAAGATTATCTCTCTGCTCTGCCTAACCTGAGGGTGTCCTACTTTACTGTAGCCTTGAATACTTTTCAGTGAATAGCTATAAAAATTAAACTTGTTTTCAATTGAGTGTCATTATGTGTTTAGCCTAGACAGGCCCTTTACTTTGTGTAAATTATTTCATCACCACTACTCTCAAAACGGTGAAGGAAAACATAGTGAGGAAGCCGGCATGTTCTAGAACTGAAACAATCAAAGCCATATGACATTGGATGTGGATTGTGGCCCACTCCCTCTCACTAAGAGGAGTCCTGAGTCCCAACAAAGAGGACATTATAGGCTGTTTATGCATGTGTTCAGCAACATGATTATAGGTCTTTTACAAGAATGGCACGCAATAATGGAAACCAAATTTTTTTTTTTTAAAGTTATAGGTACTTTACTTTATCTCATTCTTTTTAACTCTTCAGGATATCGTTACTGGTGATATCGGTAAGCTGTGCGGTGATGACAGTCTGTCTGACCATCTACACTCGTCACCACCGCAGAGTGAAGGTGTTCCGTGTAGCCAGTCCTGTGTTCCTATCCATCACACTTCTTGGATGCGCTATCATGTATATGGAAGTGAGTATGTTGTTTGTGTGGCTTTAATTGCAAGTTTACTTTTAGCTATTCATTTGTTTTATGTCACTAAATTCATTGGTAGACACTAAAAATTTGTCTCAGAAATCGATGTTTAATAGGTTCATAGCTAGCATAACATACTTATGATTGGTTCAAGATGTAAATCTTTCTTCCATTACTTAATAAAACAAGCAAAATGCTTAGGCATTGTGCTAAATGTGATTAAAATATGAACTAAAAAGTAAGATTATTTTGTTTCTAGATGGCAGCTATATTCCCGGTGTTGGATAGATACTCATGTATTGCTACAAAATGGACTCGGCACATGGGATTCTGTATCACTTATACTGCACTTCTGATGAAAACATGGAGGTAAATATCTCATTTGGTACCTATTGGTTTCCTTCTCTTGTGTCAGCATGAGTTACACAATATAAATTAAATAACTAAAAATACTGCTCTCAAAACAGTGAAGGAAAACGTTGCGTTGTAAGGAAACCAGCATGTCCTCGAAACAAAAATTCGAAGATGTGACATCTACCAACGCACACTGGGCCCGCGTGGTGGATTATGTTATGACCCTCTCCTTCTCACAGAGAGGAGGCCTGTGTCCCAGCAGTGGGATCATTATGGGCTGATTATGCTTATAATATCCCTACTGCTGGAACTCAAGCCTCCTCTGTTCATTATTCCAATTATTATTATTTTTTTAATATTATACAGCTAAATTAAAACATTTACTCACTTTTCAAAAACACAATGACATAACTCTCATCTAACAATACAAAATTCGGCTCCACTTAAATATAACCAAAGCTCTAAGAAATTAATTAGTGTAGTATTCTTGTTTTTAGTTTGTTTTTGTCTAATCAAGTTATTATAATAATAAGTCGATGTTACCATTCCACATGACGGGAACCTCGTGAAAGCTGAGAAAGAGAAACAAATTAAATATCTCGACTTAGCTCACGAGGTTGTTGACATGTGGAATGTGAGCTCGGCTATCATTGTGCCGATTGTCGTATCGGCCAATGGACTGATAGCCGAAAGCCTCGATCAACATCTATCGAGGCTCTCGTTAGGCGGTTGGATCAAGGGCCTGATTCAGAAGGCAGTACTCCTTGATACGGCTCGCATTGTGAGGAGGTTCCTGTCTCTGGAGCCCTAACCACCGGTAGCTTGGACCCTGCTCCCGACACCGGCGGACAACTATTTTTTTATATTTTTAAATGTTTTTTATAATTACTTTATTTATTAAGAAATATTTAAAAATACAATAAAATAAGATTTATGTAAATGAATAAAGGAGATAATAATAATAAAATCTTTATTTCAGACTAAGTCCATAGCTATTACATATTATATTATTATATACAGAGAGTTATAAAATTTGCACACGAATAAATTCTTTCAGGATATTTGAGTCCTGTTTATGAGCAATGACCTTTAGGATGCTGTTAGTGCTACTCCGGACTCTGCTCAGTAACGACGCGAGCCGCTTGCGCACAATGGCAAGGAAGCCATCTACCCTTGCCTCAGCAAACATACCAGAGGCACTACAAAAGCGGGGCAACCCTAACAACATCCTAAATCCATTATTGTATTGGACACGTAGGGCATTGATCGTCCTCTGCGTATACCTGAACCACAAGCTGCACGTATAGAATGTCTGACAGTAGGCTATATAGGCTATATCTGTATTATGATTATGCTTTAAACTTGCAGAGTATCTCTAACATACCGAGTAAAGTCAGCTCACAAACTAAAGCTGACTGACAAGCAGTTGCTGCAGTGGATGGCACCAATATTACTCATCATGCTAGTTTACTTAGGAACCTGGACTTTGTCTGCACCACCTGATGCTGAAGTTGTAAGTATTTGTTTATTTTTTATTTAGCCAACCTTAATTTTTTAATATTAGGCAAAGCCAATACAAAAAGTAGCTATAGAAAATGAATTTCTGACAATTGTTTTTTTCTGTCTATCCGAAAAAACGTAAATGGTACAAGATTGCTTTTTTTTACTTTTCAGTTCAAGTAAGATTTGAACAATAAGTTAATATTATTATATGTTTACAGATAAGCGATAACAAAGGACTGAAATTCAAGCAGTGTACTTACAATTGGTGGGATCACAGTTTAGCAATAGGTAATTGCAAATTAAATTAAATCATGTCAAACTGTAATTATTTATGCAACATCATCATCCTGTGGTGAATTTCAATTATTAGTGATGGCCGGTAAAAATAAATAGCTTTTCCACCATACTTGTCAGTTCAGCGGTGCTATTCTGTAAAAATCTCACTATGAAAACTTAGGTGAAATGAGCGTGGAGTGAGCTGTCAATAGTGTCAATTCCTAGCAAAAGCAAACTCACTTCACCTAAGTTTTCACGGTGAGATTTTTACGGAATCAACCAGCAGTAGTTAAAAATTTCTAAATTTCCTATATCTGATTAATAGAATTTATTTCCAACGTGTTACATTGTATACCACAACTTAAGACTAAATATTAATCATAATAATATATACCAGTTAATGAGTTTCCAAAAACATGCATTCTTAAAAATTAATCATCCTTAATTAGTAATCATTTCGTACGCTAAAATGATACGTTTTACTTTGGATTTCAACTAAACAAAAAAAAAATCTCATGTTAGAACTATGTTTGAACAAATAAACTAATTGGCGGTATACAGATAAAAATTCTTTACCTTCCGCGCTAGTCATAGACTAGGTAAGGATTCTCGCTCTAGAAATACCAACTGTAAGTTAATTGA
This sequence comes from Oligia latruncula, assembly GCA_948474745.1. Classification (NCBI taxonomy): domain Eukaryota; kingdom Metazoa; phylum Arthropoda; class Insecta; order Lepidoptera; family Noctuidae; genus Oligia; species Oligia latruncula. Next base: position 10,483,937 of record OX419702.1, on the reverse strand, counting down.
CTTAAGGACAGTTATCCAATGTATATGGTCATAACGGAGTATACAAAAGATGCGATAACGGCTAATGAGTTTGGCGAAAGCTTCATTATTCCATCAGTTCAGCAACTATTTATGTTATCCAGGTGAAATCCTGTTCCTACTATGGGGCGTGCGCGTATGCTACCGCGTCCGTCACGCTGAGAGTCTGTACAACGAGGCGCGACTCATATCCATAGCCATCTACAACATTTTTACCGTCAACTCCCTCATGATAGCTTTCCAGTAAGTATTCTATTATCCTGTCAAAACTAAGTAAGCAAAGAAAGTATATTACAATAGGGCCGATGAATCGTGGCCGGTCTGAACCGCTCTCCGAACTTTCGCGCATGTACAGTCAATAAAAGAGATAAGTATGCAGGACTGACGGATATATTTGAACTTTAGTAAGAAACCGATGGAAGTTGTCGACTGAAATTTAATTTGTTAAATGAGCTGTTTGTTTTCTATTAATAAAATTAATTTTTATTCGATAACATCCATCGGTTTCTTACTAAACTTCAACTATATCCGACGATCCTGAATACTTATCTCTTTTGTTGACTGTCTCTCTCTCTTTAGTTGAAAGGCCGAAACAAACTCAGAGGATATTATTACTCCTTGTCCCAGCTACAAATGCTGCAATATTGTCAACATTAAGTAAACTGCATAATAAACTTTTTTTTTTACAGTTTACTAATCTTGCCTCAAGCAGGACCGGATATAAAATATCTTCTTGGGTTTATAAGAACTCAGTTATCTACGTCAACTACAGTACTGCTGGTGTTTTTACCTAAGGTGAGTGATATTTTAAGTATTTTTAAATAAGAGTAAATAAAACTGAAATTGAATGTTATCAATCTAACAATAAAAATATATCCATTCATATACGTGGCGATGGTGAAGTTTAAGGATGACCTGGGGATGGCGATGTTATGTCCAACTCCTACTGAACCCCACGAAGGTCCCCTAACTACTGAACTACTTCTCACTGCCTAAAAGTAAATGGCGGTATTATAGTACAGGAAGGCACCCCAGGCCAGGAGCCTATTTAATTAAACCGACAGGCGACAATCTGACACTTCGACAATTTATTAAGGTTGCTTTTTCATTAGGAATTTCTTAGTACCAGCCCGGAGTTTAGAAGTTGGCGGTGTCATACCCCGTGCCTCGGCAAGCACGTTAAGCCGTTGGTCCTGCGCCTGATATCTCCGGTCGTGTCGGATTGCCGTCCCATCGGACTATGAGAGTGAAGGAAGAGGGGGGAGTGCACCTGTGTCTGCGCGCACACTTGTGCACTATAATACCCACCAAAAACATTTTCATGTAAAATGTTGCCAAGACGAGACCACATATGGCTCGCACTGCCAAAAAGTTATCAGCTCATGTAGAGCCAAGCTTCTAACTCTACACGCCCTAACTTCACAAACTCTACACCTTAGTCAAAATATGAGGCTTGGCCGTTTCGTTACTACAAGAACTATTGTATAACAGAAAAGTAATGAACAGTGAATACATTTTTCACCTTACGCCCATGTGATGGTCTCTTTGGTAATTTTTAGTTGTTGCACTAGAATTTGACCAAGGTGTTGAGATGTTTTCCCTTTGACACTACACCCGTAGCTCGTATCAATAAGCCAGGCCGTCACACTTTCACGTCTTAGTCCATATCTTGAAAATTACTGAATCGATTTTGATGAAACTTGCACTGTTCCCTAAGTTGAAGTAAATGTAAGCCAATAAAAAAAGAATGGTCACGATCCGATTAATAGTTACGGAGATATGCGTGGACAAACATACATACATACATACGTCTATAAAATTTTGTATATTTGTTTGGAAGCCCTAATAGATTGTCATATGTAAATATAATGCAATTCCAATAATATTACATACGTGTCGAATTGATAACCTCCTTTTTTTTGAAGTCGGTAAAAATGGAAACAATAAAAGTAAATAAATACCTACAATACTTACACCTCTTATACCTCCAGGTCTTGCGCGTGGTTCGTGGCACGGGCGACACGTGGGACAGTAGAGCGCGCGCGCGCGGCGTGCCCGCCTCGTCGTCACTCAACGGTATCGGCCTCGTGCCTGACGAGCCGCCCGACCTCTACCAAGAGAACGAGGAGCTAAAGGTACATACCATACATACTAAGAGTACTACAAGGATCTTTTGGTGCCTGCATGTTTAGAAGTCAATGCCTGCATGACATTGACAGGAGGGCGTTGTTGATAAACATTTGTCAGTGATATGTTTTGTGTAAAGTCACTTGAAAACCCGTTATTTTGCTATATTATGCTGTTGAGATCTCACATAGTCTATAAAATTTCTTCTAAAAATAAAAAAATTGCTTTGTTTATAGTCGGTAATGTTGCTGTTAGTGACCAACCGAAGGTTCGGTTTCGGCCAAAAAATCAGTTTTCGGCCGCAGAATAATGTCATTTAATTACTATTTCTTAACTTTATAAGTTTGCTGCTAATATTTTGAGGGAAATGGACTACAATAAACATTATTTTTTATATCATTAGGTTTTTTAAAAACAGTCAACAAGTCTATCCATGCAGAGTACAGGGGGTCTACTCCGACGCGGTTAACCACTGTATCGGCCGAATGTTCGGTCATTTCCTACTACCATTAATTTCCTATATTAACTACTGGTCCCGACCAAACTGTGCCAATCCAAACCTTTTTAGAACCCTTAACCCTTTTCTTACCTATTTTTTTTAAAATTCGTAATAGGACAACAATATTCGAATCAGAAAATGACCGAAAATTCGGCCGATACAGTGGTTAACCGCTTCGGAGTAGGCCCCCTGGGTTAAGTAGATTGGCGTCAGCGTCATGCATATCTATCAAAAAGTACTCTGTGATATCTTGCTGAAATCAAGTCAAGTCGTTGGGAAGACGAGTCAAGATTCAAAATTCTGGATTCCAGAATATATGATTACTGACGGTTGTCAATGATATTGATATCAATACTGCTTGCTCGCCGAAAAGGATTTCCTCTCAAGGATATTGATTTCAACAAGGTTCATACAACAAGGTATATCCTTAGAAAGTTCGACTTGACACCGCCCAAAGCCAAAACCGCTGTACAGATATTGCTGTACCCCTTCTTATATTTTGTTTCCTAAATTACAGGAAGAAGTTCAAAAGCTAGCTGCCCAAATCGAGTTCATGAAGATAGTGCAGATGGAGATGCACAACCGCCACCTGCGACCGCGGCCGGGCGGCTACTTCACTACTACCGCCAACTCCAACGCGCCGCAGAGCCCTATACACCCAAAGACTGTTAATATTTCACAAGTAAACTAAAATCATCTATAACTTAAGGTGGGCGAGACAGCATGTGTTAAAACCACGCCCGCGACCGAGTTCGAACCGTTGTCGACTCGCTCAGACTTAAACAAATCTTTCGCTTATGGGAAACAAAAGGCCAAGTTTTCATTTTCGTTAGAAGGATTGGTGACCGCTAAAGCAGTTCTCTCGCGCCAAAAACCCCGGCTCGTTGCCATTATCATCTTGGCTTTTTCCTTGCATTCATAAATGTTTTAGGATAGCCATATATGGAGCTAGAGCATCTTGAAGGACTTGATGCTTTGGGGTGTATTAAAGTAGCCTTCAAGATTGGCGATACTTCAATATACGCGCGGCGTACATGTAGCTGTCTGGCTACTAATTTTACCCACCACGACACAGTTCGTGCAGATACGATAAAAAGGAAAGAAGCGCTTTATACCAAATACTAATAGCCAACTTCTTTCCAGGACAACACAGAATGGAGTGGACCAGTGTGACTGGTAGCACTGAGCGATAGTGGCTGGTCGTGGCCCGGGCCGGCGGCCAAACGTGTCACCACAGCCATCGATGCGCGCCCGCCGGCCTACGTGTGACGTCACACAGAATCCGATGCTTTGTTATACACACGCTCAGTTCAGTGATCAGACTTTCATTTGCATGTTTTAGTGGCTAAGGAACTTTTTTATTATACAGTTAATCCATATCTTTACTGGTACAGTCTGAAATAGGCGCGGCTTTTGATGTTATAATGTCCCGAGTTACCATACATCAACTCGGGATATACTCTGTAAACATTAAAAAAATGTACCAATGTTTCGATTATGTAGTTACACTGTGTTATTTATCTCAAAACATATATTTCTTTGTAGTGTGTTTATAGTTTGCTGTAAATTTATTTATATTTTCAAACGATGATGAAACATTACTGTTAATTCTTAGATAGGATACTTCATGAAATATAATAGCAAACCTTATGTTCTCAATTACACATTTGTATTTATTTTTATTTTTTTTATTACATCGCTGTAGAAAAGCTAGTGGTCAATACTGATTACCATTAAATGCTCATTAGTCATATCTCAGCTCAGGTAGATATACTATTTAATTTTGTAACTTATACCAAAGAAATATTTGTAGTACAAAGTGTGCCACCAAAAGACAAAATTATGTAGTTGTCGACAACTAGATAACTCTGTGTTCTTGTAAGACTTGTTATTATTTATATTGCTGGTTCTAGTTATATCTTCCATACATTGTAATAATTGTAAACATTCCAAATATTAATTTAAAACAATTATGCTATGAATTAGTAATAGTATTAAATTGTTATTTTTTAAATGTTATTTCTGTGGTAATGTTACCAAATCGGGGCTGATTTTTCCAATGCCAGATAATTTTATCCGAAGAATAATTTTTTGACAATTCTTCCATACAAAATCTGTCAGACGTCAATTTTATTCCGCGAATAAAAATTATCTCTCAATTGAAAAATCAACCATATGTCAAGTAAATGTTTGAAAAAAATTAACAAGAAATGATTTATTATTTGTAATATATTCGTAGTTATAATACATATAAATGTTGGGCACTGGGTGTTCATCCTTAGGACAGACAATAAGAAATAAAAGTTTGGAAAAATTTAATTTCATAAGTCATACGGAATTATAAAACTAAAGAAAGTCTTAAGTATTTAATTTAGAATAAAACTTAATTATTAAGTTTGATTTTAAAAACGTAACACTTGTTATCAATTATGTGTTGTAAACTAGGTACGTACATACATCATAATCCATTTGTATAGTTTTAGGCGTAAAACAAATTGTAAATATGAATCAAGATAAAGCATAAATTCTAAAGTGTTGTACATAAACTCGTTAGATTTATGATTAATTGTTTTTTTTTTTTCATTTACCATCTGTGATAAGCAGTATTAATCAATTATAAATGTTGTGTCATGTTACAGAGGTTGTAAGAATCTTTATAACATGTGTTTGATCTGAGTTCTTAGAATATAAATTAATAAGTATGTGAACAAATTTAATCTTTATTATAAAAAGAGAAACTTGTTACAGTATTGCTATACACGAAACCAAAGTTTTTTAACTAAACGATGTTAGAAAGATTCATACATCATGATATAATTTTATAGATTTATTGCATGACATATAAAAACATAGTTTAAAGAAAATGTCTATCCATTGATTTCTATAGCTCGGCTTAGTTTTAAGAGAAGCGCAGAGCAGAGGATTTTTTACAACTTGAATAGTGAACCTTATTTCAATCGTGGTAAAGTCCAAACATAACCGCGCCAGACTTCCCAGGAGCGGTTTCTTGTCTGCGTCCATACAATTTTGCACATTAGACCACTAAAAATAAAGTGTATTATTCAGTCATCAGAAAATCTTTTGCTCCACTCCTACTTCATCTGCGCAGAGCGTAATCTTTCGTCTTCACTTTCTAATTATACTTAGAATAGTTAATGTTTATTTTTTGACGCTAGTTGGGTATCCTATCATTATTTTGACGTAGATAATAACTGTTAATGTGTTCAGTGTGTATAGAATATTTTTCAAGCTCCAGTTTCTAAGCTGATTTGAAAGATAACGTAAAGTAGAGAGTCAATCAAATAGGAAAGTGAAGAATACAATATGGACAAAATGCTGGTATGATATTTATTTTATAACGTAAGACAATGGCGCCGATTCTGTTGTTCACAGACAAAATGCTGGTATGATATTTATTTTATAACGTAAGACAATGGCGCCGATTCTGTTGTTCACAAACTAAACTATAAGTTCATGCATCTTTTTCTTTCTATTTCATTAAGAAAAGGACAGAAGATAAATACTAGTGTAGTCCTGTCAAATTAAGATACTCCATAGACAATTTAGACGAGATTAAAAAGTTGGCTACTAAAAATACGTCAATTTACGCCATGCGCTGACTAATTTGACAGGACTAAACTAATATTTATCTTCTGTCCTTTTCTTAATGAAATAGAAAGAAAAGATGCACTGAACTTAAATTTAGTTTAGTTTGTGAACAACAGAATCGGCGCCAATGTGTTACAATAATGTTTGGCAATAGTTTGATTAGTTTCATTATTCAACATTTTTTGACGTATTTAAAAACAATTTTGTAAATAAATATTTAGGTCTCTATACCAACTATACAAATTGTTTACTGTTATTTAATTTGATCAACGCATAAATCGAGAAAATCAATGATCTAGGATTAAAATAACGAAATTCTGAACTACATAAATAATGTATTCTACTCATGAATTGTGTCTATTCTGTAATATTACATAATATATCACAGAATCTAACCAACATATAATGTTCCCAATGCTGGGACACAGGCCTCCACTGTGTGAGAGGGACTGGCCCATAATCCACCACGCGGCCCCAGTGCAGGTTGGCGGATGTCACATCTTCAAATTTTTTGTTCTAAGATATGCCGGTTTCCTCACAATCACAGAATCTATAATGTAACAATTATATGAAAGAACAATTTAAGAGATATGCTTGAAGTTAAATTAAGAACAATTTTATTTGTAATGTGGGTTCGCCTCCTACAACAATTAAGGTTTTGAATGAAAATCAAAATCATTTTAGCTATGTACCTATTATTCAGCAGAGTAAAACTCTTCTTTTATAGGTGTGCCTGTAGCTTAAGTTTTAAATGTGATACAACTAAACCTAGTACAATATAACATTTAGATTTATTTTCTTGAATATAATTTTACTCTTTGAATCTCTCTAGACTATTTCATGTTCTATGTGCCAAGTTATAAATTTTTAAAGTGAATATAAAAATTAAATGTATCAATTTTTGTATAGTTTTTTTGGAGTTTAAAACATTAAATAGTAATCATGATGTAACATGGGTGTTATATTAGAATTGATGTAATAAGTATTGTTAATCTATGATACTCGTTTCTAGGTGAATTTTATGTAAGAGGTTCTGTTTTTACATTAAAATAAAAATGACTGTTTGTGATGTTTTATTAATGCACTAACAATAGGACATGTTGTGTTTATTGTTATTTCCATTTATTTCTATTATACTACTGTTTGTTTTCCCTTACAAATTAAAAAAATAGCTAAATAGATGCAAAGATTTATTTGGATAAATGATAATCCACTATTGGACACCTAAATTGAACCACCGCACAATTCCATGTGAGGTGTAAAGGCCTAAAACATCCAAATAATGATTAGTTGAAGAAAAAGTTTTTATGTAGATTTGATGCTGTCATACTGGCCATCGTTTTGGTGTTGTCATTGTCCCAAATTAGAATTTACGGTGTCACTGACTCTGGCAGAGCCACCATCAGAGATTTTAATTTTGATAGCACAAAAAAATTGTCGCTAATTAGTCGAAATTTGTCGCCAAATATCAGAATTTGTCGGTCACTGTTCAAAAGTTATAAGGGTTTATAGGTGGCCGATCTGGAGTGTTTCCCCAGCAGGGCCACATTTATATCTCAAAAACTAGGGCACCTAGCGAAGATCTGTTTTCTCCCATATTTAGTCGCCAATTAGTCGGAATCAGTCGCCAAATATCAGAATTTGTCGGTCACTGGTTCAAAAGATATTAGGGTTTATATGTGTAGGTATAGTCCAAGAGCTAGATCGAATAGTTCACGAAAAAACTTCGACTAGCTCTTGGACTATACCTTACTAATTGAATTCATTATATCTCCTAAACTAAGACCCGATTAAATCTGTGACTTGGCGACTGATCCCGACTAATTGGAGACTAAATATGGGAGAAAACAGATCTTCGCTAGGTGCCCTAGTTTTTGAGATATAAATGTGGCTCTGCTGGGGAAACTCTCCAGATCGGCCACCTATAAACCCTTATAACTTTTGAACCAGTAACCGACAAATTCTGATATTTGGCGACAAATTTCGACTAATTTTTTGTGCTATCAAAATTAAAATCCCTGATGGTGGCTCTGCCAGAGTCAGTGACACGAATTTACGTCTATTTTTTTTTAAAGTTATAAGACTTCTATACAAAAAGTGCAGGGTGGCTTGGGTTAGGAGTCTGTGAGTGTATGACACATTGATTTGAAAGTACTATACACGCAGAACACTTGATAAATTTATTAACCAGTTTCCCTGCTAACATCACAACAGTAGCAAAACGTCCGAAAGTGAGTGAGGTGCTTTTGGTCAACTAAGTGAGCTGTTGACGCTCACCAGTCAATAAACACAATTTAGCTTTTCATTACAAAAAAAAAGGGAAGCTAACACTTTTCTCTGTAAAGTAGTTACATTTAAACAAATTAGTTCATTCTTATCTAAAATGCATCAGAAATAACAATTTCTTAATGATTTTGTGATACTTTAATGTACAAATAGAAGAAGATTCATGTTTGTCCAGCAACATAAAAAGTCACACTAAAACATTCATAAATCAAACAAGTCTGTTTGCTTTTTCATAAACGAAGCACTCGCACACAAGAACTGTGTTTCACTTTGCACAACTTTCAAACTGTCACCATTATCAGCACTCTTACAAAGTAAATCAATTGCTTCCATGTCCTTCTTCGCTGTTTCACATACTTTTTCAACTGAAGCGAGCTCCTCTTCTTCCGCCGACAGTAGAGCTTCCATTAACGCACCTCTTTCTACTCTCCTTCTTAGTGCAGCGACCTCCTCTTTTAACTTTTCAAAATCCAAATCCGATGATTGCTCAATTTGAACTTCATCTTCAGGCAACAAAACATTCTGTGGGATTTTTAACATGCGTTCTATCTCTTCATCAATAGCCCCCAAAGACGGTCCCGCACGCTCACAATACAAACGAATCAACTTATCACAAGATCTTGTTATTGTCACTTTATCAGTTTCATTGAGATCCAACGATTGTTGCAAATAAGATTCCATATCTTTGACACCGTTTGTTATTTTTTGTTCAACCATTTGTCGCACCGCTATTTTGAGGCGTTGGGCCCCAAAACCGAAATGTTGAGTTTCGTATTCTTCGTCAGTACCACCGGTCCATGGCTTTGTTTTAATCATATTGGTTTAAATTAGATAAAATCTTAATCACAAGCAAACAGTAATGAATCAAGTATTTTTTAACTACTTTTGTATGAATTTCCGTATTTCGTAAACAAGGTTTTGAATTTTCAACCGTTAGTTGACTTGACACTGACACTCTGTTGAAAATTCAAAATGACAGATATGCAAAATCGGATATCCACATTCCGGATATAAATTACCGGTTTTTTTCGGAACCGACTGGGAGATCAATATGGCATCAGTTCAATGCAAGGAGCTTAAAAATGCTTTCAGTCTTTAAAATTGTAGGTAAATGAAAAAAAACTGTAAGCATAAAGTTTATTTTGCATTGCCAATGAACGTACAGACGCCAGCACATCAAGCTACCCGAAACTGTCAAATTTTCCCAATCAACTTTGAACCTTATGCGATAAAGTTGAAAATCTATTAACGAAATTTGACAGATTGTAGTAGCTTGATGTGCTGGCGTCTGTACATACTTAAGGTGAATGGGTAGTGGTAGACCGCGAACTTCAAATTTTCTTACGTTTTTTGCAATTTGTAGATCAGTGTCAGGTTGTATCTTGATCAAAATATGATTCGCTACAATAACAGGTACATATTTAGAGAATTAGAATCATTAATACATCTTTCTCAGTTAGATTTGTATACCTTATGAACCAATCTCTTACGGAAAAGTGCCTATGGTAGAAATCCCATGGAATTAGTACATACTAATTCCACGGGTGAATATTTTTTTTATTTTTTTGGATATTTTGCGCCAATCTACCATTACACGATCAATCTGGTAAGTAACATTCAAATTGAACTAATTCCAGATTGATCGTCTACGGTCCCCTCAAGAATAGTGCGCATCTATAACCGCTCATAAATTCTAGCATTTTAGAATTTTTCCAAGGTTCATCATCATCATCTGCCTAGCCTTTTCCCAACTATGTTGGGGTCGGCTTTCAGTCTAACCGGATGCAGCTGAATACCAGTATTTTATATGGAGCGACTGCCTATCTGACCTCCTTACTGGGTAATACGATACCCCGAGAATTTTTCCAAGGTTATTCTATTAAAATATTCAATGAAAACCAGATACCACGACCCATGACAGAGGACAGACTTGAATATTTAAGTTCCTTGGACTGTGCTTGATCAGATCCACTGACCTCTATAATACGTACTTGTATTATAGAGTTCAGTGGTCAGACCACATACTTGTCAGTGTTAGTGGGACACACAGGCTACAATAAAATGCAGGGTAATCGTAAAAGACGGTGGCGGTGAATATAGTTTGACAGTTGCGTTCCGAGTTGGGAAATAATCGATTGCAGTGTACTTAAACCCGTACCGAATTAGCGTAAGCGCGATAACGATGACCCGTGAATCTTTATAGATGGCGTCTTGACATGCGCCATCTTGCGATAACGCCGACCATGCCGTAAAATAATATCACCGTGAGCGCTGTCAAAAATGACAATGTGTGTGTGAGGATGTGTCAGTGTGTGTTTTGTTTTCAGTTGCATCATATCTTAAAATTAAACTAACGTAGCATTTTCGAAATTGTGCTTCTGGCTGACAGTCGCCACCCAACCAAAGAAGAACAATTAATGTAGTGTTTATACAAAGAAATACTGTAATAATATCGTTTTGACATTCAGTAAGCACTGTGACTACTGTGAGCGCGTTCACGAGCGTTCAGAATTGTTGACAGCTCTCAGCTGTCATAAACGTAATATCTAAATCGGAACGCATGTGAGATGATGTGAGATGAGTGCAGTAAGCGATTATAGCTAATTCGGAATGCGGCCTAAAATTGCACTATCAGATGGTCCGCCGGTTTCTGCATGCAGACGCTGGCAGAATAGTCGACATCGGCTCAGTTGCCAAAAAAAAAGAACAATGCATTACCGGCTCAAGCCGGTTCCAGACGTGTGTAAGTTGTAACGCGTAATGTAAGATTACGTGTAATCAGGGATTGAAAACCGGTACGAATTTGGGTTCCGGTTCTTCATTTCGGTTCTTAAAAATGTTCTTCTTTTCGGTACGGTTCCGGTTCCGGTTCCGGTTTGGTTCTGGTTCCAAAGTACCGGTTCCAAATAAAGGTTCCAATATACCGGTTCCGTATCATCCGATTTAGAGGTTCTAGAAAGAAGGGATAATGTTTGACGCGTGTCTGGCGTATCTTTTCTTTCAGTTCGCCTTCGAATTATTGGCGAGTGAAAGTCTGTACTGTACAGTGTCGGCAAATATTGTCAGTAATTATTATTAGTAGTTTATATATATCAAACAATGAAACAAATATAGTGGCGCACGCGTTGGTTATGCAACGAATGATGCGAATGATCTACAAAATAATGCAATGTGGGGTACATCTCACAAAATCTACCACCCGCCCACCGCGTGCCGGCGCGGCGGCAGCGCGGCGGCCGCCCGTATGTACCTTGCCGCTATCGTCCTGCGCTGAGCGTCATCGTATGAACCAGGGCTCGGAAACCGGTTGAAATTCTTAACCGGTTACGGTCATTGACCCCAAACCGAAATCGATTTAGGTTCAGGTTTACACTTTACCGGTTTATGCGGGAAACCGGTTTTTCATGAATTTTGGTTTTGGTAGTGGAAATTAACCGGTTAAAACCAAGTTTGAACCCCCCCCCGGCCCCCGCCACTCTCGCGAGCACGGTCTGGACGTTGCGATATCATTTAGTTACAAAATTTTATTACGGAATTACGGAATTAACCGGTTAATTTGGGTGTCAAAACCGTTTGTGCTTAAGTAACCGGTAACCTTTATCATTTGGGTTTCATAAGAACAGTTCACTTGTTTAACTGGTTAATGAAGGAACGATATATTTACCGGTACTTCATCGAAATTAACCGCTCTTTTTAAACCGGTTCAGAGCCCTGGTATGAAGTCGTTCGGACTCGTTTTGAAGAAGAACCGGTAAAATAAAGGTTCTTAAAGTTCTAATTTAGATCCCGGTTCCGGTTCGGGTTCTAGCAACCGGAACCGCTAAATACCGGTTCTTTACTGTATTTTAGGAACCTTTTCAATCCCTGCGTGTAATTTAGCGTCATCAGCAGTGTGGAAAGCACACGAACTCAATGCGAATCATGTAAGCGAATTTTTTTCAAGAGCTGTTTCCACTCATTTGCTACGAACATACATGAATAGAACATCTCTTCTCAACTGATATTTGGTTACAACACAAATATAACTTTGTTTTTCATAGTTTTTTTTAAATACCATGAAACGCAACTTGTTTTTGAGAGGTCGATAAAATCAATACCTAATGTGCATGCGTACCTAAATATTCATCTCGATTAACCGAAACTTCACTGTTTGTTTCTCGACAAGCACTTGACCGGTTTTTTTTATTTCCCTAGGTATTCTGTTGGATATAAACAAAATAATATATCCTCCCTAAAATTAAAAATATTCTGGTTCTTTTCCGGATACTAAACTTAATCTTTTATAATACCTAATTAGGACTGACTTTCTTGGGAAATGTATGCGGGTAAATATTTTTGAAATACATACAAAGTTCTTCCTACAATAATTGTTACAGTGTTTGCAAAGTGCAAACAAACATAAAATTAACAAAACCGCGTGCCGTGAAAAGAGTACAATCAAGTGCGTCATTCCATTCTCTCGCCAACCAACCGTTTTGCGGTTCGCAATTCACTTCAGTTCAGTTCGTCCAGTAATAGCGCGGAGTTCGTACAGTGTTGACGCTTCCGTTACATCACAACAATAACATAACCTCTTCGTGGCTATCGCAAAAACTTTCACTCGGCAGGTTTTGAACGAGTTTCTTATTAGTTTTGAACTTCTATTATTCGTTGTAAGAGTGAACAAGAGTTTAATTAAAACTTTTTAGTTATTGTTCTACCGCGTGTGCAACCAGTGTTTACAAAGTTATTTGGCTCTTGGTGTTGTGTTCAGTTTGCAGTTTTTGTGTTTCGGCCGTGAACTTGTTGCTTTGAACCCGCCTTTGTGGTAAGAATCGTAGTAATTATGTACTTATTTATGTTATCTATTGACCATAGATGTATTTTTCGACAGACGAAACGGTAAAGTTATTTGTAACTTTCATGTAATGTTTACTTTAGAATGAATGCGTGTCTAAATTACAATGTAATGTAATGCGTAGTACATATTTAGGAAGTAGTGAAAAAACCTATACTTACTTAGTTTGTTTCTACATAAAATTGTATGTACATTTTTGTAACGTAATACACGCGTTACACGTAGGATCGTAAAACTCGTTTCGATTCAAAGTGGCCGTAATTCCATTCATACCTAGTGTTTGTGGTTTTCTACCTGATCGAATATTTTAGATGCTATCGCTATTGGCTCAAATGTAGGCTAATAGGAATTAAACGCGGCGACTAAGAATTTAATAATTATAAGACCAACACGTATGATGTCCGTCTAGTTTCTAGTAGGTAGGTACCTACTTATTATTAAAATTAAAACTGCTAGGCGATTTAAGAAGGAATGTGCAGTCGATAAACAAGTTCTGAGCTTGCATGCACTGACTGGACAGGACCTATCAATCTGAGTGGTCCTCAAAATACCATTTCAGCCATAAATCTACTTACTTCACATGATCTGACCAAGATTATGTCTGGACTATAATGGAGACTGTAACCTCTGAGTTAGTTACGTCTTCTCAGAGTAGTCAGATAGGAAACGCTGACCTCATCTATGTAGTAATTAAAATATGGTTAACGTGTAAAAGTGTTTGTAGAAACCTACTTACAATCCGCCCCTAAGACGACCCACTGACCAAAATTCATTTAACATTGTGCAACTAGGTAGGTACCAGTTTAAAACATATTATTTTCTACACACCTACCTACATACATCATGGTCCACACAACTGTGTTTACATAGACATAATTTTGTTTTTTTTTTCAAAGCGCTATACCTAAGTACCTACCTACCGACTGAGCTCCGATCTAAATCTTACGGAATACCTTTGCGACTTTTCAGGCTTTCAAACTGTCTACATTACCTAAGCTAAGTCCTGGATTCTCCTATCCCTAGTGAATCTTCAAAAATATCCGTTCTTCGCCACATTTGGCCTACCTATTCCGTTCTAGGTAATTATTTCGTGCAAATAGCTAGGTAGGTACTCATTTCCCTTTGCAGTTTGCACTAAAATATCATTCAGCGACCATAAATTCGCTTGCCAAGCATGTGGCTTTTGGCAATAATCTTCGTTTGTCGCAATTCGACGAGGTCCATTCTTATTCTTATGTTAACAAAACTAGGTTTTGAAAAATTGTGATACCTAAGTAGGTGAGTACAAAGAAATTGAAGAAAGAAATAGAAATTGTTTATTCTGCACACAAAGACCTTACTTACATACCTACTCAAATATCGAAGAATAAATTAAATAACCAAAACATTCCCGAAACCTGCCGGGACAGATTTTGATAACGCCGCGCCGCCGCCGTAATAAAAAAGCAGCCAAGTACGAGTCGGACGCAGGGTTCCGTAACTTCCGTACCTACTACCGTACAACATTTCAAACTGAATATTTATTAAGAGCGGAGTTTTAGCAATAGGGTCCCGTTGGCAACCTTTGCGTCCATCTAAAAGTCTACACAGCCTGTACCTACTCTAAAAAAATCCTAACTAATAATGGTTCATAGGTACCACTTTTCACATATTCGGGCCAACAGGTTGGTATTATTCCTTTTACCCTTTACACGCGATCGTTGTATGTTTTGTAGTCTTAATTTTTTTTTTTTTATATATTTTCTGGTGTACAATAAAGTACTTATACATACTTAAATAAATTATTATCCATCAAGTATCAACATGTGCACACACATTTAATTTGTTATTGATAACGTAAGTGCGAACATTGCTTAATAACTTCAGTGGAGCTAAAGGTCATTGATTTACTAATAAAACAGTGTTGAAAGACGATAATTTTACTTGATTATTTAATATTAAAACGGTTTTAACTACCTGAATTAAATAAAGACAAGTTTGTCTTAAGAGCGTTTACGACGTACGGCATTTCATACAAACTTTCAAGCCCTTGATTTTCGAAATGAATGAACCGATTTTAATGAAACTTCATACGAAATAAGCAGGATACAAAGTTCTAAAAAGTAAATAGAGAACATTTTCGAAATGTCTTATTTAAAAAAAGATAACTGGTAATCTCTGTTTCTATGGAAAATTTGAAATCGGTCTAATTTATCTGAAACACTATTTTTCTAAAATAGTGTTTCACCCGCGTAAATGTCGATCCCGTGGGAATATCGGGATAAAAGCCTATATGTTAATCCAGAGTGTGATCTACCTCTATACGAAATTTTATCAAAATTGGTCCAGCCGTTTGAGCGTGAAGAAGTAACAAACATAAACTCACACACACTCACAAACTTTCGCCTTAATAGTATTAGTGTGATTCGTGTGACAAGTCCAGGGGACCGATTCAGGTTTCCTCCAGGGTTCATGGAAATATCATACCATTTTTTGTCAACACACCATGGTAAATCGTAATAAGTGTTGACAAAACAGTAAACCTACCATGAGTTTTAGGTTGCGTCAAACTACCTTTTATTACTTACCTACTTGTAAAGTTGCTCTCAATTTTCATTTTACAAACATTAACAAACAAGGTCACAAACTGACTCTTACAAAACCGTTAATTACAAAACTAATTAAACCGTGCCGCGAACGTTTTTGTCACAACTTACTTATTAAAAATATCAAGTGGCATTTGAACAAGTTGAACACGTGAAATTTTGCTCCCAGCGCAGCGGTTCGCATAGTTTAAAAATGGCATTTTCCCAATATTGCATCATCATAATGCAGCCTCTCTAGGCCTTTCCCAAAGGAATGGTTTGTCATCTCAGAGTGACAGTTATTAAAGCCACGAGTGCACCATTGCGGACTTTACACCCCTTATCACTACATCGTGTGACGTGTATTGATGCAGTCTTGACCAATGATATGAGTATCAAGATTTTTCATGCCAAAAGGTCATCGCACCATTTCCACAATGTCATTGACATAATATGATAAAAATGTTTTAAATATTTAACTGTGAAGATAGCGGAATTTCGACCTGCGTACTTTTCAAGTTTATGTTCCCTTGGGGTTGAGAACTTGAGAAGGCATCATAATATTTCGGACTATGTAAGAAGCTAAGAAGTCAAAGAATCCCGGCTAAATGGCCGACCATTATACAAAAAGAGTCGGTAAAGAGGCGGTGAAAAAAAAAATCCAACCGAAGATAATAACGTTTGTTCTAACTAGCTAAAACAGCTAGTAGAAGTACAATTCATAGAGTCATAATTTCCAAAGACCCAAGAAGACTTGGTCAGACTTCAAAAGTACCTATTGCTATTTGTTTAAAACAATTCATACCACAATGTACGAAAAACACGCGCTTATTTTATACGTATAAAAATTCTA
The DNA here is from genome assembly GCA_948474745.1 of Oligia latruncula. Classification (NCBI taxonomy): domain Eukaryota; kingdom Metazoa; phylum Arthropoda; class Insecta; order Lepidoptera; family Noctuidae; genus Oligia; species Oligia latruncula. The sequence continues at coordinate 10,467,144 of OX419702.1, read as the reverse complement.
ATGATCATCTATACAGCGCCTACAGCCATAAAGTCGTACGCTCGTACCTGTGGTCGTACCGCATGCCACACATGCTAGATATTATTGCGATCACGTGGATCTTCACGAGCGCACGATGTTTTCCTTTGAGGTTTGTCATAAAAACCTGCAACTTCAATCTTCATGATACGAGTACGTACAAATAATATATGACACTATCAAACATAAGGGATGGAAGCATGCGCTAACAGCCCGCTAAATTCAAATTTTCTTTTATTTTTTGCAATTTGCAGGTCCGTGTCAGGTTGTTGATAGAAAACATTGTTTGTAGATATATCTCGGTCCATAGGAAGCATGTTGACAGAGATCTCTGTTCATAGATTTTTCATAGCACTTCTTGCCGTAAACTTCTTTCTGTGAACCAAGGTATCTGGAAACAGTGGTTTCTATGAACAAAGATTCCACTCTAGGAGACTGGTTGTAAAACTGTAATTAGTTAGAAATCTATGTATGATGCGATTGACTCAGTAATACTGGCGAAATACGCAATATCATGAATTCATGATACATTAAAAACGTACAACATAGTCACGCGGTCTGCTTATCATCTTGAACATACAAGCTGAAAGGGGCAACTGAAGGAAATCGATTAAGATAATGCTCACAGCCGTGCCGCGTAGAAATTAAACGAACAGAAGTGATGGAAATTACTTGAATTAACGTTACGCTAATAGGAAACATTTAGGATGAATGATTGGTCTATTAGCTACTAGTATTGCAATGGCAGACCTAGAAAAAAGCATATATTGCGAAGTATTCAAAACTAAAGAAGTAGGCGAAGGTACTGAAGACTAGAAGCCTCGCTCGCGCCCACGCGGCAAAAGAAAATAATCGGGAAATAGCACAAATTATTCCGTTTCCTCTCAAAATACCTAAATATTTTTCACCAGTTTTTATATATCTCGATTATTGTCATTAAGTGAAGGCTCAGTTCATACAGCTTAGAAACCCTAAGCCCCCCTCATTACGTCCTTCCCAGCCACTTCCTTGATTGCTTTCGACGCCGTCCGAACAATTTATAGTAATCCTCGCCCGTTATACTTAATGTTGGATGAAATTTTCCATTAAATCGACAATATAGAACATCAAATCGGGTGCAATTAAATTGTTAATGTGAACAGCACTGATCACCTTTAATGTTTTTGTTGATGATAGTGATGCGTTGTTTGTCAGGAGATGCCGCCGATACTCAAATAAAAGGTTTTGTCTGATATGCTACTATTGTTATTTAAGACTATGTGACAATGTCTCCGGCACGTATATTGATTGAAATTGAATGTGGATGAAACCCACTTTGTTTAGCTGGAACGACACTCTAACTATATATTAACACCTTATATATATAGAGGCCATAATAATAATGGGATTTTTATCTGCCATACTAATTAAGGTGCCACTAGTCGATATTTTTTCCATACAAATTTCGGGAGAGTATTACTCCACAGTTTGACATTGTGCATACAAACTTTAACATGATATCGTTTTGACTTATTATTAATTTTGTCTGTACGGAAACAGAATAGGAAAATAAAAAGCCATTAAAAAGTTATGAGCCAACAAAGATTAGTTTTTCTTGCTATTTTTAAAGTAACTTTGGGTGTAAATAAGTAATAAAAGAACTGTAAAATCTTCAAAACCACGAGTGAGTTCGAGCTTACGACTAGTTTACTCTTAACTTCCTCGGTTGGCTAGATCGTATTGTTTATTTTGAGCATTCCACTATGCTCTATGTATCAGTATGCACTATAAAGAACCGTCATGGTGTTCTGTGGCAAACTATAAACTCGTAAATTAATGCAACAACTGTCCTACATAAACCGACAATAGCCCAGCTGCTTGCGATCCTGCCTTTTGCAATATTAGGATGCAGCTCATGGCATATGATGATATACGAAGCTCATATGTAACTACCACATTATGTAGAAATGACTGTAGCAAATTTGTTTAATTAGCGCGAAGAAATCCTGCAGCAAGTCGCCCGATTGCCTTTTGTAATACGAATAGAAAGTGATGATGCCATGGCATCCTGTCGTTGCTTCACTGTTGATAAAGATCCATGACCATCTAGGTTCGAAACCGAACAGGTTATGTCTGTAACATTAAACTACTTTGTTCTGTTGGACTGAGTTCACGATCAAGGTCCAATTAGACTGGAACTAGTATTTCTACTTACGGTCTATGTAATGCGATTAGCATGTTCTCACGTATAGTTACACCTTTGTCTTGCTGGCTAGTCTTCATTATTTTTTAAATGTTTAATAGTATTATTCCGTTTGGACTTTTTGCCATTTAATGTAGTCAGCCTCAGCGACACTGCTCTTTTGCGTGTTTTGTATTTAAGTTTATTTTTAGGAGTGCATATCAAAATAAAACTAACAAAAAAAGTCAAAATCGGTAGTAATAATAAGTCGTTTGGCTAAGAATTTGCTTGCCAGATTGGCATTTGAAATGCAAACGAACAATAACTATTTCTAGTCGTCTACACGTGGACGACATATTCATATTTTTGGAATATCTATTGGCGACACAAGCTAGGATTGTATGGTCATGTTTCGTCTTGGGGCTTGATGCAGCTTCGGTCCAATTTGTACCGGAGCCCTGCAATCTAATTGCGTAACACTCAAGCAATTTCAACACCGTTCAGCTTGAGAGTTCCATAATATTGATTGTATGTAGTTTTAAGGAAGAATGATGATAGACATTGAACAAATATCACTTTGAATTTGCTGTTCAACGTCCAAATTAAGCCAATCTAGTGATTGGCTCATCCTCTATGTTCATCCTGATTATTATTATCACGATAAACATAGTAGATGTAATGTGGGTGTACTATACGTACAACTTTGCCTAACCCTTCGTCGGTCGATTGCAGAGAGAAAGAAGGAAAGAAGAAAGGAAAATTTGGTTTATTTGTCACAGAATCACGTGCTTACAAAAAGATAAATTATCTCGATTAATAAAGAAAAATAAAAACAAAATTGATCTTTGAAAATCACGAGCTCAAAACAGAAATAGTCGACAGCCGCACGTCATGAATGTGACAAGAAGGTTTTGAAGGAGTCCAAGTTCTTTTTACTCAGCATAGTGCATAGAAAAAATCGAACGACTGAAAAACCACTGAAAACCCACTAAAAAGGACGTACGGGGGACGTGATGTTAGGATGAGTGGCCAGCCAGTCGATTCTGTAAAAATCTCACCGTGAAAACTTAGGTGAAGTGAGCGTGGAGTGAGCTGTCAACAGTGTCAATTCCTAGCAAAAAAAAACTCACTTCACCTAAGTTTTCACGGTGAGATTTTTACAGAATCGACCGGCTGCAGTGTTGTACCGCTCTGTGCTACGCATTACTTATAGCTAAGAGATAAACATGATAAATTGTTGCAAATTAACGCTCTGTCGAGAATGACTAATAACCGGTCATAAAGTTGCAGATCAAAATATTATGTTAGCTTGTTTACGAGGTCACTTCCAATTGACACGTGTTGCACTATCAACATTTTTTTATGTAAGTAGTTAATGATTAGATGGATTATTTGCGCTATAATAATAATACTACTAGCTGTTGCCCACGACTTTTTCTGTGATACACGATTGAAAGTAGCCTTTACCCTTCTCCAGGTCATGGTCTACCCATGTGCCAAATTTCATCAAAATCCGTTCAACCGTTTTAGCGTGGGAGCGTATCATACAATAATTAAAAAAATATTAAATAATATAATGTCATAATAATAACGAACTTTTAAAGATTTAGATCAATCTAGCTCTTGATTTGTAGTTTTTAGGGTTCCGTACCTCAAAAGGAAAAACGGAACCCTTATAAGATCACTTCGTTGTCCGTCTGTCTGGCCGTCTGTCAAGACCCTTTTTCTCAGGAACGCGTGGAGTTATCAAGTGTAAATGTAATTAATATCTTAAACTCAAGGCTGCAATCCCTTGAAGCAGTAAAAAAATCAAACTTCTAAGTCAACGCAATCAAAAGATACGGGCGTTTATGTTTTGTTTATGTCGCATATTTGGACACTCGCAAGGGAATCAAAACCTTTAGGGTACTTCCCGTAGACCTAGAATCATGAAATTTGGCAAGGAGCAATGTCATGTAGCACAAGTAAAAGAAAATCTCCGAAAATAAAAACCGTAAATTTGTAGTTACATACCTACAAATTTTGTACGGAACCCTCGGTACGCGAGTCCGTCTCGCACTTGACCAGTGTTTCTGCTCATCAGCCCACTTCGCTCTACGTCTCTAGTCTCTTCCACCTGCAAACTTCTTTGGTGTTATTTATTACCTCAAATTATATGGTAAGGCTTGTTCTGTTTGGGATTCTGATTAGCATAGATATTATATCCTTTTCCTAGTTATTCTGGAGGTTTTGCTAAAGATAAATCTAGATATCCTAGGAAAAGCATCACGCCTCTGTGCCCGCCATATCGAAGGTCTGTACTTGGTGCAAACTCTCCAATTCCTAGGTTATGCAGGATCCTCAATAGCTGTAGTGACATGTTGGATGTACACCACGCCAGTGTAAGTGTAGTTCATAAAGTAATTTTATTAAACGATCGTACAACACACTTGTAGGGATATTGCTGTTTACATTTTGTTTGTATTTTTACGATTTGTTTTTTATAATTTTTATTACACAGTCATTTTCTTTAATTGATACTCAAATCGCGTTGCTTTAATTGTTAGTTTAATTGTAATTGTGTTATTTTTCATAGTATAATTTTTTGTTTATTGAATTCGGTTGTTTAGTTTTGTTTCTACTGTTTTTTTTCTTTAATTATTAACGATTTGTCTTAATGATTTATCTTGTGTTTGTTACGGAATTGGATATTTTATATTTTTTATCATAACACAGTCTGTATTTTGATTGTTTTTGTTTTAATATCTTTGTAAATGGTCAATGTAATTTATTTAATTTTAGTCTAACTTTAATCGAATTTTCATATCAATTATTTTTTAATTTTATCTTGTTTGTCGTAATTTAATAGCTAATGGTCTTACCACTGTTTTTTTGTGCTAGCGGTGTTAACCTGTAATTAATTGTTGCACCCGCAATTGTATCCTATTATAATAATCTGCTAATGTGTTGGTGTAAGCAATTGTTGGTTATCCTAAATAAAAAAATAAATAAATAGATAAAATTCATCGCAAAATATTGAATATTCTGCTGCTTTTTCCTTTTTCCAAAGTGCCTTTTCTTTTATGATATCCCAGATTGAAAGGTAATCGATTCAATATTAGTAGGTCAGTCATCGAACCTTGTTAGAAGTTAAACAATTTATAACTACAGGAGAATCGTAACAAATGGTATGCATGATTGTTCAAGAATTCGATGTTGGGTGTGAGCCAAAATAAACTTGGTATACGATGCTAAGGTGATCGGAGATTTAACAGATACATGTTTTGCACTGAAATTAAATGAAATTGTTTACTCTATAAATAGCATATTATATTATTACTAGCAGCGCCCCGCGGTTTCAGAAGCCGCGGGGCGCTGCCGCTGCTTCCTTCCCAGAATTCGATCCTTATTTGCGACACCATCGAATGGACTAATAATAGTGTTGTTTTTTTTCAAAATTTATCTTTGTTTTTTTTCGCGTTCGATTCCTGGCTAGAAATATTGATTTTACAAACATCCAAAGATGCAGTTTTAGTTTACTTCAAAATCGAGCCCGAGACTTCTTTGTGTACTTTTCGCTATCCGAAATTATGAGGTAGTTTCGGATTTGGCCATCCACGCCCACTTGAAAAATTCAACCTGTATAGATAGATGTATTGCGTATATTTCGTTGGGGACTCTAATAAATAAATAAGGAACTTCAACGACTCGACGAACAATACTAAAGAAAGAACATTTGGGTAGATCGCATAAAGTAAAGTATCCAAACTGCCAGACCATCATTAAAACTAACTGAGATGGAAAAAAAAACTGACCCACAAGTAGTCCTCACATTTACAATGAATAGAAAGCAAATAATATGAGTGGTCTACTTACCTTTAAGCTTGGTTGCTTACAGAATGAATATATCATTGAATTGGACTGTAAAGAAGATATAAAACCTCTTTATTTAGTTTCTGGGCGAAGGTAATCGGAAAATGTTAAGCTCAAATCACGGCAGCCATGATGAGTTGTATCATCAGTGGTTATATTCTCTTTGATCACCAGTGACGGATGTCTATCAAGCAACAGGTACATTTTCAGCCTGTGAATTTTGCAAGATGACATGAGATGAAGCCTTAATTGAGTCTATCTATACTATCTTTTGCCCGCATCTTCACCCGCGTGGGTTTGTGTTAATCCAGGTTATAAACTATCTGTGTGGCAAATTTCATCCACATCCGTTTAGTCGTTTTTGCATGATTCAGTAACAAACATTCACTTTCACATTTACCTAAAATATTAGTAGGATAGTAAGTGCTAGACGCATTCGATTTCATTGCAGAAACGCATTAGGGTATTTTCACGGAACCCGGACGTAATCACACAGCAGAACAAAAACTGTTATTCAAGGGACCTACTCGTAAAGTAATCCATCGACCCCCACGTCCATAACCTTCTACAAATAGCCCATAGCACCCCTTAACTAGTTATGGTCCTCGTAATGGCCGCCAACGCCTTGCTTAGATAATAAAACGTCTTTTGTTGCTTAATAAGGTACTTTCTGCGACAGTATCGGTTATGGAGACTTACCCCTCTTTATGTGTATCTGTTCGTTATATTGTCCTGAATGTCTTGCAGATTGAGTCATCATCGGTGATCATTGAAAGCTGATTACATCATCCTCATCATCCCCTTATTCAAAATTATTCGGTATCGGCGCAACACGTCTTCCTGCATCTCTTTCTGACGTGATCTCAGTGTTCACATCCTTTTTAATTAAAGGTTTAAAATCTTCTACGTTTCTTTTAAATGTTTTGTGTGAGGTTCGTCTAATGCTAATCCTGTTCGTGGCTAAACTCCGGACCTGATCGTCCATTTATTGGCATGTAGGCGTTCGCTGTTTTCAAGCATAGCATGGGAACGAACGATAATAAATCAAACCTGTTTCGTTGACGCAGTGTGTACGACTTCGAACTGTAAGAAATCAAAGGAATAATGTAATACTGGTCAACATTTAGTCCAACTTCACCGTCATTCTGCTCTTATCCCAAATCATATTGGGGTCAGCGTTGTATGTCTTCTTCAATTAAATCACCATCTTTGTTATCCGTCACCTCAGTATAAAACCAAATAGTTAGTCCAAATCATGTCAGCATTAAGGCATATATTATAATATAGTTGAAGATCATTAGATCATTAAAGTTATTTGTACACTGGACTGCCATTCTAGGCCACATTTTACGATGATCTAACACTACTTAAGTCCACTCACGAAATACTTCGAAAATAACGCAGGCCTTGTGGAAGCTTTGCGATGTATTTCTTTGTTGGGGACCATTTACACTTAGATCATAGAATAAGAATTTGAACCCGTATTGGACATTCCTTTTAGCTTATCTTAGTCTAGGTTTTCAACACAACTTTTCCTGAAAATGCTTCCAAAGTATTATCTAAAAGTTTGACAAGAAGCAGGTCTTGGATCGTTTGGTCATGTACATTTCGGCCTCAATATATCTATAAGTATCTATATATACCCATTTATAACTCAAGAACGGTTGGACCGATTTTTATGTACTTCATTGTTGGATTTGTCTCCGCCCCGACTAGCAGAGTAACTATTAAAACGTGGGAAAAATTCACGAGAAAAATAAAATAAAGATCATTCATTTCAACAGTATTGATTCTGAGGCGGTACGAAATTCGCCGGGTCAGTTAGTTGCTTATAAATATAATAATGTAGTTTGGACCAGTAGGTAACCCGGCCGAGTTTATTTTTCCATTAACGTATTTGTCCTAAATCTACATTATAAAAGGTATAATGCGATGTGTTTCGAATCGTAAACTTGGGTTTTACATACTTTAGGTGCCATCTACATACATGTTATATTGAAGGCAGGGACTTACAAAACACCTTCATAATAATGTTACAGAATTATAAGTGTTACATATTGAATTGATAACAGAATCAAATATGTAACCCTTATAAATGTGTTTTTCAATGCACTTTTAAAAGTGTAACAGTTTAATATCTGTAACCGATATGAAAGTGTTAACAGTGTTGATAAGTGTAACCGGTAAACGCGGCGTTGTGAAAATAGCCGCAATCCCGACTGGATTGAGGCTATTTTGCCATTGCCGCGCGTTTTTGCGGTATCGTGCATTTATACCTACAAATGCTTATTTCTGTTACACATATTAGCACTTATAAAAGGTTACACTTTAATTCTGTAACATTATTGTATCTGTTACATTTATAAGTGTTTTTCTTTTAAAACAGTGTTAAAACACTTATTACAGTTACTTACTGTTTGAGTCCCTGATTGAAGGTCGTGAAATTAATTTCGGAATATGGACACCCAGATGATTAGTATTGTTAACCTATCTTAAACGAAGGCAAAGGTTCTAGCCGAGCAATAATATTGTACTGAATTTCATTATCACCCGCTGGTGCATACTTACTGTGATTTGAATTTCGAACCTCAATTACAAAACTCCTTAATAAAAAACTGTTTTTCTATTAAAGTACAGTTTGCTCATGAGTTCATTCAGAGCTTGTGATCGGGAGCCCTAGAGTCCTTCGTTACTTTCGGGATTCAATATAGCGCTCGTAACATATAATAAGACTGTAAGACACTTCCCCCTAACGAATATTCTACTGTTATGCTCATATCGCTTTCATTTATTCCACATTTTTCCATGATTAATCAAGGAAAATGTGGAATTTTCTATGATGCTGCCTTACGTAATGAATTACTCATCAATACGTGATGGTAATTATTATATTATGTAATAGGTATTTTAACGGCTTGTCGTTGCGGATTATAAACTCGTGTGCATGTAATCATAATCAACCTTATCTTCTACTACGACTCCAATGATAATGATTATAATCGGCAAAACATTTGAATTTGCGTGCGCAGTCATAATTATTTGATAGCCTTGTCCGAAGAGATTAGCATTGTACACTTGTAGTAGCACATATAATGTCGCCTCCCTCTAAGATTTTTTTAAGTCGGATGGCCATATTCTCGCTGTCAGTTTGCCGTCAATGCTTCATTCACATTTTAGTGCTCCGCCATTATTGCGCACAAGATATAAATAAGTTGTTTATGTATGATTTACGTCGGTTTCTCGTTATAAAAAAAAAACTTCTTTTTTAACTTCGCTTACAGGTAACTTCGTTTAATCACTAATTATAGTAAGTTATACTTTTCTTTAAAAATACTCAATACATATTTTAGTTGTTATAATATTTTGAAAATATTAGTGCGAAGAGAAGATTGGCACAGTGACAATACACATAAGTACACCAGCACCTTAATTGCGTAACGCACTATAAATCACAATCTAAAATCATTTTGCGGGATATTGCTAATTCATTGCTTCGTATGTTCGAAAAATTAGTCTGCTCAACAGCGTAAATAACGCTATGAATGTTGTTGAACGGTCAAAACGAAAGCCATTGCTACTGTTAGTGTATTACGCAACTACCCCGTAGACATTGAAGTAAGAAGATTTAATTGCATGGGATATTTAGAATTCTGACTCTCAGAAATAGTACAATAGATTGTTGCAATCCGTGCACATGAATGAGAACCACGAATGTGGAAGGATCAATGAAGTAAAGGGGCTTGCCACCTGCTTACCCGCTCCGTAGACTACATAAATCCACGTAGTTTGAAGCAGGTGGTATCCCGTTTCGGCTAACTCCTTTGTGGTTACAGTACATGCCGTGTATCTAATCTTATACATATTATGTATGAATGGAACGGAGATTTACTGTCTGGGCTTCTTTGTCTAGTTCCATAGAAGTCTTTGTTTAAGACTATGTACTGAACAATACAATGAGTTATTTTCTTCAATATACAGTACCATCCATTATGATGTAAAATAAAAAAATAATCAGTTGATCCTAGGGGATTACCTGATTATTTATGACTAGCACTCGTTACATGGTTTTTAATGTGGTATGCTGACGTAGGAATATCATTATGTGTTGAACTAGTAACTGTTTGAGAGAATTTTTGATGAAATACCACAATTTCATTTGATGTCTGATCTGCTAGGTGTGACCTGAAGAAGTTTGGCCCGTCATGTCTGTGAATTATATTTAAGGTAGTTCTTTAATTTTTTGTGAGCTGCTACAATTATCCACAGGGCCGTGCGTTGAAAATCTAACAGCGCGCCTTTAAACGGAATTATTTTAAACTAAAATAGAGTTTAAATAAATATATATTATGGTGCAATAAAGACTATAGTTATAATGCCTTGCCCATTCAATAATTTGAAGTTGACATAATTAATTTAATGTTTTTTTTTTATTAATCCATAGAACGTAATACGATTCTCTTGATGAATTTTATGACCTTTTATGTATAAGCGATGCACATGTGCTTATAGAACAAAATGTCGCTTAATTGTGTGGCAAGGAACTGTACTCGGATTATTGAAACATTTTTTCTTTTATTTCATCATTAATCCCATCATTATCTTCTGGATCATTTCAAAATGATGCAGACAACAACATCAATAAATGCACAGTATAATAGAAAACAATCATATTAATAACCCATACAAGACTCAATATTAATGCAAATTATAGATCAAAAGACATACTTCCATTAATCAACGCAGGAGACATGTAATAGAATATTAAGACTACATAAAAAGTAAAGCGTAATGAAAAAATAATTTTACATGATTTATAGCTTACTCAGGGATCCGCAAATTGCTCTCAGTTTGGGACATTTAACTTAAGTGGTGCGTACGCGCATGATACGTTAATTTTCGAAAAAAGGAGGAAATTATTTGCGAGTAAAATGGCGCGATGTATTCCGAGAGCAACCGATAATGATTGATTTTAATAAATATAGGGCGGTTGGCGCCATTGCTGTGCATGTGTACTTACAGCAGAATTATAATTTATCTTTCCTGTTGTATTATTGGGTGGCAATAATGTCAAACCGGTGTCACTTTGTCTGCACCTCGCGCACTTCGAAACGGGACTAAAAACACCCGCAGGGAAATTCGTAAATCGTAATTGATTGAATTTTAATGTCATGTTGAGGTCCCATTGCTCTTCAGTATCTGCATACTTATGTCATGAGCGGTGGGAACTAAATGAAACAGTAACTTATGAATGCTGTTATGCTGAGATTTAAGTCATCAGTATCAGGTCGACGCGATGTCGGTACTACTTTTAAGTTGAATGGTCCTAACTACGCTACGTGTCGCGGGTTCGATTCCCGCACGGAACAAATATTTGTATGGCCTACAAGTAGTTGTTCCGGGTCTGGCTGTTTGTGTATGTGAGTTTAAATGTTTGTAAACGCACCCACGATACAGGAGAAATTCCTAGTGTGGGGCAACGATTTATCTAAAAAAAAGAAAAAAAAAAAAAGATAAAAGATAAAAGATAAACTGGTCCTTCTAATACCTTTTTTTTGTCGTTATCTCCTGTATTATTGGGTATATGTGTACGAAATAAGAGCATAGCATAAGAGGGTTGAACTGAAGGTCACCCAAAGGGCTTGGAGTTTCCCTATACGAATGAATCAGAAATGAAGAGTTCCGCAAGAGAACCAAGATAACCGATATATCCCAAAGAATTGCCAAACTTAAGTGATAGTGGGCAGAGCACATTGCTCGCAGAACAGATAGCCGATGGGGCCGAAGGGTTCTGAAGACCGCGTATTAGAAGACATAGCGTTGGAACACTTCCTACAAGGTGGACTGATGACCTTGTGAAGACCGAAGCAATCCGCTGGATGCAAGTAACACAGGACCGATCGAAATTGCGATGGTAGGGGGAAGTCTATGGTCGTCTTTCGACTGAAATTAATGAACACTGCTACTGGACTTATTAAACCTACTCAATCTCAATAAAATGCACCGGAAGTGCCTATTATAATATTTTTGGTAGGAGCACTGCATGTGTCATTTTTTACAATAAAAACGTTTTAAAACATGTTTAGTGAAAATATATCCTTAAAACGCCATTAAAAATATTTTTAAATTAATTCTTATAACATATTATCATTAAATTGACTCACTCGAAACTTAATTAAAACGCGTTAAACCCACCTACTTATAATAAAGCCAAGCAATTATAACCTTAAAATGTTCATTTTCACTTCATATTTAAGGAGTTTATTGTATATATCTTCAATCTATCCTCCAAAGACCATTTAAGGAGGCTCTTTGCACCTTTTCGCAACTTTTTTTCAAGTTTCTGCTTTAACATAACGCCCATAATTTACGTTTACCAGACAAATAATTAAGTTATAAAAGTTTATAGACCGTTGATACATAATTCATCGCTAAAGTATAAAGTTCTAGCACATACTTAATTAACTTTTTGAATTATATTATGTTTTAGCTTGTATAATTTTGAGTGAAAGTTCGCTTTTTGACATCCATGTTTTAAAATGTAAGCCGCACCTGGATTACCGCAGAAACTCGAATTAAATTATTTTTATAATGTAAACTTATTATAATAATATTATAACATTATTATAATGTAAACTTAACTTTAATAATGAGTATTACATACTTTTTTAATATTTCTAACCATTTAAATTGCAATGCCTTAACAGGCAACTAAGTTCTAAGGACCTACCTATTGTTAACATCTCAAAATTCTGTACACTTAGTTCGCAATAAAGAATTTGAATTTGAAATTACTTTTTATCTGCAGTCTTATTTTTTCCATGCACTAGGGTAGGGTACCTAGCCCATGGAAAAACAAAAACTTCAGTCTTCACATATAAATTATAATTATCAAAAAATTTGATTAAAAAAAAAACAACCAGTTTTAAGCCGAAAATTTCATTCTTTTTTTCTATTTCACGAAATGACCTTTCTTTAGAAAAAAAATTTAAAAAAATGCTTTTCGATGCTATATACCTACAAGGCTAGTCGTAGGTACGAAGAAAATAATATGTGGTATGAACATTAAACTAACCATTAAAGTTAATTTGATTAGTGCCCAATGTATAACACCACCATTACACTGCCTTATTACGTACTAGCTTCTGCCCGCGACTTCGTACGCGGATCCTGTTGCTTATGCCAGCGACAACGGGGTCGTCAAAATCGGAGATCTGAAACGTCTGATGTCGAATTCTAAGAGCCCAGGGACTGAAAAACAACGGGATGCGCGAGACGATTCGAGACGTTATTTTCAGGCAATAATGAACCAATAAGGTGGTAAACTTGGCCTTGCACTTTGAATGTTGGCATAAATGGGCCTTCTGAAATCTGTTCTGCACCAAAAGATGTCATTTGAAAGGCATTATTGTACGAGCAACACATACCGTTTGTTTCTTTTTGCCATTTAACAGCTTCACAAAAAGTACAATTTTGAACCATACCTCCGATGGCGGAATATGTGGCGTAGTCAATCATAGGAGTATACGTAAATGCACTCCGTTCCTTATCAACCCAAGGAAGGTCGCCATGCCCTACGGCTATATCTTGAGACACATCCGATTCTTCAGATGATATCGACATTCTGTTCAGAGAATGTCGAAGTCGATCAGAATTCAAACGTTCGTTGCGCTCTTCTTAATCTGTCTCTTCATGCCGTACTCCAGCAATTCTTTCTTTCTCACTTTCTAACTGATTATGAGTATTTTGTTGTGTGCGTGTTCGGGACAATGTGATAACGTCGACCGTAGGTTCAATTGAGGTAAGGGACATAATACGATTTTTCAGGAGAGGCCGACAAAGTTTTTTTTCGGACTAAATCGCCTATAACTTTTTTTGTTATTAACCTTTTTCGGATCTGATTTCACACATAATCTTGTATTTTAGTGCTCTATCTACCTGTGTAACATTTATTTAAATAAGTTAGCTATTTAAGAAAATAGACGTCCCTTACACCAATGTATTTTGTTAGTAATGTCCCTTACATTAAATTGATCTCTACGTTGGATCCAATTATAATGAAAAAATAGTGTAAAGGTCTTGTTGAAAAAATGTGTGAAGAATAATTCGTTGATTGGGAAGACCCTTACCTTATTTGAAGTGGATTGGCGGCGGTAATTACACCATTTCAAGTTGCTATATTGCATAGTTTTTCAGATACATTGTTATTATGGGGCTGATTCGAAATTCGAATCCAAAAATCAGTAGGGTAAGGGACATTTTTTTTAAGCTAGAATTTTTTCTTATACACCATTCGAAAGAGCGCAAAATTCTGAACAAAACTGTATACTCAACTCATTTTGGGTATTTTGTCCCTTACCTTAATTGAACCTACGGTCGACGGTATGATAATCTCAAGTTCATCACTTGTTTCAAAAGACCTGTTAGTAGATGTGCGAATACGCTGAGAACTCAAGCGTGATTCTGTATCGGTAAACGTTTCCGATTCGCGAGACAATGCATGTCGCTCACGATCAGCGGACAGTCGCGCATCACGTTCCGCACTTGTCTCTAGAGACCTAGAAGCAGATGCATAGATATGCTGAGAACTCAAGCGCAATTCTCTATCCGTGAACGTCTCCGACTCGCGAGACAATGCATGACGTTCACGATCAGCGGTCAGTCGCGCATCATATTCTTCACTGGTCTCTAGAGACCTGGATGTAGATGCGTAAATACGCTGAGAATGCAGGCGCGCTTCGCGATCCGAAGAGGTTTCCACGGAGCGAGTTGCAGCCTGATGTTCTCGAACAGCATCAAGTCTCTCCTGACGCTCTTCGGTAGATTCTTGGGATCTTATGATCCGCAATCTTTTAGCTCCTTTGGAACATTGGAAAAGATTTGACCTTTTTCTAGGCATGGTTATAGTTTTATTGTGAAGAAGATACCTGATCAATTAAAATCTAAGTGACTGCTCCCCTACCAAGGGTGCCCAGACACGGGGTCGTCTGGTGCCCATGTGCTGGTTTGGTCCCTGGGGTCGTCACGGCGTGCTATGTGTTCTGGTGCGCCGGTGATGGGAAGTACTCCACAGAGGAGGGTCCGGTGACGGACAGCCGCGGCGGGTTCACGGATGAGTGCTAACGCGTGCCCATATTCCCGCTGTAAGCGGCTGAGGAGGACACCGTGGAGTTTTAGTGGGTTAGAGTCCCACATAACTGTACTATCTCCCCGTGGTAGTGCAGAACGCATGAGCATTTATTCACGTTAAAAAAAAAATGGGAGTTTGGGCCAGTAGAGTCAAATTTTCAATGATATACCATCGTCATCGAAAATCAGTCCTAAACTGTTACCGCCTTCACCGCGTGGAGGTGAAATTAGTGATAGTTTTGATTTCCACATCAGATGTTTCTGATCTTCGATTTTTAGGGTTCCGTACCCAAAGGGTAAAAACGGAACCCTATTACTAAGACTTCGCTGTCCGTCCGTCCGTCCGTCCGTCTGTCTGTCACCAGGCTGTATCTCAAGAACCGCGGTAGCTAGACAGTTGAAATTTTCACAGACGATGTATTTCTGTTGCCGCTATAACAACAAATACTAAAAACAAAATAAAATAAATATTTAAGGGGGCTCCCATACAAAAAAACGTGTTTTTTTCGGCGTTTTTGCCGTCTGTCTATCGCCAGGCTGTATCTCAAGAACCGCGGTAGCTAGACAGTTGAAATTTTCACAGATGGTGTATTTCTGTTGCCGCTATAACAACAATTACTAAAAACAAAATAAAATAAATATTTAAGGGGGCTCCCATACAAAAAAACGTGTTTTTTTCGGCGTTTTTGCCGTCTGTCTGTCGCCAGGCTGTATCTCAAGAACCGCGGTAGCTAGACAGTTGAAATTTTCACAGATGGTGTATTTCTGTTGCCGCTATAACAACAATTACTAAAAACAAAATAAAATAAATATTTAAGGGGGGCTCCCGTACAAAAAAACGTGTTTTTTCCGGCGTTTTTGCTCCCATACAAAAAAACGTGTTTTTTTCGGCGTTTTTGCCGTCTGTCTGTCGCCAGGCTGTATCTCAAGAACCGCGGTAGCTAGACATTTGAAATTTTCACAGATGGTGTATTTCTGTTGCCGCTATAACAACAAATACTAAAAACAAAATAAAATAAATATTTAAGGGGGGCTCCCGTAAAAAAAAACGTGTTTTTTTCGGCGTTTTTGCCGTCTGTCTGTCGCCAAGCTGTATCTCAAGAACCGCGGTAGCTAGACAGTTGAAATTTTCACAGATGATGTATTTCTGTTGCCGCTATAACAACAAATACTAAAAACAAAATAAAATAAATATTTAAGGGGGGCTTCCATACAAAAAAACGTGTTTTTTTCGGCGTTTTTGCCGTCTGTCTGTCGCCAGGCTGTATCTCAAGAACCGCGGTAGCTAGACAGTTGAAATTTTCACAGATGGTGTATTTCTGTTGCCGCTATAACAACAATTACTAAAAACAAAATAAAATAAATATTTAAGGGGGCTCCCGTACAAAAAAACGTGTTTTTTTCGGCGTTTTTGCCGTCTTTCTGTCGCCAGGCTGTATCTCAAGAACCGCGGTAGCTAGACAGTTGAAATTTTCACAGATGATGTATTTCTGTTGCCGCTATAACAACAAATACTAAAAATAAAATAAATATTTAAGAGGGGCTCCCGTACAAAAAAACGTGTTTTTTCGGCGTTTTTGCCGTCTGTCGCCAGGCTGTATCTCAAGAACCGCGGTAGCTAGACAGTAGAAATTTTCACAGATGATGTATTTCTGTTGCCGCTATAACAACAAATACTAAAAACAAAATAAAATAAATATTTAAGGGGGGCTCCCATACAACAAACGTGTTTTTTTCGGCGTTTTTGCATTGTGGTACGGAACCCTTCGTGTTGGTCAGTTTTTTTATAAGTCAACAGGAAATGCCCATCAGAACGAACAACTTTTGCTAAGACGTCATTCCTATATATGTTATGGTGTAGCTGGGCTCTTGGAGTTCCACATCAGGTGTTCCAGATCTTCAAATTTATTCTCTCGGCAGAAAATGCTCATCACGTGGAACCATTTTTGCTATGGTACCATTTTTGTATCTCTTATAGTTTAGCTGGTCTGTTGCGGTTCTGCATCAGGTGTTCAAGTTTCCAAGATAAATTATAGCCTATATGTTGCCCAGACATAATGCCTATACAACAAAACAAAAATCATTCAAATCCTTCCAGTAGTTCCGAGGATTAGCGTGTACAAACAAACAGACAAACAGACAGAATTTTTTTTTCGGTTTCGTACCCTATTACTGTTTCTAAACCCCCCCCCATTTTTTTTTTTTTAATATTTTCAATGTACAGACACAGTTTTTCTACTGTTTTATTATATGTATATAGATAAGTCATAGCAGTGGCGTGCCTAGGGGTCAAAATTAGGGCAAGCCCACAGATTTTCAAGGTATAAAAAAAACGCCCAACTGAGGGATTGGCTGATTTTCTTGTTGTTAATGGTTGTTAGTAGTACTAACATCATTATTATAATTTTGGTAAGAAAAACTTATTTCAAGCATCAGTACGTAATTGTCATAAGCGCCATCTATACTAATGAATGCGTAAAATAAATGAACCACAACGCTTAGCCGGACCTTTTTTCATTTTGCTTGTCACTTGCAAAATTTGTTCAATCAAAATGCACTAGATGGCCTCCAAATATTATCGATTTATTGTTATTTTCTCGTACGCATTATTTTATGAATTAGGTACTTACATTTTTAAAGTCAATTGATAATTTTAACATGAGCCACTACATAGGTTTGTCATATCATATTCATACCTAATAAACGATCGAATGAGTAGGTACCTATTTTATTTATTCTGTCTTCTTGACTGACAAAAATACTTGTTTTTATTTCCGAGAAGTACCGACAGTCCGACAGTAATTTAAGATTGGCTACGGTGAAGTAAAGAGTTATTTATTGGCAGAAAATTGCAGAAAACTCAATGTATTTACGTACCTTTTCGATGACAGATTCCGAACACATAATGATAAAAGAACACTATATTCATTAACCATTTACAAAATCATAGGGAACGACATCACCAATCACCACAATCAATATTTTTTTCAAATAATAAAACTAATTCTCAAAGTAAGTATTCAAAACTTCTAAACAATAACAATTTGTTTGAGTCGCGTCGTGTCATCGACTCATCGCGCCCGCCACACGTGCTTTCGCAACTAACTTTACGCGGGTCAACGCAACGCGCGGATAGTGCATTTGCGCGAACTTCATGCCTCTCAAAAGCCTGGCTTTTCATTTCATAGAACTCTGTGCATAAGTACTTACCAATATATCAACAAATGTAAACGTTTCTATAGCAATTTGTATGCGAAAACTGCGAGACAGAGAAAGGAAAGGCAAGCCAGGTAAAAAGCCAGACTAGTGTGAGCGAGATGGCGCATTTGAACGCATTGTATAGCGTTTAGAGCCGAATTCCGAATTTGGCGCGAACTTATCCCAAAGTTAGCGCTAGTTCGGATTTCGAAATTGTATTATATGTCATGAATGTTTGAGTTCGAGTTAATTGACTGGAATTTTTTGAATATATTTTTTATTGATTTTGTTGTTGTGAATTATGATTTTATTAGGGCAAGCCGGGCTTTTCTGCTTCTATGAAGGTACCGCCACTGAGTCATAGGTAGTTGAATTAGTGAATAAATACCGGGCAAGAGCGACTCGGACTCGCGCACCGAGGCGAGGGTTCCGTACCATCAAATTATGTTTTTAAATTTTCATCGGCGAGGCCTTTAATCGTCAGAGAGTAAAATTTTAACATTGTGCACTGCGGTGTAGAATATTGCAGATTTATTTTAGCGCCATCTCTTGACCGATAGTGGAACTAATGTAACTTTTATTGATGATTTCTGAAAAAGTGTGCTATTTAGAGACTTTGTTTTATTTTTCCTGTAATCTTTACATAAACTTTTATCACATAGAATTATTTCAGATTTTTCTCTTTGCAAACTTCGGAGATAAGGGGGGGGACGGTATTTTTTTTTACATTTTTCATCAAAAGTCGAAAACTATGCGGCCTAAAAAAAGAAAAAATGTTTGAGAATGTGCAAACTGCGCTCTTTCATATGGTACCCCTCCACTTGCCCTAGTAGCCCCACTTCGAATTTTTCAAACCCCCTTTCAATCCCTGTTGCAAAAAATACATGTACATATATTTTTACTTCTTTCTTATTTACAAAATAGTTGGGCAAACGTCATCTAAAACTGTTTCAAATTTCAAGTTGATAGCATTACCTAGTAGTTCTTGAGATATCTAGCTGTGACAGACAGACTGAGTCTCACCATAAGGGTTCCGTTTTACCATTTTGGTACGGAAAACACTTATGATAAAATAATCGGCTGTATTTCTGCAACAACAACCCTAAAAACGGTACAGTGTAAAGTTAAAACATTTTAAACTATATTTTAAATCATAATGTATCATCACAGCTGAAGTGCGAAAAATATGAACTAACTTTTGGAGAGCACTTTAACTTATAAGGTAATTTAGGCCTATCTCATACTTCAACTTTTATCTATTAATATTTCGGATAACAAATAAACGTCGAGAAAATCACTATCGTTTCGATTTAGTGAACGATAAAAATTGTATCTATCTTATCATGAAATAATATTGAGAATCAAAATAGAGACGAACTACGAAACTAAATGAAGACTGGTATTTAATTTCGCAAAGATGATAGCAAAAATAAACTCACCTCTATTAGGAGGTTGTTTGGGTACCTCCTAATAGAGGTGAGTTTATTTTTTTGTTTTCTTTCCCACACCCAATTTTTCCAATATTTTTAGATTTAGCTACTGATTTTATCAATCGATATTTTATTGATGCTTGGCTTGGCTCTAACTAGTGATAATTGGGGCTAAAATAAATCTACTTTACACGGACTTACTCAGCCAGCCAAGGTTATGTTATTTGAAAACCGAGACTACATTATACAAAACATTATGTACACTACTGTAAGTCAAATAAAAACAAACCATTTTCTTAGAAGCCCGATAGTTATTGTAGTGTAAATTTTGCATTTCAAGGATGCAAAGTTTCTACAATTGCACTTAACGAAGGCACTTCAGGAGTTAAAGTACAATACTGGAACTACTTCTCCTTCGTTCTAAGTTACTCGTAGTTCTAGTTCTCGTATTTGAGAGTTTTACTGCGGTTTCAAGCTAAAGCTTCTATACAGATTACTAAAATCTAAAATGGATTCAGTTTCTCTACAACGCGTTTGCGTTGAATGTAGTCATCAACGCATGCATACATGGCATACCGCTTTTGCTAGTACAGTATTTTTATCTCACAAAACGACGCGCGTTTTAGGCCGCTATCCCACTGGCGTCCGGCGTCTCTCGAACGTCTGCGCAGCGTCAACGTTGCGCAGACGCGACGTTTCGCGATTTCACCATTGTCTCGGTAGGTGCCGAGAGCTCCTGCGTTTACACACACATTCAGTGTGTTTGTAGACTTGGTAACCGCGAGTAAAACTCGGGTCGTTTCGTGACATAAAAAAATATTATAGCAGTAAGGTTTACGTGTCTGTCGTTTGGTTTTTGAAAAGCCACGTGTTAGCGTTACCTCAATACAATCATCGAATCGTTCGTATTAATGCTTTAAGATTATCTTGTCAAACGAATCAAACGAAGCGTTTTTGTCAAGATAAGAATTTTTTAAAGCCTGATTTACACGGTGTTATTTTATTGCCTGGGGCTTAGCACAAGTTGAATCAGACCATTGCACCATCTAGACAGTGTTTAGACGATGCAAGTCATATCATCATCTGGCTAGCCTTTTCCCAACTTAGCAGGAGTCGGCTTTCAGTCTAACCGGATGAGCTGACTACCAACCAACCGCGGCAAGTGTAGCTTAACCTGATAGATCGACCCGTCCGGCTGTTATCACTATCACTTACCCACAAGCCTTATCTAATTGTGTGCTGTAGGCAAGAAACTTGAATCATGTAAATGGTGCTTTAGTCTTAGTTGATAAGTTTTCGATATTTTCTTATGTATGTTACTGTTTTAAAGATGAAGCGCTTTGAGGACCACATTTGGTCCTCAAAGCGCTTCATCTTTAAACTTTCATCTTTGAATTCTCTTTCGGGTTTTAAGCCCACGATCGCCTACGAGTGCGATAACGAGAATTAAATGACCGAAGATAAGGCGCTTTAAAATATCTTGCGCCTGCGCCAAAGTAATCAAATCGTTTTCATAAAAACAATACAACGGAGTAGTTTGTTTTGGCGATCGTCACGTTCATAATAAACATTGGATTCGTAAATTACTCTCGCAATCAGTTCCTGGTTGATACCTACTTACGAATGATAATATTTTGTGTGCATTATCAATTGTAAACAAACCATGGCTTAGTTTACACGTGTACAATTTAATTAATAGTCATTTACTTAGGTATACCTATTTTATAGCCAAAGGCAAATCAGTTATTTCAATTAGGCTCATAAAGGCACTTTTGAATGTAAAAATCTAGTTAAAATCAATTTTTTCTTGTAATTTTTACATACCCCCAAAGCCCCCCCCAAAAGGCAGTTTCGTATGGAGAAAGCCATTCTTCTTGACACATGATAGGTATCCTACATTAGTATGTAGGGTAGTGGGTGTGTTTTTATCTAGTGTTAAAAAATAAGTGGTAAGTAATTTTCTTTGATACAATATTGTGAAATATTTTGAAAGAATTAATGTCTATGCAAGTTATGTGCCAAATTTGGATCCGGCTTTATTCTAGAAAATATCCTGTTCTTGAAATACTGTAATACTAATTGTTCATTTAGTTACTTATAACGAACGTGGCGTGAGTATGAAGGAGGATAACCTTGCCAAATCTTGTCTGAAATTCTTAGCACCTTTCTTAATTCTGTCTAAATACTTGTATTTTGTTTTTTCAAAGCAATCTGCAATGTCACGTAGGTAATATGTGTTCGAGGACTGCCTTGAAAAGTTGAAAGAGAAACTTCTTAAGTCAATATTGGTGGAAGAGTGCACTGTACTCCACTGCACTTCAGCACGAAATTGGATTCTGATGTTTGAACTGAAGGGTTTATAAGATTACTCCGAAGAGTTTATTGCACTATTTGATTTATCCATAAGTAAGTATTTATTTGCTAAATTGACTACAGGAACAGGAAATTTAGTTTTACTATTTTAGACACCTAAATATTTTTTTTTGAAGAGAAGCTGCTCATTTTTTAGTAAAACAACAAGATTATTTCAAAAAATGTCAAAGTTGACATTTTAGATAGTAGAAGGATGTAGTTAGATAATATAGGACACCCACTTCCCTACTTGGTTATTTTCTTACATGCATGTAACATGTAACGATTATGTTCTAAAGAATTTCCAGTAGGTACCTATATGCCTCAAAACGGTAAAGGAACCGGCATGGGGCATGTCCTAGAACCAGAAATTCGAAAACATCCCACTCCTTCGAAGAAGCCCGTGTCCCAGCAGTGGGATGATTATAGGCTGATTGTGTACATGCCTCCATATATTATTATTACCTTAAGTATTATGCAACAACAATAATGTATAATAATTATGTAATAAAATAACTACATAATGAATAAGTGGACTTTGTTCTAAAATAAAATGAACACATTTATTAATTAATCGTTAATGTACTTCTGTAGGATATATGATTGGCTCGTTTTAATCAATTAGTCACAATTAACGATAATTGATTTGTTACAGTCGTATGTTTCTTCGTAATTGAATAGTTTGACATGTATGTGCGTTTATGATTGAAACCGCAGATTGACTTTAAAATATTCACAAACAATAATTTTAACCAATAGACTGGATATTTTAGGTAACTTGCATACCGAGGAAGAAAATAACCCACCAAAAACATTTCATGTGAAGTAGGTTGCCAAATGCCAAGACTCACATAACGCTTTCATTGTTAAAAACTTATCAGATCTAATGTAGAGTCAAGACCTTAACTCTACAAGGCTTAACTCTAAAAACCTTACACCTTGGTCAAAATGTACGGCTTGGCAAATGAAACTTAGTGTATTTTTAGGGTTCCGTATCCAAAGGGTAAAAACGGGACTCAATTACGATCTCAAGAACCGCGATAGCTAGACAGTTGAAATTTTCTTAAATTATGTATTTCTGTTGCCGCTATAACAACAAATACTAAAAACAAAATAAAATAAATATTTAAGGGGGGCTCCCAAACAACAAACGTATTTTTTTTTCGGTGTTTTTGCCTTGTAGTACGGAACCCTTCTTCGTGTGCTAGTCCGACTCACACTTGACCAGTTTTTTTAAATCTGCTAACTAAAACTTATCTTGAGAATTTGAGCTCTCTAGCATACGGTGTGAAAATACGACGAAACTCCGAGAAAAGTTAGGTAGTGCCCTGCTCTTTATTTTTGGCTCGTCTTGGTCAATTACTACCGTGCCCCCAGATCATATATCAACAAGCAGTGACGGATTTAATTTTTATAACTGAACCCTTCTAAATTGTGTGCAAACACATACCTACTTTTTTTTTTTTTTTGCGGATGGGAAATCAGCAAGTGACCCCCTCTGGGTGGAGCGGAAGGGAGTGTCAGACTCTTACTGACTAAAACCCACCCGTGTTCCTTCCTTAGCCCTTTATTACCTACTTACCTATTATTTTGTGACACCCAATCGCCATGTTCAAAAAAGGAATCCGAAAGGAAAGGCCAGTATCACAAATAGATATTAAACTAATATAACTAGCAGTACATTCAATATCAATACATTCTACAAGTTATTCCGATAAGGTAACCTATTACCTATCATCCAAGATCTCGTTATTTCAGATAAAGAGGAAAATTCTATTAGAAGAGGACCACCTGCGGGCTCCTAAGGCTAAGCTTTGTGTGTGTTCCTCCTTTGGGGTTCAACAATGACTGGCCATATAATTAATTTATTGTTATGTTTCCAGGGCCTGACCATTAAGCCTAGTTTGTAACTCTGTCTAGTAAGACAGAGTTACAAACTAGGCTGAAGAAAAAATTCCTGCGGGGTAATTGCGTATCACACTAACAATTTAAATGCCTTTCATTTTGACAATTCGACTAAATTTTTCAAACACAAAGGACGAATTTCTTGCAAATCTTTCGAATTGTGACAGAAAGTGAGTTACGCAAAAATGGAGCTTGTTTAGGAAATTTTTTTTTTTAATTATTTACTTTTTTTTTTTACTTCTTTACAAATAGAATAATAATGTAATTTTAATATATTGTATTATTTTTTATATTAATAATGTCATCGAATTTAATTTAATAATCATTTAATTTCATCGAAATTATTTAGTTTAATTAGTACTTAAGATATTTGTTATTATTTTTCTCCATTAATTCTGACCTTTTAATGTGAATGTTGTGCATGCCTATAAGTGATGTATTTACACAGAATTGAAGACTCGTGATTACCTATTGTTACCACCCTTGTAAATATATCGTTGGTGTGCCTTGCTAAATAAATAAATAAATAAACATTCGCGAATGCGTTAATGTTGCAAAGCTCTGTTCAACCTCGTCAGCTTGCAAAGGACAAGGAAAAAGTGAATAGAATATGGAAGACATGGCCAAACCTTCAGTAATTAAAGAAGCATGTTTAACTTTCGGATTGCGTGAAACGTGATGTGGCTAGAAAGGAGGTTAATTCTAAGACGACGGTGGGTATCGCCGAAGACTTGCTGCGCTGATCTCAAAGAAATTGGAAAAAGGGTAGGACCATCTAATACGCCATGATTTTAGAAAACCGAGCATTTGAAAAAAATACGAAAAGGTTCTGGAGACGTACCTACACATCATTGTAAATATCTCAACGCTCGTCGCTCGGGATTTTTCTGCGGTTCGCGCGTCATGGACGAATTTGAATAAAATGATACGAATTGCTAATCCAGTCTGCTGTATTGTCGTGCGGTATAGGGAAAGACGACGGTGTCTAACAGTTTTGATATGAGAACACCCAAACGCTGTGCTAAAGATGTTACGACCACAGCAACGTCGGTATTTGATACTAATGAAACAACTGATAAACAATGAAACATTCGCATTCATTGATTCAATTAGAAATTAAAAGAGCATTTAATTTCAATACAACGTCTTAAGTAAATGCTAATTTAATGCAAACATGGAAAACCGTGCCAATGGCTGACGGCGATATTATGCAAATTAGGCCCGTGAGCCTATTTAACTACGTATTCGGAATTGTAACTAAATGCTCCTTACAATGTTACAAGCATCGTATTCGTGATAACGACGACAATTTGCCAAGCATTGTTGGCAAATTCGAACATAAAGAAAACATTCCAAAAGGCTAATTAAAAGAAAATACATGTGCGGTCGTGGGTCAGGATTCAGGAACGAAGTTCCTTACGCGATACTCGCACGCACACACACTCGTATATAATACCTACATAGCCAACTAGTATAAGTTTTTATTAGAAGCTGTCATAAAGATGGCCACCATCGTTGGCATCCATCGTTTTTTTGGTCTTCCCCTATTCATATAGCCGAAGCCTTCCACATTCATACTCAAAATTTTCTGTGTGCAAATGAAAACATATTTTTTACTTTGTTAGTGTTTGCGTATTTGAAGCTATGTCTGTCACTAGGTTAAAGCAAACTCCAATTTCTCTAAGTCTAAACCTTGTAGCAGAAATCGAGTTGACTAGATATCCAATTCGCCTGGTAAAGATGATCTGTGATTAATCTATTTACCTTCTTCCCAACTCCAGATTGAATGGAGGAATGAATAATTTAACACAGGTTAGTATTATTTGCCAAGTCATTACTTTACTTATTGACTGCCTCTTTGGCCTAGTGGTCGCAAGCGTTACTGCTGAGCACGAGGTCCTGGGGTCGGGCAGTGTTAGTGGGTTTTTCCTTTAGTTTCTTAGTAGGACCCTCGGAGTTTGGCCATTCTGAGGATTCGTGCCAGGTTGATGGCAACAGACTCGCTCCCTGTTACAAGGAACGGGCGAAATGTGAGTGTACTATTAGGTGCACCTCTGCCTTCGTGGTATACAGACGTAATGATATGTTTATGTGTGTCAATACTTATTTACATAGCTGAGGTGAATGGTGAATACAAAGAAATTCGCAGAGTTGCTTGTTCTAATTAGTGCTTACACGAGGCTATAACAATGTGACGAGTTCGAAAATAATTACACAATCCACGTGTCTGGTAATGTGATTAAACAACCTACTGAATATCAAAAAGTTTTCGCAACTTGTTGTAACACGAGGCGACTCTTAACTTATTCGCCTCGTGTGACAAGTTTCAGAAACTTGTATGTAAAGAACATACTTTTCATACAATTGCGATTTTTGACGGTATTTAATTTATGGAATAGATATTCTTAGATTCCAAGACAAAACTTAAGGCTCATGCAGACAGGCGCGACGCGACTCTAGTAGAACAATTTCTATGAAAACTTCAAGGAAATTGTTCTACCAAAATCACGTTGCACCTGTCTGCGGGATCCTTTATTATTTGTTCTGATAGTAGTTATAATATTCTATGATCTATCCCCCTTACTAATAAACATCAGATGAATAATAGTTCCACACCGATTTCTCTCTTTCAGTCATCATTAATTTGACTTTCGAAAGAAGAAGACAAAGCGTTGTGTAACTATACAGACCGGATATCTATGATACAGACGGTATATAACGTTTATTAGTAAGGGGTATGTAAACAAGTTGTTGCGAATCGAACTCGTTACAGTGCAGCATATCACCTTCTTTCGGAACATTAATTGTATTCTAAATTCTAGTAGGTCTGTCAGGTTTGACAGCTGGTTGATTTCACTTTTGGATTTTGCGATTGAATGTGAAAATAAACTGTGGTAACCTACCAGCGCGTTTTAGTTACATTATTGTAGTCTTGGTTACAATCAGTAATACAAGTAATGACAAAAGTAGTAAGTAACGACGAAACGATGGATGGACTGTGCAAATGATGATATGGTTAGAAAGGGGGTGACTACCGAGATGACGACTAATAGGAAGGTATGAAAGAAAAGACATGTTATAATAAATAAATTGGGATAAGGGCAGGAGAATGATGATGAATGTAAACAAGTAATGACCGACACTGACACACAGGCTGTTAAAGAGAAACGAATACACAACCTCGCCGTAAAGTCTTCACGGATTTAGTTGAAAATATAGTTCAAGAGAAAATATTCTCTCAAATATCTTCTTCGTGCTTCAAATGCACGCTTTTATGTTTTATCCACAATCTGCACCCTAATTGCGTAACTCGCTTTTAATCACAATCTGAATTCTTTTGAACGATATTGTTAATAATTAATCCATTGCTTCATATGTTTGAAAAATTTGTCTGCTCAACAACGTAAATAAAGCAATGAACGTTGTTGAACTGTCAAAATGTAAGCCATTGCTACTGTTAGTGTGTTACGGAATTACCTCGCTGGTTGTTATGTTGACTTCGCTACACCAAGTCACAGTTATCACACATCAAAGGTCTTTACATCTGGAACAGATAGTGTATCTGTGAGACATGTCTTCTAAAGCTTTAAATTAAATTTCATGACTTTTTGAGCCCTATTTACACGATGCAAATTTCTTACCTGTGGCATACCTACAGGCTACAAAATTGAAGCAACGACTTGCATCGTCTTTAGACTGAGTAACTTTTATTGCTGCTTTAACTTAAAGTATGCCTGTATGCCTCAGGCAATTACATCGTACCGTGTACACCAGGCTTTAAGTGAGCAGCGAGGTGCGAAACCGCCAAATTACATTACAAGGAAACATACTCCGATGTAATTTCATGTAATATCCTTATTGTTACTAGATCTTCAAAATATTCCAATAACAAAGCCTATTCACCTTGAAGGTGACAAGCGATTTGTTTTCCAACAAGGTGAACCTCCTTGACCGTCCTTCCGTCTGTCCATAACGATTTGTAGACGGTGTTTGTGAGTTCGTACACGATTTTTAATGTTATCGATAGTAATCCTAATCATTGTTTGTATCGCAAGCATGCTACTGATAACTGGATTTACTATGTTCGCTTTTTTGCCTTGCCTACGATGGAGGTTGATTGACCTGTAGGACTGGCTTTACTACCAGATTTTTAGTTTATTATTATTTATTTATTTAACCATTTATGTACACACATATAAACAGACAAGTAAAACAGAACAGAAAAATAGGTACAAAGGTGGTGATGGTTTCGAATTGGAATCGATGTTTTTTTTTCTATTCGCAATTCATGTAAGTTTTGAAATTGGTAGAAAGCCTGGCAGACATTTTCGAGTTCTAGTAAATTGTTAACAAAAGCCGCCACGTAATTTCTGTTATAGGTACATTGTGAATATTCCTAAATTATATCGGCAGCACTATATTTCGCAATAACACAGAGTATGAAAAATCTCAAAAGGTATGATTCCGATCTCGGCAGCACGCAGCAGTGCTGCCGCGGCAGTGCGGTCGCAGCACTACTGGTCTCCATACATTCTCTTTAGGTTTATATGAGATTACATTCCGAGCACGGCAGCAATGCTGAATGTAATCTCATATAAACCTATAGAGAACTATAGAGAATTGTATGGGGCCAGTAGTGCTGCGGCAGCACTGCTGCGTGCTGCCGAGATCGGACCTTGTGCTTCCGCATTGTAAGCCACGCAAATGCAAAAAGAACTTAGCTATGTTAATTAAGCTATCAAAATATTATCGAAGAATTTGTTTATAATTAAAATCTTATCATCAGGTATTGTGCACGCAATTATTATGATATGGATTTAATAACTGCTTTCCTCTAAGATAGCTGCAGCTGTTATTGATAAAAAAACTTTGTCATATTTATCCGACGGTTGATCTAGAGCTCTTTTCATAATAAAATTGATAATAACGGGTAAAATTGCGTCATTTCAAGTCCTGATATAGGTATTGTTTTCGTCGATATCCATATGGCTATAATATAGCACATGTGCATCACAGAAGGGCAATCGCATCCTTCAAACACAACTAAACAACTGCATTTGATTCATATGCACAGCCACGTGTCTTAATAACTTAGGTCCTAAGTAAGCTATACATAGAGCTTCTAACAAACATATAACCTAACCCGACAAGATGCAACACTATCTCAAGTCAAAACCAAGTAAGACAGCTACTGTAATAATCATTATTCCTGCATCGAGTTTCTCGTTCACGTACAACGAATTAGGGACGTGCTTGAAACACTACGTTTCTGCAGTTGCTCGGGATTCGTCTTTCAAAGACTTGGAATGTACGAAGAATATGTGTGGGCGAGCATCTAGCCATTTGATAGGTCTTCACGTACTAGTTTATCGCATTAATTTATTTCCACTGCTGCACGCAAGGTTTAAATGAATTATAGGGAAATAGTCTATCTTGTTGACTGGATGTTGAGAGGTTCCTACATCATATTTTCAGTGTGTTTTTTTTATATTCATGATTGGGCCTACTCGATCAGTTCTGATGGAAAACGATGGATGAGGTCTATGATGGAGAAGATGTCTGCTCACTCTTGCTTTGAAAGCAGACGGGTTAAATGAGGAAGGAAACAGTCTGTAAAAAATTGTATAAGTAATACAGTTGGCCCGTGACTTGACTAGGTCGAAAACCTCAAATCGTAACTGTTTTGGCTGATCCTTTCAGCTGCTCTCCAATTGTTATGACATACGACCAATTATATTATACTGACAACCAACTCAATGCTAAGTGGAGTGAAAATGGTGTGACATATATAATGAAATATTTTATGAGTATGTAAACAATCACGCAGCTCTTCACTAGAATGACTCATTTGCACACATACATATTGCAATAAAGCTTC
This sequence comes from Oligia latruncula, assembly GCA_948474745.1. NCBI lineage: Eukaryota > Metazoa > Arthropoda > Insecta > Lepidoptera > Noctuidae > Oligia > Oligia latruncula. The sequence goes on along the minus strand of OX419702.1, from coordinate 10,437,224 downwards.
GAAGGTCAGCCATGTAATCGGATAATATTAGAGTCGCATGGTTTCATCTCGGTGTTTGGTATTTACCCAACACAGATGATCTCATTTTGCCGTTATGTTTAATTTGCCGTGATAACAGAGCTTTTGCGTTTATGTACGTTTTACCTATCACGTACACAAATGTCTAGACATTATTGGACCGACAAAATCACAAAAATGGTGGAGTAACCAGTCTCTTAATCTGGCTTGTCAAAAACGCTTGACGCCCGAAGTCAGCAGTTGCAGTCTTGCTACCGGCTTAGTGCAGTAGCTACGGCTATTGGGGATCCTTATGGATACCCCCTTCTTATGGATTCTAGTAAAGCGGAGGGTTATATGTTACTTTTTTCCTTCTACCGACTAAAACCACATGGTAGCTGTCCTCAGTACCTACATGTCGAAGGGCTCTGGAATTTCCGGTAGAACACACCACTGCTATGCTGATGGCCAGTCAATAGATGGCCACTACCTCCCAGAGAAAATTTTAAAAAGTAAGTAAGCTTAGAACTAATAGATAACTTCAGAACAGCGAAATTGAAAATTAAACCCTTGTAAGTAATTATTTGGGGAGATTTCTTTAGCTGTATCACGTATTGAATCAAACTTTTACGGATCAGTAGACCCTATCCAACCAAATATGAAAAGCAATTATGAAATCGTTTTAGTTTCTACGTTATTCGGTTTATTTTCCGCTAGCTCATTCGCTATGATGATTTTAAAACGAAATACCCCGACAATTGATATTATTTTCTAAACGAAAAGGGTTTCCCAGTTTTCATAAAACTTCTATGTCTCACTGCCTTTCCCTTTTGTGTCCGGTTTTCTGTCTGTCGGTAGAGTCAGGGCTTCACCAAATGAAGGACAAAACGAAAAGAATACATACTAATATTATAAATGCGAAAGTGTGTCTGTCTGTTAGCTCTTCACGCTTAAACCTGCCGAACCGATTTAGATGAAATTTGTTATAGAGATAGTTTGAGTCCCGGGAAAGGACATAAGATAGTTTTATCCCAATATTCCCACGGTATCGACACTTATGCTGGTGAAACCGCGGGGCGCTGCTAGTGTCTAATACATCAAAAGAATTCATGAAGAGATTAGATCACACTCATGCCTCTAGTGAACACTGCCGTTCATTGTGAATGATGCAGTAAGTCCAAAGTAGACATCCCGTTAGAAAAACTTTATTATGATATGACTAAGGCTTGTGAGGAATAATAAACAGCTAGGTGTATCCTCCGTGTCTACGACTAATCGTAGCATCGATACTCAATGAATATGACTCATCAGGGACCAACTTTCGCGGTCTACAGTCCTTTTCTTACGTGTATTTTTTGTGAGTGTTACCGACAACATATAAACTAACAGACTTAAAATAATACTATGTACATGTATATAAAACAAAACAAGGTATTAATCATAGGGCATCAAAAAATTATTCGTCCGCATCTCTGTCAGCGGGAATAAGTGCCCAAAAGGCTGGCAGCATTGCCACGTTATACAGCGTCTTTGGCCAATAAATAGGCCAGACCTCTAGTCACGTGAAGAGAAAAATAAAATATATTAAATAAGTTGTTATCTTCCGTTTAATACGTTCTGTCAAGATTTTTCCTCTACCTGATGTGCAGAAAAATGTAATATCCATTTGCTGTTGTGACGTCGTTGATGTGATTTATGATTTTCCTCTATACTATCTAGTACCTACCTACGTATAGCAGGCCGTTGTTTGTTTACGTCTACAAGACCCCTAAAACAGCCATCTGCGGTACGGCAGCCCCCCATCCGGTACCGCCTCCCTACGTCGAATGTTTAGCATTCGACGAAGGTACCCAGGAAATTCGTCTCCTGATTTTTATTCACCACACCTTATTGATGACTTGATTCCATTGAAAAACTTCATTTGAATTCGGTTCACGATGTTTTTGTTTCTTTCCGCTTCGTGAGTGCGGTTGCTAAGGACTTTTTTCTAAATTACGGAACTGTATCCGTGATTTTATTTTTCGGTTCCTTATTCGTTACGGGTGTTCATTTAAACTATGGTAACAAACGTGGATGCCACGAGATTAGTTTTTCTTTTGGACAACAGCTATTTTCCACTCACTGCTAAGTAAAGGCTTGTGCAATGTTTCACAGGTCTGTGCAAGTTTCATCCAGGTTTTGTTTTCGGTACCTGTGCTGGTAGCCGCTAACAATTCTTTTACCATCAGCAAACATCGTACGAACATTTTTAGATTAATAAATACCTTGGTTTAAGGCCCAAACTTTTAGAGAAGGTACTCACGACGACAAATCAAGCTATACATTTCGAGTATAAGCAGACTTCTCATTTTACGAAAAGCAATGCGTGGTCAGCTAAAATTGGAAATGTTTAGCTTGATATGTCTTCGTGTGTACCATACTTCCTACAATTCTACCTCAATAAATAACTAGATATTCGCCACAAGAAACCCGCTCTCTCGGTCATAAACAAGTGTGGTCTTTATTCACGGCGCAGGGACCCAATGTGGTGTAAATAAATACTTTAAGTGATCCCAAGCTTTTCCCGGCAGACATTTGTTTTCATCTAGCCGCCTCTTTGCTCTGTTTTCTTGACCTTCTAAGGTTGGTTGTTTGTTTGCCAGCGACTTGTTGCGTGGGATTGCATCTAAAGAACAGTTTTCATCCTTTTTTAGAGGTCGCAGGAAACTAGAAGACCTTACTGAAATATCGATTGGTGTCGGTGAAGACGGTGGATAATTTCCGCCTACTAATTAAAGGAGGTGAGCTGCGGAAGCAACTGTGCCGTCTTCCCGTCAATCCGACATAATGTATAGCTGGTGTCAGACTTATAGTATCCGATATCTGTTGGAAGATAGACAGGAACATAATGGAAGATGGACTATGATTGATCTATTTTGTAGTTATGAAAACAATTTGATAACTATAAAATCGATGTGACTTTGAAATAGGAAGAAATTAGACGCAAGTCTAGTCATGAACTCATGCTATTCATCATGTAAAAAAATACAATTTAGATTTACTTAGCCACATTTGGGGGTAGGTGCAGGTACTGGTGGTGGATTCCTTTCAATTCATTAAGCTAAGACTGATCGACTCGTTAAATTGAAACCGTACCCTACACTGTACTGGTTTAATCGCGCGGTGCGATAGGGGGTGTGGTGACGTGATGCGAGAGCTCAGTGATTCGTCAACTTGTGACAACTATCACCCATCCCGCATCGCGCAGTTACATCAGGCAACGTCTCAGGGCCTGAAGTTTGCTATTACAATAGTGTCAGAATGGTCTATCATTGATTTCATAATTGTTGATTTTGACAAGTTTGGTAATCTATACTAATATAATGGCGTCATTATGACTTTCCAATGGTCAACCACTGACACTCTATTGAAAGAAATGACATAGAATGGTAACAGTCGTCGTAAGTCGTACATAACGACAAATAAATGACTGACTTAGGCTGTAATCTGCTAAAATTCTACGACAAATGAATGACTGACTTAGGCGGTAATCTGCAAAAATTTTGACAGTTCCTTTGATCAGTGACCTACCATTAAAACATCATTGTGCAGTAATTGCTTTTAATTCGTTACGAGTATCGTATTATGTTCTGTGCCATTGACCGACCAATGATCGACCATTATGAATTTAGCAGATTCCGAACTTTTAGCAAAATGACAATGGGATCGTGTTGGAATGACGAATTTATAAAAATAGCAGACTTGGGCCCCAGTTAAACGGTCGGCATATAGTTCTATATTATATCCTGTGTATATTGTAGTAAAAATACCTACTATGCTTATATAACACATACTTTCGTATGCTGGTAGGCAAAAATTACAGAACCCTACGTTTCTTTGTATTAAACAATGACATTTGCTTACTTTGTAAAGTATTATATTATTTTTTCATTGTGAATGTGAAGACGATGTGTGTCATTTTACATACTTATATATATTTTTTTATTATTCTCTCTGTTCTGTTTTTTTTTTTTCATGGTCTGGCAGTTTGAGTAATTTATGTGGCCTACCCAAATGTCCTTTCTTTGGTATTGTTCGTCGAATCGTTGAGCTCCTTAAGTCTTGAGTTGAGCTGCACGATTTTTGACAAATGCGTGCACTGACTGGACAGGTCCTCTCAATCTGTGTGGTTCTTTCCTCAAAAGACCACCTCAGACATCGATCTACATGGTCTTCATATAACCTGACCAAGATTATGTCTGGACTTTAAAAGAGACTGTGACCTCTGAGTTTGTTTCGGCCTTTCTTCTCAGAGTAGTCAGATAGGAAACGCCGACTTCATCTAGTTTAAAAAAAAAAACATGATTGACGTGTAAAAGTGTTTGTACAAACCTACTTACAAAAAATAAAATCATTTCAATCATCATTTCATTTCATCATTTGATCCTATACTTAGGTACCCTTCTTCAGTTTCGTGCACGTTCATACATACATTTGGTCATACTACGGTTAGCGAATATAAAAAAGTAAGGAGCCGCTGAAAATAAAAAGGTAATATTTTTATTTATTTATAGTAACGATTATTAAGTTTCAGACCCACAGTAGACAGCCCAATTACTCGTATATCAATCCTCGTCAAAGCCTAGTGAAGACAGGGGTCGGTTTTATCGTCTTGCAAACAGCTTCTTATATTTATTTCCTTTCCGCTAAAACAGGTTTTATAAGTAGTTTGTCCTTGTTTCTTGTTAGAGGGTATGATCAGAGCAAATATTTATATGTTATCAATGCCACCTTTTCTATTATTCTATATTTTAACTTTGTAAGCTTAGTCGTTAATTTTCTTGTGCATGCTGTGATCCATACTAATATTATAAATTCGAAAGTAACTCGGTCTGTCTGTCTATATGTTACCATTTCACGCCTAAACCACTGAACGGATTTCGATAAAATTTGGTAGAGAGATAGATTGCATCCCGGGGAAGGACTTAGGATAGTTTTTATTGACATACCTCGCCTCCTATAAGAGTGTCGAGTGCACGTCAACTTAATACCAGAAGGCTAATTCCAGTAATTAAAAACGTTGAAAATTTAGCCGCAATCTCATCTCAGCGACAATCAATTTCAAAAACTTGCTAATAATGTAGGGAAATTAGAGGTATTTTTGACAGATTGAGACTGAGATCAGACTGTGAACGTTCATGACCTAAAGCGCGGTCACTGTGTAGGTCTGCATAGAAAGGAAAGAGAAGTGCGATGACACAACGCTACGCGCAAAAAAATAAAATACTAGTGCTTTAGTATAATCTGACAAAAAATCAGAATGATTGTATGTATATTATTGTAAAAAGAAAGTTTCTAGAGGTAAATAGCCTCTAAAAACTTTCTTTCATGATTTTTTTCTATTGTATCAAATTAGTTGTATTATGTTTTCAAAACACTATCTAACTAGCTTAAATCCTGAAGAATATCATATATTTTTCTGATTTTGTTTACTGATCATATACTTTTAGGAGTTATAAAACTTGCGTTTTTTGCGTTTAGGTCCTGTAGTCCCTGAAAATTACGAGAATTGCGCCTCTGATGTTGCCCTTCATTTATTGTGTAAGTACATCTTTTGTTGGAAATGTATAAAAAATTCTTTTTGTACCTTTTTTTTTAAGTTTTATTTTGTAGGTGGTCAGTAGTTTCTGCTGTGACTCTGTACAGCGTTAAATCGTAATCGCCCCAATTATTTAATTAATGTAAATTGACGCAACAAACTATTCGATAAAACAGTGGCCTGTCAAAAATGAATTAGCGACTTAATGGCCGCTGACAGTTTAATCAACGTTCCACTAATGTCATACTTTACTCTGTCAGTCGGAAATTACATCGATGTTGCAAAAAGGCTTTTTAGATAAAGCATCAACGTTGGGCCCTCGATTAACCGCTTAATCTAAATCGCTATGTCAGATTAACTTGTTTGTACTCGCAGTTCTCTTGTACTCAAATCTTATCTGAGGTGTTACTCTGATACGTAGGCGTGAGTGATAAGTATGATAACGTAATTTTTTATTTGATTTTTTCCGGGTGATAGCGACGCAGTTTACATGCTTACTCATTTTGATTATTTTATCGTCCTTGATATTTAGATCGTTAACAAGAAGGCTACTATCACGTTTGTCGACTACCATTTAGTACAACGTTTCGTCTTTTATAATATGAAACTTATCGATAACACGAAAAGTTACCGTACCTATCCTTTCGCTTAAATAAAATACATAAAACATTTTCATTTAACTTTGCCGGCGAAAAAGTTGCAAATGTAAACACCAACTTTCATCGGAAAGGCGGAAACTATAACAAAACTGTGGGCAGAGTAGCTCGCGGGAATAAGGCAGTTATAGACATACTTATATTGTCCGGTGCGGTGGTTACGGCACGTAATAATGGTCTGATCAACCACAGACAATAGTGTAGGCAGACATTAACGAGTCTAATATTACTTACCGTAATGTGGCGGGCTGATGCTTATGCTGCTTTACAATTTTGTGTCCTATGTGGACCTCAGATTATACACGCTGTTTCGTAACCCGCATCAGATAAAGTGATTCTACAGATCATTTGAATAGCTCGTTCGCTCGCCTTATGATGACACCCATATCAATCCATCAACTCAGCCTCGCAATCCACTATTGGACATAAGCCTCTCCCAGGTTACGCCACAACATCCTGTCCTCCGCCTTCTGCATCAAGTCTGTCCCAGCTGCCTTTTTAAGGTCGTCGGTCCATCTAGCTTCGGTGAGTCACTACGCTTGCGGTCTCCACTCCAGTACTCGTCTGCTCCACCGGCGATCGGTCCTTCGACAAACATGGCCAGCCCACTGCCACTTCAGTTTGCTTATTCTGCAAGCTATGTCGGTAACTCCGGTTCTTTTCCGGATGTTTCATTTTGATTTTATCCCTTAGAGCAACTCCGAGCATAGCCCGCTCTGTAGCGTGCTGAGCTACCTAGAATTTGTGGACCAGCCCGACAATGACATGAGACTACAGAATTAGAGATATATTATGAATTGTGATTCGAAAAGTCGTAAGGCCGCTAAAATATAGTCTTAGTGATAGAGTAGAATTTGGTTTCAGTTCAGCCTTATCAACAGCAGTGCTAAATTTATTTCCTATAGCCTCTACTAGTGTCATTAGACAGAGCGGATACAGAAGTGACTTCTACAGAGAGATGTTACTTTGCATAGCTTAGCCGTGATCTGTCATCGGCAAACTTTGTTCTTTGATTCAACTTATCCCGTTCGGTTCTACCCCACCCACTGTTGACAGTATTTATGAGTCTTCGGAGAGTCAAGCCATGGCGTTATATTAATTAATTAGCGGAGTCAGCGAGACAGGTGATTTAATTAATGCCAATTAATAGCCGCTCCATCTTCGATCAATAATAGTACTAGATGAACTTCGATCAATAATAGTACTAGATGCCCGATAAGCGCTTCAAAAACGGCCCGAAAAATACGAGCACGAATACTTTTGTGCACTTATTTCAAATTAGTATGGTCCAATCATAGCCAATGTTATGACGTCAAAATGCCTCAGTGCGCGTTCAAAAGTTGTGTAAATAACCACCGTAACACCAAGATTTTGGAAGGAATATCTTTTTTCGGTAAGTTTTTATCATTAAATGTTTTTCATAAAATAGTAACACAAATAAATAGTAAATATAAATCAATTAGCAAATATTATGATTGTTTGGCCAATGTTTGCGACAACGCGCCAACTACTCTATCAAACATTGAAGCATTGAAGTGTAATTCCAAGAACTACGTCTAGTTCCAAATTCGAGTAAGTACGAAATTGTCAACAAAATGTTTTTAACCTTATTGCTTAGACGTTAAGTTTCATTTTAGAATAAATATTTTTGTACTTATTATAAAAATGACTTTTTATTTTCAAGTGACATTTTAAATGTATTGCTTCGATGATAGAAGGACTTAAATATTAATCATTTGCAATCGTAATTAAACTTTATGTTAGAGTGTTAAGGTTTATAATAATCTGAAGTTGTTAATATTATTAAACTTTTTTCTATAGTTCGTAGTAAGAAATATAAATGTTTATCTGTGTGCAAACGTGGCCACTTTAGCGACTTATTTTTGTTCCTAATCATTCATCTAGTACTATTATTGATCGAAGTAGATGAATGATTAGGAACAAAAATAAGTCGCTAAAGTGGCCACGTTTGCACACAGATAAACATTTATACTTCTTACTACGAACTATAGAAAAAAGTTTAATAATATTAACAACTTCAGACTATTATAAACCTTAACACTCTAACATAAAGTTTAATTACGATTGCAAATGATTCATATTTAAGTCCTTCTGTCATCGAAGCAATAAATTTAAAATGTCACTTGAAAATAAAAAGTCATTTTTATAATAAGTACAAAAATATTTATTCTAAAATGAAACTTAACGTCTAAGCAATACGGTTAAAAACATTTTGTTGACAATTTCGTACTTACTCGAATTTGGAATTAGACGTAGTTCTTGGAATCACATTTCAATGCTTCAATGTTTGTTAGAATAGTTGGCGCGTTGTCGCAAACATTGGCCAACAATCATAATATTTGCTAATTGATTTATATTTACTATTTAACTGTGTTACTATTTTATGAAAAACATTTAATGATAAAGACTTACCGAAAAAAAGATATTCCTTCCAAAATCTTGGTGTTACGGTGGTTATTTACACAACTTTTGAACGCGCACTGAGCCATTTTGACGTTTTAACATTGGCTATGATTGGACCATACTAATTTGAAATAATAGCACAAAAGTATTCGTGCTCGTATTTTTCGGGCCGTTTTTGAAGCGCTTATCGGGCATCTAGTACTATTATTGATCGAAGCGCTCCATAGACATTTACGACATTATAAATGTGACTTCTTGAATAATTACCTACAACATTTTTTTTTGTAATTCTCATTACTAATCGACAATTCCTACAATATTGTCAGTCGACATGACACAATGGAATTTATAAATATTTTTTCTATGAAGCGCCTAGGTAGGTAATTTAATACATTATAAAGTACCTGCTGTGCGATTCTGTAACCATCTCACCGTGAAAACTTGGGTGAAGTGAGCGTGGAGTGAGCTGTCAATAGTGTCAATTCCTAGCAGAAACAAACTCACATCACCAAGTTTTCACGGTGAGATTTTTACAGAATCGACCGGCTGTTAAAAACGTGAGTTTGAAGAACACTTGTTAGGGTTCCGTACCAAAATGGTAAAATGGAACCCTAATGGTGAGACTCGGTCTGTCTGTCTGTCTGTCACAGCTGGATATCTCGATAACTCGTAATGCTATCAACTTGAAATTTGGAATAGTTTTAGATGACGTTTGCCCAACTATTTTGCAAATAAGAAAAAAATTAAAATATAATATGTATATTTTTTGCAACAGGGACTGAATGGGGGTCTGAAAAATTCGAAGTGGGGCTACTAGGGCATGTGGTGTGTGGGTATTATTTGGACGAGCGCAGTTTTCACATTCTCAAACATATTTTTTTTTTTAGTCCGCATAGTTTTCGACTTTTGGTGAAAAATTAAAAAAAAAATACCGTTCCCCCCCCCTTATCTCCGAAGTTTGCAAAGAGAAAAATCTGAAATTATTCTATGTTATAGAAGTTTATGTAAAGATTACAGGAAAAATAAAACGAAGTCTCTAAATAGCACACTTTTTCAGAAATCATCAACAAAAGTTACATTAGTTCCACTGTCGGTCAAGAGATGGCGCTGACATAAAACTGCAATATTCTACACCGCAGTGCACAGTGTTAAAAATCTCTGATGAATATAGGCCTCGCCGATGAAAATTTAAAAACACATGATGGTACGGAACCCTCGGTGCGCGAATCCGACTCGCTCTTGCCCGGTTTTTTTTTATTAAGTTAAGCTGCTCTGTGTGGATAAAAGCTCGTATTTTTCATGGAATGCTACAAGGAACTGTTATTGGTACAACAACTTAAAAACATTTTTTTTCGACTTTTCAGTATTATCTAGGAGCAAAATTAAATGCTATTCAGAATACGATGGAAAAACTGTTAGAATTTCAATGACTTCAAATTAACTTCATTCTATGACATGACTTCTGCTATCGATAAAATTTACATTTTTCCCGTTTTATTGATCAGACCAAACGCCGCCATGCATACGAAATTATCTTTATTGAAACTCCCTCGGCAGTTCCTGTTTTATTCAAAAAAGCAATGTGTACAAATCGAGGAAATTGGAATACCACAGTGTCAAGGGGTTTAATGATTGGTTGGGTCGGCAGTTTGAACAGTCTCCTTTTATTGGCTAGCTCGTACAAAATTCCATGGCTCTTTTTCAATTAAGGGTAACACAACACCCGTCCGGCTACCATCATGTAATTTCCCCTGTGTGTACCCTTTTGGTTTGTTTTCTGTACCATTACAGTTGCTTTAATGTCGTGTTGTATTTTGAGGCTGGTTTTCTAGAAATCTCCTTGATTTTATTATTAACTATCTTCTGCCCGCGACTTCGTTCGCGTGGATTTCGTAAGAAACACAATGCTTACCTACACTAAAATAGCAGCCACGTTTTTTAAAATTCCCGTCGCTATTACTTCGTTTTCGCTTAGCATTCTTTCTGATCTTTTTTTTTTACTCGGCTCCTATTGATTCTAGCGTGATGTTAAATAGCCTATAGCCTTCCTCATGAATTAGGCTATCAAATGCAAAAAGATTTTTGTGATTAGCGCGTTTAAACAAACAAACCCTTCAACTTTATTATTAGTATAGATTGTCTTCAGTCTTGGTACTAATAAGTAGGTATTTAATGAGTAACAAACGCAGTAAAAAAGTTAAGACAAACACAGTTGTTGACGCACAAATTAAGCCGCTTGTACAATGTAATTAAAACTCAAAGAAACAATTACAAAAGCTGACGGTTTTTCCTTAAAGGCTCTTGTGTCGTTTTTATTTTTTCTCAAAGTCAGTTTGTCTCGTTAACGCTCTTAATTACTAAACTGATGAGATTGCTAGCATACCGATCGGAGGCCATTTTATTGTTATGAGTCTCAAAATTAAGTTTGATTTATTTCGTCGAAATTCAGATTACTCTCATTAAGACCGTGCTTGTTTCGCTTTGCACGTAAAAATATTTGACTGCTTCAATACCTTAATTATAGAAAATGTTTTTGACATTCCGCAACTAAAGATTCTTTTCAAATGTTATCTTCAACTCTTCCGTATGTCTGGTCCAGCAATTTCTGTGGGTCCGTGGATTACATTACTTTATTTGTAAATCAAAATAGCTGTCGTGTTTAGCATACCCACCAGGTTGCCTCCATTTCATATGAATTTCAGTCTGCTCGATGCGTCAGGAATGTCTGCCCCAAGAATGGTAATAGATTCTTTTCAAAATATTTACAACGCTTTGAGGTTGAAATTTATTTAAATTCCTACGCTTATTATTTAAATTTGAGTTATTTATAATTTCCGTAGGGTGCTGTTCGTACGAATGTCAGAATTTTAAGTAATAATTAATTTAAAAGTTGAAAATGCAAATGCAACAAGTGAATGCCTTAACGTTGAATTGAATTTTAATTTAACTTGTGACTTGATTACGGACACCGTCCATTTTGGAAAACATTTCAATGTAATTAATTAACAAACTTGTTTTATCTGATGTGGATTTGTGCATGGCAAGAACGTACACTTTGATGGTTCTTATATCCTACCCTAAACATTGCCTTACAGTTTCTTTTTATCTTTCAGTAACGAACTGAAAAACTGATACAAAACGCGGAACATTTCGTAAAAGTCGTCCATTTCAAACACTGCACCGCCGACATTAAACAGAGCTGTGCGATGCTCGCAGTTCCATGGCCGTCACAAACTAACAATGTGTTTAGTAAACATTCGGTGCAGGAGTTCATTTTATCACCAGTTTCAAAGACGAACTGAACGTGCGGAACAATTTAAACACTTTAACAATTTAAATAACTTAGAACTTTCTTGTTCTTGTGAAAACCAGAAATGCTCTACCTAGAAATGGAGATACGTTGTAGGCGTTGTAGCCCATGAAAACGGAAATAAACGAGAGTAAGATTCCGTCGTCATCATCATTGGTAGCTTTGTTACACACACTGCTTAGGCAAGGCGTCCTCCTTTTTGTGCCATGCTTCCCTGGTATGTCCGAGTCCCATTTAGTTCTTACCCGCGGTCCTTTACAGGACACCTAGCTATCGGTCTGCTAACAGTGCTCCTCTTACCGTCTTTTTTTTATGAAGTATGTACAGACTACAGATATATTAGCAAAAAAGCATGAATTAGGTACAGTTACAGCTACTGTGTTTACTTGGTTTATGAGACCTACTATCAGCGACCCGCCTACATTCGTGTACTAATTTGCTAAACGATGGAGTAAAGATAATATTGGTTTTCGATCATGAAGTTAGGAGTTAACTCTAAGCTAAATTGGATTCTTCGCGGTCGCTGGAAAAGTATCGAAAGTTACCTACTTGGTCTTCTTGTAAGTTTGCTGCGTCACTTCTTCCCAGTTAAAGCATTAGGAAGTGGTGAAGGGCGGGCGTTTTGGGGCCCCCCAAAACGCCCGCCCTTCACCACTTCCTATGTTATGTTCACGTTCAAAAAGTTCTAATTCTTAGCCTAGTTTGAATAAATGACGGCTTTGTACACAAATTGCACTGCTAAAACACACATTTAATAACACCACAAAATACCTAAAATTATTTCGCTTCGTTATTGATAACCGGAAAATTCCATCAATAGGATCATTTGCTATATTTAGTTTAAAACCACAGTATACGTTATTTGTTACAGAATACGTGATGTGAGAACCAGGATTACTATTAATACTTTGTGGATGTAATATAAACTTTATTATTGATTATTCTATTTGTATTCATGGGTCGACCGAAGGTTAAGCTACGCTTGACGAGGTCGGTCCGTGGATGGGTGACCATCCACTTACCAAGAGGGTCCTTGCCTCGTAAAGCACATTAGGCCGTTAGTTCTGGCTGTCATTTGTAGGTCTTTGACAGTCGTTACGGGTAGTCAGAAGCCCGAAAGTCTGACAACCAGTCTTACCAAGGGGTGGGCGGATCTCCTCAAAACAATATTCTTGACAAAAATAATTAAGATTTTATAAACCTCGCGGCAGAGCTTCTATTTAAGGCCAGATGTATAGATATATCAAATATAAAGTATGTGGTAATTAGGGAATGCAAACCCGGCCAAAATGAAAACCCGGTTTTTTTTTCGGGTTTCGTATTAAAAAAGCCGGTTTTCGGTGAACCCGGTTTTTTTTTTTTTGTCTAATTTTTTTTAAAGTACTTGTGAAATTCAGGCCGCCTACATCTTGCATATTTTCAATAATTAAATAGAAACGTATCTATTAAAAATAAATACATAAGTATTCAAAATTTCAATGAAAATGCAGAAATTTGTTAAAGTAAAAGGTTTATTTGCTCTTTGTGCTTCACCCTAGTAGGTATAATATTAATCAACAGTATTAAAAAGATCAACGAAACATAATTAAGTAATTCTAACTATCACGCATGAATAGAAAGTATTACAAAATACAAAACCAACATATAACCATATTATAAATTCTTTAATCATAAACTCTCTTTTAAAATGAAACCATAATAACTTCCGATTGCTTCCGATTTCGTTTTCGATTTTAAAAAATGACCCCATACGCTGTTATTATCCTCAGTTTTTCTGATGTTTTCTACAAAGTCATCCATAGTTATCTGAAAGCGACAAGCAAGAACAATAACTTGATCTGTTTTATTATGAAATTAACAAGAATTATACTGGACTGGGAGAGGAAGGAAAATATAATGTTCCAGGCTGATCCAGGGCCAGGCACTTCCTGGGCATACTGTAAAAGTTAGTTATGGAAACAAAGGCAAATCAGTTTCGTAGGCGATGGACAGACGGCCTATGCCTATCATTACAAAACCGGTGTTTTATAAATTAACTACTACCTTCTGCCGCCCGAGACTTCGGCAGCGTAGAATAAGTGGAACATGATTTTTTCGGGATTAAAAGTAGGATATGTAGGTAGCCTAGCTATCTCTATTCCAAAATTCATCCAAATCTATCTAGATTCTAGCTGTTTCTGCGTAGAAAAGTAAAAAACATGCTAACAATTAAACTTTCACAATTATAATATAAAGCATTGTGTGGCATAAAGTTTAATAAATAAATAAATAAATGTCAAATACTTACAAAAATAACTGAACTGCACGACAAATTCACTAAACACCTTCACTCAACTATTGAAAACCGTTAAATGTTACCAAATTACTAATTCTACAATAAACAACACGTCTTTTTCCACAAATAGAGAATTTTGAATCTTGAATCTTATCACAAGCAACCGTTGGCAACGTTTGGTAAAACAAATGGCTGACACCAAATTCATAGTTTTGACTGACACGTGGTGTTGGGTGTTGCCATTTGAAAATAATAAAAAAACTCGAAAAACCGGAAACATGAAAAAAAAACCCGGTTTTTTTAATAATTTCAAATATTCCGAAAAACCGGGTTTTCGGTTTTCGGTGAAACCGGTTTGCATTCCCTAGTGGTAATGAAGGCACCCCAAGCAGTCCATTAATTTTGGATATTTTTCAAAATCATTAAAAAACGTTGTTGCTGATAATGTCACATTGTGAGAATAATGACGTTATTGTAAAAAATAATGACGCAATGTTGCCGACAATGAGTTGAATAAGTATTATAAATATGGAGATGAATTTACATGTGACTTAAATACTATTTTGGGTATTATTTTGTTATGATATTATGATATGGACAAGGAAAATAAAATGCAATATTATAATAAAATAATATTTTTTGACAAAACATTTAAATTAACATTTGGCAAAAACAGCTTCTTTTAGCCTTCTTATAAGGCCCTTTGTGAGCGACCACGTTTCAGTGCCATAAGTCATCACTGGCAATACGCACTGGTCAAAGACTTTCGTCTTGAGACACTGCGGTGAGACGAGAAGATATTGCGTAGCTTCCCGAACTCTGCCCAGCCGAGTCGGATTCGACGATTGACCTCTTTCTCGAAGTTAGACCTACCTAACTGGACAGTTTCTCCCAGGTAAACATACACGACTTCAAGTGTAGCGTCTCCGATCTTTATGAGAGTGGGTGTTACATGGGCATTTGACATGACCTTCGTTTTGTCCATGTTCATTTTAAGACCCACTCTTTCGGAGACTCTACTGAGGTCATCGAGCATTGTACTGACTCTGAGGTCCTCCATAGTCTCAGCCATGACTACGATATCGTCGGCAAACCGAAGGTGCGTTATGTACTCGCCATTGATGTTAATGCCAGCCCCTTTCCAGTCCAGAACCTTAAAGACGTCCTCCAGTGCAGCGGTGAACAGTTTCGGAAAAATAACGTCTCCCTGTCTCACACCTCGCTGCAGAGGGATAGGTTTCGAGGTCTGATCCTGGAGTCGGACTGACATAGTGGCGTTTTCGTACAGACACTTCAGCACCTCGATGTACCGATAGTCGATCTGGCACCGTTGAAGAGACTGCAGTACAGCCCATGTCTCGATCGAATCAAAGGCTTTCTCGTAGTTCACAAACGCTAAGCAGAGAGGCAGGTTATACTTTTCGGTCTTCTGTATAACCTGTCGTAGCGTATGTTTGTGGTCTACGGTGCTAAAGCCTTTACGGAATCCGGCTTGTTCGGGACGCTGGAAGTTGTCAAACCTGCGCGCGAGACGGTTCGTGATGAATCTCGAAAACAGCTTGTAGACATGGCTCAGAAGTAAGATGGGCCTATTATTCTTAAGAAGGGCATTGTTGCCCTTCTTAAAGAAAAGTATCACCACACCTCTGTTCCATGCCTGTGCAGGTGTTCTACCCTCGAGTATGACCGAACCAAACAGCTTCTGAAGGGCCTTCAGAACGGGTTTTCCGCCGGCCTTCAGCAGCTCGGCCGTAATTCCGTCATCACCCGGCGCCTTGTTGTTTTTGAGCTGCTTCAGAGCCATCCTAATCTCGTACAGGCTGACGTACGGGATGTCTTCGCTATAGTGTCGGGTCAATCTAGCTCTTGGGTCGTTTGCCAGATTCGTAACTGGGTTACTTGTTGACGTCTATAACTGTCCATAGAATCTCTCGATCTCTCTCAACAGCTCAGGTTTGGAGGATACGATCCTGCCATCATCGGTCTTCAGTTTAGAAAGCTGGCTCTGTCCAATAAACAGATCTATAGCAAAGACCTTGGAGCCTTTATTTCGCTCTATCGCGTCCTTAATACGGTCCGTATTATAGCGGCGAAGATCGCTTTTCAAGGACTTAGAGATCCGTCTATTGAGTTGCCGGTAATTTAGCGCATCATCTGAAGACTGCAGGATCATCTCGCGCCTCTCCTTCATGAGCCGTAAAGTCGGATCAGAGAGCTTCTTTTCTAAATTCGTACGACGGGTCTTGAAGATCTTAGACAGTTTCCACGAACCCATCGTTATAATCGTCCACGGAGCTCCCTAGGCATTCGAAACGATTCTGAAGTTCGAGCTGAAAGCTCTCGGGGTTTTGGACCTGAATAGGTGCTGGGCGGAGCGTAGACTTCATCAGTCGAGATCTTTCCAGCTTGATATTTAAGTTCAATGTGCCTCTTACCATGCACCATCCGGGCTCTGCCAGGTCCACTTTCTGTGCTCACGTTTTCTGAAGAAGGAAAACTCCAAATTGCCCCACTCGCAGCTCATCATCGTTTCGTTTACCCAGTTTCGCGTTAAAGTCCCCCATGACAACGGTAAAGTGAGTTTTAGAGCCATGCATGGCTCTGAAAATATCTTCATACATGGTCTCTACCTCATCGTCGGGGTGTGACGACGTCGGGGCGTAAACCTGTACGACCTTCAACGAATACCTTTCGGATATTCTGAGTATGAGGTACGCCACCCTGGTCGACACACTCTCGATCTTCACCACGTTGCTCACAAGGGACTTATGGACGATAAACCCGACACCACCTTGGGACTGCTGGTTACCCTCCCGGAAATAGAGCAAGTTTCCGGATTTGAGACTTATCAAGTCTTCCCCTCGCTTCGGACTTCAGATAACCCCACTATACTCCACTGTAACCTGCTCAATTCTTCCTCAAGTTCGGTGATCTTCTCGTCGGTCCGGAGTGTACGCGTGTTATAAGTTGCCAGGTCCAGTTTTCGGTGATTGTGGTAGCCGGATCTCTTCCGGGGATTCTTAGCACCCCTAGCCTCACCGTGGCCTTGGCCGCTACCGTAGCCAAGGGTAGGCGGGCCGCCGGGTACTAGGGGCTAAGAGTTTTTTGTGCTTGTCATTCTTGCGGGGGGGGGGGGGGGGTGCCATAATCGCCACGCTTGGCAGGTGGGTTGGCGACCGCAGTATGGTATGGTGGTGGAATGTATAGAGAACGCTGCTGCCCATTCTCCGGTACGACCCTTAGTCGCCTTTTACGACACCCACGGGAAGCATGGGGTGGTGCTATTCTTTAAGTCCGGTACCACACAGACCAATCCTTTACGTACTGGTATATATTTTGTATCTGCTCCGGACTGTTACCGTCTAGTTCAATTTGAACACTTTCGTATCTAAACTCATTGTTTATATTGTAGCTACGATATAATTTCAAATTTTGCTGGTCTTCACAGAGTGCCTTACGCAGACCACCTTGATATGTTGCAATTATAAATGCGAAATCTTCTAAAATATTGGTGAACTGATTAACGTTCACATTCTATTCATGTGTATTACAAAGACATAATATGTCAGCTTCATTTTTCGGCTAAAATGACAATAAATTTCAAATAAACGTTATGCAAACAAAAAAAAAATAAAAAAAAACCTCGAAACGAACAATAGCACCATGCAGACAGATAAAATAAATAAAATAACGCAATTAACCATACATTCATTATAAATTTGTTAAAAAATAAAAGAAAAAGTGTATTTTTCCGAATTTGCCAAAAAAATATGTTATTGTACCAAGCTTTATGCCGAAATTAACGGAAAACAACAAAAACACGATATATCTAACTATTAGGTCGAATACTAAAATCATTATCGGTAACAACCGTCATTGCTCAATCAAGACAATATCATTTTTATCAACACGTGTCATTGTCGTCTCATGCGACGTTGCTGAAAATGATGTTGTCAATAATGACGAATTCTAGAAAGTTCACCATTTTACAAAATAATTAGGTATATTCGTCGGAGAGAGTGCCACATGCAGTATTAGTTTCACGCATACTTCAACTTTGTTACATAAAAACACTTCATTATGAAGAAATAATTGAGATACAGTCAAAAATAAGAATGACGATTGTGATGACAAACTTTGGAGAATCAAAATGAAATACTTCCTGCTCAAATCACGCGACGTCCTTACACTCCAAAGCGTGTCAGCCGACTGAGGCGTGGGGTGAAGCGTCGCTTAAACATCATTTGACTATCCGGTCGCGTTTCGTTATAAGTAAAAAAATTACACACAACACTGTTGCCGATAATGACGCTTATTTTTTGAACATTGTTTGATTACATTTTAAAGTAACTTTTAATAAAGTTTTCTAACATTATTGTAATGAAAAACGTTCTTTATTTATCTAAGTTTAATATTTATTCACACAATGTATCACATTCAATACACTGAATTTTTTATGTCACGAAATGTTGGAAACTATACCCAGGCGACACGCCAAATATTGCCGATTTTTAAAGTAATATTTGAATATCTTTATTTTGTGTGATTTAAAGCTCAAAATGGCTCCGATAGCATCTTTATAATTTATTTAAGTAATGGAATAAAAATGTTTGACTTTGAAATTCTTTAGTATTGATGAGTATTGTAGCGAGACATAAATTTTGGCCCTCTGAAATATTCACCCGGGTATTGTGTTACCCAGTAACTGGGTTGTGGAGGTCAGATGGGCAGTCACTTCATGTAAAATAATGGTATTCTGCTGCTTCCGGCTAACCGGATGTGTTGAGGTCGACTTTCAGTCTAAACTGGAAGTCGACCTCAACACATGGCAGTTGCGAAAAGGCTAGGCTAGATTGTTTGTTTGATAACACTCTATGACGGTGCCTAATTTGGTCTACCGTGCCATTTTCGGCGATGCGAGCAGTTCTGTTCGGGTGTCATCGATAAATATTAATTTAGGATGGGTGCCCATTTGTTAGAAGTAGAACTGTTAGGAACATTGCTATACTAGAATAAACTAGAAATATCCACCGATACAAACGATTTCACGGATGTTATTTAGGAGCGTGGAGCCTTGATGAATTAATTTTTTGGCTATAAAGTTATCGGACCACGTCTTTGGCAGAATCCAGTAGTGCTATTCTGTACAAAAAAAAAACTGTCCGTGAAAACTAAGGTGAAGTGAGCTGTCAACAACTCAACACTCAGGTGGAATGAGAGCTCACTAAACCAAAGTTTTCACGGTGAGATTTTTCAGAATAGTTCGGCAGGCCTCTTTGCTATAACATGACATCGCGCCTGTTTTACCCGAAAGGTTAGGCAGAGATGTACCTATAATACACTCACATTTCGCCAGTTAAGTCCCATGTAATAGGGGGAAAGCCTATTGCTATCAACTGGGCGCAGATCTATGGGCTGACCGCTTAACTAAGACGTTGCCTGAGGTAGCAGCGCGGTGCGGGAGGGGTGTGGTGACGTGATGCGAGAGCTCAGTGATTCGTCAACTTGTGACAACTATCACCCCTCCCGAACCGCGCAGCTACCTCAAGCAACGATAGACTCCGTGCTGCTACTGAGAATTCCTAATGAAAAAACCCAATAGCACTTTACCTGACTTAAGAATCGAACCCAGAATCAGTAATTTTGCTATAATAATGTCTAGTGCAGAACATATTATAAGTAGGTAATATGTATGTACTTATTAAATACCTACAAATCGAAACTGTTCGATGCAAAATAAACTCATAGAACAATCACGGTATAAGGTCTGTCCAAGGTGTTTATGGGAGTTCCATCTTGTTATCCCAAATGCAGATTCTGAAGCTTATGACGCTCTCGATAAAGTTAAAACTGGGTTAGACTGGATACTGAAAGCAGAAATTTGGGAATAGCGCAACTTGGGAGAGGCGTAAACCATAAAACACATACGCAGTAGCAATCTTCTACTTAGCGTGTCGATAGCAATCTAAATGGACTCGGCCCAGAATTCAGCTACTTGTTTGGCGCCATCATCAGCGTCGACCAGTTCCTGTAACGTGCAGCTGACAGGACACGCAGGACACGATATTAAGTGTCCCATTGTTTGTGGAACAGCACCACATTTACACTCCAAGGCGGAGTCGTCTATGAATCTCCACCTGAACAGGTTTTCCTTGCTTCGGCCAACCTGGGTCCAGTCTGTTTAAAGACTTCCAGGTTACCCAAGGAAACTCACGTCCAGGTGGGAGGTCTTCAGCGGGCAGTAGCAATTATTATTTATTTTTATTCTTGATAAAGAGTTGACTAGGAAATAAGAATAGACTAAACATCTCTACAAATATTTGTTATACGTATTGTAAGAGTAATTAAATTGTACTTTTAACCTGTGATTATGTAAGTACCTTAAGTACATAATCACGTGAAAACGAGCGCTGTCTTTATCAAAAACAGATTTACATAGTTTACATCTATGTAAGTAAAACAGTTCGTCTTTCATTAGATCTATCTACATTTCACATAATCACATTATATTGTAAATAAATGCTAAATATTATGCTAATATTGTTAGAATATGTGGAACTGACTTTACCGTTATTTGTGCTAAAGAAAATTCTGAAAATGAAGACGTATTTTCAATAATCATGTGTCAAGATATGACGTCACTGTTGTGTTTTCATGCTGGGCTTCATATTAGAAAATGACAACCAAATGGGAATCTCGAAGTCACGTAATATTAGATAATACAAGGTACTACGTGTCTGCAGAAAGCACAGAAACCTACTAAATTCATACATTCTTACGAACTAATTTTCTAACGGAAATTGTGGTCACATTACAAATCTACGCATGCACACATTCGCACACGTATAAAAGGGTCTAGCGGTAGGTACTTCGTCCATTTTGGTTTGTTTTGACTGTACAGCGGAAGTGTGACTGTAAATAACGTAGTTTTAATTATTTTTGTGAAAAAAAAAACCTACGTATATAAAAATGGCAGAAATCGCTTCCGTAAACGATTCTGAACAAACTACTTTCATAGTGTGCATTCATTCAGTTATAGATTGTATACACGCGGACACAATCTGTTCTAACAGTTGTAAAGTTTATTATACAAACTAGTAGGTGTGTACGTTAGCACTGTTGTACAGTCAAGGACAACAATATGTCATATATCGCACACCCAGAACAACACTGCACTAAGTCTAAATAGCTCATTTTTCAGAATCGACGAAAAACCGTATCTCATATTGATTGTGACAGTTATTGCGAATGTCCTGCACATTGCATGTAAAAAATCAAATGCAGGACATTCGCAATAACTGTCACAATCAATATGAGATACGGTTTTGCAATCTTAAACTAGCTAGTCGTTAAGTTCGTTCAATTAAATAATTCACATACGGATTTCTGCGAAGATGCTGGATTATGCAGAACACCTCGTAAATTAAATCAATAAAGACTCCTCGTCCTTAATCTACCGGTTGGGATCAATAAAAGACTTGTTTAGAATTCAACTCGTAATTTATTTAAATAATAATGAAATCATTTTACAATGATGACATCGCCTTTCAGTTAATCTTACCCCTACTTTTTTTCCTGCCTTCTAAATTCGTATTAGCGTTTATCTCATAACTTTATGCCATTATTTTATAACTTTCGCGTAGTAGTAGGATTCTTCCTACTATTCCTATCCTACTGGATAGGATTACTAGAAAAGGTTGCATACCACAAACTATGCGTGTCATAATCTCTAGAAGAAGAAAATCATTGTTGAATTTCCAATAAGTGTAACTTAATTTTGTCGCAAACTATATTTGTGTATTGACACAAACTCAATGTTAACCACTTCGGTCTCCTTCGAGGATGACGTCAGAGTGGTACAGGATCGTGTTTTAGCGTAATGGCCCAAAAATTTAGGAAATTCACCGCCATCCGCCCTAAATAACTATTTACTTAGTGGTTGTTAATGTCCTTTTGTAGGAGGACAGGAAAGGAGGTTGATGGGGTTTTTATGTACGGTAAAAGTGCGGGGGCAATTTTTTCACATTTTTGTTCCAGTTTTTAGTGCCTAGACTACTAGATGGGACTAGATTTTTTTTCATTGTCATCTTACTTACTAAATAATAATCCTACTAATATTATAAACGCGATAGTGCGATAGTTTGTGAGAATGGATGGATGTTTGTTCCTCTTTCACGCAAAAACTACTGAATGGATTTTGATGAAATTTGGCACACAGATAGTTTATAACCAGGATTAACACATAGCACACTTTTTATACCGGGATCGAAACTGAACATTTGCGTTGTGGTATTTTCAGTAATAGTTTACAGGATGTCTCTTAGTTCAGTGTGCGTCTTGGCAAAGGCCCCATTTAACAACTTCCACTGTGTCATATCTCTCGCAAACCTTCTCCAATTTCTCTGAGCTTTAATTCGTCTTTCCATCTTTTGTATTGTCTTTTTGTCTTTCCCTATTCCTTTCCAAATCCCAGGACACGTAAAAGTAGTATGTTTAGTAAGTCGCTTACCATCAAGCGTGATCGGGGTCAAGAGCGGGCCCATTTAGTAATAAAAAAATAAAAAAAAAGTGATGAGGATGATGATGATGATGCAATCCGACCGATTTCGGCCAGGGAGTTCGTTCGTTCGGGTTCGTGAGCTCGCATGTAGCTTATGTAGCCAATCTTCTTTGAGAAAATCCTCGTACATTGCGGGCACGTGAGCACACCATCTATGTAATTACCTATAGATTATAGCAGCGCCCCGCGGTTTCACACGCGTAAATGTCGATCCCGTGGGAATATTGGGATAAAAAGTAGCCTATATGTCCAGGGTGTCAGCTACCTCCATACAAAATTTTATCGAAATTGGTCCAGCCGTTTGAGCGTGAAGAAGTAACAAACATATGAACACACCCCCCCACACACATACACACTCACAAACTTTCGCCTTTATAATATTAGTGTGATTCTGTTGCCGCACAGACATAATTAATAATAAAACGATATCATGTTTAACTTTGGACGCAAAATGTCGAACAGTGGAGTAATACTCTCCCGAAATTTTTATGGAAAAAATATCGACTAGTGGCACCTTAAGTATGGATTACTAGCGTTGTACTTACTACGATACATCTCTGCTTAAGCCTTCAAGAAAAAACAGGCGTGATGTTATTTTTATGTTACACGCATTGATGGCCTGTTTGGATTCGCTATCTCGGATTAACTATAAACCAGGATAATTATACGAAATTGTTATTCGATAACTGCAGGAATGATGTCATAATCTATGTTATAAATAAATAAATGTTACCTGTTACCTTTATATTATATATACATAGTTGCTTTTCGAGTCAGTCTGTATGACCGCGTGGTTCTTCTAAACTACGCAACAGATTTTGCTGCGGTTTCCACCATCATTTAGAGAATTTATTCCAGAAGGTTGTGTGTATTATACATTGGTATTTAACTCACATGATAAAAGATACCTCCATGTTTTGTCAAGTCGTGCAAAGCAGGGGCTGGTCGCTAGTTTATTATAAAACCAATATTATTCGTTTGACTCAAAAACAGTGGTTCCTAATTGACGTCATTCAGTAGGCGTTTTTGATGTGCTGACATAATGTCAACCTTGATCAAGCTCGCATGCTACTATAAAATAGTATCTGCTTGATTTCCGAACAATCATTTAAAATCAACCTTTCTGATTTTAAGGGGACTACAATCATGAGTCATGACTCATGACCTAAAGCGCGGTTACTGTCGGACTGCATAGAAAGGAAGAGAAGCGCGATGACACAACGCTGGTAATTTATTGCAAAATATGAAGCAATTAATTATCTATTTACAAAAATCTATTGTTTGGACTAAAAAATTAAAACACTAGTGCTTTAATATGTTGCTTGTAGACATCTGACAAAAAATCAGAATGATTGTATGTATATTAGTATGGTTTTTATTGTGAAAAGAAAGTTTTTAGAGGTATCTTCATGATTTTTTTTCTATTGTATCAAATGAATTGTATTATGTTTTCAACACACTATCTACCTAGCATTTATATCCTGAAGAATATCGTATATTTTTCTGATTTTGTTTACTGTAGTCGATTACATACATACTTCTATTGTTTTTAAAACTTGCGTTTTTTGTGTTTAGGTCCTGTAAGCCCTTAATCATAAATCATTTAAGGGGGAAGCTCTAAGGTGGCCCGCGAAATTCAAATTTTCTTACGTTTTTTGCAATTTGCTTGCAAAAAGTCATCAACACAACTCTCTAAGACCATGTAATCCCCAAGAATGACTATTTCATGAAATCTTGACATTTGGGGATTTCATGGTCTTAGAGAGTTGTATTGATGACTTTAATGATTATAATTCTGTAAATACATATTTGTTACGACCGCGAATCATATTTTAATCAACGTACAACTTAATACTGACCCGCAAATTGCAAAAAACCAAAAAAAAATTGAATTTCGCGGGCTACCCTGGCGCTTTCACCTTAAAAAAATCTCTCACACATTGTTTTATAATCTCTGAATTCAGGAACAAAGTCCTTTTGGTGTCCAAAAATAATCATCTGTTCGACCAAATAAAATTGTTGAAGTAGGTAAGTTCAACCTCCATTTCCAGTGACCCAACCACATTACTATAGGGCTGGTCACCCTGTAATCAAACACAGATAGTGCCCGTTAAGGAGTTTACAAGCAACTTCATGGGATTCCTGTAATTAATGGCAAATTGATTTTCTGAGAGTTTCCCTACAGATACTGTCTGCAGAATTGCCTCTTATCCATCCAAAGGTTGTCTTTACAAGATCGCTTTTAGCGATAAGACCGCCTATTATGTTAACCTTTGCAAAATTCTCTGCCACTGCTCTGAAAACGATGAGGGAAAACATCGTGAGGAAACCGGCATGTCCTCGAACCAAAATATCGAAGACATGTGACATCTACCTACCAGCACTGGGCCCGCGTGGTGGATTACAGCCTACCTCTCACCGACAGGAGGTCTTTGTCCCAGCAGTGGGAACAGTACAGGCTGGTTATGCATTATGCCCGAAGAATTGCCAAAGTTAAGTGGCAATGGTCAGGGCACATTGCTCGCAGAACAGATGGCCGATAGGGCCGAATGGTTCTGGAGTGGCGACCGCGTACCGGAAGAGGTAGCGTTGGAAGGGCTCCCACAAGGTGGACCAACGACCTTGTGAAGGCCGCAGGAAGCCGTTGGATGCGAGAAGCACAGAACCGGTCAAAGTGGAGGTGCTTGCGGGAGGCCTATGTCCAACAGTGGACGTCTTTCGGCTGAAATGATGATGCATTATGCATGTAACATTTCTATATTTATGTTTGTAATTCGTATGGAACTATGGAATCGTTTGCCACTGGTAGATAACCCTTGTGGACGGGTTGACAACGAATAATTATTAAAAGCACAATAGCAATCTTACCGCTGCCGCTGCCGCGCTGGTCTTAAAAGGCTTCGCAAAATTTTCCGCCTTTCGCATGGAAATTCTGTATAATGAAGTACTTACCTAACTCAAAGCTTGTATTTGAGGCTACGCTAAGATAAGGCGGCTAAGGACCTATTATAATTTCTATGCAAGTTAGTTTCTATGATAGTTTAAATGGGTTTCTCATGTTGAAAAGTTTTCAGACTTGCGGCTGTTTAAACATTCCCAACAAACTAAGTGCTGAAACTACGTTTGGTTTTACATTCGTAGGGCTTACCGAGTATATTCTGGGTACTTATTATATCTCATACGGAGAAATCATTAAAAGGCAATCGTTAGCAATGCCTTTCGTTTTGACATCCATTGATTCATAAGTTAAAATTCACGTGACTTCAATTCTTCATTGAACGTGACTGAACTATCAAAATGAAAGGCATTGTGATCGATTGCCATTTTCTATGTGTAACGCAGTGAGTAGGTAGTGTTCAGACGGTGAAGGAAAACATCGTGAGGGAACAGATAGAACCAAAAATTCGAAGACATGTGACATCTACCAACCCGCACTCGGCCCACGTGGTAGATTACCCACTCCTTCTTGAATAGAGGAGGCCGGTGTCCCGGCAGTGGAAACATTATAGTAGCAGTAGGTACCGGCTGGTATTGGCGGGTTTCAGAGGACCAGACCGGAATAACTGTGGATATCGGTGTATATTTTGACTGCTTATTTACTAACACTATAAACGTGAGACGTGACTTACGATTTCCGATTATCGTCACTTCCATTTACTATTCCGAGGATTGTGCAATGACGTCATTTTCCTGTTTTCATGTGTTCTGATGCTCACAGTCACACGTTTTTTTTTTTCTTTTTTATTTATTATATCTGCAATCAGTGAGTTTCACTATGAGCGGATGTTTTGAGTGGTGTATTGGCGTGTAGAGTGTGCTCCTCAGTAAGAGCAACCCCTCATTAATTGCTTTACAAGATAATATCTTTCCTCTTGAGGCGCTTCACGTAGCTGCATTGTGAGCTGCGTTGCCAGTGTATTTGGGTGACTCTTTAGTCTCTCCCTGTATCTTGAAGTTACACTCTGGACTTCCTCCTTCACTGTTGTAATCTCAGCATGCTCATGGAGTTCCGCGACAGTAGTAAACCATGGTGCATTGCATATGGTTCGTAGGATTGAGTTTTGCATCCTTTGGAGGCATGTTATGCTGGAATTGCAAGCACTCCCCCAGAGCTGAATACCGTACATCCACATGGGCTTGAGTACTACTTTGTAGATTAGCAGTTTATTGTCTATTGACAATTTGCTATTTCGACCCAGCAGGCACAGCAGGCCTTTGAATTTTATGTTTAGATGGTCTCTTTTTTTCTTTATGTGTTCATGCCAGGTTAGGCGCCGATCTAGATGTAGGCCTAGATTTTATATTCGTATTTTTCTGACATTATTATTTATTCTTTGTGTTTTTTTTTAAAAAGCTGAATACCAGTATTTTACATGGAGCGACTGCCTATCTAAACTCCACAACCCAGTTACTGGGTAACACGATCCCCTTTGGAAGGACTGGACTGTCAAAGATCTACGAATGCCAGGACCAACCGCTTAAAGCGCTTTCCGAGGCACAAAGGGGTCGTGATATGTTGTGAATAGTCACCTATCCGTGGACCGACCTCAGAAGCATAGCTTAATCTTCGGTGACCTTGCTTTTCCACTACATATTGACATCTTGACAGTTTTTTATTCGCGACTTTACGCAAATATTGTAATTAAATACTTACGTTTTTAATTAATCATGAATACTAATCTAAAATTAATCGACAGATATTGTTTCATAAATTATTATTATGTCAGAATATTTATCTACCAATATATTTTTTTCGGCAGTTGAGAGAATTATTTCAAACAAAACCATTATTGATAAAAATGTATGCTTAGTATAAATCCAATTCTGTTTCCAATC
The DNA here is from genome assembly GCA_948474745.1 of Oligia latruncula. Lineage (NCBI taxonomy): Eukaryota > Metazoa > Arthropoda > Insecta > Lepidoptera > Noctuidae > Oligia > Oligia latruncula. The sequence continues at coordinate 10,409,588 of OX419702.1, read as the reverse complement.
CATCACCCTCTACTCCCTGGGTGCTTGATTACAAATGTCAGCTGAACTAAGTGTGATGATAAATTGGTCATTATGAAGAGTAATTAGAACAATACGTGTTTATGGAACGCTGTTTGTGAGAGCTAAATCAGACTTTGTCCTGAAAATTACACATTTCAGAGTGTTTCGTTATTGAACATAAATCACATCACATCGTCTTCATATTATTATACCTAATTATATACCCAGGTAATAAATGTATACAAAACATTTTAAAACAGTAACCATGGCGTTTCTCACCCATTCTTCTCCATTCTAAATCGAAACTACCTATATTTTGGAAGGGGCGGCATCTAGAATCAATTCTAATTTCTTGTAGGTATTTGAAGTTTAAAAGTTCATATGCATTTGTGTTTGGTCAATGGTCTACTTGAAATAAATAATTTGACTTTGATTTTGGGGTGAATATTTCAGAGAGCCAAAATTTATGTCTCGCTACAATACTCATCAATACTAAAGAATTTCAAAGTCAAACATTTGTATTCCATTACTTAAATAAATTATAAAGATGCTATCGGAGCCATTTTGAGCTTTAAATCACACAAAATAAAGATATTCAAATATTACTTTAAAAATCGGCAATATTTGGCGTGTCGCCTGGGTATAGTTTCCAACATTTCGTGACATCAAAAATTCAGTGTATTGAATGTGATACATTGTGTGAATAAATATTAAACTTAGATAAATAAAGAACGTTTTTCATTACAATAATGTTAGAAAACTTTATTAAAAGTTACTTTAAAATGTAATCAAACAATGTTCAAAAAATAAGCGTCATTATCGGCAACAATGTTGTATGTAATTTTTTTAATTATAACGAAACGCGACCGAATAGTCAAATGATGTTTAAGCGACGCTTCACCCCGCGCCTCAGTCGGCTGACACGCTTTGGAGTGCAAGAACGTCGCGTGATTTGAGCAGGAAGTATTTCATTTTGATTCTCCAAAGTTTGTCATCACAATCGTCATTCTTATTTTTGACTGTATCTCAATTATTTCTTCATAATGAAGTGTTTTTATGTAACAAAGTTGAAGTATGCGTGAAACTAATACTGCATGTGGCACTCTCTCCGACGAATATACCTAATTATTTTGTAAAATGGTGAACTTTCTAGAATTCGTCATTATTGGCAACATCATTTTCAGCAACGTCGCATGAGATGACAATGACACGTGTTGCTAACAATGATATTGTCTTGATTGAGCAATGACGGTTGTTACCGATAATGATTTTAGTATTCGACCTAATAGTTAGATATATCGTGTTTTTGTTGGTTTCCGTTAATTTCGGCATAAAGCTTGGTACAATAACATATTTTTTTGGCAAATTCGGAAAAATACACTTTTTCTTTTATTTTTTAACAAATTTATAATGAATGTATGGTTAATTGCATTATTTTATTCATTTTATCTGTCTGCAAGGTGCTATTGTTCGTTTCGAGGTTTTGGTTTGCATAACGTTTATTTACAATTTATTGTCATTTTAGCCGAAAAATGAAGCTGACATATTATGTCTTAGTAATAGACATGAATAGAATGTGAACGTTAATCAGTTCACCAATATTTTAGAAGATTTCGCATTTATAATTGCAACATATCAAGGTTCTGTGAAGACCAGCAAAATTTGAAATTATATCGTAGCTACAATATAAACAATGAGTTTAGATACGAAAGTGTTCAAATTGAACTAGACGGTAACAGTCCGGAGCAGATACAAAATATGTACCAGTACGTAAAGGATTGGTCTGTGTGGTGCCGGACTCAAAGAATAGCACCACCCCATGCTTCCCGTGGGTGTCGTAAAAGGCGACTAAGGGTCGTACCGGAGAATGGGCAGCAGCGTTCTCTATACATTCCACCACCATACCATACTGCGGTCGCCAACCCACCTGCCAAGCGTGGCGATTATGGCAAACCCCCCCCGCAATAATGACAAGCACAAAAAACTCTTGGCCCCTAGTACCCGGCGGCCCGCCTACCCTTGGCTACGGTAGCGGCCAAGGCCGCGGTGAGGCAAGGGGTGCTAAGAATCCCCGGAAGAGATCCGGCTACCACAATCACCGAAAACTGGACCTGGCAACTTATAACACGCGTACACTCCGGACGGACGAGAAGATCACCGAACTTGAGGAAGAATTGAGCAGGTTACAGTGGAGTATAGTGGGGTTATCTGAATTCCGAAGAGAGGGGGAGGACTTGATAAGTCTCAAATCCGGAAACTTGCTCTATTTCCGGGAGGGCAACCAGCAGTCCCAAGGTGGTGTCGGGTTTATCGTCCATAAGTCCCTTGAAAGCAACGTGGTGAAGATCGAGAGTGTGTCGACCAGGGTGGCGTACCTCATACTCAGAATATACGAAAGGTATTCGTTGAAGGTCGTACAGGTTTACGCCCCGACCTCGTCACACCCCGACGATGAGGTAGAGACCATGTATGAGGATATTTTCAGAGCCATGCATGGCTCTACAACTCACTTTACCGTTGTCATGGGGGACTTTAACGCGAAACTGGGTAAACGAAACGATGATGAGCTGCGAGTGGGGCAATTTGGAGATTTCCTTCTTCAGAAAACGTGAGCACAGAAAGTGGACCTGGCAGAGCCCGGATGGTGCAACTAAAAATGAGATTGACTTCATTATGTCGACGAAGAAGAAAATTTTCAATGTTGTCTCTGTGACCAACGCGGTGAAAACCGGAAGCGATCACCGCATGGTAAGAGGCACATTGAACTTAAATATCAAGCTGGAAAGATCTCGACTGATGAAGTCTACGCTCCGCCCAGCACCTATTCAGGTCCAAAACCCCGAGAGCTTTCAGCTCGAACTTCAGAATCGTTTCGAATGCCTAGGGAGCTCCGTGGACGATTATAACGATGGGTTCGTGGAAACTGTCCATACGGTCGGGTCTAAGATCTTCAAGACCCGTCGTACGAATTTAGAAGCTCTCTGATCCGACTTTACGGCTCATGAAGGATAGGCGCGAGATGATCCTGCAGTCTTCAGATGATGCGCTAAATTACCGGCAACTCAATAGACGGATCTCTAAGTCCTTGAAAAGCGATCTTCGCCGCTATAATACAGACCGTATTAAGGACGCGATAGAGCGAAATAAAGGCTCCAAGGTCTTTGCTAAAGATCTGTCTATTGGACAGAGCCAGCTTACCAAAACTGAAGACCGATGATGGCAGGATCGTATCCTCCAAACCTGAGCTCTTGAGAGAGATCGAGAGATTCTATGGACAGTTATAGACGTCAACAAGTAACCCAGTTACGAATCTGGCAAACGACCCAAGAGCTAGATTGACCCGACACTATAGCGAAGACATCCCGGACGTCAGCCTGTACGAGATTAGGATGGCTCTGAAGCAGCTCAAAAACAACAAGGCGAGGCGAGGTGATGACGGAATTACGGCCGAGCTGCTGAAGGCCGGCGGAAAACCCGTTCTGAAGGCCCTTCAGAAGCTGTTTGGTTAGGTCATACTCGAGGGTAGAACACCTGCACAGGCATGGCACAGAGGTGTGGTGATACTTTTCTTTAAGAAGGGCAACAATGCTCTTCTTAAGAATTATAGGCCCATCTCACTTCTGAGCCATATCTACAAGCTGTTTTCGAGAGTCATCACGAACCGTCTCGCGCGCAGGTTTGACGACTTCCAGCGTCCCGAACAAGCCGGATTCCGTAAAGGCTTTAGCACCGTAGACCACAAACATACTCTACGACAGGTTATACAGAAGACCGAAAAGTATAACCTGCCTCTCTGCTTAGCGTTTGTGAACTACGAGAAAGCCTTTGATTCGATCGAGACATGGGCTGTACTGCAGTCTCTTCAACGGTGCCAGATCGACTATCGGTACATCGAGGTGCTGAAGTGTCTGTACGAAAACGCCACTATGTCAGTCCGACTCCAGGATCAGACCTCGAAACTTATCCCTCTGCAGCGAGGTGGGAGACAGGGAGACGTTATTTCTCCGAAACGAGTTCACCGCTGCACTGGAGGACGTCTTTAAGGTTCTGAACTGGAAAGGGGCTGGCATTAACATCAATGGCGAGTACATAACGCACCTTCGGTTTGCCGACGATATCGTAGTCATGGCTGAGACTATGGAGGACCTCAGAGTCAGTACAATGCTCGATGACCTCAGTAGAGTCTCCGAAAGAGTGGGTCTTAAAATGAACATGGACAAAACGAAGGTCATGTCAAATGCCCATGTAACACCCACTCTCATAAAGATCGGAGACGCTACACTTGAAGTCGTGTATGTTTACCTGGGACAAACTGTCCAGTTAGGTAGGTCTAACTTCGAGAAAGAGGTCAATCGTCGAATCCGACTCGGCTGGGCAGCGTTCGGGAAGCTACGCAATGTCTTCTCGTCTCACATACCGCAGTGTCTCAAGACGAAAGTCTTTGACCAGTGCGTGTTGTCAGTGATAACTTATGGCACTGAAACGTGGTCGCTCACAATGGGCCTTTTAAGAAGGCTAAAAGAAGCTGTTTTTGCCAAATATTTATTTAAATGTTTTGTCGAAAAATATTATTTTATTATAATATTGCATTTTATTTTTCTTGTCCATATCATAATATCATAACAAAATAATACCCAAAATAGTATTTAAGTCACATGTAAATTCATTTCCATATTTATAATACTTATTCAACTCATTGTCGGCAACATTGCGTCATTATTTTTTACAATAACGTCATTATTCTCACAATGTGACATTATCAGCAACAACGTTTTTTAATGATTTTGAAAAATATCCAAAATTAATGGACTGCTTGGGGTGCCTTCATTGCAACATACTTTATATTTGATATATCTATACATCTGGCCATAAATAGAAGCTCTGCCGCGAGGTTTATAAAATCTTAATTATTTTTGTCAAGAATATTGTTTTGAGGAGATCCGCCCTTTGACTCATGAATCGGGGGGATTGCATTGTATTGTAATATAGCTTTTATTTATTTATTAAACATACACACACTAACTTTACAGGATGACCCCAATACAATAGTGGTTTGCAAACACACACCAAATAAAATGAAAAATCAACTTACTTTTATTTGGGAAATAGGCAACAACAGATTTTGGAGTTGAACGGGTTTGAACCTACAAAATAAATGTTTATATTTTAACTGCCTACTTTAATTAGAATGTACACAAAGAAATCCAGTAGGTAGGTATGTACTTACTTTTTTTTTTTTCTTTTTTTTTTTTTTTTTTTGCGGATCGGTAATCATCAAATGACCCCTCACGCTCTGGGTGGAGCGGAAGGGAGTGTCAGACTCTTACTGACTAAAACCCACCCGTGTTCCTTCCTTAGCCCTTTATGTTCCGGGCCAGCGGTAACCCTTTCGGACAATCCCTTACTTTAATGATGTATTCAAAAGATTTTTTGTTATGTTCTACTTAGATTGTAAAGAGTCTCAGTTCAAGGTTGATGTAACGAAGAAAAAAACCAACTCTATTTGTTATTGTTTTTTCTATCTTAGGAAACGAAACGTAGTTCGATTTGCATACTTAATTTAGAAGACAAGGGCAGAAGTTTGTCGCTTGGTTCATACAATTAAAAGTCTTCGACATTCTCGTTATCTTTTGTTCCTTCCGTTTTCTAAGAAATGTTCTTGAATAAGTAAATTAATATCTACTTAATTGTAATTTGAAATTTTCCTTTACTAAGAGATTTGTGTCGAAAGACAATCTTATCAATGGAATTGAGTGCTTCGATTTGAATTAAATTAACGGCAATTTTTTTTTTTTTTTTACTTGACTAGCATGAGCATAAAAAAAACCGACTTCCAAAAAAAACACTACAAACTGAAAAATAACTTTAATTTCGGAAGTCGGTGTCTTAGGGATCAGTATTTTAGTTTTTGCCACCGACTTCCGAAATTAAAGTTATTTTTCAGTTTGTAGTGTTTTTTTTGGAAGTCGGTTTTTTTTTTGTTAAAAAGTTTTTATTTCTCGCTTTTTAGTGGGTCTATTTATAATTTATCTAAGTTACAATAGCCTAATGTCAACTTGCCCATCGCCTTTTTATAAAATATTCCTTTTCTCGATGCAGGGACGTTAATTGTTGAGGAGTTCTCCTTTTATTAGTTTTTAGATTAGATGCTGATAATCCTGGCTGCAGCATCAGGCCAGACTTATGTCAACATTGCATTGAACTTAAAATTAGTCCTGTTTAAAATGAGCCCAAACACGACTACGGTGCTGTAATTTAAAGGTTTGTACTTTTTCTGATGCTCCTGGCTTCAGCATCAGGTCTTCGGTGTTCCTCAGTAACAGTACGTTTATCCACACATCGAGCCCTTTTCAATGAGCCTAAACACGATATATCTGCTGTTAGTTGTCGAGGAGTTAGGTACTCTGCAGACTATCCTGACTGCAGCATCAGGTCATGACTTGATGATCATGAGACCAAATGTGGCAAATGCCCTATCAAACATCAAAACAATTTACTAAAACAGTCCTTGCCTGTTCGAGTAACTTCTTACTGTTAAGGAGTTGTACCTTCCATCATCAGCCCAGCTACCTGAGATGGTGACAACCATACACAGATACACGAGATACTTCATAAAATATGCGAAAAACAATAAGTGAGCCTATAAAATTTGAGGGTTGCCCTCGATTTCTCTAAGATCCCATCATCAGATCCTAACTTGGTGACAATGGGACCACCTCAGAACTATCTACTTTCTAACAAAAAAAGAATTTTGAAAATCCGTCGACAATTGGCGGCGTATTAGATGAACAAACATACAAAAAAAAAAAAAAAACATACAAACACCCGAACATAGTACCTCCTCCTTTTTGTAAAGTCGGTAAAAATAACATATCAGCCTATAACATTCCCACCACTGCTGGGATTCAGGCCTTCTCTCTTCGAGGAGAGGGCTGTAATCTACCACGCCGGCCCAGTGAGGGTTGATACAGATGGAAGGCATAATTATGTCTTAAAACTTTTGATTCTAGGACATTCATTACGGTTTCCTCACCCACGGTCACGGTTTACTTGAATATTCAAGCTCATTATCACGAACCAAAAAATACCGGTTTGCTAGAATTTCATCTAGAATCTACTTATTACCATTATAATAAGTACGAGATCTCTATGAAACAAATGGCCTTCATAGAAAATAAGTCATGCTATGATATTCAAATGGTAAACCGACCTAAAGTGTGACCCGCCACTGAAACCTCTTGTAGTTTCAGTAATAATATTGTTTGTGTACCAACTACTAAGTACCTACTGAACAACTTAGTTTTGCACGCGACTTAGCTTGCGTGTAGAAACTAGTTGATGTATAAATTCAACGTGACTTGAAAGTTTGCAGCCAGATTTTCTAGAACGGAAAATACCCTAAGTGCTACTACAGGAAATAAGTATGTGTCTTATTTTTCATCCCTAGCACTGAAAAGTGAAGCCTCTGGGCAGTGAGCTTCACTACCAATCACGGCGACAGTTCAATCTTTTACCATTCCTTTTTCTACTGTTGTAAGAAAAGCTCGTCTCTCCAAATGAGAAGAAGTTCTTTCAATTTGAACATAAACCTTTTGAATTCTTAATAATCATATTAGAGGTACCAATAATCTCATTTCTGACTTCCGTTATTTTCTGCTCGAGTGCCCCTAATGCTCGTTCAGCTGCATCAAAGACGACCTCAACGAGGCTAAAGTTGACGCGATTTACATGGCCAGCTACGGAGCAAGGAGCAATATTCCTTCTCTCGTATCGAATAGCTCATATAGCGGTAGTGAATATATTAAAGAAGGTAAGCAAGGTTGACTGAAAAGAGTATGCTGGACGAACATTTATGTAACTAGAGAATAATTTAATGCAACACGACAAAGTGATAGAATTGGATACTTAAGTAGCTAAGTATCTTGGTAATTCCCCAATTCAATCAGGTGGTTCTCCAGTATCCCCAAAAGCATATACGGTGCTTCTATAAGTCCCTGTTGCAAATGTTTCCCTATATGATCACAGGAGAGCGTTTTCATGTTGGATTAAATCACAGTAATTTGGTTTCATATAATCTGGTATTTCGCCAGCTACGAAAAAAAGAATAAATGGAAAGCGCAAAATGACGATAAATTGCTTTTCCTGGTTCATTCTTTCATAATGTGGCATAACATTATGAGACCAATGGAAATGTGATGAATGGGACAGACGTTTGGGCTAAAAAGCATTGTTATTTGCATTCAACTGAGCCGCCAGTGACGCTATCTGAATTTTAAAAAGAACATCTACATGAAAGACTGAAGAGCTGTTGTTTCCGTTTATTAGCATCCACATCTATAGGTTGTTGGAGTCCCGTACCTAAAGCCGTTAGTATCTTTCTCTGATTTTTGAAACCTGGTATAAACTAATTTGAGAAATAATGTCTTTATTACAATTATTATTTTAGGTAAGCTACAGACTGTTGGTAATATATTTAAAACAATACAACGGCCTTGAGACAGCACAAAACTAATACGGTTATCACGTGTAAAGAAGTTAAAACGGTGGGCTATTACCAAGTAATGTGTTACAGAATTACCGTCAGTAGTTTTTTTAAAGCATTGACTGTGACCGCGAATAAAAGATTTTCCATTGTGTCTGTTGTCTGGCAGACAGTGCTATTTATAAAGCGTTTGTATAACTTCAGTTCATTAAGAACTGCGTCGTAGAATTGAGTTCCTTAAATTGTCAACGAATTCTTTAATTAGGTCAGAGGGACTAGTTTAGTCTCCTTCTAATCTAGAGCAAGACATTGTGAAGTAACGATCAGGTTACACGAGATAGTTTTGTTTTCTATTTTCTCAAACGGCTATAAGATTTCGGGTTTACTGCATTCCTACCCTTTGGAGCTACTGTCACCTGATCCTCAGACACCCAATTATTGGGGATATCTATTTCCTAAAACATCTTAAATATTTAGTTAGGATAGTCTTTTTTTTTTTTGCGGATGGGAAATCATCAAATGATCCCTCCCGCTCTGGGTGGAGCGGAAGGGAGTGTCAGACTCTTACTGACTAAAACCCACCCGTGTTCCTTCCATAGCCCTTTATGTTCCGGGCCAGTAGGCCCTAAACAGGTGTAGCGGCGCGGACGCGCGACCCGGCCTCTGTACAGTGAGATTACACGAGACCATATTATATGCATCGAATCATTTCAATAGCGGCTCGGCCGACCGGCCGCCGGCCGCGGCCGCCGCGACTCGACCGCCGCAGCCGGCCGGGTCGCGCGCTTGCACCGCTTTATGGGCCTTAAAGGTAATAAAGGCTCTTTCATCGGCCCGTTTTAGGTGTTCAATTCTAGAGCTACGACATACATGTTTGGGAAGTCTACAATCATGAAGACAACATCGTCATCTATAATAGCCACATTCTTCTCAATTATTTCTTCATAAAATAATAATTCTTCTTCAGAAAAATAATAAAAGTTCCTGAATACTTGGTCATTATTAAAGAAATAGGACAGGGAGTTTATCCATGTTGACGCTTATCCTGAATTTATCCCTTATGACAACCCATATTATGTTATGCTATCAAACATTTCGCTAGGTATGACAGATAGCCTATCCCTTTTCGGTTAACGCTTCATAAATACAATAACATTTTCTTTTTACATACCTAATTATATCTTCTTTACAATATGAAGGTAACGTGCTAGCAACACACCTTTCTTTTTCGTTCTGCTTAACTTGGCTAGTATATGTGATTTCTGATAGCCTATGTGTATCTAAAATTCCACAGAAATAACTCCCAAAAGATTTCGTTATTTTCCGCTAATCTAAAACGCAAGACTTGAAAGTAATTCTCATTCGATTTCGTCTCCATCGAACCTTAATAAACTGGGAAGAGAAACTTCTAATTAAATCTTAATTAGATTGCGGCTTCAATGTTTACAGAGAAAAGGGAAAATACGGGCCCGTATAAAAGCGTTTTCGTGCAGATGCACAATTCCATTCGCCGGCGGCCAATTGCCTGCCTTTATCTTCGTATCTACTTCTACCTAACGACCTGATATCCCCTCTCCCGTTTTATTGACCGCTATATCAAGCCTCTTTACTGTTCAATACAAATGCTTTTCAAACAGTTCGTATTGCTTTTTCTGTTTGGTAAATGAGTATTCATTCGCTTTATTTTCTCACAAAAGTATTGAGGACTAATTCGATTTATTTCCGTATTTGTATCTCGCTGCTTATACTGAAATGGTTGCCGAAGGCCGTTTTCATTAGATTTAGACATACCTAAAGTCTAAAGTATCGAATTAATAATAATGAATATTAAATATAATGAATCCGTTTCATGTTAGTTATTAATCAAAACAGTAACAGCCACGCGTAACCGAAAAACATTTGTGGAAAATGGATTATTGAATTTTTCACGTTTGCAGCGCTCTGTAAATGGGTTGCACAGGTGTAAAAGATATGTTCACGAAATATAAACACTGCAAAGTTATTATTTCGACGATTTAACTGTTCAATTTAAACAACTGTCTTTGCTTTATCTGCAATTTCTGCAAATCTTAACTGTAAATAATTTAAGCGTTAATTCAGAATTTCACTATCTGTCTTTCGACCCTGACAAGATAAGATGTCAATCGGAAGTGTCTTAAGGTCAGATCCAGTAATTTGAAGCTGACCCCATTCTAGCCGATCTGCCTCATTACATTACGTCCCAAACTTGCTTGAAGTTAGCACGTGCTGTCAAACAACTTTGCCGTGATTAGTGCTTGCGGACGGAAGTTAGCAGCTAGAACTATTCCTTCAAAACTTAATTAGAAACGCCCTGTTAAGTCTAATCCGCTGACGGTAAAGCGAAATGATGCTGAAGGCCCTCTGGCATTTTACTCTTATTTTATTTAAACTTGAAGATATCCCTTGACTACTTTATTATGCTAAACCTTTATTTGTTAAAAATGTGATATTTAGAAATGTGGGTAATACTACGGTCGTATGATATCAAACGTTTGCCCAAACCTTTCGTGAAACTCCTTTGAGAATTACAGGTGGTTCGTTTACCTTTCGTGCCTTTTTTCTATTCAGTCGAGAAAAACCCCACTAAGTTTTTGGGATATAAATAATCCCTAAGCGCTCAAAGGCGAACACGTAGGGACGAAACCCGTCTCGAGTAGAAAAACCGACCCATTTCTCTTAATTTCTTCTCCGGCAGATACGGCGTGGGACAGATGTTACTTTGTTTTTCTTTCATTTAAGATCAGAATGACAACAACAAATGATATCATTTTGGACTTTTCGCGACGAGAAAGTTGGAAGTTATCGCAAGTCGTAATACTCTTATAAGGTTGAGTAGGTTGACACCATTTTCTTCGCAAATAAATCTGGAAATAACCAAATGGATTCCTTCGATAAGCAATTTAGCCGTCGTCGTGAACAAGATCAATTTGTCGCACAGTAAAATGATTTGTGCAATGTTTCCTTTCGGAGTGTTAATTCTCATTATGAGGTACTTTTCGTAAGTCGATTCACAAACTGATGAAAACCCTAGAGCTAACGAAAGTTTTATTTTTATTTTTGTCCCACTGTTGGTCAAAGGCCTACCCTTTTTCCTTCCAAACCTCCGGGACCCTGCCTAGTGCGATCTCTGGCCATGTTGGTCCTGCAAAACTTATCAGATCGTCACACCGCCTTCGCCGTTTTATTGAACAAATAAAAAGTGTAACAAGCAAAAGACAGTCCTGAAAGAAAATTATATGTTTAAAAATCCGATGAGCGCACCTCACCATAGATTAGGTATTATGTTCCCCAATATTGTGTAGCACAATGATCACTTTGCCACGCACTGAATATTCAACATGGCCCCCGTCCGCCAGTAGATATTGGTAAACAATAAAGACTTAAGATGCCATTCTTTAATCCAATCATTGGGTGGAAAAATCCTCCTTATCAGCAGTAGGCATTTTACATTTCTGCTTTGACTACTGTTCAAGAGTAATTTATTGTAAGATAAGGAGATATCCGCGTAATGAAACTCATTTTCATGCATGCATATTATGAATGAATGCAACTCTGAAAGATCCGTTGTCGTCTCTTGGGAAGGAATGTGCCTAGTTTTATCTACAACTACTATGTTTAAACTGATGTCTGGAAGCAATTTTATCTACATAGTCCATATCTACATGCCATATTGCATCCGGCAATAGATACTGCTATCACTTCTAATGTTTATTTTAACCGCTCTATGCAAATGTTTCGAAGATATCCACTATCTTGAAATTACTTTACGTTACGCTTAGAGTTAAGGCTCCTACAAACAGGCGCGACATGCGATATAATCGCGCGCGACACAAAGGACCGCTCGTTGCACGACTTGCGGTGCCTTTGTGTCGCGTGTCGTGTCGCGCCTGTTTGAAGGAGCCTTTTTTTTTTAAGACTAAAACGATAAAGAACCGTTAGGTTCTTTATCGTTTTAGTCTTCACCTTTTTACTGTAGCTGACCTGACGTTCATGATATACATATGTGTTACAACAATGGGTTTACAAATAGCACGGTGAGTAGTTTCACATCAAATCCATTAGCTAAGCTATGAAACTAGAGTGATAATGGTTTCTTCATTTGCATCATTGCTTCAGTTATTCATAGTAGCGCGGAGCTATTTCTACTATTTGGGTACGCTTACATTCCCGTCAAAGTACGGTTTAATTAAAACCATGAAATATGAATGAAGTAGCCAGCTGGTAGACTTCGTGCGCCCGTACTCTCCACCTTTATGTTACAGTGGCGTATATTTTAGTTAGTTTGACAAATTAGAATTTATAAACTTTTCTATCTATGACGGATACATATCATTCTTCTTTTTTGCAAAAAAAATGGTTGCCTGTAAAGTCGGTTTTACGGGCGAAGATTTTACGTGACAACGTCTTTTTCTCGGTAGAATAGTTGAGTGGGAGAGAGACGCAAGGCATTCGGCGGGCCTCTCTCTCGTTCGGTGACTCATCGTAACGTTACCGAGCGTTACACTTTTTCATAAGTGACTCCCAGCCGCAACCTAATTTAAGACGTTGTCACGTCAAAAATATAACGTTTGACGCTTCTCTGAATATGATTTTGTGCGTAAACTACCAAATCTATTTTATCCAAAAAATTACAATATGTATTTAGTGTTCTTAAATCTTGTGCCTTATCTTCGTTTGGTTTGCTGTTCACCTTCAATTAATATTTCTCTTAAGATATGGGACTACAGTAAGTTATTTCTCTTATTCATTAGTGCCACTTAGGTTGCAGTTCAACATACCGCTTTTAGAAAGCTTAAGAAAAATTAAGTAAATGTTTGGGTTTCTAACAAAACGATGAAATTGGTTGTTTCAAAATTTTAAACTTTTGTACTTTGTTTCATTCATTGGAAAGTTTTGTTATTGTGAAACGAATATTTTTAGAATTCAATCGTATATTTTTGTTACAAATAAAATTTAATGTTTCGATATTCCTATCATAGAATAAGAAATCAAATATTCTTTATCCTCATATTGTTTAGTTAATATAAAACGTATTACCAAGAAAAACGTTTTATCGAGTGACAGTTTCTAAACGTTTCAATTCGTGGCGAAGATCACGTGGCGGGTTTAAGTTGGTTTTGCAAGCAATAATAATAAGACGTAGTCGACGGAGCCCCGAAAAAATATACTTACCTATTATTACAGTAAATCGGTGTCGGTAGGTACTTACAAATTATCTTCTTCATTTAAATGTTTGTTAGCAAGTACAAGTACCTATATTTTTTACATAGTAGCAACATCCGGAAATGTAATGGCAGTGACATAAGAGAAAAAAATACGTACAAAAGTAAATAAAAATACTTTTATTTTTTGATGTCCGAAATCCGGGAATCTTTTTCATACCAAAAACGTAATCTATAAAAAAAAAAAAAATGGTTGCCTGTAAAGTCGGTTTTACGGGCGAAGATTTTACGTGACAACGTCTTTTTCTCGGTAGAATATTTATTGATATGAATATAATTAAATTGCACAATAGGAACAAGGAATTCCGATCATAGTTGAGTGGGAGAGAGACGCAAGGCATTCGGCGGGCCTCTCTCTCGTTCGGTGACTCATCGTAACGTTACCGAGCGTTACACTTTTTCATAAGTGACTCCCAGCCGCAACCTAATTTAAGACGTTGTCACGTCAAAAATTAGGAGTAATTTTATGAACTGAAATACTTTTGGTTGTGACAGGCTCCCTCGCAAGTTGGTACGGTCCCATTGCATTCTCGTTTTACCTAATAACATATTCAATGTTCTTATGAATAATGCAATACTTGTGTCATTTCAATTTTGCGGTGGACGTAGGAACCGGAAGATTTTATTTTACGAAAGCCAGCACATGTTATTTTTACGACAATGTCTGCGTAGAATGTAAGGGCCTGTGCACACCACGTTTTTAAAACGCGCCGTTGACGCGCGTTTTAGAAACGTGCGTCGACGCGACGGCGCGCTTTTATCCTACAGAGCAGTGCCTGCCTGCTAGTATCTGACTCGCGTGCGTATCGCGTCTGTATCGCTAGATCGCTACAAACGCGCGTCAACGGCGCGTTTAAAAAACGTGGTGTGTACAGGCCCTTAGGTTTGCGAAGCAGATGTTGGTACACACATTTTTCGCCTTTATTCTGTAATATACTTGGTAGTATATGGGAGGTTTCAGGACGAGATTGTAGGGACAATATTTGGATGGAATCTGTCTGTCTTTTATGGAACGTTTTATTGCGGGAAGGCAACAAAAATAGGCTTAGGTATAGTTAATTATGATTTGCTAAATGATTGTTTGAGAGATGAGGAGGGTGAAACTAATAGAATGTTTTATGGTTTATGGTGTGCTTATGGAGACACTGTTTTCGTTTGGCAATTTTAGCATATTCATCTATTTGTTTATTCATCTTATTACTTGTAGATATTAATTATTGACTATTCATTGTTACATTATGTTATGACCTTTCTTTTTAGGTTACGTACCCAAAGGGTAAAAACGGGACCTTATTACTAAGACTCCACTGTCCGTCTGTCACCAGGCTGTATCTCATGAACCGTGATAGCTGACAGTAATTTTCACAGATGATGTTTCTGTTGCCGCTATAACAACAAATACTAAAAACAGAATAGAATACATATTTAGGGGGGCTCCCATACAACAAACATGTTCTTTTTCACCCTTCGTGACCCTTTCGTCACCCTTCGTGTGCGAGTCCGACTCGCACTTGGCCAGTTTTTTTTAACATTTGCTCTTTAGCTCTTATCTACCTTCTTTTACATTCAGTATCGTCGCTATTATATATGCTGTTTCCGTAAACGTAATCCTCAAAATTATTGCCATCAACAAAATCCACCAATTCCATTCCCACTGAACCCCTTTTGCTTATTCAAACGTTCAAGCATACCATTTAAAAGTCATCCATCGGGAACATTCCGGTTTTCCGAACAACCCCGAGCTTCCCCGAAGTTGCACGAGCAAAACAAATATTTTGCCGGTTCCCCGTCAATTCGCTGTGTTCACATTTGCGTCCCGTTTAATTTCCCGTTCGTCGACAGTCCCGATGCCGAAATTGTTCGAATACTCGCTAAATAAACGACAATGACGTAAGTTTACAGGAAGGAGATTGTCTGTCTTCGAATCCTTCATGCATCTAAACGAAGTAAATAGTAACGAAATATTTTTATACTCTTTTTTTCAGGCTATACTTGCTACATTTTTATTTCATTCGTCTTGTATTTTTTTAAATGTGAATTTAAATGTTTTGGAATTATGAAAAGGAATCGAGGTCAAAAGCTGGCCCATTTTGCAACAAAAAAAAATAAGAAAGAAAGAATAATAACTTTGAAATGAAATAGATCTCGAAAGTCGAAACATACAATCCATACTAATATTATAAATTCGAAAGTCTGTCTGTCTGTATTTTACCTTTTCACGCCTAAACCACTGAACGGATTTCGACAAAATTTGGCAGAGAGATAGATTGCATTGCATCCCGGGGAAGGACATAAGATAGGTTTTCTCTACATACATAAAGGCAAACAAATTTTTATCACATATTCAAACAGAAGGAAAAACCCCGTGAACTTTCACGTCTTCAATAAAATGTAAAGACTTTCATGACGTGAAGAGGTTGATAAGGGTGTATTACGCCTGGGAAATGTGAAAAAGTGTCTCGGTTGTCACATTCTTTCATTAGAAACACCCTCTTTTACTTCCTCCATATTGTTTTCATTCCATTATACGTTCGTACATAAAGTCACGTTTCAAATCTCTGTATATTCAAGTATCTGATTACTTTCAGTCACCTCAGAAGAAAATTAATTTTACGCAGGATCGGGTCGTGTTTGTCAAAAGGCATCAATGTTCTTAAGTAACTTTTTAGACCTTTGTATCCTGCTTATGCGTATGAAGTTTAATTAAAATCGGTTCATTCATTTCGAAAAACAAGGGCTTGAAATTTTGTATGTAATGCCGTACGTCGTAAACGCTCTTAATAGGTTTAGTCCCACCTCTTCGCCTTCTCATCTCTTCCCCTATGCGTTTTTAACTACAAAAATTTCTTCAGACGGGAAATGATTTCAATCGCCTAGCTAGCCTAACAATGTCCTAGAAATAAAGTTGCAATTTGGATAAGCCTAATCAGGTTCAAAGTCAAAGCAGCCTGTCGATTCTGTAAAAATCTCACCGTGAAAACTTAGGTGAAGTGAGTTTGTTTTTGCTAGGAATTAACACTATTGACAGCTCACTTCACCTAAGTTTTCACGGTGAGATGGTTACAGAATCGCACTGCTGGTACCTACTTTTGAACGTCAACATTTACAATAAAATAGAATTGATTCTCCGTGATTCTAGTCGCCCCTTCCAAAAGGTTTAGTTAATCGTACGAATGGAGAAGAAAGGGGAAGAAACTCCACCGTTACTTTTTTTAATGTTTTACAATATTTTGTATACTTACATTTTATATGATTATACATAATATGTGAAAACGATGCACCTAGACTAAAATTACTATACCACATTAGGTAAAATTAATTAAAAAATGAAGCAAATAGTTGCTGCATAAGTCTTTTTATTTAAAGATTCATTGCGCTGTTCCCAGAAGGTTTTTTATTCGTAATTGCTGGTCTACTTTGGCAATCAAACATAAATATTCATTTAATTAGTGCTCCTGCCTTAATGTCTACTCCTTTGCGAAAGAATATTTTCATCTAGTCTAAGGAGGCAGTTCCTGCTGGAGCAGACGCTAGGAAACGCTTGGGCGAAGTGACGGAAGATTACAAAGACCCTTTGTGTGACATTTCATAACTCTCCTAAAAAATAGACGTCAATTTATTCGACAAAGAAATAAATTAAAAGGACGGGAGAGTTCGTTGTTAAAACCGCTGTTTCGGAATATTAAAGGCCATCCGCTTTCCTTTGAAGCTAACTTTGTAATTAACGAAACGGCCAAAGAACGGTTTCAGTCAACTCTAATAAACTTAGTTAGCTTCTGAATGGTTGATGTTGTTTTACAGATGTTTGGAATCTACTTTTTTCTGTCCCCAGTAGTTCCGAAAGCTCTATTCACGTGTTGAAATCGTTTTTGATGAACCGTCTCGATTTTTACATCAAATAACTATCGTAAGATTCGCCACTAAACACGAAGCCTTTCTGCCCCTCATTGTACGTCTGGGCAATTTACGGCGCTAAAATCGCTGAGTAATATAAGCGTACGCAACACTACCTGCCTATGGTACTTGCATCGCAGTGTAGAGAGCCCGGGTCAGCGGGATTGTCCGAAAGGGGGGGGGGGGGGTTAGTCAGTAAGAGTCTGACACTCCCTTCCGCTCCACCCAGAGCGGGAGGGGTCATTTGATGATTTCCCATCCGAAAAAAAAAAAAAAAAAAAAAAGTGTAGAGAGCTCAAATCGCCCATAATTCCTTTATCGTAGTAGCATAGGGACAGCGGAGCGAGGATATTGAGATGGGGACGAGAATCAGAAACCGCTAGTGTTCATATCAATCAAAGTTACTACGCTGCACTGGTTTCTGGCAGAGGATAAGGGTCTAAACAGACGGACTGCATTTGAACTTCATACCAGCTGTAACATCGCAGTTTGGGTGCTGATGACATAACTAGGTTTCGATACAGATAAGGTCTACATTTCGGTAGTCACCCCCTTTCTAACCATATCATCATTCACACAGTCTATCCATTGTTTATTTGTTCTTCCCCTACTCTTATAGCCATCGACATTCTTACTCAAAACTTTCCTCTCGACATTTTCCTCATTCCTCCGTATAAGATGCCCATAGCATGACAACCGATTTCCACACATTTTTTCAGTTACCGGTGCCACTTTCAGAATTCTTTCATACATACATGCGGCTATTGATTTTGATTAATATTGATACCTTGGTAAATCAACATGTTAATGGACACCCAATCAAAAATTTGGTAGCAATCTCTTCAGTAAATTTTGTTTGAACCGTAATAATTCGAAGTGCACCAATTAACGGACCCTCGTACCACTCGTCTCACAGACGAATGTTGGACATCACTTATTTGATCTGCGTTTAATCTACCGTTAGTCCCTTATTACGGTCGACTTAACACAATTAAACGGAGCGATGCTCTTACGTGGATTAAAAAATATAATCTTCCAAGATGTAAGGTTAACGGATATTGGCTCCTTTTGGGAATTGCCAAATTTTCCTTTATGAGACCGAAGTGCCATTTTATATTTTTCGTTGAAACATCCCAGCGGGGAGGGAGTTCGTCGATATAGTGGCGTTAGCTCGTACGCACAGACTTAAAAATATTGAGGCTGAATTTTATCGCGCATTGGATTTTCAACTCTCGTTGTTGAACCGAGCATTGTGAATCCAACAGAGCGCATTCCAGCCACGATGAAAATCCAGTGCGCGAAAAATAATCCCCGCGGGAAGTACCCGCCCGTGCGTACCTGGGCTTACTCAAGATCAAGACGAAACATTATAGAATTAGAAATTATCATTTAAGCGAAATTAATGAAATTCGTTTGTCAAAACTACTGTGTGTTTGGGAAAAATGTCAAGAAATTCCCACAAAGAAAATCTTGAAATTTTTCTTGAACTGATGTCGTAAGGTATTATGGTAATTACGTTTTGTAGGTATAAAAAACGGTGTAAAGTTCACTCGTTGTAGTTTTGTTACTGTAACCAATGAATACAGGGAGCCTAAAAAGGCCACTTTGGAGAATCATAAAAGGATAACATTATGAATCGTAATATGGCGAAGACAGTCCGTGTTTTTCTTTTTTTTTTAGCTGCACTACGTAGGTATAATCAAACTAATCACTTTGTGAAAGAGCACAACAACACGGAAATATTGATTAAAAGGAGAAATGCTCGACACTCTATTAAGAGCCTACCGAAGTACCGACATAAAATAAAGTGTCACAAAATGTAATAACTTCGTGACACTTAATTACGAAAGTACTTTAACATCAGAAATGGCTGCCCTCGATGCCATCAGATAACGGTATTGAAATAGACCGAATACGCCTTAATAATGTGAACCTACTTATATTATAAATGTGACAGTTTGTATGTTTGTAACTCAATCACGTAAAAACGCCTGAACGAATTTGGATGAAATTTGGGACAAAGATAGTGAACCTGAGGGGCAATTGCCGTAATTTTAAGAACGTTCTAATTTTAATCTCAGTCTTAATCTGTCAAAAATACCTACCTATAATTTCTCCACATTTTTGACAAGTTTTTGGAGTTCATTGTCGCCGAGATAACACTTTTTTTTTTTTTTTTCGAATGGGAAATCATCAAATGACCCCTCCCGCTCTGGGTGGAGCGGAAGGTAGTGTCAGACTTTTACTGACTAAAACCCACCCGTGTTCCTTCCTTAGCCCTTTATGTTCCGGGCCAGCGGTAACCCTTTCGGACAATCCCGCTGATCCGGCAGGCTTCGGCCCTATGGGGCCCCTCCTCGATGCTGACATCTCTTTGAGGCGCGCGTGGAACACGTACGCGCGGCCGATGACACTTGCGACTAGATTTTAAACGTTTAAATTTTAAACACGTGAATTGACCTTCTGGATTAAACGCATGGGATACTTTTTATCCCGGTAGTACATTCCCGTGGGATAATTTCCGACGTACACGTGAGCGAAGCCTGGGCAAAAGCTCGTTAGTTAATAAAGTAACTAGCCAAAAACGTTCGTTACGATAACGATCAGTCAATTGCATTAACTACGTCAATGCCTGAGTGTCGAATTGGTTTTCTATACCATGTGAGTATGGACATGTTCACGTCATTATTGTATGTATTAGGAAGTACAATGTATCGTAAAGTAGGCATTTTGTTAGTTACTAAACATTCTGTGTTTAGTTAGATTTAGAAAAACTAAAATTAAAAACAAATAAACTTTCGAATCTGCCACCATTCCTACTGATTATGTCTGATGTTTTATTTTGATCTGTTTTGTTACACAACTTAATTTATAAATAATCAATTTGTAAATAATCAAATCTTATTTGTATAAATAATAATCAAACTACTCGTAAACCATAGTTCAAATCAAGCGAGACAAAAAAAAAATGTTAGCTAATTTATTGAAAAGTTTAAAACGGAAAATACAACTTTTTACACGAAATTTAATTAAATGGACCTAACAGTAAAAGGTGAACCAGCGCACCTACCTGTTCCAGATATCCTACTTGCTCCGTACTGGAGTCTGCGGAAAGTAGTCCAGAGCCTATTTGAATTTCAAATTCATCCTATGTTTACTGTTTAACGAGCTAATAAAAGCATTTCTCTGTATCGACTCCATTATAAAACGGTTCTAAACTTTTATGCCTTTTCATCATCTTTATTGTTTACGCATTTTACGTCCTGACTTGCAAGAAATTTGAATACGGCAGTTTCAGCCCGCCATTCTTACGTTTTTAATGTTTCCATTTATGTTCATAGCATCTGAAAAGTGTGTTTCTTTATATTTCTTATTCAAAACACGTTCGTTTTCAAGACTCATTACAGTTTTTTTTCTGCTGATGATTTGTATCCTTGAAAAACCAATTCAACGTTGAACAAAACAAGTCAGGATATTTTAATGTTAACGAATTTATAAAATAGTTACTAAAGAAAAATTATAATAAGAACTGCTGAATATTATTTTGTATTTACTCGTATTTAAAGAAACAAGTAGGATGTCTTGGTTCTGGCATGTTCTGGTGGAGGTTTGACTGGCGCCATCTAGCGGTGTTCGTGTTTACTACTACTTCAGACCGTCGGAAGCCAAGCTTGGAACTAGTTCAGCGGTCAACCGTCACGTCGTGTCGCTTGCTCCGCGCTTGCTTAGTTGGATCTGTTAGCAATAGATGTCGTTAGATGAAAATAAAGTTAAGATTTAATTGGTTTACATCCTCTCTTTTCGCCTATGATGATGAACTCTGCTTCGTGAAATATTTCCGAGCTTTTAAGCTCGGAAATATTTCACGAAGCAGAGTTTGAAGCAGATTGCTACTGAGGATAGTAATTTTTTTCTATTCTGCGTTAATCTGAAGGTCCATGTCCAGCAGTAAATATCAAGGTACCTACAGATATTATGATGATGGTCACAAACTCATTACTTCAGTCGTTATTTTCTACTTTTCACTAACTTGGGGTGGGGTTGCTCTCTTATGTAGTTAATAAAGGTTTAATATCTCAATCGTATCAAGATAGATTCTTCCCAATACAATCTTTGTTGATCATAATCCCGGATGAACACATAGCCATAACAATAATACATTCTCCAGTTACAATAATACGTTCTACAGTTTTTACATAAGTCATTCATAATACTTACAGTATTAAAGAAAGATGTTTTGTTATCAGGTGACGGCATCAAGCTGGCATCGTCGGGCTCGGGCAGCCCGGCGCCGCCGCCGGTGCAGTGGCGAATGCGGAGAAAGCCAGGTAACATGAAGTTCATTACAATAGACATATTGATACCTGTGACTGGAGACAGTCCATAACGGTAAGTTTTTAATGAATTTGACTGTACCAAAAACCAGAGTTTTACCATTAAACAAACACAGCCAGGTATCGGCAATGGCCTAAAAAAACCGAAATTAAGGGCCTCCGGGGTATGATCCCGGAAATCCTTAAAATGTAAGTTACTTTTCAGTCATTCACAAACCTGAAAATATACAGAAAAATATTTTTAAAAGTCTCTTGTTCAAACTGTGTCTCGATTTTTGGAACGAAAGTACATTATGAACTCGATTCATCAATGTGCTTGATCATTGAACGAAAATCTGTGTCAGGCACTACACAGGTCACAAACTTTGTAGTTCAAATCAACATCCAACATCACAGATATTATCCAAGTATGCAGACTGCTATAAACAACTGATGATAGATGTGTAAATAACTCTTCAAAGGCAATAAAATCGATACGACTACATTACAATGTACATGTATTAGATTATAACACTGCAATATTTCTTGATCGTGTCAATGATAAATCTCCGTTGACCTATATTTCTGGCATCTTTTCTTATATCGATGTATCAAAAGAGAGATATCCAACTGAAATGGCAGATATCGAAGACAAAAAAAATATAAAAATATTGGTGAACTAAAATCCGACTAAACATTGATAGAGTAGTTTCAAAAACATCAGTCCAGAAATACAGAAACTGTGTTTATGTTTATGTGTGTACTATGGTAGGCCAAACAGCTGTACTAATGCAATGAAACTTGGCAGCTAGATGAATCATACTCGGCATTGCTGGGCCCACATATGCATAATATTATTTATATGATTTCCCATCTCTGTTTCGAGCATAACGAAGACGAATCACTCACGAACTTTAATCGTAGTGCCTTTATCCAGTCTGTTACAGATGTCAATGACACATGGAAACTACTCATATTAATGGCGTCGCGCGTCGTAGACACAAAACGACGGAAAGTTTACATTTTTCGTTTACAACCATTATTTTAACCTTTCCCATGTTGTAAAACTGATTCATTTTACGATTCCCGTGAAACGATGATGTGATAAATATGCTCATAAAACCCACAGACGATTTCCTCGAGAACTGTTTCATGATTCATAAAATCCTTTATTTATCGTAGAAGATTATTATGCGATTTCATGACTGGGGATGCATCTGAGAGGTGGTGTAAATATGTTTATTGTTAGTCTAGAAAACTTGAGTTATTGGAACAGTTTTATGCAACCACTAAAATTTAAACGAGCTTCTACATGAGTTACACCTCTTGTCAGTCTGTCGAAGTGTTTAATTTTAGATTGTTATCGTTCATGGACAATTGGTTTATGAATCATTCTACCGTTTCCCACGTGTTGGCTGCGGTTTAGCGAGATGCGGCTAAATGCTATAATTAGATGCAAATAATTAATTTGCCT
Source organism: Oligia latruncula (assembly GCA_948474745.1). Lineage (NCBI taxonomy): Eukaryota > Metazoa > Arthropoda > Insecta > Lepidoptera > Noctuidae > Oligia > Oligia latruncula. Next base: position 10,386,182 of record OX419702.1, on the reverse strand, counting down.
GTTTACCATTGGTGTCAAATACCAGAGCTTCCAAACATATACAACTTTCCTCGTGCCATCTGATTCGTATGTAGAAAATACTATTTCATTTTGAACAATATAAAGCTGATTCAGAAAACGTTATGTCTGAAATTATGACTATAAAAATGAGTGATAATTTGAATAGAATAGTTTAGGTGCAAAATATATTGTTGACCGAGCTTGTCGCATTATGTGAGTATCCAAAGTATTCACATGGGAGGTCCCCTAAACTATTTATAGCTGTAATGTCTAACCAATTATTTTCGTCCAAACACTATGCATATGGTCAACTAGTAATCAACAGGGAAAACTAGTTAAATTGATGGTGTTATTAATTGCCATCCACCCTACGTAAACGTACCCTTTGAATATCTAATAAACGTAAATGGTCTTCCATCTTCGAGATAACATCTCGTAATTATATTTGAGTGTTGGTGAAGTTTTCCCCGAGGTCATTATGTGGCGATACTAGAAACCATTGCGTGACAGCAATTTTCCTTTTAACGTCATCCGAAGTGTTTTCGATATTCCCAATTTGTGTGACTTAGCATAAACTTGACGGGTGCCCTGATAAATTTGTTTTCCGAAACGCTTAGGAGGCCCTCGACTCCGACGCAATTTAATTACTTGTCGCTCCACTTCATATTGTAAGTCACTTGAATTATTTGGATTGCTGGAAGCTGAAATTGAAATTCATTTTTAATTCCGACGCCAAAGTTCCCTGTTCACTGCGCAGGTTTAATTTTTAAATAGTAGCAAGATTGTTCATAGTCCGGGCGCGAGTGCCTTGTATTAAACGATGCGGAAGATTTGGCCGTGAAAGCTGAAATGAAAATAAGCTGTACTCTACTTTGTGGGAAACGCTTTAGACTAAATGGGAACACCACAAAGTGGAGATTACATTTTTAAAGGCACAATTGTTGTTGTTTCATTTTCTGTCACAAGACTAACGTTAGCTACAAAGGTCGAAGTTTTTCTGCGGTAAACGTTGCCAACGTTGGCTGAAAAAACCATGAAAAACACTCCAAGCGATTGAATTTAAATTATAACTAGATAAAGCAAGTGCTCGTGGCTCAGTTATAACAGCCGCACGAGTCGATTGATCAGTTTAAGCTACGCTTGCCACGGTCGGTCTATGGATCGGTGACCATCTTTACATACGCCACGGGGTTCTCGCCCTGGAAAAGCACGTTAAGCCGCCCGGCTAAATTATTGGATCCTTAACAGACGTTACGGATCGTCAGGAGCCCGAAAGTCTTACAACCAGTCTTACATAAGGTATGGGGTATCGTATTACCCAGTAACTAGGTTGTAGAGGTCACTTAGTAGGCAGTCGCTCCATGTAAAGTACTGGTATGCAGCTGCATTCGGTTAGACTGGAAGCCGACCCCAACATAGTTGGGAAAAGGCTAGGCAGATGATGACTAGATAAAATAAGTAATCACATAAAAGTGTCGTTTTACTTACTGCGCGACGTTAGATAACACTTGAAGGAAGACAGTAAGGTAAATAAAAACCCAGGCAGAGTTAAGGTCTACAAATCTTAGCGGAACCCTGGATAAGTAAATGAGGCCCTTTCCTCAGATCGTTTGCTTAGGGAATTTAATTTAAAGAAGCATTTTCTTTAATTGTTTTGCTGAAAATATATAGGCATTGTAAATTCACTAAAGGACAGTCATTTAAGGAGCTACATTTAGGTTAATTCGTTTAAATGCATTACTTCGATACCGACATTGTTCTAAAGCGTAGGGAAGCTAATCTCAGAATTTTATTTTTGCTCTAGTGAATCCGAATTGTGTTTTTATTTTCCTGAACTTAGTTTAAAATTACTTTTTAGCACTACCGATCCAAAGTAACGTTAAAATAAAAAAAATGTGAGCGCTTTCTTATGCACGAGTAAACATTACTGAATTCAATTAGTCCATACTATGTAGGTAATGACTGCAGGATACCTAGATTATCTTCTTTAGATTTCTGGAACGCTTTGTGCCGACGCCTTGCCAAACAGTCTTCTATTTATTTTCGCCCGATAGTGTACACAAAAAAATTTCCTATAGGATATTTATATTACAGTTATTGGAAGCAATGAGTAACATTTACATAATATGTATCCCGGGATCCTAGATTTTCCTCGAAGTTATTCTCACAAAATCATCAGGCATTTGTTTTCAGGAAAACGTTTATAATTAATTTCTTAGGCTGTTATGATTAATCGTTCGCCACAAGGCGGGGAGGAAAACTAGCTGGGATAATAAATTATCTCATATCGTACGCACAATGGCCCGGCGGCGTTTTGTTCCTTGGAGGATTGAGTGCGACGCGGTATTATGATAATCTCGTTCCAATTCATCATCTGTGGACTTTCCGTACGGGTCAAGGTTGCCTTGAAGGTCAAGTTCTTAATGTCTGGAGGGATATCATGTCATGAATAATGTTCTTTTGAGGATTCTTCCGAGGCTTTTTATATGTAATATAGAGCAGCCTGATTGATAGATAAATTTGTATCCTTACATCACAGAGCACATTTTATTCGGAATTGGTTTACCTATGCTAAATTCTAATCCATACTAATATTAAAAATTTGAAAGTAACTCTGTCTGTCTGTATGTTACTTCGATCAATAATAGTACTAGATGAATGATTAGGAACAAAAATAAGTCGCTAAAGTGGCCACGTTTGCACACAGATAAACATTTATATTTCTTACTACGAACTATAGAAAAAAGTTTAATAATATTAACAACTTCAGATTATTATAAACCTTAACACTCTAACATAAAGTTTAATTACGATTGCAAATGATTAATATTTAAGTCCTTCTGTCATCGAAGCAATAAATTTAAAATGTCACTTGAAAATAAAAAGTAATTTTTATAATAAGTACAAAAATATTTATTCTAAAATGAAACTTAACGTCTAAGCAATAGGGTTATAAACATTATGTTGACAATTTCGTACTTACTCGAATTTGGAACTAGACGTAGTTCTTGGAATTACATTTCAATGCTTCAATGTTTGTTAGAATAGTTGGCGCGTTGTCGCAAACATTGGCCAAACAATAATAAAATATTTGCTTATTGATTTATATTTACTATTTAATTGTGTTATTATTTTATGAAAAACATTTAATGATAAAAACTTACCGAAAAAAAGATATTCCTTCCAAAATCTTGGTGTTACGGTGGTTATTTACACAACTTTTGAACGCGCACTGAGGCATTTTGACGTCTTAACATTGGCTATGATTGGACCATACTAATTTGAAATAAGAGCACAAAAGTATTCGTGCTCGTATTTTTCGGGCCGTTTTTGAAGCGCTTATCGGGCATCTAGTACTATTATTGATCGAAGGTATGTTACGATAAAACATTCGTTTTAGGCTGGTTAACAGCGCCGGTAGCAACCTGAAGGGTCGTGGGCTATCTCTGTCAGTCGAATGAAGGAATGGGCATTGCAGCAGACGAGTCCTCGAGTGGAGACCGCGTATCGCCAAACGCGGGACGCACCCTTGGACAGACAGGATGTTTAAGGTGGAGAGTGGTGCAACATAGGAGTGCCTGTTGTCCAGCAGTGGACTGCGATAGGCTAAACTAAGTGATTCATTGCTTAACCGCGCGTAGCTAGGTGATAGGTCGAAATACCACCCGAAGCGCTTCAGGTGGATATTTCGACATAATCGGCTGGAACTGGAAGAAACACAAGTTTCGTTTCTGTGGTCTTCTTATTCTATGCTTCAACTAAGGACTATGTTGTAGCCGTCTTGCCCTCTTCAAGAATATTACGCTAGACCGCGTTGAATTTAAAACTAACATAGTTTCTACTTTGTAAGTTGTTGTACCTAAGTCTATTTTCATGTCCACAGGTCAGATAAGTTAGTTCATATTTCTTGAGAGCAGGATTAGTTTTCTCGGAAATCTTGTTTTTCTTTTCTAGATGCTCTCTTCTTTCGAGACACCTACCATAATCAGCCTTTAATGTTCCCACTGCTGGGACACACCCCTCCTCTCTTTGAGAGCGAGTGGGCCATAATGCGGGTTGGTGGCTACCACATGTCGGAATTTTTTGGTTCTAGGACATGCCGGTTTCCTCACAATGTTTTTCTTCCCCGTTTTGAGAGCAGTGCGACACGCGACGCGAATCGCTCGCGACACAAAGGCACCGCTCGTTGCGCGACTTGCGGTGCCTTAGTGTCGCGCGCGATTCGCGTCGCGTGTCGCGCCTGTTTGTAGGAGCCTTTATCGCGGATTCACATCTCAACTCAACAGCTTTCGTACGGAGTGATGTTTAAATAATAATTCTTCCGAAGACAATATATTGATTATTCTATGGCGCACGTTAGGTATTCAAGCTTTCTTCAAAAACATTGCCTGACAAAATATTCAGGTTATGCGGAGGATGGTTTAATAGCCTGTCGGGCCACAGCGAGGTCACACTGGAGAAATTCACGTTTATGTCGTTTTTACTGGCAACTACCCGCCACTGCAGCAAAGGACTATAAATTAATTCGACTGAAACCTCGCCACTTACGCAGTGGAAATACTGGCTTTCGTTGGACTGAATTAAACCATATTTTATCATTAGTTACCATATAATAGTGGCACGAAAATAATATGGTCGTGAAAATATGAACTTTTATTAACATATTCAAAATTGCTAGAAATGTTGCAGAGCCTATATGCACAGTATAATAAATTAATTATATTGTGAATTATTGTGTCTATAGTAATAATATAAATTTATGACTTTTTGTTATAGCACACATATTTGTATTTTTATCGATGAAAAGAGAAAAGATTTTTAATTATGAATCTAGAAATATTAATACTATTTAGATTAAACCAAGTTTTCTCTTTTCTACCTCTCTGATCTTTTGCTTTCGTTTAAATCTGACCTTACACAACACTGATTTCTGTTTCTGAGGCGGTAGTTCTGTTGTCATTCGATAACACCATCTCTTCAGACCGGGACACCTGTACGAATGGTAGCATTTCGTGCTGGTCTAAATTTGAGGTAAGATCAACTGAACCTAATTCACAAAACTAAGAAACTTGGCCGATAGAGTATCAGAAACTTTTGGATTCTTAGTTCACTTCATAAATTAGGAGCACACGTGCTAATTCCCCGGCACGAACTAAACTTCATTGAGTTTCTCTCGAATTTCATTTTTGTCGCTGAATAAGAGAATCAGCGCCCCTGTTCTTAAAGATGTAACTTTTATTATGTTTTATTTGTTACACATGTTCAAACTCAAATGCATTTATTTCAAATAAACCAATTACAGGCTTGAATTGTCAAGGGGTCGGTCAGTCAGAAAGATGAAGCTAGTTGCCCATTCCAAAGCGTAGTAGCCTATGGAGTAGAACTGGCTAGAAACTCCATGGACACTCTTTCAAATCATAAAATTATAACAAAACTAGCAGCGCCCCGCGGTATCACCCGCATAAGTTTCGATCCCGTGGGAATATCGGGATAAAAACTTAAGCGTGAAGAGGTAACAGACAGTTATACACACTTTCGCATTTATAGTATTGGTATGGAAATTGGTCACATCCATTCATGTTGAAATTATACATGTAGAAAGACGTGCACGTTAAAAGCATCCGTACTTAAAAAAAATAAAAACAAAAAAAAAAAACAATTCAGAAATGAGACATAAATGTTAAAATAATAATAATCCCAATAATCCCACTGTAGGCCCCGAAGGGTTAGGCAGACTTACACCCACATTTTGCCAGTTATGTTTAAGTCCCATGTAATAGAGCCTATTGCCATCAACTGGGCAAAAAACCAGACTCAGGAGAATGCTGAGAATTTTTTGACGGAAAAACCCAGTAACAATTTGCCCGAACTGGGAATCAGATCCCTCTTGCTCAGCAGTAGAACTTGCGACCAGACCAACGAGGCTGTCAGTTATATTTATTGAGGGCTACATTGATAAACTCAATCTCTTCTACTTTTGTTTTAGTTGCTGAGGTGGAACCGAATCAGCGCCCCTGTATAGTTTGTTGTTTTACTTTGTTTTATTTGTTGTGGGTGCTATAATTCGCGGTTTCGTTAATAGCTCGTATCGTGCGAACTATGTGAATTAGGCAAAACCGCGGCTAATACATTGTTTCACTAAATTATGTGAGACGGTCACAAATTCAATTAATTTGAAAGTTCGGTGCGGTCCATATTCACTTTTAACTTTGTTATACTTATAATAGCTTCAATGATTAGTTGATTATGTTTCGAAAAAGGATTTTCGGAAGTTTGTAATGGAAATTCTTACCCCTTATTAATAAACGTTTTATATCAGATGAATAGTTACTCTCTTTCAGTCGTCAGTAATTTGACTTTCGAAAGAAGCAGACAAAATGTTGTGTAGCTATACATACGCTATACAACGTTTATTAGTAAGGGGGGGGGGAGTGTATGGCTACCAATGCCTGTTATCACGAACACGTCATCATAATTATAATCAACCTATAATGTTCCCACTGCTGGGACACAGGCCTCCTGTCGGTGAGATGCAGTGAGTAGACCGAAATTCACCACGCAGGCCCAGTGCGGGTTGGTAGATGTCGCACATCTTCGAATGTTTGGTTCTAAGACATGCCGGAACCTACGACCTACAACTAAACCAAGACTCGAATCGTAAGTCGCGGGCCTTACCACTGGACCATCATTGCTCCCATCCGAAATGAGTGTTAAAATAAAACATCACTGTTGTACTTTCAACTTTCGGTGCTGGGCCTCTCCTTGTTTGCTCTATTGACGAAAAAGCTCAGCCATCAATGTCTGAAACTCGACATGGGTATGGTCTGGTTCACCTTAGGCTAGTTAAACCTAAATATGGCAACGCTTCGGGCTTGGAGGAAGAAAGCTGAAAAATATTAAAAAAAAAAAAACTTCAGCCCAACTACGAATAATCGCATCATGATGAAAATTCAATATGGCGGACGCTGGAACGTCGACCACAATGGCTTTCTTGTGACACCATTTAGATATATTCTGGATAGAGGCAAATCCCAGGACACCAATAGGTTCTGTATTTTAGCCGGAGTAAGGTTGCAAAATATTTTCTTACATACATGACCCACAACCAACCTTCATCATTGTTTATATATAATCCTTTGCTCTTGTTTCATGATTATTTTTTATATACCTATTTGATATTTTTTATTTGTTTTCGTGGTGTTGTGGTTTGTGTATTTATTTGTTTTCGTGGTGTTGTATTTGTGTTTTGTTGGTTGTCAGACTTTAGGATTTCTGACTACGCGTAACGACTGTCAAAGATCTACGAATGACGACCAGCAACGGCTTAACGTGCTTTCCGAGGCGGAGAAGTCTTGTTGTGTCACCCATCCATGAACCGACCGCAGCAAGCGTAGCTTTACCTTTGTATTTCCATATAGTTACGAAATGTATATCTATAGAGATGAAGGAACATGGTGTAAATTTCACTCATACTCTATAGAAGAGGGAGGATCCTCCGACCAGACGGGTGTCATGTCTGGCGGGCAACTGCCCGATGATTCATATCGGGCCGTTGTATATAATTATGCTAGTTGCGCGGTAAACTCTGCTTGCGAGATGCAGTATTTTGCGTGACGTCAGTATGACGCGTTGTGCGCATGTGGCGTTGTAGATACGGCTACATATAGAAATACAAATAGGTACTGCCGGCAGCACATCAAGCTACCCGAAACTGTAAAATTTTCCCAATCAACTTTGAACCTTATGCTTTAGCGATAGAGCTGAAAATCTATTAAAGATATTTGACATATTGTAGTAGCTTGATGTGCTGGCGTCTGTACAACCTACTTACAAAAGCTATTATCAGATAAAGCTATAAAATTTTATCACAGCGTGTGTGCCCTCATCAAAGTCATCGATGGCGGTACGCGTTGTAATTGGCGGAAAACCAATTATGTGGATACTAAAAAAACTCTTTTGCAATTTGGAAGTGAGGCGAGTATATTGGAAATCGTCGATAGGTATACATTATATAGCTACTGTGTTCTGAAAACTGCTCTGATGAATATACGGAGTCAAATTAAATAGATGATTTTTTTAGGGGTAATGACCGCTGGTAGGTAGGTAGGCTGTTGTTACTTGAGTATGAGTTGAAACAATGTTTTTTTTTGTTTTATCTTGTTTTTATATCGATAGGTACCCAATCACGTCAAGTTTACACGAAAAAAAAAACTTAAATTTCAGGTCTACATTACATGCGGTCGATGACCGCAAACATAAACTCATCAAGTTATTTTATTTTTTTGTTATTATGTTTAGGTATCGATTCGATACATCACGTTTGCAAAGTTTCTCTAGTTATTTTAATTTGACACCTTAGTTGCACTCACTTTTGAGTGTCAATAAATGCAGATATATAAGAGTCAGAAATATGTAGATCATAAGAAAAGCAATGTTTTCAAGTGAAGTAATTTTTTTTTTGGACAACTGTATGTATAATCCTTCAACCGTAACTATCACTAAAAATGGTTTATTTCCAAACAACAGAATCATGTAACTGAGTTTCTTAAATAAAAACATGTCTAGACGCAGTTTCTTAACGAACTAAAAATAATGAAACCTTTTTCAAGTGCACAACATCCGTGAGTAAATGCCATAAAACTAAACGATTTTTATGTTATAAATGCAATTTAAGATTTTAATTAACTAGAAGAAAAAGAGCTTTCATTATGCTGTAAAACTAGGTAACTACCACACGTTGAGAAGTAGTTTGAACTGCAATAACGTGGCAGTTTTTTGTCTCTAAAAATCTTAAATCTTATATTTAAGCATATTAGGTTCTTCATTTTAGCTAAATATATGTATCAAAAAGTTTTCCATTCAATCTGTTGTTCAATTGTCTTATTATATTGAAATTGGTCCATCCGTTTGGGAGCTACGATGACACAAACATACCAATATACATAGAGACACAGTCTGTTAACTTTCGTTCCAAAATAAATTTTGCTTTTAGAGGTCTACCAGAATATCATGGCATAAAAAAAATAAAAAAATGTGATTTTCATATGGCAATGTCAATCCATATGAAAATCACTATTTTTTTTTATTCCATGAGATTCTGGTAGAGCTATACCTACCGATGCGAAAGGGGGGGTTTCTCATCGGTAGGTAAAAGCAAAATTTAAGCGTTTTTCCGCAAGAATGCTGAAATAGTTTCAACAGGTTTTTTACATATTTGAGTTTTTTCTTTTAATAATTAATTAAGTCTATTGTTTGTTAATTCGTTTCGAGGACAATGAATAAACGAGCATTAGCTTGGGAATGCAGCATACTGGAGAAATTCATTACTTGCCAAGTTACAAACTTATTGTTTGGGAGGCACGCTAATAATTCTCGTCAGCTAACCACTGACTGTGGCCTTTGTACTGTGAAATTATGTACTCAAGATACGTGGAGAAAGTTTATTGCAATGAAACTTTCAGTTGAAAGGTTTCTGTTTATATTCTTGTAAGACATTAAACAGTCGACATTACTTCATCTTTTCTGCTGAGCAGAGATAAAAGTAAAGTTGGTTTTAAATAGGAAGAGAAGTCTCATGAGATTATAAACTTCTTGCGCAATAAAATTTCAAAAACAGCCAAATAAAAATGTACATTTTTATTTGGATTGCTACTATTTTTAATTTTAGTACCTATGATGACTAATGATAAGTTTCATTTCCTTAAATTTAGTTTTGATTATCCTACATATATTCAATCATACATTTCATCATTCAGACATGCTTTGTACCCTGTACACTGTACAGTCAGATTACATACATAATACAAAATAGTGATAGATATTCAATTTATTCCATCTTTAAATCCAGTTTCATACAATGTTTCGTCACAAGACGAACAATTTCAGTGACAAAATAGAAGTATTTGAGCATGAATCCTATACTTACAAGAATTCATTTAGATGTCTTCAATCTTTGTTCCTTTATATTGCATCAATGTAAAGGAACAGATATATTTTTATTGTATCACAAAATTCACAAAACTTATTAAACACATTGCATTGCATACTTTATTGTAGCTACACTGCACATTGATACAATTAAAACACAGATTGTAGACAATCCAATGAATTCTTGTCGATATATAGCTACATCTTTTTGAGACTGTCTGTACCTCCTTTAAATTCCTATACACAACCATCGAATTTTGTCTGTCATGATACCTATAGCGTCATAACAGAGAGGTCTATGCTGTATTTAGTGTAGTGTACGGACGGTTCGTCCGTATAGCAGTAAATACAGCCTATGTAGAATAATAATCAGAAAGACACGTTGAAATCCGATGATAATTCGTCTGCAAATCCTTATCGACATCGACTTATTAATGAGGATCGTATTTCCATAATTCGGTGATATTTTCATCATTCCATGTCACATTACAGGTGCTAAACTGACATGGATTTGACGAAGGTAGATAGCACTTGTTTCTCCACCTATATCTGTTTTTTTTTAAAGGGTTAAAGCCACATACAATTTGTGAGTCATGCGAGCTGGCCAAATATTGGATAAGCAGGTAATATATATATAGGTCACATATTTTTTTCTCTCGATAAAGTCTGATATTTACTGAACCGAATCTTTACACGTTCTGATCGTGTAGGTTGTACAATAATTCTTACTTAGATTTATTTTGATACCTCTTCATTGACGCAATGTTCAGAGAATTTGACGCAATGTTCAAGTTTGCCGTATTTGCCGTTTCAAGAATTTGTTTCGACTGTTTTGAAATGTAGATTATCTTTATGAACAGGCGTTTATAAACAAAAGTTTTCTTGTGTACGTTTCATCTATACTATAATCTATATATATAAAAGAAAGTCTGTTAGTTACACCACTTATAACTCGAGAACGGCTGAACCGATTTGGCTGAAAATTGGTGGGGAGGTAGCTTAGGACCAGGAGACGGACATAGGATACTTTTTTTTTATTATTATTATTTATTTTTTTTTATAGTAGGAGTAGGGTAGGAGTAGGTTAGGAGTAGGGTAGAAGTAGGGTAGGAGTAGTGTAGGAGTAGTGTAGGAGTAGGGTAGTGTAGGAGTAGGGTAGGAGTAGTGTAGGAGTAGGGTAGGAGTAGGGTAGGGGTAGGGTAGAAGTAGGGTAGGAGTAGTGTAGGAGTAGTGTAGGAGTAGGGTAGGAGTAGTGTAGGAGTAGGGTAGGAGTAGGGTAGGAGTAGGGTAGGAGTAGGGTAGGAGTAGGGTAGAAGTAGGGTAGGAGTAGTGTAGGAGTAGGGTAGGAGTAGTGTGGGAGTAGGGTAGGAGTAGGGTAGGAGTAGTGTGGGAGTAGGGTAGGAGTTGGGTAGGAGTAGTGTAGGAGCAAAACAACGTTTGCCGGGTCAGCTAGTAATATTATAAAGAGGTAAAATTTGTTTGTTTGTATGTAATCTCTGGAACTCCCAGTCGGATTTGCATTTGATAGCCCAATTCTTGAGGAAGGTATATGCTATTTAACATCACGCTATGGTCCTTAAGAGCCGAACAAAAAGAAAAAAGCTAAAAGGACGCTAAGCGAAACTCAGACCAAATAAAATGTCAAGACATAGCGCTGTGAACAATACAGTGAAGCATGCAAAAACTACACCTCCGCTCTGTGCATACACGCTCAACAGCATACCTACATTTATAACCATTTTTTTTTTGTGGATGGGAAATCATCAAATGATCCCTCCCGCTCTGGGTGGAGCGGAAGGGCGACGCGACGGGGGGATGGGTAGGGAACAAAAAATTTCACGAGGACGAATTCGCGGGCAAAAGCCAGTGTTCGAACAATTCCATTTGTTTCTGAAACTTGTTTCAAACTGAACCTAAAATGGGGCTTAATTAAATATCAAACATTATATCGTATTATGTAATGGCCTTACTTACTCGTGACTACGCTTATTTACAAACAACTATAAAACGCAATTTATCGCGGTTTGCTAGTTTCGTTTCCACGTGTATCTGAACACTGTGACGAATTTCCTTCAACGATACCCATAACTTGTTATTATATTACATTGTTATGTATTACTTACCTACCGATATACATAATGGAATTTTACCGCTTCCCGTTATATTTTTGCGCTACAAAGTAACCAAAGTTCACAAAGTGCAATACTTTCCACAGTTTCCACTCTAGTTAAAGAAAACATGAAGGTCTCAACATGAATTATATTCAGCTGCGAAGAAACGTAGGTATCATTCTTATATCTATGGTAGGTATTATGTTGCATATCATTCAAAGTTGAAGGATTTGTACGAGGATAATAATTACGGAAATCAAAATGAATCGAATGAGCTGGCAGTATCATCACAAACTCTAAATATTTTCTCATTGTTTGTCTCATTTATTTTTAGTATATTCATGTATTTATGTATAGGTAGTTAGTATATTTATTTGTTTATATATTTATATATATTATATTTATAGTTTTAATTGATATATGCGTATCTTTCTATTTAAAATATTTATTCCTCAATTTACAGATTGCACCTACTACTGTTTGTCTCTGCATCACCCAAAGGTTGACTGGTAGAAAATGCCTACGGCATTAAGTCCGCCTCTGTACATGTATGTGCTTGAAGTATTAAATAAATAAATCAAAATAAAACCACACTATACTGTTGAATCGACTGCGTAGTTAAAGGTAGGATTCAACGAAACAGTGTAGGCTCCAAAACACTAAAAATAAACATATGTATTATGTAGTCAATACCACAACTTATTCCCCCTTATTTATAAACGTTGCTTAAAGTTAAATGATAATTAGCGTCTGTATAACCATACATTTTTGCCGTTTAAACGTAATAAAAAGCTTTGTTTATAAATAAGAGGGATTAAGGCCAGGCTGCATGGTGTGAACCATAGAAATGTAATGGTGTGAAGTGTGAACTGTATTTCATCCAGCAAAAGTAATATTAAAATTTTTATAAGTGTTTTGAAACCATGGTTTTTCTCCAGCTCGGTCATCTTCACAGGAAACTATTTGTGGAATTTTCTCATTTCTTTGTTCCCTCGTAACTTCTAAACGAATGAACGGATTTGGATAAATTATACGTCTTTAGATTTGTCTTGGTAGCGCGAGTGTCACTGGCTACATTAAAATAAAAAACAAAGTAAAATGGCGGATTTAGGGTGCCATATTGTGGAGTTCGAATTTTTTTTTCTTCTAATACCATCGTGTGAAATATCAAAATTAAGGGTTTTAAACGGTGATTACAAAAATATATACAACTTATATGGTTAAAAGTAATTCGAAGTGACAAATCGTAAAAAAACACGTTAAATAAAATAATTATTTCTTGTTCCCTGTTGAGTGACTTTACGGGTCAGCTAATAATTAATACATAAGTAAATCGTCTGCAAAATCTTTCAAATTTGTAAACTAAAAAGCTGGAAATAAAAAACAAGTAATTAAACTAATTTTTTTTACCGCAGTCGGGTTTTTTAGTTTTTTTAATTACTTGTTTTTTATTAAATATTTTTTGGACAAAATATAATATGGGGTAAAAATTATTGGAATCGATTCAGTTACTTATTCTGAACAAAATATATTCAGGTTTCGCATAAATTAAAAAACTAACGTTGTATTATCTAGGACAGTAGGATGAATCAGCAAAGAAAGTCAATATAATGATTCTGTAATACTTATGATTCATACATTATCTTTCATAAATTGTTACAAATAATGAGGATGAGCACGTGCGCCCCTCGTGGCTCACAGGAGGGCTCTGTTTGTGTTTGTTACGGGTTATTCCAGTGACGTGGTTAATAACCGGCGACGCATCCAAACCAAATATACGTTTCTAGACTTTCATACGAGAATATAAATACCGTAAATACTCCGTTTAGTACACACTTGGTCTTCCGAAATATCCAATACTTATTTATTTTTAATTTAAAATTCGGAGCATTTTTGTCTGGTGCAGTTGCAGTGTTTACGCTTATATTATATAACAAAATATATCTAGAGTATGTTTGTAGATTTTTTCGCTTCCCTCTTTTAAATACTAACACGTGTCTATCTCCTAAAATTACCGAAATACCGACCAAACATTTAATTCTGGCACAATCCAAGTGCCAGCCAAAGCCATTACCGTAACCCTATCTCACAGAGGGAAATGTATTCGGTTGCTAACCCATCTACGATTAAGGTACATTGTATAGGTAAAATACAGAGGTATTTCGTGATTAATCCGTTGAAAGCTTAGTTTTAGACATTGCTTTACGTTAAATGCTTTACAACCTTGTAAATATTCTTAGGTTTTTACTTGACTTTTTATCAGCATATCGTTATCATCATCCAAAAGTCTTTTCAACCGACTTCAAAAAAGGAGGTTCTTATATCCCTGCTGGACATAAGCTAACTCCCTCATACGCCATTCTGTCCCGCTTTGTTTCGATCTTGTCCAAGTCTTCCCGAAAAAAAACTTTGTCATCAATTCGATTCATATATTCGTGGTTTGTATACGTTAAATCACTTGAATAAAACTACGTGTCATATTAAACACCTTTGTCACGTCTTGTATAACAGGTATTATACATAACGTTATATCTTTCAAATTACCCATTCGTACATTGTTCATTCAAAAAGTATTATCCATTTAAGTCGGTGTATTGTTGTTATATTCCTTGAATATAAAACACCGGCTGCGTTCCCCCTCCGTGTCGGGACTGTCGGGCAAAGCTGTAAACTGAAGATTATTGTCTGACTATTTAGTGTATTGTGTGTCTTTTAGTCTGTGCTAAATAAATGTATTTTCTTTCTTTCTTTCTGTATTGGACTACATAAATATGTAGCTTATATATACCTACGCATGTATTTCTATGGATTCGTGAACAGATGTTCATGCGATCAAGAGTTAGTGGTATCAAACACTACACGTGTTTGATACCGCTTTTTTACCCCTTTTTTAGTCAAGGTCTCCTACCTATAAAATCCAACATAGTGAGTAAGAAAGTTCTGTACAAATCTTCTGAGATGTAGATGATCCGTGACAATCTTTACGCGTAGTTTCTATAGGATGAAAACTTTAATATTCTAATCGTTGGCGTAGGTCGCCTCACTTTACATCAAATGCACTCATCACAATGTGAGCTTTAGCGGTATCAGATTAGGATACGTTTTCGTGTATACTGTCGGGTTCACTGGTGTTCGTGTATCAGTGTCAACGATCGTGTGACTACTCAGCTTTTACTTGTTGGGACACGATTTCATCGCAGTAGCGATATCGATCAGCTGTTTGTTTGCATTGCGCTACAGGGGTCGCCAACCCACAATCCCACATCACATGCGTGGCGATGACACCATTCCGATACGAACGGCAAACCAAAAATACATTAGTGAATGAACGAATCCCGCCTTTTCCGAGCAGTCCTGAAGCTGCTGTGGAAAATTTCACATCCGGCGACCGCCTGGAAACCTTCCGATAGCGTCACGCAAGAATTGACTTTGTTCGAGTGGAACAAGGGCTCCCTAGATATCATGGAGGGTAGGTCAGGAATTGTTTTTGTTTATGCTCATGCATTCGAAATTAGATAAGCCAAGTGCGAATATTGCTTTTTTTCGCGGGTAGGTGTACAAATACAATAGACGTATCTCTGTTTTTGATTTTTTATTTAAAATATAAAAAAAAATTTGATATTCTATAAAATTTGACTTATATTTTTATTAACTATAATTGTGTAAGCTCCATTACACGGGTACTCACGTTTGTGGCACATTTATGTGACCCAAGCAAAAAAGTTACACCACCTGCCAGCTCATCATCTGCAAAGTCACTTCACAATCACTTTAGTTCACTGGATCACTATGTCGTCTCAATTTGCCGAGGTGTTGTCAGCACAAAAGTCCCTGGAAGACAAATTCACAAGGAAGATGGAAGCACTGGAAGCCCAAATTCAGTGTGCAGGACCTACCAAGGATACTGTGGCCAAGGTGGCTGAGGAGTTCCGGACCTTCAGGGAGCTTGTTTTCAGTATGCTTGGCTTGCTCCGGACTCAGATTGGTGAGTGTGCTAAGCATCTTGATGGATTGGAGACAAGACATAGGAGGAAAGCACTGATATTTCAAGGTATTGCTGAAGTTGACCATGAAGACAGCACCGCAGTCATCTTGGATGTTATCTCCAATAAGTTAGCCATCAGGGACTTTTCTGTATCCTCCATAAAGGTCTGTCACAGACTTGGTGCCGCCAATAAAGAACATCATAGGCCCATACTGGTAAGATTTTCCAGCTACGATGATAAGTCAGTTGTGTGGAAAGCCAAGACACGATTGAAGGGCACATCCATCTCGGTCAAGGAGTTCTTGACAAAAGTCCGGCAGTCCATCTTCGGGAAAGCGCGTCTACACTTTGGAATGCGGTCGTGTTGGACTCAAGACGGTGTTATAGTTCTGAAGGCCTTTGACGGAAGTAAACATAAAGTTTCTTCAATGGATGAGCTCAGTCCTCTGCTTGTGAAGTTTCCGAAGGCTCAAGATCCAAAGGCCCAAGGCACAGGAGATAGCCTGCAAAACAGAACGGGTCAATAATGGTATCATGTTTTGTTTTTTTTATTTACCGAACAACGATTTGCATGCAATTGTTAATGGAATTACTTACCGTTCTTTATTTATGTATTGAGTAGTCCTTCCAATAGTAATTTTGTTATTTCCCCATCTGTTGTGATATTAAATTTGGCTAATTTCGAGAGTAATAATACCCACAACCTTTTCAATTTTATTTTTTGTACGTAAACTCAAACGTCAATCATGTTGTCTGTCATCTGTCATTCTCATTTATGCCAAAGTATAGTCCACAGATTAAGTACGACAAGGTGGCAGGCTCGAAGTTTGAAGTATTCTTGTTCGGATACGTTCATAATTTTATCTAGCCTATAAAATTAATACCGTAATGTTTTTGTGTGTAAACTTTGTATTTTTCTCGTAATATTTTTTTTCTTTTTTTAGTTTTTCGCATGACTTTTATTACGTTTTGTTTTAAGTAGTGTCATGTGTTTTTTTTTTTATCATAAAGTTTTACCTATGTTTCGATTAATAATTAGGTGATGTTGTGAGCTGGCGGGTGGTGCAGAGATGCAATCGTCGAACCAGTCATTCGTGTTTTGTTTTTATCGTTATATTAATTATATATTTACTGATATTTATTTTATTCACTTATATTTATGACTTCTGATAACGAATCTTTTTATTCAGCCAACGATTCTAGTACATCTTCCAGCGATGGAAGTTTTTGTTCTATTACAGACACCTTAGGTGTCCTTTTACGCCAAAATTTCAGCCAAAATTCTGGCCGGCTATTTAACGTATGCCACATTAATGCTCAGAGCTTTCCTAGTCACTTCAACGAACTTTACGACACTTTTACTGACAATAACGTTCACGCCATCCTGATTTCCGAGACTTGGCTCAAACCTAACCTACTATCAACCACTTACCCTCTCCCCGGTTTCGTTCTTCTTCGGAATGACCGGATCGGTAAGAGGGGGGGTGGTGTAGCCATCTACCTTCGTAGCGAATTCCCTTATAAAGTTTTAGCTTCTTCTTCTCCTAATGAATCCGCAGAGTTTCTCTTCCTCGAGGTATGTGTCAAAGGAGCTAAAACCGTCCTGGGTGTCGTCTATTGCCCCCCTACCATTGACTACTTCACTGAATTCGAATCGGTTCTGGAATCTTTGGGTTCAGAGTATGCACATCACATTGTTATGGGGGATTTTAATACCAACCTCCTTGCCCACAACTCCCCTCGGTCCCGTAAACTCCTGCACCTCGTCGAGTCAGCCAGTCTGCATGTATTGCCTCTCCAACCTACTCATCATAATATTGCAGGTGATGATTCATGGCTTGACTTGATCCTTACTTCTAATCCTTCCCTAGTTTCCTCGCATGGTCAACATGATGCTCCTGGCTTTTCCCGTCACGACCTTATTTTCCTATGCTACGTCCTTAAACCCCCTAAACCTAAACCCACGTTCCAGTACAGGCGTGCCTTTGCACGAATGAATGTCGAAAGGCTTCAACATGATGCATCCAATATTGACTGGTCACCTCTGGAAGCAGCTGCTTCGGTTGACGAAAAGGTTAGTATTTTCAACGATGTTGTGGTCAAGCTATATGACGCCCATGCTCCTGTCAAGAAAATAAAGATGAAGCGTCCGCCTGCTCCTTGGATGAACAGGGGAGTACGGATGGCAATGCGACGGAGGGACCGCGCGTTTCGCAAATTTAAAAAGGATCGTTCGGAGGACAATTGGACCTTCTTTAAGGCTGCTAGAAATCGGTGTAACCAGATGATACGCAACGCTAAACGCCGCCACATTCTAAGTAATATCACTTCTTCTTCTCCTGCCGATATTTGGAAGTTTCTTGGAACTTTAGGAATCGGCAAATCGCGAAATTCAGACCTTCCTAGCACAATTGGTTTGGACGATCTAAATCGCCATTTCTCTACTGTTCCAGCATTAGATAGTCTAACCAAATGTCAAACTCTCGACTACCTTGCTGGTCTGACGCGTCCCAACATTAACCCCTTTGTCTTCACCCCAATTGACCCGGGAGAGATCAAAAAGATTATCCTATCCATTAAATCCAAAGCTGTGGGTTGCGATAATATCAGCCGCCATATGATCGTGACGGCTCTTGACCAATTCCTCCCTGCAATCTCTCATATCATAAACTTTTCCCTTTACACCGGTGTTTTCCCTTCCCTGTGGCGTAAAGCCCTTGTTCGGCCCCTGCCTAAGATTCCCAATCCCTCTCTTCCTAGTCACTTTCGCCCAATTTCCATCCTTCCCTTTCTATCTAAGGTGCTCGAGGCCAGTGTTCACAAACAATTCTCCCACTTTATTCACCACAACTCCCTCATCAGTCCATTTCAATCCGGTTTCAGGCCCGGGCACAGTACCGTTACAGCTCTCCTTAAAGTGACCGACGATATAAGGCGGGGAATGGAAGACACTAAAGTCACAGTCTTAGTGTTAATTGACTTTTCCAATGCTTTTAATACCGTCAGTCACGAAATCCTTTTATCCATCCTGTCCTATCTTATGGTCTCTCCGAGGGTATTGGAATGGTTTTCCTCCTATCTTCGGGGACGTCAGCAGTCTGTTTATGCTGGAGACTCTTCGTCAAATTGGTGTGATCTTGCAGCTGGCGTCCCGCAAGGCGGTATATTATCTCCTCTCTTATTCTCCATTTTTATTAATCTCATTACTACCCAGCTTCGAACTGCGTATCATCTTTATGCTGACGACTTGCAGCTTTACTGCCGGGCAGGTGTCGACAACATACCGGATGCGATTGACGAGCTAAACCGGGATTTAGACGTCGTTAAAAACTGGTCTGACCGATTTGGGGTGGCCGTTAACCCCACCAAGTGTCAGGCTATCGTAGTAGGCAGCCCCTACAGCATGAGGAAGCTGAATGGATTGACTGTGCCACCTGTAATCTTCGACAAGTCAGTCATCCCGTTTAGCTCTGATGTTAAGAATCTTGGTTTGCATGTCGACACTTGTCTTGACTGGCGAAAGCAGGTCACGACTGTATGTAATAAAGTCACCGGAACGTTGCGGTCGCTCTATCGGTTGAAAAACCTTCTTCCTTCACACATAAAGGCAATGCTTGTACAATCCCTAATATTTCCCATAATTGACTATGGTGATGTGTGTTACTATGACCTGAATGCAGATCTCCTCAATAAACTTGACCGTCTTCTGAATAACTGCATTCGATTCGTTTTCAATCTTCGTAAATATGACCATGTATCCGAGCATCGGCTGCTTTTAAAATGGTTACCCATTCGCCAGCGCAGAGAGTTAAGGGCTCTGAATACGTTGTTCTCTATTCTTGACAATCCCACTGCTCCTTCTTACTTGACTTCCCAAATTCAATATTTATGCTCTGCCCATGCTAAGAATCTTCGATCCACTAACAATCGTCTTCTACGATGTCCTTCTCACCGTTCTGGCTTCATTCGGTCTTCTTTCTTTGTCCAAGCGGTCTTTCTTTGGAATGCGCTCCCTCTGAACATCAGGATGGCAACCAGTCGGTTATCTTTTAAAGTGAAGGCACGTGAACATATCCGTCAAAAATTGGCCGTTACATCTCAGCGCTGATTTGCTGGATTCGTTTTCTCCTCTACCGATAATTTGTTTCTCCTCAAAGATTTTGTTTATATGTATGTATGTATGTATGTATCTATGTATTAGTATTTATTCTTGTATTTTATAGTAATTTCTTGCTATTTATCCCTTTTGTTGCACCTGCCATGTTTTGTCTCTGCATCACCCTAAGGTTGACTGGTAGAAAATGCCTCAGGCATTAAGTCCGCCTTTGTACAGTATTTCTTTTACTTGTGCATAAAGTGTTAATAAATAAAAATAAATAAATAAATAACAAAAGGCTCGACATGAAATGAAAAGCTAAGTTTAGTTTTGTTTAGTTACTTCACGATACCTACTTGCAATTTCAGCCGGCATTCAATTTTAACTATCATCACCTTTCTAAACCTAAATTTTTAGGGTTCCGTACATCAAAAGGAAAAACGGAACCCTTATAAGATCACTTCGTTGTAAGGTACGGTACGTCTGTCTGTCCGTCTGTCAAGACCCTTTTTCTCAGGAATACGTGGAGATAACAAGTTGAAATTAATATCAAATAAGTATCCCTTGAAGCAGTGAAAAAATCAAACTTCTATGTCAACGCAATCAAAAGTTATGAGCGTTTATGTTCCGTTTATGCCGCATATTTTGACACTCGCAAGGAAATCAAAACCTATAGGGTACTTCCCTTTGACCTAGAATCATGAAATTTGGCAAGAAGCAATGTCAAGTAGCACAAGTAGGTAAAGGAAAAAATCCGAAAATCGTATAGCTATTATATACCTACTGTAGGAACCCTCGGTGCGCGAATCCGATTCGCGCTTTACCGGTTTTTTTATTTAAATCACCGCACTGTGATAAATAACTTGGTATATCTGAGTAATTTCAGTGTCGGCAGGACCGCAAATCCCGGTAATTTGCACGGAACCGTTCGCCTGTCATGATGGGGTACTTAATCTTCAGCCTGTGCCGCACGTTCCTCAGATGTAAGGGTGTGCACATTACGTGTAAGCTCACTCTATTTTCGGAACACTTCGCGTGGTGTTAGTGTCAGTCGTGACACTGGAGTTACGTGAAATATTTTACAATGTGAAGTGAAATTCGAGATATTTGGTGCGCAGAAATTTATTTCACGTTAATTTACACTCGGTGATGTGTGATAGCTGTAGAATGCGTTTTCACGGCGAATACCTCAGTAAAGCTCATTCATGTAGGGTAGGTACAAAGGATAAATATTTTCTTACTCTTTTAACCTTTTATCGACGCGCAAACATCCCCTGAATTAATACATACATAATTATATACAAGCAATGAAAGGTAAATATATTTTTCAGGGTTTGTTTATGTAATTATTAACGTATAAAGGATAGACCCCTCTTTAGATATCGCTGGATATCCTTCAGAATTTTCTCTTTTATTCAACGAGATAACGAACTCATAATAATGACAATGTAATTGTTGCCTCAATGTAGTGAAAATAAAAGCGAAGAATTTTAAAGGGGAAACTTTGAAGCTGTTATCCCAGTGGCTAATTACAGTCCGTGTAGAAACTTCAGCAGTCAATCAAAACTGTCCCTTACTTTAAATAATGTAACTTGAGAAAATATCGTCGATAATTTATTAAAGTCCCAACTAAGACGCATGTCCTAGAACTCGGATAAATGACTCTAATTTATTAAAACGATATTATTTCCAAAGGCGTCTCTTTTCAAGATCCCTTTTGTAAAATGACTAGCCTGGATAGTCGTTATTTATTTTGGACCCTTATTAAATATCTTTGCTGGGCGACTACTCGAGAATTTATTAAGAAATCTTTTTGGAAAAGTGTCAAGTATTATTATGGGCTAACGAAGGCTTCTGATTTCAGGGATATCTCCAAAGATAGTCACGTAAAATATAAACTTCGGGTTTGGGAGCGGTAATTTTGTACATGAAAAGGCGCCGCATCACGCGGTTGTACATGTAGTTTTATTACACCTATATATTCGTGGCGTACTGTAATTTATTTCAGATAAGGATCGGGAGCATGCTTGGCTCTGTTCTGCGGGCGAATGAAAAATGACGTAAGCACTGCCAACATCTAAAGAACCTGCGTTTGTTTCGCACTTGGCACAACCATTGGCCAGCACTTCTACCACAATAACATTTAGTAAAAAAAAGTAAAATTCTTACTTATATTTTCTTTAGAATATCGCGTTGACCCATATAATGTAACCCGATAATACTGGTTCTGAGTCAGTTCCTTGCCAAAAACTGGCAAAACTTAAATATATTGTTATTTCATTCGGTAAATGTTGTTCCCTGAATTTACTGCAATGAATTTTGTATGTTACACTTATGACGTTTTTGATGCCTTTCAAAATACGAGTATCAGCCGGTCGATTCTGTAAAAATTTCACCGTGAAAACTTAGGTGAAGTGAGTTTGTATTTGCTAGTAATTGACACTATTGACAGCTCACTCCACGCTCACTTCACCTAAGTTTTCACGGTGAGATTTTTACAGAATAGCACAGCTGATTCATGGTTTAGAGTAGCCTACGATACGACACCTACGATAGTTTTAGACATTGAAATAAATAATTTACATTTTTCTTCATATTTCCATTGAAATACAGGCTGGCAAGGACATTGACGCGGAAACTGTAACCATGAATTCAGCACATGATTCTACTTCTAGGGGTCTAGAAGGAGAATCATGTGCTGAATTCATGGTTACAGTAGCGTAGAAACTTTTCGTCGGTTATTTAAAAAAAAAACTGTTCCATACATATTGACTGCGTAGGAATTGCTCTTTTCTATGAAAAAGCTGTTTTTTAGGGTTCCGTACCCAAAGGGTAAAAACGGGACCCGACTCCACTGTCCGTCTGTCTGTCTGTCAACAGGCTGTGTCTCATGAACCGTGATAGCTAGACAGTTGAAATTTTCACAGATGATGTTGAAGATGTTGCCGCTATAACAACAAATATTAAAAATAAAATAAAGTTAGATTTTAAAGGGGTATAAAACAAAAAGTTTTATTCGGCGTTTTATGCCTTGTGGTACCCCTTCGTGTGCGAGTCCGACTCGCACTTGGCCGGTTCAAAAAAAAAAAACAAAATCAAAAGTTATTTATTCAACTAGGCTATCAGCACTTTTCGAACGACAAAATTACAAAAGATAGTCCCCCAAAACTCCCGCCCTTCACCACTTCCTAGTGCTTTCACTGGGGAGAAGAAGTGGCGCAACAAACTCCCCAGCAGCAAAAATAACCGACGAAAAATTTCAACGCAGGAGGGTTCAGAATCATGTACTGAATCCATGGTAACAGGTTGCTTGTCGATGTCCCTGCCACCCTGTATACAATGTAATCGCACTTCACGCTATCATAAACTTAATATTATAAATGCGAAAGTAAGTTTTTAATACAGTTGCTCAAAAAGTGGTGTATTGCAGGGACGTATAGCGTTCGGGATGTGGGCTATTACATACTAGTGCTTTTTTTTTACCTTTCCCGAACTCGTGCGTTCTCTTTCCCAACTGTCAAAATAATGTCTATTAAAAATAAAAACCAACCATGAAGTTTTTACTAAAGAGTTTTTGTGATTCATACAAATACCTACGTATATTTCTAAAAAGAAGCTACTAATTTATTTCAATATCAGATTTAATGATTTAATTGAATGAGTTAGGTTAGGTTTCATTTCATTTCATCTCATTAAATTTCATTTTCATTTCATATCAGTAAAAAAAATATACTGAAGAGTAAGCTGTATGGATAGTTCCCTTTGCCTACCAAAATGGGTGAAGAAAAAAAAACTGCTTATATTCTACGGTTGGCGCCATTTTCCAGAAAAAATGATTAGTTAGTTGAGTTTATTGTGTTTTTATTATTTTACTAGCTTCTGCCCGCGACTTCGTCCGCGTGAAATTTCTTGTACCCCCACCCCGTCGCAACACTTCGTATTCGCTTAGTGTTCATTCTGACTTTTTTTCTTTTTGCTCGGCTCCTAATGGTCATAGCGTGATATTATTATAGCCTATAGCCTTCCTCGATAAATGGACTACCCAACACTAAAAGAATCATTCAAATCGGACCAGTAGTTCCAGAGATTAGCGCGTTCAAACAAACAAACAAACAAACAAACTCTGCAGCTTTATAATATTAGTATAGATTAGTATAGATTAAATTGCTTCATTTTTTCGCAACTGTATTAAAAATAGTCGTTCAGTACACCTGCGGAACCGTCATTACAACTTGTTCCGACTGTCAAGCCTCGCCTTCGGCTGCGCCTCGGCTCGGGTAGACATTTGTCGGAACTCTTTGCAATGACAGCCTTTCCGCACTTGTAATTAAATATACTATTGTTTCCTTTTCACGCCTAAACCACTGAACCGATCATCCTGAAATTTTGCATATACCTACGTTGTCAGGTGTACAGAAACGGACATGCGGGTACCTTTCATCCCGAAAAAAAGGGCTGTTCTCGAGGAAAACAACAATAACGTTATTAAGATAATAGATCAGATGGCGCCACGTGTCTTTCGAACGGGATTGACACTTATGCGGGTGAAACCGCGGGGCGCTGCTAGTAATTTATAAAGGCGAAAGTTTGTGAGTGTGTTTGTATGTTTGTTACTCTTTCACGCAAAAACTACTGAACGGTTTTTGAAGAAACTACAGTAATATAGCTTATTCATCAGAATAACACAGGATACTTTTTATCCCGATATTCCCACAGGATCGAAACTTATGCGGGTGAAACCGCGGGGCGCAGCTAGTATTTTATAAAGTTGAATATTTAGACGCAATGTCACAGTCTAGTCTTTATAGTCTGTACATATAAAACTTTTTGTAATTAAAAGTGCAAAATGAAAAGGGTCCAGATTGGGTTTCATTGCTTTTTATCCACAAAATAATAATCACGTTGGCATTGTCTAGTTAAACTGTTTCTATTTCAGAAGAGAATCGGTGTACTGTGAAAAGGATACCAAAAATTCTTTGCAATTGTTTTGATATCCCGTTTTTGTGAACCCTTTGTTGGGTTGAGTGGAGCTTTTGTTGAAATGCACAATCATTTTAAACGTTGGAGTATTAAATGTTTTGTCCTTTTCATAGAACCTCTCATCTACAGGACCATTAGCTTTTATTGGACGAAAAACACCAGTCAACGCGTTTTTATTGGAAAGAGGCACTGTTCTTGAGACTGCAAGATATACAGAGACGTCCGAGATCTTGTCTACGTCCTTGCATTATGCGTCGACATACATAACACACACAACAACAAAGACACGGGACACAACAGAAACACAGGAACACAAAGGATACATACACAAGAAACACACACAATAACAACACAACAAAATGTTAACAAATAGGATACTATTTATCCCGATATTCTCTCGAGAGGCTCCTACAAACAGGCGCGACTCGCGATATAATCGCGCGTGACATAAAGGCACCCCTCGTTGCGCGACTTGCGGTGCCTGATTGAGAGTAGAGAGAGTAGATAGAAAGCGAATTGATAAAGCTCATCATTTTTAAAAATCAAAAAAGAGTTTTCACATTTGATTTAATTTAACACATCTATAATACTTTAGCTAGAGTCGTGCTTTCTCGAATTCGAATAAACAAATTATTACTTACGTAAGTTTCAGGGAAAACATGACTGAGAATAATTGTGTGAAACACGTGTACCTACGTATTGGTTAAAGGATCATCCCGATTAAATTAATCACACGGACGAGATCGAGTGTGTGGACCAAAGTGGTTATATCGTCATTGGTGTGGACTGAGGACGTTTCTCCATTGATTTTGTATCTCTTTATCTTGTATCCAACCTTTTCCTATTATGAACTATATGTACAAATGTTTCAACTGTTTGTGTTTAGAGTTGTATAAATGACCAAGTTCTGCCTGCGACTTCGTCCGCGTGAAATTTCGGCGTTATTACATCGTTTTCGTTTAGCTTTCTTTCTGCCTTTTTTTGCTCTTGCTCGGCTTGTAAGAGTCGTAGTGTGATGTTAAAAGAAAGAAATAACCTTCCTCAAGAATTGGGCTAGCAAATGCAAAAATAATGTTTTGTTTTTGCCTTTTTTTATCGTATCGGTAAAACGTATCACCTGCTCTTTATACACCACCGTGGCGCTACAATTGCGATATTAATTTAACACACGGGTAGGTTGGTTCTCGCCTATTTCCTCCTCCAATATTGGACCAATTTAAAAGATAAGTATTTCATAAACTGAATAAGAAGGATATATACTGTGTCCCTTTCTTTTTTCATTAATAGCTGTCTTTGTACGACGAAAACGTGAAACCGTATACGTGTTAAATTAATGTCGCCATTAAAGCGCCACGCTGTATAACTTCTTCATTAATATTTATACATAGTAAGTTCATGTCTATAATTATACGAGGCATTGACAAGAGATCTACCGAACAAGTGCATATCGAAGAAGGGTTCTGTCGAAGTACTGTTTTTCGAAGGTGTGTTGTCGAAGTACTATGTTCTGTCGGACTAATGCTAGTCGAATATATGTTCTGTCGAAGCAATGAGTAGTCGAACTAAAGTACTGTTTTTCGAAGGTGTGTTGTCGAAGTACTATGTTCTGTCGGACTAATGCTAGTCGAATATATGTTCTGTCGAAGCAATGAGTAGTCGAACTATTGTTTTTCGAAATTGGGACCGTGTCGAAATAATTAACTGCCGAAATTCAGTATGACAGTCTTAGGAAAGTTGTTGTAACGAAACTATGTTAACGATAATCAATTATGTTATAGTAATGTAGACCCGTATATGTTTCAGTTGAAATAGTTCTGAATTCCTAACTTAGTTGGGCACATTAACATTTGTTTTTGGATCTGGACTAAAAATAAACTTTTAGCTTTATTATTTTCTCAGTAAATTATTTAGTAGGGTTCTAGTTGTTTATTTTTCCTATAGATTACTCAAAACAATTCCAAGTCTATTTTAGATTTTGACTGTTGTAATATAACATTTTTAGATCTGTTAACAAACGATGTAATTTCAAAAAAAAAAAAAAAAAAAATATACGGTCGAATTGAGAAACCTCCTCCTTTTTTTGAAGTCGGTTAAAAAGCAATAACGATATAGTAATTTGTTGACGATAGTTAACAGGAAATTTTAACAGGTCCGGAAAGAAAAACCACTACGTAAGAAGGATTTGTGGACCACCTTTGTATAAAACAGTGCAAGACGCGTCCTAACCAAAAGCAATCATCGCGCGAGTACGCTATCGTCTCTTTTTTTTGTATGAATAGGACATAGTCGCGCGATCAATCAAGTCCCGTTTTTACTTAAAAATTCATACAAACGATCACGTCGATAGCGTTATCGTGCGACTATCGTTTGGTTAGGACGCGAGGTACGTCCGAGAACGAAAAAAACTTTATTTCCAAAATTGATCGGTTTTCGTACGGGAGAGGTTAAAATGTTTTGGATGATACACGTAAATTCATAAATTGAGCAACATTCAATTCCGAAAATGTAATCAAATCATGAGCCTGGAATTTTATTCCAATGCCAAGGAATCTTGACAAAATATCGTTACGCTTTAATAATAAATAAAATTTCAAGTCGCTGTACCTGTGTATGGGCGACTTGAAATTTTATTTTCTGAAATTGTAGCAATATTGCTGGTCCTATATGGATACTCGTTTACACGAAATTTACATCCTAAACATTGCAAGGCCACGGAACGGGGTTTGTATTTCTGCCTAATTATCGTTGGAAAGCTTAAAATGAATTGCAATTGTTTTGTGACAACCATTCAAGTCCAACTCAACTCGTAGACTATTCATGAATTTCTGCGTTCAATAGTATCTTTTTTTACTTGTGTAGACTTTTACGTCTTACGCCCAATTTATCTCTTGTGTTTAAATAAAACGTGTGTATACGTTTTTAGTGGCCACAATATAAAAGCAACAATTAAACATTAATATAAAAAAACTAGCTTCTGCCCGCGACTTCGTTCCGCGTGAAATTTCACCCTCCTCCATTCACCCTCTTAGGGGTGCAATTTCGAAAAACCCTTTCTTAGTGGATACCTACTCTTCACAAAGAACACACCCTCCAAATTTCATGTCTCTAGGACCAGCGGTTTAGGCTGTGCGTTGATATATCAGTCGGTCAGGTCATTGAATTTTATCATCATCTGCATCATCTGTCTAAGCCTTTTGCCAACTATGTTGGGGTCGGCTTCCAGTCTATCAGGATGCAGCTAAATACCAGTATTTTACATGGAGCGACTGCCTATCTGACCTCCACAACCCAGTTACTGGGTAATACAATACCCCTTGGTAAGACTGGTTGTCAGACTTTCGGGCTTCTGACTACCCGTAACAACTTTGAATTTTATATTATATAGATATAAATATTGGCCGGAAAAGGCAACACACCAGGAACAGTGGAAAGTTATGGGAGAGATCTTTGCCCAGACGTGGCACAAACAGGTTAACAGTTTGTTTTTAAACATTGTTATATTATTTACGTACCAACACCAATTTAAAATATCTATCATCAAAATCCAGCTGTCCTATTGGTACTCGTACTTTGCAACCTTTTATAAACGAATTACGAAGTTCTGAGGAAATTCGGCACACTTATTATTAACTACCATCATTTATTACAACTTTCTCTTTCGTATGTCACGATGTTTCAACAATGCCAATGATAGCACTTCCATTGAATAATGAACAGGTTACAGATTTATGAGTTTTTCACTGTGTTGTTGCCCTGTCAACTGTCATGTAATCATTCGTAAATTCATAAACAATGTTTTTTTTTTTTTCAAAAGTGTGGCCCACTGTTTTTTCTGATAATGCTAATCCCCTTTGCCAAAAATGACCCGCCATTATAATATGGATAAAAAAAATATTATTATGCCAATCAAAACGTTTTTCATTACAATTCGAAATGTAGTTGACAATAACATGAGAGCTACAGATAAATCAATTTCCAAAGATTTTTTTATCTCTAGACGTGTGTCGAAACACAAATACAATTTCACGAAAGCTGTAATTGAATTTCTGAAGGCGACATCGTAAATAGGACCGTTTCGAGAAAATACCTTGTAAATAAAATAGGTGACGCTTCAATTGTTTTCGAGCTATTTTCGAAACAAAGTGTCAAAATTGACATGAACATGATTATCCTTTGAGAGATCAAGTTACAAGAAAAAAATACAATTGAGTCATTATTTAACTCTTCGCACGTCGAGTGTACATCATGTGTACCGATAACATTTCTATTGTGTCTGCTAATTAGACGTGTGACGTTCACAGGTAGTGAAATAGTTTTCAGTAGATTTAAATAAAGCAACCCTTGGAGAATTTTTTTTAAACACTGAAATAGTTTGCTTGCTATTCTATTCCATTTATTCATCATTGTTCCAACGTCTGTTCCTCCAAAAATCAGTAGACATAAAGATCACAATAGAAACAAAGATTGGCATCTCATACGTTGACCCCACTTCGTTCAAGTTAAAGATAGAAACATTTTCTAAAAGGCTGTCGTGGAAAAGTTTCACGAATATAGAAATCACACGCCGTGTCATGTTGGGGATTACAATACAAGTTTGGGGTATTGTTAAAAAATATACAGTGCCAACAAATAAAAATATAAATGAAGAATATCCAAAAGCAATTTCAATGTAATTTGAATGAGTCTATCTTTTTAAAAGTTGATAAGTTTCTGTTGTAATTTCAGGTAATTTCCGTACATGCGACCAAACAGATGGATTCTATTTCCGTAAGTATTATTTCTGATTATAAATCTTATTGCATCTTGATCATCATGCAAAACATCACTAATATCTGTCATGCGCAGTACATTGTTATTGTTAATGAAAGGTTTGTATTTGTTTATTTTTTTATGGAATGGTGTCATACTCATAACATAACATATAATAAAGTTACACAATAGCTTTAAATCGTTATCACGATCACTGTTATCATTCTTATCAGAATTGTGGTAATTATTACGCAGTTAACCCAGTGTCCGGACAAACGTTGAATAAATAATGTTGAAATGTTTATTAGCATTTGGAGTGATGTTTATTCTTTTGGGTATTTGTCTGTCATTCTGAAATACTAAAGTGGTAGCAAGTATGTACGAATCGTCGCATACATTAAACCCTTGCGTATCGTTGAATGCAGCAGCATCTCCGGACTTCATTCATTAGTCCCCGTGCTCGTCTCCTATCGCGTCTACTGTTGATAACTGTCTCTATACGACACGCGGCTCACGTATCTACTCGTATATTAAAGAGTGAGTGCGTGTTGCGTCTCGTCAATCGCTATTCGACCTCTCTGTTTATTGTCCGTGTTTTCCTGCTCCGTTTGTGTACAATGTTCCGTTGCGCACAGTGCGAATATATTCGAATTTTCTGCTAAACACTCGCCTTTCAATCGTCAGTGGAAACCTGTTATAACTTCATATACCTGTCGCTTGTCTTTATCTTCGGGCCTGTGTCATTCAGATTTGTCACACACGAGTTTTCATCGCGTTTAATGGATGATTTCTATTCGATATCGCATGTTTCATCTCCAGTGTCAAACACACAAACACAGAAAAGCAGGAAAACGTGAAATGTTTATATTATGTGCAGTTGCAGAGTGATGTTGTGTTTTTATGCTGTTTATCAGTTTCGGATTGAGTGTGTGTGAGCCGTGCGAGTAGTGCGACTGTGTTTATGATGCGGCCGCGTATGTGTGTGGTGCGGCGTCGGTGTGGGTGTTCCTGTGTCGGCGCGAGGCGCGGCGGACGGCGGAGCGCGGTCGGTCGGCGGCGCCAGTTCACTTCTGAGCGCCACGGGGCTGCCGCGCTCTTGTCGCGTAGAACCCTAGTTCGCGATCCCAATAACTTTGTGCACTGGAAACTTTTCAAAGCGATTCCGGACGGATCAGATGGCCGCGGATCGTTTTCGTTTCGAATTTCGAGTCGCGTCGTAAAGTAAAACGTGCGAGCGTTCATTGTTGCGTGTTTATACGAGTCGGTCGGTCTATTTTTGAATATTCTCTAAACGCTTGACGGCGAAGTTTTCGAAACGCAGCCCGCCGGAGCCGGGTTAACGTCCGCTGTGTATGCAGCACGCCTGCATCACGTCTCTTGTGTTTTTGTTGATGGATTTTTGTTGTTAACCTCCACAGTTTTATCCGACAAACGTTATCTGTAAGTATGACCCCGGTTGATTTACGATACTAGCTTGGCTGTGTTTTAATTCCAAACTGTAGCAATAAGTAAAAAGAGCAATGTTGTTTATTTAATATAAAATTTTATATGGAATTGTGGCTGTTAATTACCCAAAACTGAGTAAAATATTGTTAGCAAAAAAAAAAACAAGCGACATTCAGATAGACGCGCATACATGTGGTGTGCGAGTAGGTACAAGTATGTGTGCACACAAACATACACACACAGTCCATAGTGTCGGCGTTCACTACGTGCATTTTAGCACAAGCATAATAAAGCATTTATTACGTGGACCTTTATGCATTATTGCATGCACTGCCTGTACTGAGTGAAGGGCTTCTTCTAATTAGAATAGTGTTAAGGAATAAGGACTGATTCTGACGAGTTTGATTCCACTTCTAGTTCACTTACGCTTCCCCTCTATCACAATGATACATGATTCATAGTTGTTTGGTCAAGCGAGACTGACACTGTACGGACGTTTATCTTTTTAACACACTTCTTCGACAACGTTTTGTTTTTATTATTCGTGTTGTGTCAACTTAGTTAATTGAATTGTTGGCTCGTTCATATTTAAATTAGTCAAATAGGTACCTACCTACCTATCTACGCTAATGTTTGACAAATCATATAAACAAAGTTATGATAATCTACATAGATCCGGGTTTTTTTCTGAATATAAATAAAAGCAGACTTGAAAACAAAATAGAAGTCGTTCTCCTACAAACGTGATTAAAATAAAATTAATATTAAGCACATGTTTACTAATTGTTGAGGTTCGGAGGTCTGTGAGCCTATCCAAACAGAAGCCAAAATTTACTCCATGTGGTGAGCAAGATAACAACGACACGTAATGACTTAAAGTAATGTGGGGTCGGGTGGCCAATTTGTTCTATTATTTGGGGTAGCAACCGTAGCTAGCAACACCTGGCCCACCCAAGCAAAGATTGAAGCAACAATTTTGCCGGTATAGGTAGGAAGGCTTTAAAGCGTTTTCTTTAATGCATTGTGTGACAGTTGTAAACCCGACGGTTACGAGCATCAACGGAACCCTTTTTCCTTATTCGTCTTTTACGATTTGCGCACAATGATACGCGCGACATTCAATGTTTTAAGGTCGAAGTTGGATTACTTTTTTCAATCATTTGATTTGGGCCCAGAGAAGATAGTCCTATTTTTTTTATATACAGCTTGTTTTTTTATATACAGCTTGTTTTTTTATATACAGCTTGTTTTTTTATATACAGCTTGTTTTTTTATATACAGCTTGTTTTTTTATATACAGCTTGTTTTTTTATATACAGCTTGTTTTTTTATATACAGCTTGTTTTTTTATATACAGCTTGTTTTTTTATATACAGCTTGTTTTTTTATATACAGCTTGTTTTTTTATATACAGCTTGTTTTTTTATATACAGCTTGTTTTTTTATATACAGCTTGTTTTTTTATATACAGCTTGTTTTTTTATATACAGCTTGTTTTTGGAGACGATTGATGGAATGGTTTAGCGGATTATTTTAATTCAGAAAGTCAGAGAGTTAGTGACATGTTAACAATAGTATTTAATTGTTGTTATTAGTTTATGTTTTATGTTAGTACTTATTATATATTACTTTGATTTATGTAATTGGTTTGTTAAGCCGTGTAAATCAAATATTTTTTTTTTATTATTATTAAGAGAATTAATTAAACACATTGCGCGCATTCACATGCGTGCAAATCGTGCAATATTAACTGATCGCCAAAAAACTCGTAGCGGTTTTCAAGAATTTCAAGGCACTTTCAAAATTCTATGATAGTGTAAAATAATTTTATAAAATAATACGAATTTTTGAATGTGCCTTGAAAAGCGATATACACCGGTCCATTGCTAAAATGGATTAACCGGTTTTGGCGACCCGAATCTTCCGAAAATTCGTTTTTTTTTAAGTAGGTAGGTACATATTCTTCGGAATTCATTACTTACTTATCTTTTTTGTTCTAACTTGTTCTTCATGTATAGGCTCAGTAGGTAGATATAGGCCAAGGTTTTAAAAACATAAAATGAGATAAAGTAAGCATTTCCTTATCGACAATTTCAATGTTTTTTGTGACAATTATATGACGAGTAAAACAAAAAAAACTGAACTAAGTAACTGAAACGGCTGAAATGAAACACTGAAAAACTCGCCTGAAATTCAAACCTCACAAAGAACTCTATTTCTTACAGTCTAATGAAATGTTTATTTCTGTAAGTCCTACCTACATAGATCTTTTAAGACACAATGTTAGTTTAGCACTAAACTTAGTCCTAAAACATGTCCCTTTTTATGGAGTATAAAACCTAATGTGTAGGATAATGGAAAAGGTTTTCAAAGAGGATTTTTCTTAGTAACAAACTCACGTAACGAAACACATAAGTAGGTAGTTTTATCATCCTAGAGTCAACCTCACGTTTTTAGATATACTACCTAGCTAAATTCATCGACCATTGAACATCTACAAAACCAGTAAACAAATCTAGTAAAATGAACATACTTGCGTAATTATTGCTAAAACCACAAGAAAATATGTTCAGTGGTTTTCAAGTTATTGGCACACAAACAGACGAATAACTTTTAGAACTTTTCCCTAATGTGAACTTATTTGACTTAATATTACAAAACTGTTTTCTTATTGTTACTTGATAAGCAAGTTTCTTTTATCAAAGACAAAAGTTTCTCCCATTTACTGTTGTAAGTACTTATTCATTTTATATCAAAACCTTTCACAATAAATCATTTTCATGATACGAGAAGCGTGCACTAACAACTAAAATATATAAGTACAATATTATATACACACA
This sequence comes from Oligia latruncula, assembly GCA_948474745.1. Taxonomy (NCBI): domain Eukaryota; kingdom Metazoa; phylum Arthropoda; class Insecta; order Lepidoptera; family Noctuidae; genus Oligia; species Oligia latruncula. The sequence continues at coordinate 10,352,048 of OX419702.1, read as the reverse complement.
CACAGTAGGCACATGAGTAAGTACATGGTATATTATCGTATAAGCGGGTGACGCTATCCATTATACTATCTAAATATTATGCTAATATGTAGGTATCTATGTACGAACCCAAACAATTCCATTCTAACGCGTAGTGTTTTGCGGTTTATCAATGTACATTACACAAGTTCACACACACGCATAGCATGCGCACACGCATAGATTGAGAGTCGTTTACATGTCTCGGATGGACCCTCCCTTAGAGGTCATTCGTGTCAAAGATATTGTCTATGCTTCTCAATTAAGTGTATGTAGGTAAATGTTAAGGTGCAATATAAGGATTTAATATACGAGGTGCATAGGTACCTATGTATATATAGCCATTGACAAGTGTTAATAATTTATTGTTTTGTATGGACCACGCTTTTTCGTAGGTTTTTTTCGAAATTCTCAGTAAATGGGCATATTATAATTAATCAATAATTATTGTTATCAATGTTATCATGAATTAGTATGTCTTTAAGGAAGTCCGATGTGTTCATCGGATCTGCATTGGCGTGCGTCGGCGCAGCCTATCTTAGTCTTGTTTGTAAGTAATTGCTCTATTATCGATAATGATTAGAAAAAAAATGCAATTAATTGCATTTATCAGTCACGTGCATGCTATAGTATCACGAGATAGAGAGAAGAATGCAATTACTAAGTTAAAAAAAAATTGAGTATGAAAATATAATAAAAAAATGGTATGGGTCCCGCCTGCATCCAACTTTTATATAATTTAAAATGGTCTTGTTTTTAGCTTTTCAGTTTTTTTTAACTATTTTTTTATTTTTTTATTACCAGCTTTTTAGTTTACAAAATTGAAAGATTTTGCAGACGATTTACTTATGTATTAATTATTAGCTGACCCGTAAAGTCACTCAACAGGGAACAAGAAATAATTATTTTATTTAACGTGTTTTTTACGATTTGTCACTTCGAATTACTTTTAACCATATAAGTTGTATATATTTTTGTAATCACCGTTTAAAACCCTTAATTTTGATATTTCACTCGATGGTATTAGAAGAAAAAAAAAATTCGAACTCCACAATATGGCACCCGAAATCCGCCATTTTACTTTGTTTTTGATTTTAATGTAGCCAGTGACACTCGCGCTACCAAGACAAATCTAAAGACGTATAATTTATCCAAATCCGTTCATTCGTTTAGAAGTTACGAGGGAACAAAGAAACGGACATACATACATACATACAGGTCAAACACATAACCCTCCTTTTGGGCTTCGCCGCAGTCGGGTAATAAAATACGTCAAGCAGGTATATGAAAATGATTTATGTGACTTTGACAATATCCTCAAAGTCGCGAGAAACACCTGGATGAGGGACGCAAGGAACCCGAAGTTATACCTAGCAGCAGCAGTGGGTTATTCCGGGCTGAAATCATGATGATGAAAATGATAACGCTAAAATCTTAAGATTCTACCGAAGAACTTCATGAAATATTACTTAAGGGGACTGCAGCCCCTAAAAAAAAACGCAAGTTTTATAATGCCTAAAAGTATATTACGATCGACTACAGTAAACAAAATCAGAAAAATATATATATGATATTATTCTTATGATATGATTTAAGCTAGTCAGATAGTGTGTTGAAAACAACTAAATTTAATACTTACGATAGAAAAAAATCATGAAGATACCTCTAAAAACTTTCTTTTCACAATAAAAACTAATATACATACAATCGTTCTGATTTTTTGCCAGATTTTCTACAAGCTTTAATTTTTTAGTCCCAACAATAGATTTTTTGTACATAGATAATTACTTCATAATTATTATGCAATAAATTACCAACATTGTGTCATCGCGCTTCTCTCTTTGCACTGCATAGTATGCAGTCCGACAGTGACCGCGCTTTAGGTCATGTAGTCCCCTTAACAGCCTGATTTACCCTATCTTTATATCAACAATTCATCACAGATTAAAAAAACAACAGTATCTAAACATAATGAAAATTAAAATCGCTTTTCGTGCATGTCTGTGCAACTGCGCTGTTCTTCTAAACTCCGCAACGGATTTTGATGCTGTTTTACCATCATTTAGAGAACTTATTCGAGGAGGTTTATGTATATAACACACTTACATATTATTAATGAAATCTCGATGTTTCGTCAGGTCATAACAACCGTGTGAAGCAGGGGCGGGTCGCTAGTTTTATCACAACTTCCACACGTCTGAATCTACATAATTACCTCATAGATTTATGGGATTTTCACCGTTGCCATCTTGGGATTCCAACTACCAAATATGACATTGTCATACAAAGCACAAAATTATACGACTTTACCAAATTTGAAGCAATTGTAATCGAATGTACTGGTATTGGTACAGATAAATTGTGTTCCCAGTACAACAGCGTACACGATAAACATTAATAAGACAATTTTAGAAACTAGTTGCAAAGACTGTGTATATCTTTACTAATGTGTAGCTAACACACGCACACTCTCATGTGATCTAGCTTTTGCTTCTATCTAGAACAGCTGACGGATTCACTTTAAAGACAGTAGTAGAAAATAGAAAAACATTCGGCTAGCCTAGCGCTGAAATGCCGTACCGACTATTAGTATAGGAAGGGAGTGAATAAAAGCAACCTTACCTTCCTCATCTATAAAAAAATCTTCGTTACAAAGAACTGGGACATTAGACACGCGTGTATCGTATTCCACAGTTCCACACAAATATGTAGTGGCTAAAAGGCCTAAGTCGTCGAATATCAAATAGGTATTTAAAACGGTAACCTTAACGCACTAATCTATCTGAATTATTCATAAGACAAACATACGCCACACCAAGATAAAATATATACGAGATGTTCCTTATCTCGATGCTCACTAATTTGGCACATTACGAGAATTTCGATTCGTCTCTTGATCCATTTTCATATCAATAAGGATTAATCAGAAATCTGGTTAGGGGGGATTCGTAATTACGAACATTGTTCGCAGTTCTATTTCTAGACAATTTTGCGAGGAACGAAGATGAATGATCGCATTATTATTATGAAAAATATACTTGACGTAACTACGTAAATGGAGTTACCTGAAATGAAGGACTCTATTTCATTAGGCCTACATTGTTGGCTGGCCCTGTGACTGAGTGTTTGGGAATGGCTATTGTAATCTCAAATTAGTTTGGTTCAGCCTGTGTTTACTCATGTACCGCAGAGTCCGCAGACCAATCAATGGCTATCGATAAGACCTTTACAGTTTACATAAGACAGAAGCATTATGGAAATTGGTGTATCAACTCGGTGAGAAGATTACAAAAAAGATTGTAATGGCCTGCTGAATTTTAGAATGAGTTTCTATGGAGTAACTGAATATTTTAAATGAATGAAGGTCAATGCCAAGGATGTGACAGGAACAGCCTGTTTTAAATATGAACAAAATCTGTTAAGTAGTAGCAAATAATGCACTGTGAATGAAGAAGATTTTGAACGCCAGATCATGTTCCTAAAAGCCGCTTCTTAGTGCGGAAGTACTTACACAGTCAGAGATGTATGGAACATTAGACATGCTGCGTTGATGACAAATAAGTTGGTATAAAGGCGGGAGAATGGTAACGATGAAATTGATTAATATTGAAATAGCGATATTAATGATCTCAAAGAATTTGATACTGATCATCATCATCTAAATATAATAAATAAATAAAATCTGCCTAGCCTTTTCCCAACTATGTTGGGTCGGCTTCCAGTCTAACCGGATGCAGCTGAATACCAGTGTTTTACATGGAGCGACTGCCTACACACTAACACTTACACATTAACAACACAAATTAATTCAACGACCATCACAAAGTGTGCTTTCAAACAATATGACATTTTATGAACGGTCATCGTAGAAACTCCATTAGGAATTTAGTCGAATAGCAATTAAGGACGGATTGGCCCCTCGTGAGTCTTAGAACCATTCAAGACAATGTAATGTAACGCAAATGATAATTAACGATTTGGCTCAGACTCAGGTTTAATTGACTGAACGATTAACTTTTATTACTATGAACATCTCTGTAAAATATTGATAAAGATATTATTATTCGCGAGTTTCGAAGCAAATGTTGCTTGATTATCTTTCTATTGGCCCTAAGTGATTTTTGATGGCAGTGTAGCGTTTGAGGCGTCGATTATTATTTGTTTAATCGCGTCCTAAACGAATATTGCTTAGGTTAAACAAATTGATGGTTGAGAAAATTACATTAAATAGGCTATTGTTCCAGTTTTACGTTGGACTTATTCTTTGTTTTGGGTACTGTCGCATGTCGTGATGTTGACAATTTAAACGATAGGGACTGAGTATGACTTGTGCTTTTGTTCAAGCCATTATCAGTGTTTGTGATGTTATGTCTATTTAAAACACGTGGAGTAATAAACATCTGGTAATTCTGAAAAAATAAGTTACGGTGTCCTGAAGATAATTAAAGGTTTACTACCGTCTTTTATCCCATTTCTAGTAATGAGGGGGATACTTGCCAACTACAACTACGATACCAAGAAAGAGATTTTAATTAAGATGAAAACAATAATTCTTCAACGACTACAAAACTTTCCTTTCGTTAGTGCAAGCATGTGTTGTCAAACCGTTTTCTATTTAATAATACAGAAAAACGCAAATGATATACATACCAACATCGCAATCTCATCTCAGCGACAATCAATGTCAAAAACTTTTCAAAAATGTAGGGAAATTAGAGGTATTTTTGAAAGATTGAGACAGATCAGACTGTGAACGTTCTTAAAATTACTAGAATTACACCTCAGGTAGACAAATTACAAACCTTTTAAATTAGCTTATCTATTCTTTGTGTGACCTAGGACAATGTAGGCCTTATAAATATAATGTTTCGCCCAGTGTCAAAGTTTTTACAATATTGAACAACTTCCCAAATTCGATTATCTTCAAAAACTTCAGGTTTTATTGTTTTATCGAGATTCCGAATCATTTTTCATAACTTCGATGCGATATCGGCCGATGGATCCTTACCGTTACCGTCCGTTCCATTTCGAGTTCCAACGTCGATCATGAGGTGTTCTTATCAGTCATAAATTATGTCACGAGGAAACAAGTATATATGGAAGAAGAAAGAGGTCGTTTTAAAGTCTGCACGAGTAGGTAAATCATATTCACGAATACAGAGGTCCCTACTTGCCAACTACGATACCAAGAAAGAGATTTTAATTAAGATGAAAACAATAATTCTTCAACGACTACAAAACTTTCCTTTCGTTAGTGCAAGCATGTGTTGTCAAACCGTTTTCTATTTAATAATACAGAAAAACGCAAATGATATACATACCAACATCGCACATGTAATGTTCTAAGTCACGCAAACCCATGTAGCTGTTAACAATACTTCGTAGTAAATTTTCCACAGTGAGAAAATTGTTTACTTATTCGTGAAACAGTAGTCTCACGAGCACTCGGGCTAATGAATCTAAAAGAACTGGCAGACGTAAAAAATTGAGTCGTTTAAGTGTTTTTTTTTTTGTTTTACTTGGAACTGGCAAGTCTTTTACTACTGATTCTTTTGTTGAAGCTGATTACGAAGGCTCTGTATCAATATCCTAAATCATAGCAAGTATATGCTTCTGATTTTCTTTTCATTTGCTGTTGATCTGTTTGAATCTCAATTTCACCATAACAGCTGCACGGATTTTGGTGAAACTTGAGACAGAAATAAAATATATCCTGGATTACCACATATGGGACTCCGCATCTCAGAAAATTAAGAAGTTTGCACTTGGGTAGAGCCGCGAGCAGAGCCAGTTATCGTTTAAGTTTAACAAGTATTTAGAAACTTCCTGTTATATCCGATCCCTTTAGGATATATTGCGCGTTTCTATGAAGTATTATGATACAGATCTTAATGCGTAGTACGTGGATCCGTGTATCCATCGATGTTCGTATCAGTTTCGATACATTCCCAAGAGGAACCGGTAATCGATAGCTATAAGTTACACCAAGTAATTCTACTGTGTAATATTTTTGTGATGGCTTGATATTGAATAATAGGAGTGACGGAGATACATATAAAGAAAGAAAGAAAGAAAGAAAGAAAGAAATCAAATGCCTAGGGCATTAAGTCCGCCTCTGTACATTTATGTGCTTGAAGTATTAAATAAATTAATAAATATCATGTGATGATTTTGGCTTACAATTTTTCCAAGATATTGGGAAGACGGCAGGTCCCAAATGGCAACTTTGAACGTATTCATCGCTTTTATTTTATTTTAAAAAGAATGCTTTTGATCTGTGCCAAATAATACCAGCCTTGAAACTGACTAATCATTCTTTGATGCTTAATAAAATGATCTTTCAAGGATTTTGCAAATATGTCAAACTTGCGATGTCAGTAAAGAAATACTAGTTTCGCATCACGCGGATTTCCCTCCAGAACTGTGTCGAGGTGGGTCTGCCGGCCTCTTCACTCTATAAAGTCTGCCGCTATCTCATCCACGGCGTATATCTGGCGCCTCTTAATTGCTTCAGACTAATAATTATTATCAGTTCGCGTGCGGCGCCCCGCCCCCCGTCCGCTCGACTACTCAGATACGCAATATCTAATGTATGTTGCACACACACATAAGGCAACGCTAAACACGTGCTGGGTCCCCACGGTTTTGCCACCGCAACGGGAAAATATAATGCGGCGGCGGATTAATTTACAATGATAATAGAGTTATAAAGTAAATTTTCTTCGAAGTCACCTGATTCAGTTGAAGTGGAGACGGAATCAAGTATTTGGAACATGTCTTAATTCTTCACATGTCTTTTAATGTTATACTTACATATCTAGTGTCTGTTTATGAGATAGCGCGAGTTTGGCTTAGGAAATTGCATTGATACAGTGCCAAACCGTTGCATTACGTATCATCAACTTGTTTGAAAACATCTCTATATGCATTATTTTCATGACCAAAACAAAATACTGCATCGTCATTTCTGGCCATATTGCAGAACTGTTCAACCATCTCCGGCCGTTTTAAGACGCTGCATTTACAAAACAGGCAACTTATAACGAAAGTGAATATTTTAATATTGTTTACGCGAGTCCCCTTGAGGAAACCAAGATTAAGTACCACTAAGGCATTAGTAAGTCGTGCCATTAATTCTTTAACGGGTGAATAACCTTCGTCGTTCTCGAAGACGTCTCGTCTGGAATAGTAATTATTATTGTTGCTTCGAAAACTACTATGTTACTCTACTTCGTGTCAACGGCCAAATAAAGTGATCTAGTCAAGGAAACTTTATCAAATCGCTCTTGTATTGTTTCTTCATCGCTTAACGGGCTTTAAAAAGCAGGTTCTTAGTATTATGAATCATTATTATTAAGTCATTACATCAGATTATGATTGCTATCTTATCCTTGTCTGGTGAATTATCAAAAACCATTTCATTAATCATGTATCAGGTTTGAAAGGATTCATCGTCGGTCGTGACAAATTAAATTTGATCATCTGGAGTGCATTTACTATCCAAAATTGTGATTTTTTATGTTTTTGAAATGCCTATCTTGAGTTACCTGTTCCTAATCTTTTTGTTTATGTTGAGGTCGGTCTCGTTCTAGCTTCCTTCCCAATTTTTCCTTTAGCTTCTCCCAAATATCGTAATGGAGAGCCCTCAGATGGAACTAAAAGCGACCGCCATAAAGTCTTACATGTGATCCGGTTGATATAAAGTTGTCTCAGCCTTTCCGCTATCGAGTTTCTTGAGATCTAAGAAAACATATGTAGTAACTTAGGCAACATATTTCTAGTAGTTGACAACTAGTAGGGAATTCTTGCAGGTTTTTTTTTACCATCTGACTAAACATATTGATTTTCCAGTTTCTCTTGTTTTTTCTTTTCTACGGGTTTTGGGTTATATTAGCTGCCGACATCAGAATGCCTATTCACGTAATTAAAAACGTGCAAAATCTAGTCGCAATCTCATCTCAGCGACAATCAATGTCAAAAACTTTTCAAAAATGTAGGGAAATTAGAGGTATTTTTGAAAGATTGAGACAGATCAGACTGTGAACGTTCTTAAAATTACTAGAATTACACCTCAGGTAGACAAACTATAAACCTTTTAAATTCGCTTATCTATTCTTTGTGTGACCTAGGACAATGTAGGCCTTATAAATATAATGTTTCGCCCAGTGTCAAAGTTTTTACAATATTGAACAACTTCCCAAATTCGATTATCTTCAAAAACTTCAGGTTTTATTGTTTTATCGAGATTCCGAATCATTTTTCATAACTTCGATGCGATATCGGCCGATGGATCCTTACCGTTACCGTCCGTTCCATTTCGAGTTCCAACGTCGATCATGAGGTGTTCTTATCAGTCATAAATTATGTCACGAGGAAACAAGTATATATGGAAGAAGAAAGAGGTCGTTTTAAAGTCTGCACGAGTAGGTAAATCATATTCACGAATACAGGCGTCGTTATTGTACAACAGAACGGTTTATTGGCTGTCTGACCTCGTGTTATCGCGACAAGCCTCCGTCATCTTCCAAGTCATCGCTTATCGCTGGCTGTGACGTATCGCTAGCTGTTGGCTTTTTGTTATTATTTATTATGTTATCCTTCGTAATATTGGGTTTTATACAAGTGTCAGGGACGATGGATTAAAATAACTCTTGTAGGGTACTTGGACTCGAACAAGCACAAAACGCCCACTTGGCTGGCCTTATCTTCACGAGGCTGTCGCGAAAGGCGACTTTAATTGCAATGGTCTATAAGGGTCCCAGAATTGTTGTAAAAGCTATATTTTGGTACAGAATACTTGACAAGGTGCTAGTTGTCACGTTTTGCTTCTTTTATGGAAAGTTAAGCCATAAAAAGGATTACGCTTTTTTTTGGCACAAAACTTAAAAGAGTGTTGTCTAACATATTCCCCTGGCTGCTTATATTATTTCGTTACCCAAGTTTTTATAGCGGCTAACTTAATATTTTTACAAAAAGAAAAGAATACACGATTTTTACTTTCTGAATCCTGTTAAAAATGCAGTGACAATTTTACTCATTTTATATTAACGCCTAGTGCCAGTAAAAGGAGCGTAGAGGCAAACTCTAGTTTACAGTTTATAAATGGATGAAAAAATTTAAGCTCTGCCGTCCTAAAGCGATTTTTCCCAACTTTGATTGCCGCTCATTAGGTACTGCGAATCTGGCAAAATTGAGTTCTAACTGCCACTGGCAACAAAATTTGCCTACTTGTTACATTTTTAATCCAGCAATTCAGAATGTTTGATTGTTTTATTAAATAGAGGTACCATTTAGGTTCATGCATATCGAAGTGTTTACCCACTTTTTACTAACATCGTTGAGAAAAGAAAGTTATATTATACCCTTATCTCATTCTTACCCTTTGACAGACATAAGAGTACCTTTCCCAAGATAACCTAACCATTCAGGAATATAGATTCTTCTCGCAAGCCAAGGGATTTGTATCCTTGACAGCCCTATTTACCTGCGCCGCCAAATCTCCTGAGGGATCAGCGAGGACAACGGTTCTATCAACAATCTGTCAGGTTAAACCCTACCCGTCTCTGACCCGTAATGGAGGCTCAATACATTTTCTCCAAATTCACCCTAAACGAGTCACGTCTAAAAATTTGACTGTCCAAAACTGCACAACATTTATAACTATTTTGCCACACAATCAGTAATAGCGGCCTTATAGCGTTACAAAAGATCGCTTACTATTGTTCTTAAATCATAAAGGGGCCATAAAGCGTCCTTATATCGATAACCCGGCCATTTGCAATCGCATCCACAATTCTACACACGGACCCCACGTGCGGCCACATCTCATTAATGCAATCGATACGCCCTCACTAAAACATTATGTTAGTAACGCTATAGCACTACTTTATTGCCATGCAAACCGGTTGAGTTCAGACGCTTTATCTTGCCGTGAACATCCATACTCAGAACCGGCTTCTCGTATGCGTCGCTTGTTTTATGATTGTCAATAGCGCCCGCCGCGCAGCGCCGATACGTTTTATGTTTTTCGTCCATTCTATTGTGTATAAAACGTGCTCGATCGGATTCGTGAGTCCTTTCACATCAGACTCAGAGTCATTGGTTTCAATTTCATTCTGAAATGTATCATAATGTATATTCTTTCTTAGAGCGGCGCAGCTTCGAAGTGTTTGTCTACTCAGACGACAGCTGCATTCAAAGGGCATTATAAATGCATTAGCCTTATAAATTCTTGTAACACACCACGTTTCTGGTTCACACCCACGCTAACATTTTGAACAGCTTTTTAAAATCCTACGACATTGGTTTTAGTTTAAATGAAATACGACCCAAAGTTAAACTGATTCATATTATCAAGAGTAATGAGAGTCCTAAAAATTCCTCGCCTTAATAAGAAGAAATTACCATCTATTAACTAAAGTGTGTCTAATCAATCAGTGTCTACGAACTTTAATTAAGGACAAGTGTCGGTTTACGTTAGATCGACGGTAATTTGATGATTTTCTGAAATGTAAAAATGTAGCCAAAGGTCATGTTGATATTCAGCTAGTTTTTTTCGTCGTTTATTCTCCTGGCGGTGTGGGCACGCGAGGGCACGACCTCGCGCGTGACGTCACGCCTCAGATGAATGAACATCCACCCCAACCCCATTGCCCCCCAACCCCCACCGCCCGACGGTCAACTTGCTAGCGATGAGCAGCGTTATTGCAGTCAAAACATATGTCGTTGAGTCGAAACGACTTTTACGTAGAAACCGTCGATGTTTCCACACTTTTCACGTAATACGTAATATTCTGGGAAAGATTTGGGGACTGGGAATGTCGTGATTGTTGTGAAACATTTTTCGTGATAATCTATCGATGAACGCAGTATTATCGGCTTTTAGATTCCTGCGTAGGATGCCAACTGGGTAAAGGTATTTATTTAACCAGAACTCGTATTTAAATGATTGATATGTTGCCGGTTTATTATCAATTCATCGGTATATCATTTCAGACTAGTTTGTCGAAATAACGCTATCATCACAGAACTGGTTAAACGGCATAAATAGTTTTTTTATGTAAAGAATCTGCTTGATCCTTTAAAATGTGCAGTGCATTTACTAGTAAGGTTATATTATATGCTATTATGCTAGCACACGTCCTAGAAACAGCGATACTTGAACAAAGAAATGTTCAACATGTACTTGAATAGAAAATAATAGTAGAGTCTAGTAATATGGTGAATCCGGCTCCGTTTCTCGGTGCAACAACGCCCAAGGGTCTTGGTCAAGTTCCATATTTGGTTTACGGTGAGTCATCCGAGTGTGCACGGACTCACGATAACTGTTCCCATATCGAGGCCGTTTTAAGGAGAATCTAAATCGATATATGTATATAATCGTATGAGAAGAAATGTTGATAGATGAACGTTCGGCAACCTCGTATATTTTATCCATTTGTCAGATGCGAATAGATAGATTGCATGTCATTTTTCACTTGGTCTTTATATTCTCTTCATTTTTACCAGTTTTTTTTTTTGTTATTAACATTCACTTTTGCCTACTAAACGTTTTCGATAGGATTTTTTAAAGCTATTAAGGATAAGCATTAAAGTTAAAGCGAACAAATAAAATATAGTTATACTTCTTTTCACGTTCATGAACTTTTTCATTGTTTCTTACAACAGAAGCCTCGTGTTTTGTTGAGTAGAATGTTCTTAAATCCGCCTATTCATCTTTCTTTATTACAGGGAGATAAGTTTGTTCATTAAGCAGAAACTTCGTCTTAACTAAGGTTGGAGCAAAAACTGCTCACACTAGCGCTCAGGGCACGATGACGTGGTGTCTCCCTAAAATGGAAACGACTTCGTAGAAGCCATACCTCGACGATTCTTAGCTATTGCATAACGTGTAATTCTATGAAATAAGCGGACGATAAACTCATCGACTAGGAATGGGTAGGTAACAAAGAAAATAGATACTTCGACGGCTATCGATAACTTGGGTTGTTTAGAGATTCTATGAGCATTTCACTGGTCGATAATATGTTTCTTAGAAATCTGGGAATCAATCAGCATGTTATATTTAACTATTTGGAAACACGAATTTACTTGCCCGAAACTTCTCTCGATTTTTTCAAAGTATAGAAAAAGAACACTAGAAGCACAGGAGTGATATGAGTTAAATGTTATAAAGAGTGTACATTTTTCTTCTTCATTGCATAAAATTCAAAATGTGCCAATTAGTGCGAGTTGCTTAAAGAAAAAATAATATTAATTAAAAGTACGCGCGAATCGAAAAATAAGCCATTAATTTATATTAGGTATGCCACAATTAATAACATCAAAAGTTAAGTTAAACGCTGACATAATTGATGCACAATGCACACTATTGTATCTTTTCTCGTATTGAGAATATCATCTTCAATACACACGTTGCTTTTATAAAGTAAACGGAAGAGCGATAAGGTTGTCCTTGTCTAGATACGTGCCTGTGTATGCATATGTGGATTATATTGTGTATATATATGTGAGAGCGCGCTTTGACCTTCCGTGGCCGGTGGACGCACGCTAAACGAACCCACCGAATGATTTCGTTAACAGCTCTTTGGGTATTACGAGACAGACCAATGGTTTCAGTTTGGCTACATAAGTCCTCTCTATCTTGTCTCCTTTACTGTGAGCTAGACTCTACCGCTTGTAAAATCTCTTTTGGAGCTACTATCATTACCAAAATCAACCTCCTTAGTTCAAGCTTCAACATTTCTAACTTGACTTTTGACCTTTAACCCCAGCTATCCTTAATCCTCATTACAAATGTTCACACTACTGTATTATAATATATTTGCAAATAGTCACTTCGAGTAGCGTTTTCTAAAACCCACGATAACCTTGACTTTTTGATAAATACGTCCGGTGTTATGCTATAAAATAAAACGTTATTCATTAAATATTGATAAGAACCAAACCGGTATGCGCTGATCAAAATTTTAATTTAATTCATCTTTTATGAACAGCGAAGTATAGAAAAAAGAAGTTTGCATAAGTATGTATCGCTCATTTGGAGACACATCGACGTAAATGTATTTTTTCCCAAAAATTTGTTATATATGACAAATCACTTAAAAAGCGTATTTTACGTTAGGAGAAACCAAGACTAAAAAAAGTAAAGTAGCAGTTACGTCGATGTTTCTCCAAATGAGCGGTATGTCATATTCAAAACTACATATTATTTCATTACAATACTTGACATTAAAAAAAAACCGGCCAAGTGCGAGTCGGACTCGCACACGGATAATTCCGTACCACAAGGCATAAAACGCCGAAAAAGGCCTTTCTTTTATACCACTTTAAATTTTAACCATATTTTATTTTTATTATTTGTTGTTAAAGCGGCAACAGAAATACATCATCTTTGAAAATGTCAACTGTCTAGCTATCACGGTTCATGAGATACAGCCTGGTGACAGACGGACAGTGGAGTCTTAGTAATAGAGTCTCGTTTTTACCCTTTAGGGTGCGGAACACTAAGAACATGTGTAATTTTCGAAAATAAAACGAGCATAAAATCAAAGCTCTTTGAGAACCATGGATGGACGCATCATGAATAAAACAATAAGCACATAATATTTTTGCGACTTTTGTTTCAGACATCTGTGACCAGGGTTGGTGAACAAACGAAATAAAAATTTGTGTTTTCTTTGCCATGTCTTCACGCCACGAATTAAAAGCCCTTATAAACATTTGTTTCGTATTGAAACGCTCAAATTAGGTCAAAATGAACATTTACAAGTTAATGTCGCGTTAGACCAGTTGTGTACACGTCATTATGTCCTCGATTTCATTTCTACGAACAGCCATTTGCCGCTAATTTTTTTACTACTTAGAGATTTGTCTGATAGGAATCAAACTAGTCCTGGCGATGTAATGATCTAACAACATTGACGCAGACTTCCACTTTCAAATGTAACGGCACAAAAAACGCTGACTCGCCGCTCAAATGGGTTTTTTTGTTTCACTCTGTCTTGACATGCCACAGCGGATACAACCGTACTACTTTATGAAGCACTCAGATAGAACTATTCAATATGTCTCTGTCCCACTTTGGAGACAAGATAATAAATCAATCGTAATTTCACGTCCCCATTTATTTTTGTTTTTCTGCCTACGGGAGGGGTTCAAAACTACATTTTTTCTTTTTTTTTCTTTTCAGTTACATTTGTGCGGGGCCTCTCCCATGTAGTCTTTCACTCGGACGGTGATGGCTACGGATGACCTTGATTTCGTGGTTGTTTTTGTGATTGGTGCTAGTGAGTGATTGGCAGCGAGAGTGCTTGTCGGCGGCTAAAGCCAGGCCAGTGTGGTTAGTGTTATGCCAGTGGTGCCAGTGATGTGACAGTCTATGGAAGCGTCAGGGTTTACTCGGAATGTTCACGAAGCACGGCAAGCCCGCTGAGCGGTGCCACCATCCCCACTCGCATAGGGGCTGTAAGAAGAAAAAACCGGCTCCGCACACGCCCTGGAAGTACTTGATGAATTGCCCACTCGTTAGAAAATGTTTTGGTACGGTATTTATTTTTCATTTTATTTTATTTTCTGATTAAACCTTTGGCGTTGGTGTAGGTGAACTAACTCATTTTAATGAGGTCAAGATTGTAATCAATGAATTTAAAGTGCACATAATTGCTTCATAAATTAACTGGATTGAATTCAGTAAAATTGATACCCATGATAACAAGGTGTTAAACAAGCTTGAATACAAATAATAAAACGAATGAAACAGTGAGCCGGCACTAAAACAGTCTATGAACGTAATAATACTGGAATGGGTTTGTAATGAATCTATAATGACTTGATATAATCCATGAAGTGCTGTTTTATCTGTTTCTGATAGTCCGTGATAAACGTTATTGGATAGAAATCGATCATTTGGTAGTGCTTGGCCTATAGTTTGACGACAGTTGAACAGTTTGGTGGAGAGTTTGGAAGTTTAATAAAATTCTTGTGTAATGGTTTTTATCAAAAATGATCAATGATGAAGGATCAGTGTTCGAAGTTGGCGCTAAATGGGTAAAAGTTTTGCTTGGCCTCGTCGCGGATGGATTCTGCCATTAAGGGTTAGAAAGTTCGATTGATACCGATCTCTTGGATTACAGTTTTACCGATGTTGAGTGGGAGAGGTAATTTCAGTTTATCTTCTTCTTTGTCACTAAAATATCCGTCGGATAACATTTCTGAACAATCAAAATCAATGACGTAACCGAATTATTTAAGTACGTCAAGAACGTCCAGTACGAGTACTGGTTGTTTAATATTTGACTTTCTTTTAACCGGTCATTGTACTGAATATTTAATTATTTTTTGGAACAGGTTCATGTTTCCCAGCAAGTTCATAAAACAGTTTTTTGTTTGAACTTGAGTTTTTTGCAGTTCTTGAATTCTTATGAATTGAAATTTTATGAAGTCTCTGTAAATTGATTTTCAAAATGTTATTGCTCGTACTTTGTTGCATTGCGTGCAGTAATGCGTACTGACACTGAGGCAATGTAGTGGAATTGTAAAATTACCCTTAAAAGCATCTACTATGGTTATTATCATGAAAATGTCGTTTAAACAGAGTCAATCGACTGTTGAATTTCATGGGAATACGATGAAACTACATGTCCAAGTAAAGTTTTAGGTGTTACATCAACATGGGCAATGCTTTAGTGTAGAATCCGTCTCACGAAAGAAGTCCCGCAGTCGCGGCGCTGCAGGCATGCGACGGAATCATAGATCTTTGTCTATGTATTTATCTCAACATCATCAGGCACTGCACCATCTTAAATAGAGAAAGATTTCTGAGGTAAGGAGGGTTGTTGTAGGAATGTTGCTAACTATATAATAATAATTAGTTCCACTTATTGCCGCGGACTTCGTCTCGACCGGATCGGGCGAGACTCAGCGGCCGAATCGCCTACTAAGCCCTTTCTAGAGACTGACTCTAATAATACAATAGATATGAAATAAGAAGGAAATAATGAATAGGTAAGTAGTTGTTGAAACACTCGAATGTTCGATGAATTGCGTTTCATACAATTTTCAATATAGAGCGTCGGTATGTTCGGTGCAAACAACTGTAAAAACAAATAGCATTGTTTTTAGAGCGAAAAGACACAGTCACAGAATTTCATTGTTTTTGACGTTTTTTTTTTGGCAATTCTTTTTGTACTTTTGAAAGTCGCTGGGATTGTCCAGATTGGAAGTAAATGTTGGTTTTGCGTCCATTAACAATTGTTTCATTTTGGTCACGAGTTTGCTTACTGGGAATAGTTACTGTTTATCTGATCAATTTTCTTTTGATAATGAGAGAAATTGAAAAGTGAAACGCGAATTCTCGCCTATCTTCTTATGTGATGGGATAGTTCAGGAGTGAATTACATCAGTAGCTATTACAATCATTCGTATTTGATTATTTGTAGGTAAAACAATTCGATTACTTATCAACATCTAGTAAACGAAAATTACTATGGGATATTTCAGTACATATAAGAATCAAATAATACAGTCATCATCATCTGCCTAGCCTTTTCCCAACTATGTTGGGGTCGGCTTCCAGTCTAATCGAGTGCAGCTGAATACCAGTATGTTATATGAAGCGACTGCCTATCTGATCTCCACGACCTAGTTACTGGGTAAGACTGGTTGTCAGAATTTCGGGCTTCTGACGACCCGTAACGACTGCCAAAGATCCACGAATGACGGCCGGGTCCGACTGCTTTTAACGTGCTTTCCGAGGCACGGAGGGGTTTCTTTTGATATGCAAAGATCCCCCCGCTTCCTTGACTATTCAACTTTAATACCTATAGGTACACTAGTCAGTTAGGTCAATATCCTTAGCTTAAAACAACTGTATTTTCATAACAACAGACTAAATTATTTGTGCAGCACTTTCCACATCACAAACTGCTGTTAACAATGTCCATAATAATAGTTTTATTTTACGTTTCTACTGACTTGTAATGACCATTATCGCTCTGTTTACGTTTCTTTACGTAATTCAGCTGTGGCAAGTGACAACGCAATAAAATAAAAAGTATATTGTTTCCTATTGCCTGTTGTTTTACATAGTTATGTAAAAAATTTAATATTCCGTGTTATAACTTTGCGACGGTAAGCCACGACGTGGTTTGTGAGGGCACAGTACATTTGGTTCCAAAGTTCGAATGATCGATTCAGCATGTCTAGGTCTTTAGCCCGTAAACATACAATCAATGTAGGTACCTAGCCTTTTCCTAACTATGTTGGGGTGGCTTCTAGTCTAACCTGATGCAGCTGAATACCAGTATTTTACATGGAGCGACTGCCTATCTGACCGCCACAATCCAGTTACTGGGTAACACGATACCCCTTTGTAAGACTGGTTGTCAGACTTTTCAGCTTCTGACTGCCCGTAACGAATGTCAAAGATCTACGGCAACTGGCACCTACTGCTTAACGTGCTTTCAGAGACACGTAGGGGTAGTCTTGATATGAAATGGATGGTCACCCATCCGAAAGCTGACCGCGGCAAGCGTGACTTAACCTTCGATCGACCCCTGCGGCTGTTGTCGTTTAGCCACGAGTCTAAAGTAAATTACATTAATAATGTCATTTTAGTTTCAATATTTAATCATCCGCAATACTGTTACATGTATAAAGTCCAATGATGTGTGTAGCGTAAATCTCGGACGATCTACGGCCGATGATCGTACTCGACCTTGTAGCGGCATTCCGGCGCGTCCCGACCGCCCGATCGACGTTTAACTCGACTGGTCGCAACTACGAGAAGTACCATAAGAGGAGCTGCAGATTTACATCTACAACGTCTAGATATTTCTTCAAGCTGTATTCGTCGACAGTGCTTTGAACTGCAAACATGTCTGATAGGGCTTCGTCAATAGACCAAAAAGAAATTGCGCTTCAAATCAAAATCCTTGTGCATTGTGCCTAAAAATGCTGATGAGCTAATTGGACCCCTCAAAAATTTCGTCAAACTCACTTTGTATGAGGATATAGGTACGTGTTGTTTAAGATTTTGGTCATTCAATAATTTATGCTTTTCATTTATTGGTGCATCTTCTTCTTCTTGCAATAGACACATTGTATATTGTAGCACATTGGTACCAGTGAATATTATGCTTTAAACTAAACTAAGTGCCGGGCTAAGGACCACAATCCCAGTATTGCTCTATCTCATTACGGGAAAGGTAGGAATGTAGCTGTGGATGGCGGCCGTATACGGCTATAACAGTGCTGAGCTTAGATTGCAGTGCAGTGGTGTTAGTGCGTACTTGCAGTTTGTTGGGCCATTTACTTTGCCTTCGACCATAGTACTGGAATTGACCTTCGATATTCCTTTAGTTATATCGGTGTTTCTCCAGCTGCTGCATTGCTTGTCGGAAAGGGCCCATATTATGTTCCAACGGGTGTTGGAAATAGATGAAAGTGTTACTAGATTTAAAAACAAAGTGCAGCGTGACCGAACCTCCTCACACAATCTCTTGTAAAACTAATCTGACATTAGGTACTCCGGAATCTGAAAAAAGAAAACTGCACAGTACTTATTTTCCTTAAACATTTTTCAATGTCTTGGCTCAAAATGTTATCTGTTGATTTATAGCATTTTTCATGTAATGAAAAAAAAAATTAAGCGCGGTAAGTCATGGCTGGAATGAGGAAAGTGGAATGATTAAAAGTTTGAAACTTCGGGATGATGTTTATATTTTTTTTCTTTATTGTATATTATCAAATTCTTTATAGTGTGACGTATTTGCATAGTGTGCAATTCAATAAAACAACACTTACAAGCTCCAAAAAAGTTAATCCAACGGAAAAGGTCGGGATTAACGAAAATTGTAGGATTACTTCTATTCTTGACATATCAACCAGTTTCCATTTGTGCTTACAGCATATATTTTAAAATTTAATATCCTTATTATAAATGCCATAATATTATAACCTGAGTTATATCAAAATTCTCGATTCAATCAGTTGCTTGTTGTAGGTCTAGTTTATCTTATAATTAATCTTATTAGTTATTTATTGCAAGATTAAACAAACTTTAATTTAAACCAAAATACCAGTTTATATCAAATTTTCTATAGCATTTATATATGCATGCATTTTATATAATTAGCATAATTATATAAAATAACTTATTTTGTGTATAAAAAGCTATAATGATTGTGATTTGAATTCTTATTAGTTATTTATTGCAAGACTAAAAAAACTTTAATTTAAACCAAAATACCAGTTTATATCAATTTTTTTTTTTTTTTTTTTTTTTTTTTTCTATAAAAAGCTATAATGATTGTGATTTGAATTGAATGAATGTGATTTATAATAATTATGAGTTAGGCCAATATTATAAAAGCTTTTTCTTTTTTGACAAAAAACAACTTGTTGAATACTTGCTTCAGCCCGCGACTTCGTCCGCGTGAAACTTGTTCTCCCCACCCCGTGGCATCGCATCGCCGGCCCGCGGTAATAATTCGTTTTTATTAATGTTTTTCTGACTCTTCTTTTTGCTCAGCTCCTAGGGGTCCTAGCGTGATGTTAAGTAGCCTAAAGCCTTTCTCAGGCGTTGGGCTATCTAATGCAAAAATAATTGTCTAAATCTGACTTTATTATTAGTATAAATAAAGGTAGGCATAAAACCCATATAATAATTAGGTACTACTTATATATGTCAAGTTGTTGTCGATGGGTGGCTAGTTCAATGACTTTCAAAATAATTTTGTTCCTAATAATCACTAGAGCAAAAAGTTTGACATCTTTTTCAGTGAAAGCTGGTCTTTGTGAAACTAATATTATATATTATTGACCTTGTTTATCAATGCAAGTAGTTACCAATCAACATACATGTATTTGTAGGTAGGAATATAAACTTTTTTTTTTCCAAAGAAATTGTACCGTATCGCGAATTTCTTTACGTTCATGACGTGAACATGAATTTCTATGATCAGTAAGAAATTTTGGTGATATTATGTCCTAACAAAGAGAATATAACCACCCTAATAACCAACCCGCAATGGCCCGCATGGTGCAGGATTACGGCACACTCCCTCTTACAGGGAGGAGGCCTGTGTCCCACCAATGGAAACATCATAATGCTGTCTATTAGGTATGCATAATAAGAGAAACGTTTACTTACAGATAGCACTCATATTTTGCTACCAATCAATTATTTATTATAGTTATAATAACCTATAATAACCTATAATAACCTAACTTTAATTTACTTTTCAAATAAGAACACACACGTCGACCATTACCGGTGTGTTTATCGTAGAACGTTCGCGAACATAATTGTAACGAACTCTCAAAACGGTAATCATTGCTCATTGTTTCAAGTACTGTATGAAGACAATGACACCGTTCGTTTTATTTCTTCAGGGAAGTTCAGTGCCAAGGAAACGTTTCAAGAATCAAGTTCGTCTATATGATGTCGACTAGTCGAGCGATGTATGCCTTTCTGTACGAGGCGACCGCGGCCCCGCAAACAAAAACTGGAATTGCGTTTGTAACATACATGACTCATTCGATTTTTAGAGCGCTTGCGTATAAAAAAATATATTTTAACGTAATTCGACTTTGTTGACACATGATATAGAATATACCTACCATTCATTATTTTGGTTATTAACTAATTAATTTGTGTTCAAATTGTTGGAATGGTTTGTCATAAAAATTCGCTATTACTGCGCAGGTGCCTTTTTGTGTTTCATGTTCGTAATGTTCTTCAGTTCCCTAGTCGATTATATTTTGTAATTTATTTCAGTCGCGCTACGACCTGCACATAGGTTCCATTTTGTAATTAACTTTTATTACATCATTTCGTAATTTTATGTCTGATCGGTATACCGATGGGGGTAATTAGACCTCTCTAAACCATTTGACATTTTAAATATAAAAAAAAGTTCTAGTCGTCCATTGTGTCTTGTAGGTATTTTCGCCAGTATAATTTCATACTTTGGCTAGTCAACATGAAGTTACTTAAAAAATGTAAGTACCCACCATTTGTTTGTACCTTACTGTGAAAATACTTATTTAATTAGTTGGCGATACTGGATACAGGTTTTGTTTTTGTAATTCTCAATCTAATTCAAATATAAGTATTTTCCGAGTCATTACTTACCTACAGCGTTTTCTACATCGTCAAATTAGTGATTAATTTATTGAATCAACAAAACAAAACCAACGAAAAAAATCTGTGCGGAACCCCGTGTGATCTGTGTTATTTATTGACTTGTCGCAAGATTAGTCGGGCGAACACACTTGTTGCTTTGCCAATAATGCCACCGTGTGCCGAGTCCATCTGCAGCTTGTTCTCAATTACATTCACCGCATACCTGATGAGACGTAACCACAGCCTTAATCAAATCTAATCTCGGATTCACAAAGTCCGGACTTGAACAAAACTCGGACATTTCACGAACTTTTTATTCCCTTCTCTAATTCTCAAACACCTACAATCTACGTGCCTTGCCTATTAAAACAAAATTACTCAGTCTTCTTTCCAATTTATATTTCCGGTATTCAACTGACTTATATGGCTACTGGCTGTAACTACTTGTGCCATTGCCAATACTGGAAAGCATTTTAACGAGATTTTAATGTTTTCGCTTGCAAAATTTATTGCCCTCGGCGCCAGGAGTGGTATCTCCAGGGATTTACTACTGAACGCAATTTGCCGACACTGTGTATTTCTTCCAAGCAAAATTCAGGAATACCACTATTTTAAAAAACTTTATACCGTTTGTGGGAATAAAAATTACATTTGAAAAAACTTTAAACACAATTTCAAAGATATAGTTGGAGTATAAAACGAATGTGGTTGGGAAGTAAAAGCAGTTGTTATACGGAATTTAAATTACTTTAAGTTTTGTTTATTTATTATTTAAACACCTATTTGTTTCTTATGCAATATTTTACATACAAGAACGGGTGACATATCACTCTTACTGCAATATTAGTTTTTTTCAGGCCCAAATTTTGTTCTGCTAGCTAAGGAGCTTATGCCGCCGCTTATGGGCTATTACGTATTATTACCTAAAACAAAAACTTCTTTTTCTAAATTTTAAACAAGTTAGTAAAAAAAAGTTTATAATCTCATACCGGTTTTAGATTTATGTTTTTTTTTTAAAGAAACTTGTCGAATAGTCTTTGAAATAAATCATTTTGAATACTTAATAACTTGATAGGCATATTATATGACCAAAGATAAGGCTATGCATATAAATGAAACTAAAATGTAGCTCGAAAGGTTCGTACCTTGCTATTTAGGTACTTAGGGCCTGCCTTGTATTCCTAACTAAAAATATCGACTACATATTATCGAATGATAGTTGTGTAGGTATAATACGCTAAACCGAAGCATAGTCTTTCTGTCTTCTGATTCGTCCTCCATACAGATACACACGGTCGACAAATTAGTAAATCGTGCATTAAATGCGACATCCGTTTCTGATGGTACAAGACGACACACAAGCATACACGACATTAAAATCGCAGTGTCCTCGCTCCTACATGCAACAGTTGATTAAAATAACGTTCTAGTATTGTAAATCTTTCATAAACTCATTTTGATGTTAAAATAATAGACGTAAATAGTTGCGTATCGGTATTTTTAGAACCCTTCAGGTAAATACAACGGATATTCGGTCATTCACGTCAATATTTGAGGTTATATTTGCTAAAAGCGTTTTCGATTCAGAGGAATGTCGTCATAGAATATGATTGAGTTTTATTTCGAGTTTTCCTGGAGCTCTTGATAGATTAAGACCAAGTCTTTTTATAAATGCCCAAGAGGCGTTGTCAGCTATTTTAGTATGACTTTATCCTGACGTTTTTATTTTAAGTGCTGTCTTCCTATCTTAAATAATTTGGACAAATCTTTTTATAAACGGCTCTCGGTTTTAGTGATTCTTGCATTTATGCTGAGGCCTCCTTTTGCCCTCATTTTTCCAAAGTTCTGTCTTACGAAAACTGAGGGCAATTCGGTATGCTCAACACGTACAGCTATCATACTTACAGCCACTCATAATATTATTATAATATCTGCAAATCTATGTCATTATAAAAACACCAGTTTTACTTGCTCGGAGAAATATTGATGGAGGATAGAACCACCCTGTATAACGAACGGTCACCCATCCACGACGTGACCCACCTTGCAGTTTGATAATCTGCTTTTATTGTACAGACGCCAGCACATCAAGCTACTACAAGCTGTCAAATTTCTTTAATAGATTTTCGTCTTTATCGCTAAAGCATATGGTTCAAAGTTGATTGTTATGTGATTGTTATGTTGATTGTTATGGTTCAAGCTTGATGTGCTGGCGTCTGTACATTCAATACAATATAAGGTGTTAAAAAATTAACCCGACAAACTTTAAGAGGTGCTTTAGACCATCGAACAGTCAAACTGAATAACTTTCACTATGGATGGGACCAACTCTGAAATCACGAAAAAAAATCTGCTGTTTTTTTTTGTTGTCGGGGGGAAACCTTCAAAAGGCACCCAGACCTCCGGGGAGTTCCTCTTAAAAGACCAATTCCGGAACCCCCCCGTGCAACGCCTGAAAGGCACATCCCTGAGGAGACTGTAAAGGGGCCTCCCCTGAGCCTCGCTATGCACGGCAGCACGAGATCACTGTGCCACCGTTGGTCAATACCTACTTGACCAAAATGTCCTCGTTGGTCCAGTGCTCGCAAGCGCTACGGCTAAGCATGAGGTCCAAGGGTTCCCAGCACCCTAATTGCGTAACACACTATCAATCTCAATCTGAATCATTTTGAAGGATTTATGGCAAATCCATTGCCATGTTCGAAAAATGTGTCTGCTCATCAACGTAAATAACGTAATGAATGTTGTTGAACTGTCAAAATGAAACCCATTGCTACTGATAGTGTGTTACGCAATTTCCCCGCAGGTCGGGCAGTGTTATTGGGTTTTTCTTCATATCTCTATAGCAGTCCAGAGTCTGCATTTATGCCCACTTGATGGCAAAGGCTCGGGCTAATATTACATGAAACTTAAACATAATAGGCTAAAAGTGGGTGAGATAGCTAGGTACACCTCTACGGGAATTACAGGCGAGATGTTTTGTTATGTTACATTGTATCTTTTATTACCTTCAGTAATTACAATTTACAATGTA
This sequence comes from Oligia latruncula, assembly GCA_948474745.1. Taxonomy (NCBI): domain Eukaryota; kingdom Metazoa; phylum Arthropoda; class Insecta; order Lepidoptera; family Noctuidae; genus Oligia; species Oligia latruncula. The sequence goes on along the minus strand of OX419702.1, from coordinate 10,327,869 downwards.
ACTCTAAAATATATAGGTATAGGTATGTATGTATAAATTGTATACAAGTATATAACGTTATTTTTATTATATGCGAAACCTGAATATAGTTTATTCAGAATAAGTAACTGAATCGATTCCAATAATTTTTACCCCATGTTATATTTTGTCCCAAAAATATTTAAAAAAGGTTAAGAGCCTATACTACCTCAGCTAAAATTCACTCCTTATCTCGCTCGCACGATACTGCTCGCGGACTGTGTGAAAGCGAGACAGAGTGCGGTGCTGGGCGGGAGGCAGCGCCAATAGTTTAGGTATTTGCTTTTTACGGTGAAAATAAAGGTAATTCAAAAAAACTAACTAACATAAGACCTGCTTTATAGTTAGTTCAGTTAGTATGCAAAGTTTCATGATCTAATTTGAAGTACTTTTTGAATACCAGCGGTTTATTGTTCGGTTTGGAGGTAACTTTGGAATCGTGTTTTCGTCTAACATAAGACCTTACATTAATCCTCAACTTTAGCATATATTTATTTCAAAATTAATGCTGCGGAATTTTCGACATAACGGAGGATCATGCTAAGCCATTTGAGGTAGTATAGGCTCTTAAAAGTTGGACACTGAGCGACACTAAGTACGTTATCCAACCTCCGCGTCGAACGGTTAGGTACCTAGGTATTATTTGAGCGCAAGCCGGCGGCGCGGGCGGCGCGGCGCGGTTGAGCATGTTTTTGTACGGACAAACAGGTAAATTAACAAGCTTATAACTTTGTGATTTTTCATGATACAGTTTTGAAATTTTGTACATAGATTCTATACATAAAAATACTAGACACGTGTTTCGGGTTTCGCATAAACTAAAAATATGGTTGTATAATAAAAAAATTAAGAAAAAGGCTGGAGCTTATTGGGTATCAAAAAATCCATGTTACATTTGAATCACAGTATTTTGTCCCTGGGAATTCTGCTATCACAATTCCACCTTTAATGCTATGTTCACACGCGCGCGTTCAACTCGACATTCAACGTGCACATTCACATTCACGAGCGTGTAAACGGTACGCCCGAGCCCGTAAACGGGCCTGTGAACGTGAATGCCGCGAACCGGGCGTGCTGACTGACAAGACGGCGTGCGTGTGAACAGCTTGAATGTTCGCCGACCTGGGGCGGGCTGCATGCCGCGCAGCCCGCCAGGCAGCCCGCCGGGCTGCACGGCGTGCATGTGAACATAGCATTACATCTAGACCCCAGATGTTGTACATGTGGTCCACAATACTGCCGCAGTAAGCGAAAAGGACAAATAACGGCCAAAAATTTAAGGAATAATAAACCTTACTAAACAACAAAGGCGCCATCCATTAAGGCATTTTCCTCTATTCCCTTTCCTCAGATGCGACCCTTTTACTTACGGCGGCAGAATAAGTGTCATATCATATTTTCGATATTACATTCAGGGGAGGGTTCGCGACCGCGATTTTTCCAAGACGAATACATTACGATCGCTTAGTATTCAGCTCTGTAGTCTAAGATTGCGTTACCTTGTCTCGTGGCATATTGCACGGTGCCGGTAAAATACTACAGACTTTGAAATATGCACCTCCGACCCAGAATAAGTAGTTTACAATGCTGGTTGATTACTGAAGACCTTTGCTCGACAGTGAATTGAGACCTAGCGCAAGCATGTTATCAATCAATCAATCAATTTATTTATCAACGCGGGATAGGTCTGCTACAATTGATTGCAAGTTTTTCGATGTGGAATTTAAGATGGTTGTTTCATGTACTACTTACTTAGGGTGAATTTCACCAAACTTTTATACCTAAAATAAGTCTTATCACATGCCCTAATCAGGGCTCGGAAACCGGTTGCGGTCATTGACCCCAAACCGAAATCGATTTAGTTTAAAGTTTGCACTTTACCGGTTTTTACCAGTTTATGCGGGAAACCGGTTTTTCATGAATTTTGGTTTTGATAGTGGAAATTAACCGGTTAAAACCAAGTTTGAACCTCCTCCCGGCCCCCGCCACTCTCGCGAGCACGGTCTGGACGTTGCGATATCATTTAGTTACAAAATTTTATTACGGAATTAACCGGTTAATTTGGTTGTCAAAACCGTTTGTGCTTAAGTAACCGGTAACCTTTATCATTTGGGTTTCATAAGAACAGTTCACTTGTTTAACCGGTTAATGAAGGAACGATATATTTACCGGTACTTAATCGAAATTAACCGCTCTTTTTAAACCGGTTCAGAGCCCTGGCCCTGATAATAAAGCTGAAGAGTCTGTTTGTTTGAACGCGCTAATCTCTGGAAGTGCCAGTCGGAGACAAAAATTTTTTTTTGCATTTGTAGCCCAATTCTTGATGAAGGCTATAGACTATTTAACATCACGCTAGGACTCTTAGGAGCCGAGCAAAAAGAAAAAAGTAAGAAAGAACGCCAAGCGAAAACGAAGTAATACCGCGGGCAGACGATGCGATGCGACGGGGGTGGGTCGGGGGAACAAGAAATTTCATGCGGACGAAGTCGCAGGCAGACGCTAGTTCTGACAATAAATTTGTTAAATTTTTCCATTCTAGAACTGTCAGACTTCACTTTTATTCCACGGATAAAAGACATCTGACTTTAGCGAAATCAGCCCTTATTGTCTTATAATATTTAATTTTAACCTCATTGAAGTCAAACCTTATTATTATATTAGTCATGAACTTTCATTCAATATTTCATTTAGGATTGTGTTCGAGATTAATTTCCTGAATATATTTCAAGACATTTTCAAAAGCAGAAGAACGTGAGGGCGTGCAATCTGCTCATGCATAAGAATCTAGTTTCGGATCCGATTTCTGAATTATGCAATAGAGTTAGTCCGACAATAAATTCTTGTACCTACTTACAAAAATCCTTTTGAATTTTCACAGATTCCTTGGATTTTGTTTGTAAAAATTTCTGTATACATAGCCATTTTATAAATTATAGCTTCCATTCGCGACTTCGTTCTCGTGAAAGTTTATGTTTTAACATTAAATATATCCTGAGTCTATTACACTCGGTACACAATATTGTAGAGTTGGACAAATCCGATTCCGAAAATTCTTTCAGGAAATGACTCACTAACTCTCTTTCTCTCTCTCTTCACTTACTCTTTACTTTTTTTCTCTTATTATTATTTCGGAATTGGATCAGCGGTGCTATTCTGTAAAAATCTCACCGTGAAAACTTAGGTGAAGTGAGCGTGGAGTGAGCTGTCAATAGTGTCAATTCCTAGCAAAAACAAACTCACTTCACCTAAGTTTTCACGGTGAGATTTTCACAGAATCGACCGGCTGTAGTTCCGAAGATTACCCCCTACATACAAACTCACAAATTTTACCTCTTTATCAGGGTTCCGTACCCAAAGGGTAAAAACGGGACCCTATTACTAAGACTCCACTGTCCGTCTGTCTGTCTGTCTGTCACCAGGCTTGTCTCATGAACCGTGATAGCCAGACAGTTGAAATTTTCACAGATGATGTATTTCTGTTGCCGCTATAACAACAAATAATAAAAATAAATAAAATACATTTAAAATTTAAAGGGGTATAAAAGAAACGTTTTTTTCGGCGTTTTATGCCTTCTGGTACGGAACCCTTCATGTGCTAGCCCGACTCAAACTTGGCCGGTTTTAATATTAGTATAGTTGAAACAATACTATGATTTCGCCGACTCATGTAATAGAAAACGAACGTTTAATGTCAGATAAATGTTAACTATGACAGGAACACGTACCTAATAGGTACTATTGGGTTGAACTTTTCGGGTCCGTTATCCCAACAGTATCACTTACAAACTGATACGATACATACCGAGATTAATGGATGCTGCCCCTTTCCTGAATTATGGCTTATGAAACCTGTCCAAATATATAGGTATGGTTTAAGTTATTGATAATATTAAGCATAGGTAGAGATCCACGGTCAAGAGTATCCGCTAACTTCTTTCGGTCTCCAATCTTTTCAAAAGTCTATTTAAATAAAAATAATTGATATTGTTTTTTTTTTTTTGCGTGGTACCCTAATTCTTTTAATTAAATAATAGTTAGTTAAATAATAGTAGCTTAAGTTACTCCCTATAACATCAGCTATCTGCAAGTGAAGGTCCCGTCAAAATCAGTCTAGCCGTTTCGGAGATTAGCCGGAACAAACAGACACACAAAAATTAAAAAATAGTTTTTTTGTTAAGTATAAGTACCGTTTACTTTCATATGCATTATGGGCTGATTTTTCCTTTTTTCCAAGGGATTCTTTTTTTTCAATCGTCAGATATCTCATATTTGTAGAGTAAATATTGCCGTTTGACAGCTTTCGTATAGAAAATATGACAAACTGTCATATTTCTTCTTCAAATAAAAGTTATCCGACTATTGAAATATCAGCCCATATTAAAAAGCTCTTATTTTGACATTACTCTTCAATTTTATTTATTTGTATAAGTAGATGAAGTTTGAGTGAGTGAGTGAGTGTATTATATCTATCTTTACACCGAAAAAAGAACATTAAAAAAAAAAATGTTTATTTAAAAAAACGTTGCCCCACTCTAGGCATTTCTCCTGTATTGTGGGTGCGCTAAGTGCGCTTACAAACATTTAAACTCATATACAAAAACAGCCAGACCCAGAACAACTACTTGTAGGTCATACAAATATTTGTTCGGTGCGGGAATCGAACCCGCAACACGCAGCGCAGCAGCGCCAAACGTGCCGTCAAACATGGGAAGCATTTGGTGAAATGTTACAAACAAGCCCTGTCGGATAGATACTGTTACGCGCCATAATTAATGCCAGGTACAAGGTGACATTAGTTACCACTAGCGCCATCTAGTATCGAGTAGCAGAACTAGTCGAGTCACGATCGTTCTAGAAAATTCGATACTAGAACTTTGTAGAACTTTCTCGAACTTTCGATACCTAGTCGGTCGGGGCCGGTATGTACTCGAACATTCTAGATGTTTCTACAATGGAAGGTTCTCGAACTATCTGCGGCACTATATAAGGCCGGGATGCGCAACGACCGAGACAGTTTGGATAAAGCGACAAGAGCGAAAACATCTAAGCGATCTTCAAGTGCGAATTAAGAGTGATCAGTAGTGTGATTGTGTTCTTTTAATTAGTGTTGAGTTGTAATTAGTGTTGTAAAATAAATTGTTATTTTTGGTTATCGGCAGTTTTTATTGTCACGAACCCGAAGCTCGTAACAATTGGTGTCAGAAGCAAGGATTATGCCGATTTTACCCAAAGACGACACGGAGGGTATCCGTACCCGGAGTCAGCGCCAGCAGGAGACGGACCAGAGGCGATTTGGTGGAACTACGCCACAGAGGTCGGAAGGCCAGCTACCGACCACGGAGGCCGGCCCGTCCACAGCTGCTCCAGCATCATCAGCACCAGATTTGGCTGCTCTGATGATGATGCTGCAGGAGCAGGCCCGCCGACAGGAGGAACAAGCTCGCCGACAGGAGGAACAGGCTCGTCGGTTGGAAGAACAGCTCCAGCGCGATAAGGAGGAACAGTCCCGCCGTCAAGAGGAACAGGCCCATCGATTGGAAGAACAGCTCAAACGGGATAAGGAGGAGCAGGTGCGCCGCCAGGAAGAGCAAATGTTTCTCATGAAGGACCTTCACGCAACCTTCGGGAAAGACATGAAGGAGGTGAAGGAGAAGGTTGCCCGGCATGACAACCGCCTGTCAGAAGCTGAAACTCAGATCAGCAAGTTTAATGACGTCATTGCTGATGTGAAGCAGGAGTTGGGTAACCTTAAACTTGGGGATGGAATCGCAGCTCCCGTAGCTACAACACCTTCGCTACGTGGATTCAAAGTGCCACCGTTCGACGGTACTTCTTCCTGGTCGGCCTACAAAATCCAGTTTGAGGCTGTCATGAAGGCGAACGGGTGGAATAAAAATCAGGCCATGACTGCCCTCACCCTAGGCCTTCGCGACCAGGCCTTAACTGTTCTGGAAGCTCTCGGTAAGGAAGTGACTTACGAGCAGCTCCTTGAGGCATTGGAGGCTCGGTATGGCGACGCTCACCTGGAACACGTGTTTCGTGCGCAGCTCAAGGATCGCGTGCAACGCAGTAGCGAAAACCTGCAGCAGTGGGCCCTTGAAGTGGAGAAGCTGGTTCGCAAAGCTTACCAGTCCGTACCTGCGCTTATTGATGGAAACCTGGTGCAGGCATTCATCGACGGCATCCGCGACCTTGAAGTGAGAGTTGCTGTGAGGCTGGGTCACCACGGGACGCTTAAGGACGCCTTGGCCCATGCACTGGAGGTGGAAGCTGTGCGGCAGGATCATCGTTCCCATCGCGTCAGGGAGGTTGCAGCGGCTACAGTTCGCGACCGCTATAAAGGATACAGCCCAAGGTGCTACGGCTGTGGGGAAAGGGGCCACCTTCGATCCAGCTGCCCTAAGCGAACTGCAGAAAGAGAAGACGGCCGATCTCCAGAGGGCAGTGCGGCTAACAGCACCGCCCAGCACCAGCAGCAGGGAAACGAGTAATAGCCAGGACTGCGGGGCGGGTGCTGGCTGAGGTTCAAAGAGCCCCAAGGGTTTCGATCACACAAACCCATGACGGGAACAGCCTAATCATCAAGGGCGAGGTCAACGGAACGCCGTGTAAGCTGACCATAGACACTGGAGCCTCTCGCACGGTTGTCAGTTCCCAATTAATAAGACGGTCCCTTGGGGACTCGGCATACAACCGAGAACGCATTAATTTGGTAACAGCCACCGGTCAGCGCATACCCGTCCATGGAGAGAAGAAGATGGAGTTGAAGCTAGGCAACAGAATCTACCTGCATAATGTCATCGTGGCCGATATAATGGACGATTGCATCCTGGGCCTTGACTTTATGAGGAAGAATTGTTGCGAGATTGACGTCAAGCAAGGCGTTTTGAAATGTGGACAAGAGGAACTTTTCGTGGAAGGGGCGTTACCAGGGAATGTGTACAGCCTTAAGAAGATTGTTCTTCCGCCGAGATCGGAAACTATTGTGCCGGTTAGTCTTCCTCGGAATCCTGGGCAGACTCATCGTTGTGTACTCGTGGAAAGGGTAGACAATGACCTTCCATGGAAAGTGGCACGAACTTTGGTCAGAGCCACCGACATCTCAGGGGTACGTGTGCTGAACCTTTGTGATCAGGAACAGACTATAGAAAAAGGCACACTAGTTGGTACTTGCGAGGAAGTGGATTGGTTGCGTCGATGCCAATATCTATCGACTGGGACCCTCAGCAAGGATGCACAAACGAAAGTGACCACACTCTTAGAAGACTGCCGCAGCGCTCTGTCCCAAAATGAAATGGTCAAGGCGAAGAAGATGTTACTCAAGTACGCCAATGTTTTCTCGTCAAACGATGCTGACATCGGGAAGACTGGCTTAGTTCAACACAAAATAAACACAGGAGAAGAACTGCCTATCCGTCAGCGGCCAAGGAGATTGCCGGTAGCACGTGAAAAGGAAGTGGAAACCATGATTGAGGGAATGGTGAAGGATGGCGTTATTGAACCTTCATCTAGTCCATGGTGTTCACCTGTAGTGCTGGTAAGAAAGAAGGACGGCAGCATGCGGTTTTGTGTTGACTATCGTCGTCTGAACGACGTTACAAAGAAGGACAGCTATCCTTTGCCAAGAATTGATGACACGCTGGACATGCTTACTGGGGTAAAGTGGTTTAGCACGCTGGACCTGAAAAGTGGCTACTGGCAAGTTGAAATTGATCCTAAGGACAAGGAGAAAACTGCATTCTCGACAGGAAAGGGTCTGTGGCAATTTAAAGTCATGCCGTTTGGATTGTGCAATGCTCCGGCAACGTTTGAAAGGTTGATGGAACTTGTACTTACCGGACTAATTGGTGATGCCTGCCTGGTCTACTTGGATGACATCATCATTGTAGGCCGCACGTTTGAAGAACATCTTCAAAACCTGGAACGCGTGCTCATGAAGATCCAGAGTGCCAACCTCAAGTTAAGTCCGAAGAAGTGTTCACTATTCAAACGACAAGTTAGCTTTTTGGGATATGTAGTGTCTGAAGAAGGTATCCGCACGGATCCAGAGAAAATCGCCGCTGTCAAGGATTGGCCAGTTCCAAAAGACAAGACGCAGGTCAGAGCATTTTTGGGTTTGTGCTCCTATTATCGGCGATTTGTCAAGAACTTTGCAGACATAGCCAAACCCCTGCATAAGCTAACCGAGGAGAAGCGACATTTCTGCTGGGATGAAAGTTGCGACATCGCATTCCAGGAGCTAAAGGACCGTCTGTGTAAAACACCTATTTTGGGGTACCCTGATGCGAGCAAAGAATTTATAATTGACACAGACGCAAGTGACATAGGACTTGGCGGTGTGTTGTCTCAACGGAATGGTGATCAAGAGGTTGTGATAGCGTACTTCAGCAAGTCGTTGTCAAAGCCGGAAAAGAACTATTGTGTCACGAGACGGGAATTGCTTGCTGTGGTAAAGTCATTGCAGCATTTTAGCAAATATCTTCTGGGGCGGAAATTCCACGTACGAACTGACCATGCTGCACTGAAATGGCTATTGCAGTTCAAAAATCCAGAAGGACAAGTTGCGAGATGGATTGAGCTACTGCAGGAATACGACTTTGTGGTCGAACATCGCAGCGGGAAATCACATGGCAACGCAGATGCATTGTCAAGAAGACCTTGTCCTGAAGACTGCAAGCATTGTACTAGGCAAGAAAGTAAAGAAGTCGTACCTGTGAGGATGCTCAAGACAGACCTCAGCAACGAGTGGAAGGAAAGCCTACAACGTGCACAGCAGGAAGATTCGGACATCAAGCCGATTCTGGAGTGGATGAAGGTCAGAGCTCCTAAGCCTAGGTGGAGTGACGTCTCAGCGATGAGTTCGATCACAAAAAGCTATTGGGCCCAATGGGACAGCTTGGTGATTCAGGATGAAGTCCTGTGCCGTAAATGGGAAAATGCTCGGGGAAACAGCTGTCATTTGCAAATGGTTGTCCCTAAAGCTCAAGTACCGGATGTTCTACGGCTGTACCATAATGGTTGTTCAGGAGGTCATCTGGGAGTAAAACGGACTCTACTGAAGATACGAGAACGGTTTTACTGGGTCCACTGTCGGGACGATGTCGAGGACTGGTGTCGCAAATGTACAAGTTGTGCAGCTGTAAAGGGACCTCAGACTCGCAGTAGAGGTGCATTGAAATTGTACAATGTTGGTGCACCATGGGAGAGGATAGCTCTTGACGTTGCGGGGCCGTTTCCGGAAAGTGAAAGTGGCAACAAGTATTTCATGGTTGTGATGGATTACTTCACCAAGTGGCCGGAAGTCTTCGCCATTCCAAATCAAGAAGCTTCGACAGTTGCAGATAAGTTAGTTCATGAAGTCTTCTGTCGTTTTGGAGTACCTTTAGAGATTCACAGTGATCAAGGAAGGAATTTTGAGTCACAAATATTCCAGGAAACTTGTCGAGTTATGGGTACTCATAAAACCAGAACAACTTCTTACCACCCACAGTCGGATGGAATGGTGGAACGATTTAATCAGACATTGGAGAGGTACCTAGCCAAAGTTGTGGAAAATCGGCAACGAGATTGGGACAAGCACATACAACCGTTTTTGTTGTCATATCGAAGCGCTGTTCACGAAAGTACATCGGTGACACCAGCTTTCGCAAACTTTGGAAGAGAATTACGGCTGCCTGCAGACCTGATCACCGGAATACCACCTGATGCCCCACGCAGTATAACCGATTATGCGAATGACTTGCGGAACAAAATGAATGACATTTATGAGCACGTCAGACAATCGGGCCAGCAAATGTCTGAAAAGATGAAAACCCGTTATGACCGCAAAATGAACAATAAAGGGTTCGACGAAGGTTCACTAGTGTGGTTGCACAATCCAGTCCGCAGCAAAGGGAAATCTCCTAAGCTTCAAGCTAAATGGGACGGACCGTACCGGATTGTGACAAAGATCAATGACGTAACCTACCGGATACAGAAAGGTACAAGAGGTACTCCTAAGATCGTCCATGTGGACCGACTGGCGCGTTATTATGGGACTGATAATGCTCGGGACGAGCATGTCTTAGGAGGGGGCAGTGTTACGCGCCATAATTAATGCCAGGTACAAGGTGACATTAGTTACCACTAGCGCCATCTAGTATCGAGTAGCAGAACTAGTCGAGTCACGATCGTTCTAGAAAATTCGATACTAGAACTTTGTAGAACTTTCTCGAACTTTCGATACCTAGTCGGTCGGGGCCGGTATGTACTCGAACATTCTAGATGTTTCTACAATGGAAGGTTCTCGAACTATCTGCGGCACTATATAAGGCCGGGATGCGCAACGACCGAGACAGTTTGGATAAAGCGACAAGAGCGAAAACATCTAAGCGATCTTCAAGTGCGAATTAAGAGTGATCAGTAGTGTGATTGTGTTCTTTTAATTAGTGTTGAGTTGTAATTAGTGTTGTAAAATAAATTGTTATTTTTGGTTATCGGCAGTTTTTATTGTCACGAACCCGAAGCTCGTAACAATACTATGATTGATATGTTATAACATTATCACTTTCTTAAATTATGATTGAATGGAAACTTTAAACGAAACACGTGGCGAGCAGCGTAGGTCGTCGGGGCATAGCAGCTGTCGCAACCTCTAAATAAATCATTAATTACAATTGTCTAACAGAGCACTGTAGACCTTAGCCCACGCGTTTTATTAAACGCACATTGTCCTAAATGCCCTACCCGTCAATAGACATGGTAAAGAGAAAAGAAAAGAAAGAAAATAGTTTATAAAATGTACATCGTATACATCGGACGTTGGGCGCACAACTGCTGTACTAAAGTGGAGTTGGGCTGGTTTTATATCGCCGCTGGCATGACTAAAAGTCCTATCTCATTTTTTAGGTGATTTGAGATAAGACAACTACATTTTTCGATTCATGATTCTTTACATTTTGTTGGCTTTCAAAATGGTTATATTCCAAAAACATAGAGATACGACGGTTAATGAAAAATGTAAAGAATCACGAATAGAAAAATGTAGTGGTCCTAACTCAAATCAACTAAAAAATGAGATATGACTTTTAGTCATGCCAGCGACGATATGTGGCGTGTCGGAGCAAATACACAAAAACCACAACTCAGTGGATTCCAAATAGCAGGCAGACAACCCAGGCTTATAAAAAAAAGAAGCCAAAAGCCTCGTATTCAACAAATAAAACTTTAATTTTGTCCATTGCTTAACTGGACAGGTCTCAATTTAATGGTCACACCAAGATCAAAGACAACACACATTGCGTAATTACTCCGTGTTGCGATTCGAATTCGATTGTGTTTTGTTATTTTGTATGATTAGTATTTGTAGAGAATTTGCGCAAAGGCGAGATGAGTTGGACACAGACATTAGAGTCAGTAATGATAACATTGAGAGTGCAGTAGTCTGCAGCTTAATTGCGTAAAAGAAATGCGAGTTACACAATGTAGTTCAAAAGAATTGTTCGCACCAAATGTAGGAGGAGGAAATGGAATTAGGCTGGACACATCTGCCGCATGTTAGACGATCAATGGGCCAAACTTACGACCAAGTGGGTCGGAGCTTAATGGCAAACGACATCGCGGCAGGCTCAGACAGATGGTGGGATGAGCTGAATTCCTTTAATAATGGTTGGTCCTTGGTAGCTCTGGACACAGAGAGGTGGAAAGACATTAGGCTAAAAAAATTTGAAAATGTAGGAGGAATTAATTCTCTTCTTGACAAGGCATTGAATATCTGTTGTAATATAATATAGTATGGGGCTTGTGGCTAAGAAATAACAGCCGCACGGGTCGATCGATCAGGTTAAGCTACGCTTGCCGAGGACCCCTCCGTACCTCGGAAAGCACGTTAAGCTGTTGGTCCCGGCTGTCATTCGTGGATCTTTGACAGTCGTTACGGGTAATCAGAAGCCTGGAAGTCAGACAACCAGTCTTACCAAGTGGGTATCGTATTACCCAGCAACTGGGTTGCTTGTGGAGGTCAGATATAGGCAGTCGCTCCATGTGATGATGATGACTTTGAGAAGAGGAAGAACGTTCTCACATACCGATTGCCGTAATGAAAACATAAACTGTATCTCTATTCCTTCCGTGAGTGATAAGAGGTAAACAAATTATGTGGTGGTTACAGTGCTCTAATCATTTCTACGTAAGTACCTAACTGTGGTCTGCGGCTTTCAGAGGCGCCGTGTATTTATACTACATATGTATTTATTGCTGCATGAGGTAACTGTGAAACTATGAGAGGAAATGTTTTGAAACTGGTAAAAGAGGAAAAAAATACAGGTAAATATTAGTATCAGTATCAGTGATGTTCATATCTATTTTAGTATGTACGTGTGCATATTTATTTCGAAATATATTAAACTTTTTAAAATAAATACTCTGCTTTTACATAAAACTTTGAACTTTTATTGATTATTTGTCGTGAGTTAGATGAGACCTACTGGTGTACTTTTCGGTTTTATTTAAATCTATGTCAAGTGACTGCGCTGAAGCTCCTACGTACCTACCTTTATTTTGATATTATAATCTTCGCGTATTAGATTTAAAGTACAGGCTATATCTATAAAATCCGGTAAGCGGTCTGAAGCATTTTGTAAAAATAATAAAAATCCTTGAATTATAAAGTTCTTCCAGGTTTTTCGCAAAGTGCTGACTGTAAGCCGTATTCTGAATACATAATCCCGACCTGACGACGTTTATATCGCAGTTTGCAGTGTCCAGGCGCCGCCCCCGCCATACTATGGAAGTATGGAACTATGGACCTGACTCACTGTTACGGATTACCGAGATATTTCAAGTTTCAAACTCCCGTACTTTACTACAATCCTGGTATAATTTTGCGATGAAATTCCCATTAAATCGCAGGCTTTAAAACTAGTAGGCGCTCAAGTTAATAGTCACGAACTATTTATCGTTAAACGTAATTTAATGTTATACTGATGTGAGACGGGCAATTTAGAACTTGATTAAAGTTTAAATTGCAGACATCAGCTGGTAATTAATTGAAAAATTCTTTACAGAGACATGCGTTTATCATTCGTTTTAAACAATAGTGAATGAAATTGTTTTCTTTGAAAGGTAATTTATTATGATCTATGCACAGATTTTTTGCAAAGCCTGCAGGTCAGGTCGTTTAAGTTGTTCGTTGGCGAATGAATCAAGACAGATAACAATTTATGTCAAGTCCGAGCAATTAATGCCGTGGTTTAAATAAATTTTCATAATTAGGCTAGGTTTCTTAGACATTCCATGACAGATAGCTTTTTACTCAAAGGGTTTGAAATGCCTAACCAAGATGTTGGGAATTAACACAAAAATTTCCAGATAAATATAAAACGGAGTATGTCTCTTCTTAAACGAATCCAAATTATATTATACTAGCTGTGCCGTGTGTGCTGTGGTTTTACCCGCATAAGTTTTGATCCCGTGGGAATATCGAGATAAAAAGTAGCCGCCTATATGTTAATCCAGGGTATCAGCTACCTCCATACTAAATTTTATCAAAATTGGTCCAGCCGTTTGAGCGTGAAGAAGTAATAAACACACACTATCATAAACTTTCGCCTTTATAATATTAGTGTGATGAAGAAGAAGAGTTTGTTTGTTTGTTTGAGTGCGCTAATCTCTGGACTACCAGTCGGATTTGAAAAATTCTTCCTGCATTTTATAGCCCTGTTTTTAGAAAGGATAATAGATTATTTAACATCACGCCAGGAAAAAGAGCCGAGCAAAAAGAAAAAAAAAATTCAGAAAGTACGCTAAGTGAAAACGAAGTACCTGAAACTGTCAAATTTTTCCAATCAACTTTGAACCTTATACTTTAGCGATAAAGTTGAAAATCTATTAAAGAAATTTGACAGATTGTGGTAGCTTAATGAGCTGGCGTCTGTACACGCGCGGGCAGGCGATGCGATGCAACGGGGTGGGTGTGGAATAACTTTGTATCGCTATCAATCTCTTACGTGGACTTGTGACATTCTCAAATGAAAAGGATTGTGATATAATATTATTATTATTATAGCCTCTTTATTTCCATAATGAATAAATATTGCATAAATGTGCATGCAGAAAATAATAAAATTAATACAATTCATAATTATAAAGTTACACGCCTACCAATTAGTTTCTAAATTAATAAAATAATTACTTTTCTATAGATTTCTAAAACAAATATTAAATAAATTTAATTTTTTTAAATACGATTTATAATTTCATTATATTATATTTCAATATGGACCCCTCAACGGGTGGAAGCCTCCCCCATTTTACTCCACGTGATATAATATATCGACTAGGTAATTGATTACTGTTCATACTCGTAAAACGGTCAGATGAATTCATTTCCTAATTATTCTAATTTCCTTTCTCTTTTTTACTCCCGAATGATGAATTGTGACCGACTAGGGAGTGGCTCACAGAGAAGAGGCCTGTGTCCCAGCATTGGGAACGATATAGGCTGATTATGTAAAACAGACAAAGGGCAAAGACAATATTTCGCCCGTTTTCTGGAAATCTGAGGGTTTTGGTCATTTGCCAATGAAAAACGCCAATGAATACTGACGCATTAAAATTAGCCAGTTCCTTTTGAGTTCAGTTTGAGTGTTAACTCATCGAAAGAAATCTTATTTAATAAGTGAAACGTTATGAACAATAAATTCATGATCATGATTCATCATTTTTATTTTTCCATTGACCCAGGTTATTGCACTTTTCCAATGTGCTATTAATCATTCAGTCATGAACATGATTTACAGTTACAAAAAGACATTGGTCTTGTTTGATTACCACGAAAAGTCTTATTTATTTCAGTCGTATTAGAGATACAATAGACCTTTTAAAGTAACCTTATCTAGAGTATTTAATAATTAAATCTTCTATATAATTTATTACATTCATCTTCATTCTTGTAAGAGACCGTTTATAAAATAATAATATGAATAATTTATTGATTCATTGTTACAAAATAAATTTATAAAAATAATTATTTGTATGGTTACTGTAACTAGAATAATTAACATATTTATTTGAACAGTGGTCTTCAAACTAGGCAGCGCGGCGCCTGTATCTCGGGGGGACTAACTAACTTGTGTTATCTTAAATTTTAATTCGAGACATGTTTGCATTAACTTAAATTTTATTTAGGACGTTTGATAATGGATGATAATCGGGTTGACTACCTATCTATACTTTAAACAAAATCATAAACTCGGGAAGACTTTCATTACCATAAATAAATCCTTAACTTGGTATCTCCACAAGTTGTTAAAATTCATCTTTGTAACCCTGTATTTAATTAAGGCCGCAAACAGGCGCGACGCGACTCCAGTAGAACAATGTCTATGGAAACTTCATGGAAATTGTTCTACCAGTATCGCGTCGTACCGTTGCTTCGCGCCTGTCTGCGGTAGCTTTTAATTGTTGAGTGTTACGTAATACGTTTATTATTCCCAAATGTATAATGAGTAGGACCTTTGAATAAAATATAGAATGTAACACAGTTCGGAGTCATTGTTTTTCTTGTGATTGTGTAACAACATTTAATTGGTCATAAAGTTAATTTTCAATTTAATGCGAATATTAATTAGAATAGGTACCTACATAATTATTGTAGAATATTTGATCACGTTTACGGTTTCAGTCACGTGTTTATATCGAAATATTCACGTGTTTGAAACCCTATAAATGTCAAACGGAGGTTCTAATAATAAATACGAGTACCTTTACTCAATCCAAACCGTTTAAGGGGCTTACATGACCTAAAGCGCGGTCACTGTCGGACTGCATAGAAAAGAAAGAGAAGCGCGATGACACAAAACTGGTAATTTATTGCAAAATATGAAGCAATTATCTATTTACACTATTTAATAATAAATAATAATTCATCACCGAATGCGGTTTGGCATTAGAAATTTAATGGCATATTTTGAATTATACTAGAGCGATAAACTGCTTTTAAAGGCAATCAAGAGGTGTATTTGAAGATTTTTTTGATGCATTAATGTATGTTCAATTATGAGTTCCATCACTGTATTAAAATAAGACTTGAAAACATTTTTTTTTATGTCAATATTATTTACGGTTTAAGAGATACACTGCTTTAAAAAACCAACTTTTTGACCGTTTTCAAGAAATCTCCGCCTTAAGAAGAAAGATCTTAAGATGCATTGTGTCATCAATTGAAAAACGATTGTCGCACTGAAACCCTTTGATACCAGCCAAAACTTTCCCCCATATAGTTTTAGTATGATTGTCCAGTGTGTTTGTTCTCCGTCCGTTCGGAAGGTAAGGCGGGGGCGGAATCGATCGACAATGATTTACTACTACCTCCATTCATGAATGACATTCCATTCGACTCGTGTACGATTCGTCAATGACAACTGTTCTTTTGTGTTGTCATTTGTTTCGGGGTATACTCTCTCCTTTCGATGTTATTCACCCATTTGTAAAAACGTCACCTTTAGCCTTACTAAACCTATGATGTGTATTTTGTCTCTGTCACGATTCGCACCTGTTTTATATCGTTGGACTTCTTTTGTTTTGTTTTGTGTATGCTTCTTTTAGGAACTGGTTAGTTTTTGGAACGAAGTTCTTTAACGGATCTTGCGGTAGGAGTAAACTGGTAGATATCGTCACGTAACGAAAAAGCGATTTGCCCCCCCCCTCCATGCGACTTTTTATTATGTAAGAGAAACAGAGATAGTTTTCATGGTTTACGAGGTAGCTGAAGCCAACGGTTTAGGAGGTCAAAATGAAAATCCAAGATGGCGGCTACAAAAATTTAAAAAACTTTCGTCTTGGGTGTCATATCTGATGGTTTTCGAGGGTGCCGAAGCCGATAGCGAGGTCAAAATGAACATCCAAGATGGCGGCTGCAAAAATGCAATGTTTTTCTATGATAAGATATTAATCTGTTGCCTTTACTGCAACAAAAGTTTTAATCTTTCGGCTAGCGTAAAAGCAAGGCTAACACAATCTTGAACAAATAGTTTAATCTTTTAAATGTGTTTAAAAGGTAAATACCGTGTTAATAGGCGTTTAGCTCGCTAGCTCAGTAACATTAAAGTTAAAGACTTAAAGACGATACACTGCGCCGTACGCTCCCGCTTTTAAGAAGATTAAAATCTGCATAACAGATGTCTTTGTTGTTTCGTCGTCATACTGAACTGAAGTAGGCAAACAATCTGTGCTGAATTATGTTGGGGTTTCCCGTCTATTTAAATATTTTCTTTCAAAGAAACATAAAACAGCATTCGCTTGAAAGCCTTTTACTAAATTAAAAACAAGAGCGTCGTAAACCTTTTTCAGGAATATACGTATTTCTAGATTTATTTTTAGAAGTGTAAATAATCCTTTGAAGTAGGTAGTTTTCCTCTAGTCTAGTTACTTAGGTCGAGTTTCTTAATAAATGTGGGTTTTACAAGCGAAGTTAGCTGGATTACGCCTGATTAAAACGTCTTATTATACAATGACGTCATCTTAGTGTCATACTCAGGAGATTCTAAGTAACATAAGAATACCATAATCTGCATTTTACCATAATGTCAACACAATATTGCCTATCGATATCAAGCGTCGATAACAAAACATCGATACAATAGAGCGTCTTTAAACATCACATACACTTATCCTTAAACCTGATTATTCGATGAAAAACCAAATTATTTTATTATATTATCAGATTATCACACAGCAAGAAGGTCATCTCGGATCAATTTGTTACTCTGCACGTGTAATAATGGGATTTCCACAGCCTAAAAAAATTAAACAAAAATAGCCAGTATACTAAATCAACTGCGGTGTTTTTAGTGTACAAAAGATGTTAGGTGTGACGAATAGTGTTGTATCAGTGAAGTGTTGTGGAGTGTCGATAAGGATCGAGATGTAGACTGGACTGGAAGCGTGTGGTGGCGCGCGGATGGCGACTAGAGCAAGGTAGCGCCCGCATGGGGCAAACGGCGAGCATGTGCCGCCTCCACGGATCATGTCTGCACCACAAGAAAAGTACGTATTTAGATAAGGTAGAATTGTTCGTCAAAGTCTGCAAGGTTTTTTCTATCTACCTTTTATTGTTGCTCTTGATTTACTGTGTTCTCATCTGATCCACGAAGAGCAAAAAAAAAATGGACGCGCCAGAGGATCAGATTTATAACTAACAACATAACTCGGTATATTACATTTTTTAATAGTTTGATAAGGCCCACTGCAAAACGAAAATGGCCATCACAAAACACCCCAGTATTAAGCGATTGCTTGATTTTAATAAGTACAAAAAGCCTGTAATATTCCTACTGCTAGAACTCAAGCCTCAATCTATCACTAATCGGTAGACCAAGCGTGGTGATTATTACGGTATAATCCGTATAATGGGTACAAATAGAATAATTCGTCGCGGCCTTATTCAAGCAAGGTCAGTGTTTAGTAGTGGAATGTTCTATTATGATAGTTATTTTGAAAAAAATTTGACTGATTATTATAACCTGTGGCATTTTGGTATTGATCAATCTAAAGTTTGATGAATTTAGAAAATTCTTACAATGCCCATTTTATCACTAGTTAAGAGGAAGTTTGAAAGTGGCACCGGTAACTGAAAAGTTGTGTGGGAATCGGTTGTCATGGTATAGTATAGGCATGTGTTACGAAGAAATGAGGAAAATGTCGTGAGGAGAGTTTTGAGTATGGATGTCGATGGCTCTAAGAGTAGGGAAAGACCAAAGAAATGATGGATAGAATGTGTGAATGATGATATGGTTAGAAAGGGGGTGACTACCGAGATGACGACTAATAGAGAAGTATGGAAGAAAAATACATGTTGCGCCGACCCTGAATAAATTGGGTTAAGATCAGGAGAATGATGACCCATTTTAAATTAGATGCGCATTACCATTTTTATTTCCTTTTTCAAGGAGGCTGTAGTAATTTAGTGTCAAGGTAAAGGACTGTCATTAAATAGGTATAATTTATTGTTTCTCGAACACGACCTACTTCAGTGCTATGCTGTAGGTCGTGTTCGAAATTGGTCATCAATATTCTAATGTAACTATTCCGAATACTTGAAGAAAGGTTTTCTTTTCACGTAAGTACGTAAGCAATGTCGCTGACCTCAACGACACACGATCGCAATGTGAAAAGAGAACACAATACAATTCAAAATTGAAATGTATTTAAGTAATGTATTCAAACTAAATGTATCACGAATAAACATCAATCAATCTAAATATGCAATTTAAAATGATATCGTAACGATATTACGTAATCGGATTGAACCTGTCTGTCATCGGGCGGTGCGGTCAGTAGGTCTATTAAATAATTTATATCTGCTGCAAAGTAATCCACTGAAAGGAATCTTCCATTCGAGCTGAGGCCAAGGCTAATATTACTCAGCCTTAAACAGCTGTGTAACGATTATTGTTTAGGTACACTTCTGGCCTCTTTTTACGTTAAAAACTATTTACTTAGTTCTTTATTGACGTGGGTAATTTATTTTGTTCTAATATGTACAGCATCTCATAAAATCGTTCCACTGTTTCCTATGGTTTTATGCACACATTACAGATTGGATGTAGGTACATGTATAGTCACACTGTAAAAACGTAGCTGCGTAGGTGAAGTGAGCTATCATTCCACGTGAAGATAGATATTGGCAAAATTGGCAGGTCATTCATTTCAAGCTCACATTGACTAAGTTTTCACGGTGTGATTTTTACAGAAAAGACTTTCCCTAACAGCGGCACTGACCAAAAAAAAATCTTGTCACATTTCATAGTGATTTCTATAGTTCCACTTTCTATAGTTAGATAAGTTTGTGCCACTATACAACTCGTTCCATTCACAAATTGTTCGCAATCTTTTCTGTCTGTTTATTTTCGCGCCATTACGTATAGAAACCTTGTGCGTATATTATTGTCATTTAAGCGTAAGGTCATTGACTCTGATAAGACCATTACTGTAACATTTTATGTATCCTAATGTAAAATGAGTACAATCGGTTATATCTTTACTGTACCTTCATTTGTGTATGTTTATATGTTGACGTCAGATAATATCATTCGCGACTATGTGGTAATTATATTGCTTATACTAATCTGTGCCAGTAGTCCACGATTATGTTCACCTTCAAACAATGATAGAATACTATTGCTGTTTTATATGTTCTAACTGAAGGAAAATTGGGTAAATGATCATGACCTTCCATAATGTTTAGCGAATTGGGAATTTGAGCTAATAATATGGCTGATTTACATTCATTGCATTATTTAATTAGCGAGTTGAGTTCAAGAAGTAAGTTATGTGTCCAAACTTCAATCCAATTGTGACAGTTTTTCATTGTTAAGTGTCTATCTCATTTTTTAGCTGATTGAGTTAGAACAACTACCTATATATTTGTCTATTCGTGATTCTTTACATTTTTCACTAACCGTCGTATCTCTATTTTTTTATTTGGATCTCAAAATATAACCATTTTGAAAGGCAACAAAATGGAAAGAATCACGAATAGAAAAATGTAGTTGTTCTAACTCAAATCATAAAAAATGAGATAGGTAGACAGTTAGTCATGCGAGGGACAATATTTTCGAAAAATGTGTTGGCTCAACATCATTGATATCCGGCTCAACAACGGTTGTTGAACTGTCAAAATGAAACCCATTGCTACTGATAGTGTGTTACGCAATCACCCTGCAGCTGTGATTCCACATTATGATTAAAAAAAAAAAAAAATTGGTTATCCTGAGGGATGACTTGATTATTTTTTATGATAAGTCATAAGTTGAATTAGTCAATAAAAACGTTATAGTGTACAGTTCAATCATTTTGTCTAGAATTTTAAATCATAAAGTGAAGTGGAAAAATTTCAACTAACTTTTGAAGGCCACTGTACATGTATCGGAATTTTGTAGAACAGAATAGTGTTTTATTTTCTACTAGCTGCGCCCCGCGGTTTCACCCGCATAAGTTTCGATCCCGTCGGAATATCGAGACAAAAACTATTCTATGTCCTTTCCCGGGACTCAAACTATCTCTATACCAAATTTCAACTAAATCGGTTCAGCGGCTTAAGCGTGAAGAGGTAACAGACAGACAGACACACTTTCGCATTTATAATATTAGTATGGATAAGTTTCTAGATTGTTACTAGCCATGCATATAGGCGCCTTAGCTAGAATTACCTATAGATTTCTAAATAAGTTTTTGTAGTCTGTTGAATCCGACCCCAACCAGACGGTTTGTTCTCACGCCATATGAGCACCGAAAAGTATTCAGTCTTTATTCAAAGAGCAGAAACGATTTCTATTTTATAAACTTTGAGATAAATGTTGAAGTAGTGAACGGGTAAGGGTTTGTTACTGGTTACCAAAATGGTTTGTTCAATACTTATTGCTGTTCATCACTGGCTAATAAGAGTGGCAGAAAACACTCCTCGAATGGCCACCACAAGGAGACACTTACCACCTTTATGTTATGTCATGTTCCCACTGCTGGGATACATACAAGCCTCCTTCCTCTCTGTGAGAGGGAGTGGGCCGTAATCTACTACGCGGGCCCAGTGCGGGTTGCTAGATGTCACATGTCTTCGAATTTTTGGTTCTAGGACATGCCGGTTCCCTCACGAAGTTTTCCTTCACCGTTTTGAGAGCAGTGATGATGAAATAATTTACACAAAGTAAAGCGCCTGCTTGGGTTCGAACCTACGTCCTACAACACGTAGTTGCGGCCGTTACTACTGGGCCAACTCTGCTCCACCTCTAATTTACAGGTCGCAACGTTCTAATTTGCAAATCTACGGTTTCCTAGAAGAGCGGTGGCCGCCATATAACGGCCGCAGCGACGGCTGTCATGAAAATGATGGCATAGGGGTTTCACTTTTTGCGGTGACAAATACACTTTAAGTATAGGGAAACACACCAATTTACTTTCATAGATAACGTGTCAGTGACGTCATTTGCATGTAAATTGGGGACGCTATATAGCGGTCGCCGCTCTTCTAGGTCTGTGACTGAAATAACCTCTGATTGATAGACAACGGACAGCTTAGACCACTGAAGGAAAACACACGAAATTGGATACCATGTTTTCCTCACAAGCTGTCGAGTACAAGACAGATTACGCACACATAGATAATATAACTGCTATGATAGCAAAGGTCCTAAACAAGCAGTGAACGGTCACACAAAAACGGCTGTCCAAATACAGCACCTTAATTGCGTAACACACTATCTGAATCATTTGAAAGGATATTGTTAATCCATTGCTTCATATGTTCGAAACATTTGTCAGCTCAACAACGTAAATAACGCAATGAAATTGGTTGAACTGTCAAAATGAAAGCCATTCCTAATTTAACCTCCTTAGTTCCTTACTAATAAACGTTATATAGCGTCTGTATAGTTACACAACGCTTTGTCTTCTTCTTTCGAAAGTCAAATTACTGACGACTGAAAGAGAGAAATCGGTGTGTAACTATTCATCTGATATAGTACGTTTATTAGTAAGGGGGTAAGTGTGTTACGCTATTACCCCGCAGAGCGTTTTTTGACACCTTGAGGGGATTACAGGACCTAAACGCAAAAACGCAAGTTTTAGAAGCAATATAAGTATATGATCGACTACAGTAAACAAAATCAAAAAGAATTATGGTATTCTTCAGGATATATGCTAGGTAGATTACAACTAATTTGATACGATAGAAAAAATTAAGAAGATACCTTCAAACTCAAAAAACTCAAGGCTTTTATTTCAATTAAACCAATTACAGGCACTTTTGAATTGTCAAGGGGTCGGTCAGTCAGAAAAATTAAGCTAGTTGCCCATTCCAAAGCGTAGGTACCTTTCTTTTTACAATAAAAACCATACTAATAACATACCATCATTCTGATTTTTTGTAAGATTATTCTACGAGCAACATACTAAAGCACTAGTGTTTTAATGTTTTAGTCCAAATAATAGATTTTTTGTTATTAGATAATTGCTTCATATTATTTTGCAATTTACCAGGGTTGTGATATTCGCGCTTCTCTTTCTTTTCTATGCAGTCCGACAGTGACCGCGCTTTAGGTCATGTAAACCCTTTAATTTCAAATATTGGTGAAAAAGCCAGGCTTTCGTGACGGCCATTACAATACGACGGCCACAGGTTTTAGGAAACCGTAGCTGAAGAAACTACTCAACACAGTTTCTGAAGGAGCTGCTGTTGATTTATCATAAGTGGTTTCAAAGAGGGGGATGTATTATTCGCGTAGACAGAGTAATCTATAGACTCATGGTATCCGTGTCACCGTAAGGGACAAAAAAATCCGGCAATCTTCATCATACAGCTTATTACACTGCACCTTACCATTTTCACAGTTTCGCAAATGTACTATTATTGAATTATGCACGAAAAAGATCTTATTTTCCGTTTAATCGCGGTGTAGTTTTTATTATTTCATTCATAAACTTCAAACTTGTTGTGCATATTGATGTGCTTAGCCGACACGCAGTAAGGGACAGAAATATTCTTACTCTGTCTCTTTTCTTTGCTAGTGACGTTAATATATTTCTCTTTTTCTTATGTGAATGAAAAAGAAGATATGCAGCAGTCTATAGTTTACTCTGTCTACGATTATTCGTGTTTGATGTACCGTAAGTAGTGCATCATTAATCATGTAGGGAGCTTCAAGTGTGTGTTCAGGATGTTAGGCGGTGGTCTTTTGTGCTTAAATCGATTTTTCTTATGGGAGTTTATTTTTGAGGAATATTATAAATAGGTTCTTATAGAAGTAACTAATCACAAGGTGCTTAGAAAGACCTTACAAATATCCGTTGTATTGTAAGACCGCAGACTGTGATTGATTATTTTGATCAAAATTGAACTCTATTATAAAGGCTTGTTTTGCTCGCCAACCTAGATTTGTAAGCAAAAGAGCTAAGTTATGGGAGTATTTTTATTTGAATCTTAATACATAATTATACGGTTTCTAAAGAAAGTAAAATTGCCCCACTGCATTAAATTTTAAGAAATTGATTCCTTTTCTCTGTGTGTATCAGCTGAGTAATACGACTACAGTTGGCATCCTTTGTGTAGTCTCCATTATTTCATGGTCAAGAATCTATGCCATCTATAAATGACTCCTAATTTGTGATATCAACAAAGAAAATCCCAGTTAGATTCTATTCTGTAGACCCTGAGATTCTTTATCTATCGCTGACATTTGAAGACAGATGGTAGCTGGTATTATACTTTCTATTGTTACTGAAGCCTTTTAGGATTCTTACCGAGATGCCTACTAAGATAACAATGGGGGAATAAAATTTATGATCTGCTCCAACTCGACTGTTTATTAAAAGGCTCGGCCTCATCATATTTACATAAAATAACAACAAACCTTTGACGATGATATTCTTACAAACGTTCACACCTACACGCGGATTCGTTGTTTCTATACGATTTGACGTTTCCAGGTGTTATTTTAACGCGATTTTTGCGGTTTTCGCTTCACAGTAACTCTGATTTATTTGTTTGAGTGTGTCCTTAAATATTGGGAATAATTCTACGTCATTTTAAAACACCTTTTCATTTATAGATCTGAAATTGGTTACGATTTGAAATGCCTATTGGTGTTTTTCAATTACGTGAACGAAAGCACACTGAATTCATGATATTATTTGAAGATGAAACCGAGGCGAAATTTAATTAAGAATGAGAAGCACTGTCGATGCTAATTAGCCGACGAGCCGACAGATGTCGAAAGAATGAAATAATGTTTCTCATTAATGAAAGATTTTCTCTGAATAAATACAGCTGGATAATTGCGGAACATACTATCAGTAGCAATGGGTTTAATTGTGTCAGTACAACAAGATTCATTGCGTTATTTACGTTGTTGAGCAGACACATTTTTCGAACATTATGAAGCAATGGATTGGCAATATCGAGATAGGGCGTTTGTGCACTACAAGGAATTTTACTGTCCGGCGCGGCGGTCCGATTTTTTTTATGGCATGCGTATAAGGGACAGTAAAAAATCGGACTGCCGGACAGTAAAATTCCTTGTAGTGCACAATCACCCATAGATTAAGATAGATAGTATGTTACGCAATTAGGGTGCAGGGTGGCAGGGACATCGACGCGAACCCTGTTACCGTGGATTCAGGACATGATTCTAGAACCCCCTGCGTTGACATTTGTAGAATCATGTGCTGAATGCATGGTTACAGTCTGCGCATCGATGGAACCTGTCACCCTGTATTAGTATAGTTACTCATAGACAACGGGTAACAGTAACCTCCTTTGATGCTAATAAGTTTATCTGTAACCAGACTGCAAGCAACCAAAATCCAAAGCTGAAATCGATCCCTGGATCGATTTCAGCTTTGGATGCATCATGCATCCACTGTTGGTTTAGTAAAGTGGCCAATGATGAAAAATTCCTAGAAATACCAGTCAGTTTGGTCGATGTTATATTAGTTTCAGACGAAAGTGATGGTGAGTGCAGTATACCTACTAGACAAGGAAGATTGAGTATTCAAACGGCAGCTTAGGCGGATCACACACTACAACGCGCCACGCGACGGGGCGCAGTTAACCCGTGATATTTTACATACAAATTCAATAAAAACGTTCTTCCACGTGATTAATTTGGCTCCGTTTCCCGCGTCCCGTCGCGTGACGCGTTGTAGTGTGTGATCAGCCTTATGCAGAACAACTAAAAGTTGTCAAAAAGTCACGTTGCCACGTTTCAAAGAGGCTTTTGGAAAGAGTAGGTTACTATAAAGGAGAATAGAATCTGAGTCGATGAATTCAGAGCTGATCTGTATTCAGTGGAAGAGTTATGATTCGTGGTATACCCTGAACAGAAATGATAGCTCGTGGGCCGATAGTTTACTGCGCTGTAACACGTAACTGATAATCGGAAGAGTATATTGCCTACTAGTTGCGAGTGGGCTGACTTCCTGAATTGGAAATATTTATTGGTTCCATTGAAGCGCCGAGCCTTTAAAATATTGGTTTTTGTTCATTTGTGCTTTTTTTGGATGCCGAATTTTTATCTGAATTCAGTGGGATTTTGCTTTTACGGTTGTCATTTCAGTTTCGCATTGACATTTTATTTTTCTGTATAAACATGGGCTATTGATACGTACTGATAGGCGATGTTTATGATCATTTTCATGCTTGTTTATTTAAGTATTTTATCAGACCTTTAATTTGTTTTATGTAAAACACAACTCGCTTTAACTTTTAGTTCGTTATGTTATAATTTATTAACTTACGTTAGTATTTCAACCATGCTGAAACATGACTGTATCAAAGTTTCATTTCGACCCTCCAGTTTTCCGCACTCGTTTTTATCTTTTAATTTTACTCCATCCCATTTCTCTAGTTCGTCCTTTTTTCTAAAAATAGCTTTTTGTTCTGTATTTGTATTCAGAACGTTTGCGCTTTCCATTCAAGTGAAACCGAAACAGCGAACTTTTCTTTTGTGTCTATTTTGATATGTTGTTGCTAAAAATGGGGGAAAATATTTAGAGAATTTTCTATAAGTATTATGTCCACATTTCACATGAGTCACATCAGCTGGTCTCTTTGTCCGCTCCGAAAGGATGTGACGTGGTTGTAAAGAGAATCAAGTGCACTTCAATCCTTATACAGTTTTCTGGATTCTTACTTTGTCTCCTTATACATACATGGCCAAGTCTTTTATTACATTGCGCGTTGGCGGGAATTTTACTACAGTTCTTTGTGTAACTTTGTAAACTGATGGTAAAAGTTTTATATTTTAGTACTCGGGAAAGCAACAGGATTATCAAGAGATACTTAATTATTTTCAACATCAAACTCAAAGCATTTATTTCAATAAAACCATCTTACACACAGGTAGTGGTGGTTAATATATCATATAGCAAAATAAAGCACCTTGCTTAATACACACATCATAAAGCAAACGCTATCGTGGCTCTCACAAGTTGCTATTTGCTTATTGCTTTTTTACATCGCACTCTGTCTCTGTCATCGCGCGAAACGCATTAAGGACGCGTTTACGAATTGACGCGCTTCAATTTTAGGTATTGAGTCTCACTACTACACGTGCACGGCTCACACACACAGCGACATGCGCGAAGCGGTGAAATTATGAGTAAACTGACACGACTTGATACTTGAGCCTAATTTAATTTAATTTTTGCCATGTATTTTTTTTAAAGCTTACGTTGATTTGTTTTCAAATAGTTTGTAGGTAATGTGAAGTGTTCATAAAAGTAGATGCTATTTACTTAATTTCACTGGACAGTGATTAATCAAGTACTTGCCAAAGTACGTACCTATGTATTAATTGCGAACGAGCATATTGAAAACAAGCTTAGAAAATATGTTTATTTGGCACATACCCTTCAAGGCACACACTACCAATGCTACAATATTCATCACACTAATATTATAAAGGCGAAAGTTTGTGTGGGGGTGTGTTTATATGTTTGTTACTTCTTCACGCTCAAACGGCTGGACCAATTTTGATATAAAATTTGGTATGGAGGTAGCTGACACACTGGATTAACATATAGGCTACATGTTTAAAAAAATCGTTAAAAAATCGTAAAACAAATACAACGCAATGGATATTGTTGTACTGTCAAATTGGAATGGATTGCCATTCCAAGTTACGCAATTATGATAGCGTACTAAGCAGTGGCGTGCATTGCATATAAGCAGTGCCTACCTCGATAAATCACCATAAGCCTGTCAATTACATTTTAGTGTATATAAAGAAACTCACTAAATTATCATACCTAACAAAAAACAAAATCTTCATACATTTACGCGCGGGCAGTAGGCAGTCGCCAGACGGCCTGCCTACTTTAGGGTGATAAATTGCGAAGGTCGAATAACCAACCGAGTATGAATGTTAAAATCGTTCGTAATTTAGCCGTGCGAGGAAAGAAAGTGACGGATATTGAGATCGCCGATAGTGAGATAAAAATGAAAATCCAAGATGGCGGCTGTAATTTTTTTTTTCATCATGGGTATCGTTTTTATGGTTTTTAAGGGCGCTAAAGCCGATAGTGAGGTCAAAATGAAAATCCAAGATGGCGGCTGTAATTTTTTTATATTTTTTATCAACTAGTTTCTTACCAGAGCCTTTCCCAAACGTCTTAGGTCTTGGCCTAAAATCACAATCGAGTTAAAGAGTTAAAAACTATACACATTCTTATCAGCTAGTTCTACTCGTGTATCAGTTCTAGAAGCAGTCTTCAAAGTACACCTTCAGGTCACTCCATCCAGTCCGGAGGTAAGGTCTCAACATAACTACCAAAAAGGGCCGAAACTCGGCACACCTAGCTCAGCTCGGCTATTAGTTCCAGTAGCAGTCTTCCAAGTACACCTGCAGATCACTCCATCAAGTCCGGAGGTAAGGTCTCAACATAACCAACGAAATGAGCCCAAACTCGGCACACCTAGCTCAGCTCGGCTATTAGTTCCAGTAGTAGTCTTTGAATTACACCTGCAGGTCACTCCATCAAGTCCGGAGGTAAGGTCTCAACATAACTAACGAAATGAGCCCAAACTCGGCACATCTAGCTCAGCTCGACTATAAGTTCCAGTAGCAGTCTTCGAAGTACACCTGCAGGTCACTCCATCAAGTCCGGAGGTAAGGTCTCAACATAACTAACGAAATGTGCCCAAACTCGGCACACCTAGCTCAGCTCGGCTATTAGTTACAGTAGCAGTCTTCGAAGTACACCTGCAGGTCACGCGATCTAGTCCGGAGGTAAGGTCTCAACATAACTACAAAAAAGGACCGAAACTCGGCACACCTAGCTCAGCTCGGCTATTAGTTCCAGTAGCAGTCTTCGAAGTACACCTGCAGGTCACTCCATCAAGTCCGGAGGTATGGTCTCAACATAACCAACGAAATGAGCCCAAACTCGGCACACCTAGCTCAGCTCGGCTATTAGTTCCAGTAGTAGTCTTTGAATTACACCTGCAGGTCACTCCATCAAGTCCGGAGGTAAGGTCTCAACATAACTAACGAAATGAGCCCAAACTCGGCACATCTAGCTCAGCTCGGCTATTAGTTCCAGTAGCAGTCTTCGAAGTACACCTGCAGGTCACTCCATCAAGTCCGGAGGTAAGGTCTCAACATAACTAACGAAATGAGCCCAAACTCGGCACACCTAGCTCAGCTCGGCTATTAGTTCCAGTAGCAGTCTTCGAAGTACACCTGCAGGTCACGCGATCTAGTCCGGAGGTAAGGTCTCAACATAACTATAAAAAAGGACCGAAACTCGGCACACCTAGCTCAGCTCGGCTATTAGTTCCAGTAGCAGTCTTCGAAGTACACCTGCAGATCACTCCATCAAGTCCGGAGGTAAGGTCTCAACATAACTAACGAAATGAGCCCAAACTCGGCACACCTAACTCAGTTCGGCTATTAGTTCCAGTAGCAGTCTTCGAAGTACACCTGCAGGTCACTCCATCAAGTCCGGAGGTAAGGTCTCAACATAACTAACGAAATGAGCCCAAACTCGGAACACCTAGTTCAGCTCGGCTATTAGTTCCAGTAGCAGTCTTCGAAGTACACCTGCAGATCACTCCATCAAGTCCGGAGGTAAGGTCTCAACATAACCAACGAAATGAGCCCAAACTCGGCACACCTAGCTCAGCTCGGCTATTAGTTCCAGTAGTAGTCTTTGAATTACACCTGCAGGTCACTCCATCAAGTCCGGAGGTAAGATCTCAACATAACTATCGAAATGAGCCCAAACTCGGCACATCTAGCTCAGCTCGGCTATTAGTTCCAGTAGCAGTCTTCGAAGTACACCTGCAGGTCACTCCATCAAGTCCGAAACGAAATAATAATATTATGAATTTATAATCCCTACTTACTTTTAAAAAAATTATAAGACTGTGAATAAAATCTCTCCTTGGGTAGTAGGTACATTATAGAATGCGTGAAGTATCATGTTTGGTATGTCAAATATTTTGTATCCGTACAGCGATCTTTTTCAGCACAAGCTGCTGCTTACAAGCGACACAGAGTCCACTCACGACGGCGGCCGAGCGCAGACTAATATTTCATTACAAATTTTTGTGCAATAAACCAAGACAGTGACCAGTAAAATAACCCTTATTTCAATCCAATAAGATTCACGCGTTACAGCGAAATATGTGAAAAAATAGACTCCGATTTTAATTTTTTTCTGAGCCTATTTGTAACATTTTGATAGTTCTTTTTGCTACCTTTTTGAGTTGAACATGTCTGCTTACATAAAATATTTTTAAATAAATAAATTTATGTTATTAAATAGAAGAAAAATATCTCCAAAGTCAGCACGATATCGTCGATTTTGTGTGAAGAGGCAACGGAAATTATTTTTTACTATATTAAAAACCAACATTTTTTAATGAAAAATAGCTACCATTTGAAGATGAAGGAGTAACCTATCTGTGGTAATTATTAGTTACATTTGGTTTAGTCTCATTTTGCTGCAAAATGCCTGTAAAACTACTTATTTTTGTCAGATTCGTAAACGCGTCCTTAAGCAATGAATATAATAATAAATCGTTATAAGCAAGCACCGCGTGTGATTTGCGATCTCGGGCGGCTCACGTAAATACGTAATATAATTAATGATGTGCTATTTGGTTCGTGTTTTTTACTTTTGTGATTATTTTGCTTCGTACTTTTTTAGTGTAAATAAATAATTATATATTAATAAATATCGTATGAGGTATATGAGGATATGTATAAGTATGAGGAAAGTTGATGTTGTTGTTGTTGTTGATTTTGTTGTTGATGTTGTTGTTGTTGAGTTGATGATGTTATTGTTGAGTTGTTGTTGTTGTTGTTGATGTTGTTGTTGAGTTGTTGTTGATGTTGTTGTTGTTGATGTTGTTGTTGAGTTGTTGTTGTTGATGCTGTTGTTGTTGTTGAGTTGTTGTTGTTCATTTTGTTGTTGATGTTGTTGTTGAGTTGTTGTTGTTGATGCTGTTGTTGTTGTTGAGTTGTTGTTGTTCATTTTGTTGTTGATGTTGTTGTTGTTGAGTTGTTGTTGTTGTTGTTGATGTTGTTGTTGAGTTGTTGTTGATGTTGTTGTTGTTGTTGTTGAGTTGTTGTTGTTGATGCTGTTATTGTTGTTGAGTTGTTGTTGTTCATTTTGTTGTTGATGTTGTTGTTGTTGAGTTAATGTTGTTGTTGTTGAGTTGTTGTTGATGCTGTTGTTGTTGTTGATGTTGTTGTTATTGATGTTGTTGTTGATGTTGTTGTTTTTGATATTGTTGTTGTTGTTGATTTTGTTGTTGTTGATTTTGTTGTTGAGTTGATGTTGTTGTTGTTGAGTTGTTGTTGTTGTTGAGTTGTTGTTGATGTTGTTGTTGATTTTGTTGTTGAGTTGTTGTTGAGTTTGTTGTTGTTGATGTTGTTGTTGATGTTGTTGTTGATGTTGTTGTTGAGTTGTTGTTGTTGTTGTTGAGTTGTTGTTGTTGTTGGTTGAGTTGATTGTATCTGTTTTATCGTAATTCATAAACGCGATGTAATATTCTTTAGCATGCTGTCAGTCACCGCGCTTGCTTTATTCGCGCCCGCCCGTAACATAACAAGTCAAGTATCAGGTACATACGCGTATAAAAAAAGCATGTGTTCGGAATATTAATGAAATGATGACTCGCTTGTTACATATTTACTTATTTAATTCCGATAAATTTACAATTACAAATATATAACTAAGATCGTGCGGCCCCGGTACGTCCGCCGATGACCGAATCTGTAGACGAGTGTCGGGAGCGCGGCCGCGGCTGGATCAGCTGTGTGGCCCCTCAACCCGCGCGTCCGCCGTCGCTGCTGGGTCACGCGTATTATGCGTGGACATCCTCCGGCGCGTTGAAAGCCTTGGCTTTTAAGATGTAGACGAGGTAGGGAGCCTGGAAGCGGCCCTCTCTGCTTCGTTGTCATCTGGTTCTGGTGGTTGTTCTGGTTCTGCAGTTGGCAAAAGACACAATTTATTTACAGCCCTTCGTATAATGCCCTTTGAAGTAGTGACGTCAGCTACCCTACTGACGCCGTCGGCCCCTGGATAGAGGCGGCACACGCGCCCTAGCCGCCATTGTAATGGCGGTAAGTGGTCTTCTTTGAGTACAACCACGTCCCCGCTGGTGAGTTCTTGTCGACCGGTGCGCCATTTGGTGCGCTGCTGCAGCTCAGAGATGTACTCCCGGCGCCATCTCTCCCAGAAATGCTGCCTGATCTTCTCCAGGAGCTCGTATCTGTTAGGTCTGGTAGCGGTGATGGGCTTCGTTGGAATAGACGTAAGTGGTCTCCCAATTAGGAAGTGGCCTGGGGTCAGAGGAGAAGGATCAGTACAATTGGACGAGAGAGGAGTCAGCGGGCGTGAATTTAGAATAGCTTCAATCTGTGTGAATAGCGTTGCTAGCTCCTCAAACGTCAAAGCAGCCTTTCCAGCTACACGTTTTAAATGGAATTTAGCTGACTTGATTCCAGCCTCAAATATTCCGCCGAAGTGGGGAGAATAAGCGGGGCTGAATACAAATTTTATCCCTTCAGAAGTGGCATAATCACTGACAGACTGACGGCTGGATCTAAGCAGCTTGCCTAATTCATTGTTAGCACCTACGAAATTCCTGCCGTTGTCGCAAAAGATCTCATGACATTTTCCTCTGCGTGGCACGAATCGTCTTAGGCATAAAATAAAGGCTTGCGTACTCAATTCACTCACAAGTTCTAAGTGTATTGCCTTTGTACTCAGACATACAAATAAACATAGGTAACATTTACTAATTCGGTTACCACGACCTTTACGGTTACTTATCATGAAAGGTCCAGCAAAGTCAACTCCACACGAGTAGAAAGGGAAACAAGCATTAGTGCGCGCTTCAGGTAGATGACCCATTATCGGTTGCACCGTAGTCGCTCGCAGACGAACACAAATAATACACTGTCTAACTACTTGTCGCGCTAAGCATCTCCCTCCAACAGGCCAGTACTTATCACGCACTGATGCTAACAGTAGCTGTTGACCTGCGTGGAACAAACGTATATGTTCATTAATCATTATTAATTTGGTTAAATGATGTTTTGAATTTAATATCATAGGGTGTTTCTTATCAAAATTATAATTTGAGTTTTTTAAACGACCACCCACGCGAATAATGTCATTTGAATCTATAAATGGAGTTAACTGTAATAGTTTATTTCTCTGTGGTAATGTTTTTCCTTGTTTTAGTAACCCAATTTCGAACGAAAATGATTGTAATTGACCAAACTTAATTAATAGCATAACTGAATTATTTATTTCATCTGAGTTTATAGGGCCTGAGTACCTTTGTTTATTTTTATTACAGTTGTTAACAAAACGTAGAACATACGCGAATATTCTACTTAACTTATTGAAATCGGAATACTTATTGAAATCTATAAATAAGCTCTTGTCCGCAGAACTGTTTGCTGCAGATAATAACGAATGTACCTTCAACTCAGGTATATTTTGAGCTACGAATGAATTCTGTGGCCATTCTAAACGTTCCTTCTTTAAGAAAGGAGGACCTTCCCACCACAAAGAAGACGAAGATAGATCCTGGGGTTCAACTCCCCTTGAGGCCAAGTCAGCTGGGTTCATATTCGTAGGTACATGTCTGTGTTCAAAACCATTAGTTAACTCGTTAATTTCGTTAACCCTGTTGCAGACAAACATTTTAAGATTTCTCACATCTGTTTTCAACCATCCTAAAACCACTGTTGAATCAGTCCAAATGGTTTTACAACTTATATTAAATCGCAATGACTGTAGAACTTTATTACATAATCTAGCTCCTAGCAAAGTACCCAGTAATTCCAATTTTGGTATAGTAATAGGCTTTAAGGGTGCAACCCTTGCCTTTGCGCACAAAAGTCTTACCGTAACCTCATTTTTTTCATTTATGGAACGTAAGTATAGACATGACGCATACGCTTTCTGTGACGCATCGACGAAACAATGCAATTCTATGGATATCGCGAAATTACAGAGAACATTTCTGTTAATTTTAATATTAGAAAGAAAGTGCAAATTAGAGATGAATTTAGACCATGTGTTTAATAGTTTTTGTGGTATAGGCTCCTCCCAATCTAACTTAATGACCCATAACTGCTGTAAAAATATTTTTGCTTTAATAATACATGCACAAATTAATCCTAAAGGATCAAATATTTTACAAATAGTCGCTATAACAACCTTTTTTGTGATAGTTTGTGGTGGCGATTCGACCCTTGAGTGGAACTCAATAATGTCTAGTTTTGGAGAATAATTCAAACCTAGCACACTGGATTCTTTAGTCAGATCTACCGGGTCAAACATAGTATCGTCGCCAGCAAATGCCTGTAAACAGTTGGTACGAATCTTTCTTAAGGGGAAGCATGCTGAATCTAGAATTTTCTTAACATTTATATATATATGTAGTAATTCACTTTCACTATCTGCTCCCGTATTCAAGTCATCTACGTAAAAATCACTTTTGATAATGTTAGCGATAGTGTCGTCTTTGCATTCTTTAGCTAATTGTAATAAACATCTGGTACTTAGAAACGGAGCGCTGGCCAACCCATACGTTACTGTATTTAATTGTAAAACTTTTAAATTGTTATTATTATCGGGTTCCGTACAAGATGAATCCCTCCACAGAATTAACTGAAGGTGACGTTGAGAAGTATGCAAGGCCGTTTGTCGGTACATTTTCTCAATGTCTCCTAAAAGAACAAACCTATGTCCGCGAAAGCGTAACAAAATTGAGAATAAGTCGGACTGCACAACTGGACCTACAGCCTGTATGTCATTTAATGACTTACCAGAAGAAGTTTTGGCTGAGGCGTCGAATACCACTCTCAATTTCGTCGTTTCACTCTTCTCACGAATTACGCAGTGATGCGGAAGGTAATTACCAAATTCTGGGCGATCTATCTCACTCAAATGACCTAACTCCTTATATTCATCTATAAATTTTGTGTATAACTCCTTAAGATTCGGATTTTTATTTAACTTTAATTCTAAATTCAAGAAACGTTTCTTAGCTAGATAATATGAATCACCTAGACTAGTTTCTGGTTCTTTTAATGGCATACGGACACAAAACCGACCGTCGGGTAAGCGGCTTGTGTTTTCTACAAAGTCAGTTTCGCAAAACTGCTCTTCTAATGAATTGGTTTTTTTCTCTGCAGGTAGTTCTTCAATCTCCCAAAATTTCTTAAGAGAATTATCAATATCCGAAAGATGATTGAAATAACAATGGACCTGAGACTTGGATTGACTGATACCGACTGGGCCGGCTATCAACCATCCCAATTGTGATTCTTGTAAAGTAGGCTTATTAGACCCTAGCTTAATTTGATTTTTTCCAAGAATGTTCCAAAATATGTCAGCCCCTAACAACACATCTATAGTGGAGGGCTGGAAAAAGTTTGGATCCGCTAGCTGTATACCGCACGGAATATCTAATTCTCGGACGTCTATTTCGACACTGGGTAAAATACCTGTTATGGTTGGCACCAATAAACAAGAGATCTGAGCACTGTATGCAGTTGAATAAGAATTCATTTTTACGACACATTTTCCTAAAATGTTAGTTTTAATGTTATTTAGTCCACAAACATTTAAGGTTTCACTAGAGCTCTTATTTAACCCTAATTTCGCTCGCATAACATCTGTTAAAAAGGACGATTGACTACCAGTATCTAACAATGCTCGCGCCTTAATCGTTTTATTGTTTGACTCATTAACGATTTCTACCTGCGCCGTGCACAACAACGTATGAGTCATCGTCGTAGCCGATAATGTAACCGGCTCATTTATTGGACTATGTATACTTTGTTCTACGTTAGAATTACTGTCACTTTTATGAATCAGAGTGTTATGCTTCCCTTTACATATCTGGCAAGAACCCTTTAAACGACACTGATAACTTTTATGCCCACTACGTAAACATTTAGTGCATAGTTTTAACTTATTTACTTCGCGAATTCTATCGTCGTAGTTCATTTCCTTGAATTTCGAACATTCATGAACAAAATGAGTCCCATTACAAATTACGCATTGATATTTCTTAGTACTCGAGTCCGAAGCAGCCAAGAAAGATCTCACTGGTTTATTATTTTGAGAGTTCGCCTTATTATGTTCCTGTTTATCAGATCTATTATAGTGGGTAGTTTCTAAGATGTCTGCTCGGTTCCGTAAAAATGAGTAAAATTGATCCAACGACGGTAAATCCGATAGACTATTCTTGTATTCCTCCCATTTCATACTAGTGGTGGAATCCAACTTTGATGAGACCATGAATATTATTAAAACATCCCACTGCTCGGTGGGTAGCCCAAGAGTGTGCAGAGAACTCAAGTTCTTTGATATGTGATCAATTAAATATCGCAATGCCTTAAACGATTCCTTCGTAACAGGATCTATACTTAATAGTGACTTAAGGTGATTATTTATTAAAATATTTTTACTGTTATAACGGTCACATAAAATTTGCCATGCATTTTCATAGCTATTAGCGGTAAACTCAATTGATCTTATAACGACAGCGGCACTATTTTCTAAGCTTGACCTGAGATAATGATATTTATTAATTAATGGAATCGAGTCGTTTTTATTAACGAGGGAATCGAAAGTATCCCTGAACTCTAACCATTTCAAATAGTTTCCGTCAAACTTTGGCAAATTTATAGTGGGTAATTTGATTGAATTCATGGAATGTGAACATTGATTTGACATACTCTCATCATTGACTGATCTTTTCTCTAGATTAGCACATTCAATCAATTCTTTAGCCCTGGAAAGAAGAGAGAAGAATTGTGATTCAATTAAATCCCGCTCAGTTAACTGTTCACCCTCATTTGAAGAAAGTAACTCTATGTCTGATTGCATCTCATTGAAATCTGATAACAACTCTGTATACTTATCAATCCGTAAAGATAATTCTTTGACCTGAATACTAGTCATTTTATTCGCGCCCACCTGGGTTAAGGTATCCACATAATCTTTAAACTTTGTCAATCTACCTTTCATTATGCTACGCTTTTTCATAAGATCCTTCAAACTTCCTTCCATAGCTAATTATTTCGAACAATTAATCTAAACAATGAACTAGGCAGGAGAACGAAATTATCAAACCAGTTACAACGGTTCCGTCGCACTTTGATCCAACCGCCTTCCCGCAGTCGCCACTCGCCAAGTCGCCACAAGCGCTCGATGGGCTCGCGAATCACCAGCCAAGCACTGGGTACAGCGGAATGGAAATTGCTAGGCGCTACGTTAAGCAGTTCCCTTAGAGTTTATCTGGAATTTGCAGAAATGCGTAAAAGTTAAATCAAACTTATGAGAAGGTAGGCGGAAAATGACGTCAGCGAAAGAAAAAAAATGACTAGGCAATATTTGAATAAATGGATATATGCTTTTAGTTATGTAGCTAGGGATAGAAATATTTTATGCATATGTATATGTGGACATTTAAAACTATAATTATTTCAGCGAAATGAAATTTATATTCTAGAAAATAAAATTAGAATGCAGTAGGTATTGGCAAGCTCTCGCAATAGCCGAAGCGTAAATAATAAAAGATAGTACGTGCACACGAAATGCTATCTCTTTGGCGCTTTCGGAGCGGCTAGCTGCACACAAAATCAAAGGGAAAGAATGAGAATTAGTGGATAGGATTATGTAGGCCAACTTCCCTTGAGTATTCAGCCAGACGTCCAGCAGTCCTCAGCAAAGTTCTTCACTCCACCAGGGCAGAAGGCAGCATAAGCAGCAATCCGATCCAATCTTCTTTCCGTTAAATTCAAATTCGAGTAGCGGTTATCCGTTGTTACTCTTGACCCGTTGAATGCAGTATTCTTTATTATCGAAGACGGTCGCCAATTGTTCGGAATATTAATGAAATGATGACTCGCTTGTTACATATTTACTTATTTAATTCCGATAAATTTACAATTACAAATATATAACTAAGATCGTGCGGCCCCGGTACGTCCGCCGATGACCGAATCTGTAGACGAGTGTCGGGAGCGCGGCCGCGGCTGGATCAGCTGTGTGGCCCCTCAACCCGCGCGTCCCCCGTCGCTGCTGGGTCACGCGTATTATGCGTGGACAGCATGATTTAATAAAGCATATAAAAAATCATGATTAAAATATAAAGCATTAAGCATTAAGCTAGTGATTGCCTTATAGCAACTTTGAACACCACTACACACAGGCAGGCACTTTTGAATTGTCAAAAAGTCTGTCAGTTAGTCGGAAAGTTGAAGCTAATTGCCCATTTCAAAAAGTAGATCTCTATGGAGAAGAACGGGGAAGTAACTCCAAAGACATTAAATCAAGATATTACAAAATCCTGGGTAGATTATTCAAAAAAAGAAGAAACAATTAAAAGTATAAAATTAAAAATGAGCCCTGGCAGTTATGAGATGACCAGTCTCAACCGACGGCTCCCGTTTACGAACATGACACGTGGATCAGCACCATCCAGCTCAACTATATTGTAGGGAACCGAATGATCCAACACACGCGCCACCATGAGTGAGACGTTGTCATACTCTAAACTGCCATTCTCTTTCAAATCTATTATACATCTTATATAATACAGTGTGAGTATTCATAATGTGCACATATTGAAATGAGGGAAACTAAAGCTTAGTTTCCCTCATATTTTCTATAATTTAAAAAAAAAATTTCGCTGCTGTGACCCCTGTGTAAACAATCGCCCCTCAATTGAGAATTACGGTTTTTTTTTTTAACATTAATCTGATATTTTTTCATCAATTTTTACAATAATTGTAAAATTACTCATTATAAGCCCCGATTACCTACCATTTTTATTACTTTAAATTATTCTCCATCGTATCAGATTTCTAAACGTAAAAATACCTTGTTTATAACTCAATCACAACATTTCCTATCAACTGTTAAACAAAGGCCTTGCTATCACCATACTTTAGCAGGATCCTTTTAAATATTTTTTTATTTTTTCAAATATTTTTTCCGTCGATAAAATTAAGCTGTTTCCCTCATTTCGGTATGTGCACATTATGAAGACTCACACTGTATTCGGATCCAGGGTATAACTCACATTCACAAAATTGAAAAAATGATTCTAAATTATACAAAACTATAGTTTGCAATGTATTTGAGAGATGAATAAAATTTTACTACCAAAAAGAAGGAGTAATATTAATATCTATTGAAGTATTGAACATCTTGAGAAACCAACTAATATCTAATGAAATTAGGTAGATAGATACCTAATTTCATTAGACATTAGTTGGTTTCTGAATTTATATTGTGCCCATTACCGACAACCCATTCTAAAAACTTGTCTAAATATTACAAAGTTTTGTGTCTTATTAACCCCGATGTTCGCTACAAAGTTATCAAAGCAGTTTTAACGCCTTTACTGAGTAACGATCGTCGAAGGCCACAAGCGGTCCAACTTTCTAACAAACCTGGAGTCAATTAGAACAGTTGAGGGTTATTAAAGCCGTGTGACTCATTAGTGGAATTAATGGAATTGGAAAGCCATAATGGGCAGCGAGTAGGGTTAGATACGAGTGACCGTCACCTGGCCTGGGACAGTTACGTTGCCACAAAGCAATTTAAACTTTAAGAACGAATAGCTCTGGTTCGGTTCGCTGGTTTCCTACGAACTCCGACCGTGATTCGAATTCAAGAAAACATGTGGCAATCTGGGATTCCGCCGCGTCATGGCCTCATCAGTACATTCAATATAAGAATAGAATGTTTGAAGTATTTAGCCTGAACCGCTGATTGACCTGATCCAGATACTAAAGAGATGTTTTATTACTTAAGCTAAGCTCATTTGATAAAAGGCATCTGATGAAATTTCGCTTCAATTCGCAAGAGTATTTGAGGCCAGTTTTTTCTGAGAAGAAATTTGTCTCTTGACAAAGCGAGTCTATTATTTTCTTAAAAAGTTGAACGTACAAAAAGGTTTTGTCAAATTACTCAGTCTATCGTCCTTGTTAAATCTTTATCTAGAGCCCAACGGCTATTCGTTGAGATTTTAAGATTTTAACACTATGGATAAAAAGGTAGAATTTAGGAGTTCTGCGTTTTTTTTAAAATATAATCCAAGGTTTGTTGTAATTGGGCCATTATTTATTGGTTTAAAAAGACAAGAAAGCTTTTAGCATCTGAGAAGTTTTAGGCAAAACCGCTGAATAAACAGAACCTACAACTTAACCTGGCGTACCTACCTATTGACCACCACGAAACGGAAAGAAAAACTTACAAATTGAAAAGATTGCGCAGAGATGAGTATTATGAATAAGTACTGTTTTTTATTCTGTATTCATAAATAATAGGTACATGAATTATAAAGTAGGAGCATAACGATTATATGAAAATTTCTAGTCTACTATCCCTTATCAATATTCCTGACCTTACAACAAAGTATCGTATTAATTCGCAAAAGCATTAGTTATTGTTCTTGCCAGTCATAACACAGTCCTAATGTTATTGTTACTGTCATCTATTTGAAGTAACGCAGACAGTTCCGAGTAGCGACTGCAACTTGATACGTTAACGATTCCGGTGAATACAACCGACTGTAGGTGGTCTCAGTTATAAGATAACTAGCAAACCGCTCCCTGCTTCGCACGATGTTTACGACTTGGAAAAACACTGAGATTTCTTGATTAAAACGCTTTTCTAAACAAATATTCTAAAGAGAAAAGATTTGTTTTTATGTGTTTGTTTGTTAAGCTTTCACACTAAAACGGCTGAACGGATTTGAATAAAATTTAGCACATGGAGAGATTATGACCTAGAATATGACTAGGATACTTTTTATCCAGATATTTTCACGGGATCGGGACTTATGCGGTTTCACCCGCATAAGTGTCGATTCAGCGGAGATAACAGACAGACATACACACTTTCGCATTTATAATAATTTGACGGCACGGTTGGCGCAGTGGTTAAGCGATTGACTGCTGCGCTGCGTGTCGCAGGTTCGATTCCCGCACGGAACAAATATTTGTATGACCTACAAGTAGTTGTTCCGGGTCTGGCTGTTTGTGTATGTGAGTTTAAATGATTGTAAACGCACCCACAACACAGGAGAAATTCCTAGTGTGGGGCAATGTTTATTTAAAAAAAAAAATGATACGATTATCCGATGTTGTATGTTTAACAAAAAGGGTATTGAGTGTGCTCATTCAATAGGAAAGTTGATGTATTAATAAAATTATCAGGAAGCTCCATTTATTTGAACGGTAATGAAGGGCTGTTAATACTACCAATCAGGAAGTCTAGCGCATTAAGTGGACTTTAAGCCAATAGACAAGATATAATTCTAGCCTTTAGCATTAAGTGGTAAATCCTTACATAGCTCTAGCATATTATTACATTTAAAACCTTGGTGGACTACCAACTTTCACCTGCAACATACCGTTTAGAACCAGAAATAAGTACGTAAATTCCCAACAAAACAAAAACACATTCAAAAACTTACGCCAAACTGTAACACCAAAGTAACATTTTACGTAACTCAAATAAAATCCAATTTCCTCAAAAACATTTCCAACATTCAGCCATATCATATTTGTTAATAAACTTTTATTAAGGAATTTTCCTCGGGCGCTTCCAAATGTTATAACAAATTTTATTTGGTCTGCAAGCCACACGATCAACGTTTCCATTGCACTCAAGTAAAACAAACTTCATTTTACAGTGCACTCACACAGAATTAAATTACAGAAAACTGCAGTACTCCGAACACCCTTAACTTTGAATTACGAGCTTGGTTAAGATTGCACGGCTCTTGATAAAAAAACCTCTTTATGTGTTTGTTAGAGACTGTGTTGAGTGTGTTATAACTTATAAGTAACAATGTAACACGAAAAATATGCAAAATTGTTATATTTCTGCTGCTTATCGCGTAATGCTAAAGTCGTTAACCAGAACTTAAAGATACACGAAGAGTTGGAAAGATATTATTTGTGTAAATGTCAGGATTTCAAGGGCCAGAGACCCTTTAAATCCTGGCAGTTACACAAATAAATGTTGTTAATATTGTTAATCTAAACCAACTCAATGCAAACTTAAATACAGATTAAACCAATAAGTACGTAAGCACAAAATCCGATCAGCACACTCATAACAACAATGGTGGTATTCACTAATAGCTATAGTACACAATGCCGCTCGTTATGATAGTTATTGTACGCAGTTATGCAACACATCGGCCGCAAACGAAAATGCTGCTCTAACTTAGCACTGATATGGGCAGAGCGACTAACACCGCATACAAAGTGGTCATTGGCCTTAACACGAAGCATATTGGTTACACCATCGATTTTAAAGAAACATTACTGCTAACTCTTCTAACGACACATTGTTAAACAGGCTCCTATACTTTTACGAGGCAATATTTGTCTTTCTTACCAACATAAGCGGGCTTAAAATTACCCATGTGGGACTCCTCGTACATCGCTCGCGATACGCATTTTATGGTCAACTTAATTTCCTCTATTGAAAGCCGTTTTACGATATGATGAATAAAAACAAGCCTCGTTTTACGATGCCATATATTTCGGCATGGGGTTATCCGTCGATATTACCTTTTTGCGAATCGATAAAATCAAACTTTACGCTCTCATCTCATAATGACGTCAAACAAATGTAATAACGTTTTCGACAACTTTGTCTGTGTCGTACTAGTCGTACGGACGTCGCTCATGTGTGTGGCTGTCGTTGAGCTTCGAGGTTCTCACGGACATACCGATTATTTATACGTTTCTTATGTAACGCTTAAATTCTCTGACAGAAAAATTCCACTACAACCTACTGGGGGTTTTCCATAGTTGTTGGATAAGATGGTGCAACTTGTTTACTTGTAATTAACGAAACAAAAAGTTCCATCTGAATATATTCACGAGTTGGTATGTGCTCATAATTATTAGGTCACCTAGATCATGACGGTATTATTAAACTTCTTATAAACCATTAGTTGCAAGAGGTTTATTTTGTATTAGAACTAATGTTCTAAGTTTGGCGCTGTGTAGCTTTTTTAAAACAGTTATTTTATCATGTAGACAGATAATTTATTTTGCCTTCAAATCTCGAGTCGAAATTGGCGCACAAAATTGCTCTACTCAAACTGCAATTTGAAATTATAATGTATCAAAAATTTCATGAATGAAAAAAACTAAAGTTTCTTCTGTCACAAATCAAAGTTCACTTGAAGTCAGGAAGTTTATTCGTTCCATAAAGTTTCAATTCACATAATGTGCCACAACTTGGATCCAGTTCAGTATAATTTACTAAAATGTTTCTAACTTTTATCTCATTAGAATTCGTTCTTTCACTTTTATTGAAATTGACAGAAACATATTTGCGTTCAGACGGTTGAAACACGTTTCTTACTCAAATAATAATGTGAATTGAATATCTCCACTTAACATTTAACTTCACAGACGATTTATTAAGTTTATCTGTCAATAAAAGTTTCTCTTTTATTGTATTTTTAAGCATTTTTATTCATCATCATCTGCCTAACCTTTTCCCAACTATGTTGGGGTCGGCTTCCAGTCTTACCGGATGCAGCTGAATACCAGCAGCATTAAGCATTTTTAGTATAGTATATCGGCAAAAAATAACTCATCATAATATATTATTATTGTTGTTTAATTAAAGTCCATCTTTGTCACAATCAAACGAGTTCTTGAGTGGATACCACGACTCGGCAAACGTAGTGTGGGACGCCCTCCGCCCAGGTGGGATGACGATCTGCGAAAGACTGCAGGCAGATGCTGGATGCGTCAAGCTGAAGACAGGGCGCTATGGCGCTCATTAGGGGAGGCCTATGTCCAGCAATGGACTGCTATAGGCTGATGATGATGATGATGATTGTCACAATGGAATTAAGATCTCCTTATTTCACAATAGAGAAACCTTGCAACCGCAAAAAGAACTACATTTTCCTCTCCCACACTCATACCAGTGGCGGTACCTTCATAGAAGCAGAAAAGCCCGGCTTGCCCTAATAAAATCATAATTCACAACAACAAAATCAATAAAAAATATATTCAAAAAATTCCAGTCAATTAACTCGAACTCAAACATTCATGACATATAATACAATTTCGAAATCCGAACTAGCGCTAACTTTGGGATAGGTTCGCGCCAAATTCGGAATTCGGCTCTAAACGCTATACAATGCGTTCAAATGCGCCATCTCGCTCACACTTAGTCTGGCTTTTTACCTGGCTTGCCTTTCCTTTCTCTGTCTCGCAGTTTTCGCATACAAATTGCTATAGAAACGTTTACATTTGTTGATATATTGGTAAGTACTTATACACAGAGTTCTATGAAATGAAAAGCCAGGCTTTTGAGAGGCATGAAGTTCGCGCAAATGCACTATCCGCGCGTTGCGTTGACCCGCGTAAAGTTAGTTGCGAAAGCACGTGTGGCGGGCGCGATGAGTCGATGACACGACGCGACTCAAACAAATTGTTATTGTTTTGAAGTTTTGAATACTTACTTTGAGAATTAGTTTTATTATTTGAAAAAAATATTGATT
Organism: Oligia latruncula; assembly: GCA_948474745.1. NCBI lineage: Eukaryota > Metazoa > Arthropoda > Insecta > Lepidoptera > Noctuidae > Oligia > Oligia latruncula. Next base: position 10,283,279 of record OX419702.1, on the reverse strand, counting down.
GTGGTGATCGGTGATGTCATTCCCTATGATTTTGTAAATGGTTAATGAATATAGTGTTCTTTTATCATTATGTGTTCGGAATCTGTCATCGAAAAGGTACGTAAATACATTGAGTTTTCTGCAATTTTCTGCCAATAAATAACTCTTTACTTCACCGTAGCCAATCTTAAATTACTGTCGGATTGTCGGTACTTCTCGGAAATAAAAACAAGTATTTTTGTCAGTCAAGAAGACAGAATAAATAAAATAGGTACCTACTCATTCGATCGTTTATTAGGTATGAATATGATATGACAAACCTATGTAGTGGCTCATGTTAAAATTATCAATTGACTCTAAAAATGTAAGTACCTAATTCATAAAATAATGCGTACGAGAAAATAACAATAAATCGATAATATTTGGAGGCCATCTAGTGCATTTTGATTGAACAAATTTTGCAAGTGACAAGCAAAATGAAAAAAGGTCCGGCTAAGCGTTGTGGTTCATTTATTTTACGCATTCATTAGTATAGATGACAATTACGTACTGATGCTTGAAATAAGTTTTTCTTACCAAAATTATAATAATGATGTTAGTACTACTAACAACCATTAACAACAAGAAAATCAGCCAATCCCTCAGTTGGGCGTTTTTTTTATACCTTGAAAATCTGTGGGCTTGCCCTAATTTTGACCCCTAGGCACGCCACTGACTCATACATATACGAGTAGCAAAGTCCATTATTACTAAGCCAGATCACACTAAAGATATGGATCTAAATAGCAAGTACTACGTCAATATGTGGGAGTCAGACTCGCCTCATCGTCATGTCCTAACAGTATTTATGTCAAGTCCTTATCAGATAGAGAACAAGTATGTAGTATGAAAACTGACACTTCGGCGCTGTAAATGTTCTCACTGTTTGTTATAATTGATGCAATGAGCGATGTATTCATAAGTATTAATGATGTAACAGGAAAATACGTGTGGACTTTAAAATAGACTGATCTCCGAGTTTGTTTCGGCCTTTCTCAGAGTACTCAGATAGGAAACGCCGTGTAAAAGTGTCTACAAACCTATTTACAGAAATAAAATCATCATTTTGCATTTTTATTCTCACTTTTTCACAGAGGACTTTTGCTTCAGCTTTTAAATAAATTAATCATTTTTTTTCCATAAACATCCATCCGTGTATTAACTTATGCTCGCAAAACAAGAAATATAATTTCATTTCCAACCAAGTTTCGTTACAAAATAATTACTGAAACAAAAAGAAATTGGGAAAGGAAACAATTATTTCGGCGACTTTGGTAAATATGGACTTATGAAATAATTACTTGTTTGTCAAAATAAGGCCCGCTGTTCGTTGTGGAAAGTAGGACTGTTCTTAAATAATTAAATTCAGTTATTCTGTGGTGCCAGAATATGAGAAATAAAACTACGTACCAATTTTCTCTGTATTATTACTGTCTGTATTACAAAAATGCGCGTATTATGCATTTCCAACGCTACAATCTACATCTCCCGTTTTCTCTTACTTTTGACCGTCGCATACTCGCATCCCGTTGGGTTAAGGCGACTACATGACCTAAAGCGCGGTCTTTGTCGGACTGCATAGAAAAGAAAGAGAAGCGCGGTGGCACAAACGCTGGTAATTCATTGCAAAATATGAAGCAATTTATCCATTTACCAAAAATCTATTGTTTGGACAAAAAAATTAAAACACTAGTTTTTTCTATCGTATCAAATTAGTTGTATTATGTTTTCAACACACTATCTACCTAGCATATATCCTGAAGAATATCATATATTTTTCTGATTTTGTTTACTGTAGTCGATCATATACATATACTTTTATTGTTTCTTAAACTTGCGTTTTTTGCGTTTATGTCCTGTAAGCCCCTTAAGCAAGCCCAACTTGTAAGTTTGTGGTTAACTTAAGAAATTGCTAACTAGCTTTTGTCCGCAACTTTGTTCGCGTTAATTTTTGGAACGGCTAAAGTTTTAGTGTAAATGTATCTTGTACTAATTCTGTAAATGTTTCCATGAACGTTGGGAACATTGCGACCAAGTTTCTTGTTCTCGTATTTGCGGCATTGTTTCAGGTTGGTTTTTGCTTGTATACTTTAGCTGAACGTGGTTTAGCTAGGCTATCGATAAGTTTGCATCCTTTTATCAAAAAAAAAACTGTCCAAGTCGTGTTGGTCTCGCACACGAATGATTCCGTACTACAAGGCAAAAACGCCGTCAAAACACGTTTGTTGTATGGGAGCCCAATTAAATAATTATTTTATTCTGTTTTTAGTATTTGTTGTTATAGCGGCAACAGAAATACATCATCTGTGAAAATTCAACTGTCTAGCTGTCACGGTTCATGAGATACAGCCTGGTGACAAACGGACAGATGGACAGTGGAGTCTTAGTAATAGGGTCCCGTTTTGACCCTTTGGGTACGGAACCCTAAAAAAACAAAATATTTATTTTTCATGGATTACCGTGGCTTCTTCTTTTAGAATACCAACGTGTTTTCCATCAAAGCAGCAACCGTCGCACAGGAACCCCTTGTGTTACATAAGCAAACAATAAGTATGTTAACAAGATTATGTACGTGTGAACATTATCCAATATTGAGTGAAAGAGCCTTACATATTTTAACAAGGCAAACAGGCTTACGTTACGGTAGAGATTGAGTAAGAAGTTATGTTACCACCCCTTCAGTTTCGCTAAATAGCTGCGATAAACATTTTAGGGTGTTTTTACGTTTACCTACCTATAAATAAATTAAAGTAATTTATTGGCGCCGATTCTGTAATTCACAAACTAAACTAAATTTAAGTTAAGGCATCTGTTTCTTTATATTTCAATAAGAAAAGGACAGAAGATAAATATTAGTTTAGTCCTGTCAAATTAGTCAGCGCCTGACCTAAATTGACGTATTTTTAATAGCCAATTTTTTAATCTCGTCTAAATTGTCTATGGAGTATCATAATGTGACAGGATTAAACTAATATTTATCTTCTGTCCTTTTCATAATGAAATAGACAGAAAAAGATGCATGAACTTAAATTTAGTTTACTTTGTGAACAACAGAATCGGCGCCATTGTATAGCAAATATTAAAAAATACAATGGATAAACTTCATAAACTAAATTATCTATATATATATAAATAAAATGTTTAAAAACTAAAACCCGACTACTGAAAGGGATGAAACAAGAAAGTACCTTCCCGTGGTCGCATACCGCTGTATTAACATACTTATAAGTTATGGTGGGAATGGTCCTAAAATAAAATCACATCGATCAACAATCTTAACTCGTAACAGCTTACCTACACGCGCAGTATAAAGTATAGTTTATTAGTTCTTCTCCATAGGTACAGTCAACAGCAAAAGTAGATTCTGACGCGAACTCCGTTAATTAGTATTGAATTACTGACTTTGATCATCTACTTTGCTGTTGACTGTACCTACGCTTTGGAATTGGCAACTAGCTTAATTTTTTCTGACTGACCGACTTCTTGACAATTCAAAAGTGCCTGTTAATGGTTTAATTAAAATAAATGCTTTGAGTTTGAGTTTGACAGAAACAGCGTAAGTTACCAAGAATTTCCACATATGTTCAGTTAAAATGCCAACACTTGCTAGTTATGTAAACGTTCACAATAACCCTCCTCAACTCCAAAATGCGTTATGCAAACTCTGGAAACTTTGACCAACAATTTTATGTATGCAGGCAATGCAATGTTGAAGTTAGGACTTTGATCCGTCTCTCTCTAATTTCAAATGTTTGTGATTCATTTGTTTTACCGAGTGAGGTTACATGTGTCAAAGAAGGAATTTGAAGCATGAGAATGTTGTGTTGTAATCATTCCTTTTGCGGTATGACGGTTGCGGTGGCACATAGAGAAAAGGTTTTGCATCTATCTACAAACATACATAAAATTCTTAATTTCTGCTCCATCAACAACTAAGGTTCTTTGTGGTTAAGGTCCTCTTTGCTCTCGCCTTTCAACAAATATCGAGTAGTGTTCTACTCAACTGTAAAAAATATAATTATACCTATAGAATGTTTATTGTCAAGGTAGATATAGTTAGTAGCTTTACAGGTTAACACCATGTTGAAAAGACACACCTACCTACTCTTTGTATCCACCATAGTAAAGACGTAGTATTTTCAACGTATGTAATCTAATTAGCCTGTATTGTCCCACAGCAGGGCAAAAGCCGATCCCCCTTTTCCACACAATTCTGTCTTTTCCAACATCAACGTATCATGATATCAAAACAGTAAACATTGTTGTTGTTGATCTTGGAAACAATACACACAATGCTTTATACTTAGATACCTACGAACCGTTAATGATCAATCTTTGTAAAATGCCTAGAGGCTTAGTGCAAAATCAATTCCGACCGGTCAGTGAAACCTTGCTCATTTTATGATTTTTATATTTCTGTTAAATAGTATAAATTAAAAATAGAGAGTACTCTCAAACACTAAAAGTCCATTATTTCCACAGGTGGTTTCTAGCTCTTAAACTAGCAACAAGACTTGCTACTTTACAGCAAGAGGTGGATTATTTCTTAGATTTTATATTTTCTTTATGTTCGTACTTATCTTGTTTTAGCAACTGTAGTTGCGAACGTATCATACTTACCGACTTCCAATACCTTTATTGGCTTTATAAAAGACGAACCTTGACCAAAACTGGAATTTATAATTAACATTATTTTCACTTTTTCATTTTGTTATTTGTATTTTGTGTTTCACGAACTATGTCCAAATAAACGTTATTCTTTCTTCCTTTCTTTCATAAATCTAAATCTGTTGTAAGTATTACTTTATAGGTACAACCTGTAATAAAGATCCTTTAAAAAATAACTATTTCGTGGATTTTCTTAACAAGATATTACAATCGCTTTTATACGATACCTGATATTTTTGTAACAAAATCGACCGAAGCCATTACCGCAACTTTATAACTTTTTCATAATGTAAAGGTCAAAAAAACCTGTAGTCATATTGAAAGATCAAAAGAAGAAGGGACGCTTTCAGCTGTCTGAATATACCTAACAGACCAGCGGGTGAGAGGAATATAGTACTCTATTATGTAATAGCTTCGGAGATCGTATTACAGACTTCATAACAAAGATGGGTGCGTAAACCGGGAAAAGTAATTTATTTTCTATTAATATACAAAGGACGGATGAAAAATCAAAGGATAACTAGGTACTTTCTCAAACTTGTTAGATATAATCATATAATTTATTCTGGTACTAGTTTGGTTCTGTGAGGGCTTGTGGCTAAGTAATAACAGCCGCACCGCACGGGTCGATCGGTCAGGTTAAGCTTCGATTACCGCGGTTGGTGCGTGGATGGGTTACCATCTTTACATACCTTCCCGAGTCTCGTAAAGCACGTTAAGCTGTTTGTACCGGTCGTCAGAACGCCTAAATCTGGCAACCAGTCTTTCTAAGGGGTTATCGTAATACGGGATTGTGGAGGTCAGTAACTAGGTTATAGTGGTTGGGCAGTAACTGGGTTGTGGAGGTCAGATATGCAGTCGCTACATGTAAAATACTGGTATTCAGCTGCATCCGATTAGACTGGATGCCGACCCAAAACATACATAGTTAGGGAAAGGCTAGGGCATGACGAGTTTTTTTCTGTGTAAATTAGTACATATAGAAGACACGTGGGCGTCGATATTGAGTTATCAGTAATCTCTGTAACTAAATTGATTATGTAAATGTGATTTCTTCATTGTCTTGAGATTGTTGAGGGATTATGAATTATAGCGTGCTATAAATGTAACATAAATAAATTGTCACAATAAATTGTAAAATTATTCTGTACCTAAGTAATCTTTTTTGTTATACAAAGGGCTTAGTAGAAGTCATACAAATTGTTGTTTATAATAACGCCACAAAAGTGTGGAGATATACCTAATATCTATCTATAATAAATCTATACTAATATTATAAAGCTGCAGAGTTTGTTTGTTTGTTTGTTTGTTTGAACGCGCTAATCTCTGGAACTACTGGTCCGATTTGAATGATTCTTTTAGTGTTGGGTAGTCCATTTATCGAGGAAGGCTATAGGCTATATAACATCACGCTACGACCCTTAGGAGCCGCGCAGCGTGTGACACCGCGGGGAACAGCTAGTAATAATAATAAAGCTGAAGAGTTTGTTTGTTTAAACGTGTTAATCTCTGGAACTACCAGTCGGGTTTGAAAAATTATTTTTGCATTTGATACCTCATTTCTGAAGGAAGGCAACTTAACATCACGCTAGGACCCCCGGACGACCTACCGAGTACGCGACCAAAAACAAAAACAAAAGCCGCACAAAAACAAAAAAAAGTAATAGCGCGGGAAGGTAATGCGATGTGACGAGTAAGGTCGGGGGAACAAGACATTTCACGCGGACGAAGTCGCGGGCAGAAGTAGTAACACTATAAAATAGGCCGATTCAAAATTGGCCACGATACACGATTTAGGCGGATCGCGAGCTGTCGTCTGACAATCTGTATTCACGCTTCATTCCTGATCCAACACCAACATAACATCACGCCTGTCATGGCCAAAAGCCTAGCCAGATTGAGGTGTACCTATAGACCAACATTTCTCTAGTTATCTTTAAGTCCCATGGGTCCTAATCCAACTATCTCCTTCATCAAAGCCGAGTTTAAATTACGACTTAAAAGACTTAAAGATAAACAGAACTTAAATTAGCTAGTTACAACCCCTACATCGGTAGTCCTTATCATTAAAAAGTCTTCTAAGAACTCCTTATTGCCTTTTTTTATCAGTCTAAAGTTAGAATTTACTTTCGTCAAAAGAACTGTTTGTGAGCTCGGCGGCGGTTAGCAATTAGTCTTAGAATTTCTTGTTTATCGCGAAGTTGGGGAAGTTAGAAGGCAGTCCTAACTTCCCCAACACTTAAAAAACACATGGAAAACCTGGCCGGGTTTTCGCTGCAAACAAATTCTCGTTTACTAATTAATTGTCTCGTAAATCATCGTAGTTACTTTACAAGGCCGTTATACTAAAAGCTCCTTTTCCTCATAAAGGCCAGATATTCCCAAGATTGCAAATATCTCTGGAGTCTCCTTTCAGTATTACTATTAACCAGAATTAATTGAATTAACTTTTCCTGCCAACCTCTAGAAAACCTCGCTCGGGTTTCGCCGTTTACATTGTCATTAATTTAATCATTCATATTTCCTATGAATCATGAAGCTATAGTGATAACTAAAGGCCGATTTAAAATTTAGAAATTCCCAAGATTATAATGATCATTGGAAACTCCTTCTACTAGAACACAAACAGAGTTGATTGGAGTGGCCTTTCCTGTTTATGTTTTAAGAGAAACCCGTCGTTTTCTCGGAAAGCAAGATCTCCGCTTCGCAAGATGCAGCGATTGCTTTGTTTCCCAGCATATACCCGATAACAACACTTTGTTAGCGCGTGTAGTATCCTACATTTTTCATTACCAAGCTAATGGAAGCAATGTTGGATTGTTACGGGATGCGAGATTACGTCAGAGCTGTGTATGCAATCTTGGCACATATTGTGCTTCTTTTAAAGCAGAATTAATTGCTTAATCGGCTATATTGCTGTTGTTGCTTACATACTATGTATTCGTATGTATTTCTTTTACCTATATTATAGTTTAAGCTTTTGCCCGTAGTTTCTTTCTCAACCTTGGTGTAATACGTCGTGTATTACGTTCCGGATAAAAACGTATCCTTTGTTCTTCAACGGATCTTGCAATCTGTGCCAAAAGGCGTCAAGAAGTATCAAATAAACAAAAAACACTTACATTCAGATTTATATTACCGGTAAGGATGCTCCATACTTGTTCAAGAAAGAGACTGGTTCCATGTTCCTGTATGCATAATCGATATTTCCTGTTTGTAAAATCTCAGTCGTGCCAGACATGTCTACTAAATTGTGAAGGGTTGTTCCCCCTTCGCAGGGGAGTTGTGTCGCTATAACTATAGCTGTACATGTATGGTGTCTCACCCTTTTGCTTAGTGACTGTAATAAGATATTATATGAATATGATGAGTCAGACTTGTTGCCATCCAAAGGTATTATGTCATTCTTGTATCATTTTCCAACATTGCTTTATTCTAGGAAATAAATAGTATATCACCGACCTAAACATGTAGTTTATATTAGAATCAGGTAAGTAAGCTTATATATAATACAGTGCCCTCCTAAAGTTCGTTGACATTTTTCGACTTCAGTTAAAATCTCACCGTGAAAACTTAGGTGAAGTGAGTTGGTTTTTGCTAAGAATTAACACTATTGACAGCTCACTCCACGCTCACTTCACCTAAGTTTTCACGGTGGCATTTTTACTGAATAGCACCGCAGCTGATTTAAAATTCTGGTTTCAAATGTTTGAACGGTACACTATAACTTTTTTATTGACTAATTCAACTATCTATGACTTATCATAAAATAAGCAGGTAAGCCCAGCAAAGGCAAAGGTATTTTTAATCATAATTTTGCATCAAATAAATGGAAAAATGACACGTAACTTTTGGAGGGCACTGTATGTATGTACATAATGGAATTATTGGAAAGCTGTGTTGCTAACTTGCTAAGGTCTCATGGCCCGACTTTTATTATATAAAATTTTGATATTCAAGCGCATCTGTTTAGCCTGAAAGCGGTCACATATGGCAGCCGCCTGAATATGAAAACGATACATTTTGTTTTGCATTGATATTATAATAATGCGGCACCAGTAATTAATCCGGGATTAATGGGACCAAAGCTCTATTTTAAATAAATTCAATAAATATGCAAACAACAGCCACGCCGTAAAAGCTTGAAAATAGTTTGGAATATGGAAATTTTAATAAATATTAAAAGCAGTCCTGTGGGATTTCCTTTTAAATTATGTATCATATCGCGATAGTGTTTCGTTGAATTATAGGTTTGGCCGCAAATAATAAGTGGACCTTTGGGTGAAGAGATAGTAACATAACATACTACCTACATGAAATTCGTAAAGATAAGATACCAATATATTATTTATCCAAGGTTCTACTCTAGGTACAGACTACAGTAGTAGTGTTTTCTATATTAGTTAAACAAACCTATGCTATTGAATTGAAGGCCTCATAGAAAAGGGTTTTCCTTTTGAAGGTTTTACATTTCTCAGTTCGTTTATGTCCCCAGAGAGCAGTGATAACGGCCCCGACTTACGAGATGTATGTCGTGTGTTCGAACCCAGGCAGGCGCTTTACTTTGAGTAAATCATTTCTTCACCGCTGCTCTCGAAACGGTGAAAGAAAGGGTCGTGAGGAAACCGGCATGTCCTAGAACCAAAAATTCGAAGACGTGTATCATCTACCAACCCGCATTGGGCCCGCGTGGTGGATTACAGCCCACTCTCTCTCGAAGAGAGGAGGCCTGTGTCCCAGCAGTGGGAACATTATAGGCTAATTATGATTTATGTCTCACCTAGACTAATGAATGCTATGCAGCCGCTTAATGCTGCTCAATTCTCAAAAAAACCGGGAAAGTAGTTTGTAGACTTCTCCTTTGTAGTGTAGATGATTCCATTTATACCATTATTTCCTTTTTACCGACTTCAAAAAAAGGAGGTTATCAATTCGATACGTATGTATGTAATATTATTGGATGTGCATTATATTCACATATGATGATCTATTAGGGCTTCCAAACAAATATACAAAATTTCATAGACGTATGTATGTATGTATGTATGTATGTATGTATGTATGTATGTATGTATGTATGTATGTATGTATGTATGTTTGTCCACGCATATCTCCGAAACTATTAATCGGATCGTGACCATTTTTTTTTTATTGGCTTACATTTTCTTCAACTTAGGGAACAGTGCAAGTTTCATCAAGATCGATTCAGTAATTTTCAAGATATGGACTAATACGTGTAAGTGTGACGGCCTGGCTTATTGATAAGAGCTACGGGTGTAGTGTCAAAGGGAAAACATCTCAAAACCTTGGTCAAATACTAGTGCAAAAACTAAAAATTACGAAATAAAAAGTAATTTAAAAAAATTAAACCGACTTCAAAAAGAAATTAACTCAAAATTATGAAATAACTTTAATTTCGGAAGTCGGTGGCATAAAACTAAAATACAGATCCCAAGACACCGACTTCCGAAATTAAAGTTATTTCATAATTTTGAGTTAATTTCTTTTTGAAGTCGGTTTAATTTTTTTAAATTACTTTTTATTATTATTGTATTTAAACTCGGACCAGAATTCGGCCACTTCGACATCGTTATCGTTTGCCTCGCAAAAGTTTGTCAGCTTAATTTGTTAAGGTAGTTCTTCTCTGGATCCCTTGTCAAGTTCTACAACGACATATTGTAAGATCATTTCTTATAGAAAAATTCCTTTTGTAACCTATTTTTCGGGCCTAGAACTATTGTGGGGATTATACGCAGTAAACATACCTAGATATATATAACACTAGCTGCGCCCCGCGGTTTCACCCGCGTAAATGTCAATCCCGTGGGAATATCGGGATAAAAAGTAGCCTAATTATGTTAATCAAGGGTGTCAGCTACCTCCATACAAAATTTTATCAAAATTTGTCCAGCCGTTTGACCGTGAAGAAGTACCTAACAAACATATAAACACATACACACACCGCCACAAACTTTCGCCTTTATAATATTAGTGTCATTATTCGTTATGTGGATAACTGAACGGGTTTTGTTATATGTGTAACAGGAAAATCTCCTCCCCGTGTTCCCAAGTGTAGATATACACGTGGATGGCTCTTGCGATGTATGTATTTCTGTATTTCGATCACGTGCACAATGAGCAAAAGATTTGATTCCGTCTAAGATGTTTTTTTTTTATCTTTGGCGATTGGCTTGTGCATGCACAAGTTGTGCATGAAGATTGTATAAAAGTTAAGACAGGTACCCTAAATTATTTGAAAGAAGAAGAAGAAAAAAAATACTTTTATTTGCTGGGGAGACAGTGCCTTGTCTTCTTTCCTAACAGCCATATTGAGCTGTACGAGGTTTATAAAGTGTTCTGTTTTAACTTAATTTCAATAGATATTTTGATTCTATAAAATTCTGTGACTCAAGGTGGTACTACTGAGATGTCGACTAATAGAGAATAAGTATGGTAATAAATTGGGATAAGGGCAGGAGAATGATGAAAATTCTGTGTCTCAGTCCTCAAATACAGTTAATTACAGAAGTTTTATTAATTGCTTTTATTTTAACACTTTTCAGCCTCATTAGAATTGTCAACTACGTTGAAGCTAATTAGAAACTCATTTAATTGCCAACACATTTAATCCGTTGCTAAGCTGGCTATCTAAATTGCCTATATCTGCCGTAATCTGCATAAGTAATTAACGCTGATTATATTCATTAATTAATATAAATGTACACTATTTTCCCACGCCAACGGACAGTATGTTTTATTGTAAACATAGTTTATCGTTGGAAGCCATATTTCTTTAGGAATAGAATCGTGATAATTGAAATAAACATCCGGTTTAAAATAGTATGTTTAACGTTGAATTTTTTACCATATTTTTACTAGTCGGTATTCCAACTAACCAGTATTTATTTATATATATTTTATTGTACACCACAAAAATACATAAATTAAAAAACAACAACAAGTACCTATTGATAATACTGAATTTAAATCTAGTAAATCTTGATTGATAAAAAGAGAATACAAAAACCATTTTAATTCAGGCTTTAATGTTAAATAATTTTACCATTGCATTGCATGAAGCAGAGGACCTATCAAATCTTTCGGCATAGCGTAGCTTGCCGCCTACGAAAAAAAATGTCGTAGCACTCGTAGGCAATAACCTTTAAAACAAAAGCACTACTCCTGAGTGAGTGGTTACGAAACGAGTGTGAGCCGTGTGAGCGAAACCAAGACTTAGGCCAAAGGCGTAAGTGCTAACACGGAAAGCGCATCACAAACCATGTCTAGACGCCCTTTTCAGACCATCTTATCATGTCTATATATGTGTTCCCCAAAAAGGGTAGGCAAGAGAAAACTGTAAACCTACTTTCCCCATTTACATATAATAGGTCCCATGTAATAGAAGGTTTTTGCCACAATAACATTATTAATTACGTCTACAATATAATGCGACGTTAGCTAATATTATAAGTTTTTTTTATTACCTAAGCAACACGTAATACCTACCTACCATCCAATTGTATCTGCCATCTTCAATTACGACGCAAATCACCCATGCTGCCTTGTATCAATTTCAATTAGGCAAAGGCAAATGTTTATCCTCGCTAGCTTAGTTAATAACGCGTTTGATATAACAGTCTTATACGGCTGTCCCATTCTATTGCAGTTAATGTATCATTCTGACTATTACCGCTACTTACATAGTTTACTAGCTATAGTTTATTAGCTTAGAAATTAATGTCTTCGGCAAACTGTTACCCTGGAGTAGGGAGTACAGTTATCAGTAATTTAATATAGCTCATCTTTGGACACTTTGCGAACATTATCGCTATAGTTATAGCTGAAACATTTGACAATGTATACGATATTTGAGAAATTATATTGGCCATACGTTTTGCTACAGCATGAATCTTCTCCGAAGCTGTTTCGAGTAAGTGTAGCCCTCGGGGTAGTCCAAACATTATTTAGGTGACCAAAGATAAATGGCTATGCGGGATAGGTACTGTTACAGATGTAGCTGTTTCTCCGACATTAAACTTAAAGGTAAAGTTTCTGTACACTAACAGTTTTGTTTATTTCATAACTCGATGCTTTTGTGTCTTCATTCTACATGGTATTACACACAAGACATTGAAACAGAGGAACAATTCTCGTAATTTTAAGAACGTTCACAGTGTCTGATCTCAGTCTCAATCTGTTAAAAATGACCTTTAATTACATTTTTGACATTTGTTTGTCGCCGAGATAAGACTGCTATTAGGTTTTGAACGTTTTAAATTACTAGAAAGAGTCTTCTGATCTATTCAAGTTTTACTTACCGCTCCTTCCCGACCAAATTCATTAACAATAACAAGGATGTCACATTTGTTTCTCAATGCTAACAACCGCTAAATTGAATTCAAATTAAGTATAATAGCTTGCACTTAATAGAAGGTCCTCTGACCTTAAATGAACAATCAACAGGTGAACGCCGGACCGGTGACTCCGAAGCACGTATAGCCACCAAAAGTAATGTATGTCACGTTCGATCCCAGTAGGAAACGAGTAAAGGTTACAGAGTCACAGTATATACAATTGGTAACGTTATTACTGAAGAACGAGGTCTTAAAGTAATTATAGGGGTATGTATTGTTGCTCGAGAAAGAGATGTTACTCTCTGAAATATTGTGGTGGCACAGTCTAACAAATTAGGAACGTGTAACTAAGTTTAATGTGTGCTTAGAATAATTGGAGTTGCTGGAATTAAACGTAAAGATAAAGGCTGCCGGCGCAAGTATACAACTAGTCATTGTATACAACAGAATGAGTAAATGCTGTATTATAAATTTATAAGAAGGAGTAAGAATAACAGCGTTAGCTGTAGTATTATAAATAAACAAGTACAATAAAACATTGATCAGGCAGGGGCTTGTTGTTTTTTTTTTTTTCTTTGCTTTGTCCATAGTTTTAGGCAAACTTACGCTACCCAAATCCATAGTCCAATATCTTTGTTTCCATAACCTGCAATAGCCCTACACCAACCGGGGATTGTCGTTGGGTGCATTTGCGTACAGGGATAATCGCAAGTATAAAATAGAAATAGTAAAATGCTCTACTAGAAGAAGGAATAACAGCGTTGGCTAATGGTATTATAAAAGCAGATTTCTATTTGAGAAATAGACTGTGTTAACTTTTGTCTCTACGAGTCATTATTAAGTAATCCGTAGCGGAAATATATGTCTAAAGGGAACCCCACGGTTCTTGATTAAGCCCTACCTTAATCCTAAGTATTACAGTTTTCATTGGAAATCCCTAGTACCTACTCTTGAAAAAAAATTTGTCTCTAATTCCATTTCAGCGGTCTGATTTGGGAATTTGGGTTCCAAAATATTTTAGTATTCTGAAGCGTTTTGCCACTACACCTAGCGTTTTGCCATTAGCTGGTAGGATAAAGTAATTATTTGCAATGTTAGTTGTACCACAGAATAAATAGTACAAGTAGTTGTACTAATTCTATTTTATTAGGTTATTTTTCAATCGGACATGTTATTTCCACTGCCCATTTGTCGAGAACAGCTGTAGCTGAAGTAGTGTGGGTAGTAATTAAGTAGTAATAAACTGAATTCTCTTTCTTGGCGCTAGAGAATTTAAGAAATTAATAAGAGATCTTCTGTGGTTTTAAGTTGAACAATTTCATTTATAAGTAATAGCACCTATTTTGTTCCGATAAATGAGATGAGTTTGAACTTTTTGGTTAAATCGAAACTCCATTGACAATGACGTACAAAATGTCATATTGAAAGTATGACGTTCATTATCTAATATTTACAATACGGATACCTACACCAAAGAAAACTCAATTTGAATTGTTTGTGTCATTTTCAGTCTATCAAAAAGTACTCTGTGGTGTACATGTTGTATAATGTCGATTTGTTTAAAATGTTGTAACTTTATTTGTCCGTGGAAAGATAAACATCAGAGTATCTCAATCCCAGGTACGAACTACGAACAATACTGTTAACTGATTTATCGGTTTTTATATGGTTTTTATCATTTTTGTTGCCAAATTCTAGTAAGTACTTTGTTTGCACACGATCTCGACTGCGGTGTTTATTCAGCAATATTTCCCAAACATCGGTTTTGTAATCAAAATCTCATTTTTCCAATCTTATATTTTTTGTACGAGTCTCGTGGGCTGTAACATTTACCTCGTGTTTATGCCTTGATGCAAATAGTAAGCTCTTGGAATAGGTTTCATTATTATTCCCAGAAGAGCTTCATTAACATCGCTCGGGAATACTTGAAACTATTCTTGTATAGGTAGAGGTACGTTTATAGAAAAGCTTTCAAGTGGTATATTGCTATAATGACTTTAAGGTTGCAATCGGATAATACAGAAATAGATTTGTTGTTTATGATCTTTATTTATTCTGAATAGAATTGATACCTAGGTCCCGATCACATGTATCACAACATATCGCAGCGATAAAATGTGAGTAAGCAGTGGTTAGGTGTGAATAGTGTCGCTGCAGCTTCTTGCAGTTCAATCAACTCAGCTTATTGCAGTTCAATCAACTCAGCTTATTGCAGTCCACTGCTGGACATAGGCCTCTCGCAGGCTGCGCCACAACACCCTGTCCTCCGCCTTCCTCATCCAGTCTGTTCCAGCCACATTATTTAGGTCGTCCCTCCATCTAGCTGGGGGGCGTCCCCCACTACGCTTACGTTCTCCACTCCAGGACTCGTCTGCTCCACCGGCCATCGGTCTTTCGGCAAACATGGCCAGCATACTGCCACTTCAGTTTGCTTACTCTGCAAGCTAAGTATGTCGGTAACTCCGGTTCTTTTTCCTGATTTTATTCTTCAAAGAGACTCCGAGCATAGCTCGCTCCATAGTTGCATCTTGCAGTTGCGTTGTGGTAACTACAAAATTTCGATGCGGTTGCGTAGTCGCTAGTAGTTTCGATGTGGTTACGTTGTGGCTAGTTTTTGCGGAAAGAGAGATCGACTCCGGCTTTCGTAGAGGAAGCACGCTTTGACTTGGGTTTGCTATGTGACTGGCCGCCAGTGCCCGGTCTTGCTGGTGGTTCGGTTGTGGGTGAGACATGGCCTTGATGTGATCGGTATCGCCCACACTGGTTTTGACGGCCAAATGTGGTCTGTGTGAATAAACTATTAATTTTCATATAATTTGCGCCCGTCCACGTGTTATCGTTGTGGTGTGGTTGTGGTACCTACTAATAGGTCTTGTTTTTTAATTTTATGCTTTTTTAATACCATTTCCATTGGCTTAATAATGCCTACTAAACTTTTCATGTCTTGTCGTTACAGTCTTTATAATGTATTCTTTCGAAATCATCTGCAATACAATTCAGCAAACTGATAAATTGAGTCTCCATCAAAAATATCTCTGACCTTAAGGAGTGAATCCTCACAAAAACCTAGCACTAAGCCGAGGTTCCCAGATAATATCAATGCATGCCAATATGTACCTCATTTTAGGTCCCATTAAGTGCAAAACAAAACTTATTAAGTCCATAACTGAGTGCCATTCTGTATTGTCGCAGGCCTACAGTTGCGGAGCATAGAAGAGCCGGCGGGAGGCGCGGGCGGCGGCATGCCCGCGCCTACCTGCTATGATGCTGAATGCGCGCGCACCGAAGCCTGGCTCGACGAGAACCAGGAGTTCGTGCACGACTACTTCTTGAGGTAAATATATTCATCTCTTTCCAACGTATCTACTACTGGCCAACTTCTTCTCTTCCTAAGTGCAGTGTTTTTAGCAGTTGCAAACTGTTTTGTGATGTATTTCATTGTCACCTATTTGGAATATTGTATTATTTTATGTGTGTATTTTTTTAGGAACTCCGACTGTTTTGATACCATTTTCAGGGACAGAAGCAAAGTCTCTGTAAGCCGACTCTTACAACCTACGCGTGCTGCTAACGTCCCTGCGTAAGTTGTAAGTGCCAGCTGAAGGAAACGAATTCGATCATCATGGCGGCGGGGACGTGGAAGATGGCGTAGTCAATACCAGTCCAAAGATCCAAAGCTCTGCAATCACCAACGCATCTTGTCTTTGGACGAGGATTAGCTATTACACATAAGCAGCCCAGAATGATCTTACTGCTGAAACTCCTCTCCGAGAGGAATCTGTGGACCGTAATCTGCCACGCACGCCCAGTGCGGATTGACAGATGTCACCTACACGTGGATTCATTCCAAGTTCTTGCTCTAGGTTTCGCCGGTATCCGCACGATTTACCATAAGGTGGAGCTAAAATGTCTTCTCATTAATGTCGAATGTGGAAAAAAACTTGCAACATTATAATCATGTATATAGGACCTAAAGTGCGGAGCTTGCCGAACTAAGCTTAGCGGTGGTAACGCAAATTGCGGTGGCACTAAAAGCACAGGTTACCTAATACATAGTTGGTCCTAATCCTGTTAAGTAAAACAAGCGTTTAACGGTGTTGGGACAACTAAGTATAGAGACAGGCATAAATCTGTAGGCGTATCATTTGTGTCCTGATGTGGAAATCGAACCAATGACTCGACAAATCCAATGCGCTTTGCATTGATCTGGCCTAAACAATGTTCAATACCTGATACGAATTTAGGATTAGGACGCAGTGCAACACGAAAACCTGTTCATTGATTCTAATTTGAATCCCCCATTCAATTTGATTCAAATCTCTGAATGGGATGATGTAATGCCTCATTATACAGTCATCCTGTACTCCAACGATCACTGTTTTGAGTGAGGTACAAGCCTATTGTAAACATTATCATTACAAAAGGCACCAACAATAATTTACGCGCTCTCTACATGCGGGGCATTTGTTGAAAACGTTGCCCGAATGTGTTCTATTCAGGTCATACGGATTCGTATACAATGGCTAATTCAAAAGACCTGGTTGCCGGCGGATGAAATGCGAATTACCACTGAAAACTGGCTCTAATAGATTTGCGTCTAATATTAATTAAACAATTGGGCTTTTTTCAAAACTTGCGAGGAATATAAATGAATTCGTTACAGTTACACTAATATGAATGTCACTCATTTAATTGGATCTCAGAATATCTGAGTCATTCCCAAGACATCGACGTCATAATCATATAAATCCGAGCAAGTGACAGTAATATGATAATGACATACATATCTTGATATCTTGGCACGATCCCGTTTTCATAACGAGACTGGTTCGCCACAGAATACAACGATCTAAAAATGTTCGAACTATGAATTCAATTTTTTTTTTTTTTTTTTTTTTAAAATGGCATCTCGCAGTTCAACCATAGGGGTTGTCGACTGCTCAACCGGACTTTCCTGTGGATGCCACAATAAATTGGGCCTCCAGCCAGGGCATAAAAACTTAAAAACTAAGCGACTACACGCTAAGGGCACCCCCCCGGGGGGTTCGGACCTCGGCTTAGGGCGTCGCTGGGAGAGGACAGCAAGGGACAGGCTGGATCGGAATTATTATTTAATGGGGACGAATTTAAAGCTACAGGCTCAGCGGCGCGGGCTGGCTCGAGCAAGGGTCGGGGTGGACATGGTACGGGGTGTCGCGACGGGCCTCGACGGCGAGGACGGAACGACGGATGTCGGGACTTGTACTTCTTGAGAGTACTGGTAGATTTGCTACTCTCCTGGAGGAGAGTAGTGGCGTCGTCGGGGGTGGTGAGGGTATGCCTAGGTCGGCGAATCCTACTTATACGGGAGGGAGTGTAACGGGAGGCCGCCGCAATCAGGGGGTTGGGATGCTTTATAGCAGAATCGAAGTAGCGCTTGGAGAGGCGCTTCATGAACTGCTGGACGGTGGGGAGTTTGAGATCGACGTGGAGATTCACGTTTCGGACATAGAAGGGGGCACCCGTGACCTTTCTGAGGAAACGGTTTTGGAGGGTCTGCATTTTATGCAGGAAGCGAGGGTTGGCGTGCGCGAAGATTACGCAAGCGTACGTCATGATGGGACGGATGACCGCGGTGTAGAGGCGCAATTTGCACCTGAGGGACAATTTGCTGCGGGCGGTCAATAAGGAGTGGAGCCTACCGAGAGCGAAAGCAGCGCGCGAACGCGCCGTCTTTATGTGCTCTTTGAAGTTGAGACGGTGATCGAGAATTACGCCTAGGTACTTGGCTTGCTTACCCCAAGGGATCGGCTTGCCATACATAGAGATCGGGCTGGGGAGGGGGGTGAATTTACGCGGCTTTGAGAAAAGTACCGCCTGACTCTTGTCGGGATTGACCTCGATTCTCCATTTCCGGAACCAATCGCCTAAGGCGTTTGCGGAGGTTTGGAGCTTGCGAGCGATAGAGCCCTGATTGGGACCTGAGCAGTAAACGGCAGTGTCGTCGGCGAAGAGAGCCAACTGTGCCGAATTACTTTTGGGGATGTCACTGGTGAACAGCGTGAAAATGAGGGGGGATACTACGGAGCCCTGGGGGACTCCGGCGCGGATCGGGTGGGGGGGGGAGAGAGCACCCTCGATGCGGTAGCGGAAAGTGCGATCCGACAGAAAGTCTCGAAGGATGAGTACGAGACGGTCTGGCACACCGAGAAGGTAGAGCTTATATAATAAGCCATTGTGCCAGACTTTGTCGAATGCTTTCGCTATGTCAAAGAACAGAGCGCCCGTTGACGCACCGCGCTGAAAGGCAGCGCTAATGTGCTCAACGATGCGGTGGACCTGATGGATGCATGAGTGTTTAGTTCGAAAACCAAACTGCTCGTTAGGGATAAGGCTCTTTGCTTCGGCGTAGTCCTTGAGACGCTTATAAATAAGCCTCTCGTAGATTTTGCCAAAGACATTGAGCAGACTGATGGGGCGGTAACTGGAGGGCTCAGACTTGGGCTTGCCTGGCTTTGGGATACCGATGACCGTGGCTTCTTTCCACGCTTGGGGGAAGATGTTATTGCTCAGAGCGCCATTGAAGATGGCGGTCATGAGTAGAATGAGTGGAGCGGGGAGGAGTTTGTACACCCTATTGGTGATACCGTCCGAACCGGGGGCTTTGCGGGTTTCGAGCCCTTTAACGATGTCTTGCACTTCGTCAGGAGTGACGGGAGGCAGAGGATCATCAGGGTCTTCGACTGGTGGTAGGGAGGCTCTACGTTCGACCTCAGCGTTCACCTTATCGATGTGCGCTTGATCTACTAGTTGAGAGCTGGGGGAGCACTGGGACTCTAAGCTGGCGGCGAGGCATTCGGCTTTGTCGGGGTTGTCAAAAGCTACGGACTTGTCGGGGCGTATGAGAGGAGGTACAGTGGCCTCTTCGGGGGAGCGAAGCTTCCTCTGAAGCTGCCAGAAGGCTAAGTGATTGGGCTCTAGTTCGCCGAGCAATTTGGCCCATCCCTCGGAACGCAGCTCCGCTATGCGTTTCTTTACAGCACGCTGTAAATGGCGCATATGGGCTTTGTTCGCGTCACAGGGAAAAGAGTCGTAGGCACGAATGGACGCGTTCTTCTCGGTTATCAGATCACGTACGTCAGCGGGTAATTTCCAGCGATGGTCTTCCATCACTGGCACTTCCCGTGAGCAATCCGTCAATACGGATTGAACGTGATCTGTAAACGAGGCGATCGCTCCCGTTGTGTCCGCAACTGAGACAATTTGCTCGGGAATAGAGTCTAAGTGAGGTGACGTGGTGGATTTCAGTCTTTCGCTTACTTTCCTCCAGTCGGTTACTATCTTGGTCGGAGGGGGCTGGTTGGGATCACGGGGGCCCGAATAGGGGGCTAGGTGAATAGTGACGGGACGGTGGTCGGAGTTGAGCTCTTGGTGCGTCTCGATAGATTGCAAACGGAGGTTTACATTCTTGAGTAGCGCTACGTCGAGCACGTCAGGAAGATGGGTGGGATCACCGGGATAGTGAGTGGGATGCATCGGAGCGATGACATCGAAGTTAAGGGAGGCGCCTAGGTTGAACAGGATTCTACCTCTGGTAGAAGTCGTGCTACTGTTCCAGGCGGGATGTTTGGCATTGAGATCCCCCGCCATGATGACGGAGTCACTCATACCGAAGAGGGCAGTGAAGTCTTTGGTGAGAGAGATGGGATCCTCTGCACCAGCCGTGGGCGGGATATAAGCCGAGATGATTAATAAGGATTGGTGGCCGGTCATGCCAAGCCGACAGATAGAGACCTCCAGGTGAGATAGGAGAGGAGGAGGGTCTATAGGGGAGCAGTGAAGGGACTTTTTGAAGTAGATAAGGGTACCACCCTTGTGACACCGAGACCTGTCATTGCGAACTATTTTAAAGTTGGCAATGTTCGGGTTACGGTGATGGGGCTTCAGGAAGGTTTCCTGGACTAAAAGGACGTCTAGTTGATGGTCGCGGAGGAAAGTGGCGATCTCATCACGCTGGCCAGAAATGCCGTTGGCATTGAAGAAACCTATTTTAAGGGATCGGGGTTTGGTAACACCTATTCTTTGTATATCCATTGGAGTAGCTAGAATTTTAGGGTTTGCAGGACTTGCGTAATCTCGGGATACGCATTGAAAATCTCGGCAATACGCCGGGGATTGCCATTGCAGGCTTGAATTTCCGCTGCCATCGCGTTAGCTGGGGCGATAAACGATGCATAAGCACCGATTATAACCTCCATGCTGCTGGGCTGAGGGCCGGAGACGGGGGATTGAGTGAACCTACTGGGGCGCGGGGCAGCGGTAGTGGGGTAGACTACTGGAGCGGCAACTGGGGCCGAGGGGACTGAAGGGGCTACTGCTGGCGGTGGGACGGGGATTGCCATCAGAGCTGGGGGGGTCGGGGGTTGGGCGGGCACCGAAGCTGCGGGAGCTTTCTGGTGGAAGAGATTTGCCCAAGGAGAGGGTCGCTGGGGACTGAGCCTATCGGGCATTTGTGAAGATGGGATCTTCACAGAAGAAGGACTTTCTCTTTGCTGACGATCGCTTGCGCGCTTCGCCAGTTTGGAGGAGGGGGCTTTAGGGGCTTTAGGGCAGCCCCGGTAGTTAGCCGGGTGCCCGGATTGGCCGCAAAGAACGCAGCTCGGTGGCTCTGTGCACAGAGTGCGGTCTTTGGGACGGGAACAATCAGCTGTTCCGTGATCGCCTAGACACTTGACGCATCTAGGCGTCGCGTAGCAGTGGGACTGGGAGTGGCCGTATAATTGGCACCTATGACATTGTCCAATGAGGTTGGACTTACGGGGTTTCTCGATGGATATACCCGAGAGGGAACAGACTGACCTAACCTTAAAAATGGGATGGTGACCGTCAGTGGGGTCGCATACGACAAGGACCATGTCGTATACCAAGCCTTTTTTCGCTCTGTGTAAGCGATGGACGGCGGAAACGGGAATGCCTTGTGAAGCAAGGTCTTCTTTGATCTCCTCGGTGGAGATTTCTTTTGGGATGCGCCTAATGATAACGCGGGTGGGAGCTTCCTCCGGAAGGGAGTAGGTATGGAACGAGTAGTTCCTTGCTTGGAGGAGTCGGGTAAATTCCCTGTAGTCCGAGGACGAGGGAACCGTTACCTTGATACCCTGTTGGGTAGAACGGGCGTTGGTGTAGTTGATCTTACGATCAACACACATTTTGGAGATTTCAGTCCATTTGGACTTCTCCTGAATGTAAACGGGGGGCGGGGGACGTTGCTTCTTAGCAGCGGGAGGGATAGCACTAGGGCTAGAAGTGGGAGCGGCCTGAGAAGTGGGGGCGGCCTGAGAAGTGGGGGCAGCCTGAGAAGCGGCGGGGGAGGCGGTGAGGGGCGGGGTGGGAGGGCGCGGGGAAGGGGGAGCCGCTACTGGCTTTTTGGCTAAGCTAGAGTGAGAGGATGAGCCCTTCTTTCTCTTGCCTCCCTTTCCGACGACTTCGTAGTCGTCTTCGGAGGAGGAAGAGGCGGATTGAGCATCATCCGAGTCTGTCTGAGGAGCGGACGTATCCATGTCCTCGGGTTGGGAGGCGTCTAATGTCTCCGAGACAATAGGGGCTGGCACAATAGGTACCGAAATGGGGGCTGCGGCGACCTTAGTCTTAGTGGGTTTGGCGGAATCCATTGTTGGGACGGACAATGGCGCCGGAGTGGGCTTAGCCGCGACGGAGGGGGCTGGGCCTTTGTCGGCCGTAGACGGCGGCGACGGGGTAATGAAAAAGTCGCAAAAGTCTGCGACCGAGACATTCGGAAGGGTTGGCTTCCGGAAACCAATCATATGAGGGCCATATTTTTCAATGAACGCCTCATCTTTAAAAAGGACCTCCTTGACGAATGCCAATATTACGGCATCCGCCATGGTGGCTCTATCGGAGGGAAGGGGCCGGGAAAAGAATTCGCATTAGGGGCGTGAAACCCTAGGGATCCTAACGAAAACCTAACCCCGGGTGGGAATGCCCGGGGGTGAGTGGATCCTACCCTCCCTGCCGGGTGAAGACAGGGAGGTGAGTACCTAAGGTGAGCCCTAAGCTTGTAACCCGTCGCTAATCTTATTGCGCGGACGGGGTCCTAACCAGTCAAGTGAAATGGGTGTAGAGACACCCAGACTGGTTCTAGTACGAAGGGGTTGACACACCCAACCGTACTAGATGCAAAGCTGTTGAGAGAAGGATTAGTTACAAAGCTAGGCTTGACTAGGAGACCCCCCAAGGCCAAGATTCTAGCTCCCGATTCCAATTGACTGCCTCACCCTGAAGGGGCGAGGCTGGTGGATTGGGGCACCACCCACTTGGCTTCGTTGACACCGTGAGGTTTCCACCAAGGACCACGAAACTGTGGTTTTACCCAGAAGGGGCCACAACAATCGACGAACGTTTTATTTGACGTTAAACTGTTAAGAAATACTCTATCAACAGTGCCTTGAAAAAGGCAGCTATTGATAGAAAACGGGTCGTAGTCGAAGACTACGGAACTCGTTACGGCAAGCGTAACGAAACCGGGCGGCGAGAGCAGCGAAACACGATGCAGCGGCGGAGAGCGGCACGTCCGTTCACGGCGAGCGTCGAGCGGCGAATCCCGCTATGAATTCAAACTCTTTCGAAATTTTATATTCGAGTCATTGACGAAAAAACCCACGCATCCTGACCTGTTGTACAGACGCCAGCACATCAAGCTACTACAATCTTATCTTTCTTTAATAGATTTCCAAAATCGCTATAGCATAATGTTCAATGTTGATTGGGAAAATTTGAGTTTCGGGTAGCTTGATGTACTGCCGGCACATCAAGCTACCCGAACCCTGTACAAACGATCTATTTTTGATTCAGATTTTTTGTAGAAACTACTAATTGACTGTACAAATAAATCGTCGCTCAGCTCGTAAACGGTTACGTAACGTAACGGGCTTAAACGGTTTATCTCATCGTACGTGCAACACAGACGTAATTCAGTTTATCATCGAAAGCTTTCGGTTAATCCCCTACCGTATGTCTGTTGGGCGTTTGTGGACCAATAACTTGTGTCAATAATGAAAACGGGATAGTTAATTATTCTGAAGAGAAAGGGAGTTTTATCAGAGAAGCTCCTGATTCCGTTCCTACCTGATTTGTTACTAAACGAACCTAACGTGTGGTTGTTTCGTTCTATTGTTTATATGATCACTGGGTTGGGGCTTTTTTTTTCGAATACATTTCGACGAATATTCAACTTGTCTTTGATATAACGTAGCAGCTTTCCAACTTCAATTTACGTAGTATTTAAATGTCTGGTGTAATATCTCTGTCGTAATAAGATTCACAGAACCTTATTTCGCAGCGCTCACCGTCCGCTTTTAGCAGAACTCTGAAATGCAACTAACGAAAGTAATGGAAAGGTTTTCTCAAAACATCATTCAGCGAGATAACAAGGTAGACTCCCGTCAATCACTGACTAGTGAAAAGCTTCAGACAATCAGAACAGTGATGCTAACAAGAAAATATTCAGACAGGACACCCAGTTAGCCGCACGACAGATGAGTCTAGGCTTGACACGTCCTACATAACACTAGATCTGCAAACTAGGTCGATGACAACACACACCGTTTTATATGATTTCTTGACCGCTCTAGTTACACCCTTTTCACTCTCAATTTACATCCCTGTCACGTAAGTCATCTCATTCGACAAGGTGACGCAAAAATTTCACTGAGACCTTTGACAACCATCATCACGGAAATTATAGGATTTTTGTAGATACACCCGCCATATTATGTTTGTCCAATGTGAATAGACGAGCGTATTGCCATGAAACAGGCCCAAATTGGGACGCCAGAGTACAGAATTTTTTTTTATGCAAAAACTAGATTGTAAAACTGAACTTGACAACGGCTTTGA
The DNA here is from genome assembly GCA_948474745.1 of Oligia latruncula. NCBI lineage: Eukaryota > Metazoa > Arthropoda > Insecta > Lepidoptera > Noctuidae > Oligia > Oligia latruncula. The sequence goes on along the minus strand of OX419702.1, from coordinate 10,258,347 downwards.
AATCAAAAAGGGTTTTTAGTGATATTTGAACTTTAAAACATTTGTGGCTTTTAAATAAAGATAAAAGTTTCTGTCGTGGTGATTGGGTTGAACTAAAATGTTTAAATATTGAAAGAGAATAACGAATCCGCATATATTACTTTAAAAGGAGAAGAGTACAAATGCAAATATAAAATAATGGAACAAATGTGCCTTAATTGAAGCCACAGCTCGTTAACTGGTCATACTATTAACCTTATCATTTGGTAGATATAGCTTATTAAGAGGTTGACAGAAAATTGCATATGACAACACTGCACTGCAGGAGGTAAAACATATCAATAGCGGGTTTTCCATGCACTAATGAATACAATTTGTTAGTTTCATAATTTATAGTGTCATTTCATGGTCTATCTATTGCAATTGATCGCTACAACCTTGAAAACTCATGTAGTTAGATTTTCGTAAGTTCAGTTTCTTTGCCGATAACAATTAGAAATTCATCTACAGCTTTCATTGTTCTCAGGAAAGATTACAGGCTTCATAAATTAAATTTGCTTTCACTTAATCATACATTTTTGATTACTGAATGGACGGTTTCATAGAATTTCTGAACCCCTTTGTTGAAACTCAATTAATTTTCAAAGACTTATTATCTCAATGCAATGCGTATTCATGTCTTGTTTGTTTTTTAAACAATCGTAATAAGGTTTTGTTTGTTTCATTGTCATAATCGAATTGTCACCAAAATGTATAACAATAGAAATTCTTTGGCTTTAATGTGAACTTGTAGCGGTTTGTTTGGATGGACAAGGTCGATTGAATCTAGCTTATTTTAAATTTTTGGCCATAGAAAGATTTTGATTCGAAGATCTTGTATGATGTGACTAATATTACTTAAAGAGGAAGTGCCCCTGGCACTTCCTCTTTACCCCGCGAAATTCAAACTTACGCTTTTTGCAATTTGCAGGTCAGTGTCAGGTTGTATGACTATGTTGAACAAAATATGATTCGCGACCGTAACAAGTATGTATTTACAGAATTATTTATAATCATTAAAAACATCTATACAACTCTCTAAGTGCATATAACCCTATTGATCGATATTTCATGAAATTGTCTTTCAGTAGGGTTATATGAACGCTTCCCCCTGAACAAAACTTATCTAACTAGATAAACAAATAAGTTTCCTAACTCGTATATTCTGTTTGAAGGTTAAGCAGGCTTTCGAAAAGGGTTCCAGGCTTTCCCTTCATCATCTTTGTGAACTTTAAAAACTTCTCAACTGAGTTAGGGTCACTACGCAGCCTAACGAGAAGCTACTGAATATTTGTATTTTACACAAAGCCACTGTTGTCTGCATCTGACCTTACCAGCACAACTTGTTAAAGTTTCTAGCGTTTCATATACAGCTAAAAGACTAACTATAGTCTTGACAGATAATTGGCAGCGATTGCACAACTACACTTAAGTTCATTGTCTGATTCAGTTACTGTTGGCAACTGTTACTGTAGTACATCAAGTTAGCAACCCACTCGTTAAGTACTAACTTTATAAACTTGATTTGCTAGTTTTGTCTAACGTCATTAATGTCACAGACTCTTGTCTTAACTTTATTTGTAACATTAATGCTTTTATTTTGTAGATAAGTTTTTACGGAATTTACGTAGGTATGCGGCTTTTGCGTTGGTCTAGGTTTTGGCATTGATTTGGTTTATTCAGGGTACAGTCTCGTATATTCATTGTTAAGCAAATTGTCAATCTACGTCAATTTGAACTGTTAATAGCCATTACTAACAACTATCAAAGAATTACATTTGTGCGGACAATTTAAGGTTGTAGTCAATTTGCTTATCAATTAATTTATCTGAATTTACATTGAAGTTCTTAGACTATGGTTCTGAATTCAACATATTGACATGATAGTTTTCATTAAAACTTTTCCGTAGGTAATATTATTTACAAAACTATTACCAATTTTCAGAGTCAGTAATAGGTACAGTTTGGTCAATATTCTGAATAACACAACTATTTTCTTTAAAAAAACAAAACAATTGTTTGCGATCAAAATATACCTAAATGTTTTATCATATTCGTGTTTTTGGCAGTGTTGTATGAATTCAGAGAAACGAAGCGGTAAAATGGCCGCAAACAGTACTAATTATTCAGATAGTAACACTTTCTGAATAATTTACAAGAAATATACAAGCAGTTACAGCCCTATTAGACTTAACATAGCGTAACATAAATTAAGATTTATTAGCAGAAGGCCACAAGTCTTAATAGTTTTGTTTAGGTCTCTTAATTACTGTGTCCCATTTGTTGATACCCTCTAGCTTTGACACTTAACTTTTGGTTTGTTCAGGCTGTTCAACAATTTCGACTTTAATTAAAATTAGTGTTATGTAGATTAATTTATGGGTACAAGCCTGGTTTATAGTCGCATGCCACGGGCCTTTGTAACCACTGTTTCCTTTTGTGTCTGATGTAGTTAGTGTGCTTCCATTTTAATGAGTTTGTATAATGAGATTTGTGTCTGGGTAAGGGAAATTCTGTTAATCTATGCAACGATTGCACATTGTTAGGTGGGTGTTTATTTGAGTCTTGAACTGCATGATCCATCATTTGAGCAGAATCGAATTTTAACATTACACAATCAGATCTCCGCAAAGATATCATAATTACAAAAAAAAAAAACGGAAGTAATACGAGTTTAACAAGAAGTGAGCCACCCTGTTCCAATATTGTTGTTTGTTTGTGTGTTGTTGTTGTTGTAACAAAAAAATTAAAAAAAAAAATGTACAGTCACCAGCAAAAGTAGATGATCAAAGTCAGAAATTCAATACTAATGAACGGAGTTTGCGTCAGAACTCAGAACTGTGTGGCGTCGAAGTGATTCAAAAGTACGTACGTAGTAAGTATTCTAAGTAGTAGTACTTCGACGCCACACAGTTCTGACGCGAACTCCGTTCATTAGTATTGAATTTCTGATTTTGATCATCTACTTTTGCTGTTGACTGTACCTACACCTTATTTTTTTGTTATTTAACGCTCTCAAGCTTGAACACATTTTTTTATTTGTAAATTCTTTACGAATATATTCGTCTTGTTTACGGTTGGGTATTATTATACCCAACCGTAAACAAGACGAATTATGCATCTACCAACCCGCACTGGGGCTGCGTTGTGGATTACGGCCCAATCCCTCTCACCGAGAGGAGGCCTGTGTCCCAGCAATGGGAACATTATAGGCTGATTATGCATGCATCTTTGTTAATTTATTCTGTGACTTGTTACTTCTATAAAATATGACCAACCGCCTTCCACATAGATTTTACCTTAACTTTACAGTCCCCGGCACATAACTTGGCAAGAGTCGTTAGATTAATTTTTCCTTTATTTAACTTTCTTGTGAACTTTTTTGTTTAAAAATATACTATGGCACTAACCATAGTAATTATACTATGGTTAGTGCCATAGTATATTTTTGACAAGAAGATGGTCACTTTTATTGTTTTTCATTAGACAAACAATAAAAGTGACCATCTTCTTGTTGCACTGAGTGTACATGCACTAACTTACTCGAACTACGCCAAAACCTTGCCAAGTTACGTGCACGACTGTACTTTACCTGTCACAATGGCAGAAAGATATTGCTTGACTGAAGAAAACAGGAGTATTTTCTATAACTAAATTAATAAAGTCGTCGTAGTGTGTATGTTTAAATCTGATAACTTATCACAGTTTATTATAAAGATATGACTGTCCATGACCCATACAAACAACAAATTTTCATATCTACCCTAAACGCATTCTTGCTTGCTTAAGTTATTCATTTAGACTCGTTGTCAAAACTATGTATAATGGAAATTAAACTTTCTTTAACATAATTTGAAGTATCAAAAGCTGTTACTTAAATTAATTCTTTTGGTTAGAAAACAGCAATATATCATCCACTAATGACGTCACGTAAAACATTTACTTAAATTGACGCCATATTTTTTAAAATTAGACATTTTCACGCTCCAAGGAGCGTGAGATCATAAATTATAAAATTAATGCCGCTTTTTCGGTAATAAATTCACTGGTTTTACTGCTAAAAATACTTCCGTCAGATAAAAGAAATAAACGGAGACTGGGCATTAAGGAAACTCGGATATACATAAGGAAATTGACTGATTCTCGTTACTGACCAGCCCTGTTATAAAGTTAATAAGAACAATATAAGTAAACCGCTTTTTATCGGTTTATACTGGTTTATATATGGCATGTTTCTATGGTTTGTGCGAATAAACCACAATTCCACTTCCCGTGGGTGTTGTAGATAATTAAGAGATTATATCAGAGCTGACAGCATCCAGACAGACGTGTTTTATTAGCATCAAACTATTATTACTGTTGTGATTACATATTCGCTTTATACAGGACTATGTGCTTATGAACTCAATCTACAACATCATTCGGACACTGGGTAAACCTCGTTTCTGTCACCGTCTTGATCAGTTCCGGCCAGGAGGCCGGCGGAGCATCTTCTTCTTTTCGTGTCAAGCAGTACCTAGTCTACCTACCTGTAGCAAAAATAGGTGTAGAATCCGTAAAAATCTGTCGTGAAAAAAGAAGAATTAAATTATTAACGCGTAGGTACCGCAAGGAATGGATCGAGGTGGCTCTAGAAAAAGATGTCTGAAAGGAAGGATTTGGGCGAAGCCTTTGCTCAGCAGTGGGACAGTGTAGGCTAAGTAAAAAAAAGTAACTTCTCCTTTTTTGAAATGTTAAAAAGTAAGATTTCTCTAAGACTCTTGCATTCCAGTAGCCTCATGTTTACCATAAAACTTTAACGGCTATTATAGCAGTGACTCCAGTTTTCAACCAGTAAAGTATTTTATGCAGTAAAACTTGACATAAACCAACTTATTCTGGAAGTTATTATTTTTATTGAAGTTTATAATGACAATACTTCCGTCGGTCCTGAATGGGCCATAACATTTAAGATATAATCACACTGATTAGTTTTATGAATGGATGAATTGGCTTGAATAATTACGATGGTGGGTGGCACGCAGTAGTATGAATTATAATGAGGCAGTTGGGCCTATTCAAAGAAATGGACTTGTCGGGATATTAAAACTTTTGTAGAATGCACTGCGCAAAATATAACAAAATGCTAATTCTCGTAAAGCGAGTCGCAATCTCATCTCAGGGATAATCAATGTCAAAAACTTAAAAAAATGAAATTAGAGGTATTTTTAACAGATTGAGACTGAGCTCAGACTGTGACGTTTTTAAAATTACGAGAATTGGCCCTCTGGTCATTCTCATTAATATTCGCCATAGCATTCTTATTGCACTTATCTCAAATGAACACTCCGATTAGAATTACCGAGACGTGTGAGCAATAAAACCTAATATAAATTCTCCAGCACGTAATGTTAATGTCTCGAATACGTTAAATGTAGTTTTATCGAATCTCATTGAATGTTGTTAACTATCTCAAGCGCATTTCAAGATTCGCAGACTCACTGAAATAAATTTTAAAATATACGGACCGTATGTTATTGTTGAACTCTACTCCGGTATACAAATTGTCACATTGGAGAATTTCCATTTGTCCTTTGGTTCGACGCCCGGAAAATGCGAAGGAGGATGTCAGTGCTATTCTACCGTATGGAATGAACATGCTGAATATTTATTAGTTTAATATGTCCGTCTTTGTACTTATTTTGTATACAGCTTCATTTGCTGTTGCTTGTCTCTCTTTATTGTCTGTGTTTGTCACAAGTTTGTTAAAGTAACGAAAATAATTTGGTTCTACTTTGTCTTTGTCTTTTCTGCTACATTATTTCAGTCTAGTGCAGAGATCCGCTTTCCTTCCTACTAAGAAGCTTCAGTACCTAGTTTGCAAGTTTTGATATCGGCTTTCACAACATCCTGCTAGAGTTTCTAGAGCTTCTCGCGGGATTTCATTGCGGTCGCAGTTCGCTGTACATTGATATTTAATAATGCAGGTATGCTAAAACCAAGTCTTATTAGTCTGTTTGTGCAAAGCTGAAGTTTGGAAATGCAATACTGTGCTGTGGAACTCTTGAAATATCCGTTAATAATTTTACTACCTTGGCAAACTTGTCATCCTGACAAATAAAGGCGACGCTAGACTATCTTCTGTTTTAAATAAACATGGAAATTATTATTATAACATTAATACTTGAAAGGCCTGTTGGGACTAACCTTATTATCCCTAAGAGCTTTTGTCTCTTCAAGTTAACTCATTATAATTTGGAAAACAAAGGAAACGTGGTACTGTTCGTGTAATTTTTATGTAGATTCACTAATTGAACACAGGCTCGACGTTTGTTGAGGCTCTAAAACAAGAAGATTATTATTTTAAATCTACGTTTAATGATGTTCCAAATCATTGTCGGAACAAGGGTTTAAACTGTAGAGCTACATTATGTCATGCAGAAATTGTTGAATTCTGATAGACTTGAAGTGTAATAACTGGCACATGAGATATTAGCTTTGACTCTCGGATGGCAAGGCACCTGTTTGTTTGCTACCGAATAACATACCTATTAAAAACGTCACAGCTCCCAAACGCAAAATGTCAACTATCAGTAGAATGCAAATGTTCGTATTCTATTCTACTAGCCATATTTACTTTACACTTAGTTTCCAGTGCAGAGATATTCTCGTCCTATACAAACATTGTCAACGATGCTAGTTAGCGTCAACTAGTTTATATGAATACTATTGTTATCAAAGTTTCCGTTACAATTACGTTTGTGTTCATACGTATGTTTCTATTAGGATATCTTTGTCCTGCTCTAGTTTATGATGTAAGATAGGGATAGAATATTTTTAAGATGCATGTGTCGATGATTGTATCATCAAATGTTAATATATTTATACTGTACATAAATACTATTTGTAAACACCAATGTCTATGATTTGTTACTTATTTGTTAATCTGATCTTCATAACTGTTTCAATTGCTCATGCACACAAAGAACGCGTAACATCGCAAAGATGCGCCTGCGCATTGTTGACGAGTTAACGTTTGAATCTCATAATCACGCGCACTAAACAGTCGTTCTTGGAAGTCTTGAAGTTGTTGGAGTCTTGGAAGTATTTAATAAGGTAAACGGCAATTGTCGGCAGGAAGGCGACGCGGCAAGTGGTGGACGCGTGGCTAGTGTCGCACGCGACGCCGCCGAGTGCCGAGCTTGCGTCGCCGTCGCGCGCTGGCTCCGGCTCCGGGGCCACCACACCTGTCAGGTAATATCATGGACAATATTTATTGGGACTATTATTATTGTTGGTAAGGCCAAAGAAAAGATTGTGTGAGGAATGAAATTAAAGAAAAGGCAGTGAACGATAGCGTGACGGTTGACAGGGGAGAATGGAAGAAGTAAACGTGTTGCGTCCCCAAGTAATATGGGACAAGGGCAGGAAGATAATGATATAATAGATAATATTATGGCCTCTGCAAAATATCAACCAACAATTTTGTTAGCTTGATTAAAGCCTGATTTACACGGTGCTATTTAATTATCTGTGGTATACCATTAGTTATTAGTAAGGGCTATATTTCACCGGGACACCATGGTATACAGCTCTATAGAGCGTTACTCATCTGGTGTCCGTTTGGTTGCGCGACCAATTTGGCGGCGCGACCAACTCGGACGCGTGCACAGAAAGTTACTGGTTGCGCCGCCACGCTGGTCGCGCCACCAATAATTACTATAGCGCTGTATGGTGTCTAACTCACTCGGCCGCCAGTCCGGCCGCCAGTGACAGTCTTCAAGGTCCATTTTGATACTGTCTCAGTGTGATGGGGTGACTCTGGTGTCTAGTTTGGTAGCTTACGGACACCACGGTGGCGCGACTGGTTGCGCCGCCATGGTGTCCCAGTGAAATATAGCCCTTAGGGTTAGGGTCTTTGGGAGCAGTGACGGCCCAGTGGTAACGGCCGCGACTTACGGATTTTAGGTCGTAGGTTCGAACCCAGACAGGCGCTTTACTTAGTGTAAATTATTTCATCATCGCTGCTCTCAAAACGGTGAAGGAAAACATCATGAGCAAACCGGCATGTCCTAGAACCAAAAATTCGAAGACATGTAACATCTATTACCAACTTTCACGGGTCCCGCGTTGTAGATCACAGCCCACTCCCTCTCACCGAGACCCCGGGCCTGTCTCCCAGCAGTGGGAACATTATAGGCTGATTATATTATGCTTATACCATTAGTCGAAGCAACAATAAAATTTGCACCGTCTACGCTGTGTTGAAACGATGCAAGTTATTTGTTGTTTCAATTTGACAGTTTGTCACAGGCAAGAAATTTGCGTTGTTTACATGTAAATAGGGCTTAGGCATGCCATTCGTAGAGATGCGGCAGTCCTGCTCCGTACGCGTTCAGAATTACGCTTAGTGCTTGGGGGCGTAAGCTACGCCCAGCTTCATTTCTAATCCGTGTATGGTTTTCTAGTTTCTGCCCGCGGTTTCGCCCGGGTTTCATGGTTTTTTTTTATTGCGTGGGGCCCTCATTCTTTTTCTAAAGTAAGTCGGCATTACCGGAACAAACAGACAAAAAAAAATATAATTAGGTGTCGTATAATGTAATATGTATGTAACCATGTACCTATATGTATGTGTACATTTGCATTTAGTAAGAAGCTGTTATTTTGATATTACAAACAGACACTTCAATTTTATTTATTTTTATAGATTGAACTTCTCAAATAATTATGTAAAATCTCATTTTGTTATGAAGGAAAAAATAATATAATACTAGCTGCGCCCCGCGGTTTCACCCGCATAAATGTCGATTCCATGTGAATATCGGGATAAAAGTAGCTTATTTAATCCAGGGTGTCAGCTCCAGCAACCTCTATACAAAATTTTATGAAAATTGGTCCAGCCGTTTGAGCGTGAAGAAGTAACCAGCATATAAACACACACATACCGACACACACCCCCACACGCCTTTATAATATTAGTGTGATTTCCAAAAGGGTTACCCTATAATATTGCATGACCCGCCTAACCCTTGTATAGTGGGTAATTAATGGATGTAATATAAATAAGGAAAACGCCAAAAGGATTATGATTTTCACATGACAGCGAACGATATCGAAAGTCTTGACCCGGCTTTGTTTGTTCGCTGAAATTACTGAAACATTTTCAGGGATTAATCTGCTGTCCTTTATTGTCTTACTTTTCTTAGAACATTTTTACTTGTAGGTCAAATGGATATTATGTTTTTCTATCCGTTGAATTGTAAGTAATCGTATCAGAGGCATTGAAAGAAAATGGCCATAAATCATAAGTATCAGTATTTATTTAATCTGCTTACAAACTAATCATTCCAGTGTTACCAATGCTGTTTTATTTATTTCCATATGTTTTTCTCGGAAAACACATCACAACACAATTATAAAGGTACGATTCCACCAAAATAGTGTGCAGCACATTTGTTCACAAACATTTTGTGCAGAACTCCAACAGTGCACGTACTGAGCTGCAGATCCGATAGTCTCTGTTTCCACCGGCAAAGCTGTGCGTAACTTTTGTACGCGCACAGTGTAGCACACTTGTGCGCGAACATGATGAAACAGGACAAATAAATGTTTTCACTCCGTCCGGTAAGACTGAGAGCTGAGTTCGCGAACAATAAGTGTGTACGCGTCGACGCGAGTCCACTGCTTGCATTGTGCGCGCACAAAAGTATGCAGATGTGCGCGAACATTTCTAATGTTCGCGCACAATTTGTTATTGTTTGCTTGAGTGAGTCGACCAGAATAAACATTTGTGTCGTACAATGTGCCGCACAGTGCCGCACACTGGTGGAATCGCGCCTTTACACGTGTAGGAATAAGTTTTTTTGAGATAAGTACGAGTATTTAATTGTTGTGTTTATTTGCAAGAGTTTACAAGAACAACAACAAATAACATTCTTAGCTAAACGCTTATGTTATTGATGTAATCTGTACTAATAATAAAGCTGAAGTGTTTGTATGTTTGTTGCCAGTCGGATTTGAAAAAATCTTTTTGCATTTGATAGTTAAATTTATGAGGAACGTTATAGGCTTTAAGATGGTAAAGCCGGTAAGACCCTTAGGCGCGACCCATAAGCGAAAACGAAGTAATAGCGCGGACGGGCGATGCGATGCGACGGGGTGGGTTGGGGGAACAAGAAATTACTCGGACGAAGTCGCGGGCAGAAGCTAGTTATGGGATAAAATTTGTAGTCTACACTAATAAATAAATAATATTATGAAGAGGTAAAGTTTGTAAACTTAGAGGTAGGAAGGAGGTACCTAATCTCTGTAAGTAATGATCCAATTTCGAAAATTCTATTGCCAATTGCCTTAGGGAATGTTTTATAGTATAGTTGGCTACCACGTGGGCGAAGTCGCCGGCTAAGCAGAAGCTAGTCTGAGATAAAATCTTAATAATATCGTTTTGGTCAAATTCAGTAGCAATCTGAAAATTATACAAACAGTACCAATTCTCTACTTGACACGATAAACGGTGTCCTAAGTCTAATTAATAAATGTGGTAGGCAGCACTTTCAAGTTTACTAGTCCTAAATAAATATACTATGTTCAGTGCTGGGAAAAATCCGATCCGTTGGTTTAGGAGACGCAAACACGCTTGCAGAGTCAACAGCTAACGAGTTAAGATAAATAATTGGTGTAAATAAACAATTCGGATAAGTGGAAATTCATATTAAAGTCGTTAGAGATATATTTAAATAAGTTAGAGATATATTTTTAAACACATATTTTTAGGGTACCGTATCCAAAGGGTAAAAACGGGACCCTATTACTAAGACTCCACTGTCCGTCTGTCTGTCTGTTTGTCTGCCTGTCACCAGGCTTTATCTCGTGAACCGTGATAGCTAGACAGTTGAAATGTTCACAGATGATGTATTTCTGTTGCCGCTATAACAACAAATAATAAAAATAAAATAAAGAAAAAAAGGGGTATAAAAGAAACTTTTTTTTCGGCGTTTTATACCTTGAGGTACGGAACCCTTCGTGTGCGAGTCCGACTCGCACTTGGCCGGTTTTTTAATAGTTATTAATCGGTTGAAGGACACTGATCGAGACTGAATCGAAGTTTTATTGTTATTACGTCTGGGGGCGTTTAGTGTCCCGCAAAGTGTTAACTCTGTCTGTTAAATTTCACGCCCGAACCACTGAACCGTCGTTTTGAAATTTGTTAGATAGGTAGCCTGGGACCTGGAGAAATACATACGCTACTTTTCGCTCTGAATATTTTTATTAAAAAAATATATACAAAACAAAATACACGTAAACGCCGGCAACAGTTGGAACATAATATGGTGCTTCGTAGGGAAGCAGTATCTGATGCAGATGGATTGTCGAATCCGCTGTTTTACATAACCGCTAGCTATTTTACAAAACTTTATCAAAATTGGTCCAGCCGTTTGAGCGTGAAGAAGTAACAAACATATAAACACACCCCCACACACACACACTCACAAACTTTTGCTTACATAATATTAGTGTGATCGGTATCGGTACCTATACGTATAAGTAACAGCTTTCTATAGTCTCCCCCTTACAAAAAAGGTGTCACAAGATGAAGACAAATATTAGTGGCTTAACCAGTATCACCATATCCATAAGAAGTATTTATGTAGAACAGATAATAAATTCCCGTCTCTTGTCCTTGCTGCTAGTCACCATCAATCTTACGTCATTGTCATCTCGTCTTTATCTGCCAGTGTTAAACCACCCTCCGTAGATTAGTAGGACTTTCCTGAACGCTAACCTACTCGTGCATGCGTAATGATGAGGTATTTGTATTGTAAAATTTTGTGGAAGATAAGAGAAATTCGAGATGGGAATACCTTGTGTAATACCTACTTCTTGTGACTTGTAACTGAGGCTGTATTATGAAGTATTAATGCCATTGCCGGGTCAGCAGGATTGTCCGAAAGGGTTACCGCTGGCCCGGAACATAAAGGGCTAAGGAAGGAACACGGGTGGGTTTTAGTCAGTAAGAGTCTGACACTCCCTTCCGCTCCACCCAGAGCGGGAGGGGTCATTTGATGATTTCCCATCCGCAAAAAAAAAAAAAAAAAAAGTATTAATGCCATCAATATTCCCGGAGGAGAGGAGGGGCCCGTGGCTAAATAATAACAGCCGCACAGGTCGATCGATTAGGTTGAGCTACGCTTGCCGCGGTTGGTCTGTGGATGGGTGACCATCTTTACATACCGTGACCCCTCCGTGCGTCGGAAAGAACGTTAAGCGGTTGGTCCCGGCTGTCATTCGTGGATTTTTGACAGTCGTTATGGGTAATCATAAGCCCGAAAGTCTGACAACCAGTTTTACCAAGGGGTATTGTATTAACCAGTTACTGGGTTGTGGAGGTCAGATAGGCAGTCGCTTCATGTAAAATACTGGTATTTAGCTGCATCCGGTTAGACTGGAAGCCGACCCCAACATAGTTGGGAAAAGGCTAGGCAGATGATGAATGCCATCAATATTCCATTGCAAAAAAAAAGATGGCGCTATCAGCCTTTTATCGCTCCGTCTCTCTCTCATGCTGGAAAAATGATGGCATTATAGACACCCTGGTCCATTTGTAAAGTAAGGATCTTAAAAATGTTTTTAGTCGTTTTTTTTTTTTTTCCAAGATAATATTTTCGGGACACTGGTCGAAACAGTTTTGCGTAAGATAAATGGTGGTTAAAATAATTCTTTAAGATTTATGTTGTTTGAAATTACCAGATAAGTATGCAAAAAATATAAAGAACTTACTCAAAGTTTTCTCCCTTCATTATCTTCAAACTTGGAATTCTATTCAAAGTTTTTTCACAGCCAAGAACTGTGGGATGGTAGCAAGCAAAAGACCGGTCTTAAAAACTATAAGCGCATTTATTTTTAGCTGAAGACTCGAAATTCTCATAAAAATAAGTGTAGGTAATTAAAATAAATATCTAAAATATATTTTTTTTATTTTAATAAAAATTTCGAGTCTTCAAAATGAAGCAGAAAACCAGCATTCATTTGACTAAAAACTTAAACGAACTTTATTAAAATTACGATGATGGGAAAAAGGCCTGAATTTATGAACGTCAAAGGCCCTCCCGAAATAATCTATCAGACTTAATTTTGTTCAGTTTTATGACATCTGCTACATCCACTTGGCGGTTGTCCAGTTCACTAATTGCTGAACATATCTAGCTCGTTCTTCGTTTGAATACTAAAATAATGCGTAATAAGTAATACTAACAACGTTCTGACTGTTGAAATATGGATGCGAGAAGCGCAGAACCAGTCGAAGTGGAGGTGCTTGGGGGAGGCCTATGTCCAGCAGTGGACGTCTTTCGGCTGAAATGATGATGATGATGTTGAAAAATCAATATTTGATTTATAACAATAGAAATTCAATAGTGTCTCATTAGCCACAGTTGAGCTACTAGGTACGTAATTAGGGTTCCGTACCCAAAGGGTAAAAACGGAACCCTATTACTAAGACTTCGCTGTCCGTCCGTCCGTCTGTCTGTCTGTCACCAGGCTGTATCTCAAGAACCGCGGTAGCTAGACAGTTGACATTTTCACAAATTATGTATTTCTGTTGCCGCTATAAGAACAAATACTAAAAACAAAATAAAATAAACATTTAAGGGGGGCTCCCATACAACAAACGCGATTTTTTTCGGCGTTTTTGCCTTGTGGTACGGAACCCTTCGTGTGCGAGTCCGACTCGCACTTCGCCAGTTTTTTTTATATTTATCTCTGTAAACGAAGCAAAATGAGGCTGCAAGGATCGTAGCGGGTAGCGCTCTGTAATGTCTACCCATGGGAAAAAGGCTATAGTTTATGTGTGTTGTAGCAAAAATAAAAAGAATCACTGCATTGAAGATAAAACGTATAATTATGTATAAAAGAAATCTCAATACAAAACACGGAGGTTTGTTACTTGACAATTATTGTTGGTGTAAAAATATTACTTAGGAAAAAAAACGAGGAATTGGGAGTGTTTATCAAATTCAGGATATTTTTTAGGACATTTTTTTTAAATAAAATTTTCTATCGAATTTCACGAATTTTTACCTGATTGCAATCGGGTTTTAGGCTCGCTAGAACTGGCTTTAAAAATAATTCACAAAAAATACATTAGCTAAATTGTCCTGAGATAAAAAGGTCAGGAGTTAAGTGTTAAAAAGAAAAAATATAGTATTCGATCGTAGGTTCCTGGACACAGGCGAAGGTGGTCGGTCGAGAAGTTCAGCAGCCAACGCCGCGCGGAACTCTAAGTACAGGAATACTCTGCGGCTATGTTGAATAACGAAACAATTTGCGACTCGCAAACCAGTAGACGATCCGGTATCCGGGAAAAAGGCAAAGCGCCGTTTTAACTGGCTCTAAATCTACGACAAATAAAATAAGGTGTCGGACCAGAGGAAAAGGAGAAAAATTGGCTGAGGAAGAAGATGGCCGGAAATTAGAAGAAAAATACCAGGTTTAGAGAATAGGTTACACCAGATAGTGTGATCTTATAGCTTATGATGCGAAGCTCGACATCAAGGCTTTAACCATTGCACGCTGGCAGGAATCAGTGCATGGATGTATAATATCAGCAATTTAGGAACAGACTACCAGGAATCTTCAAATTGTATCAGGTGAAACCAGGTCAACAATTTATCAAGCAACTAAGTAAATCCAGATCCAGAAAAAAAATGATATGTAAGACTTGTTGCCATGTCAAAAATACGAATTCCATTTAAAATAAAACATTACAAAACAATCATTATTTGGAAAAAAAGGTTTTAATCTAAGAGGTGAGGTTTTAACAGCAGAGGTAACGCTGCAGTATGTATGTATCTCTTTCTATTGGCAGAAAAAATTGCCAAGATGCATAGACGAAGGTCGTCGCCATCAAATTCTTACCCTCCTAATAGTGATATAGCTAGGAGATCAGCCATTCACTCAACAATTCGTTGTATCTACACCAAGTAATTAATAATGCATACTTTGTAAGTTCGTCTTGTACTACAGAACCTTTATATACCTAAATAATATAACGATAACCACAAAGAAGGGTGTAGACACATAATGAAATAGGGTGTAGAAAAATAAATTTTGGGATGCATGAAGAAGCCTCCTCGTGTAGCGCAGTTTTTTCCGCCAGTTGCTCAACTGAACCGAGCGCTCCGCGCATCCTGGACAGTCACACCCAACACCTTATTTGACTGGCCAATTCTTCCCTTGCGGTGGTAGGACTAACGCCCGCATGGTTTGCTGCGTCAAGCAGCCTGCTATGTTTCGTCGATGCGTGATTCCAGTGCCTTAGGCATCTTTTGGGGACGCTCGTTCCATCATAGACCTCATCCATCGCTTTCCATCAGGCGTGATCGAGGTGAAGAGCGGGCCCTTTCAGCAATAAAAAAAAAGTTTCAAAATAACCAACAGTTCTTAGAACCAAACAACTAATAAAGGAGAACCATCAAGATTATGTTCTTGTATACTTACTCTCTCCTAGTTTAATCACTAGTCTGAGTGTCTGCGTAATACATATTTCAGGGAAAATTGGATATGAATTGTGGAAGGCTGATTGTTCTCGGTATTATATTAGCTGTATTTACCTAACGTTTGTCTATAATTAGATACTGTTGAAGTCTACAGGATGAAATTGATTATTCTGATGTCGGTACTGAGCGGAAGTAGGATAGTTAGTAAGTAGTACTCGGAGTATTTTATTTGTTGTATTTTGAATATTTACCCCATTACTTATAAACGTTGCTTAAACTTAAATCACTACATAACGACTCATTAACTATACATTTTTTCATTTTAAACGTCCCTTAACTTTAAGCAACGTTTATAAATCAATCAAAGGTATCAATAACCATGACCGACATGGTTATCAGTTCATGATTATTCCCCTGAAAGTACCACCCCCTAGTTTTACAACTGCCAACAACTAAAACACTCATCTCATTCGACAGGAAGATCTCAGCGCATGAATTTGAGCGTGGCGGTCTCCTGAAACCGTTGGTGACGACGGTCGACGGCACACCCACCTTCCTCGGAGACCAGCCCCCTCACGCCACACCCTCGCGGCCGCAGCGGAGGTCACGGCATGAGCTCAGGCAGCTGGACGAAAAGGAACTTATATTTGAATTAGTGAGTAGACTTGAATAATTTATAATTTACTGGAGACATAGAGAGCAGTGGTGGCAGAGTGGTATCCGCCGCTACTTACGAGTTTGTAGGTCGTAGGTTCGAACCCAGACAGGCGCTTTACTTTGTGTAATTTTTTTCATCACAACTGCTCTCAAAACGGTGAAGGAAAACATCGTGAGGAAACCGGCATATCCTAGAACCAAAAATTCGAAGACATGTGACATCCACCAACCCGCACTGGGCCCGCGTGGTGGAATACGGCCCACTCCCTCTCACAGAGAGGAGGCCTGTGTCCCAGCAGTGGGAACATTATAGGCATTATGATGATTATGATGGAGACATAAGATAGTGCTCGGTTTCTTTGTGTCATACAGGCAGTAAAGCTTCATAGGCATAACTGCATAAGGAATGGGGTGAAAAGATTATCATCCTTCATTGAAAAGAGAGGATCTTCCGAGCAGACAGGTCTGGTGGGCTACTACCCGACCGTTGTTGTCTTATATTAATCGTGGGATTAACTCTGATTCTGCGATGTAGGATATTGATATTATGTCAGTTTTAATTAGAAGTTTCAAAGTTAATTATAATAAATGTCACTGTACTGATCTTATAAGATCTTAAAGTCCTAGCTGACTTAACGGTCGAATCATTTCAGATACTGATTTATTTGCATTTTGAATTTAAATTATAATTACCAGTGACTTGTATAGGCATGTTAGTAAGCTTTGAAAATTAATGTTTTAGTCAAATTTCAATGCTAATTTATTATTGTATTAATTCATGGATTCAGTTTACATTTCAAAAAGCAACAGGGACAAGTACAGTCGAACAAAACGATTGGTATCTATTGGGGCCTCGGAACCAAAAGTTGTGCTCGTATATGACATAGTGCTGCGATCAATCAACTTGCGTATGTACTGATATTCAGGTAGGTAAACGATCGCGTATTCGCGCGACAGTCGCTTTCGGTTAGGACGCAGGGATCGGCTGCTTACTTGCAACTACTTTAAAGCAATGTTTGACAGTGTAGTTACTGTTACTGTTAGCCTGAGTCATCCCACTGCTGGGCAAAGGCCTCTCCTCGTGACTCCCAGCTCTTTCGATCCAGGGCTAAACACACAGCCTGTGTAGTGGAAATATCAATTTTAATATGTTTGCCTTTGTACTAATACCAAACCCAAATACTGGTATTCAGCTGCGTCCGATTTGACTGAAACACGACTCCAATATAATTGGGAACAGGCTAGGCAAACTGATTGATACTATACCAAACGTTTTGTTAGACTATACATCTATGTTCTATGTTAAGGGTTTGGTTTCCGCACTTAGTCCTTCAGTGGACCATTGTGCGTGTGGACTATACATTACATTAGAGACGTGCAAACCATGGACGAGATGTGGTTTAATTTGAAATATATTTAATGAATGTAATGGACTATACATTAAATATATCTCGTCCATGGTTTGCACGTCTCAATGAAAGGCGCCACTTAACAATACGAGCCGCGTCAATGAGTACCGCTTATATTTTTGTTGTTGAAAATCTACCGCTTTAGCCCTGTTGTGTGGGATTCGTTTACCACTCAAGCGTCAGAAGATGACAAAGGACTGTCAAGACTGTTATTATGATCGGCACCCGTTTTATTTATGAAAATGATTAACTCGATAAAAGATAAAAAGTTTATATAATTACTAAATGCTTTATCATCTTGCGTCAAAAAATAAAACCGTGTCTTGCGGGGTAATTGTGTTTTTAACATAATGAAGCAATGGATTCGCAATATCCTTCAAAATGATTAAGATTGAGATTGATAGTGTGATATCAATTAGGGTGCCGTTTTATTAATAAAAAAGATTAACTCGATAAAAGATGAAAAGTTTATTACTTAATCATCTTGCGTCAAAGAATAAAACCATATAGGTGCAGACGCGGCTGTAAATTTTTCAGCCGTATAGAGTGAAGTCTTTCATAAATCGCATTAAAAAAATATGAACTGGAAATATAATGTAGGTTTTTCTGTTAGTAAAAATAGCTACGTAAACAATATTAAGTTGAAACACGCGCGGCGTTTGATGAAAAATTAACTTAATGAAAAACTCATTCTCTTCGCAGAGACTACTCGTGTATGCAGTTTGTAAGCACAGCAAATGTTTGGCCTCTCGAAATACTTTACAATTTATGTAGGCATAAACAGACAGGTATTTAATTTAGACGTAGTAGAGCTTTATTTGTTAAAGAGCTCGTCCGGTGATGTAAGCTGAGGAGCACGGGCGATTTTTTCCCGCGGCGATTTTTTTTCGCGTAGGGGATTTTCGATGCACTGCTTAGCGTTGAAAATACAAAAGTGAATGGGCTCAATTGGGACTAGGGATTTTTTTATGGGCTGCGATGCGCTCTGATGCGTTGATGCGCTTCACAATGCTTGCTCGGCTCAACAATTTAAAACTGTTGAAAACGGCGCGACCGTTGAAAATCCAGTGCGCGATAAAATCTCGCCGCGATATTACGTCCGTCCGTGCGTACGTGGGCTATACGACAATACCTCTTTCTACCGCCAAACAGTGATGCTGTATTACGGTTTGAAGAGTATAGGACCAACCCTGCTGGGATACATATACATGAAGACGTATGGGTGCCAGTATTATTACAGGCACATGACACATTTTAGCACACTAATTGCGTAACATACTATCAATCATAATCTGAATCATTATGAATCTTGCTAATCCATTGCTTTATATGTTCGAAAATGTTGTCTGTTCAACAATGCAAATAACGCAATGAATGTTGTTGAACTGTCTAAATGACAGCCATTGCTACTGATAATGTGTTACGCAATTACCCCGCAACTTTGTCTCTAGGAGAGCAATGATGCCCCAACGATGTCACTGGTATTTCAACTGGATATAGGTGACTAGGCCGCCTGACCGCTTCTTTATTTGCCGTTTGTTAAATAATTAACAAAATAATAAAAAAAGTTATTAAACGGCAAAGGTTTTAAAGGTAATTAAATTTACAGATAGAAACACTGTAACAGGTCAGATAGGCAGTCGCTCCATGTAAAATACTGGTATTTAGCTGCATCCAGTTAGACTGGAAGCCGACCCCAACATAGTTGGGAAAAGGCTAGGCATGTCCTAATTATCTATTAAATTTTTTCAACTCAAGCTTTCAATGGAAATCGCGTTTTCCTCTGAAAATCCGCTTTAACAAATTAAGAAAGGTAACTTGAATTCGACGTTTATTTGTTTGTCCAAAAAGAGTAAGTTAATACTATTTTGAAGAGACGCTTTGTACAAATTGATTTATGATGTCTCTGGATTCTGATCCTACCCTGTTTCTTAGAATTTATAAACCTTTAGCTTCGAGATGTATTTTTGGGCTCAACGCGGCTTAAAGTGATTTATAACATGAGTTGTCTTAAAAGGGAAGCGCTGGAGTTGCTCGCGAAATTCAAATTTTCTTACGTTTTTTGCAATTTGCGGTAAATGTCAGGTTTTATGTTGAACAAAATTTGATTCGCGGCTATAACAAGTATGTATTTACAGAATTAAAATCATCAGTACAACCCTCTAAATTTAAATATGACTATTTTCATGAAATATTAATCAATGGGGTTAAATTAACTTTTACGGTTACTTACTCACATAAGAAAATTTTAATTTTGCGGTCTATCTGGTGCTTCCCCTTTAATAACAATTTGATTTATTAAACAAGACGGTACGGTATGTAAATCCTACTCTGGGCTGCGATAGCTTTTGCTTGGTTTCGTATTTTAATTGAAACTTAAGGCGCCCATTCCAGACCTCCTGAAATTATGTACGGATTCGAGTTCTCCCAGTCTAGAGATAAGAAAATTGCTAGGT
The DNA here is from genome assembly GCA_948474745.1 of Oligia latruncula. Taxonomy (NCBI): domain Eukaryota; kingdom Metazoa; phylum Arthropoda; class Insecta; order Lepidoptera; family Noctuidae; genus Oligia; species Oligia latruncula. The sequence goes on along the minus strand of OX419702.1, from coordinate 10,238,334 downwards.
ATATGTTCAATATACGCAGTTGGTACAGCCAAAATTTCAGAACACCATTAGCCCGGTGTGACGTCAAATAAAAGTTAATTTACGAAACAATCGGGTGTCGTTTTACATGTGTAAGTACCTAAATTAGGCCTCTGTCGGCTCGCCGCTGACAAGCACAGAGGTCAGCTCCGATAAAACAGCGGGCCGGCTTGATAATTACATGTAAACACACCGCTTGACCCCACACACCCATAGCTCAATGGAAAGGACATCAAATTTCGATTAATTTTAACGAAATTTTTCACGAGGTTGTAAATTGCGTACTTATTGAATCTGCTGCTTATCTTTACGCACGTGTATCGTGTTTATAAGATAGTAGATTATGGAGGATAAAATGAAACACCTGGTGGCAGTTTGGTGTTATTATTGTTTCAATAGAATTATATCAAACACGTGAAATGCGCAAAAACATGTCTCAATAGGATAGTAATCGTACTTGAATGAGATTGGAGTTGAGTGGTTATCGCATCCACTCAAGATTACACCTTTCCCGCCAAGCACTCTTGTCACCGTCTTATCGGGTACTCGTAAATAAAATTATCACGTACCTTTCTTTCGTCAATCAAGTTAACATTATTATTCGTTACCAACACCTGAATTATGCAGACCACGTTTGGTTTTAGTAAAAGCGGTCGCACTTCGCTTCCAGTAACATTGTTTCTGCGTTCTGGCTGGGTTGCCGACGGTTCGCCCGCGTTTGATAAACGGGCGCCATTCACGCCGCCGCGCCGGTACACATGCACTGAATGCGTCTGTAACAAGGGACATTTTAATGGAACTGAATATTGAAAATTATCCTGTATTTATTCATTTTAATGGCCATTTAAGCCTCGTGTGCTGACTAAACTGTTAAGTAAGTAATTAGCGTATCATGTTATGATTTTCACATAAATATGGCGTCATTCTGACATCATATACCTGCACATAACACATTCAAGTGCAACATAAACGAGGAAATTGCATAGTTATCCTCAATCTTGCATTATCCTCGTAATCCGTAATATCAACTCGACCTTCAGGAATTACCTTTTCCTTCCTTTGTATTGCGTCAAAAATAACCTGGGAATATCTTTCTTGTGTTACGATTTACGTTCTTTTGACGTGTCTTGTATAAAAGCAGTTGGTTGACTGGACCGCTAGATAAACACCTCTATACACTTGCCCGCGTGTGCGCGTGGGCGACCGTGAATATTCATAGCGCATTCATTGATGATGGCTGACGTCTACTCAGAGACGTTTATCTTCTAGCTATAGATAAGTAGGTTAGGTACTTTCGTAACCTTTCATCGTTCGGCTAATCTTCGACAGTGTTCGGATCACACAGTTTCGAACAGGTTAAATCTCGGTTTTGCTACCGTGTATTACGGTCCTTCTTTTCAGAAGTTACCGAGGCATAAAGTAAACCGTGTCCCGAATGTCCCGAAAGCGAAAAAAAAAATGTAAAAACTTATTCAATTTTTCCGAACAAAAATTAAATGGAATGATATCTGAGAACATGAGTCAACTTGTGATGAACAAATAATAATCAGCAGTCTTACTTTGAATGAAGTCCTAATATTTTTCGCTTCAATCGAAGATCAGACAGTGTGATCTTATTAACCGCTTATTCTTCAAAAAAAACTGGCCAAGTGCGAGTCGGACTCGCACACGAAGGGTTCCATACCCAAAGGGTAAAAACGGGACCTATTTACGGGGTCTATTTACGGAGAAAGAGTAAACCTTTTTGGGACGTAAACTTACGCCTACACAGTGCAAATACCTACCATTCAGAGCTTCTCTCTCGACCGAGTTATTAAACGAAGTTCCTGTCCTACCTAAATGTTTGGTTGCTGGAGTCTTGGATTACTAGAGCGTCACGTTCGACCCAAATTGACTATAATTAATCATTTCGTGTTCGTATTAATTGAGACAGCAAGATCGGGTCTATACCTACACCAAATATGAAATTAGAGCTGCTCTGAAAAAACATGTGTTTGATTTAAACGGCGAGTAGGTATGTTATGGAGGAAAATTTCGCCGTTTTTGAGTTGTAGATCCGTGTCAAGGTCGTAACTGGGCATGATTCAGAATTGTTTAAAAATATTGTAAACAAACATTTATAAAGCAATGTAAATCACATCAAACAGATGACTATCATTTTACTCAGAAAATTAATAACGGTATAATTTGTTCAAGGTTAAGTTCTAAAAGTAGGTTAACATAATGTGATGAAATTAATGGGAATAGGACCTTGCCATAATACTTATATACCATTATCCCCAAAGTACCTACACATACAATACATTGTATATTGACAAAACCAACATCTTTAAACATATTATACATTAAAGTCGCTTTTCGTGTATCCTTTATTATACTTTCAGCGTATGTGTGACCGCGTTGTTGTTCTAAACTTCTCAACAGATTTTGATTCGGTTTTCACCATCATAGAGATTTTTTCTTCCGGAAGGTTTATGTGCATCATCATCATTTTAGCCGAAAGACGCCCTGGTGGACAGATGCCTCCCACAAGCACCCCCACTTTGACCGGTTCTGTGCTTCCCGCATCCAGTGGAATATAAAAATTGCACCTTTATTAAAGAAATCTCGATGTTTCGTTAAGTCGTAAAACCGTCAGGGACTTAAATTAAAAACACATTCATAAAGGTTACAGAATTATAAGTGTTACATATTGAATTGATAACAGAATCAAATATGTAACACTTTCATGTGTTTTATAATGTGTTAAAAACACTTACAAAAGTGTAACCGTAATATACCTGTAACATATATGAAAGTATTAACAGAGTTAATAAGTGTAACTGGTAAACGCGGTGTTGCCAAAATAGCCGCATTCCCGACTGGATTGAGGCTATTTTGCCATCGCCGCGTCTGTCTGTCCGCTGTGCGTTTTTGCGGTACCATGCAATACCTACCTACAAATGCTTATTTCTGTTACACATATTAACACAATCAAAGAGCTTTTCATGTGTTACCAACACATGAAAAGCTCTTTGATTCTGTAACATTATTGTATCTGTTACCGTTAGAAGTGTTTTTCTTTTCAAACAGTTTTAAAAACACTTATTACGGTTACAGTTTCAGTCCCTGAAAACCGTGCGAAGTAGGAGCGGGTCTAATATAAATGAGACATATTTACAAAATGTATTAGTGTATTCAGTAAATAGACGACGCGACGCTGGTAGAAACACGGCGGAAATTTGTTCGGAAATCATATTCGACGTCTATAAGTTTTAACGAAACACTCCGGTTGGGATGAACGTGGGTGGACACTGTTGTTTGACATCCCTCCATTGCAGACTGACGTCGGTCAGACGTCCCTCGACGAAAACTTATATCCTTTTTGTGACACAAAATAATCGTATAGAAGTTTCGGATTTCCAAACTTGTTAGTATCGAACGTTTTGTTGGTTGTATTGGGGGAGGTTGCTGCTGAAATCTTTACTATATTTACTGCTCATTCTTCTCGGCCATTGATCGCTTTTGCAAAAGTGGCTAAAACTACCTACTTCTATTATTATACAATTTTCTATTACAGTCTATCTATCACTATCACTACATTATTATAAAACAAAGACTCCCCGCCGCGTCTGCCTGTCTGCCTTAACGCGCTAATCTTTGGAAGTACCCGTCGGATTTGAAAAATTCTTTTTGCATTTGATAGCCCAACTCTTGAGGAACGATATAGGCTTTAACATGACGCTACGATCCTTAGGTGCCCACCCTACTCTACCTTACCCTTAGCAATAACATAAAAAGAAAGAAATAACGCTAAGCGATAATGAAGTAAAAGCGCGGACCCGATGCCCAGCGACGCGGTGAGTCGGTAGCCGAAATTTCACGCGGACGAAAACGCGGGCAGAAGCTAGTTTATTTTTTCATGTCTGGTCGTGGAAGTTCGCTACGGCTCCATTGTTAACAACGTATTACGACCAGCAGCCTAACTTCAGCAGTGATCGAAAGGTCACATAAACCGTATTAAGGTAGAAAGTTGCCTAAACTTTTTTCTACTTCCAGTACTTTATTGGCTTCACTAAAGAGTGATCTGTCTCCTTCTAATGCTCTAGATAAAGTTTCGAACTGACTTCTGCAGTGGTTGTATTCCGAAATTTTATGCCCCAAGTCCCGGTAGTTCGTGTTGTTTTATTCATTGATATGAAACTGGGTTTGCACTTTAAACTAGTTTCTTGTTTTATTTCACTTTTATCCTGGTACGGATCCAAGGAGTTTATGTTATAAGTTGTGAGAGTATTGAATTAGTTACGTTTGGTTGGCAGCAAAAAATACAGTGTTATAAAAAGCGACTTAGGTACTATGGATAAAAAAGGATGGCTCCAGCAGCGTCCTTCTGTTTGCTCATAGCAACATCATCACCAAACTGATTGTGACTTAGCAAGTCCTACTGCTAGGTGTACCCTTGCTTATCCTGAAAACGAAAAATTACCTGTGGCACATCACTGACCACAACGACATATCCCACCCATACGTTACCGAATGAGTATGTTTATTTTAATATTGATAATAATAAATCTCCTTTCTTTTTGCCGTAGGTGAAAGACATCTGCAACGAGCTAGAAGTACGGGTGCTGTGTCACAAGATCCTTCAAAATGTATCAATTCTGTTGGATGCTGATCGAGGGTCCTTGTTCTTGGTGCAAGGAGAGAGGGCGTCACCTAACCCTCAAAATGGCAGGTCAGTACAAAAATTAATCAATTTTCATAAGAAATGTTGCGTCCCATGTAGATAGGAGCAGTGATGGCCAAGTGGTAACGACCGCGACTTACGAGTGGTAGGTCGTAGGTTTGAACCCATATAAGCGCTTTACTTTGTGTAAATTATTTCATCACCACTGCTCTCAAAACGGTAAAGGAAAACATCGTGAGGAAACCGGCATGCCCGCGTGATGGATTACGGCCCACTCCCCTCTCACCGAGAGGAGGCCTGTGTCCCAGCAGTGGGAACATTAAAGGCTGATTATGCTATGTAGATAGCTGGATGATAGTAGAACAGTAAATGATGGACATGAGTTTATCTCTTAATGTTATTGTACGTTGTAGTGGCCGAAATTTATTGAGTTTTTACTTCGCAAATATTCTGTAGTGCCTCTTGAAATTTGTTTGCTAACATTTGGTTATGAATAAGCAGTAACCGTCTTTATCTATTCATACGCAATCTTCTTTCTTTTCATATCATAGCTTCGTTGCTATATTTTTATTTTATCTATAATAGTATTCTTTCTAAATGCAAAAAGGTATGTTATCGAATCCGTTTAAGTTTGAATTTTCCTTCCTGTTTTCCTGTACGACCACTTTTGCCTGACTTAAAATAATGTCCCTAGAGATTGCCTTTCGCTTACCGATCTAAAAGTTGAGGGCAGTCGGTACCTGGCTATTTGAATCCGAATAGCCAATGGTAACGATTGACATTTTGAATAAAGTATGTCTCTTGGGCTTTCCGCGCGGTTGCTTCAGCAGCCACAAAAATTGAACAAATTTTGATTTAGCAACAGTAAAGTTGCAGACAGTTCCTACTGCCGTTTGTGCCGGCTTAAATCGTCTGAGTGTTACACAGAGTTTCTAAAGAGTACATCAAACAGCCAATCACAAACGATTCAAATTGTCAACATATGCTTCTGCATAGTTAATGGTTCAACGATCTGAAATTTTATTTTCAATGTTCTTAGCATAATTGATGCATGCAACTGTCATTTTAATACGAATATGAAACAAGGAAATAAGTACACCTTTTGTATGAATAAATTGGGACGGTATTGATTTGAAAGGCGTAACACAATGGACTCAAAAACATTTCCAATAAGGAGTAGAAAATGAAATGAGAATTTGCACTTGAATGCAAGTCACCCGTTCGTAATCAGAATTTATAGCTTCAAGAACGAGTTTGTGCTGCTGCAGTGCTGAGATGGATGACTGTATAATACTACAGACGTTTCAAGTGCTATATATCACTATATTCGTCTCTTTTCTTTGTACGAATAGCGACTTCGACGAAAAAGAAAGAGCAATTTGGCCGTGGAACTATAATACATCTCATGGACACTTACATAGAATCCGCCAAGCCAATATATATTTGATTGCGGCTTTCTAGATCCACAACAGCTGTGTTTCCATCCGCTTTAGTGATTTTACTGTCTATGTCGACATTTATGAGGCGCTTGATTCATAGCTAATGAAATCATTTCTAATGAAGAATAGATGGGTATAAAATCTATACGAGTTCTAATGGTTTTATTCCTCGACCAATAAAAACATGACTTGTCTAAAGTCTAGACGTTCATCAAACTTTTCTTGAACGCATTCCTCTTTACAAGCACTCATCAAATTATCATAAGAAAACACACATCATGTTTGAATTTCTTATATCTTCACTCAGACTTTTTATAGATTTAAATATTTATTCCGTCTTGTTTGAATGTACGTCCATAATTTGCGTTTCCATTCGCTTTTGTAAAATTTATATAAAAGTCTGCATTCTTCAAGTCTATTATTCAGTTCAGCCTTGCTCTGATTTCAGTGCCAGGATTACTTGTATGTGCCCACACAATCTCATCTTGACGTCATACCGAAAAATCCTACATATAGATGTCTTTAATGTTCTGTACACATCTCAGGATTAAAATTACTTACTAAAAAGTTTAATCATTCCACCTTTCGCTAATTCTAATGGCTTTCTGTAATGTGGTTGGGCAAATGTAATAGGATCTAAAGGTGATGGAATTGCAAGGAAACTGCTTAAGAGATAATTACGTCTAGACGTCAAAGTGAATTTCGCTGCCTGAAGGGTCAAATTTAATTACGAAAATTAATAGTCCGACGTCTCCCGTCGACGACCTTCAGGGATTGAACCTTTGCATGACACTGCCGGACCATCGAGTGCACAATATGCAGACGTTTGTAAACTTTATGGCAGGTTTAATATTCAGAAAATAATGATTATGCTAATGAGGACTCTCCACGACTTCATGAATTGAATGTTAGTAAAGTCAGCTGTTTTGTAGCAGTTATAAATCAAAAGTTGTGCTGTCTGATTTCTTGTTTATATCAATTTTGACGGCTGCATGTTTTTAGATTCTGATACGGTTGTCATATAAGGAATTAAAAATATTAAAACACTTTGCATTTTTGTTTGTTTTAAATAACAGATATACAAACTCTTTTAATAATAGTATGTAGCTTTGATTTTACAAGATAAATGTTAAAGTTTTCTAATTTACCACATTTTCTCCAAGACGTGCTTCGAAATAGAATTTTTAAATTCGCATGTTCCCACATACTTTCTTGAACAAAGACTAAGCTTCGCAAAGAATTGCCAACTGTCTGAAAGTTAAATTAATATCGTGACTGTGCATAGTTGTGTCATATAGAAACCACTTGCATATACCATATTAGTCTGGGAGCTAACGCAATTTTGTAGTAGTTTGTATTCTACGTGGCTCCGACCAACGGATGCACTTAACATATTGACAAAGTTCATAACAAACATGAATACAATGCATTATGTATTGCAAATGTATTATCCTTGTATTGATTATGGAATCTTGTTTATTCTGAGAGATGACGGTCCACTCCACAGATCCGGATTATATATATTTTTATTTGTTATCTTATTCTATTTTGCTCACTGCTATAAGTGATTCAGTTAAAACATAACTCATTTTATTAAAAACGTAATCTAACTTTAGCTCTAGCCTAAACCTTTGAGCCAGGATTTATATTTCGCTCTTTATTTCGATTTAGGCAAAGTTCTTATTACTAAAATGACAACTGAGCACCGAACTAAGCTGTCATTTTTGTATTAAGAACAGCATTTCTGTAACAGTTAGGTTCTTAATTCAGTAACTGGCTCGCTGGGTTAAACCTGATCTAAAGAATAACCTTGTTTCGTATTAATAAGGGGTAAAAGTATAATAAAGACCTGCTGCTTTTACTACACACACGAACTCTTATTTTTATGTGCTCATCCACATTTACGCGTATCGTAGGCGTTAAAAGCAAAAAAGGCTTCATACGTGACTGGTGCATATACTTTCCTTCCACGGCCTCTATACCGAGCTGAGTACAAGGGTTCATAAAATATTTTCAGCGTTTTCCCGGTTTTTACATTCGTATAATTTTTTCTCTGAGTTTCAACGGCTCTAACCCCTTTGAGGTTTCTCTAAAATGAAATTTCGCATGGAAATTCATTTGGAAGCGCGCAGTAAAGGTGCTTTACCATTAGAGACCACTGTGGTTTCTGTTTTTGTCTATTCTTTTTTGACTTCATCCTGAATTCGTGACGTTTTATGCGTCGACCAAATTAAAAAAGCGGGCAAGTGTGTGAGTCGGACACGCACTCGAAGGGTTCCGTACTACCGTACAATATTTAACAGACATTTCTTTAAGAAGTTTATTGTAAGGGAACCCTCTTTAATTTTTACCTTTATTTGTTGTTATAGCGGCCATAGTACCAGAATACATACACACTTTTGTAATCACTTCAAGTGTCTACATATTACGGTTTAAAATATACAGCCTTGTGATTGTGATACACGGACGGACAGTAAAGCCTTAGTAATAGGGTTCCGTTGGCACCCTTTGGGTACGGAACCCTAAAAAGCGAGACACTTTTCCAAACGTATCGTTTATTTGGTTCATTCCGCGGTCATCATCTGCCTAGCCTTTTCCCAACTATGTTGGGGTCGGCTTTCAATCTAACCTGATGCACCTGAATACACATATTTTACATGGAGCGACTGACTACCTCACCTCCACAACCCAGTTACTGGGTAATACGTTACCCCTTGGTAAGACTGGTTGTTAGACTTTCGGGCTTCTGACTACCCGTAAAGAGTGTCAAAGATCCGCGAATGACAGCCGGGACCAACGGCTTAACGTGCTTTCCGAGGCACGGAGGGGTCTCGGTATGTAAAGATGGTCACCCATCCACAGACCAACCGCGGCAAGTGTAGCTTAACCTGATCGATCGACCTGTGCGGCTGTTATTTAGCCACGAGCCCCTCTTTGTTCATACCACGGTCGCACTACATTAATTTAATAAAAACAAAATACATGGGCAGGAAGTAATTTCATGTTATTACATTATGAGGCCGGAAAAACAATTTTCCTTAGCATTATATGTAATGTTTTTGCTATGCCGCTGATTTCTTTTTGAAACATTAAAGGGGCTTACAGTTCGCGTCAAATAAGTTTGCCGCTCTGAAGCTAGGCTTTTCGCGAGCCGCGCTTGCGCGCTGCTGTTTTATTCATACGATTAACTACTGCGCAGTGATTTGTTGCCTACTTCAGAGCGGCAAAGTTATTTGACGCGAACTATACATGACCTAAAACGAGGTCACTGTCGGACTGCATAGAAAAAAAAGAGAAGCGCGATGTCACAACGCTGGTAATTTATTGCAAAATATGAAGCAATTATTTAATTACAAAAAATCTATTGTTTGGACAAAAAAATTAAAACACGTGTTTTAGTATGTTGCTCGTAGAATAATCTGATAAAAAATCAGAATGATTGTATGTATATTAGTATGGTTTTTGTTGTAAAAAGAAACTTTTTAGAGGTATCTTCATGATTTTTTTTTTAGTTGTATTATGTTTTCAACACACTATCTACCTAGCGTACGAGTATATCCTGAAGAATATCATATATTTTTCTTGATTTTGTTTACTGTAGTCGATCATAACTTTTAAGTACCTATTGTTTCTAAAACTTGCCTTTTTTGTGTTTCGGTCCTGTAAGCCCCTTAATGTTTGGTTTTCGTCTTATAGGATTTTATTTTTTTACAGCAGATATAGTATTTGATTGAAGTGCCGTTTGTATTACCTAAATGCGGTGCTTCTCTTCTCGCCCACCACTTAGTGGAACGAGCACTATTTCGGGACTAAAATAGCCGAAATTGATTCTGAATACCTATTTTACGTAGAAATGTTTTATGAACTAATACCAACTATTTTTTTCGATCGGAAAAATTCTGTCTACTCATGTGGTAATATTGTGAGTTTTTAACATTTCGTCGTTATACTTAATAATATTTTAATTTCTACAGAAATAGTCCAAAAGTCCAAGATCGCGTCGACTTACCCACGCTTACTCCTCTCAGACATTTTAATTTTTCATGCATGAATTAAGCTCAGGGATCGTTAAAAAACGTTGTCTGCTAGTTTTATCTCAAGTTTGTTATAAACTGTCCCTTGTTATAAAAACCACAGTCCACAGTTCGGATATCTGTACCAAAACTTCTAGGTTGTATATCGGGATTTGTGTAAGTTTCAAATACTATGACGATGTTAAATTTGAGCCATAAGCTTTATGAGGATAGCCGTACCTCCTACCTGTGCTAAATTCTTGATTTATGACAATTGAAATCATCATCATCACCATAATTTCAGCCGAAAGACGTTCACTGCTGGACATGGCCTCCCCAAGCAACGCCACTTGGACCGGTTCTGTTTCCCGCATCCAGCAGATTCCTGCGGCCTTCACAAGTACAAATGAAATATTTCATTCATTTGATCATCATTATCATCCTTCAGCGGAAAGATGTCCAATACTGGACTTAGCTCTACGAGTATTACACCAGTCGGTCCTGATTTTTCCCGCATCCAGCGGATTCCCACGTCTTTCACCAGGTTAGGTCATGCCTTTGATAGTGCAAATCAATTAAGCTAAATAAAGAAATATGTAGCTATAAGGTGCCTAACTTCGAAGCATAAATTTTTGGTATGCCTAAGATCAACGACATCTTATGTTCTAGAGTGCTTTCTACACATATAAGTGTAATTAAAACCATATAATTATACACCAGTAGTCATAGGGAAAAGCCCACATAGTGGTTATCTGCTGGAAAGTTAAATCATACCCCCATGGTAAGCCTGAGTTAATGTGAATTACAGTTCTCTAGGCGCAAATGTGTCTGTTATCTCATTAGCGCCGATTCAAGATCACACGACACGATTTCAGCGCAGTGCAGCGAATAATGCAGCAGTTATGCCGTAAATTATTATTGTATTTTAATTTTGTTTCTCCAACGCATAATCAGCCATAACGTTCCCACTGCTGGAGCACAGGCCTCTTCTATGTGAGAGGAAAAGGGCCGTAATCCACCACGCGGGCCCGGTGCGGGTTGGTAGATGTCACATGTCTTCGAATTTTTAGTTCTGGAACATCCCAACAGCCGGCTTCTTATCGATGTTTTCCTTTACCGTTTGAGAGCAGTGCTAATGAAATAAATTACACAAAGTACAGCGCCTGCCTGGGTTTGAACCCACAATCTACAACTCGTAAGTCGAGGCCGTTAGCACTGGGCCACCACTGCTCTACTGTCTCTCCAATGAAAAATTCTTTGTTCTAAAGACACAAACGGAAAGCAATGACAAGCTAAAATTTCGTGTAATATTAGTATAACAACTAGCAACTGTCGCATTAACACTTCAAGGAAACTAAACGTAACTCAGTTTGGCAGCCATTATGAAAAAGGCGGGAAGGATAGCGGAAACGTGTCACTACCTAATACCTGCCAAAAAGGCCCTCTGTCACGTTAAAGGGGCTTTTAAACTTCGTCCCCGGAGTAAAACGTATTTTCACGAGTTCACCGCAACTCTAGTAACCATTAAAAATAAACTAGTCTGCCTTCTAATAATTGTAAACGCCGACAAATAAGTAACGTGGAAAGTTTTAATTAAAGATCGTGGTTTTCATTAACATTACAAAGTTGAGAGCAAATTATTTACCATGTTCTACGAGAACAGTCGCCCAAAGCCCAAATAACATGGCCTATTAGCATATCGGATGGTAATTTGTCCTTAATGAAAACATAAATATAATTAAGTAAATGTTAATATTCCATTATAATTTAAATCTGTTATGGCGGCTTTTGGAATTATAATGAGCTGGAAAAAACGAATTATTCTTTTGTACTTTATTAGCTGTAACTTTTTTAAATTTTGAGGTTCTTTGTTAACTATTTCTAGTTAAGAAGCCCTTGTGTCATATTTTTCATTTCGCTTTTACGCTGCTTTTCGCGTAGGATGCGTCGTGGGAGGTTCTATGAAACGCCCGACGGCACAAGTCAATTCAACAGGGCCAAAAAGCAGAAAAATATCCTCTCACGTCCACCTATAATTGAGTTAACGTTGTCGCACAAAACGACAACAATCCAACTCCTACGTGAGAAAAAGAAAAACCTATAGGTACCTACACACCCTCGTAGTTACAAATTAATTTTCTCTTACATGTACAGCCAGCCAATCTTTTAATCCACGTGCCGGCATTACACGTTCAATATATGTAGCTATATGTACAGTAAGTTGCACAAGTAACTGTTAAAGTGATGACGAAGACACGCTTAGGATGCAATTAGGGTTACCCAACCGTTATACGGTCAGACTGACTTCATTATGTCAGGTATTAGACATTTTACAACGAACGTGTTAAAGAGTTTAATACGGTGCTTTGGGAATCGAAGCGTTTGTTTTGGTAACGTTGAAGAAGGTAATTGAAAATATGGGCACTTGCACATTTGCAAAGGCCCTAGATACTAAAAAAAACATCAGTCTGTAACATTGAAAATATGTACATATACAAAACATCTTTAAGAAATTAATTCCTTTACAAGGAATAGGTAGCATCAGGGAAATTAGTTGTTTATCAAAGTAAAACACTTAGTCAATTTGCCGTGTTATAGCCATTCTATAAAACTGTTAAAGGATTTGGATATACAGGCAATTTAAGTTGGTAGTCTATTTGATAAACAATTACTTACCTTGACTTTACGTACCTACTTCGCATGTCTGGGTAACACAAGTCAAAATAGGAGTGTATAAATTACAGCTGCGACAAAAACAGCTCAAATTACCAGCTCAACACGCTCAACAATACTAAAGCTTTCAAAGCCAATGAATAAAATATACCACTACCCGAAGAGCACATTTCCCGAACCGTTTACATCTGCCGTCATATCTCGGCTGCAGTTACAGTCTTGGCGTTACATTTGTTCGTTCTCGGTTCGTGAACAAAGTGGTCGATTCCCCAGTGTGTTTCCGAATAAGATGTGTATAAGGGCTTTACCAGACGTGCAACTTTAAGAATAGATTTTGTTACTACATCAATGCTGCAACGCGTTTTGGCGACTCGCTGTGTTATAGTGCGGTGTCAAAATTGCGGGTTTTCTACAGGTGCCCGGCCATCGTTTAGCGATAGGCTGCTGTATCGAGCTTAAAGCGACTAAATCGCTGAACGCCTTTGCTAAAAGAAGCATGTCTGCAAAGGCTCTATCATCCCTTATATAACTCGCTGTCACGCGACAAGCCACTAGGGTCCTTTGTTTTCATAGACCCTCTGAGGCGTTGGCGTGCAATTTATTTTGACAGCGGAGATAGAACGATTCAAATGTTTGAACGTTGCCCCTTGAATGTTGGAAGATTTTGTGAATGGTTTACTTGATTGCTCTTGCTTGACTTGTTGGAGTCTATCGAGCAGTAATAAGTATATAAAGAACATGGTGGGGCAATGGCATCCCGCATAAACAGGTAAAAAGAAACCAATAAGGTAACCGCTGGTTAATCCCTTAGTGCGATCTGCGTATGTGACCTTCGTCGTTTTATGAAGCGACGGACAAAGGAAGGATTACGCTCAATTTCTGTGCGCTACTGTGCGTCGTCTGGTAAAGACGTAAAAGAAGAACACAAACCAAAAAAAAAACTGATAATTTAGAGGCCATTGAGCCAATATCTGCCCGTGAATATTTAAGATCTTGCGCATAACCGTTAAAATGCGGGGTATCGGAAGTAGCCGAAAGCCCGAGGGAATGTTCGGTCGCCGCGACTTTCATGTACGTTAGGGTTTAGGTACGATGTGCCGACTAAACCTTGTTTTAAAATATTCTGTAACGGTATGCGATCGAAATCTAATTAAATTCTGATATAATTAAGGTTTTCGGAAGTATCAGAAGCCGCTATATTGTTTTATAGTGTCGATTACTTGCAGGTAGGTAGGTATGCGGTAAAATATTTGGGCGTTAGAAAATAAGTAAATTTTGTTACGATGCTATGTCTTAATTTTAATAAATTTCACATACTTAGCTATACTGTAGAAAAATATGAATTAATCTACTATCTCCCGGCAAAAGATACACAAAGCAAGTTAACCACAGGGCCTAGATACATATAAAAGTAAATAACAAACTCGAGGAAATAAGTTTCTGTGGTTCAAAGAGACGGTCTGCTGGGTCGATCTCTGTGCTATTTATTATTGTATTTATATCCTGTTCTCGACACTGTGAACATTATAGTCGCTGTTTTGTGGTGCAATGAATGTTGTGGTTACCGTAAATTGGGGCTTTAGTGGCCCTGTCTGCTTGCAGATATATATGCAACAAGCATAACATATTTCAGGGGCTAAAGCTTTTCATAGCACTGTAAATGTTAGGTTTAGGTAAGTATGAAGACCTTGGACTATCGACCAATTTTTGAGGTTACCTGTTAGAAGAGTTGTGCTTGACTGAGTTTGTTTCGCCATTTCTTATCCGGGGTAGTCAGATACGAAACATGCGTGAGAGACACGATGCGACGCATCTCGCGACTCTCGCGCGATACGTTTACATACTATTAAAGTTCATAATCGTAAATATTCGGCGGCTAACGCTATTGCGCTCGCACTGTGTCGGGTACTATCTCGGGTACTTGTCTATCGGTAATTGTAAATATGCAACTGTGATCACAGATATGTGAGATTAATTGCATGTAGTTGTGCACCGAGCCCAGGTTTAGTGATTGCGATGTAAGAGCGTAACGTAGGTATGTGCCCCTTTTATGTTTATCGAAGCAGTATTTACAGTCATTTCAAAGGTTACACGTAATTTCCCAAATTGGTTTGTAGGCGGCGGCTTAATGTAATTTCAATAACGTAATATTCGATCGCAAGTTTCCAATTTAATTTCGTCGAAGATGCTCTTGTGCTTAAAATAATCAAGGCCCACGTCTACTATAGGGTTGTACCCACAGAGCCTTTATAAGAGTGGCATGCTTCGCTAGGGCTGATTTTACCTAAGTCAGACATATTTTATTATGGAAATAAAATTTACGTCTGACAGATTTTGTAAAGAAAAACTGTCAAAATTTAATTCTCAGGATCGACAACTATTCATAAGAGTTTGCCCGAATTCGCCCTAAGATGATTAAAAGACTATAATATGTCATAAAAATCTTATTTTTCGGGAGTTCCTGTACGCACGCACGTGATCGCAGAATTTGTAGTAAAATACTGTGAATTAGCTCGATTTGATCTTGAAATCAGGCAAGACAGTGCCGTCAATCGATTTCGATACAAAATTAAGACAATATACATCTCCATCTCTTTACGATCTATGTCCAGTCTTATATTCCTATCGCATGTAATATTTAGAAGAACAAAACCGGCTGCGAATTTTAGCGTCCATGCATAGCTTTTGGCGTCAATCCAATAAGCAATACGGTTATTTATATTTATGTTATAGCATTTTGAATAAAGGGCCCTACAATACAAGCTTATTTGGCAATACCTCTTCGTTCGATCGCTTTCACCGATATGTGGTTGCGGCCAGTCATAGTGGGACTAATTAATTGGTGGTCCACCTACTAGGTAGGTACTAACGATCGTACAATATTCCTCTAAATTCCACAAATAAATTGTCACTTTAATTATTTTATTTTATTCCCATCTGTGTGTAAAAAGCTAAAAGTCTGCCGTTCAGAGGATTAATATCCCAGGCTACCTGTGGAATCTATTGAGTGAAAAATGTGCCTAACTTAATTAAGTCGTTGAAAGAAATGTAGGTCGATATATATTTTTACTTTAAATTGCCTAAGGATTAGAAGTCCTAGGTACTGTAAATATATTACACATTTATAATAGCTACTTCGTTCGTCATCGTAAATACTCGTATATTACTGTGGCTAATCATGTAGCAATCTAAATGACGCAAGATCGGAAATGTGAAACAGAAGTCAAACGATACATTATTGATTATGATATGCTAAACGACTTCCGCCTTTCTTAACTTAGATTAAAATATGGATGACAAATTCTTGGAGTAGAATGATTTATAACCTACAAGCAGTTTGCCTTGACTTGATCCTACTCAAACTTCGACACCATATTTCACCCTTTGGGTGCTGTTTTGTTTTTCAAAGTATCCCTTTATCTTTCCTTGGGTTTCCAGCTAATCGAGCTTCATGAAAATCGTTTAAGCAGTTCAGTCGTGAAAATGTAACAAACGGACAATCAGGCACGTTTTCATTTATAATATAAGTAGGTATAGACAATAAATAAATTTATGATATATAAATAATAATAAATCTTCATTTCTCCTTAAATGCATTTACATTAAATTAATGAAGATGAAAGGATGAAGCATGATACGTACGTACGATATACTCGTATAAATATCCTTCTTTTGTTGTTATAATTATCTGGTGAACCATTTTCATATTTCTGAATATTATTTATGGCTGAACTGACCTTTGGTGAATATGTTAAACGGACAGATGCGATACAGATTACAACGGACATTGTCAAGGTCAAGGTCATTTAATATGACTTAACCGAGAAAATCGTTAAATATGTTGACTATATTTTATTACTTTCCTATTTGAATATTTTTCTTGAGCTATGCTACTTTATTTTAGAAAGCAGCTGTTATAGAACAAATTTTCGCACGACTAATTGTAAGATACAAAAACAATAATATAAAGAACAAAAACTTCCTACTCTTTGTTAGTTAAATTGGTACTTAAAGTTTTCATCTGAACAATTGTCTCCCCATCTTTCTTTAAAGAGAAACCCCCCCTTCCTCTTAATAGTCTACATTTTCGTAATAAAATGAAGTGTCAAATCCTATAAAGTACCTAGTACGTTTCCTCATTTCAAAAGTATGCGACAAAAAAAAAGGTAATACAAAAACATATACACCGGCTGAATAATAAATGAAGAGCGTCAGTTAAAAGTTCCCCAGAGTGGCGGGTAG
This sequence comes from Oligia latruncula, assembly GCA_948474745.1. Taxonomy (NCBI): domain Eukaryota; kingdom Metazoa; phylum Arthropoda; class Insecta; order Lepidoptera; family Noctuidae; genus Oligia; species Oligia latruncula. The sequence continues at coordinate 10,221,283 of OX419702.1, read as the reverse complement.
GTTGTAACAGTTGCCATCCCTTCAAAGGTCAAGGTCAAATGGGACCCCGTACGCGGAAATCATAACGGAATGTAACAACCGGTGAAGTTTGGAGGGTTATATCCTGCCCTGTATGTACTCATACTTATATCTTTGTCATCGGAACAAGGATTTTATTGCCTTACTTATGTTATTGCCCCTTTTAACGTATCTTTTGTTGGTGATCATAAATATTGCCTTGTTAGTCGATTTTGAAATGTAAGCTTGGGTACTGTTTTTTTTGTAATAAACTTGGGTACTGTTTTTTTTGTAATAAAATAGAGCTTGTTTTGCTAAGTCTTATAAGTGCCGCAATAATAATTATAGTTAAACTAGTTTCTGCCCGCGGATGTCGGAATTAATCCCACGAGAACGTGCTACGGGGAGAAAAGTAGCCTATGTCTTTCCCCAGGATGCCATCTATATCCTTTCCAAATTTTATCGAAATCTGTTCAGTGGTTTAGGCGTGAAAAGGTAACATAGAGACAGAGTTACTTTCGAATTGCATACGTTCTAACTTTTATTAGGTACATTACCATGAGATTTTTCTTTGTTAGTTGATTTTTAAATGTAAGCTTGGGTTCTGTTTTTTTATTGTAATAAAATAGAACTTGGTTTTGATAAGTTTTACGGTGTCGTAAAAACATATTTAAATATCAACAAGCCATATTTACTTGGCACTAGAGTTGATTGGTTAAATTTATGAGGCAAAATTAATTAATTTTAACATGTTACTATTTACCATAATGGTTTACAACCAGATAAGGTTATCTCTACTCATAACCTTTCGGTGGTATTACGTCCTTGGTGGTCCTTTGTGTGATGTATCAATTTTCGTAATAAAACCTTTAGGCGCCTCAAAGGACCAATTTTCAGTTGGGTAAATGATGAAATTGGTAACAAGTATAGCCGGTGGTGGTACAGACGCCAGCACATTAAGCTACCCGAAACTGTTAAATTTTCCCAATCTACTTTGAACCTTATCCTTTGGCGATAAAGTTGAAAATCTATTAAAAAAAATTGACAGATTGTAATAGCTTGATGTACTGGCGTTTGTACCTACACTTTTTGGTGACAATGACAAACAACAATCTAGGATAGGATAATGATAACAATAAACGTGTACCTACTGTAAAGCTACGCGGTTTCCTAGAAGAACGGTGACCGCCACATGGCGTCTGCAATTTACAAGCGAATGACGCTACTGAAACGTTATTTACTTATGCAAGTAAGTTGGTGTGTTTTCCCGGAGAGCGTTTTTTGACACCGCTGATGCCAGCTGCCATCATTTTCATGATAGCCGCCACTGCGGCCGATATGTGGCGGCCACCGCTCTTTTAGGAAAGCGTCGCTCAACAGAAAGAAAGAGAACATTAATGACAAATGAGACTTATAATCAGCCTATAATGTTCCCACTGCTGGGACACAGGCCTCCTCTCTGTGAGAGGGAGTGGGCCATAATCCACCACGCGGGCCCAGTGCGGGTTGGTAGATGTCACATGTCTTCGAATTTTTGGTTCTAGGACATGCCGGTTTCCTCACGATGTTTTCCTTCACCGGGATAAAAAGGTAGATTTAAGGAGTTTTGCGTTTTTTTTTTTAAATATAATCCAAGATTTGTGGTAATTGGGCCATTATTTATTTGTTTAAAAAGACAAGAAAGCTTTTAGCATCTGAGAAGTTTTATGCAAAACCGCTGAATAAACAGAACCTACAACTTAACCGAGAGCAGTGGTGGCCCAGTGGTAACTGCCGCGACTTACGAGTTGCAGGTAGTAGGTTCGAACCCAGACAGGCGCTTTACTTTGTGTAAATTATTTCATCGCCACTGCTCTCAAATGAGACTTATCTGATAAAAAGTCCTTAGTATACCTACCTAAATGTTTCAGAAGACAGAAACTTCATATATTTTAGCGTATAATTAATCAAATATTCATCAGTAGTCAGCACGAATCCTTTCTTCATTAACTTAATACTAACTATATCCTTCCACATTTAAGCGTGCGAAAGCCGTCAACGTGTTTCTCTTATAAAGCTTATCCAATTATTCAATTTGACTGAACGAAACGAAAATGAAGTTACGTGTGTAGTCGCCACTTAAGGCTCCGTCTGAGGGTTTATTGAGTTTGAGTGCGCTCTTAAAGAGGAGGCTTCCTGGGGAGTCCAAGATTCGCTGACGTAATGCCATTGTGTGATGTTATGTATGTTGTAAATTTGTTCGACTGTGAAAGAACGGTTAGGGAAGGGCGTTTCGAATTTTAAACACGTGAATGGAAGTGTTTCTCCTTGAGATTTAGGGTTGAATTATTTTTGTAGCTTATTTTGAGTTGTACAATATAAGTACCTACTGGTTTATGGGAGTCTTTGAGGAGGTAATGTTGATGCATTCATAATGGTGAAGTCAGTTTTATTCTCGTATGTAAACAAACAATAAGTAGACCTGATTAACATAATCACATTAATTACGTTGCAAGGGAGCGGCCATATCGACGATCATCGAGCATAAATCATGAAGTACCTAGATAAGTAGGTAGATGTCATAGAAAATGCCACCACAAGATAATCTCATGCAAATAAATCTTTAATTTTATTAGAACCGTGTAGATAATGTAATAGTTTGAAATGTCACGTGTATCGAGTTTTACTTAAACGGAGGCGACGGCCACATGCGCCACCGACACATGGCTCTCGAGGCTTTATTAAACGGATTCTTCATCCTATTTGCCGATTGGAAAATTCCCAGGGAGGGACTGGGAATTCGATTATGCCTGTCGTATGCCTCTCTAGCTTGTCTGTTTGATAAAAATAGTCGAGCAATGAAGCTACTGGCTTCATTGTTCACGTTTCCATTTGTAAATCCGGCTTAATGCTAATAAAACCTATACGGGTATCGAAAAATTGACGCAAATTGTTTTTATTCAAACACAAATAGAGCTTCGCGTTTGTCGGAACAAATGGAACGCGAAAATATTTGCACCTCTATAGAATTTGATATTGCGATGTTTCAATACTCGTTTTTATTCTATTTGAAAAGTCTTGTGCCGCGCACGGTCAATACCTATGTGATAACTCCAACATTTTATTTCTGTGTCTATTCAAAATATTTTTCAGCCAGAACCAATTCTAGCTTTCTAACTTTCTATACACGTTATTCATTTTCAACTGTTCAAAATGGTTAATAAGTATTTTCTTTTCAAACGTGTTGTTAAATGTTGTTGTTTCAGATGTTTGGTGTCGAAGTTGTTCGATGTCTGCTCGAAGTCAACACCCGAACAGATGGAAACGCTCGATGAGATCCGGATACCGTGGGGCAGCGGCATCGTCGGCTATGTTGCCGAGAGCGGTGAGCCTGTCAACATACCTGATGCGTATAAGGTTCGTAAAAACATGCATGATTAACCTTTTGACCGCCACAGACGTCTATGGACGTCAAATCAAAAAGTGTTCACGACGCCACGGACGGCATGGCACGTCGAAAATAACCCTTTTTTTTACAGTTCAAAATAAACATGTGCCGTGACTATTATTTTGTAGGTATGAAAGAAGGAATTTATCGCTTGGCGTAGAGAACACGGATTTTCGTTATTGACGTGGCGGTCAAAAGGTTAAAGAAATCTCTGTTGATGATGCCTTAAAAAATGTTTAGAAGATATGAGTCAAATTAGGATCGAAGGAACTGGGCTCGAGAGACCTTTGTGAAACACAAGACAGGAAGAGAAAAGAGTCTTACTTACTTAAAAAAAAAAATTCATTCAGCCAAGCTTTGAACTACTTACTTAATTATATTTTTATGACAACTGCGATATAAATTATTCTGTGACACTGAAATGTCTCGGAGAACCTTCTCGTGATACTCAATTTCACAATTTTTGTCTGTCGGCTCTTTATTACGGGAAATTGACGAAATTATTTCGTTTATCAAAAAAAAAAGAATAATTTCGATGAGTGGAGAATTGTTCATGACGGGATGTTCTCCTACTTAGAAGTGTTTTCCACTTCTTCCATTTGACCATTACGAAAGGCTCAAAGTAATCGAAGTAAAACTAATCTTATCAAGTAGGAAAGGTGAGGTAATTGGAAGGAAAAAGCATCGGATTTCTAAATGAAAATCCCGACTACTTTACCTAACGAACACTTAGTTAATTAACAAAAATTTCACGTACGAAATTTTCTTACGAAAAGTAAGAAAGGCCTAAGAAATGTGTGTGCAATGAAAAGAGGTAAACACGCCTCGAATGAAAGCTAAGTACCTCATTTTACGTCCCACTTGATTCCAAAAATAACCTCAGTAATGAAAACCCGCATTTTAAGAATGTTTGAAGAACTCGACAAAAATAGCAATTTCATCTCATAATACATTTGCATTTTTTTTATTACGTCCCCGAATAAGTCAGCCGACATTTTTTTAATTGGATTGTTTTCATCGGAGTACAAATGCCATGTTCGCTCCACATTAAGATATTTACTGAGTTCGTAGTTTGTACAGGGATTGACGCAGGAGTGAAGTCCAATGGAAAAAGTTAGCTATTCGTAAAAATAATAAACACTGTTAAAAATATGCGATGTGACATAAAGTTACAAATGACTTGATCTTGTCTAGTAAAGTAGTAGATAACAATTTCCTTGAATTTTCCATTTTCTAAAATTTCACTAGAAGCTCATTACCGAAAGTGTATTGTTTCTGAGAATTCTTTTCAAATGTTTTGTCAATCATGAAATTTTGAAGGAAATTGAAAATTTTGAAGGAAATTGCTAATCCATTGTTTTATACGTTTGAAAAAAATTGTTTGGTCGACCACGTAAATAACGCAATGAACGTGGCTGAACTATCAAAACGAAAGCCATTTTGTGTATCCCCGCAGTATATCAAGACCCTTAATAAATGACTGCGTTTAAAACGACATAAGTTAATGCTGCACAATAATATTTTGTTCCCAGCGAGCCAACTCAGGGTCTCATGAAATATATGAGAGGAAAAACAAAAAAATGTTACGATAATATCCGTTTACGACTGGTCATTAAACACTGACAGTAGCAGGACTTATATAGTTCTGTGTATATTAGGCAAAGTGTTTGTATGTATATACAAACACTTTCCTTAATATACAAAGAACTAGAGAAGATAGACGAACAACGACGACGACGACAAAAGACGAACAACGACAACGGCGACGATAGACGATTAACGATGATGACGATAGATGGACTAGAGGAGATATTTTTTTTGTCTGAATTCCTAACTCTTTTCCTAACTTCACAGCTTCAGTTTGATGTTACAGTTTTGGTAGGTAAAACTTCTACGAGGTGTGGGAACGAGTCTAATGCTGAAAATATTTTCTTAAAGAACGAAAAGATTTTAGAATTTTAGTCCATTTGTCTGGACGTATGTTCTGGATTGGCGCAAAAACGGCTGAACGGATATGGATGAATTTTGGGACACAGTTTATAGAATAGAATAGATTTTTTCTTTATTAAAGTGACCAAGACTCAAACTCAAACAAAATTGTTAGTAAAACTTACGACTATGTTAGTAAGCACAGACACTTAAACAAAAACACAAGAAATAACGGTTTATAACTTGGAATAATACGTATGATACTTTAAATCCCGGTAGTACGTTCCCGTGGGCTATTTTCCGAAATTCACTCGGGCGAACCCTCAGGTAAAACCTAGTCATATGTAAAGTTACTATGTAAGTAGTAGCTATATGTGCTTGATTTTTGACTACCCTGTATTCTAACATCTAGAATTGGTACACCCAGATGTACAGTAAGTACTTAGGTACCTCATGTTTAATTCTGAATTAATGGCACGAAGTCTTAAGTTATAAATATATGCCGCATTTTTTTAATAAATGAATAATTTCCTTTGATTTGTCATTAATATTTATCACGGGAATAAAGGTAAATAGTATACTCATTAGTTGATTAATGAAAACACGTAATCACAGAGTATCGTTTATAAAACATTAATTATTTAGCTTTTCATCCCGATACTAATGAGCTTAATCGACTTAAACTTCATCTAAAGATACTTCATCTTAATGAAGTATCTTTTAGGGCTTATAATTTGTTTAAATCTGTTAGACCTTTACTTGAGAAGTATATTAGGTATACTACCTATATTATACTTGCCTTTTTAACCGACTTCAAAAAAAGGAGGAGGTTCTCAATTCGGTTGTATTTTTTTTATGTTTGATACCTCAGTAGGCCGTCATTTATAAACCGATTTGAAAAATACTTTTTTTTTCATCTCCAAGTCAAGCATTTGCATTCAGAAAGTATAATTTGATGAAGTGGAACTGATGATGAAGGAGACCACAGATAGCCACAGGAACTCTTCAATGATAATAAGTATTTCACGGGTGGCGATAAGATATCTCGATTAAGACTATGACGAAGCAATTGGTGTGGGGTAGGTACCACAACTAAAAAGTGAAAAATAAAAACTTGTTGACCGAAAAAAACAAACGACTTCCAAAAAAAAAATACAAAGTGAAAAATAACTTTAATTTCGGAAGTCGGTGGCAAAAAAACGTAAATACAAAACCAAAGACACCGACTTCCGAATTTAAAGTTATTTTTCACTTTGTATTTTTTTTTGGAAGTCGTTTCGTTGGAAGTGGAATAAGGAAATTGGGACAATACAGGCCGATTATTATTATTAATTGAAAATAAATGTTTTTTTTTTTTAATTTCTCTTCTAAATAAAATTCTGTTTCTCTTTGGAAGAGAAAGTACCTAAAAGATCTTTTCAAAATAAAATATACCGTGCCGTATTTTCCTTAACTTCGTGACACACGAATATAAACTACAGTCGAGCATTTTTCAACAGACTGTCATTAGGTCTGCGTTTTATCACCTAGACATTTATCTACGCACATTCGTATTTCTTACTCACGCCTGGGTTCCGTCAAATGATCGCGTTCAAGTTAATGTGGCATTTTTAGCTGGCTGGCTTTGGTAATTTTACTTTTACATCGCATTTCTTCGTAACTGTCTCATTGATCATTGAGTTAGGCGTAACGAGTTTTTAGGACTTTATTTGAGACTGAAACTCAGACAAAAAAGAACAAGTTCAGTTAAAAAAAAAAAGAGTTCTGACGTAAGACCAAAATAAGTGCTTTATACTATACTAGCTTCTGCCCGCGACTTCGTCCGCGTGAAAGTTCTTGTTCCCCCGACCCACCCCGTCGCATCGCATCGCCTGCCCGCGCTATCGTTTTCGCTGTGTACTTTCTGACTTTTTTTGTTTTTGCACGGCTCCTAAGGACCCTAGCGTGATGTTAATTTTTTTTTTTTCAAATTCGACCGTTAGGTAGTTCCAGAGATTAGCCCGTTCAAACAAACAAACAAACTCTTCAGCTTTATTATTAGTGTGTATTTAATATACGAAACAAATCTCACGTGCCAATATTAAGGGGCTTACAGGACCTAAACGCAAAAAACGCAAGTTTTAGAAACAATAAAAGTATATGATCGACTCTAGAGTAAACAAAATCAGAAAAATATATGATATTCTTCAGGATATATAAAACTAATTTGATACGATAGAAAAAAATCATGAAGGGGTATCTTCATGATATTTTTAAAAACTTTCTTTTTACAATAAAAACCACACTAATATACATACAATCATTCTGATTTTTGTCAGATTATTCTACTAGATTAGCAACATACTAAAATACTAGTGTTTTATTTTTTTAGTCTAAACAATCGATTTTTTGTAATTAAATAATTGCTTCATATTTTGCAATAAATTACCAGCGTTGTGTCCTCGCGCTTCTCTTTCTTTTCTATGCAGTCCGACAGTGACCGCGCTTTAGGTCATGTAAGCCCCTTAATACAGTAAAATGGAAATTTAATCTACAACCCGCTAGCGCGACAAGCCAATCTGGCAAAGACGTGACTTTCCGAAGTCAAAATTATCTTTAACACTTGAGTTACCGGTGAAGTAAACCGGTAAAGCTTTTATCCGTCAAAGATGTTATGGATAAAAGGATTTTAGTTTGAACACCCTTCGCACCGAATTTGTATACAATCCACTTATGCTGCTCCTACGCTTTACGATAGCCTCTTACATCTAAAAGATTTATGTTAGGAAAACGTTCAAGGTGAAAGAGGATGGATTACCGGGGTGTAGATATGGAAACTTTTGAAAAAAGTAACGTTTGACGTATGGTGTTCGAACGCTTGCTACAGAGAATTTAAAACAGTTATAATATACGAACAAGGTATACTTATTAACATTTTAATAATACTTTCCCAGAAGATTCGAATCCACCCACAGTTTACTAAAAATGCTTCAATGCAATATCATGTGATGTACGCCCGCCCACAGGCGTGAGAGTAGCAAACTTCCATTATCCAAACACTGTTGCAATTTTTATACCTGACACATTGTTGTCGTAGACGCCCATAGTTCCTGTTCAAAGGAAAACATACTTTATGAAAGCTAATTCAGTCTTCCGGGAAACAGTTGTCGTATGATAATGGTACGGTAATGGGAAAAAATCCATTAAAATAATTTTACCCGAAATGCTCATTCAATTTAATTAAGTATTCATATTTTATTACGACTTAGTTCGTCCATATTTATTATTTAATAAGAATTTTCTATTGCCATTTAACCTAAAATGAACTGTCAACAATTTTGACATTTCCAATTATTTAGATAGACTATCTCAGGAATTAACTTGGTCCGTACCTAATCATTGCCATTAACGTAGGCAAATAAATTAATGAAGAATTCTGCTGAAATGGCTTCTTATTAATTATTTATTTTAATTTAATGGATACCATTTTTAATCCATTAAACATTTAATAGGATAAAATCGCGGATCTTGTAAAAGACGATTAAAAACAGATTTAAATATTAAGTCCTCGTAATTGCTAATCGAGGCATGTTATCACGACAGTTTAATGTCTTGTAGCTAATCTATCTATCATTTATCTAGGTTTTTTATAGTACTATTAGCTCCTAGTATCCTTCTTAATGCATGATGTAATAAATGCGCAAGTTAATCTCTCTTTGTCTCTTAGAAAGGTCCGAAATTTTTTACGAATTATAATGCATTTTGGAAGTGAGTACTGCATAGCTATTCACTGCCGTTCCACAGGCTATCGTGTCGAAAGTGGCACATTTCGATAACCTGACTTGGCTAGTCCCCGGCAGCAAAACATCTGTCAGAAGAACAGCTGTCCTCTTGATTTAAACTGTCATTTTCGTGTTTTGGATTTGTGGACATAGTTTAGAGGACTCCTTCGATAACATTGACTGATGTTCGATTGGGTATGGAAGCGTATTGAATGGTTGCGATAGGATAGGTATGCAGTACTAGCAGCATTACGTAGGGTGATTTTTCACCCAATTTAAACTTTTCATGCGATCGTCATGGCTTTTGTGTAAAAAATACAAAAACGCGGGAGCAAAAAACGTTAAGCACAAAAGAACTGAAACACGCCTAAGTGGTTCGAAAGGTAAAAGCAAGTCAAATATTAATAAAAATATAACAATGGATATTTTCCCGCTTGTATTTTTAGCAAGGTATAAATTAAGCGAGTGTCTAGAAATGGCTCTCATAGATCAATTTCTGCCTCGCACCTGTCCAAACTTTTCCTTAACATACTGTGCATGGGACACTCAGAAAGTTTTGCGAAAATAAAAAAAAAAATTCTATAGGTAAATATTTTTTTATTAAATATTTTCAGAGTAGGTACTCTCCACTAGCCTCTATACAAAGTTTCGTGCGTCTGAACCAGTTTTCGAAACACTTTTTCCAGTCCACCGCAGACACATCGTTTACAGCCTGCTCGAACGCTGACAGCGCATCTTCCGGCGACGAACATTGTATCCCTTTGAGTTGATTTTTTATTTTTGGGAATAAAAATAAGTTACACGGTGCTAGGTCAGGGCTGTAAGGAAGGTGACCCAGGAGTTTGACCGGCGTGCTGTCCAGGAAGTCCCTCGTTTTGAGCGCGGTGTGCGAAGGCGCGTTGCCTTGATGGAGCAGTACCCCGCGGAGATCTGTGTTTGGTCGCTTGTTGCTCACAACAGAGAAATCTTCTGCCAAGCATTTGGTAGTATAGCATTCAGCGTTGATGATTCTTTGGTTCCGTAAAGAAATTAACACCAAGTGGCTATTTGATAGTCAAATTGAAAAAGCTCGCGATCAAAATCATCCCCCGCTTCTATATCTCTTCACTTTGGTACGCGTTGATTCGTTTTGAAACACCCAAACCGTCTACTGGAGCTTCGGTTTTGGATCGTATTGATAAATTCAAGACTCATCACCTGTAATGATGTCGTAAACACGAGCCTGCTTCAAATTTGTTTATCACATCACGGGCCACGGCACCATTCCACCCGGGCCTGCTTCTGAGCATCGGTGAGGTTGTGCGGCACCCAGCGTGAAACTATCCTCCTCACGCGAAGATGCACGTGGTTAGGTTTTTTATGTGCACTTTAAGCTTCATGTTAATATTATACGTGTTTCTGTGTTATTTTCGTGACGAAACTTGAAACTTGAAAACTAACCTTAGTAAACTTGTGTTTAAAACAAGCAAAGTCTAAAATGGTTTGCAGTTTTCTCATAACATTTTGGAATATTATGTGCGAGGTCTATTTACAGCTTTTCTTTGCGATTTAAAGCGCTTTATGATTAAAGTGGTATCGGTTTACTCGGTATCAATTTCAGAGTGCAAATATTCAATGACCAATTCTTGGCTTGCTCAAGATGACTGCGCTGTGAAATGTACAGCGCCCCGTGAGTGGTTTTCTGAAGCTGAAAAACGGGTTACGGCATATTCTCCCTATGCATTTATTGTCTACCCCCCGATTCCAGAGAGGCTCTTTCAAGTGGATCTATGCTCGAATCTCCATTAAGTACTGAATGCAGTAATCTTGGTCTACAAATGGCAGCATGAAATTTGACAGCAGACACATTAGTTAGCAGGTACACTGGAACAGGGTCATCACTCTCTTGATGGGATCACTTCTCAATGATAAATGTTTCTAAATAAAATACGCAAATAAATCTGAAATTTTGTAAAAACTAGTTAAAATTTAGACATCTTGTTGAATGTGTTATTAATGTTTATGTATCTGTAAAATAAAATTAATCACTCCGCATTTAATTCAATCGCAAACGAAAAGAAAATGTGACGTGATAAATGTCCTCCAGTTTTATATTTGTATTGCTCTATTATAAATTACAATAAATCTGTCATCGATTGTTTCTTAGCCATTGACAATCACTTAATACAAGTATTGTAATATATCTTCGTTGGACATGCCCTGATTTATGGGAACACATGTCCATCGTGCTCGAGGAAAGTTGTTCGTAGAACGTTGCCAGCATTCAAGCTTGAGTTTTATTCATCGATGTCAATTTTTCATTTTGCCCCGCAAGGATCAAGCGAATCTCATTCATCAAGGTCTTCGGAGAATCTCTCTAGAGGTAATTTTACTTATGTAAGCGGTTTTTCTTGTTCGATTTTCTCCCGCACGATTTTATTTGTGAATTCGTAATTTCGGACGAGCGAATAGTAGCAGTGGCTTTGGTTGTTGTGGGGTGTGTGTAAGAGTTCGTAAGGTTAGGCAATGTAGCAGAATATATAAATTGAGTGCGGTACTGGAGTCTGAATATTTATTACCTTTCTTTAGGGTTTTTCTGTTTTAAGGAGAAGTAGTATAATTCATCTGCATAAATGGATAGAACACGAACAATCACATGGCTTAAATATACAATGCAGAATTGCGAGCGTAGGAAGTCTTCTTAATATAAGGTGAATACTTGGCATTTATTTTAAACATACAGCTTTCTTCTATTTTAAAATAGCGCAACATTGAAGTAAAATTGCAGAAAGAAAACCTTCTGGCTAGAACAGCGACAAAACGCAAGCGTCCAGATTTGTATCTCTCCCTGTGAAGAAATTCCAGCATTTCATGTAATCCGTGGAGCGGGCACACCGCCTCGCTGAGATTCGTCAGAACAGTACGAGTGCACATAAATTATTCCCAGCGACACGATTCACTGCTGGATAAATTGCGCGCTTAAAAATGCTATCCCTCTTTAGTCACTTCATGAATTCGCTGATGTCGACCCAGCTGGATTTACCAACAACCTCACATAAACAAACTTCCAAATACTATCTTTAGTTTATTCGTCTGCAGACGGTAGGAGACATAAACATGTGGGTGTTTTCTTTAAAGATAGCAAGACAAATAATAATTTTAGACGTGTTTCGGCTGGGAGGACGACAAAAGAGCGGTGATAATAATAAATGATTCAGCTAGCAAAATGTCTACGAATATCTTAGTCAAATGGCCAATTAATTATTCAATTTTAAGGTTAAAAAACCACGACATGTAACCAAAAGTTCAAAAAAAAATCCGAATATATAAAAATTTTATGTGTCTCGTACGTGGGACTTATAAATGTAGGTACGTTTAGTAAGGTATTATGAGTATTTTGTGTATAAAACATACGACTCCGGTCATAAATATGATAGCAGAAGAATTTTTTCCCTTTAGGCTCTGAGCTCGTTTAAATTATGAACGCGATTCATTCATTTTTAGCATACTGGCATCTGACGACTAAGAGTTTTCTTTTCAAACGTTTTGTGTTTTCTGCTATTTTCATTTGGTTTCTTTCAAAGCTTTTTGTTCTCTTGAAGGCCGATCCTTTTGCAGATTAATTCTTGGTTTTAACTAGATGGTATCTTGGGATGACTATAACCTCCCATCCTGGCCCGCCTCCAAGCCCCTGACCTTGCCAAGATTGGCAGTTCATGCATGCTCACGTATCCACTGTTTATGAAAACGATTTGCATACAAATGCCTCTGAAAGATCGCACTAAACAGATTGCGTACAATATGGCTACATTACAACACTACATTTATTTTGTTCTACTTCGATAGTCATAGGATTATGTTTGAAACTGACAAAGTTCGTTATTATGTGACAAAGTGCGGCTATGTTTGTCAACTTGGCTGGAAAATTGCCATTTAGTGTCACAACGTTTTCTATTTCATGCTCCGTTACATTGTGTGATTGCTTTATAAAGAACATCTAATGTTCTGCCACATCATCAGTCCCATATTATCTCTTTCATTTCTGATATATTATCTTAGACCTAACCTTGTTATGAGAACATTGTTGAAATTTCCAGGAGGATTATTTAATTTCCTTTGATTTTGTAATTTGAATTGCCAAGACGCACCCGTTCGTGTACGCCTACCTCATTGTGACCTTGAAGTAAATTAATTTCGTGATAATTAAACGCTGTCATGGTTTCTTCGTTACTTGACACCCGTCCTCGTTATGTAATTAAACATGCTTTCGGTCGCGGCTTCTCAGCCTAACAATCTTTGAACATTTTAGGAAGACGTAAAACAACGGTTTTCCCTTTGTACTCCTCTTAATGTTCTTTGTGTTTATTCTTATAATTTTCTTTCCGTCTTAAAACAGATTCAAGTAGGTACTAAATCTGTTCTTAAATAATAATCTATGGAGCGGTAAAACGGATTATTACATAAATATTTATTTTACAACATTCAGACCACTTGTAAAAATCAGCTGATAACCTTAAATGCCAAATGGTATATTGAGGTAGGCACAATAAAGAAACATAAATTACCATAACAATATTGAAGGTCAAAGGTTACAGGAAGTTGCCTTTTACGCACCGCAGCAATACCTATGTATTTATTTCCCAACTAGAATACTCCAAGGAAAATTACACATAGGAACGCTTACTTCTTGAACAGTGTTGTTATGAAAATGAAATATTTGTCTGTTTTATATGTTAAGTGTAGCTTGATGGCAGTTCCTATCGCTCTCTCTAGGGTCAAGTTAGCTCTAGGGTCAAGTTAGTTGGGTAGGACTTTATCTACGCGTCCGCATTTTGAACAGGGTTTGACCCTTCTAATCTGACTACTTTCCAATTTCTTTTTGGACTATCCGTCCGTGAGTTTCGTACATATATATCTGCCCTCAGGCTTCTGCTACTGAGACATGAGCCCATCGAAATCGGAAAATCTACATAGTGATAGAGGAGAGAGGTTACAGGTGGAAACTACGTCATTGATTTGGTCTTACCAGAAATATTTGCTTCTTCAAGAGTTAAGCTATCCTAATTCCTAACACGAAAGCTGTATAAAACAATTATATTTGTTAAAAAACCTACAACGTTTACGAGTATTTAGGTAGCATAAAATGTTATTTCCATTATTTACGAAGATGTTCCAAGTAGTTTGTAGACAATATTGGCCGTGCAAATCGTGTAACTTTCTAAGGGGATAATGGAGCGTTTAGAAGAAAAGCCTAACATTAGCACTTTTACGCTAAGCCGGCCACGAATCTGTTAGGTACATGGCGAAATGAAAAGTTCTGTCCTTTGTTCGTGGTTTAAGGATTTCCGAGATTTAAGATCTAATGAAAAGAAAACGAAGTGAGCAAACTCCTCAAGCCTGCCTCAATATAAACTTGAGGTAATTTAGAATTCATAAGAAAGAAAAACCGGATTGTTTTTTTTTCATGCGTATTATCTCTAGCTCTACCAACCTACATGAATCTTTCTTTGCCATGTTTTGAAAAACATTACAACTACATTTATTGTGTAATGTGGTCAAAGCAACCATATCGCACTTTTGCTAGTGCTGACGTTAAAAATGGACAGTCCCACTATCAACAACTATAAAGAATCTTTTGAATGTTCTGCTTGTGTGAGTGAACATGTCGTGTGACACGATATTGAATATGAATATTTTGTCTGGCACAAAGAGAATTTGCGATGAAAACGTACCAAAGGGCTTTTATTTCTGTGATGTTCAATATTAATACTGTCACAGTCAGTAGTTTGAAAGAATTTAACATTCCTGAACGTCCAATTGCTACCTATTACTTTTACGATCCGTCCAAGATCAGAATCGTAAATGGAAATTTCGATCGCTGACGTTTTATTTTGATGTCAGGTTTTGATTTCTGTGAACTCTTATTTGGACTAAAAACTCCCTGAGATGTACACTTCCCCACGAAGATATAAAATCCTTCCTCGGGGAAACTTGTGTCCGAATTGAATCTCGCGTATTCGATTTAAAGCTATTGAGTTGGCAAGGGTTAGTTTTTTATTTTAACAAAATTTTATAGTCGGTCATGCTGCGCTAGAATAGTTCTAACTTTGGAGAAGCTGATTATGCGGAAGAATTTTTGATCCCGTGCCAAATATTCCATAAGAAAATTAATACCACAGTGATATTTCAGCATCTAATTTGACAGAATTTCTAACACTGCCTATTAATTTAATTATTTAATGGCGAGGCGACAGTTTGATTTGCTTGTCTGATTGTTGAATTTATTAACATGGTTGGAACTCTGAGTACCTCTCAAAATTAACGAACACGTGCAATGTGCATAGTCAGTAACTAGGTACCTGGTCGGAATCAATATTAAATTACCGAATGTCTCAAGCAGTAATGGCGGACGGAATTGCTACACGAATGCCGCAATCTGTCTTAGTCACTACTTCGGTATCGCTTAACATTACATTCTCATTACGAACGGGCCAACCAGAATGATGCGATGTTTGGCGAAGATTGGCTGTTCAAGTTTTGAGATTTGTCAACATTGTTGTCGTTAGAAGATTTAGTTTACTGCGTGAAGGAATGGGGCATCAAGCTAATGTTTTCCTGTTCTCAATTTTATTAAAATTTGAGCACGCTCACTGGCTGAAGAATTTGAATGTCATTTAATTTAAGACTTCAAGTTAAAACTTAATCCTTTAACAATTATGCAAATCCAATGAAATACGCGAACGTTATCTCGCCAGCTATTAACATACATATCAAGAATTTATCTTGCCAAATTTGTTCAATTTCCAATTTTGTGGACAGATTTATACCGGTCAGACGTTTGACAAACGGCCTTAAACTCCAAAATATTCGCTCGGCTTTACCGAAAGTGTGATATGTATGGTCAATGGATGGTTTAAGCCCAATCTGGCTGGCTGACAGGCGTTGGTAATGAACGGTGGCTCGCAATATAGGTACCTCCCTTTTTGGCTTGGCTCCATACGTTGGAATGTGGTTCAACAAATGTTCGTGTTCGCACTGCATTGTGGCACCGGTACATCCAGTCATGCGAGTCGTAAATTCGCCAATATAACGGATTCCTCAAATCGCATTCTTCACTGGCGACAGATTTACTACTAGAATAAATTACACGAAGCTAGCGCCCGCGCATCAGCGCACGGGATGACTTTCGCGTGATTTTGACGTTAAATTTTAAGATTAAACGATCTGTTGCCTCAGACACAACACCTGGGTGATTATGAGTGAAATGATACCAAAAGTTGTTGTAGACAATTTTGTATACCTAATTAGAATATTTGATTCAGACTTGCAACGTTATCTAGGTTGACGAAACACAACGTGAATATTTATGCCGATTACTGAAGCCTATGAAGAAATTAGTCTATGAAGCCACTTTTGAATAAAATGTCAACTTCCCCCTCATATTATATTTACTACAACTGTAGCTACGTCGTTGTCACGATATTGCGAATATGAGGAATTTATTAATTTCCCCAAGGTGTACTAATTTTTCCAGTAATATGGAATATATTCCCAGCTATAAAATAATTATATTTAATTCAATTCTCGGTTTTGTATTTTCAAATAGTAACATGCAAACGCACACTATGAATGAACTGATAAATGGGAGTTATTTCCGTAGTTGTTCGTAGGATATGTTGCAAAAGAATTAGTAATAATATTGAGAGTACTTAAGAGGCGCCTGCGCCTCGGAGGACGGCTGCGGTCTGCGGTCACTACCACTTCTCCGATTACTCGGCCCAGTTCCTATTATGAGACTCGATTTGGAAGTAGCCCCATTCAGACGAGTAATAATTGTTCCATTAAAGACTAGCTAAATGAACGGCTTATTCCCAGGCGCTCTATAATTTTACTCCCGGCGGCTCCAAATTAAAAAGCAATGGGATCAATTTTAGTATTATATTTTTTTTTTAACTAATAAAATTATGGAACTCTTGGGAATCAATGTATGGAGTGAAATTGTTTGGAAAAGCAATAGATTTGGAGCCCCTGGGAATAAGCCAAATGAATATCAGAGCAGTGGTGGTCTAGTGGTAACGGCCCCAAATTACGAGATGTAGGCCGTGGGTTCGAACCCAGCCAGGTGCTTTACTTTGTGTAATTTATTTCATCACCACTACTCTCAAAATGGTGAAAGAAAACATCGTGAGGAAACCGGCATGTCCTAGGACCAAAAATACGAAGACATGCGACATCTACCAACCTGCACTGGGGTCGCGTGGTGGATAACGGCCCACTCCCTCTCCCAGAAAGGAGGCCCGTGTCCCAGCAGTGGGAACGTTATAGGCTAATTATGATTATGTAATGAACATTGTCGTCATGCCTAAGTCTTTTCGATAGGACGAGATACCTACTCAAAGAAGATTATTAGATTGTCAGGTATCAGTGTATTTACATTTTGTTTTACTTTGTTCCAGGATGAAAGGTTTAACCACGACATTGACCAGCAGACGGGTTATAAAACGAGGTCACTTCTCTGTATGCCCATTAAGGACATTAATGGAGAGGTCATCGGTGTTGCTCAGGTATGTAGCCGGTTTAAATTAAATGAATACCACGATATTATCCATTAAACTTTCATTACACCGCTTTAAATAACAAGATTTCTTTTTAAATGTCATTTATTGCCTAAATAAATCTTGTTTGCTTAAAGAAATTTTCGGCCTGTTTACATTTGAAATGTTGTTTCAAAAACATCTGGGAAACGGCGAAATGAGAGCTCGGTGAAGAAAAAGATGAAATCAAAAAAGTTTACAACGTCCTAAGCGTATAAGTTATAAATATTCCGACGTGGAATTGAAATTGCTTGGCGAATGTTGGCTAACTTTGTATTATCTCATGGCGTCTGCCTGTTAACAATTTCTCAGCAAAAAGTGAATTTTAACGTCACTTCCGAATAATAATATATTGAAATACGAAGAACGATATTTTTTTAATCTAACATTTGTTTTTGCACATAAATTTCCTTTTGATGAACGTGCGTCAAATATTGTAACTGTTTTTGTAACATTTTTCTTTTGTATTGGATTAAAGAATTTGTTTACTGTTTTGAAGCTATAAATCTATCTCGAATTATAGAAATTGTTTTTCTAAATGTCTTCGAAAACAATATTGAATTTCTTCATCTTTACCACATTACTGAAGGGAATCGAATATTTTTCTATGCACCACTATTTTTAGTGGGAAACTTATATTTTACTAACTAACCACATTTTTTAGGTTATAAACAAACAGAGCGACGGTCCCTTCACGTCCTATGATGAGAAAGTGTTCTCATCCTACCTCCAGTTCTGCGGCATCGGTCTTCGGAACGCACAGCTTTACGAAAGATCCCAGTTGGAAGTCAAGAGGAATCAAGTTCTCTTGGATCTCGCCAGGATGGTGTTTGAAGAACAGAGTACTATAGAACACATGGTGTTAAGGATACTTACGCATACACAGAGCCTCATTAGATGCCAGCGAGTACAGGTTAGTGCTATGATTTTAATATTACTACTTATTACAGATGATTTAGGCAATTGAAACACGTTTATTGGTCCATCAAGTATTGATTCAATAGCACCAGGATAATCTACATTGTGGTCATTTACGTTAGAAAGTGAGACATTGTAATATCACTAAGTAATAACATCAATGATATTACCTTCCATTTCTTATGTGCAGGTTTTAAATTATTCCAATTACTGTCTCCCTAAATCTTCTTACTCATCCACTCGACTTGATTGAGTTTGGTTTGTAATTTTGTACTATCTACGTTGTAGATAATCATATTGCCGTTCGTTTTGTCGTTTGATCTTATCTGTTAACTCCTCTTTCCGAATCTGTTCTTACGTCAAGTAAGTCGAAGTCAAGTTCACTTGCACACGCCCCAGGTAACGTACCAGACAATACATGATGAAACTTCCAAATGTTGTTTATCTTGTTAGCCCAAACGGAAACTTGGAAGAGGTACGTATCTCGCAATCTGGAAAAAGTTGGTAATCCAGACGAACTCTGGTAAAGCGACCCGATGTACGATCCCGAGTTAACGCAACTATTTAAATGTTTGTTTATTGGAGGAAATCGAAATAAAACGTTCCAGTATTTGTTCTTCCAACGCAAAAGGCCACATAGCGGTTCCTTTTAAAATTCATCATACTCTTTATTGCTTCCACTTAAACCCTCAAAGACATCATACTTTTGTATTTCGATAACGTTCTTTGAAATATATTATATTTAATGATACCTTTGAAGATAGCTTTCTCATCAATTTCTTAGTGGTATCTAATATTTCAATAGCGCTCCTTATACTATGATTGAAATCGAATTTCAATATCGAAGTAAGTTTTGATAAATTGATTCATTCAATCAACGAACAATTTAGGCCGTCTTACTTTTAATATCATTTCAATTCAATTCGAAATGCTTTGAGTCGAGAAAATTAATTTTGCCTGTTTTCCTAATGAAACGTTTGAGGCGTTTTGTTTACCATCAGTGTTAAAGTCAGGGATTGTTAAAGTGCTTTCATATTGCATTAGAAGTTGGAGATGTTATTATTTCGAACCCAAGCAGGCACTTTGTGTAAATTGTTTAATCACCACTGCTCTCACAAATCGGTGAAGGAAAACACGTGAGTAAACCGGCATGTCCTAGAACTAAAAAATCGAACACATCTACCATCCCGCACTGGGCCGGCGTGGTGGATTACGGCGCACTCACTCTCACCGAGAAGGGCCTGTGTCCCAGCAGTGGTCCCACATTATAGGCTGATTATGTACTTGGGCTCGTAGTATCTGCCGTGATTAAACTTTGCACTTTAATTATAGAATTCCAACTATCAAGTTATCTGACAAAATCATACGAATATTTTTGCATGTTTATTCAACCATGTTTACTTTAATAGAGTCTAGGCCTTACCGTTTTAATTGGAAATTTTGTTCAAATATCACAATAATATATTGTATGAATGGAAATTAATCCGCTTTCGAGTCCAGTGAA
Source organism: Oligia latruncula (assembly GCA_948474745.1). Taxonomy (NCBI): domain Eukaryota; kingdom Metazoa; phylum Arthropoda; class Insecta; order Lepidoptera; family Noctuidae; genus Oligia; species Oligia latruncula. The sequence goes on along the minus strand of OX419702.1, from coordinate 10,201,174 downwards.
TTGAGCAGCTTTGTGAATAAACGACAAAAGGGGTGAAAGGTGTTAAATTTACATCAGAGTAATTAACATTCATATCTTTTGTTTATTATTCACCGGTTGGTCGAATATTCCAATTCTGTTTATTAGTTAATGGATTGCGATTTGTTGTTTGAATGGTAATGAAACAATACTCGTTATGAGTATAATGTTACGGCCATTATAATTGTTCATGTGAACATTAATATTTTTAGAGCATCTCTTTCCCTTTTATTTCATTTCTCCAAGGACCAAATTTAAATTTGCTGGACACTATCTGAGCTATTCTTAAACTAATACGTATGTACGAAGCTATATTAAAAAGATTTATCCAGCTTTTCTCCTACTATCCGTCCGTGTACAAATAAAGTACTTAACTTTATTCCTTTAAGCACTGTTTACGTTTCTAGAATAACGTTAACAGCTTTTTAAGTACTATGTATAACTTTGTCGACCGATTAAATTGCTTTCAGCTCAGCCACGCGTATCATGTCAAAATTCATATATAATATTATACAGGGTGAATGGAAGATGGGTGCAAAGCTTTCAAGGCGAAAATAGTACAGACAATTTAGGACCATTTAAGTCATGGTTGTCTTAAATTGTTTAGTAGTTTTACCAATTCCCAAAATTTTAATTAAACTGCTTATTTATGGCCAAGTTGAATGATAAATGAATTCATTTTTATTTTATTTACAAATTTATGTGATAATGAATAAATAAAAAACATATTGTAGTTATAACTTGTAAAAAATAAAAGTTAGTAGACCGTCTGTGATAATAACACGGGATTCTTCATCATTCCCGGGCTCGGGAAAAATGTAATTCGGATTTTCTATGGGAAAATCAGAAATGAAATTATCCGGAAAAGATCCGGAGTTCCCGACATAGCTTGCAGAGTACCTAAGCAAGTTGAAGTGGCAGTGGGCTGGCCATGTTTGTCGAAGGACTGATGGCTGGTGGAGCAGACGTGTCCTGAAGTGGAGACCGTATATCGGCTAGCGTAGTGTGGGACGCCTCAGAGCTAGATAGACTGATCATCAGCCGAGCCTTTTCCCAACTATGTTGAGTTCGGCTTTCAGTCTAACCGGATGCAGCTGAATATTTTACATGGAGCGACTACCTATCTGACCTCCACAACCCAGTTACTGGGTAATACGATACCCCTTGGTAAGACTAGTTGTCAGACTTTCGGGCTTCTGAACACCCGTAACGACTGTCAAAGATCCTTAAATTATTATCGTCAACAAAGTCATCGATATCTTTAATGTTATATTCAATAGTAAAGGTATTGCCATCTGCTTCTGAGGACTATAACCCAAGGATTAGGGGCGTTACAGTTAATAAACCGTTCCTAATAAGGCACACAAGATATTTGGTATTGTACTATGACTAATCAATATTACTACATATTGGGAATCCCAATCATAACTAACTCGATATCAATTGTTCAAAGACTATTGTGTTTGTTTTGTAAATCAATTTACTGTATCAAAGGAGGCTTTGCTATTGTTATCAAATAGGGAGTAAATAAGCGCGGGAGAACATTGCTCGTAATGTTATCAATTTGTGATAGAACAATGTGCTGTTATATTCATATTGTGACGTAACAGGATAGATGTTATGTGGCCCTTTAAAGGCTATCGCAGACAATGAATCTGGCAAAACAATTTCCAAAAGTTTTTATACAATCATAGAAATTGTTCGACTAAAGTCGCGTCGCGCCAGTCTGTGGGAGCCCTAATTCGTCATTTCTTCGTAAGAGGTTCTGGTTATGTTTTATGTTTTCCCTATGGCCTGAGAATGAGGTTATAGTGTCCATTCTGTTTTATTACATTACGATACTTATTTCTATTTTGTATTAGAATTGGCGATGTGAGGTTCCGTTTTATTTTCCGGGTTAAGGCTGCATGCAGCAGTTTTCGCTGTCACTTGTTTCATAATTTCCTCATTAAGATTTCTCAAGATCATCATCGTCATCATCATTTCAGCCGAATGACGGCCACTGCTGGACATAGGCCTCCCCAAGCACCGCTACTTTGACCGGTTCTGTGCTTCCCGCATCCAGTGGATTCCTGCGGCCTTCACAAGGCCATCGGTCCACCTTGTTGACGCACATTGACACCTTAGTCTTCCGGTACGTGGACGCCATTCATCGGCCGTCTGTTCGTGCGAGCAATGTGCTCTGCTCACTGCCGCTTAATTATGGCAAGATCAGCAGTTGTATATCTCTGTTTAATTGCAGAATAAATTGGCAATTTTATCCTTTCTAATGTTTAATATTGAAGGTTAATATAGACCTTAAGTATGTATTTATTCTATTTCCTATTTGTTTGAAGTGAAAATCATTTCATGATATCCTTAGATAAAGTTTCATTGTTCATCCACCAACGATTACAGTATTACACTTCATAATATTATTTGATAAAAGCCGACCCCAACATAGTTGGGAAAAGGCTAGGCAGATGATGATGTAAATGAGTTCCCTCGCTAAAAGTTTAGTTCTCCTAAGTTCTAAAAGGGATTATTGTTCCTATCGAAATGAAAAATAAACTTTGTTCTAGGGTTTAGGGAAGTGAAAATAAAACGTTTTACACACCGATTTTATTATTTTCGTTTCAACCATATAGGGTAGTGAAAATTACGATCATCGTAATGAAAGTGGTAGGTACTCGCATTTTTGTAACCAGTACCCCAATCACGTAACACACTTTCTTTCACAATCCGAAGGAATTTGAAAGAAATTCCTAATCCATTACTTCATGTGTATAAAAATTCGTATTCTCGACAACGTAAATCTTGCAATGAATGTTGTCGCAATTACCTCGCAGTTTATCCAACATTTACATTTTATTGATTAAAATTCAAAACGCGTACAAAATATTTACAGCCTTTAGTTCTTTTTTAATAAAACACACAATTACGCCAGTAACACAATGTTCAGATATTTATATGACCATTATTCATCGTAGCGTTGACGGGTAACCAGTACCAGGCTAGCCTTGACCAAGGCCTACACAAAGGGCTCGGAACTTCGGAATTATTCATGAAGTTGATATTATTTTAATATCTAAACAATTTAGTTGGCAGGCTTTGAGTGGGTACAGTCGGCAACTAAGTGTAGACATTTTTCGGAATTCCGAAATTTTGCGTAAAAAGAATACCGATTCACAATTTGAATTGTATTTTGTTTTAGTTGCCAGTTCTTTGTTCCTCCTTGATACCTTATTGCTTTTGAATTTGATTCACATATTTTTCTTCAAACTGTTTTATTACCTACCAACTTACCTACTTTGTATTGTAGCTTTGTAAGGCTATGACCGTCAATTGTTTTATGATCGATATGTAAATGCCTAAGGTCTCACAAATACATAGGAACATACATACATACATAGGTACGGTGTCATGGGTATTTGCGACGTAATCGCGTGTAGATAGCAAGGTTTTATTACACTTGTTGGAATAGGAAAGAACCTAGACTAAAGACAAGTCTCTCATATCCTGCGGAAATTACTACGCAGAATAAAGCCTATTGCTTTCCTATTTACCATCTGCCAAGCATGACAATTGTGGAAATATGTTTCGGATTTCAAATGTACATACTTACCTAATTAGAGAGTTAACAAGTGGTAGGTATGATCTGTCCAAGGACCAAGTGTCTGGCCTTTAAAATAGACCTGACCTCATCATCTAGTTTCCAAAATATGATAGACATGTAAACATGTTTAATACAAACCTACTTACAGAAATAAAATAACTTATTAATATAAACATAAAGTGTGTGCGGCAAATAAGTGACGGGTACTAGGTCAATGGGTATTTAATTTTCAATCGAAAATTTATTTTAGATTTTAACAGGTGTACCGCGATATTTCCAAAATTAATCTACATATAGTACCTTTAGACGGTATCGAAACCTGAAATGAAACCCAAATTATTTTAAATCTATTACTTAGGGTAAATTTCTCATTCAAATTCAAGAAAAAGTAATTTGTAGTTTAATTCCTTTTTCGCGAAAGATATTTCGCTCCGACTGACTGTACACACGGCTTTACACATCAAGCTTTAGGTTTGTGTGGTTATTGGTAAAATATTAACAACCTCTTAAGAGGCCATTGTACTCATCATTATGAAGAACTTTTAATATGGGACCAAATCTAAAATCGCGAAAAAAAAAAAAAACAGCTGTTCCCTACATTTTGACGAGTTATACGAACATAAAAGTAGGGAGCGAACAGCAGATTTTTTTTTTTTGATGAGTATAATGACTTTTTAAGAGGTTGTTAATGTTTTACCAATAACCCTGTATAGGTTTTTCGTAGAATCAGAAGTTAGCTTATACTGGTTATGTATAGCTTTATGTGTAGCCGTGCGTATTAGACGTTTACTGACGGCTGCGGTAATGACGAAAATTGTTGCGAGCGTTTTAAAATGTAGAAAACTGTTATATCAATTTAGTATGGTAGATTTATGCACGGCAGCCATAACTCTTCCGCCTGACTGTCGCCACTAAACTGTGCGGACTTCTTAGAGTATGAATGAGACATAGACTTTCCACTTACTGGAGCGTTCTGTGAATAATAATTATGTAACAACTTTTAATTGAGTGTTAAAAGTATATTTAAAAAAAACTTGCACTGGTGACAGTGGCGACGTTGTTTACATACGAGCTTGAAGGTGACACTGAGCTACAGAGACTTTAGAGAGCTTTTGAAATCAAAAGTGATCATTTAAACACTGTAAAATATCAAATAATGCTTGCACTTACTAAACAAATTTTCCGTGAGTTTAGTAAAGTATCATTCTCCTGCCCTTATCCCAATTTATTTGGGGTCGGCGCAACATGTCTTTTTCTTCCATACATCTCTCTATTAGTCGTCATTTCGGTAGTCGTCCCCGTGAGCTTAGTAAATTAACACTTCAAAATTGCTAAGATATAATCTGTCTGGCTGTCAAAGCTGATCTTATTAATACGCTAAGCGGTACATAATCGTACTATCTAATGATGATTGAAACGTCGCCGCTAGGTGGCGCCAGGCGCTATCGCGGTCATCTACGCAAACGGTGGAATACTAATTGAGAATTATCTCAGATCAAAATCTAGACGATCAGTCATTGCGATTTACGAGTAATTCATCGACTCGTCCTACATGCCTACGGCCCACGTTTTTGTTTTTGTATGGAACTTTAAACTTTATCAACGTTTGGTACAGTTAGCAAGACAAGATAATAACAATATTTTTTTAAGAATTTTTAGTTTTTACTTTCGTTTTATACTGTATTCAGCTGCATCCGGTTAGACTGGAAGCCGACATCAACATAGTTGGGAAAAGGCTAGGCAGATGAAGGCTTTCGTTTTAATCATAGATTATTAAATATTTTGTAACAAATTCTTTTTTTTATTATTTCCACACTAACACTTTTGCTACTGATTGTACCTTTTCTCATTTTGATAGTAACGTGGGACGATTTGCAGAATGAAAATGTAATTTATTTTGATTTTCTGCAAGTCGTCCTAAAGGGGCCGTAGGCATGTAGGACGAGTTGGTGAATTACTCCGATTTGCGAATATGTAATTGGAAAAATTTAGAATTTTCAACAAGCGGCAATAGCCGTACGGCTTAGGCCCCCCCCCCACCCCTCCCGCCTAAGCCGTACGGCCTCAACTCTCAGCCGTTGGGCTATTTGCGAAGAGGTCGTGATTTCGATCTCCACCTGTTGCACGTAAACTGACTCCTATAACAAGTACATATATTTAGCTTAGTAGGGTAATTTAATTTAGCTACTAGCAATGCGCAACCAATTTAGTACTTATCTATTAACTATATTATAGTAATCCTTTTTTTTGATAGCCTACATCGTGCCCCACTGCTGGGCAAACGCCTCCCCTTTCTCCTTCCAACCCTCTCTGTCTTGTGCGATAGAACCTAATCCTAAAAAAAGTAAACTAGAGGCACTCTCTAGTTACAGACAAGAACCCACACAATTTAATTATTATAATGCCATTCAACGTGGCAATACTGCCAGTCTTCGGGCACGTTTCCGGATGACAACGATGCGGTCGAGTCCTACTTCGACGAGAGTACTTCGACGCCTAAGTGTCCTTTTGTTTTTGACGTGACAACGTCTTAAATTAGGTTGCGGCTGGGAGTCACTTATGAAAAAGTGTAACGCTCGGTAACGTTACGATGAGTCACCGAACGAGAGAGAGGCCCGCCGAATGCCTTGCGTCTCTCTCCCACTCAACTATGATCGGTCTGCCGAGAAAAAGACGTTGTCACGTAAAATCTTCGCCCGTAAAACCGACTTTACAGGCAACCATTTTTTTTTTGACGTGACAACGTCTTAAATTAGGTTGCGGCTGGGAGTCACTTATGAAAATGTGTAACGCTCGGTAACGTTACGATGAGTCACCGAACCTTTTAATTTAATTACCGAGAAAAAGACGTTGTCACGTAAAATCTTCGCCCGTAAAACCGACTTTACAGGCAACCATTTTTTGTATTTATTTGTATAGTTAGTCATTTAATTTAGTACCTACTTAGTGTAAATAGTCAGTTGTGTTAAATATTGTAAAAGTTGCTTATATTTCTAAAATTATCGTATAAATGTATCTAATACCTACATTAAATCAATTACTTCAACAATGCATTTACTTATTTAATAATTTTACAATGATTGTACATAAGACGGACTTAACTAAATTACTGCAGTGATCCCGAGTGCAGTGCAGTGATAAAATTTTACAACGTGGTGGCCGGTCCAAAAGCATAATCCCCTAAAATCGGCAGCAAACTAACTACTTGGCCCCGCTTCCATAACCAATTCCATTTTAGAATAGGTTGTAGTTCTGTAATATTGCATAACTACCTACATCATAATAACGCATTCGAATCAAAGTTTCGAAAATTCCAAAACATTTCGACAGTCGCAACTCGATCGGATCGATTTTGTTTTTTTTAATGTTTGATTCACTTCTGTCAGTTACATGTGCCATCGTATTGTGTTGTTTACTGACATTTAGTTATATGTGCAATGTTTCTAACCATACATGAGTCTTCGCTCGAACTAAAGTTTTTTAATTTGATACCCTGCGGTGCAATTGCATAACACATTATCAATCGGAATCCGTTTCATTTTGACAGTTCAACAACATTCATTGCGTTATTTGCGTATTGAGCAGACAAATTTTTCGAACTTATGAAGCAATGGATTAGCAATTTGCTTCAAAATGGTTCAGATTCCGATTGATAGTGTGTTACGCAATTAGGGTGCAGGCCGGGCAAAGTATTATTGGGTTTTTCCATCAGGAATTTCTCAGTAACATATAGGTAGGACTCCTCTGCCCAACCCTTCGGGGACTACGGGCGTGAGTTATGTTATGTTGACAGAGCAAGGAAGCCTTCGCAGTTTTTCAAATATACAGGGTTATTGGTAAAACATTAACAACCTCTTAAGAGGTCATTGTACTCATCATTATAAACAACTATTACTATGGGACCAAACTTGAAATTGAGAAAAAAGAAATCAGCTGGTCCCTACTTTTATGTTCGTATAACTCGTCAAAATGTAGGGAACAGCTGATGTTTTTTTCGCGATTTCAGGTTTGGTCCCATAGTAAAATTTTCTTTCATACAAACCTTGTTATTATTTCATAATTAATTTGGTGCAGTCATTCGGAAGGCGCTTACAGAAATTTCGGCGACTTTGTTTTACACTATAAGTAAATTCAACTAGAATTATTCAATAACAACGATAAAGCAGTTCAAAAATTTGGATCACTAGAATTTTAAATCATAATGTGGTGTGTCACAGCTGAAGTGGAAAAATGTCAACTAACTTTTCGAGGCCACTGTATGTATCTATTTTCCCTTGCAATTTCCCATTGTTGACCTAGGAATATTATCTCAGGCAAGTACACTGCAGTGTGGAAGCAGCCGCAACAACGCAGTGCCGCATAGTGCTAAAGTCAAGTGATGTAGTGTTTATTAAATTTTGACCGCAATACCTCGGGTACGAGACAAAAACATTTAATAACTCTTGTATGGTAGCTTGGTGATATTAATTTTCTGGAGGACGTCGTTCCATGACATAAAGCGCTCCATATTTTTTTATAAATACTTTCTGTAAACAGATTATTTTTTAAATGGTTAGAGGTAATGTGAGCTCGCTACGCGCTTACATGACCGGGATGAATTAAAAAAAAATCGTATTTAGTATTAATTTATGTAACATAATATTCAAGGATTAATGCTACTCATTATAAATTATGAAGCCCTATGTTAGCTCATCATATTGATCCTCTACTCTTTTATTAATCCGTATAATATATATGAAATAGTGTTTATTTTTACTTATTATTAGGCCCTTCATCAAAAAGTTCACTATTACTTTACAATGACTTCTATTTTTTTACTTATTTTATTTATGTCGTTAACCAATTTAAAAAAAAAGAAGGTTCTGTATTCGATCCGTATGTATGTATGTATGTCCGCGATTTTCTAAAAAACTAATTAACCAATTTTAATGTTTCTTTCGTTAACGGGATCTTTAAGATGCCATCAACTTATAAAAATAATCGTGGAGGTTGCATGGGGAAGCCATGCAGGCTAAAACCTCCACAGTACCTAATGTAGGAACTTGCGCAAGTATTTATAAATAAATACCACGGATATATGATAAATACGCAAGTTTACGATAGTAAAGTTAGTTAGTTTGTTGGTTGGTTTAGTTATTGTTTAGTTTACGATATTAAAAAACAAACTCTGGGAATAGTAGTATCGGGAATACTACGGTATTTGGAAAGACAAGAGTTGTGGCCCTTTTAAATTGTCCTCAAGTGTCTACTACTAACGGTCAAAGGCTCGAATACTGTGGTTTTACTATGGCCATAACTGTAAAGTAATGTTGCCAGTCCTTGTTCCCAAATGTTGAAATTTACGTCCGCCACAATAATTTTGTGGATAGTTCCTTTTGTTAACGGTGAATTAAGTTATTATTGCGCACTAACCTGGAATTGGGTCCCTTATTACCCGACTGCGGCGAAGCAAAAAGGAGGGTTATTTTTAACTTTTATTGTTATATGAGAAATAAAATCCGCGTTAAGCCGTTGGTCCCGGCTATTCGTGGATCTTTGACACTCCTTAAGTCAGAAGCCCTACAGTCTGACAACCAGTCTTGTCTTACCAAGGGGTATCGTATTACCCAGTAACTAGGTTGTGGAGGTCAGATAGGCAGTCGCTCCATGTAAAATACTGGTATTCAGCTGCATCCGGTTAGACTGGAAGCCGACCCCAACATAGTTGGGAAAAGGCTAGGCAGATAATGATTGTTAAGTGAGAAATAATAAACATATTTAATTTTAAGTATGAAATGTTTTGGCATTCGACAAACCCGTACGAGCCGCGTTGTCGAATAGGTACGGGTACGACCCACTTAATCCCTTTCGCAGAGACGTCTGGCTAAGTCCCAGCAGTGAGAACATTTCATCCATAGGTTGATTAGGTTCAAATATATTAGCTGCGCCCAACAGTTTCACCCGCATAAGTCTCGATCCCGGGCGAATATCGAGATAAAAGTACCTATTTTGTAATCCAGGTCACGGTCTACGCATGTGCGAAATTTCATCCAAATCCGTTCAGCTGTTTTAGCGTAGAAGCGCAACAAACTTACAAAAAAAAAATTTTTTTTCTTTTTATTATTAGTTTAGATAAAAGGCCAGTTCATTACATGGGCGTGTTAAAGTAATTAATCAATAATTGAGAGAGATAGATCTAAAAGTAACTAGCGGACAAGAAAGCTGGTATTGTATGCTCACAAAAGAGACGCGCCATTGAAACAAGAAATTGGTTTCGTCGTCTGCGTGGTCTGCAATGGAGATATATATTCATAAGAACTTTGTAACATCTGCGGTCGAGATATCAAGTTAACAAAAACATTTTACATAGTCAAGTCAAGAGTGTCTTCATCCATATCTCCATACAAAATAAAACGTAATTTTTTTTACGTAAACGGTTTTGGCACTTATCCCTTAATCCCTTACGAGGCTCATTTACATGAGGAGACTTTCTCGCACTTTTTATTAGCGATTATGGAAATGAGATAAAATTGTTGATTCGTGTGTCGTGTCGCATTGGCAGTCGGGGGCAGAAAATCGCTCCTTTAAAAATTGGAAGCATTCGTCAACACACAGTTCACGTCACAGTTCCAGAAAACGTTTTGACGAGTCTCGTATGTCATTGTCGTAGACGATACTTTGGTTCTCATCATCATTTCACCCCGGAATCACTCACTGCTGGGTACAGGCCTCCCCTTTCTTCTGCGATACTTCCCGGTTCCGTGCGTCCAGGTGTTTCCCGCGACTTTGACGATATCGTCAACCCAGCGTGCTTTTGGACGGCCGCAGTTTCTTCGAACATTTGTTCTCATTTGAAGAAAAATACATAATCACCTATGAGTCTCACATGGACATTCTCGCCTCTCGACTCTCTCCTCGTGTAAATGAGCTATAAGACTGGTTTGACTGTCATTCATTTAGGCATACTCGTATGTATTATTGAACAATATATGAGTGTATTGGATTAATGCCACACTGAAAAAAGTAATTTCTTATTACACCACATTAAAGCGATCATGACTTTATACAGTAAGAAGAAATGTTTGTAAAACAGTAAAAGACAAAACAGTAACTTTTAATGATTGAACATACTACAAAAATATAGAAAAGGCAGTAAAACTAGCAACTGTATCTGTCAGTCAGCATTCCGGGACTTGTATGCAAAGCTTCAACATAAATATCGTGCTAGTACTCCTCGAAGGGTTGGCAGAGATGTTCCCATAGTACACCCACATTACGTCAGTTATGTTTAAAGACCCATGTAATAGAGGCACTGGACTCCGGGCTGCTACTGAATTTCAGATGGAAAAACCCACTAACACTTTGCCCGACCCGGGAATCGAATCCAGGACTTTATGCTCAGCAGTAGCGCTTGCGACCAAAAGACCAATGAGGTAATCAATCATGCAAAGTTTTCTTTCACTACAATCGTGTTCTAGGGCCGTAGATAGAGGATATTAGAGATGACTCTTAGAAATTAGCTCTATGCCTTAGTTTTAGTCCGTCATAGCTTCACTAAAGGTTAAAGTTGACCCTTTAATTTAGTTACATGGAAGTTTGCTACCGTTTTTGCCGTTTCGAAGTACTTCAGTCAGCACATAGTTAGATTACAGGGTGGGACAAGCATAATGGAATGTCATTTATCACTCCCACACTGCGTCGAATGCCGCTCCTGAACGTATACTCGCGTATGAGCGCACAGGTACATTCTAAAAGCACTCTTCTTCAGCTATGACGCCCGTATTCAGAGTGCCTGAATGTTGAACGTATGCTTAACAGACACTGTTTGTACGTAAAAGGCAAGATAATCTGCATTAACTTCTACGATAACTTATAAAATATAGGTAATAGGATTACCTTTCACGTAATAAGCGAAAACGTAACCTATGAAAAAGCTTTGGTAGTTACGTTACGACCTTGTTACATTTCTTTTCTTGTTGTAAAAGATAAAAATATCTTTCTTTATCGAACATTTTCGCGCACATAGGAGACCACCCGAAATAATCATTCGGCTTACCCAAGAGTCTTATAAAAACTGATGGATGGATATCATCACTCACATAATGAGATAGCCTCGAGTGCCTTGAAATATTAGAAAAAATATGTCTGCCAACTTTCATTTTTTATTGGAAATTGACTTATTTTTCAATATATGGATGGGATGTAAAGAACAAAGTTGTACCCACAGGATTTGAAGTGTATTAAAGGCTTATTGGGCCTGATATATGGATTAGGCTCTCGTGTTTGCCAGCTATATTTTCAGTGATAAAATTTGTTGACAAAAGCTCTTAGTATTTCTGATATATTTAATTCACCTAATGGCCGGTATCGGATCGGATTATTTTTATTAAACGCTAGAAATTTTTTAGAGTTTCCGTTGCTAAAATAACATGAAATCACAACAGGGTGAAATTATTTTTTTTGTTTATTTTTATCGTTTATTTTACTTAAAAAAAATGCTAACCGGAACAACTTTAAGAGAACAAAAATGTTATCGCACACAAACATTCGCCATTCTGTGCGTATTTCGTACAAAACGAACCTTTAGAATAAATAAAGTTAACCAGAGTTGGGTCCGGCCAGAGGATCAAGATAAAAGCGTGTCATGAGCCCTAATGAGAATGGAAAGCGATAAGCTGGCGAGCAAAATCTTTACTCTTGGGACTTGAAAAGGTTTCAGACAAGTATCAAGTTTACAGCACTTAGATTAACGTTTTTGTGGTGGTTTTAAACTGTAATCACCTTTGAATTGATTACCTCATAATATACACTATACATAAAGAATGTTACTTAGCTAATGTAAATCGAGGTATGTTTTTGTTACTAGTCTCCCCCAGGAGCCATTACTTGTAAAGTAACACATTAGGACGACAGCGTTTTGGCAAAATCATTGATGCCTTGTAAGGTAACTCGCATAGAAATACCTATGACTCAGTCTGAGAAACAAATGAAGCCTTTGCTTTTAAAACTACCAAAACAAGTTTGACGCATGCCCCAAAAATATCCCGTGATAAAACATCGCTATAAGCTGAACTATCAGAATGGCTTAGCACCAGATTATCGCAGGTCATCGGGGCCCGATGACGTGCGTCTGCGTCCGATCATATTGCGCGACAACCCACTGTCCCTGGGGTAAATAATTTATTGGATCGTTTCCAAGGAAAACTCAATTATGAACGAACAATGTGCCGAAATAACACGAAGTCCTTTAATGGAAGTTGGGGTTTGTTCTTATGAAAGTGGAGCCCAAAGATCCGGTAAGGCGGTGATAGAAATTACACGAAGATTAAAATAATACGTTCAGACATTTACCGATGCTAGTCTAAATTTTATTAGATTTAGGAGGGAATTGTTTGTTGGTTTAGCTTCAATTAACCGTAAAGGAAGGGTAAATGTATGTAGAAAAGTTGTAGATTATTAATATCCGGCGAGGTGGATGGATTGAGTCACCGTATACTGGGTAAATAATATCGCAGCGTTCTCTGTTTGTACGTTTCAAAGTTTATGAAGCTCTATTCAGTTAGTATTGTTTTATTAAATCCAAAACAATATCTGCTGGCACTGGCATTTTGCCTTGAACTAAGCGCTCTGGACTTTAACTAAGTATGGACAACAAAGCGCATTGCAGCAAGCGTCCCTTTTGTTTTATACTTGTATAATTATATTACTATAGTAATTCTAGCGAATCAAGGAGAAATCTAGAGACAGAGGAAATTCATTATAGTAACGGGAAGCTGCTTCAGTTAAAGCTATTAAGTCTAAACAGAATTACGGTACAGATATTTAATTACTTAGATTTAACCAGCTAAGCTCTAGCACAGCAGAAGGATAATTTCTGCAAATCCTTATCAAGGTATAACCAACTAACTACGCATTCTGAAAACATAATTGAATGAACATTGAACTGCACCCTAATTACGTAACACACTATCAATCTCAATTTGAATCATTTTGAAGGATATTGCTAATCGATTGCTTCATATGTTCGAAAAATCTGTCTGCTCAACAACGTAAATAACGCAGTGAATGTTGTTGAACTAATAAAACCCATTGCTATACTGACAGTGCGTTACGCAATTACCCTGCAGGTGTGCTCTGTTCGACAATATTAACATAGGCAATTTCCCACGATATAGGCTACAATAAAATTAGCATTCAAATCGAGTCCCAAAAATAATTTTAAATCGGACGGCCGGCCATTCGACCAGTGTAAACTTGCCCGAAACGAATTTTGTTTTGACCTCCCAATTACCGCTGTTTGCAAGACAATATTGAAGTTTAATATCGCTTTAGTTACTTTGTGCTTCGTTTGTGATAAATGCCAATTAAAATATTTAGCTTAACCCCTACAGTAAACAATTTGGAAGCGTGTAGTCACGAATCGATTAATGTTTTATTATAAACGTACATATATCACCTATACCTTATTGCAAGTATTTTATGTTTAGCGTTTCGAATCTCGTATAATATAAAGACTAGGCATTTAATAGTCATCATGCTGGTCGTAAAAATATCGTATAGCATTAATGGCCAGTTAGAGAAGTAATAACACATAACACGGCCGGTTCTGTCGGCTGGGGAACGATCATAGGACCCGTGTTCTTATTGCACTTGTGTGGCTATTCCTACGCGTCGTGCGTACTGGCACGAAATAGATGGATACAGAAGGTCAGCTCCATGCAAAGCGCTAAAAAGCGCGCTCACATACACATGTGTTTATGTACAGCGCGGCGAGTGCAGGAGAGCAGTGGTGGCCCAGTAGAGCCTGAGTAGTGGTCCAGAGGTATCGGCCCTGACTTGTTCATGAGTTCGAATTCGAACCCAAGCATGCACTTTACTTTCTGTATTTTTCATCACCACTACTCCCAAAACGGTGAAGAAAAACATCGTGAAGCATGTCCTAGAACCAAAAAATGGAAGATATGTGTCATTTGGCTACCCGCACTGGGCCCGCCTGGTGTGGTCCACTCCCTTTCACAGAGGAGGCCTGTGTCCCAGCTGCAGCAGTGGGACCATTATAGGCTGATTATGCAGCGAGTGCAAGCGCACTCGCATCGCCAACCGTACGTACGCGTCCATGTGTGCGTGTGCCTGTTTTCGCTCGTTTTATGGAGCCGGTCTTCTGTACCTGTCTATTTTGTGGTACTGGTCGCTCACAGTCACAGGCAGACAGACATCTTTAATGTTTTATTGGTACAATACCCTCGGGCGCAGTCCGTACGTCCGCGACGAATCTCGGCGAGGAGGAAGTCACTATCTCTGTCTGTTTGTAAGAACTATTTTAATCTTGAACATCCATTCGGCGTATTTCGATTAAATATTTGCAAACTTTTGAAAACTTATTGGAGATTACAAAAAGCTTTACTTGACCTGTGTTTGAAAAATGTTGCTAATAAAAATGCTATCATTTCGTGTTAATAAGAACTAAAAATGCAAAGCATATAACCTGAAAATGTGTGGTCTATTTAAGATTCTGGCATAGCAGTGATACTGAGTTCATAGTGAAGTTCCAAATTATGTAAACCTAATTTACATTTAAATAAAGGAGTCCTGAGGAGTACCTGCAATATTTAATCAGCTTAACATATTGAAATGCGCGACTGCATGCCGTTTCGACTACGATTGCCCATATTAAATTTATGAAAACACTGTGTAAAATTAAAATTCTCTTTGTAATTTACATGGACTTATTAATTCTTTGTGGTTATTTGAATGAAGTATGTAAGTAAGGTTTTAATTAAGAAGAAGAGATTAAAGAAATGCTGTTCTCTATAGGCACCTCATTACTAAGGTTGGTGAAGCCTTCGATGAGTCCGTTCTATCGGCTTGGTCGGTAATTAGGTGAGGAGCTGCCATAATTAATTTGTATCAGTCCTTTCACCGTGAATGCACTTAGGAGAAGTTTTCTTGTCTCACTGATTTGCACTTTTTTTAGTTCACAATATTTCACTATGTATCGTGTTTTATGCCTATTTTGACGTAAAAACAAGTCTGATTTTAGTATGTATTACGAAAATTATTTTTAGAGCATTTTCCTTATTTTCTACATCCCGAAAACGTCCAAGTGTCTAACATAAAATGATAGATCTCTTTCTATTTTCAGGTACTATTAGTCCATGAGGCGTCTAAGGGCAGTTTCTCCCGAGTATTCGACCTGGAAGCAGGCGATGACACCGACTTAAACGCACTAAGGACCTCACCTTACGAAAGTCGGTTCCCTATCAACGTTGGTATCACGGGATATGTGGCTACTACGGGGGAGGTAAGACCTAATTTAAATTGTATATCTTTGTCTTTAGTGATAGTAGACCTAGGTACTGGAAAGGGTAGGTATAGGAAAGCATAGTTTTGTGCCCATTGTTGAAAACTAGAGGCGCAAAATGGTAGGCCACTGATGATGCATTCTTAAATAAACTGAAGAATGAATGCAAGATAACAAATAATGAATACCATCTTGTATTATAGTAAAAAAAAAAATAAGAAGAGGTAGCCTGAAACAAGGTAATATCGCTGAGCTCAAAAATAAAGAAGAAAGTGAAATGATCCTAATATAATAAGAAGAAAAAGAAGAATTACGAGTAAAATAAAATGTTTGCTTAAAATTACCAGTGACAGTATCCGTCAGCTGACTTTTATAACTCCCGTCTCGCGTGGGATGCATACTGTTATTTTCTGTGGTATAAAGTTTTTAGCTGTAAAAGGTCACCATTTAATACTTAAATTTTGCTCCAAGAAGCTTTGTGTGTATAGTCGCATTATTGTAATTTTATTTATGAATCCGTAACTTTTAACTTCTCTTTGCTCTAAAGCAGTTTTGGAATTGCAATGAGCATTTATATTTATAACGTTAATATCATATTTGGCGATATTATTTACGTGTCTGCCAGTATTGTTCATTCTTTTGATTATATAGCTATGTTTTGTCTTACAAAACCTTTTGCTTCACATTCTACTAGATGTGACTTTCCTAGAGCACTCCAGCTAACGACTTCAGTCAACTTCAGCGCGCCAGTGGTTGTTAGACCACAGAGCCAAGTCAGCTTAATAACTGTGATAAGAATTAAGAGGGACTATGGCTGTATTAAAGCTAATGGACTTATAGTTGGAACTTTAAAGCGCTTAGCGTATGGACTAAATGAGGAAGGAAGGGATAAGTTTCAGACCAAAAAAACTAATTTTTCTTAATATTCCTAAATAACATTTACTCAAATTAAGAATAATAGCACATTTTTCTCTGAGTTAAAGTCGCTCCAAAGGAATTTATTGTTAACGGCTTAGAGATATGCAGCAATTTCCAAGTTTACCCTAAGTGCTTTTCAACAAATTCGCGGTGGTTCATTTAAATTGTCTCGCTGAGGGGTTTAGCACGTATTCTCGTGTATGTCGCGAGCGTATTCATTCTGAAGAAGGTTAAGTGAGACCTTGCGGGAACATTATAGTCTGTTAACATCGTGTCGTTTCTATACATTTTCAGACGGTGAACATTCCGGATGCCTATTTAGATCCCCGTTTTGATCCGTCCGTCGACGAAGGCACCGGATTTAAACACAACACAATACTTTGCATGGCCATTAAGAACTCCGAGGGGAGGATTATCGGAGTCATTCAGGTAAGTTGGCAAAATTTCACAGAAACATTTTGTTATTTTAGTCACACGATCAGATTCCGTTTGTAAAATTCTCAAGGGAAGCGTTAAGAAGTTTGCCAAAACGTGTTAAAATAATGGTAATTTGATCCATAAAAATAGCCAAACGTTTCCATAAAGTAACCGGAATTACTCGCCAAACGTGCTGTTCAAAAACTTGGTCACGTTGAATTAATGAAAAATACCAAAAAGAGTAAAGTAACAATTGTTATAGAAACAGCGCATTGCGGTCATACACGACACTACAATACTGAATACATACATATTGGAACAACACAAGAGATGGGATAAGAACTAACTACGTGGATTTTGCTAATTAACTCCCTGTAAATTGAGAACATAGACGGTTCGTTTCAAATATTGGATTTTGGATTTACGCGTCTCCCGCTGAATATACTACATATACTTATAACATAGTATTAGCTCCGAATATTTTTTTACGGGGGGAGCATAAATTACTCAAACGAAACGTGTCAACCGTTAAGAGAACTTGACAGCAAAAATATTGAACATGACACATGTTGTAAATGGACGGAACTAGAATGAAGAAACATGACATAAAAATATATTGGATTATAGGTATAGCAATCGCAGATAATAAAATCCTGTTTATTACTGAGTTAATGTGAAACTGTAAAAACGCATTAAAATTTTCCGCAATGCGACAAATTTTTTTTTTTTGTACAGTCTAAATGAGTTTTCTTTTATTTATTTTTACATAAGTACTCATTAGCAAAAATGTGGGGTCTCATTCTCATTCCTTGTGTACAATTTCCTCTTTGTGGAAATGTTCTTTGTATGTATTATCTGTCGTGCTTGTTGATATGGAAACATTCTTTCATGCAGCATTACAAAGGATTTTTGATACGTAACATTGTACCCAGTGTAGGAGTTTTGCTCTTATGGTGGACGAGCCATGGCAGCCCGCAAAATTAAAATTTTCTTACGTTTTTTGCAATTTGTAGGTCATATATTTCATGAAGTAGTACAATACGATTATTTATGAACTTAGAGGGTAGTATTGATGATTTTAATAATTATAGTCATATTTGTTACGCTCGCAAATCATATTTTAAATAACATTCAAGATGACACTGACCGGCAAATTGCAAAAAAAGTAAAGAAGTAAGAAAATATGAATTTCGCCGGATACCTAGCGATCCCCCTAGGTAACTACATTCCAACAATTTTTGAGTCTTTTTCTGACAATAGGTATACTTTGATAACGTTACACGAAATTTCATTCAAAACGTTTTTAATCTAATTGCCAAGGAGATTTCACTTTTAGGAAGAGTGAGTAGAGTGGAAAGCTTAAAGTAGGGACAAATATTATTCTTTTTAATTGTGTTTACCTTTCGTTCGTCATTCGGACCCTAATTGAGGTGCTTAGTGTAAACTTTTTATTTGTGTTTGTAACGTAAACAGGAAATTTTTATGTCCGTAACAATGTTTGTTTGTTACATTTTGTACTCATTTCGAAACATGTTCATTTAATTTTTTTTCGTTAATCATGCAGGTACCCTTTGCAATAATGATATATTTTTGTAAATACTCATAATCGTACAAAAAAATAATGTCTCTACATTATTTTTTTTGAGTATTTTCTGATTGGAATAAAGAAGCGTACACATTATAAAAAGTAATTTAAAAAAATTAAACCGACTTCAAAAAGAAATTAACTCAAAATTATGAAATAACTTTAATTTCGGAAGTCGGTGTCTTGGGATCTGTATTTTAGTTTTTTGCCACCGACTTCCGAAATTAAAGTTATTTCATAATTTTGAGTTAATTTCTTTTTGAAGTCGGTTTAATTTTTTTAAATTACTTTTTATTTGGTAATTTTTAGTTGTTGCACTAGAATTTAACCAAGGTTTTGAGATGTTTTCCCTTTGACACTACACCCGTAGCTCGTATCAATAAGCCAGGCCGTCACAATTTCACGTCTTAGTCCATATCTTGAAAATTACTGAATCGATTTTGATGAAACTTGCACTGTTCCCTAAGTTGAAGTAAATGTAAGCCAATAAAAAAAGAATGGTCACGATCCGATAAATAGTTACGGAGATATGCGTGGACAAACATACATACATACATAGTTTGGAAGCCCTAATAGATTGTCATAATTGTGAATATAAGAAATAAGATTAATAAGATTACATACATACGTATCGAATTGATAACCTCCTTTTTTTTGAAGTCGGTAAAAAATCAGTAACAAGTTATGTAACTTGCACTTAAAATCAAGTGCTGCTTATCCTTACCTATATAAAACAAAGTCGCCAAAATGTCTGTACGCACATAACTTCCTAATGAGTGCACCAAATTGGATAATTCTTCTTTTTGTTGTGTTCAGTATTGTCAGGACAAGGTTTGTTTGAAAGAAAATTTCGGAAATTCGAAAAAAAAATATGCACCTTTGTGAAGCTGGGGAGGGCCACTAGTTTAAAAATAAAATGAAATAAGAAGCTCAAAGAAGTAGGTACATCCCGAGGGTGTCGTCTGCTAACAAACTTAGTTGTTTTCTTAATTTTGATAACACAACTGCTCTTAATGAAAGTTTGTTGATGTAACGAATTATATCAGCTTGAGTATCGTTATTATAAAATTTCTAAGTTTAATGAACAGCTGGTTTCTTTAGACGCGTCTGTGGAAAATCCGAAAATTTACGAAAAACAAAACTAACTTAAGTACACAACCCGGGATATAATCGCCATAGCAACACATGGAAAGGCCTCCTTGGCTTGAAAACGACTATAAAAAGACCTCAAAAAATTAAGGATATTTAAAGCAATATCTTAAGATATGTGTTTCTGTTATAGGTGCATCTAGACAGAACGAGGTATGCGCCGCAAGTGATTTTTTTTTGTTAGATACCTCAGCCTGAGGCAGCTGTCACATGCGTGGCTTACCATTCGAAGCACATGCCCCGTTATGTCTGGATGGACCCTAAGACATCATAAAACATGATGAATCTGGTTATTTCTTCATAATTTCTTCTATTTAAATATTATTATGTTTAACTTCTAGTTAGTCAACAAATTCGACGAGCTCCTCTTCACGAAGAACGACGAGAACTTCGTGGAGGCGTTCGCGATATTCTGCGGCATGGGCATCCACAATACGCACATGTACGAGAAGGCTATCACTGCTATGGCGAAACAGAGCGTTACTTTAGACGTGAGTTTTACTTTTTGATATCAGTATCATATTAAGTAGTATTATTAAGTAAGGGCCGTGGCTAAATAGTAACGGCCGCACGGGTCCATCGGAGGTTAAGCAACGCTTGCCGAGGTCGGTCTGTGGATGGTTGACCATTTTATTTGGAGACCTCTCCGTGCCTCGGATAGCAAGTTAAACCGTTGGACCCGGCTGTCATTTGTAGATCTTTGACTGTCGTTACGGATGGTCAGAAGACCGAAAGTCGTATTACCCAGTAACTGGGTTGTGAAGGTCAGATTAGGTAGTCGCTCCATGTAAAATACTTACATTCAGCTGCATTCGGTTAGACTGGAAGCCGACCCCAACATAGTTGGGAAAAGGCTAGGCAGATGATGATGATCAGTATCAAATTCTTTGACATCATTAATATCGCTATTTCAATTTCATCGTCATCATTCTCCCGCCTTTATAGCAACTTATTTGTCATCAACGCAGCATGTCTGATGTTCCATACATCTCCATTAGTCATCAACCCAGTCCTGTCGGTCCTTTCAGTCCACCTGACTTCAGTATCAACAACATAGATATTTCATCAACATCTAAATAGTCTTGTGATCTTCCAGTACTTACCCTAATTGCGTAACACGCTATCAATGACCATTGCTTCATATGTTCGAAAAAATGATCTGCTCAACAACATAGAGCAATGAATGTTGTCGAACTGTCAAAATGAAAGCCATATCTACGTTAGTGTAGTACACAATTACCTTGCTGATCAGGCGATGGAATTTGAATTTCGATTCACATAAATGTAATACTAATTAAGATGTGCCCCACTTTAAGCTAGGTCGTGACCTTTTATTTCAAGTAGCTAAATAGGACTTAAGCCAACAGCCTTCGAATAGATATAATTGTCCATTGTGCCATACTGAAACGCCTACATGTATCTGGCACTATTCCAAATTCAACCTCCTCACTTACCGTATTATTATAATACTCCACTAAAATTTGATTGAGGGAAACTTAACTCCTGAGTTAAGTCGCCATTTTCTCCTAATGCTTGTGCTCCAAAGCTCATTTGATCTAAATATGTTATTTGTATGATTGCAGGTACTAAGTTACCACGCGTCCGCTTCATTAGATGACGCTCAACGGTTACGGGTGAGTTCACAACACAAATGGGCACGAATGCAGTAATCTGTTTTACATAGTCTTGGAATAATAAACCTAACGTGTATAGTAATAGAGCTTAGACTTGTGTTTCCGACTTATAAACAGATGACTGCAGAAGTGTTCGATGTATGCGCTAGGTCGTATGTTCTTGCAAGTTGTAGTTTGTAAAGTTGGTGGCTCCGAGCGAAACGCTTCAGCCTGTCATATAATTAACAAACTCAAAGTGTAATTAGATGAACATGTTTACGTTAACAGGTTTGTTTCCGAACTTGGCTCATGATTGCTCGCAGAAAGTTGGTAGTATCTACGTGGGTACCGGCGTTTGTTGCCTGTGGCGGTATAATGAAGGATAATTATTAATTTGTAAAAATAATTTCTACGACCATGAAATTATAAATTAAATATGCCTTCAAGATTTTCCTCTACAAAATGCTACCATCTTGTTTCGTCGACTAAAACAATTATTTTATTCTCTAGAATTTAATTAGATTATAATCTTGCTTACATAAAAGCCCCTGTGACCATGAGAATAAATTAAATGTTTTGCGAATAAGATTATTCTTCAGAAAAAAAAAATTGTAACACAATGTTATTCGACGATTAAATATTCTTCGACGTAAACCGTCTCAAACATTAAACCGCAGGGAAATTAGTTAGCATAGTTTTAAGTTCGTAATTCATCTCACCCACATTGTTTCAGCCATTTCAATTCATAACCTGAAGACTGAATACGAGTAATTAAATTCCTTGCGGTGTCACGTGGCGTATTTAATACTGCACTGCAATATGCACATATTTATTATTTACTCAATTTATATTGATAATGGCTATTAATTTTCTGAATGGGTGAATGTTAATTATGTTTACTGTGTCAATAAATAACGCGTTTAAATTAATTAGTAAATGGTGGCTTGTGATTTCGTTTGCGTGGATATTTTATTATTGGCAATTTTTTCGTTTCATTTATTTTTACACAGCTGTTGATCAAATATTAACCTACTTACGTTGTTAAGGCGGATACAGATACATTGCAAGGCATGCGCAGCGCACGGCGCTCATCGTGATTCGCATGTGCATGTGCTTCCACATGCCTCACCACGAATATGAACGTCCACACGTTGCGAATCATGCGATGAGCGCCGTGCGCTGCACATGCCTCGCAATGTTTGTATTCGCCTTTAGGTACATCTTATTAATAGTAGACTTATACATATGTAGTACATAACACAAGACAAGTACATGCCTGTGTTCCCCCAAAGGACTAGGCAGAGGTATACCTGTAGTACACCCACATTTATATGTAGTAATCTTTCGTTTATCAAATCATTTTAAATGCTGTTTAAATGACTGTGGCCGAATTTGAGTAAATATCGGAGGCAAAATAGAAACACTCGATGCAAACAAAATATCAGTACCTACCTTTTTGAGTTTAGGAGTATAAGAAGCAGTTGGTGCGTTTCACGAGCGCGCATTGACATACTAATTCATGTTTTATGTCATTGACATAAGACTTAAATAAACTCACATGACGTGCGTTTGTGACTTGCAACGGTTAACAACTTGCAATGAGAAACTAGCATCGGGTAAATGGGGCTTTACACCGTTTGTCCATCCGCCACCGTCAATGGGACGTCAATGAGAAACGAGATTATTCGAACCGAGCGTGACGTCCCGGTGATGGCATGCGATGGACACGCGGCCATAGTAACTCTATATAAATAGTTGAAATGTGTATGTATCACAAAAATATATAAATATTTGAAACGTGTATGCAGCAAGCAATAACATACAATGAATGTAGTGCAACAAATGACTTACTTACATAGATTAAACATTGTATAAACGGTGTAATCTATATTTGCTCCAACTTATGGTTGGTTGGAGCGATTAAATAAATTGCCTGTGGCGTGGCAATCTATTCGCACCGCAAAAATCAGTCTTCAATGAATATTATGCATGCCCCTGCACTTGATGACCTCATGACTGCGTCAGTGAGTGCACTTTTCAGATACGCTAAGAAGAAGAATACGGGATTATTACTGACCAATTCTTTTACCTTCGACAGACGTTAAGGATACCTTCGTCCGCCCACTTCAGTCTCCACGAGCTGGCTTTCGACGACATCGAAATGACAGACGACGACACTCTCCGAGCCTGTCTCCGTATGTTCCTCGACCTCGACTTTGTGGAGCGGTTTCACATAGATTACAGCGTCCTCTGTCGGTGGTTGCTGAGCGTCAAGAAGAACTACCGCAATGTAACGTACCATAATTGGAGGCACGCTTTCAATGTCGCGCAGATGATGTTCGCTATATTGACGGTGAGTGATTTTTAGGAAATGTTTATGTAATGTTAAATTGTTATTGATTTAGTATTTCTTACATAGATTGCCTTGTTTTGTTTTGTCCAATATTTTGATGAAAATGCTGAGATCCTTCCTATAGGATCCTGAATTGATAATCTCAGATAATTCACATTCCATTGCTACTTACTACTGCTGTTGACATTGAGTTTGTTGTTCCAAAACTTCACAATAGGAAATACTATGCATGTATTTTTTTAAATATTTTTGTTCGATAGTTACATCGCCTTAATTATAACAAAAATTATAATAAATAAAATAAATAAACGGGGCTCCTTTTATCCCTTATTTGGATCTGATTTCGAATTGACTCAGATTCTGAATACACATACACATCACATTTTGAATATTGGTTGCATTATTTCTAGAATCTAGAGGAACCTCTGCCAAGATATATTACCCTCCTTCCTTCTTTATATTCCTTCCCTTCCATTCCTTTCTTTCTTCTCTTTATCTTCTGGTCATTATGGCCGTACATAAAACCTTGAAGTTCGTCAATAATTGTAACTATAACTAGTACCTAAGTTAACTCAACCTCGAGTAATATTTGGCTTTGCTTCAGGAGACGCAGTGGTGGAAGATATTTGGGGAGTTGGAATGCCTGGCGCTGATCATCGGCTGCCTGTGTCACGACCTTGACCACCGGGGGACCAACAACTCTTTTCAAATCAAGTAAGTTACGTTACAAAATTCCTAAAAAATAGAACTAAAATAACTTTGCAGTTGAATAAAACTGCCATTATAAAAAACTAAGATATTTTTTATAGAAAAACACGGTATTTCCTTTGCGTAATTTTCGGCAAGTGAGTCGTTACGCTAACTTACTCTAAGCCTTTGTGCCTTTTACAATATAACCTTTTACAATTAGAACCACAACTATTTTCATTGCAAAATCTTACTACTAAATACTCACATCCCAAAACCTCATTCCAGGGCGTCATCACCTCTGGCACAGCTGTACTCCACCTCGACGATGGAGCACCACCACTTCGACCAGTGCCTGATGATCCTCAACTCGCCCGGGAACCAGATCCTGCTCAACCTGTCCTCAGACGACTACGAGAAAGTCGTCAAAGTGCTCGAGGATGCTATCCTGTCCACCGATTTGGCTGTTTATTTCAGGTACGACTTTGTTTCACAAAAGGTGGCGTAGAAAAAAAAAATGGTTATGGCATTTCCAATCAAAGGAAATGTGTATAAATGTTACAACGCGCGTCTATCATTGTAATTTAAACCTTATGTTAATGATATAAAAGTCCAAATTTCAGCCTTTTATTTTTAAGACAGCGGTTTCCTGTGCTAATTTCGGTTATCTAAAAACTCTAGCTGCTAAGTTATCTGTTACTTCTATGTATGTTATTCTGATATTAAAGAAGAAAGAGATGAGTAGAAATAACAGTCACCTACGGTGTATCAATAGCGCAAACAGCCGTAGCGTAATCAGCCTATTATGTCCCCCACTGCTGGGACACAGCGGTGAGAGGAAGTGAGCCGTAATCCACCACGCGGGCTCAGTGCGGGTTGGTAGATGTCACGTGGCTTCGAATTTTTGGTTTGGGGGTTTGGTTTCCTCACGATGTGTTCCTTCACCGATTTGAGAGCAGTGGTGATTAAATAATTTACACAAAGTGCGGCGTCTGGGTTCGAACGTACGACATACAACTCGTAAGTCGCGGCCGTTACTACTGGATCACCACTGTAGTCGCCAATAGCATGCAGGTCATTTATTTAGGAACAGCCTATCCTCAGCCATAAATCATCGGTTCAAAGTCTTCATAAGGTTTTAAAACTATCTTTACCCCCACCTTCCAGTAAACGCAAAGGCTTCATCGAGCTGGTCAGCGAGGAGCGACAAGTGACGCCCAGCTGGGGCGAGTGCGAGGACCGCCGCGGTCTGCTGCGGGCCATGTTGATGACCGCTTGCGACCTCGCCGCTATCACCAAGCCTTGGCCCGTTGAGCGACGGGTGGCAGCCCTGGTTGCCGGGGAGTTCTTCAGACAAGGAGATCTGGAGAGGCAGAACTTGAATTTGACGCCTATTGTAAGTACTCTTTGGATGAATATGATAATTTGACATTACATCGCCTTTATGTTGTAGCAAGCAATAAGGGCGGTTTTCGTCGTGCAAGTGTTACCACTGATGTACGATTGAGTGTGCTTACATGTATTTAGGGGATTAATGATTGGGCACACTAGGCGACACCAAAATTAATGCCTATAGTAAAACTGCGCAGTGCTGCACACCCCCACTATATTTCAAGTTAAACAAATATCAACTTTATTTCAATGAAAATTATATTGATTTCAGAGTGACTAGCACTATTGAAAAAGGTATAAAAATATTTGAAGTTGTAGCGTAAACTGAACTTTATTGTGTAGGAATTAATGTTATTTTTCCGTTAATTCATAGTTGTTTACATTTTTGGTTCAACGGTCGGCTTAGCGCCAATCCAACGACGCAGTCAGCAACTTTTATTTAGGCATTAATTTAGGTATCGCTGAGTGTTAGTGAAAACGGGCTTAAGTGCTGTTTCCCACAACCATGCAACCTTGTTGACTCACAGCTTCATGACTTATGTGTGTAAATTAGATAGGTATTTTATTTATAGTTGGTTTTATTTTATTTCAGGACATAATGAATAGAGATAAGGAAGATGAGCTCCCTGCTATGCAAGTCAAATTCATCGATACTATCTGCCTGCCCATATATGAGGTAAGAATTCATTAAATTATTTGAGTTTATAGCAAGTTTGTCGCTTGAGGTACTAGTGCCTAAATAATAACAGCCGCTCTCGTCGATCGAAGCTTAAGGTAGTCTTGCCGCGGTCGGTTCGTGGATGGGTGACCAACCATTACAAATCGAGGCCTCGGAAAGCACTAAGTCGTTGGTCCCGGCTGTTATTCATCGATCTTTGACAGCCATTACGGGTAGAAACCCAATAAGTCTGACAACCAGTCTTAACAAGCGGTATCGTGTTATTCAGTAACTGGGTTATGGTGGTCAGATAGGCAGGCACTCCATGTAAAATACTGGTATTTAGCTGCATCCGGTTATACTGGAAGCTGACCCCCAATGTAATTAAAAAGTAAAAAATTATAGGTATCTACATTGTTCTCGTTTTATTTCCAGGCGTTCGCAGTCCTGTCCCCGGCCTTACAGCCGATGCTCGACCGAGTGAAGAGCAACCGCAGCCACTGGATCGACCTCTCCAACAACGACAGTGGCGAGAAGTTCGACTACGGGCAACTCGACAAGGAGCTGCCAGAGAGAAACGACAAATCAAGCATCAGTTCCCAGAACGTAGATGACACAGAGAACACGTATGAGGGAGACAGCAGTGGTGCTGTCAGCCTCTCTTCAGAAACTAACTCCAAATACGAAAACCTCGAGAACCCCGTCGTAGGCCTCTTGTGCAACAACGCCCTCACTCTCAGAGACCCCAACGCCAAGTTCTGTCAACTCAATGACTTTTAAAAGTTCTATAAACTTTGACAATGTGATAAAGTGAATAAGCGGCTTGTTAGTGCTCCCAAGTTTCAAAGGCCAATAGCGAAGCCAAATCGTCCATTTAGGATGTTAGCATTAGAACACTTTAAGTTTCTAAGTATCTAGCACAACTAACAATGAAATTTCACTAAGTTTTAATTGTGATTGGTAAGTTGTATTGCATTTTAGAAAATCAATTTATTCGTCATTGCGTGTCTGTCCATTATTTTTTATGTCACATCATTATTGTCCTATTGGTCTTACTGAAATGTTGAACGATTACGTGAATAATATGCAGTTCGCGGGTTACAACTGACAGCTGTGTGATATTCGTTTAGTA
This sequence comes from Oligia latruncula, assembly GCA_948474745.1. Lineage (NCBI taxonomy): Eukaryota > Metazoa > Arthropoda > Insecta > Lepidoptera > Noctuidae > Oligia > Oligia latruncula. The sequence goes on along the minus strand of OX419702.1, from coordinate 10,173,377 downwards.
AATAGATGATTTAGTCGAATTTGAAATTTATCTAAACGCATGGCGTAATTTATCGATAAGTTGTCATGACCATCGCCGCACTATTTTTATACACTTCATTATGTAGCTTTACATTTTTAAGTACCTATAAGAGAAAAATTCACAAGAAGGTATGTAATGATTTAATTTACCTCATTCGTCTATTCCTACTACGTATTACATGAAATTGTTTCGTGTGTGTCGATAGTTTTGGTATCTTTTATGATACATTTTACAGCTAATGAAATATTCAATTTCTCATAGAAACAAAAATATTTCGATTTTATAAAATACTCTAACCCACGTTAACCGCAATAAGTGTAACAAAACAGGGCCTAACTGTCGTGACGTAGTTGTATGACCAAAATACCAAAAAGTTTTTATGTAGTTGTTGTACTAAAAATCTTATTGTTTTCTATTATTCGGATTTATCATTATTTTTTTCCATACTTATGTATTACATAAGTAAAAAAAAATTAATATTATAAATTCTATTATTAAACCTCTGATTATGAGTATGTGTGTGTGCGGAAAATGTGATAGACACTTGCGTTAGTTTGTGTATGTCAACTAATAATTTTCAGTCGCACAACGTAATTTTTGTAAATAATTAATCAATGTTATAAATACTGTACCTAATACTAACATGTTGTAATTTTGGTAAGTACTTATTATAAATTCGGGTTTTCTCTATTAATTATACCTGGATAATTTTGTTATTTATCTGCTTATAGGAATCATGGCCTCGCATTAGTTATTTTCAAGACAGTTACGGCACCCGCTGATCCATTCCAATATTATTTTCGATTTAAAATAGATTTTTTGCATCGATTTTGTTTGTGTTGTCCATCAAGTTTTTGTAGCAAATGTGTCAATTATAAAAGCTAACAGAATATGGTTCTAAGTAACGTGTCCGTTTTTTTTAAATAATAAAGAAACTGCTAACTTCGTTTCGCAAATTCTTATTCAACTGCAATATTTTGCATGTTTTTTTTTAATATAAATGGGCATTCGCTAGTAGTTGTTCTTCTAGTCTTTTACTAAATTTGGCTACCATCATGTCTTAATTTGGATTCGTTTTTGTACTTTTTAATGTTTTTAAAATATTGAAAATTAATAAATGATAACATTCTAACGTACAAAGTTGTAAAACTTGTAAGATTGAGAAATGACTATCAACTCTATGTATGCTTTACATTTGGAAGCAAAACAATTTCGAGTCGTTACTTCACATTTTGGATCGAACTCTTCTTTCATACATTATTATGACCAAATCCTCCATAACGAAAGTTAAAAAAAATATATTTTGTAATTGGAATAATTCTCTCTATAAGCATTAGATATTTACATGAAAAAAATCTCAAATTAATTGTGGTAATAAAACTATGTACAACATTAATTTTAAGATTGCTGTAAGTATTATTAGAAAGTAATTAGAAAATTAATAATTGTAATTCACTAAATGACGAGTTGTATGGTGTGTGAATAATTATGGAGGTTGTTTTGTTCCAAACAAAAATGTTATTTATTTATGATTAAACAAATTTTGAAATACGACTTTCATTTATTTTTTACGATGTTAGAAACCTCAAATAGTTCGGAGCATTTTTTTAAATACACGCCATCTAGTAGTCAATCCTTGTATTCGTAGTGACTAGATACTCGCTCAGTCTGTGTGTGTGAACGTGAAAATGTGGCTCTGCTGGGGAGACTCTCCAGATCGGCCACCTATAAACCCTTATATCTTTTGAACCAGTGACCGACAAATTCTGATATTTAGCGTCAAATGTTTTGTGTTGTCAAAATTAAAATCCCTGATGGTGGCCCTGCCAGAGTCAGTGACACGTAATGTCCAAGTAGCGCATGAACTACTAGACTTTCTAATGTTCAAATTAGGTACACATAAAACAAAAAATGTTGACTTCAGCACCATCTGGCGGAAAAATGGCCACGAGCTAACCTATTGTGAATAAGTTAGTAAGTATAGATTTTGTAAAATGACCGCACGGTCGCACTTCTGTCACACTGCACAGAGCATGTAACCCCTAGGTCAAAAATAACGAAATTTTCATCCCCCCTTATAGATCAGCCCTAGGATATTTGTGTACGGATTACAGAATAACTTAAATTGATATTGACCATGACCTTTGCAAAAAGTCATGATGTCATGAGAATGCCATATCACACGTCCCAAGTAGGTGAAAATCTCCCTTACATCATTTTACATAAATTTATGAACAGCCGGTCGATTCTGTAAAAATCTCACCGTGAAAACTTAGGTGATGTGAGTTTGTTTTTGCTAGGAATTGACACTATTGACAGCTCACTCCACGCTCACTTCACCTAATTACTTTTCACGTTGAGATGGTTACAGAATCGCACTGCTGTAGGTATCTTTTTTTTTAAGTTACAGGGACGAACACCATAGGCATAGGTACCTTATTTAAATAATACCTACTGAACACAGTAATATATGACCAGCAAACAGTAACATTAAAATTGATCTATTCACGTGAATACATAAATTCTGCCATGAAGATTTTTACGATACGAATTGCCCGGGTCACTGGTGTTTTGGCGGGTAAGTTGGTCCTGGCTGTTGGCACAGCCAGCAGTGGCGGACGCCGCCACCTCCACATATAGTGGTCCGGTACACTAAGACTCAAGCGCTGCAGTGCAGCACTCCTGTATAATGCTCGATGCCACGAAGTATTTAACCAGATACGCGAGAAGTGTAAACTCACGTCGCACCCTCAATATTGTACCCGACCTTATCCAGTACAAATAGACACATATCTACATCAACGGGTAAAACGGGTACGCCCCATAAAGCTTCCTGTACCTACAAGTGGCGCGTAAACTTGTTCTAAACGCGCTCCAACATCACAACAGAATATTTGGTCTCATGTGGAGCCTTTATGACTGCACAATGTTCTGACTGCTGACTACATACCTATATATACCGTCATACAGGACCTTGACTTGTGAAGTCTCGTCTGTCTCCCCCAGACGAACCCCAAGTTTATGAACGCCCTTTTGCAGATATTGGTTAGGGTCACGAAACGACAATTCAGGAGTAACAGAAACCCCTAAATCACGTACGTGTGTGACTCATTGCGTAGGCGCTGCGTCCAACACGTACCTACTCGCGAAGTAGAGGTGCACGTGCGCGGGTGAAACTTATCATCGAACACTTGGATACGTGGAACAAGGTCTACGTTCTTGCGACTCCATTCAACTATCCTGTATATGTCCTCCTGTAAGCGTTCGCAATCAGACTCATTCCTGATCTCAAGCAGCAACTTAAGGTCATCTGCAAGTAGTAAACAAGAGCCATGTCTCACGTTCTCCGGCAAATCGTTTGCCTACCATTATTATGTATTCGAATGGCCCAAAGTTGCTGCCTTGACTCACACCAGACTAGGTGTACCTACCTACCTAATATAAGTCGTCCCATCCATTATTATAGTATTTATTTATCATATTATATTTATTTGTCATTCCAAATCTAAGGACTCACGAATGACTATAAACGACTGGCTGTTATTATTGCTGCTAGGTGCATAACTATAACTTGCTTTCTTTAAAATACCTACATTATTGTATGCGAGTCCATGGCGAGACATGAGATCATAACCTTAATATTAGGACCAATATTGTACTATGTTTTAATGCAAATAAATATGTTCTACTCTATTCTATCTCTAACTGCATGCAAGGGTAATGAGTAGTAGATTTGGGATGATAAATAAATATAATATTATAAATAAATAGGTACTCTATTTAGCTGCCCGCAACATCTCGAAATCGTTTAATCATAATATACATGTATGCAAGTATCAAAACTTAACCTATTTGGTAGGATTCTCTAAAATATTTGAATGGGATACTGAAAAAAAAAATGTCAGTGTGATACCCACAGACTAAGAAGAGATGGTGATACCCACTTGAAAGAGCTTTTATATTGTAGTCTTTGAAGAGCTTGAAACACAGAGTACTTTTTGATAGACTGAAAAGAATAATGCTTGAAAGTGAAACTTGGTGATCGGCATGAAGTTTAGTGAAACACAAACAATATAAAACTGTGAAACATTTGAAAATAAATCGAAGACTGCAAATTACTTCTTACTTCCGACAATTTTTTAGAAGTTTCTGCTTTAAATTTTACACTAAACAAAAGATAATAAAAACCCTTTTACAGAATGAAGCTGGACATGACCAAACCGGAAACTATAATGTTTCTTACCGAAGCGTATGAGAAAGAGAAACGTTTGCGTTCATTTTGGGTTAGCAAAAATACAGAAAAGATACAGTTGGCGACTATTCTCAATAGGGAACCTACTAATTACTACGAGGAAGATGTCATCAGGAACACCATGGTCGAATGTATGGTTACAATCACTCGAGACCATGCAGTTTCTGTTCGCAACAGGAGAAAAGTACCAATCCGCGACACAAAATCCATACCAGGCATTGAGAGCATACGACATGTGAATTCACTCATCAACCTTGGTGTGGGAGACGCCGAAGAGGACCCTAGACTAGCGCGACCAGACACTGACTTGTCACCTGATCCATTAATGCGCCCCGTAGATCCAGAGACCAAAAGAATGTTAAACAAACCAAAGCCTGACTTTGGTAGGCTGCAGTATCTAAACAAGAGGGCCAAGATTATACCAGAGAAGCGGTACTATCTTCCGGAATGCAACAGTTGGGTTCATGGTTGGCGTTTATATGACAGTAAAATGGCACAGGGGAGCTTGTATCGTCAAACTGGATCTTGCAAAAGACCTTGAGCAATCGTGTTGGCCGACACGGGATCCAGATAATGGATCTGGATCAACTGAGACAAGCAAGCCACGCAGGCTACCTTCGAAAAATGTTGAAGTAAAGCAATTTAAGAAACAGCGCATTCATTGCCTAAGTGTAGTCGTGACCAGTCGTGACTCTGTTACAGGTACCTATTATTGATATAGGTTTTATTGTTATAAGTATTAATATAGTTATTTATGGTTTGATTTAGCTATTAACTCCAAACATGTTAAAAGTTTTACCTTAGTTACTTAGTTAATTTTATTTTAATGATTTATTGTATGTTTTCTTCCTTCTTTTCTAAGTTTCAATATGCAGGTAAGTTTGTATTAATTTAGTGGATAATTATAATATAATGTTTCAATTTAATGTGTAATTTTATTGTATAATGTCCTAATCCAGGTCATGGTCTACCCATGTGCCAAATTTCATCAGTGTGAAAGAGTAACAATCAAACATTAATAATTGTAATATTTTCTCTTTATAATATAGTTTAGGATGGACTCCCGGTTTGAAATCACCAACATTGCTTCCTTCCTTCTCTTATTGAAAAAAGAAGTTTAAAAACTAAAAACCGACTACTGAAAAGGATGAAGCAAGAAAGTACCTTCAAGTGGTCGCTTGCCGCTGTACTGTACTAACAAACTTTGGTAGCATGCGACCACGGGAAGGTACTTTCTTGTTTTAAACTTTTTTTTATTTAATTATTTTGGGGCTTATTTCAGTAATATTTATATTTTTGAAATGCTAATTAAGCCCTTTCATTTAATACCCCACAAGGCACCATCCCAAAATATTTATTTTTAAATTCATTAAGTACTTCGTCCTCTAGAGGGCGCCATATTAAATTCAGTGTAGCGTCACATAGCCTATAGCCCAGCGGACGGTCAAGAGACTTCTAATGATACCTTAGGGCCTGTACACACCACGTTTTTGAAACGCGCCGTTGACGCGCGTTTTGACAAAGTGTGTTGACGGTGCGCTTTTATCCTACAGAGCTGTGCCTGAAAGTATCTGACTCGCGTGCGTATCGCGTCTATATCGCTACAAACGCGTGTCAACGGCGCGTTTAAAAAACGTGGTGTGCACAGGCCCTTACTTGCCCAATTATTATAAGTACTTTTGAAGTTATGAGGGAACAGATGAACATATATACATACCGGTCAAAATCATAACCCTCCTTTTTGCTTCGCCATATTCTGGTAAAAAGGAGAGAGACCTTTGTTGCCCTGCAGTGAAACAGTGGGTACCTTTCCTGTGGAAAGGCTAAGCTAAGGGTTCATACACACGAGCGGTACGCGTCAATGACAGTGTCGACGGCTGTAGTTGCATCAGCGGTTGACACGTGCCGCTCGTGTGTACCACTAGCTGATCTCTATGCGCGAGGTAAGTAAGTAGCAATGCGGTGTGTGTAGCTAAGCTACGAATTTTGCGCGTCCTTCGCAGTGCCGTAATTAGCCTTTTATGCGCCCGGTGCGAGCTGCTATAACCGCGCCCTTTTTTTTTTTTGCGTGTCCGAAATCATCAAATGACCCCTCCCGCTCTGGGTGCACCCGTGTTCCTTCCTTAGCCCTTTATGTTCCGGGTCAGCGGTAACCCTTTGGGACAATCCCGCTAACCCGGCAGGCTTCGGTCCTAAGGGGGCCCCTTCCTTTATGCTGACATCTCTTTGAGGCGCGCCTGGAACACGTACGCGTCGTCCGGCACGGGCCTGGTCCTGATCGGACGGTGAGCTACCCATTACTCTCCGCCCGCAGGCCCGCGCCTACGGTGGTCAGGAGTCGTCACGCGGCTCCCGACGCCCGGAGCGTCTCCCGCAGCTGGGACGGGAGGCTCTCTCTGAGCCGTCCCGCCACCTCCTTTGCTAGCATGACTGCTTTGCAGAAGGAGGTGACTGCCTCACACTCTCTTTTGCCCCGGACCATAGCTTGCACCAGGGCCGAACGCGAGAGGTCGCCGCCGCTGCCGATCGCCTCTACGAGGACACGGCGGTGCTCCGCCCAAGCGGGGCAGACCCCCACCGTGTGCTCCACCGTGTCCTCTGGGCGATCCTGGCAATGGTGACACCCGGGCGTTTCCTACCGCCTGATGATGTGCAGGAACCTCCCGAAACTTCCGTGTCCGGTGAGGACCTACGTCAGGCGGTAGGTGAGGGCGCCGTGGCGCCTCTCTAGCCACTCCTCAAAGAGGGGTCTTATCGCCGCTATCATGGCGTGCCCTGCGCTGGGTTGCGACAGTCGTTCTTTCCATGTCACCATGAGATCACACCGGGGATCCGTCCGCTCCGCCGCGATTTGCCGCGGAAGCGAATTATCCCCCCGGCGTAGTGCCTCCGCGCGCCACTCATATAGGCGCGCGAGGACTATCGCCTCCAGATCCTATGGCGGCAGTCCGGCAAGGAGGCTTGCCGCCTCGTCCGAGATCATGCGGTAGCCCCGGATAAGCCTCACGGCTACCACCTTCTGAGGCGCGTTCATGTAGTGGGCGGCTCGCCGCCGCAGTAAACGCGCCCACACCGGGGCCCCGTAAAGGGCCATGGACCGCACGACCCCGCGTAAAGCCTCCTGCAGGAGGCGTTTGGCCCCCTCAGGTTGGGCAAGAGCCGTTTGAAGGCGGCCCCGGCCCGTTCCACAGTTTGGGGGCCAAACGTCTGAAGTGCTCGACGAAGTTCCACCGGCTGTCGAGGACGAGACCCAGGTATTTCATCTTCGTCTCGACGCCGATGTGAACCCCTCCTACCGTCAGTTGGGATCCCGATGGTGGCGCGTTCCGGGGCCCATGAAACGACATGGCCTCGGACTTGTGCATGTGCAATGCCACCTCGAGACCCAACTGCCGGATCCTCTCCACGACTATCGCAACCCCGCGTGACATCGCGTCGGCCGCCGCCTGATGCGGCCTCCCCTGCGCCAGGACCAGCGTGTCGTCAGCGTAGCAAACCACGCTGACGCCATCAGGAAGGTCAGCCCGCAACACCCAGTCGTAGCCGATGTCCCGCAGGAACGGCCCCAAAACCGATCCCTGCGGGACACCGCAAGACATCTCTCACCGGTTCCACTCCCCGTCGCGACCGGAGTAGATGACGGCTCTGTCCGTCAAATACGCCTCGACTATTCGACGGAGGTAGGCGGCACCCGGTGATACCGGAGTGCCTCCACAATGCAGCTCCAGGGCAAGGTTAAACGCGTTAGCGACACCGCCACGACGACGGGGGACCCGGTGTCTCCGGGACACCGCGTCTCCCGTCGTGAGGGCTCTCACGCGCATGATGGCATCCACCGTCTAGCGCCCCTTGCGAAGCCAAACTGGCTCTCCGCAAGATCCGGCCCCGTCCTCACCAGGTGCCCGACGAGGCGACGAGGCGGCCCGCAATCCCTCTCTCAAAGAGCTTGCCGACTTCGTCGGGCAGCACGATGGGCCGGTATGCGAACGGAGAGTCCGCAGGGCGCCCTGGCTTCCGAATGAGGACCAGCTTCCCCGTCTTCCAACGGAGTGAAAACTGGCCTCTCTCGAAACATACGCTTAAGAGCGCCTCCAGTCGAGGCCCGAGAGCCCTCGAGGCCAGGACTCAGGCTTTACCTGGCAAGCCATCGGGTCCTGGGGTAACCGCGCCCTTGAAATATTTTCTAATCTTATCCGGTTCTGACAATAAAATGGATTGTCTATAAAAATAAATCTATCATCCAAAAACTAAGTTTATGTATACTTAATTTTAAGTACTTGGTAAAGTTTTGAATACGGAAGTTCAAATAAATTGCATTTATAAATTAGGTGAAAAAATGTTTATTCGAAAATTCGAAGTCAGAAATTATTTTATGAATTGCTTCATATAAATGAATTTTAAAGTTTTGTTGTGGGGTAAGATCGTAGCCGGCCGGCGTCTGAACTTTCTCTCAAGTCGTGTCTCTTTACTCGCTTGTTACACTTTTCAGGAAAATCGTCTTCGATATCACATTATTCACAAACTTTTACGATTATTATTACGATCTCATCGTCTCTAATATTGATAAATGTTATTTATTTATTTGTAAGAAGAATATACGCGGACGACGCGAATCCACACGTATAAATAAATAAATAATAGGTATTGTTAGTGGCCCAGGTCTGGTCATTTCTACGCCCCTCCAGGGTCTGCGCCCTGTGCCTGGGCACCGCTGGCACCGCCCTAGTTACGGCACTGGTCCTTCGTCATTCCTACCTAAGACCTAAGGAAGAGAGCTAAGGGTCAGTTCACACCGAGACGCCAAGATAGAAATACAATTACAGACCTTATCTACTACACTGAATTGTGTACCTTTTAATGTAGTAGATAAGGTCTGTAATTGTATTTCTATCTTGAAAACTGCGCGTCGCGTCGCGTCTCGGTGTGAACTGACCCTAAGTAGTGCGTAGCTATGTAAAACTCTGGGGGAAATGGTTCAAGGAAGCTATTCCTTGAACCATTTCCCCCAGAGATAAGATATGCAAAGCTATGAAAATTAGACAATGAACAAAAACCTACATCATAAAACATGTCGCAGGATAATTGGAAAAATCGAATATTTTCGATTATTGGAAATAGGAAAGATTTTCGTAAGTAAATCGGTAGGTTTTGTATACGAGCTTATTATTGCGATTATCAGGTAAATCGCGAACAACGACGAAGAGCATGATTTGACGAGGAACGATCGTTATGCTCTGACAGATGTGCTGATTTTCGAGCCATTTTCTGATAAACCAGCAAAAAGATATTATGAAGGGACTCATATAGCCAATCAGCATTCAAGTTTTCAATCGCCCCTAAGCCACGTCGGAGCGCCTGGATTTTTTGCAAGTTTCCAATAGTCCATGGATTTTCGCAAACATTCCAGTTTTATAATTGTCTTGCAACATAATTACTTATATATCTAATCTGCATTCGCGATTTATTTGCCAAAAATGTAAAGAAATATGAGTTTATGGAAAAATTACTTTAATTCCTACATAATAAAGTACAGTTTACGCTACAACATCAAACATTTTTATAACTTTTCAATAGCGCTAGTCACTCTGAAATCAACTTAAATACCATTAAAATAAAGTTGACATTTGTTCAATTTGAATAGACTTTACACATCCTTAGACCGTTTAGTGGTCTAAGCGCTACTACATGTAATAATACATAGGTATCATGTATTATGTGGCGCTACGCAGCTAAAATCGGCCTAAAGTCCCGTGTATACCGAAAATGCAACATTTGGGGTGGTCACGCATCTTAGGCCGTTTACACACTACGCCTTAGCTTTAACTTTAAAGTCTTGTTTAATACTCTATGCATGTGCAAAAATTCAAGCGTCTTTCTTGAAAAAATAAAGAAGTTATCGATTTTTGATCTGAAACAGACCTCGATTTTCCATAGAGCGCCGCCCGCCGCCGCCGCGGTGCCGTTGACGTTATAAGATGACGGAAACGCTCTTCTATGACACTGTAACTTTAGTTTGCTTGATGCACTAACGCAACATCGGTTGAGTGTGTAAGGTTGAATGTTTTACATATTTTGCCGGATGTGCGACCACCCTTGATGTTGCGAGATGTTCTTTTCTTTACCATGAAAACTGAACAATTCATGCTGCTAACAACACAACTCCGCACGGGAATAGAACCTTGCGATACGCAGCGCAGAAGCCAATCCCTACCAACCTTTCCGTCAGAGATATCAGCTATTTATAAACAGACGCCAACACGCACAATGGTCCACTGAAGGACTAAGTGCGGAAACCAAACCCCTAACATAGAAACAGACGCCATTCTTGTTTTTATTTACTTTTACAAAAGTCATAGCCAAGATAAGCCAAACTGTTAATTGATTAAGAATCGATTTTATGGAAGGAATAGTAAAAAAAACCGGTAAATTGCGAGTCGGACTCGCGCACCGAGGGCTCCGTACAATTTTTTTTTTGTAATGTAACTACAAATTTACGGTAACGGGAAGTACTCCATCTATAGGTTTTGATTTCGGAACATAAACGCCCGTACACGTACCTTTTGATTGCGTTGACTTAGAAGTTTGATTTTTTCACTGCTTCAAGAGATTGCAGCTCTGAGTATTAGATATTAATTTCAACTTGATAACTCCACGCGTTCCTGAGAAAAAGGCGGACGGACCGACAGACGGATAACGAAGTGATCTTATAAAAGATCCGTTTTTCCTTTTGGGGTACGGAACCCTAAAAATTCATTAGCTGCATAATATCGATAATAAAAAAGGTATCTACCTACTAAGGTAATTTACCTATAGTTATAAATACACCTCTGCCTAATCTTGCGAGAAAACCGGCGTGATGTTATGTTACGTGTAACACTAATTGCTATCGATTTAAACTATGGTAACTAACCGCCATAAATGTATCCGTGTACAGTACAGCATCATCCATTGCTTGTTTTATATCCTTCAGCGAAAAAGCGCTCCCATAAAAGCGGTACCTAACTAAACGCATGACGTTGCTTACTAACATTCAGCCAATCAGGTGACGCCAAAGGATCACCGCATATAGCGTGTTTTCCCGCCAAAATTTTCATCAATAACACTGCGCATGTTGCTCTAGTAAACACCTATCTCTTTCCCGTAACAAGGAAAGTGAGAGGGAAAGTAGATAACCTCCAAAAATACACGCATGCGCGGGAAGAAGCCTTTTAGAAAAAAAATGTTGGCTAGACAGCGCGTTTTCGTTTCGTTTTCCGCGACTACTCACATCACTGGAAATGCTGTGTGTATAAAATAGCGCAGTGAAATTGTACATTATTGTAAATTTTACTAGAATGTTGTAAATAAATATTAGTTTACTGCTTGTAGTGTACGTAAGTAGGTAAAATATATATGAATAGTGAGTAATTATTTATATACATTAGTGCTATAAATCAATTGAGCTGAAATTGCATTAAATCTGAGTTAATTAATCGGAATGTGACTGTGTTTGGATAAAGAGGATCAAAGTTTACATTTGGTGAGTATGTTGTGCTACAATGGTTTTTTTAGTGTCGTATGGAATAATGTGGCACATAATAATATTATAACCTGTGTACCCAGTCCATTAACATGTACGAAGCTGGAATACATCTGACCTTCTTAACTTTGTTTATTATGAATACCGTTATTTTTATATCAAACATGTGCTCCACTTCTCGATACTCTGCAGAACTAAATAAAATCGGCCCGATCGATACGTTCACTATCAGTGAATTTTGTATGACACCGTGATACAAAGCATGGTGTAACAGTAACCTCATGGCTTTTTAATGATTTCGTGAATAGGTTTTACTATTGACACATTATTCATTTATGTGAACAGTTTTGTGAAATAATAGATCGTATTTTATTAACACAGGTTATGCAAATACGCCATGAATTTCAATTGAGAAAGAAATAGTGAAAAAGTGCCTTGAAAAATATAGCAATGAAGTTTTCCTCAAAAAAGTATTTACACTAAAGTTCAAACCTCTTTTCGTGCTAAATGTTTTGAAAATTAATGTTGGTTGCATTTTTTTTGCACTTCATGTCAAAATTATGATTAAATAAAAATAAATCTCTGCATTCATGATGTTTGATGATAGTTTAATTTGTAAAATATTTGCTTCTAATAATGGATAATTGAACATCATTTCTATAACAAAAATAGTGACTGGATAAATGTGAAAATTCGCGGGTTCAGCAAATTTTGTTAAGTAAGTACATCGGTTTCAATTTCAAGGTAAAATTATAGTATTGTTTTACAATAATTACTATTAAAGAGCGGCTCATTTAGATATTTTTTATTAATATCATTTACCTTTTATTATTTGCTGTATTTGCGTAGTAAAAGTAGATGGAATGTCGTAAAATTGCAGATAAGTAGAGTTAGAAATACTGCTTAATTATTAATTGGTCGGCATTGGTCTATCAACGAACCATGAAAACAATTATAAAGTTACATTCCCTACTTCTCTATCGGAGTTATTTTCGTCAGAAGTCATGGGTAACTTAGAAATTTGAATTATACTAAGCCTATAATCATCATCTGCCTAGCCTTTTCCCAACTATGTTGGGTTCGGCTTCCAGTCTGGATGCAGTTAAATACCAGTATTTTACATGGAGCGACTGCCTATCTGACCTGCACAACCTAGTTACTGGATAATACGATACCCCTTGGTAAGACTGGTTGGCAGACTTTCGGGCTTCTGACTACCCGTAACGACTGTCAAAGATCCACGAATGACAGCCGGGACCAACGGCTTAACGGGCTTTCCGAGGCACGGAGGGGTCACGGTATGTAAATATGGTCACCCATTCACAGACCAACCGCGGTAAGCGTAGCTTAACCTGATCGATCGACCTGTGCGGCTGTTATTATTTAGCCACGGGCCCTTCACCGTGTACTAAGCCTATAATGTCAGCCTATAATGTTTCCACTGCTGAGATACAGGCCTCCTCTCTTCAATAGGGAGTGGGCTGTAATCTACCACGCGGGCTCAGTACGGATTGTTAGATGTCACATCCATGTCTTCGAATTTTTGGTTCTAAGACATGCCGGTTTCCTCATGATGTTTTCCTTCACCGGCATTATACTCTGGCATGGTTCTAAATGTCATACTTGTCATGGGTGTTCATGGGTTACAATTTTCACAGAAGTAAGAATGATGTACAAATATTGCAACAGCAAAACAATATTTTTCTCTATGCATGGCATGTGCCATACTTTTTGGTTGTACAGGAAAATATTACCTATGTTAAGAGTTGTTGTACCTATTTCGTATTTATCTTATACCTGCCTAAGTAGCTACTAGAATGTTCACGCACAAGATAACTTTGACAAAGGTAGACATGAATTGTTTACATATAGAGGGAACAGTTTGAATAGAAACTTCACGCTCTACCGAGCTCTACGGCTCTACCTCCTGTAAAGTATTACAGAAATAGAATATTAATACAAATATGATATCTATCTGTACATAGTAATAACAAAGTCGCTTTTCGCGTCTGTCTGGGCTGCTACCACTATAAAGGTTCTAAACTAGGTAGATACACAATAGATTTTCATGATCATTTAGATAATGCGGTTTTCGCCACCATTTAGAGCATTTATTTCGGAATGTTTTGGAACGAAATTCCTTATAACACGTTCTACTCTCTGCACATTTGAACCGTGTGTCGGAAAGCACGTTAAGCCGTTGGTCCCGGCTGTCATTCGTGGATCTTTGACAGACGTTACGGGTAGTCAAAAGCCCGAAAGTCTGACAATCAGTCTTACCAATTGGTATATATTACCTAGTAACTTTTGTCTTGGTTGTGGAGGTCAGATAGGCAGTCGCTCCATGTAATATACTGGTATTCAGCTGCATCCGGTTAGACTAGAAGCCGACCCCAACACAGTTGGGAAAAGGCTATGCAGATGACTCTCTGCACATTTGATGAATGAGAGCTAGACCGACATTTTGACCGTCACGACACTTGTGTTTATTCATTTCGTTCTGTGATTCAGTTACTTTTAGACATTGTTAATTTGTTTCATTGTGCCTGTTCAGCGGAAGAAACTTCGTTCCAACCTACTTCGACGTATTATTTGTGTATTCTATATTATTACTAATTCAGATCATTTCGGTGTTTTGACTTGTTATTATAGAAGTACTGTGACAGAACAAATCGTATTTGGTGACAGTAGTAGTCCTGCATAGACAACCATAACTTTTTAAGGCGTCGCGTTGCAGATTTTTTTGTCGCATTCATGACAGACTCGTGAGTCACATCCTCATCCTTCTCACCCTCCTACCTCCATCCACACTTGTTTGGGATCGACTCAGCATGTTTTTCTTCTTCTATAGTCTTATTGGCAGTATATCGAGGAACTCCTACTGTTAGGACAGAAGCCTCCTCGCCTCCTCCCTGTGAGAGAGAGTGAGCCCAGTGTGTGTTGGTAGATGTTATGTCTTCGAACTTTTGGTTGTACACGTGCCGGTTTACTCACGACGTTTATGTTTTCATAACATATTAATTAAAATATACTAAAGACAGTTTCGTAATCTAACTGCTTAGTGAAACAGACGCATATAAATAATAATACTGCTCTTGAAATAACGGCCATTACTGTTACCAAAATAGCAAAATACCTTTTTGGCATCATAACATAATGATAAGAACTTGATAACAAAACAGAACGTTTAACCACAAAATACAGAGAGTACAGAAGGCAATCTACATACAAAAAGTGCGCTCGTGCAACGCACACATAGTCACCGCTCACGGACACGTTATCTCGGAGTGGTTGGGACTAGTGCGAGCGCGAGTGCCATCCGCTTGAGACACGCGTTTCTGAAGTGCAAAAATGGAGCTACAAAAAAATGGCTATTAAGCTCAATTTATATAATTTTTTCCTATTTTGAATCAGTATAAACGAAGTAACTTTTTTGTAAGGTAAATTCACGCCACCAACATAAGTTGAAAACATGATTTTTTGTTTGTGTAGATATTGTGTTGTTTTTAGTGTTATTTGATAGGCTTAGGTCTTAAACGGATAGGGCAAAATAAATTGTGTAAATAGGGTAATCCGTTTTGAAGTTATTAGGGATTTTCGATAGTGAAAATTGACAAATGTAAAATTTTATATGTTTTTGTTCTGTAAACTTTTTGTATTGTAATACTATGTTTAATGTTTTGTTTTAATATTGTAGAATAAGCTCAACAATAAATCAAACAACTAGATAAGAGTGCCACTACCACGATAGTTTTTTGTGCATTAAGCCAAAGTTGACAACCCTAGCACGACCGCCGAGCGTAGGTATGAAAAGTAAAGTACATACTTGCATGTGATTGCCTTCTGTACTCTCTGTATTTTGTGGTTTAACTGAGTCGGAATAAATTTAAAACTTTAGTTTGTTTCCTTTTGACTGTAGTCGTTAAAAACATTCCTGCACAATACCTAATGGTACACAGTTCTAAATTATCTTGATCTATATCAGTAATGATAGCATCTGTTTACGCAATAGGCACCCATATTTTGAACTGAACAAGATACGAATTATTTTCGCTGCATTCATCCAGTATTCGCTAGTTGAATTAATATTATCAAACGAACTAGGTCACTTCGTTGAAACGGTCGTAAGCACAAATTATTACACGAAAATAAAAAGTGTTATTTTTATTTATTTTGTTTTGATTTTTTTTTTCTTTTTTTTTTTTCCAGGTTCCGTGTTGAATAAGTTGTATCCGGTCCAGCAAGATGTCGAAACGTGAGTTTTTTTTTTATCTTGATTAATTTTGTTTCAAAACCCACTGTAATTCTATTTTTATTTAAGCGTTGATAGAAAGAAGCCTTTACCTATTGAACTCATGAAAATTTCTGTTTGAGTTTCATTGTATAATTGGTTGCTTGTGAAATTCTTATACCAATTTTTGCGTTGGATAACAAAAACAAAACTTACTTGTATTTGTTAAAATTTCTTCCGATTGTGCCTTCGACTGATACAAGGGTCCGCCTTCAAACAATAGCTATCGAAGAAATTACTTTATTTACTTAAGAAATAACTTTAATTATAATGACTCTTATCACTGTGTAAGGAAGTGTCATGTTTAAATAATAATTATAATGACTGTTAATTGCACAACAAAGCGAGCTATCCGGTAAAATAGGCAACGAGGACATAGATAGATATTAAATATGTATATTTGCTTTAGGCACTTATCATCTACTTGTTTTAAATGTGTCGATAGTATTATACTTACTTATAAATCTATCGTTATTCTAGTTATCACACTAATATTGTAAAGACGAAAGTTTGTGAGTGTATTTGTATGTAAATATGTTACTCTCTCCTGTACGCAAAATACGCTCATTGACGTGGAGTTACGGACACCAGCCCGTATTACCTATCTATTATGTATGTTACTCTTTCACGCAAAAATTACCGAACAGATTTAGATGATATTTGGCACACAGATAGCTTATAAACAGGGATTAAAACATAGGATATTTTTTATCACGATATTCTAACGGGATCGACACTTATGCGGGTGAAACCGTGGGGCGCAGCCAGTTTGGTTTATAAGTATGAAAATATAAGAAAAAAAACAAATTAAGGAGGCATAAGGAGTATCTGAGGATCGTAGCAGGCATAAGGAGGCGTAAACGAGGCATAAGGAGTATCTGAGGATCGTAGCAGGTGGCGTTCTGTAGTCTCTGCTTATCCTCATGGGAAGGTGTGAGTTTATATAATACCTATATGTATTTCTTTTCATTGATTTTGTAATTATCATGACTTGTTGGTAAGTATATATATATTCCATCTGGCAATTCTCAGCAGCAGCACGGGCTGCTACAAATTCCGACTACGGAGTCGGTATTTGTGCTCGGTTGATGGCAATAGCACAGTATAATAAACTATATATAATATAATTATATAAAGAATACAAGCGATATGTTAGGTATGTATTTGTATTATAATTTTTTCAATCAATCAAATGAATAGCTGTCCTATCCACCTACAAACAATGCCATTCTTCTCCACTCATCACATCCCATTTATCAAAATGTTGGACCATCTGAAAACTCCGTTAATCATACCTATAATTGAACGTGATGATCGTTTTAAAGATTTCTCCGTCATTATTCAAACAGCTCAAGCTGTTACTGACAGCTTTAAATTATTCTAATAACACATCTTAACCACTATTCTAACTGCTTTTCTATTTGTAATTTATTTAGCATCCATAATACACGTTAGTCAGTGATGACCTCGGGCGAAACAAATGTAGATACAAAATGGATACCACAGTAGCAGATCGATGATAAATGAGCAACTCACTTGCGGCGAAATGTCGATATTGTATAGTCGATCTCGTAATCGGTTTACCACCCCTAAGCTTTAAGGGGCTTAAAGGACCTAAGCACAAAAAAAATGCAAGTTTTAGAAACAACAAAAGTATATGATCGACTACAGTAAACTAAATCAGAAAAATATATGATATTCTTCAGGATATATGCTTGGTAGATAGTGTGTTGAAAACATAATACAACTAATTTGGTACGATAGAAAAAAACATGAAGATACCTCTAAAAACTTTCTTTTTACAATAAAAACCATACTAATATACATACAATCATTATGATTTTTTGTCAGATTATTCTACAAGCAACATACTAAAGCATTAGTGTTTTAATTTTTTAGTCCAAACAATAGATTTTTTGTAAATAGTCAATTGCTTCATATTTTTCAATAAATTACCAGCGTTGTGTCATCGCGCTTCTCTTTCTTTTCTATGCAGTCCGACAAAGACCGCGCTTTAGGTCATGTAGTCGCCTTAATGATGTCTCTTGCACGTAATAAAATGATAAGGTCTAATTGTCGATATGACAGTAAGGTAGATAGTTTTAATTAGAGATGCAACGAATAGTGATTTGGCCGAATACCGAATACGAAATATTTGGCGGCGCTCTCAGCCGAATACCGAATATTCGGCCGCCGAATATTCGACGGGTGACCCAGTACAATTGACGTCGACGCTAACAAGTTACGACACGTTTTGATGTGGTGCGTGCGGCGGTGACGGGGCGAAAGTGCGATTGCAAATGAGTCAGAGTTTTATTTGAAGAGTCTTAATCGTACGGCAGATCCGTACAACTGGTGGTAAACCAACTCAAAACAGTACCCAAAGCTTATATATTTTGTTAAAAAATACCTGTCGTCACCGTGCAGTAGTGTTTACAGTGAGACTAATCTCAGAAGCAGGTATTGTATATGAAGAAAAGCGCAATCGTCTCTTACCAACAAATGCCGAAAAACTTGTCTTTATTCACCACAATTTGCCTTTAATTAATTTTAAATATTAAAAATACTGGTGTTGTATTCTTGTTTTCGCAATTAATGATTGTTGGATAATTAAATGTTTCGATTAAATTCCTTTTTTTATTCCCTTTTATAAGATATTTGCTACTTTTTTAAGTATTCAGTATTCGGCCGAATACTACTTAAGTACTATTCGGCCGAATACCGAATTCTGAAAAACTGGCCGAATAGGCCGAATACCGAATAGTTGCCGAATATTCGTTGCATCTCTAGTTTATCATATACCGAGTTCACACTGTTCGGTTTTAGTTGATCAACTGCTAAGTCAAAAGCAATTTAAGTAAACCGTCTGTACAGACTTTCAATCAAATTAAATTTCAAATTCAAAGTATTTTGTTTAACAACAAAAGTTCGTCAACAGAAATCGAACTGTGTGTACCCAGTATTAGTGAATTCAAATTCAAATTATTTTATTTCACATAAACCTACTCTTTGATGGGCAGTTGGGCACTTATGAAACGTCAGAAGCTAGGTGCTAAGCGTCAATAGCTCAGTTTTAATCTACTGGGATTTTTTGTCAAAAGTGATAAACAATTACGAGGTCGGCTATACAATACCAACTGTCTACCGCTGCCCCACTATTATAATAATTATTTCACGGTCAACGTTTATGAAGCATGAAATTGCCGCACTTGCAAAAATATCATCGCTGTATAATTATTGTGTTATTATTTGTATTGGTAATAATTATAATAATACTAGAAGGGTTTAAAACACTGTTGAACAGGCACAATTGTGCAATATTATGCAAGTACTTACTGAAAAAATATGGTTTTTCTATTTCGTGTAACTTGTTAAGTATGTGGAATAGGGATTTAAAATTTTGGTATATGTTTTTTGACTCTAGTAGTCTAATAGTAGGTTTAATAGGTATCATGTAAGAGGAATACACGATTCAACGATTTTTTCTCGATACAACAAATTTTTTTCGATTCAATGGAATTTACTTTAAAACATAGAGAATTATCATATCAAAGTTTACTCAACGTAGTTTTTAATTTAATTCATTTATTTTGTTAAAAAGGGAGTAAATTCGTTTTGGCACATACGTCGTTTTATTCTGAGCGCACGCACACTTTTCACTCTTGTTTTGCTGTTCAAAAGTAATTGCATCACTTTCGCTCGCTTAGTAGGTTTTCGAGGATTTTAGATTTTCGAGGTAGTCCCTTAAAATAGAACCAGTCACCTTCAAAATAAGTTCATCCCTTTAAGGGCTATTCTTGTCTGCTCGTTGCTCGATATAATCTGCTTTCCCGACTTAGCATTGTAATATTCTGTTGTAATGTCAATACCTAATGACAATCCACCATCTTCTTTACCTACATGTCAGTCCGAATTAAAATTATGAAACTGACAGTCGTTTATGTAAAAGGAAAACAAAAAAAATGTTCATTCAATAGTTTTTGGTTGAATCGACATTGATTTTTTGATCCTTGTTATCAAGAAATTAAATAATACAGTTTTCTATGTAATAGTCTGCTCACTGCCGTAGCTTCAAAAAGCGTTATGTAGGTATCCTGATTTGATAACGCAAATAATACAAAAACGACGAAGATATAAAAACTTCACTGTACCTAGGTAGGTTTGACTTAATTTAGGGTGAGTTAGCACTCCCACTTTCTTCACAAATTTTAGTTTATTCCAATAGTACCTAATTTCTTTTACTTAAAGCTCCACAAACAACAATATAGCGAAAGGTCCTAAGTTCTTGTTACTAAGTGTCTGGAAGGGTCGCAAACTGGCAAACTCGCGCTGCATACCGAGAAGTCGTAAATCCGAGTCTTAGGTCGAGAACAGCGCTGTAAGTTGGATTTTGACTTTGGAATAGTTCAATAAGCCTATCAATTATTAAACCTATCATTATCACCTACTTAATACCGTTATTAGCTGGTTTTATGTGAGAAACAGCAGCTTAATTCTTCACTACTGAAATATAGGCATTTATTAATATTTATAACTTGATTTGGCCACTCTAAGCTGCCTATATCAGTTCGAAAGTTTTTTTCCTTCATAAAATAATATTTTCAATATAACATAATTAATAGTTCATTGTCCTACGTAAGTTACGAGAGTCAACTACTAGAAACGGGTTATTATGGCATTCGTGAACGATAGGTTGGCAACCTCACGTGCTATTTGCGGATTTGAATTGAGATTTCAATAGGTTTCATTCATATGAGGCTGCAGAGAAAGAGCATTGTTTTATTTGCTGACTCTGCTTTTGATTAACTACTTTGTTTCTGTTTTACATGAATAGGCTATTGAACTAAGTTATTTTCCTTTAGCCAAAAAATAAACTGTTGTATTTATGGCGGCCATGTTTTGTAATTTGATACCGATATCGCGATAGCCCCCAGGTACTCGAATGCTTAATCAGACTTGTTTTTTTTAAGTCATTCATATCAAATTAACTGTTGTGATTGGTTGTTTAATATAATAGCATCCAATCAGTTGAATTGAATAGCCTTTCAGAAACAGCTGGTGCATATTAGGTGGACATCATCTCCCTGCCCTTGTCCCATGGTACTTTTGGTCGGGGCAACACGTTTCCTTCTTCTATTCTCTCCTGTCAACCGTCAATGCTATCATTCACTGCCTTCTCTTTCGTAGCATTTTTTTAAATCAACCCGTATGGTCCCACTGCTGGGCAAACGACTTCCCCACAGCTTTCCACTGTTCTCTGTGTGTTGCCTTCCTCGGCGAATTTCCTATAATGCCTCTAACTCTAGCGTTTCTACTCTAACTCTAGGTCTTCCTCGCCGACGACGACATCCGTATTATTAGACAAGGATAACAATGAATATATCAATCCCCCCCCCCCCCCCGAATACTGATTGAAATTTAGACATAACGGAAAAAATATAAATTCAACCTTCAATATGTATCACTTTGACTTCTGCTCACCCCAAAACTAAATTGTAAAAAATCAAAGCAGAAAAAAAAGGCTATGTTGAGTCATGGTTTGGTCCGCTCCGAGGTTTATCGCCCTCCCCACTTAGATAAATTTTTAGGTGTTGAAAGTGCGGGACACAGCCACAGCCCCTTGATTGCGGAGAAAGGGGAAACGTTGACTTCCACCTATTATGTTAGTATTATTACCGATAGATACATAAGTACCAACAGTGCAATGTATCAAAGCAACTGGGATTGGCAGGCCGACGAAATAAACAGTTTAGATTCTGTTTACAAAACGTGCCAAGAGCATTTTTTGCAATAGGTCACAGTTGCTTTGATTTGGTAGGTGTAGGTTTAGAGATTAGGAGTAGGAGTAGGTATCCAAAGTCCTAGAGGAGGTTACAAAATCACATCGTTCATCAAATTGAATACTTAACTGTAGATGATGCTGATGCTGCTGTGCTGTTTTTACAAAAAATTATTTAACGTGCACTGTTCGTGTAAGTATGTATGTAATATGTATGTATGTTTGTATGTGAGTTGTCCGTCGAAATTAGCAAATAATTTTTCGACCATTTGTTGGTATCCGATTGAGCTGAAATTTTGCAGACACCTTTAGTTCAGGGGGCCTAAAAAGGCCACTTTGGCAGAATCATAAAAGAATAACATTATGTATGATAAATCAAAGCCTGAGGCATTGATGTACGGTATCCGTTATACAGGTGTACCTATTAAAAATATCTGTGCCTCAAGCGTTAAAAATTTATATATATTTTAAAATGTCACTTAAATTTATTTTTTCTTTTTAGTTCGCGTTATTCTATCTTTTTTTGGTTACGTTTTTATTTACTTAAATACAAGCTTATTTTTTTTACCTTTTTGTTATTTTTATTTTATTTGTGGTGTGATTTTGTCAACGTTTATAAATAAGGGATCTTCCTTACCGTAATAAGGAAGATTCCTTATTTAACGTTTATCATTGCTTAACTTTAAGCAACGTTTATAAATAAGTCACTTAATGTTGTTATTTCAGTTCTTGATATGGAACACAAGATAATAGACTTAAATGGCTTTTTTTGGCTCCTTTGTTGACAGTTATTTGCGTAGTATCAAAAATATATTCTCAATATTCTGAATGACGATAACTACAAAACAAAATTCCATTTTATTACAATAGAGTATATTTTTTTTATTATACCATAGAGCAATAGAAGAAGTTATGAATAGATGCATAATAAGGTGGGCGTTCTTTTATTTATGATTAAAATTGTCGGTGCTAGCTGATGGCTGAGTTGATGTTACTTGTTCATACTCGCAGTTCAAGCATACGAAATTATTTAATATTTATATTTTATTATTCAAACAATATATAAAATTTGCATTCGTACTGTCGGTCTTTTGCAGCAAAATGTAAAGTATCAGGTATCCTAAGCAAGGGATGTCTTTAGGAAAGATAACAATAATCTTATACGCATTTTCTGTTGCGAATGTATTTACGTAAAACTTTTTAAACTATTTATAATAACGCAATAGCGGCTGTACCAAAAGAAAACAGCTCTATTCAATTTACACCATAGCATTTTAAAACGGCAAAAACAATTTAGAAAAGCACCGTACTGGATAAAAGTACTGTAATCATGAAACGGTGGCCAAAAGTTGACGCAAGAAATCACGATACCATTCCTCTTTTAACCGTAAACTACGGCTCTACTAAAGTTGACTCTGCACCGACTGATTCCCATTTTGAAACGTGCCCGTAATAATTCGGGAATCGCAATGTCCATCCGTATCTATACTGAATAAAAATACCTATTGCAGGTAACCGCTTAACAACGACGACAGAACGTATGCAAGAAACTCCGATATAATTCCGTAAACCACGGCTCACAAGTTGACTCAGCACCAGCTAATTCCCCTTTCGTAACGTGCACGAAGTAATTCGGGGACTGTTTGTTTTCGCGATCGTCGACGAAGATTGCCGGTCGTTGCACCCGCCGCAATTATAGTGAGAGCTCTGTCGGTCAGTGCGGACCGTGCACCAGGTTTCTGTGTCAGCGCAACCGGACCTGCAGTTGGCAGCCTCCGATACCACCTACATGATTGTTAATAGCTCGAAGTATTGATGTAGCAGGTGATTTTAATTGAGTACGATAAAAATGAGCGAGGTCGCCGATACAGCTATCTTCTAACCAGTGAAAATGTCACAATTTTGGTAGGGGAAAGAAAAACTATTTTCTGTACTAGCTAGTTAGTGTTGGGTGCTTGCTGAATTATTCATTCCTTTCAATATATCAAAATTATGAAAATCTTACAACACGACAGATTTTCCCCGTTCTGTAAAATGTTATTCTAAAAAGTTGTCCTAATTAATTGAATTGGTTATCTAAGATATCCCAGCCCAAATAAACAGCTTTTCAAGATTTTATATTTTATTGGTTTTTATATTCTCTCTCATGTATTTCTTTGATTGTCAGATAATATTCCAACATCTATAAAAGTATAGATTAGTAGGTTGAGGTAGGTATTCGAAGGCCAATATTAATTCAATACTTTATTCAAAAACTCAATTAAATCAATCAGATTCAATAATTTCATCATAATTCCATTCATTCGTAATGTACTCATGTTCTTACAATGACGTGCTTGAATTAGAATGAGTAGTTACTACCACTATTCCACCTTAAGCTTTGTCTCATTAACTCACTGTTTGTATTTCGCTCAATCTTATACATTGTTTGCTATGAAAATGATTCGCGAAATCGTTTCTCATATCGAACAATGTGCCACTTTCTAATCTTATAAATCAAACTACGTTTTGTTAGCGTATGATAAATTTTAAACACGGTCACGCTGTGAACCATAATTTTACATCTAACTATACATAATCGTAACTCCTTTTCTTTGTCATTTTAGAAGTTAAGTAACACATTCAATTTGGTCTTACAAAACCAGTTTATCATTTCTCGCTTCAGAATTATTTATTTTCTGCCACTTCGAGTTTATCTAATTCTATACCTAAAGCAAAGCGTCAAACCGAAAACATCAGATGCTGCGGTCGTCGACCTCAGCTCTCCGGTCCTGCCTCACAGATGATATGATTCGATAGATAACTGTATAGACTTTTTATTGCTACCAAATCTAGGCTATGCATTTGATTCGTGATAATTTTTTTACCCGCAAATAGAGTCTCTACTTTGTAACTGTTTGGATATGTGACGTCGGACATTGTAATTTTATAGTTGATCGTTTTTGTAGTGTAATGAGAAATACACGTCATCGCATCCTATTGAATTGGGCGCAAACCATAAGTTGTAGAGGTTTAGAACAATTTCATCTTGAAATACTTTGCAGGGAAAATTCATATTTTTTACCACAATTTTCGAAATTGGTGTGTGCGCCATTATACAGCACTAATGAAAGAAATGGCATTTAACGGGTCGGTGCAATTACTATAATGATTTAAAGGAAATAACATAATTTTCGACTATTTTCAGTAGAAAGCTTTGGAATTTATTTTAATTCCATAATTTAGAATTTGTGAAACTTTGAAATCCTAACGTGTTTTCTGGTAGGTATTTCTATCTTTGTTAATGTGTTGGGACGGTCATTAACTTTACACCTCTTATACTGGTTGATGACGCCATTTAACAATTAATAGCATTATAGATAAAAGCGAAGTTCAGCAACAAAAAAAGATTACCAGACAGTATTATTTATAAGTCAGTCCAATCTGACAGTGTGAACAATGGTCAATAAGGTTTTTTATTTAAGATTACAATGAAGTGGGTCACAGGCATCTCATAACTGCTCATGACACAACACTCCCGCGCAAGTTCAACACTTTGGCAGCGAATGCGTATGCACACAGACTTTATTGACGTTTTGCAGACATGCAATTAGGTACAAAGCTATTTTCGTTATGAAGTGTGAATTGAATAAACATTTATATAAAAAATAGTTTGTGATTTGTTTTGTGCAGAACTGTTTTGTACTTTCTGAATATTAAACTACGATAAAGCTAATGCTTAAAACCGTTTTTACCTGCATTTGAAAATAAACTTACCAGCTAAAATTCTTGCTCAAGTCCGCAATTCCGTTTATCCAAGAACAGTTTGATCTTATTCATACATTTGCAACACGTGTTCAAGGTACATCGCCTCTACAAAGGCTGATGATCTATGTTTCGTTGTAGGCGCGTTGCCTCCATCTGCTGTTGTACCGTTACTCGACACACTAACCGCAAACCGGGAGATTAATGTAACCAGTCTGCTCTGGCGCATAGAGGGCGGCTGCGAAGGTTCATAGTTCCATTCCGACACGAAATAGGTCGAAGATAGATGTGCAGCTCTATGATTATAATCATGCCTTGGCTTTCTTTGTCTTTGTCGAACAAGAAACGAAACTTTCAAAGGGCCGCCGCCATGAACAAGCTCGGTTCCTATATCGATATACGAGTGGTTAAGGTTACCAATGGAAGGTTGGTGTTATCTATACTTCTATACTAATATTATAAAGCGGTAAAGTTTGTGAGGTTGTAGGGGGTAATCTTCGGAACTACTGATTCGATCCCGAAAATTCTTTTACTAATGAGAAGCTACGTTATCTCTGAGTGTTATAGGCTATGTTTTATGTTAAAACGAGAAACTTCACGCGAACGAAGTCGCGGGCAGAAGCTAGTCGGCAAATAAAGAGACTCGGAACGTAATTAAATTCTAGCAGTGAATACTTTTATCTTTCACGTTAGGTAGGGTGGGTCTTCTCATTACCTATTTTATTTTATTAATTTTAAGAAAACTTACGGGTAGTACATTCGAGTAGTCAGAAGTAATATGTAGAAGAAGGCTAAATACAAGTTTCTAAACTTATGTATAAAATTGACAAAACGGTACAAACAGCGTGAGAGTTAAACATAGAAACAACTGAAGAGAATAAACAAAAATAAAATACATTACACAACAAAGTTACTCTTCAAAGAAAAAGTTACTTAACATTTTTTTTGATTTCTAGACACTTTTTGTGAATAAATCAAGTTCAACATCCCGGCACACCATATTGAACATTTGACTATGTATTTTGCCTCTGCAAAGTTATGG
Source organism: Oligia latruncula (assembly GCA_948474745.1). NCBI lineage: Eukaryota > Metazoa > Arthropoda > Insecta > Lepidoptera > Noctuidae > Oligia > Oligia latruncula. Next base: position 10,146,729 of record OX419702.1, on the reverse strand, counting down.
GGATTTATGCTTTATATTTTGCACAGAGATAAGCGCAAAGCACATTCACAAGCATATTATAGCTGAAATGCACAGTTGGTTGCTTCTTGCTTCCTCTTTTATTTGACTTGACTAACAGATTCGATATTACTAGGTAGGCATATATTGAAATGCCTGTACAGTCACGAGCTTTATTCAAAGACGATTTTCTCCTTCAGTTTTGAATGAAATTTTATGTTATTACGAACAAAGTATTTTCGAACCCAATGTTTGTGTAAAGTTCAACGTTGCATTCGTTATTTCACGAAAAAATCGTAATTGAAAGTTGCCAAGTGTTGACTTATTAGTGCTCGTGACTGTACATGTAACTTTATATCCATCTCCATACATGCGTTTCCTTCGACTATTCGCTATCTTTAAAACAACAAAAGAAATTTGTAGCGATGTATTACTAAGATTACAAGTAGGTGCATAAATTATTAAATTAAATATTTCAGTATAGTTTCAATCATTGTGCAATGTTAATAAAATTGTCAATATTGGTCATAATGTTTAATTATCAGGTTTTTTAAACTTTAATGGCAATGGCAGAGAGAGGTGGAAGCAGGGTAGGGAGAATATTGCCTAGCAGTGGGATAATAATGGCTAATAAGAAATATAATAAAAAAGATGGCATTATCCCATCTCATTAGGCACAGAGTGCTGAGTACTTAGTCGTTCATGGGATTAACAGAAATACTACTAATGTGCAAGCCACACAATGAGTTATTGCCGACTCGTCACTGTTCCAATGTGCCTATTCGGTTTAGGCGCATTAGGGCTAATTCTCATTTTGGCAACCGACTCGCTAATGGACTACTTCTCATTATGGCCACTTCTCACTTGGGCTACTTCTTACTTGGGCTACTTCTCACTTGGGCTACTTCTCACTTGGGCTACTTCTCATTAGGGCTACTTCTCAAAATTTGGGAATGTTTATTGAAATAAGTACTGTCTTTATGTATATATTTATTTTGTAATCTAATCATAATAATTATGTAAAATTGTATGTTTTGCTAATATTCTAATAGTTTAATATCTTAATGAATTATTGTTAACCTTTTAATGTGAATGTTGTGCATGCCTATAAGTGATGTATTTACACAGAATTGAAGACTCGTGATTACCTATTGTTACTACCCTTGTAAATATATCGTTGGTGTGCCTTGCTTAATAAATAAATAAACATGTTTATTCATTCATAAGAGATCAATTACATAATTTTAAGAATAAATCAACATTAATTGAACCAATGTAATAGGTAAGTATACAATATTATAAGTATTACTTCTTGTAATTACTTTAGGTCTGGTTTGAAGTCCATTAGCGAGTCGGTTGCCAAAATGAGAATTAGCCCTAATGCGCCTAAACCGCCTATTCCTTTATAAATTCTTTAAAGAATAAAATGTTTGCAGGGTGCTTTTTATAGGTATCTATTCTAACAACCCATACCCCATACTAAATTCCACATGTAAATTAGAAAATAGTTTCCGTCATGACTTCACAGAACCTTGCTTTCAGGCTGATGCAATAACAATAAAACTGTTTACGACGCACAAACGCTTCGCCAGGAAATTAGCACATTATCTCTTCTCTTTCGGGCGACTAAGCTTGGGGTATAGTACCAAAGTCTTTGAACCGACTACAAAGTAATGAAACTTTAGAAAAACTCGACGATACAGATCTACATACTTTGTTTTCTAAACGGTTGATCTAACTTGTGAGTTAGTTTTTACGTGTATGTGAGGAAATAATTGTAGCGGAATTCCAATTTCGTTTTTTCAAAAGACTACGACGTAGAGCTACGAGATTTGCGTAGCGTTTGCTACGATAATAACATATTGATTAATGGGATCTTTTTAAGAAATATACGCATATTATTTTCTAGATAATCAGGCTCAGCGCCGAAAGAGCTCACCAGCGAGAATTTATTTAGGCATTAATTTATGTGTCGCTTAGCGTTAGTGAAAATAGGTAAGATACACAAGACCTCTTAAACTAACATCATGATAGGTAATATTAAATTTATAGCGTAGCTAATTTGCAGGAAGTAGGCGGTTTCAATCGACGGTGTAACTGAAATCTGGGATTTGGCAACGCCTCGTTTGAAAATCACTAGGTAGGCGATCCCGGGGGTTTATTGAAAGCTGTTATTAGTTGTTTACTGAAAGCGAGTATTACCTACCTGTTTTACGACAGCCACAAACACGAGGGGTTGCCTACCAAGCCTATCTTTACCGCTAAATAGAGAAAAACCGCATGATAAAATAAGGAGTTCTAATGCATTGCAGTTATCAGTCTTCTATTAGCATATTTTGCGTTTCATTTTTTTAAAAGGTCTCTCCTACAGGTGACCTTAATGGCTCATAAAATTTATTTGAAACGTCTAATTGGCGTAATCGGGCTTTAAATCAGATTTAATTGCCTATTACACCCAGCATAATTAGATAGTAATAAATTTGAGATAATAAAAAAGAACTATTTAGAGAACGATTTATGTACAGTTTTAAAAATATTTTATAGCTTAGAGTAAAACATATACAGTTTATTATATCGTGTGATATCTTTTGTGCATTTGGTTACGGTAACATCGAATATTTTATAGCTGGGATATGAGATAGTAAAAGTCGGTAAAAATAACTATTTAGAGAACCATTTATGTACAGTTTTAAAAATATTTTATAGCTTGGAGTAAAACATTGATACAGTTTATTATATCGTGTGATATCTTTTGTGCATTTGGTTACGGTAACATCGAATATTTTATACCTGGGGATATGAGGTAATAAAAGTCGGTAAAAATAACTATTTAGAGAACGATTTATGTACAGTTTAAAAAATATTTTATAGCTTAGAGTAAAACATATACAGTTTATTATATCGTCTGATATCTTTTGTGCATTTGATTACGGTAACATCGAATATTTTATACCTGGGGATATCAGGTAATAAAAGTCGGTAAAAATAACTATTTAGAGAACGATTTTTGTACAGTTTTAAAAATATTTTATAGCTTAGAGTAAAACATTGATACAGTTTATTATATCGTGTGATATCTTTTGTGCATTTGGTTACGATAACATCGAATATTTTAAACCTGGGGAACGCACGCTACGCAATGCAATGTTATTGAGCAGCGTTTGTGCACAATTTTGTCTTGCATTGTATGGTACCTTGTAGATTGCCTATACATACGTTTACAGATGATTTTAGGTACCTACCTTAAAATTCGTGCTCACCAGCGCCTTCATATTATCCTCCAGAATCCTATCCCGATCATCAGACATCTTTCAGGCTGTTTGTTATAAATATAACGTTCTATAGAAAGCACTATAGAACTTACTACTGCACTATTGGAAAGAAGCAAGTTTTTTTTTTATCTGAACAGACAACTGTGCTTCTGGGGAGTTTGTTGCGCCACTTCTTCTTCCCAGCGTAAGCACTAGGTGGAGCACCAAGTGGTAAAGAGCGGGTGTTTTTGGGGTCTGTCTTATGTAATTATGACGTCCGAAAAGTTCTCAGCCTTTTGATTAAATGACTTTTGATTTTTTTTACTCTAGTTTTCGTGTCCGATGTTGTCGGGACAACGTTTTTCAGTAATACTCTGGTAATACTGGTCATCACACTAATATAAAGTACTATAAAGGCGAAAGTTTGTGACCGTGTTTGTATGTTTGTTACTTCTTCACGCAAAAACTACTGAACGGATTTCGATGGAACTTTACAGTAACATAGCTTATACATCAAAATAACACATAGGATACTTTTTTCCCGATATTTACCACATTTCGCCATGTATATTTAAGTCCCATGTAATAGGGAAGAGCCTATTGCCATCAATTGGGTACAAATGTAGACTCCGGGCTGCTGCTGAGAAATTTCAGATGGGTAAACCCAACAATTTGGCCGACCTAGGAATCCAACGCAGGACCCAGCAGTAGCTCTTGCGACCACTAAACCAACGAGGCAGTATAAGCAGCACTTTATCTACACCCATGATATGAATCCTCTACCTATATAAGGTTCTGGAACCATAGGGTGTTGTACAGTATTGTAAGAACTTTATGTAAATTCATGGAAAGTTTGCTGAGTATCAAAGCTTTTGTAAACAACAAAGTAATACATTTAAACAATACTAATATCGAACTAAAATGGCGGGATACGACGTGAATTCGAATAACCTATAAGTTTTTTTTTTAAATTACGGCGCCGTGGTAGTGAGACGCGCGTGCATGACAATGTTCTTTTTTTTAATTCATAAAGATACCACGAATTGATTAGGGAGAATGTGGGTGTTTGATGAGTAAGGAAGGGATTGAAAAAGCAAAGGAGTTGCATAATGAAATTTAGTATAACATTATAACACTCGTTTAGATTATTTTATGATTACTATGACACTGGTTGTTTTAATGTTGTATCAGGATTTATAACAGTAGATAAATTAATTTAACGCACCTCCTACACTTTATAAACCATTAATATTGGCACCTACTACTTATACATCGTCAGCAACATTTTAATAGTATCCATAATATCTTAATATAAATCCCCTCAAAGAAAACTTATTTTTGAAAATGAGTCAACCAAACCTACTTCCTTACAGCAAACTTACATACTTTTTCACTCAACTCGAATTATTTCTGAGAAATAAACTATGCAATATATTATCCTTAACAAAGTTATTAACGAGAGAATATATTCTCCAATGACACGTAAAAGATTGGAAGTACCATAATCCGTTATAATATCATTAAAATTGTTTATGGAGTGTGGTTGGAAGGTTTTCAATGTTGCAAATTAATAAAAGTCGATGACGAAGCGAACAAGGAAATAATGAGAAAAGTGCTGGCTCTATTATAATAATGAATTTATTACGAGGACGGAGATGTGTCACGGCAGATTTTTTCAACACTTCTTATAAACTAATAATAAAAAGAAGTTATTTGTATGTAGGAGTAATCTTCGGAACTACTGATCCGATTCCGAAAATTCTTTCACTATGGGAAGCAATAGTATTGCCGAGTATCATAGAATATATTTTATGGAAAAACAAGAAATTTCAAGCGGAGTTAGTCCTTGGCAGAAACTAGTCTAAACTAATATTATAACTTAGAGAAAAGATTTGATGTTTCGTGTATCTGTTTGTTACGCTTTCACGATAAATTTTCTGAACGGATTTGGATGAAATTTGGCACATGGGTAGACCATGACCTGGACTAGGACGTACGTTCGGTACGTTATATAGGGTACTTTTATCCCGATATTCCCATGGCATCGAGCGCGGGGCGCAGCTAATCCATACTAATATTATAAATTCGAAAGTAACTCTGTCTGTCTGTCTGTATGTTACCTTTTCACGCCTAAACCACTAAACGGATTTGTATAAAATTTGGCAGATAAATAGATTGCATCCCGGGGAAGGACATAGGATAGTTGTTCCTAATTTAATTTATATATTTTTTTTTTAAATTATGAAATTGATTTTTACAATCTGTGACTACAGTGGCTCACACACTTGTTAAAATTCTAGGAAAATTAACTACTTTTGTATTTTTTTTTAAATAATTTGTAAATATGTGAGCACCATGTATCTATCACATAATTGATTTACCTGTCATTGCTTAATTTTTAATTGTTTTTACCTTTTGTGGTAGACTAATTTTATTATGGGTGCATCGTGTTCACATATAATTATATTATGTATACAAGACCTTGTAAAACATTTTAAAAGAGTAACGGTGGAGTTTCTTGCATTCTTCTCCATACGAAAACTATCTTTTGGAATAGGCGACTAGAATCATTTCTATTTAGTTTTTTTTTGACGTTCAAAAGTGCCTTTAATGTGCCTATTTGAAATAAATGATTTGACTTTGCCTTTGACTTATAGTTTTTATCCCGATATTCCCACAGAATCGACACTTATGCGGGTTAAACCGGGGGGCGCTGCTAGTCGTCTATAAAATACAAAGTCGGTTAAAAATCGTACAAACTATGACATATGTCAGTGTACGTGATAGGCCTGCTGGTAGTATGAAAATAGTTTTATGGTAGATACTCGCGGTCTATTTTAATTGAATGTCACTTTTGACGTAGACCGTAGGTTCTAGAGAAACTGGATGTATTTCAATATCCTTTTTATATTCAAGTATGGCATGTAAAATGATTGGCATTTCATTTTCTTTTCATGTGATGTAAAGAAATAAACCGCTATATTATTTAGTAACCAAATTAGATATTTTTGTATTAGCATATCGAAATGATCTGTAACAGCCTCGCCCTCGTGCCGATATAAGGAAAAGCCTTTACCAATGCAGTGGGACAAATCTACAGGCCGTTGTTTTTATCTGTGGCGAGGCGGAAGTGCTGTTAGAATTTTTCACCTTTGTTTTTAGCTGAAAAAAATCTTAGCACAACAATGCCTAGATGCAGCCTTAGCATGCTCCGAAATCAGACAATGGTTAATCCGGGATCTCTCAGGTTCTCCTACACATTTATACCACTTGTAATAGCTTTGAAATGTGGGCCAAGTTTGTCTCACTATGTCCGCTCGGCAAAGCTTAAAGCCCGACCGGTTGGCGGGTCGTTGACCCCACAACCTACTGGCTGTTTACCCCGTACAATTCGCAAGATCGTTGGAAAATTACTAAACTATCCTTTACTTAACTCTCAGAACGCGATACCGTGTATTTAATGGCTACCGAGTAAATGTATTACTTACCTACAGTGCCCTCCAAAAGTTAGTTGACATTTTTCCAATTCAGCTGTGATGCCGCATTATGATTTAAAATAAAAAAATACCAGGGAATCCTAGTTATTTTTTACGATAAGTCATAGGTAGAGTCAGTAAAACTGTTATATACTGTGTACAGTCACGAGCAAAAGTATGTATACACTTGGTTTTATTCAAAGTCGATTTTCTCCTTTATTTTTTAATTAAATTTTATGCTATTACGAACATAGTATTTTCGAACCCATAGGTTTATGTAAAGTGTCGTATTTGAACGTTGCATTCGTCATGTCACGAAAAAATCGCAATTGAAAGTTGCCGAGTGTTGACATATTAGTGCTCGTGACTGTACGCTATAACAAAAAACAGTGGCATTCCGGGAGTGCCGACAGAAGTGAGAAAAAACACAAACAGAATACTTTGCCATCACTCACTGACATTTCGGATATACATTAAAACCAAGTACATCCTAAGGACAGCCGAACACATCCGAAGCGGGTATTTTTTGAATTGTCTTATAAACAAAACACGCGCGGTGTCGCTTACGGTAACAGTGGCGCGAGTTCAATGGTTTTTTCCCATCTCAAAAAATACCCAACGCGACTAAAGAAGTTTTCACATCAAAAATTATACATACAAAAAAACAGTGGCACTCCGGGAGTGCCGACAGAAGTGAAAACAAAACACAAACAGAATACTTTGCCATCACTCACTGACATATCGGATATATATAAAAAAAACAAAAAATATTTTAAATTAAAATGCCCAACGCGCCTAAAGAAGTTTTCACTTCAAAAACAATGCAAAACACAAAAAATATTTTAAATGAGAACCTCCTCCTTTTTTGAAGTCGGTTAATTAAAATGCAGCATCACAGTTGAAGTGGAAAAATGACAAATAACTTTTGGGAGGGCACTGTATGTGTACCTACAAAGCGCGTTATATCCACAGTTCCTTTAAAAATATTGCTAACAATTTATGCGTTGTTAATGTTCTACATGTAAATAGAAGTTAATGATGTCGTAGATACTGAACCTCCAATAAATAAACATGGTCAATTTCATAGTTAAACCGCGATAGCTTACGAATATAAAAAAGTAAACGCATGAACATAAATCGCTAAATGTCATTTCTTTGGAAGCACTAGTGAAAATATCTTTGAAACCGACTATAACTTACCATGACTTTGACATTTATGTATTTACTAAGATTAGTATAAAACACGAGTATTTAAGTGTATAAGTTTTATTATTACCAACTGCTTGGCTACTACCATTTGTTAGATGGACTTGCAAGATCAAATCGCTATTTCACTTCAAGATGGCGAAATGTAGGTGTACTGTAGAGGCTACCTATGTGGCCTTACCTTTTATAGTGCAGGCTGGTTGTAATTGAACGCGTGTTCCATTCGAACGTTCCAGCAAGTGTCAAATATTATGAAGAATATAGGCGTGATTTTATGTTATGTTATTATGTTTAGATCACCAGAATGATATGCGTAGAGATTTTCAGCTACCTACTCATGTTATATAAAACTCTATTTTAACCGGATGCAGCTAAATACCAGTATTTTACATGAAGCGACTATCTGACGTCCACAACCCAGTTACTGGGTAATACAATACCCCTTGGTAAGACTGGTTGTCAGACTTTCGGGCTTCTGACGACCCGTAACGACTGCCAAAGATTCACGATTGACGGCCGGGATCAACGGCGTAACGTGCTTACCGAGGCACGGAGGGGTCTTGATTTGTAAAGATGGTCAGCCATCCACGGACCAACCGCGGCAAGCGTAGCTTAACCTGATCGATCGACCCGCGCGGCTGTTATTACTTAGCCACAAGAGCCCCTCCATGATCATAAAATGCGAAAATACACGTTGAATTTAAATTAATTTTTATGAGGTATTCTACAGTTATGATCTACCTATTATTGAAATAGTAGAGGATTATATTTATCTGACGAGTGCACTTAGATACGGCGTCGTCAACGCTTAATTAACATATTTCAGTGTTATCGGCCGGCGCACACAGTGTTACACAGATGAAAGCACGGAGTGCATTCAGTCCAGTGCAGTGGGAGCGTCGCGTAGGTGCGTTCTGTGTCCGGCTAGTTGGAAAACGCCGCGTGTCGGCTTTTACGTACGCGTTACATGACGTGCCGACTAGAAATGGCGACTGCTTTCGCATTCATCGCTTGCATAGAAGTGCATGCACAAGTTCAAGGCTGGTCGAGTCCCGCTTCCCATTGCATGTGCATACGCATTAATTCAGCTCACAAACACGACTACCACCATTGTCTATCACTCGAGAACCGGGGTCGAGGAACCCATAAAGGATTAATGACACTATTGTGGGGAGTTATAATCGTGTCTTTCATTTTTCTGCTACCACCTGCGGGTATGCTTATTTCCCGCGGTATGGGTTTATTGCTGAACTGTAATTTCAGTGTAACTAAGTGTGTGGGTAGCCTGCCAATAAAATTCGATTCTATACAATTTAATATTGCCATTTCTTTAAAGCTGGCTGTACACCTTGCAATTTATCGTGATTCGTCAGGTAAATCGTGATTGGCTTAAGGAAAATAGCAGTCTGAAAAGGATTTGTAGTTTGTGCAGAGGTTTTTTTTTATTGTCCTTTTTAAAGCCCTAGTCTCGGATCAACTGAATTTATCGTCTATTGATTTAGAAATCACATGTAAATTGACGACTGGCCGCTCTAGTGTGTGAAAGGCTTAAGTCGTCGGAACAAAGAGTAGGTATCTAACAGAATTATCAAACTGCATTTTGGAAGTTCTAAATTAAGAAATGTTTCGAAGTCCATTTGAAGTTTTTATAAAAATATATAGTTTAATTTTATCACATCCTTTTCGATATGTTGCTGTCTTTTATGTTTTTCTCGTTTATATTTAACTCATATAATATTGATCTTATTTATATCATCCTATTAATACAGGTGTAATTATAAGCTTCATTTGTTTTAACGATATTGTAAAACTGCAGTAAAACCATTTACTAAAAGGAAGCTCTCAGTTTTACGACTACGAGTATCGATAGAGTATATTCTCGGGTATGCAAATGATATGTCGTCATAATTATCAATTAGGTTTTTATATAGACTTCCTGTTTATAATAATGTTCTGCATTATTTTGAGTAGGTAGTTGAGGTAGGTCCGTGTTTCTGAAATTGAAACAAGTGCGAGTCGGACTCGCACACGAAGGGTTCTTCGTACCACAAGGCTAAAACGCCGAAAATAATACGTTTGTTGTATGGGAGCCCCCCTTAAATATTTATTTTATTTTAATTTTATTATTAAAGTAAAAATACAGCTGAGTATTTTGTGAATATTTCAAGTGCCTACCTGTTGCCATTATTGATATCGAGCAAAAAAGGGCAATAAAATCGCGTTTGTTGTATGGGAGCCCCCCTTAAATATTTATTTTATTTTGTTTTTAGTATTTGTTGTTATAGCGGCAACAGAAATACATAATTTGTGGAAATTTCAACTGTCTAGCTACCGCGGTTCTTGAGATACAGCCTGGTGACAGACAGACGGACGGACGGACGGACGGACGGACGGACAGACAGCGAAGTCTTAGTAATAGGGTTCCGTTTTTACCCTTTGGGTACGGAACCCTAAAAACAAAGACGTGACTTGAATCTACGTGTGTCTCGAATAATGTTTATCTAGATTTAAATGACCCAATTGCCTTTTTATGTTACACTAGCGTCAGCTGCTGTTTGGCACGGTTTTTACGATTTGACAAAACTTCGAGATTCCTTTATTATCTCGTTAGTTTATTATTAATATCCCAATTATATATCTACAACTTTCACACCTATAATTGTATATACATACAACCACATAAACCTTCCGGAATTAATTCTCTAATTGATGCGATCATAAAGACAGACTGAAAAAGGGACTTTAATGTATAATATACAAAGTGTTAAAAAATAACTCGACAAACTTTAAGAGGTGGTTTAGACCATCGAACTGAACAACTTTCACTATGGGACCAACAATAAAATCACGAAATCAGCTGTTTCATACATTTTGGTCAAGTAGGTATTGAACTTTTGGAATTAAATAGCAGATTTTTTTTCGTGAATTCCGTGTTGGTTCCATAGTGAAAGTTGCTCAATCAACTTAGGTTGAGCTGAACTACAACCTATTTGGTTCAGCTCAACCTAAGTTGACACTACCCAAAATGCGACCTCTGTGAGAATCTTGCGTCGTCTTGGTGACATACAGCTTTTATTAAAAGCCAGATCATTTTAGCCTCCTCTATTTTTCTTTCTTCTTGAGGAACCACTTCTGGTATTACATTATTGTTTATAAGATACCAAGTTACCATAATAAGATAGCTCTGTCAATAAAATTCTGAATGACGTCTCTCTATTTTCACCAATATCATTGGCTGTTTGCCTTACTTTATTTTGCCTACGTCAAATTATACCTACCATGAGTACCGGACCGTTGGCAAACCACTGAAGTTCCGCTATATACTTCCAAGACAATATGCTTTTAATATGCAATGTCTTTTTATGTAAATAGGCAATTCACCTTTGTGAAGATTTTATGGCGTACCTTGATCTCTCGGTTGTTTTGTACTGAAAGAATCAAGAGTTGGTTTATCGGGGTTAATTTCAAGAATAACTGCAGCAATATTAGTTTCATCTGTTTTTCAAAAAAGTTTAAGTGTAGATTTCTACTCGTTCGCCAGTTGCTGGAAATTATAAACGTGAAGAAATTAGTTAATAGCTAAGTTGGTACTATCTAAAATATCATAGCTCTGATGATTATAAGTATTTGAAAGTCATGCTGTCATATATATTTTTCTTGTAAAGGCTAGTTGAGATGTAAAATGAGGATTGTGTGTAAGATTGAAACAAGCTAACACTAGGTGAGTTTCCCAATAGCAGATTTACTCATTAAGGCTCTCGGTGTTACATCGTCTCTGTCATCCTCCCAATATTGACTTCTTTTAGCCAATTCACTGGACTTCAGGATTCTACCGTGAGCAATGTGCATCCAGGTAATCGCGTTAACTTTCCTATGCCGTCAATCTATCAGGCTAATCTTCTTTCGATAGATATGCTTGTCCCTTAGTCACTTCAGCTTATTGATCCGCAATACTATCTTGGTAAATCTGGCTCCATTCCAGATTCATCGTAGCAAATCTCATGATTTAATTCAACTTTGTACACAACTCGCGCTACCGAACTACCAGACATAGGCCTTTTCGAAATAAAATGTTAAGGCCCGTAGTCACTACGGTAGAAAAGCAAGTCACTGACCCAAGCCGGTCTTTTTGCATCGATGATGCTAGCTGTTCTCCGAACGCGACATACTTCACGTTCCTAACATATTCGTCTAAACATTTTCATGTATTTCAAATACAAATTAGCACCGATTCTGCCAATATGTTCGGTCTATTTCGACGCCCTTGCGAACTCTACGACTGTTTGTTTTACTGCATTGACACGGTTAATGCCTATGTCAATGTTTATATTACGGATTTCGTAAGAGTTGCGTGTGTATGTTAACGTTCGCAAAGGAAGTATCAGTCAATAACTTTGATGTCTTTAGGTATTATGTAGATATGTAGATATCTGAAATAGGCACGTCTTAAATACGATTTTGTAAATGTGGCTTCCCACATAATATGAATCAAGGACAAATAAAAAAAGCGCAATTCATACTAAAGTCGATATCTAAACAAAATAGGTTAGCTACAATGTTTAGGCAGATCACACAATGTCACAATGCGCCATGCGACGGGGCGCGGGAAACGGAGCCAAATTCCCCGCGATTTTATTGAATTTGTATGTAAGAATCACGGCGTTATCTGCGCCCCGTCGCATGATGCGTTGTAGTGTGTAATCCGCCTTACCGTATCTACCACAATCCTTTGGGTTTAATTAAAAAAATATGATAAATAATCCCATTGAGTTCTGGAGAAGACACAGACGTGTTGCTGGGGAGAATTTTGCGCCACATCTTCCTAACTCAAGCACTATGTTTGTATCAATTAGGTAGTGAAGGTAGGGGTTTTTGGCGGCTGTCTTTTGTAACTTTTGACGATCAATAAGAGCTGATTCTTTCATCCATATTTGAATAAAAGATTTTGATTCATGACTGTATTTTTTTTATTGAAATTAAGTCATCAAATATTTAATATCTGTTGTAACTCTAGTAGTATATGCTTTAAAGAGGTCGATTCTCCCAACTGCAACAGTTTAAAGATTTTGAGTGACAGTGCTTGGCGGGGCTAAGCCATAATTTTTAATGTGCTATTGTAGTCTGAGCCACTGGACTATGCGGTCTCCACTCTATGGTTTCCTTATACTTACTGGAGTCCTGTTTTGCTTTGAAAGGACAACATTCTTAAGTGTAGAATTGCAAAATCTATCTCTTTTGTATTTGTATACATTATTATATCGCCGTCTCACTGAACATTGACCATTCCCGTAAATCATTATAACAAGGCAAATTGCTGATGTCAGGTTACTGATTGCAAATTGCAATGATGATGAAGATTGAATGAAGTATGATATTAGCTTCCTACTCTTGTTTGTTTTATTGTACGTTTAATTGCTTGTTGTACGATGCGACAATTGATTCAAACTAATGTTCTTATAACTCTGCCAATATTGAAGCCTTGTTTATGGTAGGAAACTTTGATGGGTATTCTGTAGACAAAATTGACTTCAGCTTCTTTACAAAGAAGCATTTACGCTTGTAACAAGTTTGCATTTGAATTCGTTTTAGTTATTGGAAACCTTAGGTCTCCGGTCGTCTCGCATGACGAAGATTTGATATTGGCTGTATCGATATGAATCTTCGTTCTACGACATATTAATATTGCAATACTTATCTGCCTATCAAACGTAATATGAGATTTTGTTATCTTCTCCGCTCACATTTAATAAATACAGGAATACAAGGATACAGCAAATTGCACTTCAATTTATCTTTAAGTGTTTCTCGTATACATAACAATTCATATACCTATATACCTAAAGCTAGCTAAGTATAACGAAGTACCTAGAATAGCGGTTAAAGATGTGTGGCTACTCTAAATTAAACAAACAAAGCGGTTACAGTGGCTTTATAGTACAACTCGCTGTTGATAGTAGGAAAACTAGTTAAATTGGGAATGCTATCGAAGACGTTTTATATCCAGGAAACCATGTTGGTGAGGAGACCATGAATTAATGTAGGGATATTGGGAAATAAAAATAATTTAACTTCAATTGAAGCTAACAAAACGGTCAATCTTTGATTAGGTAGGTAACAAATGGTATCAATATGGATTATATCCATAATTAATAATGTCCTAATGATAAATGACGATGATTCAGTTTTTTATTATTCTTTTGTGAACATGGTTAACATTTCAATCGATCCATCTCAATAATGTTAAGCACACGAATTCCGCTCTATTTCACCTCGGATTTCATATGATTCTAAACACGCGATCAAATGGAAGCGTGAAATATATTGCTTATTAAAAAGTCTTATGTTGACTCATTTTGAAATATAGCTGTTTTATAACACAAAGGATCCACACGCCTTTATAAAGTGTTTCGTGACTCCTCGTTTCATATTTCATTATTAATTTCGGATATTAATCAAAGCCATGTTCAGATTTATGACACCCTTGCAAATACATCAGTCGCTTTCAACACTGATGAAAGATAGCAAAGTGCGGGCCTGAGTGCTTACCGTTGGCCCGACCCGTGACAACTCATGAACTCAAAAGAGAGAGGTGGCTAGGCAATTGGTGAGACTGGGGGAGGCAGCACACGGCAACATGGAAGCGCATTGTCGCAACGGACGGCCGGCGCAACGGCCGCGCGTATAAGCCTGCGCACGCGCTTACCGCGATACCGCCTCAACGGCCCGGTAGCTTTGACGACCCATACGATACTAGTGACGATTACCGACTCGCGATAACCGAAACTCTGAGTGTTTACAAATTTTATAGGTAAAGTGTACGAGTTAGAGTGTATGTTGTCGCCGCTCGAATGTCGCAATGTTTGTTGTCGTGTTTTCTGTTTTGTGTTTTCCTTTTTTGCATGTTGTTTTAATTTTATCATTGTTTTGAACTGCAACTAAAGACGTCAGGCGGTTTATTACGTCTGCGTTAACTTTAATATTTTTATTATACCATTTTTTGTTGCGTTATGCTCGATTGCGGAATCCAATCTCACTTCATAGTACCTTTAATATTAATATTGTTTTTATTCAAAAATTCAATTATAAAATTAATTATATCTTTCCTATTATATACAGCATTGTAAATAACATGATTAAATCCTTCAAACGATATCGTGGTCCAATGCTTGAAATGATATCGTATTCACTTTACTAACTTAAATAGTCAATTCAAAGCCAGCAAATTATTAATATTGTTTTTATTCAAAAATTCAATTATAAAATTAATTATATCTTTCCTATTATATACAGCATTGTAAATAACATGATTCAATCCTTCAAATGATATCGTGGTCCAATGCTTGAAATGATATCGTATTCACTTTACTAACTTAAATAGTCAATTCAAAGCCAGCAAATATTCATAACAGGCAATACTCAAGCCCATAAATAAGGCTTTCGCGATTAATTTTAATACGCAAAAAGCGATCTAATGCAGTCGTGCTTGAGGCGATCACGACTTGCTCTAGCTATGGTAGAAATTCGATAGCCATTGTGCGTTTGTGGGTCACCAGCGCTCTGAAGAGAATCTTTGTTTTGTCTCGCTATATGCACTTAGAGACGTAACGCGAATAACTTTAATCTCTTCGAGGAACACATCGCCAGTAATGACGTGAAATGTCACTTGAACTTAACTACCTGCACTCATGTTTCGAGTGGTATTGTTATAAAGATATAAATTGCTTCAATTATATCACTTGACAATGACACTGAACTTGATCGAATTGCTTTTTAATCTAGATTTCTCGAAACTTCTATCGTCGTCGTAGTTGCTCCTTAACATGGGTGTGAGTCTGAGCGAGATGGGAAAAGGTCGTTTGATCCGACATTAGGGCCAAATGATACTGGTCGGCTCGTTAGCGCGCACCTGCTTTCTCGAGGAGGAAAACGAGGAGTAAATCCCAGTCCTGCTCTATTTGAGGAAAGGGAATTATAAATATAATGCAACTGACCTATGTTTTCATGTCTAAAGATGGCATGTGAGTAATGAGAGTTCTTGATTGATGGTTCTGTATTAGTCATGCTGTATTACTTTGAATGAGTATAGAATGAAAGATCTTATTTTCTATTAATTATAGTCTATTCTTGCGTAACTTTAATTATTGCTTTGTGTTTTAATATGCTTAGGAAACACTTTGTTTCTACTTAGCTTTTGCAGAGCCAGACATTGTTTATTATTTCTCACTCAATATACATAGTATGCCTGAATTTGGCTAGGTCTCGATCTATCTAATTTGACTGATAATTAATAAGCCAATGAATGCTTGCAATCCCTTTTATTATTAGTCACAATTCAGTCGGTGCGATGACTCTGTACACAACCAAAGCATTGGACTTACACGTTCCCATCAGTAATAATTGGCGAGTGAACCGTTCTTATTATTACTAATTATATTCATGTCATAGGCCTTGAGCACTGCCAAAGAAATTGCAACGTATTCAGTCAACACGACGTCTCACGTCCTTTACAACGAAGATAAATGATCTAAAGTTACCTCGTTGTCGGTACGAGATTCGAAGGTTACTTCATACAAATTGAAGGGAACTACTTCATGTAAACGCACAACAAAAAGATCAAACCCTTTTCTCGTTTAAGCTCGCCCCTGACAGAAACGTTTGACCTTAAACTTTTAAACGTTGAATTACGTTCTTCGCTTGATGGACCCTTCAAAATATTGTATCTTTTTTATCTGCAGCTGTCTCTATAATTAATTGGCCTTTACTTCTGACAGCATTTTGCACATTATCGTAAACCTAAGTGAAGATGAGTGAATCGTTATAAAGAAGCCATGCCATACAAAGTTGGAAC
Source organism: Oligia latruncula (assembly GCA_948474745.1). Classification (NCBI taxonomy): domain Eukaryota; kingdom Metazoa; phylum Arthropoda; class Insecta; order Lepidoptera; family Noctuidae; genus Oligia; species Oligia latruncula. The sequence goes on along the minus strand of OX419702.1, from coordinate 10,129,951 downwards.
AACATTTTTAGCCGCGCTAATATTAGCCCTAAACGTTCTAAGAAACAGTAAAGACATCCTGTAGACATTTAATACTTATCGTCATTTGAACGACGAAGTCTGACAATAAACAACATTATTGTCTTTGCTTGTACATGATGTATGTATAATAGTAAAGTAGGGCCGGAGGCGCGTGTGGACGTGACTCACTTACCGTGGGTGTCTCATTTCGTATGCGCAGGCGCAACGCCTAGGAAGTGCATTCGTGTTCGTACATTGGTACTTGCTTGCGTAATGTCCTGTGCGAAATCATTTTTGATGATATTAATTTGTTTCAAATTATTGACGATTTCATCAACATTACGCATCTCAAGTTTCAATGACCGCGCACATTTAAAAATGGCGCTTATGGCCGCCATAAACGTTCAAGTAATTTGATCAAACAGGCTAGTTCAAACAGTTTGGTCAAATTGGCATGACTGTCTGTGGTAAAATTTGATCAAATTTAATGAGGAATCAAATGGAAGGAAGAAATATGAATTTTCGTATTTTTATTTGACCAAACAGTTTGTTCAAACTGTTTGATTAAAATTTTGAGTGTGTGTGTTGCGAGCGCTCAGTTGTTGCTACGGAAGTGTTCCCTTGCGGAGGTGTTGTATTGCAATATGTCGAACCGCGATGTACTAGAAGAATTCATACAAATATATCGAAATGAAACCTGTTTATGGAACATCAACAATAAAGATTACTATAACAGAGATAAGCGGAATGCTGCTTATTGTAAACTAATAGAAAAACTTAAAGAAATAGAACCGAACAATCCAACAATTGCTAAAGCATCATCTGTAGACATTTTAAAGAAGCACTACCACTCTTCACCCGCTTCGATACTGAACTGACACCGCTTCAAGTCTGCCTGATGGTGTGTGGTCGCTTCTCAGGTCATGCCAATTTGACCAAACTGTTTGAACTAGCCTGTTTGATCAAATTACTTGAACGTCTATGGGGGCCATTATGTAGTATTTCGTGTTTTATTTGATTTCAGTTATGCTAGAGGTTAATCTAACCAAACACGAACCTTGATTGACAACCATAAAAAATAAATGCAGTCACTGACTTTTCAATGGTTCCGGATTGATAGATTCGACCATTCGAAACTGTAATTTTATTACCGATTTTTTTTCTCGACGTGTGACTCGAATTGCCGATTTATCCACTAATATTCCTTCATAGGTTATTGAACTATTTTTTTAACGTAAAATAAAAGTCGTCTTTTTTAGAATATTTTACCTGAAATACTTTGGACTCGAAAGTACATAGTCGGCTGCGAATAGAATGGCGATAGTTCGATTTGCATTTAAACAGTGCCGATCGACACATTAAGTTATACGGACGGCAATAAAAATGTTAATCAGTTTAATTACGTATTTCACCACGAGGATGTGTTTGTTTTGATTTGGTAAATGCATCGGTAAACTGTTTTAATAAGGCTGCTTGCCTTGCCTGTTACTACCCAAAATTGTATAAATATTAAAAGAATGCATGGTGGAGTATCTGATTGCTACTATACGGTATTCCGCGATTCTCAAAAAAATGTGGGTCAAATATCGAACAGCGTCCGGTTTGTCATACTTATCACTTTCCATTAACGGTAAAATTTTACTACAAGTACGTGACTATGAAGTAATTAAAACGGTCCGCTTTTGACCGCTAAGCGCTTTTTACTGTAACTGCGGTTCTCTTGGAAAAAAAAATCGCGGTTGGCGAATTGACGACCTTATCAAAACACGCTGCGCTCTCAGGTCGTTGAACCCACGTTTTGTTATTGGCCGATCTAAAACTACAATAGTACTTGGAATTCCTATCGAAGTATTTGTATTATTGTCGTTGAATTTGTACTGCAATTGTGTACACCGCAATGCTGTTCCACATACCGATTATGTTCATTGGCCTGAGTGGCACTACTGTATATGACAACGATGCAGATTATTAAGCTTGTAAATAAATGAGGGTGATGACACTTGAATAGGCCTACGGTGTAACAAGTTTCAATGACAGGCATGTAATTTTATTGTTTCGTGAACCAGATCAAAATGTCAGAGTCACCGTTAGGTGTAAATGTGCCGATAGCGGAAATACTTGATAGTTTTATTAGTCCCTATTGAATGGCTTGATGGGTTTCTGTGATGAGGTATTTACGGTAGCTGGCTGACCGTGCAAAAATTGAGGAAACTGGGACTAGAAACTCTTTTAAAGAAATTTTAAGTTGGAACTGAACTATTGAACTTTCAAACCATAACCTAATATCAAACAATAATAAATAATGTTTGTTTGTTTATTTAAATTGACTTTTTCATTATCTATTATATTATGACAGCTACCATCTGCTGTAGGTATTTGATATCAATTCCGAGAACTATTGGCATACCTACGTGGACGATGCATCACTGCTCATAACAAAGATAGAAGATTCGAATTTCCCAAGTAAATTATTATATAATGACAACGAACCATTATGTTCAAAGTACTGCTATATTTTTATAGCATTTCGGTTTTCGCACGGTATGATGAGATTCCTAAAGATAGATATGCATAATTATTATGAAATTTTTAGGTAGGTAAGGATAAAAGAATTAAAATGTAAAGAAAGGCACCCCAGTTTACAGGATGGTCACCCAAGTCCTATCTGATAAAAGTACGTACCCTGTATAATATTTTTAAGCAGCTTAGAGCTGTTTGACTTTCCATAAAAAAGCGCAAGAAAATCATAGTGCAAAAATTAATAATTTACCAAGAACAAGGCTGTGTTACCAAGCTCCTGTCACATTCACGTCATAAATAAAGAATAATACCGACAAATTGTGCGTATATACCAAACGCTCACTATTTCTAGTTTTAGTGCGACTAGTTAGTGCCAGTTGTTTGATGAAATATGGCTTATAGGCGGACGTAACAACGGGCCAATTAATAACTATAATGCCTGCTTTGTTCCTGTTTTATCGGTGTACTGTTGACCGAACTCGTGCCCAAACTCGTGACCGATGTGTTGAAAGGAGCAGAGATCGAATATGACGACTATCGGGGTATTGTAAACAATTAAATTCTTATTGTTTCTAAAATATCTGTGGAGTTTTCAAACTCAGATAGTGTCTAAACACACTATGCCGAAGGTACACGACCGAAGTTCGGCATGATTACTCCTGCAATGCTATTTAACGCAACGTAATTTCGGCATAATGTGTCGTCAGCATTGCAGGCGTAATCATGCCGAACTTCGGTCGCGTACTTTTGGCATAGTGTGTTTAGACACTTAATAATGACAAAGTAGAGTTATTTTTACTAGCCATTATTGTCCCACTTCTAGGCAAAGGCCTCCCTACTCTCCTTCCACCTCTCTCTGTCCAGAGATGCCAAGGACCAATCTCTATTAAAGGAGTCCAGCTCATCCCGCCATCTTTGTCTGGGCCTGCCGCAATGTCGTTTGCCACCTTTGTTGCTAGAAAGATAAAATTCAAGACACTAAGCAATTTGTAAACCTTCATTTATATTCAATACAGACTAAATCAAATATAATAAGACTGGGCTTCAGTACTCGTATACGATAAGTATCTACAAATATGGACGCTGTTATTAGGTCAGCGTGCTCCTTGCATCCAGTGCATGGATTAGGAGCTTGTCGTCCCACGCGAATTATAGTTCGGCACAGGATTAGACACGAACTGTTACAATTACTACAAGTAGTTATATTCTCGCAATTGCTTTTGACAACAATTTGGAAATTGAAACTTCACTAAGGTTGAAAATATCAAGTGTCACAAAGACAAATAGACCTTGTCTGATTTGGAGTGCAAGTGACATTTAACCTTAGGGTGGTAAAGCTTTTCGAGGTCGACCATACCTATAATATTTAACACGTCAAAGGGACTCGGTGTATAGATACAAAGTCCTATTTATTTGCTCGTCGTAGCCTGAGCAAAACATTACAGCACTCAATAATCAAAGCTGTTTTCAAGGAAACATTACGGTATTCATTGTGAGCGATTTTTGTTGGCAAATAAGTAATAAGTACCAGCCACAAAAAGGCAGTAACGAAAAAATAAAGTTTATGGCTTATAAAATTTTCGTTCCACGAGCTTGTAAAAGTTAATCTTCTGCCGAGTAAAATCACAATAAATACACTTTTAGGGTTGTCATCATCATAAAATTTAAACAGACTAATAATGGATAACATTGATTTTATTGACTTCACTCCAATATTAACATAATTTCAACGTTTTAAAAACTAGAGTAGTAAATATTTATGGTTCATAATCACACGTCCGTTTTAATAATTTCAACTTAAAAACATTAAAGTGCACACCATAATTATCTCGCGGATAATCAAAGCAAATAAACTATTTCGAAGTAATCGGCAAGCTAATTTAAATGATCATAAAGTTTTAAAAGCACTCCGCTTATATATCATTGGTTAAGGCCGTTTACACATTATGCCGTAGCTGCAGAGGCACTGTCGCCGCCGCGGTGCCGCTGTATTAGTTACCCTTGGATTTGTATGAACCAATGGCCAGCGGCGCGGCGGCGCGGGCGGCGGCGAGTTTTGATAACACCTATCAAAACTCGCCGCGGCGGCGGCATAATGTGTAAACGGCCTTATGTGTAATTGAACCGTCAGCCATTAATGTCCATGGGAGTATTCATGGTCATATCCCGAGAGCACCCACTCACAGAGATGACGTTTAATTATGTGAGATGTTTAATTTTTCCGCTTTTATTAACTGCACTGAGCCCATAAACGCTATATCATGCGACGTTTGCTTTATCTTTGTTTTTGCTTATCAATTATTTCGCTCGACAGTGCACCGATGTATTTATTGAAATAAAGATACAATCTTAGAGTCTTTAGTGGTCTCTTCCGTATTCTGTGTAGGCATCACTCGGCAATTACTCGTGAATGCAAATAAACATTAATTGTTTATTACCACAGTGCTGTTAATGTTGCACTGTTTTAAACCTACATTTGCCTGAGTGCCTATTAAGTCAATTCTCAGAAGTAACACTAACTATCCAATCACGACCACAACATAGCATTTGGTCCTCCCAACAAAGTTGCAATCACAGAATTAAATGGCGGGCTCTAGATTGATATTTACAACTGGATAATACCTCTGTCGTGCATAAGGGTTGCGCTTCACTGATGTGGAAAATATCGTCAATTTACATTATTGGATTCGTAAATGGTTCTTTATCTCGTCTATATCTAGAGTCACCGATGCACAAATACTATGTTAAACGCACCTGATTATCATTCCCCACTAATTTTAATTTCACTACGCACCTAATCGGTTCAACGGGAGTGAATCAAACTAGATAAGCAACCGACGGAATCAGTTGCTTGATTATATTTCAGTTATCGACTGAATAGTGTTAATGAACCCTGCAAGGCCAAAGCCTCCTCCAGATAACTCTATAAAACCTTTTAGTTTTATGGATTCCGTTTCATTCCGCAACAAAATAATTCGATATCGAATATCTTTACGACACTCGAGTGGCGAACGTGTACTTATACAGTACAGTCATAATTTTAACATTTTAAACAATTCAGCCGACGCAGACCATGCCCTAGGCGTCTGTGGAAAGGATAATGTATCTATACGTGCACACTGTGCTGATGTGAATCGAACGCTATGTGCTAAACTGATCAAGATGGGAAGCGGAAAGTTCGGTTTTCAAGTTAAAAAGGACAAAGTGAACATGGGAGCCCCAAAGACTGAGTTTAGTGTTAAGGAAAAGTGTAAAAAAATACAGAAAAAACTAAAGAAGACTGAAAATAAGAAGACTGAAGAAAATACACGAGAAAAAACTATTTGGTGGAACCAATGCAACAGTTGTAAGTTGAAGTTGATGTTTTAACTTTTTTGCGTTATTGTAATACATTGTAATCATTCAATTCTTACTTAATTAAATCACTATACGTCTAGACATGTAAAGTGACAATTATCGTGATTATTGGGTTAATCTTGTGAATATTTATTCATTTAGGTAATTGTTGCGATAATCCATTAATTGTAAACGATTTCCAAGATTATAATAATTTTACACCAGATAATGGAAATCATGAAAAGAAATATAACAAAGGAAAAGTATATAATGGAACAATAGAAATCAGTGATTACCGGTTTCTATTAATGGAAGACTAAGGGCCCCTCGAAGGGCCGTCATGCTTGTTACGCCCTTTGAATACTCAATGAGGGGAAATTAGATCACCAAGGTTCTAACTTTTGAAATCGACGAGTACATTTAGCTGTACAAGCGACAAGGTATCGAGGCCAACAATGTGACCTTAACGTTGCCTTCAAATAATTTGAGCCCTTCTAATGATTGAAACGGTGATTACGACATTGACTTTTGCGATTTGTATAACCCTGTCCCTAATTTTGTACTTTTGGATTTGGTCATGCTTTATTTCGAGGATAGTTGTAACAGTATTGAATCAAACAAAATGATAACAAAAACAATACATCCATTTTTTTATTTGATATTCTTGACCATGTTAGGTACTGCTCGCTTACTAGAAAATATTAAACACTACAACAGCGATGCTTCATTATAATTTTAGTTACGTGAAAAGTCTTGACAACATACATAAGTATTTATAGTAATGTCGTTAATATCACCGTAAAAGTATGTCAGTGGAAAGCGCGAGAGAATCCCGAGAAATCTATGCGCTAATGCGTCGTCTGTGCACGCTCCCCAGTTTCCACTTTCTAAACTGGCTAGACTGCGCGCGCAGTTTATAGTTCAGGAACTACTAGTCGCTCGGGCGCATGAAAGTTGTTTTATTGACATTTCCTTATGCGGAGGATCATAATGCCGGCGCAGGCGTATGCTAAGAAGCCGCAGCACCAGCAATCATCTAAGAACGAACAACTTACTTACCTTCCCACTTATACAGTGGAATTTATAAAGTTATTAATATTTCTGTAATGTCCAACGGTTATAATTAAAGATGTCCTTCAAGTAGGTACTACTTTTTCTGCCAGAAGGAGTCGATTTTTCTTAAAGAATTCTTCAATCTTCATTAGCGGCGTCGAGATTGACAAGGAAGGCCGTTTGTAGGCAGGTCATTATCGAAAGTACCAGTTGCTCAGATAGCTCTTTTGTTAAGTTTTATTGGGTTGTCATTATCATATCACCATATTTGGCTTTAACGATTTATTAATCGGTGCCCTGACGGATTGTTTGTTCATGTATCGAGCATCACTTTATTATTCTTGAGCAACTTTTTCTCAGTATTTCACCTCGTTATGTCAATGTCTCGTCCGTTTCTGAGGTAATGATTTCGAAGAATAAGCTTGCCTAGTCCGTACTTATTTTCGAAAATTTCAGAGTTTGTCTCTGCATTAGGTCAAGTTCTATCCCAATAGGATTCGGGACCATTCGGTTTCGTTTCATTCCGTATAACTTACTTACTACTACCACCTACTACTGTGTGTTTAAAAGAAAATACTTACCTACCTACTTGATTAGATTAGTACAGCCCAACCCTCCTACCTGTTTAAATGATCTAACATCTGTTATTTATTATATATCATACATAATGATAAATCAGCAATTTAAGGTTGTCACGGTAGGTATCTACTATCTACGATGATTAAGGATTAAACTTAGGTAAAAATCTCCGGATTACCTACCTAGAGGTAAGACTTCATACACATTATAAGTAAGGCGGACCCTAGAAAAGAAAATAATAACCAGCAGAAACAGGAACATTAGTTCAAGTCTGAAGAAAAAATACTTGTAAATAGCCTTTTTTCCAGGCCAGGTTCTTGGTCTATACTATACCACGTTGCTTCTAAACTGTCCCAGAATTATAAATATACATAAAATCCAGAAGAACCTTCCTATATCAATTTATTTTTCTAACTGATGTCCCACCTTTTCTTTTGTGCAGTAAGCGAGATCGACCAGTATCTATGGATGGTTGGCGGTTCGGCGGGCGCGCTGGCGCTCACCGGTGTGGCAGCTGCCTCGGCCTTCTACCTCAGCACGAGGCCAAAGCCAGAGAAGCCTCTCGTCACACTTCACGAACAGAGCCTGCTTGAGCCAGTAAGTACGAACCAAGAACCAATTAGATAAGAGAGTATCACGATTCACGACTAAGCCAAACGTAGATCATGTAAAATTCAGAGTGGAGAGAAAATATACATATAACTGTAGCAGTTAGAAAGATTTTGAAGTTTGATGGTTAACGTTAACAGTAATAATAAGATTCTTTGTTGAAGTATAGAAGGTAGAAGGTTAAATTTATGCATCTTCAATGATGCAATGTCTGAGAAATGCCGTGGGCACGTATCAAAATGTACAGGCAATAAACACGCTCCGTTTGCAAAGACTAATTTATTAAATCAAATAAAGGATATAAGTACGTAAAAAACGCGCATTAACGTGGAGTTGTGGACACCAGCCCGTATTACCTAAAGGGTATAAGTCAACTGTAATACAATTCTTATTAAAATTAGGTATAGCCATGAAACCCCAAAAAATGTTACGATTATAAAATATTATTATCATTGACTATTGTTTCGATGCACGTATTAGTTAGTAGGGTCGATGATCGATAAACAAGGCTTACTACAAGCAGATGATAAAATAAAACATACTCTTCTTGCGTGTAGTATAAAAAATAAGCCGAAATATAAATTTAAAGATAAAGACAAATTAAATAGGAGACATGTTAACATCGATAAAAGTATCGTTTAGAAAATTCTCTTAATCCAATGGAAAAATACATTTAAAATTATGACGACAGGGTATTCCTCTTTATTGCGGTATCAAAGTTCGAGTTGTCCTAATACCAACAGCCGACGATCGCGAGTTGGCAGAGCGCATCTTCGAGCGATATTTTTAACTCATTGTACCACGAGCAGCCCAGCCCGCTGCTCTCCTGACAGTATCAAAAGTCTCTAGCGAAAGTGACGAGATACTCGCAAACTCCGCCAAAGTGTCTCGGCCAAAACTATTAAACGGGACGGACCATTCACACAAGGATACCAATAAATTGTGAACTCTGAAAAGTGTAGTGAACCTAATGAATAGTTGAAACGCGCTCAGGTTGATTCAGCAATGATTGCGCAATATAAAACGGTTTAATTATAACAAAACAAACTGTGCATTTTGTTGTGTGATAACATTAAATTGTAAAAATGGCGTGCTGTGATTGCTGCATCGGAGTCCCTCCGATTCGACCTCCGATAAGCGTCAGCGAACAATCGGATGCCCTTAGAGTGAGTGATATAATCGTAGAAACCTTCGACGACGCAATAAAAGAAATAAAGCTCATCAAAGAATTTAAAATAATAATGAGACTTCTAATTAACAATCCTTAATGAATATTTTGTAATGAATAGAGTTTTTACGAAATAATCAGCGTTTATATTGTGAAAATAAAATTAAATGGAGACCAACAATCACAATGTTCGTCGTAATGGTCATTAACAAGTCTGAATAAAGAGAAAAAATATTGAAACAAAACGGATGATATTGTTATATCTGCAAAGTGTTGGATAAAATTGATATGTATCGTAGAGGTAGGAACATTGTTAGATGTTGCTCACGCCCCGACAGTTGGCAAAGCTCCGTAACATTTAGATTCAGATCATTTAAAACTCCCACCGGCTAAGATACATGGTGCTGCTGATTAGAAATAGAAGCAACATTTAATTCTAAATTATAGATTTCAGATGATCTTAAAGTAACTAAAACTACTCCAATTCAATCAGAATCAGTCTGTAATAAGTCGACTTCCTCGATCATCTGTTAAAATATGGTCAGAATTCCACCATTTCTGTCATGTTCCTTACCTTAACATATGAAGCCAAATGATGTTAAGTTGAATTATTGATAACCATTAATTAATGGTAATGGCGCTAAGCAAAGAATTTTTATCATTATGTAATTTATGTATTCCTAACACTTTCCGAAAGTTTTAAGTCTTCCCAAAGTAAGCGGTATTTAGATAAATCCATTTAAAACTATGATTAAAAAACCCAAAAATAATTTATTATAATTACTGTAGGTTAAATATTTAAAATATCATAAACCTGTCCGTCTGTATTCTGAAATAGGCCCAGTTAATGGATAATGTTGTTTAGATATTAAGTTTAACAAAATGGTTGTGTTGAACGGATATCTCATTCGTTGTTATTGCCTCAAACAATGATTCACGACTGAAGTATTTTAAATCTACATTTCTAAATCATTGATTTATGAAACATGATTAAAAATGTACCGTTTCTCTTATTCAGAACATGAATCCGTTTACATGTTGAATTTTAGATGAAAGGGATACTCATTTCTTAGATATTGCCTTATCTCCTTTACCAATATACCTCTGTTATCTATTCAAGAAGTTTACAATAATGTGGAAGGCATTTTATTAAGCATTATGGTGTTTTGGGTAGTACATAAAAACAACACTTTTCTCAAATATTTATACTAATCCGTAGATTAACGAGCAAATCCTATAGTATTAAAGTAAATAGCAGCTATAAAACGTAAGACATACGCAGAAGTAAGTAAATAGCAGCTATAATCGACATTTTCAATACTAGTGTTTCAATACTAGTGTTGCTAAATTGAAGAAAATTTTATCTAATTGCTTCTTTGATCGTAATTAATAGTTCTTTTTTTTCTGTTTTGCTTAAAGTCTATTAACTTTTTATTTTTTCTGTTTCATAATGATAAATACTACTCGTGGAAACTTGTAATTGGCCTTATTTTGTATAAATTATTACTTACTGTATTGTTTAGCTGTAAGTTTTCCTAAAATAAATAAAATAAAATAAAACGTAAGACATACGCAGAAGTAATTTGTAGACACTTTACACAAAACAGACTACCTTAAGTGTTACAAATAGTTTTAGTAATGGTCCGAATAAAACATGTAATAAATTTTGAGGAAGTCGCGACGTTCCCAGTTCTTTGATGTGTCGGGGATTTCTATGGTACCGCTTTTTTATTACTATAGAAGTGTTATAAAGGATATCCGTATTGGTGAATAGGTATATCCAGCAGCCGGTAAACCTTTCTCGATCTCGACTATGCAACTTCCGCAGGCCTTTATAAAGAACTGTTTATCAGGTCCATGATCACTATCTCTAGAGACTATAGAACTACTTTTTATGATATATTAGGTAGAACAAAGATTAGGTGAGGATGTCCATCAACCAGATGTTAGAATTTAATGCATATGACAGTAAATACAATATGTTTACCTCAGGTGGTGTGGAGGATGTGCCAAATACTAACATTTACCACATCTTGTTAGACTTACCGAATGCTGGAAATAGTCTAATTAGATAGTGATTCACATAGTAAAGGGAAATTTTGTGTGTACAATTATCTCTTCAAGAACTAGGTACTAACGCTTGGTTATTCCGTTTATCAACCTAAAACAGACTCCCTAGTGTGGATACTCTGAAACACGTGTTCCGGGGTATATAATCGGAATTCGTATATTATTTTTTTCGGATTTTCTCCCACGGCGGCTGTGTACAGTCATTATAGAAACATAATAGAAATTGGGCCAAGATACCTTTTAGACAAATACCCAACATTTTTCGACAATACGTCTATTGTAGCAAAGAAATTTAGAAAATGATTGTAATTATGATGTACTTTAAAAGAAACGAATTTATTCAGGATACACAATTACGTCTACTCAATAATTAAATTAGTGTTGGTCATTTCCTGGACATTGCAGAATTTATAAATTATATTTTAATATTATTTATAACGAGGAAGTTCATTTTGACTAATATGATTTTTCTATAAGTTATTAAAAATTAATCAATAATTTAGTTAAGTGTATGAGTATAATTTACGGTTGTACTACTGTTACTGGACTTGGGGTAAAAAGTTGGAAGAACGATCTGATGTGAATTTCTATTATCCCCTAACGCTACCTGAACCTTTATGACATCATCATATAATGCGCAGCGTGGATTTTTGAGACAATAGACGTATGGGAAAAGTTTTTGCAATATCAGGCTTTTCTTGTATTCTAACCTGGGTTAGTCCAAAATACTATTTTAATCGTTATACGAAACTGCATCGATTGGCACTATAAAAATAAAACATTTTTCTAAAATCTGTGAATCTAGTAAACAATTGCTCAAAAAGTTAAGGACTTCTAAGAACGTTTTCTTGTACCCCTAACGGATAAGGTACTTGTCCTGATTGCCCCGTCTCAAACACCACCCTGTGTAGAACACCATAATGTTAATCCGCAAAGACTAAACAAATTGTTGTAAACTTCATATGACGTATCTCAATCTACAGTTCTACATACCTCTTCAATAAGAGGTTTTGACGTGCATCCATCGTTCCTTTCCTACTTCGTGCATCTGTGTAAAAACATCGTTATTAATGCTTAAATCTATGAATACTATGAAAAGATTCCCCATTTATATTATTGCTCGAAGATCTCTAGCGTGCCCAAGTCGTTACAGTAATGGCTTGACGTTTAGTTCCATTCACGAAGGAACTGAGATATCGTGTAGATTTATAGCATAATCAGCCTAGAGTATTTCCACTGTTGGGACACAGGTCTCCTCTCTTCGAAAGTGAGTGGGCTGTAATCTACCTCGCGGGCCCAGTGCGGGTTGGTAAATGTCACATGTCTTCCAATATTTGGTTCTACGGCATGCCGGTTTCCTAACCATGTTTTCCTTCACCGTTTTGAGAGCAGTGGTGACGATATTATTTACACAAAGTAAAGCGCCTGCCTGGATTCGAACCCATGACCTACAACTCGTAAGCCTGTGCCGTTACCACTGGGCCACCACTAAATATACATACTTTTAAACATTTTATTTCCTACGCCTAGTGACAAAACATAAATATTTTTAATGAAGGGTCATTCGCTGACGAGACAACTATTTTATGTAGAATTTTGGCAAACGATGCAGCAGACAAGCCACGGGAAACTATCGAGAATATAGACGACCTATTGTTACGTTTATTTACACGCAATCGAGTTTTGTAAACTGTTATAATGGCATCGAAATATGACTTGAAATCAATGTTTTGGCGTTTGATAGAAGAGATAAATACTTAACGTAAAAAGAAATAAAAAAGAAAGGAAAACATAAACTTATTGTCTCAAAATATTCTTTGAATGTTGCATCAACGTCAGTTCAGCCCACTCCATGTCTATATTTTTATATAGAAGATCTTTGATCAATCTATTAATTTTTGGATATTCAAGCTTTTACATCAGCTTTAGCTTACTTTTCATCTTTTGATCCAACAATAACAAACAACAAATCGAGAAACAGCTTATTATTATATTCATCGACAAGATATGCAGTAATACGAGCTTCATCTAAACATTCCATTTATGTTTCGTAAATATCAATGGGGATATTATTAACTACCGAATTATCATCTCCAGAGAATTACGTTGCTATAATTATGTCCAGTGCGCAGGAGTAAGACCTCTCTATGAGATCAAATAACTGAGTGAACTATAAATTATCGGCGGTTATAAATGTTCTGAGAAACAGGAATCACTAATGACCATGTAATTTACACTAATAAAATAAGAATAGCTTGTAGACTTTATTTTCAACTGACTTCAAAAAAAGGAGGAGGTTATCAATTCGGTTGGTTTTTTTTTAAGTTTGTTACCTTATAACTCCCTTATAAGCCGATTTGCAAAGTTCTCTATTAGAAAGGATAAACTTTCAGTTTGGTCCCATAGAAATTTCATCAAAATCGGTTCAGTAGTTTGGTTTTTACACCAAAATTACTGCGGAATTGTCATGGGATCCATTGTGGCTATAGGTAAGGCTTAAACAAACAAACAGTGGCAAACAACGAAAATGCGAACCCAACGTCACCGACGTCCGAAATTAAAGTGTTATTCACTATGTAGTGAAAACCATATTATATTTTTTGCTAGAATCTTTGAATCAAAGAAACACAATTTTCAGGAATTTCGTTTATCTTTGGCCAATTAATTAAGCTTCGCTACGAGAAAAGTCTTTCGTTAAATTAAAAAACTAGGTTTAGTAAAAGATTTGTAAATATAAACTCAGTAAGATCTGAACGAATGACTGAAATAGTTAGTACTCGTATAGCATTATTATCTGTTAAGCTTTCAATGCTTTCATCTTATACTGATTTGTTTGAAGCCTTTGACTCAAACATCTGCATGTCACAATATACTACTTTGTAGTCATTGCTATTGTTTGTGAATATTAAATGTAAACAAACTATTTTAGAATAGAAAGAGTATATAGTTTTTTCATCAATATTGTTCATAAGTTAATTATATTTTAAAGTAGGTAATTGTGCCCAGAATGGCGTTATCCCGTGACATGTTTGATCGAGTGCCAAATTTTTCTATCGCTCATCTTTGCTAATAAGTGACATTCCTGTTGATTGATAATTAGTCTTCAGCTGATCTTAGCATCTGTGTCGCTAAAAGATAAAGAAAACTGAACACTAGACACAGTCTTATCTAGAATATCTATATAAACTATACTAAAAAGAAAGCAATCAAAACAATATCCTCAGACAAACACCAAGTTGGCTGTTTGTAGTGAAGGCCAAATATGTATGTACGCCCGATATAGCTGTTTACGTATTGATGCGTTAAAAAAACGAAAACATAGAGCGAAGCACTGCGGTGTGCTTATGACAGTCAACATATCGATTGTTTGAGGAACCTCGATATCTCGTACTGAATTATTAGGTGGGTGACGGACGCGCTAAGTGCACACTATTCCATGGACTAGATTTACAATTTGTTACAGTTTTACTTTCATAAATCACGAACAATAACATTTAGCACTTACTACTTTACACCAAATGACATACCTACTTTGAAATATGTGAATTAGTAGATAAATATAACTGAGACAAACATAATGAGCAGTTGTAACGTTTCACAATCATGTCATGAAGGTGGAAGCACGAGAATTTAAAGGCCTTGGTTTAGACAGATGGCTTAGTAAATTTAAACTGAAGTTTCTAGTGCTTTTTAGAAACTTAAGATCTTTTTGTATATCCATTTGTTCGTTTTTTGTCTTTGTTAATTTATAGAGGGTTTGATCAGCATGTCCTGGTCTCACACGGGCAATCTATAACCGAATGTGTAATTGATGTGCTTGATGTAGCTATAATGTAACATATTGAAAAGGAAAACTCCCTCAGAATTTGTTGTCTGTTGTAAAGTTAATGGAGTCATCTCTGTTTGTACCTATTAGCCTTTACTCAATGTCAGGTTTCCAGTTTACTGCACTTAAATGTACTGTTAACAACTTTACAACTGCTAACGAATTCATGCGGACATGACTGCCAGCTAAACACGTCGACAATGTCAACTATTTCGGAGACATCATAATTCCACTTGCCAAGAAAACGCGGGTGGTGGCCCGTCACGCCCTCTTCAGGGCTTTCCTAATGTTATTTATAGAAATAAAAAAAATATTGGGATTCACAAATTCAATGAGTTTTCATTCATTTTGGCAGAAAATTTTAGAATATGTCCTGGTCTTGATAAAAGAAACATGACTACTTGTGAATCTCAAAACAACTTGTATGAATCTCAAACCATAAAAGTCAATACTGAAAAGAATAATCTTGTTTTTGAAAATATAATGTTATTTGAAACACAAATATGTTTCAGGAGTTTTTAACGTAGAATTACGACAATTCTTATTTCTAAAATTGTCATCATACGAGACTGAACTGAGAATAGCGTGGACAAGAGTCGTATGTGTCACGTAGTTTTGTTATAAATACTCGGTCACAAAACCGGCACATTTTTCAGCTGGCGTCGCGTGACCAATTTCCTTTTGACCTTGCATACTAAATTCAAGATCAGGTTGCTTGATCTCTCACACATTTTGTTTTTCATAATTTTATTTGAATGGGTTGACATCCGTCATTGCTTTTTCAACCTCGTTTATCATCATTTTCTCCAATACCTTTTTACTGTTGGTTTATAAACATCTTCTTATTTAATCGAGGATTTTCTTGACCGAGGCCTTTTTTAACGACTTTGTTTTCGTCAACAATGTTATGTCTACAACTTATTCATGCTTTCATGCGTTCAGTAAACACTAGTAGACAATGAGACTTTGAAATGTCAAAACATACTATAATAAAATCATTAAATTCTATATTTATAATATAATATTCGTGAACTTTCAGTAGGTAGCAACTTTCTGATTTGCGTGACATGGCGATAAATTATATATACGTGGGACAATCAGAAAGTTTTGCGTAAATAAAAAAAAAATTTTTATAGGTAAATATTTTTTTATTAAATCTTTTCAAAGTACTCTCCACTAGCCTCTATATAAAGTTTCATCCGTCTGAACCAGTTTTCGAAATACTTTTTACAGTCCGCCGCAGACACCTCGTTTATAGCCTGCTCGAACGCTGACAGCGCATCTTCCGGCGACGAAAATTGTAACCCATGAGCAGATTTTTTTTTTTCGGGAATAAAAAGAAGTCACCCGGTGCTAGGTCAGGGCTGTAAGGAGGGTAACCCAGGAATTTGACCGGCGTGCTGTCCAGGAAGTCCCTCGTTTTGGGCGCGGTGTGCGAAGGCGCGTTGTCGTGGTGGAGCAGTAGCCCGCGGAGCCCTGTGTTGGGTCGCTTGTTGCTCACAACAGAGAAAACTTCTGCCAAGCATTTGGTAGTATACCATTCAGCGTTGATGCTTCTTTGGTTCCGTAAAGGAATTTACACCAAGTAGCCAGTCAAAAGCCAGAAAAAGCTCGCAATCAAAATCTTCCCGCGCTTCTAGATCGCTTCACTTTGGTAGGCGTTGATTCGTTTTGAAACACCCAAACCGTCGACTGGCGCTTTGTTTCTGGATCGTATTGATAAATCTAAGACTCATCACTCATCACCTGTAATGATGTCGTAAACACGCCGAAACGAGCCTGCTTCAAATTTGTTTATCCATATCACGGCACCATTCCACCTGGGTCCGGTTCTAAGCATCGGTGAGGTTGTGCGGGGTACCCAGCGTGAAACCTCACGCGAAGATCCACGTGTAGAATTTCGTGAAAGCTTCCCGATCCAACCTGCAGTATGTGCTGAATCTCTTGATACGTAACTCGCCTATTGTCTTGGATTACATTTTTTACTGCTAGCACGTTTTCTTCCGTAACAGCCGTGAAAGGGCGACCACTTCTTTCTTCATCCCCCAAAGTTAGTCGACCGCGCTTGAATTCGTTATACCAACGATACACGGTTGCTTTAGAAGTACCTTCATCCATGAATTCCGTTTGAAGTCTATCGTACGATTCGTTCCGTTTCAGGCGACACTTGAAATTGTAAAAAATCATAGCGCGAAAATGTTCCCGGCGCAGATCCATTTTTTAATGAGACACGATAATTTAAGGTGATATATTTAAAAAAATGTGTGGTTTTTCTATTTCATGTAACTTGTTAGTATGTGGAATAGGAATTTAACATTTTGGTATGTTTTTTTACTATTTGGTCTAGTATCATGTAAAAGAAATACACGATTCAATGTATTTTCTCGATACAAAAAAATTGCAAAGTTATATATATTTTTTACTTTTTTCGACATCACGGCGTAACGCTTAAGAGTTATTCAATTATTTGGAATTTACTTTAAAACAGATAATTTTCATATCAAAGTTTACTCAAAGTAGTTTTAAATTTAATTAATTTATTTTGTTAAAAAAGGCGTAAATTTATTCCGAGCTCACGCACACTATAGCCACTACTCTTTCTTTTGCGTGCTTTTGCGTTTTAAAAGTAATTGCATCACTTTCGCTCGCTTAGTAGGTTTTCGAGGATTTTAGATTTTCGAGCTAGCGCCTTAAATTAGCTCGCAAACAATGTGGAGGAAAATTTTGAAATTGGAACGTACCTATTTTGACCTACAAATAATCATATTTTCATAATAGATTATACTGGCCAGTCTCTCATACATAAAAACTTTTTTTCGCAATACTTTCTGAGTGGTTTGGTAAGTACCTACACTTTAGTGACAAAACGCCATAAAGTTCTTCTTTATTAATTACCGAAGTTCAAGTTAAGATTTTTAGGCTATTAGTTCCAGCCTTATTACCAGAAAGAACCTTAAAAAAATATCACACCATATCCTTTCATTACGGTAATGACATAACATTTTATGGTTTGCCGATTCTATCGCCAAATCATTGTTTTTTTTTCTTTTCCCACAAGTGTCTTTGACCCGTTCATCGTTCCATTTATCATTGTGTAAACTGTAATAATAATATACCGTAACGCGTAAGAGTGCTCCACGTTCCGAGTCGAGATTTGGAGTTAGTGGGCCAACTATGTCATTAGGTTAACAGAGAAGCATTACGATTTTAGTCACTTTGACACAGTACTTTTCTACGGTATATTCACATTTGAGATCTAAAACGTATTTTGTATAGATTATGATAATGAAAACGTCCCACAAATTCTGTTCTACGATGAATTCACACACAATACAAAGCTTCTTGAATCCATTTGAATTACAAGCTTGCATTGCAACAGAAATTCCTGAACTGCGAAGTCATATTATATTGTATGTTTAAATATGTATTTCTCATTAGCCATTACTGGGTCGTCGTAATAATCCGATGACTGCGAGTTTGTTAATAAGATTACAGCTGATTAGTTCCCCGTACGTTGGAAGGATTCAGTGCGATGACACTAAACTTGTTTACTTAGTTTATTATAAAATCATTATCCAGTACATTGTTTTGCTCTTTTGTTACTTTTACCTATCTGTTGATAGTGTCGTTAAAATGCTCAGTTTTGCCATTACCGTTGTAGTCATCTTTGTAGGTTTAGGAATGTTATCATATTATAATCTCTGCTTTTATTACAGGGGCCCGAAATGGTTCGTGTATCAAAATTCTACAAAGAAGCGAAAAACGGTCGTTTTCTTCGCTACCTACATGAAGACACACGCACACTTTACGAAACTTTCCGACGGGGCGTCAAAGAATCAAGTAAGTAACATGTTATTTTGATGTAATTTCCTTACGCTCAATGTATTCATAGAATTCCTTTAGCAACGAACCGAGATTCTCATTACATTTATTAAGATAAGATAGTTGCAACTTGCAAGTTGTGCTGGTTCTATTATACATATATCCTACCTATAGGTACGTTTATATATCCAATTGCTTGCACTCGTACTAACAGAATGGTCCGCATACAATTGCAAAGGTAGGGAGTGCCCCAAGGCGTAATTCTAAGACCCACCTCATTTCCCTCCAACATTTCCGCTCGTTAACGATAAATACGATAATACCCCACTATTACAGAATATTGTTAACATCATTCACGAACTGGTTTACAGGATACAGTTAAACGTAATTTGTGCCACTAGAGTAGCCGGGACAGTAGGTTTTTTAGTTTTATACCACAATACACGGGTGCTTTGTACTCATTGGCTCAATAAAAATAAAACATTGGAAAACTGAAGCGAGTTTATATTGTATGGAATATTCCGCCACTTAACTACTGGTCGAGTTGAGACAGCTTTATGAGATTGAAGATATGATAAATGAAGACTAGTAAATACCTACAATGTTAAATGACAATACGTTAATCTTATTGCAGATAATGGCAACTGCCTCGGTTGGCGCGAGGGACCAAATAAGCCATACGTGTGGCAGACATACAATGAAACTCTACTGCGAGCGAAAAACTTCGGCTCAGGACTTATATGCCAAGGGCTTGCCCCTGGCCAAAACACATTTGTGGGTAAGTTTCCTACCAACTTCCAAGAATGACGTAAATAATTTTCCTTATAATATATCATGCTTTGTATTTCTAGGTATATATTCACAGAATTGCCCCGAATGGGTTATGACAGAACAAGCTGCCTACTGTTATTCAATGGTCATTGTTCCACTGTATGATACTCTTGGAGCAAATGCATGTGCCTTCATTGTAAATCAAAGTACGTATAAGTAACTTTTATAATTATAATACCTATAATCAAACAGATGTTGATTAATTTTTATTCTGTTATTTTGTAGTAGCCATATGTAGTTTACGGAAAGCTATAATTAAAGCTGAAAATATATTAACTTTAGTATACAATTACCTATATAAACAGATAAAAGCTATAACGTCTACGGAATTTCTTACATTCCTTTTTTGTCTAGACGATTGGATTCAAATTCCTGATGTCTATGTTTCGCAGAAAGATAATAGAAAAAGACAAAGTGTTCGAGAAATGTCCTAGATTGGAATCAAACTATTTCCTTTGTTCTTTCCAGCCGAAATGACTGTAGTTATTTGTGAAGACGACAAAAAAGCCAATTTGCTCCTCGACCAGTCGCCGAGATGTTTAAGGAAACTGATCACCATTAAGGAGGTCTCGCCTTCCACGCATCAAAGAGCGAGAAGCCGAGGCGTTGAAATTCTTAAGTTCAGCGAAGTTGAAGTACAAGGAGCTCACAGGGACCACCCTTGCCATGTAAGTATTTCTTTGTTTCACGTTTTGTGTTAAATACTTTCAACGTCGACGTTGTTCGTATGTTTAGGTCTATGCTGCCTTCTTCATAAGTCTTAAGTCATGCAATGTGTTATTTACAATTTGGTAAGACTCAAGTCAAAGTCATAATTCGAACTAGATTCGAAAATCTCTTGGTGAATGATCATGGTTTTCACAGGTTTGTCTTTGATGTCAGTGATTAACAATTGTATGTCTGTTCTTCCAGCCACCGAAACCAGAAAGTCTATGCACTATCTGCTACACATCAGGAACCACAGGGATGCCCAAAGGCGTGATGTTGACGCACGAGAACGTGGTCGCATCCATGTGCAGCGTCATCATGCAGCTAGGCGAGCACCGGCCCATGAAACATGACGTTATGATCTCCTTCCTACCTCTCGCGCATATGTTGGAGCGGTGCTGTGAGGTACGTTCAATGAGGAATAGGGATGCTTACAATATAAAAAAATCTAAAAGCTATTTGAGAAAAGTTAAACATTATTACCAAGATTATTGTAATTGAATAATCAAGTTATTAGGGTTTACAAATTATCTGTTAGATAGAGACTCCAGTATTAAGCAATTACTTCACAAATTAATAACTCACACATATATTAATAACAATACACAACCGCCAGATATTGTCCATCGCGCCTTCCATGGATGGGAATATATGTCCCTTTATATTTCCACCGATTTGATTGATTTTAATGGATTCTCACATATATTTAGTATGTTTTTTTTTAAATGAAATTATTAGATTAAACATGTTTAATGACAGTCAACATCCCAATTAACTACGAATATACACGAAAGTGAATCCAGAGATATTTTAGTTCCATCAAATACAGACCGCCCTTCATACAGTGATCTAATTGTGTAATCGTAAGATGTCATCATTCTGCAATTAAATTATCTTTGTGCTTGCCAAGTGCAATGATAATATCATGTACAATTGATGCTGCTAAGATCACTCACTTCGCTCACGCACATTCTTCTTCGTTTGGTCCTGTACTATGATTAAACCATTCTATGGTCTTGGTCTTATATCCATTCATTTTTCTCTTTCCAGAATGCTCTCTACATGGTAGGAGGAGCCGTGGGTTTCTACAGCGGTGACATTAGAAGGTTAGGTGATGATTTGACTGCCTTGAAGCCTACCATGATGCCTGCGGTACCCAGACTGTTGAACAGACTCTATGACAAAGCTCAGGCTGAAATATCCAACTCCAAGATAAAGAAGCTGCTGTTCAATATGGCACTGTCGGCGAAGGAGTCTGAGTTAAAAAGGTAATTATACAAGTTACTTTGTGTCGTGCATGAACATTAAGCAATCGAATTCATCTAAATATTACTTATGGCATAGTAGCTATTCATATACCGGAAACGGAGGGCCAATTTAACATAATTGGTACTTATTACTTATTACTTATTTGCTTGGTACTTATTTGCTTGTTGGTACTCGGCTAAGCGTGGTAACGTAATTTCATTTTACAAAATGGGAACTTTCGTTGCTCTACTTTGAGTTCCCCTTTGTATTAAATGTTGGACTATTGAGCGTAACAGAACCGTAGGTTTTATAATAAAACCTTATTTTTTTAATTTTTTTAATTTAGTTTATAATATGTGTAAATTATCTTTGCAGGGGTATCGTACGCAGTGACTCCGTCTGGGACAAGCTGGTGTTCCGCAAGGTGCGTGAAGGCATGGGCGGTCGCCTGCGCATCATGGTCGTGGGCTCGGCGCCGCTCGCCGGCAACGTACTCACCTTCGCGAGATGCGCGCTTGGATGCTTGGTACGTAGCCATAACTAGGAAATTGGTGACAGTTTAAAGTAAAATATATACTTACTGCTTGGTGTCCAGTAAGGCAAAACGCTTTGTGCATGGAACTAATATGCTATTAAATGCCCTTATTAATAAATTGTCATACCATCTAGATGACCAATTTCTAATATTATATGACACGAATACCGTCATACCAATTTTCAAAGAACATTGATTGCGCTGCTGTGAAAAGTTGGCCTTCATAAGAAAACGCGAGAATAATGTGATAGTTTGGCTTGAGTGAAAATGTACATTTTCAATCAACGTTCTTTGAATTTTGGTGACGGTATTCATGTCGCATAATATTAGAAATTGGCCATCTAGAAGGTATGACAGGTTACTAATGAGGGCATTTAATAGCTCCCATTAAATCTAGTACTACTTGGCAATAAGCCGGCCACGCGGATGAAAAAGGTTCACGAATGTTGAAAACGCTTTCTCGACTTTGGCTTACATCATCGGAGAATACTCTCGATAGTACGTAATTCGTACGTTTTACGTTCTAGAATGAAATACTTGTTACTAAAACAAAACTGTTTAATTTTAGAGCGTCACATTATCGTCTGAGCGCCTCAGAGACCATTCTAACAATGTCTCTGACATCCATTACATCTTCGCGCATATTTCAAATACTATCCAGCCGTATGGAATACCGCCAACAGTCCTCCTAGCTATTTCGAGAGCGGTTTTGCTGTTATTTTATATCATAACATTTTGATAGCCACAGGGATTATATCAATGTGTTCATATATTATTTTGATATCCATGTTATGCGCAGGTGCTGTCTGTTTTCTTTTACCGATATTATGTTCATATCATCGGCTCCTATTAATATTAGATGCAAAACTGTTGTGTGTGCTTTATCTATCAAGACCATCGAAGTCTCTTTAAAAATTTCATTCACATCTATTGTTGTCATATGAGTCACAGTGAGAGGCGTTTCTTGATTTGGTTTAATAACCACGCCTACAGCTGCAGTGTGAATGACCGTATAGTTTCAGGATGCTGCAAATCTTTTGTTTCTTCAAATGAAGGAAATTAATTTAAACTTTATTACTTTTTAACGGGACGATCACGATTTACGTCACAATTTTTATTTTGACCTTACCAGTGCCTACCGTCATGCACATTTAAGTGCTTTTTATTATTCTAGGAGTTGTTATTTTTATGGCTCAGTGCCAGTAACTATTATACAGGGTGAATTTTTCAAGTGGGCGAGGATGGCCAAATCCGAAACTATGAGGAATACCGAAAAGTACTCAAAGGAGTCGCGGGCTCGATTTTGATGAAAACTAAAACTGCATCATTGGATTTTTGAAAAATCAATATTTCTATCCAGGAATCGAACCCGTTGATTTTTATAAAAAAAACACTATTATTACACCACTCGATAGTTTCCCTAATAAGGATTAAATTCTGGGAAGTAATGACATACGGCAAAATTAAGGAAAATGTTGGATTTTAATAAACTGCTTCTTATTTTAAAGTATTCATACCGACATTACCTGTACCTTGTTCGAAATCATGCTCAATACACCCGTAGCGCAGTCACCTTTCACAACATTATGTTTTATATTCAAATTTTGAATGCAGTACAATCCATGAGACGTCGAATCCAGCTATGTATTGGAAACAATGATCATCATTTTGAACAATTAATCAGTTAAGGTTTAATAGGTAGGTAGGTAACATAAGAAAAATAAAATAGTATTTTGTTAAAAATTAGCTTTTTTTCTCTAGTTTCCTGTATGTCATTACTTATCAGCGACACTATCGAATGGTGTAATAATACAGTGCTTTTTTTTCAAAATCAACGGTTTCGATTCCTGGCTAGATATATTGATTTTTCAAAAATCCAATGATGTAGTTTTAGTGTTCATCAAAATCGAGCCCGCGACTCCTTTGAGTACTTTTCGCTATTCCTCATAGTTTCGGATTTGGCCATCCACGCCCACCTGGAAAATTCACCCGGTATAAACAGTTATGAAAATATAGATGTTAAAAAATATTTAAAAACTGTGTTCTTTGTCCATTCATGTCCACCGACATACTTAATCCACTTTGAATTGTTCTTATGTTGAGTGTTTGTCTTCTTTTATATGAGTACCTAACGCAAACAAGCTGGTTGCTCCTTATTTATTAAGCGATTATCTTCAACTTGGATTGGTTTACTACTTTTATTATGTTTATGATATCATATTTATATCACTAAAGTCATTATTTTCCTTTTTCCTCAGATCGTGGAAGGCTACGGTCAGACGGAGTGCACGGCGCCAGTTACTCTTACAGTTCAGGGCGACCACGTGCCTGAACATGTCGGACCTCCCGTCGCTTGTTGCAAAGTGAAGGTAATTTCAAATGATTGAAGTTTTTAAAGCCGCCAGTTTTAAAATTGAGAAAAAAACAGAAGAGGCGTGATGATAACAACAGATGGAAAACTTTCATGACAAAGTGACAAAATGCAGTGTAGTGGATACTTGAATTTTATAATCATTGTGGAAGAGAAGGAATATCTACAGGAAAGTTTAGGTTGATAGCAGCTATGAATAGACAATACCTAGGTTAAATCATAAGAATGAATGAATATAATATTATAATAGCACATATTTGATTCACTCCACCAACCGATCGATACATTAAACACCTATCCCAGATATCGGCACCTGCCAAAACATTGTGACTCAAACGCTTGACAAACAGACGTTAAATCCAGGATGCAGTAAGTGGCCCCGGGAAATTTTAGCTGTTTACTCACTGGTTTCGGCTTATTTATATACCTTTGCGTAATTCAAGATATGTCTGTGAATTTATGTATCAAAAATATCTGGGAAATTTACTACCGCACTGATCGACTTTCGTGCTCTATGATAAATATGATGACATCCAGCATCTGGAATTGTAATCTGTATTTTATTCTAGCCAACTGAGTTATTGCTGTTCTTTTAAAATCATATTTCAGTCTTTGAGATATTACGCATTAACTTGTCTTAAATGTGTTATTTCATGAAACATTCTAAGTGCAATCCATTAAAATTTTATGGGTTGTTTGGTTTTACTTAGAAGAAATCATGGAATGCTAGGTAAAATTTACCCATTGAGTTAATCTCCCTCGATAGTAATTGACTCTCCCTTAACCCCATCTGTATTACCGCAGGTCACGGCTACATAAAACCTTAGCGGCGCCTTTGTGATTTGTAATGGGGCTATTTTATTTTATCGTTGCTATTAACCTATCTTTATTGGGATCTATTTCAGCTATTTCCGGAGGTAATGCAGTAATGATTGCGCCATTATCTAGCCCGTTCGTTGGCCATTTTCGTTGTTTTTCTTCCGTCATTCAGTTATGTACTCGTACGTTGTTAGGCTTGTTATGCTTAGTAATGCTATTATCCTTTGTTACCCAACCAAAAAATCAAATCAGCTTATCTCTACTAACAACACAACAACATTGGTATATCATCGACTAGTTATTCCCGGTCGCCTTTTGAAGGGCGGCGTCCACTCAAAGTCTTAACCAAGTGTCACTTTTTACCTTCTTCCTTCCAGTTAGTGGACGTGCCCGAGATGGAGTACTACGCGTCGCAAGGCCAAGGCGAGGTGTGCGTGCAAGGAGCCAACGTGTTCAAGGGATACTTCAAGGAGCCAGAGAAGACCACACAGGTCATCGACCAGGACGGGTGGCACCATACAGGAGATGTTGGCAAGTGGTTACCGGTGAGTTTATTTTTTTCTTCTTTTCTGAAACGTCGGCTCGTCGGTTCTATATTCTGATTCGGCTACC
This sequence comes from Oligia latruncula, assembly GCA_948474745.1. Classification (NCBI taxonomy): domain Eukaryota; kingdom Metazoa; phylum Arthropoda; class Insecta; order Lepidoptera; family Noctuidae; genus Oligia; species Oligia latruncula. The sequence goes on along the minus strand of OX419702.1, from coordinate 10,103,844 downwards.
TCAGGTTAGACAGGAAGTCGACCCCAACTATGTTGGTAAAGGTTAGCTGATGATGATTCTCAAATGTCTTTCTATTATTACAATATATTATTTCTAATGTGGATAAATTCCCAAAAGCTGAAGGCATTGCATCCGTGCATGTGCTTAGAAAAGACATCCTTCTAGAAATCTGTCAAAAAATAAAGATAATTAAGGAAATTCCAGTGGTAAACGAATCTGGAAGAAAGACTTGACATATCAAATATATCGATTGGCTGTCTCGTTTACAAAGTTATTTTTGTAAATTGTACTCTCTCTTTGTTTATTGTTGAGGTAGTAACGATTTAATTAATAGCAATATTATTCTCAACGTCATGTGATTGCTATTACTTTATATTCGGAGTATCGCACAGCTCACATCGTTTTCGTTTTCCATGACAATTTAAGCATCTTTTTATTCTATTTTCAGAACGGCACCCTCAAAATCATCGACAGAAGAAAACACATCTTCAAACTGTCACAAGGCGAATACATAGTTCCTGAAAAAATTGAGAACATTTACATTAGAAGTCAGTACGTCGAGCAAGTTTTCGTATATGGCGAGTCTCTTAAGGTAAACATAAAAAGGGTTTTTAATCGAGTCTTTCTTTAGTAGGTCCATTTTGTTATTCGAAAACAGGAAGCTCATTTCCTGTTTTGAAGGAATACAATTCTCATACATCGATTTATTAATGCCAATAAACATGTTTTTGACATACCATCAGCAATTTAGCACAGTTGTGCCAAGAATGCCGCGTAATGCTCCAATACGTTCTCTTTAAAAAAAAAATGTACAAAGCAAACAATCTGAACAATGGTTTGTAGACGCCATCTCATCAAGTAGCTAATGGGCATTTTTATTTAAGTACCTACGCCAATTATTAAAGTCAACATGAGATATAACAATAGACTTAATGAAATGGGACTTAATAATTTTAGCTACTATTTTATTCGAACAACAAATTCTTGTGGGCCTATTGAGTGTATTGGCCGTCTTTTCAGTGATATGAAGTGTTGATGTTTACATATTACGTTACTGTCCACCTATCATTGTTCTTGTGCGAGAAAGATACGTTGCTTTACAGGACCCATAAATGGCACCATCTCTTTTTCGCAACGGAACCGCAATCAATATTTTTGTTTAACACCGATCACCGTGTAATACTCAAACACTCACTTACTTGTATCCCACTTACCTACTGTGGCAGGACACAGAGATACCCTTATAATTTATAATAACCTATAACCTGTGCACGGTCAGCAACAGCAAACTTGTTGCTGACTGTACATAAATACATTTATTTGATTGGGTTTAAATGGCGTTAACCCTTCCAAATACGACCTCAGAGTCAGAGCGTCTTCATTAAACTTATCATAACACCTTTCATTTTCTTTCCAGTCATGTGTAGTAGCAGTGGTAGTCCCAGACGTGGACGTAGTAAAGTGCTGGGCTCTAGAGTACGGCATCAAGGGAACATTCTCGGCGCTGTGTGAGGACGCGCGCGTCAAGAAGATCATACTCGAGGACATGCTGCAGTGGGGACGGAATGCTGGACTTAAGACATTTGAACAGGTGAGCGTGGAAATTATATTTTATGAAGTATCTTGTCGCATCCAGCAGATTCGGTTGATAGAGCGATGCTTGAGGAGGCCTATGTCTAGCAATGGACGTATATTTATTCTAAAATTATGATAATGTTTTTAAGGTTCCCGAGGGTTATTGTTCAGTAACTGCGTTGTGGAGGTCAGTTAGGCAGTTGCTTTATGTAAATACTGGTATTCAGCTGCATCCATATATAATAAAAACGACAGATAATAAAAATTTAGGAAAAGGCTAGGCAGATGATGAATGAGATCACGAGTCCAAATTCCAAATGTTACAATTATGATAATAATCTTGTAGCACTAGCGATCGTAAAGCAGACAACTGTTTATATAAATCTCAGTTACGTGAAAGAAGAGAAGATACATCTTGTAAGATTAACAAGGAGGATAAGTACCAATCAGCAACATTTTTTTGTGAGCTAAACATATTTTTCCGAGAAACAGCAGCATTTTTGGAGCGAATTTCCTAATAAAGTTATTATTTTACAAATAAAACTTATAATGACATTGATAATTCAAAATATGTCGCCAAATACACAAAACTGATTTTGTTTTCAACTATCTCTGATTATATAATATCAATACACTATCTGAATTCTATTTCTGTAACACGATAAGCCTAAATCGATCCTAATAATCCCAATTTATATATAACATTATATAAGATCCGTGAACATGGCATAAAAATAAAATACTAAGTTATTTTTAAAACCACGTATTATGTTATTTCAGTCATAATCCAGTGACTTTAGTTCTTAAAATAAAAATTGATTATTATAATGTTTATAAACTGTTTAAGGATTTTTCGATACTTGAGTGGTCTTACAAGCGGTTAGATTAGGATGTGGCTTGCCATTTTTTATATACAAACTTTTAATACAGCAATTTGGGAAATCAATATTGCAACACATTTAAAAGATTTTGATTACATTTAGGATCAGCTGTATCTATGCCAAGATTTTTGTACATACCACAGGTCTCAGAATTGAGGAAACTAAATCCGATCACACATAAAATCAGTCGTTTAATGTCGATGGATTTATGCGTGATAGTAAAAGTGAACGATAGAAAGAAACATTTACAGATTGTTGGTATACTTATGGTAACTTTTGAACCTTGACATTTCCCAACTATGTTGTGGTCGGCTTCCAGTCCACTCAGACACAGACTCACACTACCTCCACTCAGACCAGACTATACATATACCTGTATAGAAAATATTGATTTTAAATGACTCTATCTGGCCTCCACAACCCAGTTGCTGGGTACTTTGACCCCTTTTGTTAAGACTGGTTGCCAGTCTCGGGCTTCAGACTACTGGTATCTACTTTCAAGGATCTACGAATGACAGCCAGAGACGCGGTGGGCAATAAGAGCATCAATAAGTAGAGATTATTATCTTAACAAATCTACATCATCCTCTTCTATGTTCCCCAGGTCAAAGACATCTACCTACACCCTGACCCCTTCTCAGTTCAAAACGGCCTCCTGACTCCAACAATGAAGGCGAAACGGCCAGAAATCAGGAGCTACTTTAAACCACAGATAGAGGACATGTATAACCACCTGGAATAACAGTGACCCACGTCATAATGTAGGTAATACGTTCAGATGGTGGACGAAACTTTTGTACGATGACGTGATTGAGGCTTGAGGACTTCGTTGCTTTGATAAGTTTGATGGGTGGGGTGTAAATCAATGGGTGGTTTTTAATAATATTCATAACGGCTACGACTTACCACTTGTGAAATATTGTTAACCGTTGAAAATAATTTAGAGCACTTAGCAATTTATTTCAAGTTTACTGAATATGGTTCATAGAGGCTAACCATGTTGAAACACGTTGATGAAAAATAATACGCATAAACACCATGATGTCCACTCTCTAAATTCGCTGAAATTTATCCTTAATGACTAACAAAGCGTTATAGGAATGTTAACTCGTTTTCTAATGTGTAGAACAGTTCGCTCTTACTTCCCAATTGGATAGCGGCCAAGTTCAATAACAAAAACACAACACAATGAATTATGAGGTGAAGGAAGTTGGTATAGGTCCAAACAATACAGCGGCGGTCGTGCCAATTAGCGCAATGGATGACGCTATACGCGAATACTTTTGCGACTCGGTTCGACTCGATTGTATACAGTAAAAATTTACTCGATTTAAAATCGATTCACGTCTGTGAATCGATTTTAATTCGAGTAAATTTTTACTACACATTCGGTGTTACATCAATCTTTAGTTAAATCTCCTTGTCATCCATTATCTTGTTTGTTTTCTTAGTTTAACCCAAGGTTTAATACGTACTATTTCATTTTTACTAACCGTAATAACTCAAGAAAGAAACCATTTAGTTCGAAATTCATTGCTATGAAGCTTTAAACGTTTAGTTTACAAAAATTGGATCAACTGCTTGAACGTTAGCTTAAAATACACCGACTTATGTTTGTTGAATATATTGACGGAGTTTGTCTTTAAAATCATTTGCAGTTTCCATTTCAAGTTTAACAAGTAGTTAGCCCAGATCAACTAATGATGTCAATAAAAATCACTAAAAATAGTCTCATCATGAAGATTAATAGAAATGTTAGTCACTGCAGTTCCATTTATTGAAGCAATGAAGTCACTCCTAACTGTGATGTACAACGTCACACAACTTTGTTATATAGCATACTATCACAGTACAATGTGTTCGCTATAATTTTAGTCATTTCACTTCGCTAAACGCTAAAATATACACTGTGCTAAATTTCAACAATACTGTTTGATTTCACGCATTTTTATAATGAAAATACTCTTTGAAAATTCTTTAAATTATTAACTATAGAATTGACATTGTATATAATCAAATTGAATAGTATGTAGGGAAAAGTTCTGTGCAGAAAGCAGTGTTAGTTGAATAGGTTAAAAGGCAAGGCGGGCTGTTGGGTCGTTTGGAGAGGTAATGTTAAGAATGAATGAAATAACGACTTAAAAAATGAAGGGTAAAATCGAAAATCTCGAATGGCACCACTCCGGGTTGCCCCATCCCGTCGAAAATGCGCGATATTGTAATGGCAATAAAATTAACGGAAACTCTAGTTTCCTCTGCGGTCAATTAACATAAATCCTCAAGAAAAACGTAGTCGGACACCTAGTTATACATTTTCATTTTTAGATAAGAGATTTTACAGCGTTAAGTGAAATTTACGCTACGCTGAACGCGCTGTTAGTTGATTATTCGGTATACGGTTTTGAAAATCGATACCCTAGATACTGACAATTTTACTGATAACACTGACTTGGTATTTGAAACAATAAATTTTAATTTATCCAGTATTTTTAATTCCTAAAGTGGATTTTAACAACAGTGTAAACCCTCGAGTGTTACCAAAACGGAATTGCCTGTAGCAAACATTTTATGGTATTCACTTCAGGGATATTTCAATTTTATAGAAAATATCTTAAACAATAAATAGAATAAGGTAAAATTGTAAGCAATATGATTTACTTTACAATTGTACTTAGACACAAGATGGTAGTAAGTGTGAGACAACTTATAAGAATGGTCATGATTAGCACATGAAATACTTAACTGTTGTTTTATATTGCGTGTCTGATATGAGATTATAGGCAAATATTTTAACTAAACTTAACAAATTTTGCCAATTCAGAGAAGCGAGTTAGTCCAGGCAAATTCCTTCAAAGACTCTTTAGCCTAATATTGCTGCAAGAGATCGCTTTTCTGAATTCCAAATAAATGACAATATAGGAAGTTGATCACATGATGATGTAATAAATAGTGAACCAATTTAGAAGTTCCGGTACAATCAGGTAAAAGATACACGAGATAGAGGTAAGAAAATACATGTACTCGTACTTTATACCGTGCCTTCGACCGATGTTTTACTCTTGCGAGATGCTATTTCTGTTACTTGCTAAGTTCTTTTTTTATTTTTTTTGTCTAACTTTTGTGTGCAGAGTTGCTTTCATGTTGGGGCTACACTGAATTGAAGCAAATCATGACTCGTGATGTCATTATATAGTCTTATGTCGGTGTATCTTCAACATTGTCTGAGGGGGAATCTCCGTTTATGTTGTGAATGATAGTGAGTTTTACACGATGAAATAGTATAAAAGTAATTACTTAATCCTAGGTCAAACTATCGCACCGTGTAGTATATAATTTTTGTAATTCTAGAGCGCAATATTAATAAGTTGATATGCTTTGAGCGAACGTTACGGTTTAATGTTGTTCAAACCAAAATTTTGTTGTTATTGGTGCAAGTTGTACTACGATAATTTATTTTTAAATAAAATTTTCAAAAACTATGTTGGTCTTGTTTATTTTTTAGTATCCCACTTTACTTTTCCTAAGTTTGCACAACAACACACTAAAGTTGTAAATTATTAAGTGGGGTGGTTCCTATTTGTTCTATGGAACATGACGTCATCGGATACTGCATTATACCTATGAAGTCGAAATTGGGAAACACTCGGACAGATTCCTTTTGCGTTATCACCTTTTCATCCGGTGTAATATTCTCTTATTTCTCATTAAAAAGTAAACTCTTATAAGGGTAGGTAGCATCTGCTAGAGTTCGTTTACCAACTCGAAACGTCTTTCGCACAAACAAGGCCATTTGATTTTTATATCTATAAATTATAATCTACAGTAATTAATTAAAATTAATTGATTCACCCATTGCCTTTCGTGTCTCTTAATCTTAACTAATTCTATTTGGTAATTGTGTTAATATACGGTTTAAACAATGTTATATTTATAATAATTGATGTTTCGCTGTTACTATTTGCAAATTCAGACAAATAATGACAGTATGCGAAAAACCCCATAAAGAAGGGACCTTGTGGGGGAATGACGACTGTCAGCATACCGAGATAAGGAATAAGAATACCCCAAGGGATAGTTTTTTTTTAGCTTGAATTTTGTTCATTTATAATGACTACTCAAGATTATTATAAAGTAATAATAATATCCCGGTCATTACCTCAGGCTGGATGCAAAATGTTCCTGACACCCCTTTCACATGGAAATTTACAGCAACAGGTTCCGAGCAACAGGATAAACGTGCTTCTGATACCTGTTTTAAAGCAAATTTTGAATTTATCAAGGTGTCCTGTAAGGCAACTCGTTACGTCATGATTTCGGAGAAATTGCCTTGTGATTACGGAAAATTCTTGATCCAAGCGATGGTAATGCTTTACCGTCTACCGAAATACTGTTGGTTTCGCACGCCAAATTATTTTACTTAAAAACGAACAAAAATAATGATTTACTAATGGTTTCGATGAAAAGCTGAGCAAGCAAGTGAGTGTGAGTGTTGGAGTCAGTTGTTGTATTACGAGTTACAGCACACGAGATCGATATAATAAAATTAGTGATGCTGAGAAAATTAGGTTTGATGAAACTGATGATTAGTTTATGTTAACTTTAGAGTACCAGGGACCTAATAAAAGGTGCTACAAATAAACTGGCACGTCGCAATCTACAATATGCAGAGCAGCCTAAGTAATGATTATTATAATGATCAGGCTGTAGAATGCCAATCTCGTGCTTCACGCAATCCGTAACAGTTGCCATGAACTAAAAATACGCTGATTATTAATTATAATTATTGTACTATGAAGACCGCCAATACTTATATTGTATTGTATTGTTATTCTACATTTCAGACGCTTTCAAGTAAGTACCTAAATGTAAGTAAGTACATACATTTGCTTAACTGTTTAACACAGACTTGAAGATTTTTTCAGCTATGACCTCTCAAGCTCCGCTAATGAGACACAATTGATTTTCTATTGTATCGTACTATAAAGGGTACGCACGGAGCTTGACGGGTCTGATGAAGCTGTTCCAATGTATTGGCCATTGGGTATCTTCAATGTCTGCTTTGCAATAAGTAATGCATTTCTATTTGCTAGGTATCGCTCGCGCTGTGGGCTCAAACGATTCGAGATTTAGATGATCGAAGCAAGATTCATTTTGAGATTCCACAAGAGTCAATTCTGGGACCGCCCTTATAAAACGTGGAATACTGAATGAAATCAGCAGATACACATTTGATGCTACTGTCGAGATTTTTCTGCTCGTGGTGGTGACAGTCGAGGCCAGAATTCGGTTGCTGGGTAGCGTAAGATATTTTATAAACCCACAATTTATTTGTCTGTTTCATCTCACCAACTTGATACTCCTTGTTATAGGTAGCCAAATGATTCTAAATTTCTAATATAGGATCCACGTGGATGTAAATGCGTGGGATTACGGCTGTTAAAAAGTCAGTGCAGACACGTGTTTTTTATTTAGATTGTAAATATTGCACGTATCATAATACATGAAGTATTCCGTTCGACGCATATCTTATAATTAGTCAATAGAGCTGACGGCCTATCTGCATCCCTGCATATTAATATTAGATAGGTACTTATTTTACACGTGACACATAAGTACGATATTCAGATTCGCTTTGATAAATAATTCTTAGAAAAGTCACAACAGTCACGTGATTGTTTTTTGAAAGGGTGCAAAGCAAGCTGTATGAAAAGTAGGTACTCCCGATTGCATATAAAAATATTGAGACCAAAGCGAAGGAGAGTAATGTCAAACTAAATGCAGTACCTAAGTAACAGCAACAGGTTTTGTAAAAGAAGAACCCTATGGTATAGTATATAGGTAGGTACCACAGACTTGGTACCTATTACAATTTGCACATTTAGTTTAAAGCGTGGATGAGCTTTTACTGATAGTTACACACTTTTTAGCAATTTCTTTGTTAACAAAGACGAAAGTATCTGTGCAGTGAAGTATCTGAAACTGCATCTGGTTGTGGTGCATCATGGCAGAGAAAAAGCCAATTATTATTTCGGTAGTCTCATTATAAAATCATGAGAGAAGAGATGGATATATTGGTAACGAGCCTAGATAATTTAAAGGACCTACCAAGACTACTAGATAGAACAGTCAAGATTAATATCACATCTGTCAGATTTATAATAATAATAATAACCTCACCGCCGTATCTTTAGGTTGACGTCGTGGTGGGGCTTGCGCGCTCCGAACTCTAGGCCTATGCCAGAACAGGTCTAAGGTGAGGAACCAGACCAACAGCATGTGGCAAGCTGTTGGGCAGTAGCGACTCACGGACCCTATCTCCCGAGAGGTCTTGTTCCTCACCTCTGGCTTGTCTTTATTGACCGGCTGGAGTGAACAATGACGAGGAACAGAGCTCCCACCTCATTCTTGCCTTTATTGGCCGGCTTGAGTGGAGATTCGTAAGAGCAAACGTGCTCGGAGGAAGGAAGTATTCCAGTAAGATGCTGGTAGGGATCTTGACCGTGCTTCGGGGATTGTCCTCATAGCCGTGGAATACCTCTCCACTCCTCATAAGCACCTCAGGACATGTTGCCCCCTTGTCGCTACGTCACTAAGTGCTAGCGACCGTTTCCGGGTCCCATTATTGAGTGTGCAAGTGACCCCATGCCATTTTATCCGTGTATATATAAGGTCCCATTAAAATAGATGGACAAACTTTTAGAAATCATTCAGACCACCAAAATAAGGACGATGGTAAAAAAATATAAGAGAAACGCATAGATACTTACAAGAAAAATAATCAGCTAACGAAAATACACTAATGTGTCGGCAATTTATTATATTAAGTCAAAATAAAATCACTTTAATACGTGTTTTTTTTTTTTTGCTTGGATATCTTTGGTTAGACGCACTGAGCACTGTGTTAAAATTTGTCCATCTATTTTAATGGGACCCTGTTTAAAACATTGATCAGGCAGGGGTCATAATTATTCTATAGTTTTTGGTAACCAGTCACCTTTAGCCACCCAAACCCATAGTCCAACTTTTTATTTTTCCATATTATCCTGCAATAGGCCTACACCATTCGGAGGTTATCCTTGGGTGTACTTGCATAGTGCATACAGGGATAATCGTCGGTTGGTACCGCATTTCATTAAAATTTCTTAAGGGGCATTTGCGCGTTGGCGTCTGCCCCTCGTACGCCTTCCAAAGGAGATTATGTAAAATAATAATAATAATAACTTTATTTCAGAGCACAGCATCCATATTTGTGTTAGTAAGTACTTAAGAACTAAGTTAGTAAGCCACAAAAAGACAAAACAAAACAAACGAAATTAAATAGACATATTGTGTAGTTGTCGATCCAATGTCTAAGAAAAGGACCGTCTAAACGGTCCACTATTACTTTCAGAAAGCTGTTGGAGCTTGCTCGGATACGGTGCAATATGGAGGCCGGTCGCTTTCTCATGATGGCATGAAAACCATCAATCCAAGCCAGCCTTTATATCAAGCATCAAGATTCCTGACTGATCATGATCATCAGGTATATCAATAAATTCCGGCTTTGGTTTTTGGCTTTGGCGAGTTAACTTTACTTCTTAGTTCTTAGCCTAACCAAAGGATACTGGCGGCATTACCTACCACGGTGTATGGCGATGCTTAGCCTCTGGCCAAGGTTGGTTAAAGTAAAGTTGTATATATCTTGATTTTAAAGGACTAATAAAGTTAATAAAGATAAATTAAAAACAAACAGTTACCAAAAGATCGAAGTAAGTAGCGAAAACTTCTCAAGATACGTTTTGTGACATACCTACTTCCGATCCAGCGATACTTACCTAGTTACGTTGTGACTAGCAAATTACCCCGTCTACACGTCGGCGTCGCATTCGCAGATGACCATCTGCTGATGAATCTGTCGACGTGTAGAGGAGGCTTTTTTTTAGGTATCTAATGTTAGAACATTTTCAAACTGCACCTACGCGAGTTTTAACTCCGCCGGCGCGTACAACTGTTTCTAATTCTTTATATTTGGATGTGTACTTTGTGTAAATGTTATTGGCTTGTTCCTTACTTTGTTCTGCTATCGTATCGACGGGTATATCTTTAGTTATTTTATGGTCGATAGAAGCATCGCTAATACCGCGCGTGTAGCACGCAAGTTGTACAGTTAGGAAATAGGATGATGGCAAATCTCATATTAACATAAACAATATTATAGTCCTCAAAATTGGAGCTACAAAATGCCTTTCAATACAGCTTTTAGTCAAAAGCATCTCGGTTTTGTTGGTAGTTCACAATCCTAACTAACAAACAGTATAATATGGGTAAAGATAATGATGTTTGTGGTTGTATTCCACTCAAACGTCCCGCACCCCGGGGTTACGTCATCAATACGACCCTATGTACTTGCAGTACTACTGCCATCTAGCGTCGAGTAGCGAGCGGATTTCAATGGTTCTCTATAAGTAAATTGTATAAAATTATTACCTGTTCTCTGATATTTCATTAGGTTTATTAAATTACATTTTATTTAAAAAAAATCACAAAGAGCATTTGTTAACCAAGATCAGTATTGGCCTAAAAAAATACGACGTTATAAAGACTGATAAGACCCATGAGCCCTTGATAAGATTTTATCTTTTTCATCTACGTCTTAAATAAATTAAGAGCTAGATACTAATAACGCCACATCAAAAAGTTGAAGTAGGTATGTTAGCGATTGCCTATTTTTAGGAAAAGTAGGTATGAAGTATGAGACGAGGAGACGAACCTTCGGCTTCAGATATTTAGTTTCAAAGTCCTGGCAACTTGTTTTTGAAGTACCTACTCGTGAAACTAGTAGGTAGTAGTAGGTAGGCACATACGGCCGGTAATTAGCAGTGTCGACAAACATTGTGGGCTATTTTCGTACATCCATTGTTTGAAAACAAATTGTAATTCAATGAAGGCATTTAGCGAATAACTTGCTCACTTGCTGTCATGCGCCATTGTATGTCGATAGAAAGTACTCAATGTTACATCCAAGTAGGTATTTAAAAGACAATGAATAAAATGACGTAAAGTTGGCTGCACATTCATTCACATTCAGAACGCGTTGCGTTTTTATTTATTCCATAATACCGCTTATCGGCGCATCATGCCGGGCCATACGTACAGTGTTTCTGTTTTAGTTGCCATACGGGCAGCAACCAGGCTGCTCGTGTACCTATTCGCTCGCGTCGCGTGCCGCCCTCTGCCGGAGCTGCGAGCTGCCGGTTTTGCCTCCAGTGACCTTGGCGCATCGGGCCGTGCCGTTCATTGGCCGCGACAAGCTAAGACGAGTTACGCTCCTCCGACTGCTTCACTCCCTAAACTATGTCATTCGACAACAGAATACACCACCGCTCGGGGAACTCTCCCGTGAATTCCTAGCCGCGCGAGCTGGCGATCACAGCGCGCGTCACCTGTCAAAATGACGTGACGTTAACAGACAATCGTGTTTATAACCTCACTGTGAATCTTATTACTTATTTTAGTGTAATTATGAAGGTTGGCAGAATGACGACGGTTCTAAAAGACGAACTAGGTGAGTTACATTTTGTTCTGTCAGTTTTAGGTTATGTAACGTTTTGTTTTGATCGACGGCGGCGCAAACAGATTCTGTGAGACATGGAATGGTTGATAGTCATTTACATTACAGCAGACAAAGACGTGATCTCTGTGCGGATTCTAAAAATAGCTCGTTCTGTAATGGCGGTTAATCAGCAGTTTACTCTTAGATTCAAACCCTAGTGTTAGTATTTGGTATAACGTTTCTTGTTTACTGTAGTTCGCTACAACAATCATGCATTAATTCCGTGCTAACTTGGGTAGTCATGTTATCGTAAACAAACTCAGGTCGGATATTAACTATGCAAATAAGTTTAATTTAAAATAAACATCGCTATGTGAGTCAATTGTTGACTTGCAAATTGTTTGTTGAACTGACTAATCAGTTTAGAAACTGTTAAAACTGAATTTGTGACTTTCTAAAAGTTAACTTGTAACGGTGACACTGATTGATCGATACTATTACCTACTATAACAAAATTGGCACTGCCAAGCCTAATAAATGTGTGTAGCTACTGTCGGAACAGGATTTAAATAAATAAAATAGGTAGCATTTGTTTATTCAAAAACTAACGCAGTTTGCTGCTAGACGTAATCACAGTAGTCCATTTAGGTACATCATTTATGTTCATCGAACCATCTTGCTAGAAACCCTCAAATATAAATTGAAACTTGAATCTCTTAAAACCTAATACAATAGTAGGATTATCAGCAAAAAGGGTCAGTGGGTCGTCTTAGGGGCGGATTACAACCAAAACTATTAATTTTTCGTAGGTACACATTCTAGGAGTTTGTAATCGTGAATATGTCCGATAGATAAAAGACACGCCAGATAATAGCGCGTATTAAAATTAATATAATATAATGATTTTTATTATGGCCGGCAATGGCTATCAGGAGTGTCAGGGCTTGGCAGACATCAATATCTGCTGTTTCTTCGTTCTAACTTCCAAACTGGATGAAACTTTAAAAAAAAGTTTATGAAGATACCTGTACCTACCTTTACAAAGAAAAGTTTAGTCTTAACAGGCTACGACTTTATGAGTTTAGAGAAAACAGAAGATAATAATAGAAGGAAGCTGGACTACAAGTTTAGTGCAATGAGGATGCTTATGCATAAAATCAGCTAGTATCTGAAAATAATTAATCTGGAAGCCGACCCCAACATATTTGGGAAAAGGCTAGGCAGATGATGATGATCTGAAAATAATTAAAATACCCACCTATCACGGGAGGACTTGATGGAGGAGGATTTGATTGGGATAGGTAAGTAGGTACTTGCTTAATACTAGATGATTAAATGATTAATTGATTTGATAATTTGTAACTGTTGTAAAATCCTTTGATGCTGCTGGAATAGAAAAAGTATCTATGAACGACATTGAATGTCTAAATGGATGATATAGATAATAGATATTAATGTGAACACTGGAACTACGGCTGATAGGGATGTTTGAAGAAAGAAGACTTGCTGCACTTATAGAAGTTGTAATAAGGGCATGAAGATAACTACTGCTTTAGTTTTGATACCAACTCTTAAAAGAATATAATATTATTTACACCAAGATGGCAATTTCAACCTTTTTTATTTCACTGCTTTCAATCAGATCACTGATATTACATGTTGAAATACTGATATTAACATTTATGTCCTTCAAAGATCCCATTAAAAACTCCGAATAAAATTACGAGTATATCTCGATGGCGGACTCTTTGAAAGCCGTCATTTTAAATTGAATTTGTGATAAACATAAACGAAAAGCACTTACGTTTTACTTAATATTTCAATATTATAGCTCATTCGTATTCGTATGAGAGAAAAGATGAACAGAAAGTATAATTATCGAGTATTTTCCTTACTCAATTTATTAGATTCGCAAAATTCAGGGAGAAATTGCGTCTAAGAGCATGTCCAACAGCGGGACGCAAAAGACTTCGGATTATGATGGTTATGGATGAATCTATAAGTTCGCTCTTATTATAATTATCTCGTTTTCAATTGTATACTTAGCCGAATGGCCAGTCCATATTTTGACCTTATTTTGTAATACCTAGGTAATTGTCCTCTTCTCGCTTCCAATGTTTCAATTTTTTTATGCACCTTTAAGGTAATTATAATTATGTATATCTTTTATTTCTCTTTCTGTATCTATGCCTTCATCAACTTCTACATCATTATTTGCTTTTCACAGAAAGTCATCTACAACCTACGACTGCGGACCCTGGCGGCCTGGCCTATCAACCCCGCTACTATCTATAATAATAATAAGACATTTATTTCAGACGTAGTCCATATACTGTTAGTAACACAAAAACCTTATAAAACTACTGTTAGTACATACAAAAAACAAAGCCATAGAAAGAAATAAAAATAAAAATCACAAAGTGGCACCGCACAGGAGTGCCAGTTTATAATAATAATAATTATAGATAATAATTTATTTATCAGATTAATTACATCCATATTTGTTAGTAGGTACAATACGAGCTTACAAAATAGTGTTAGTAATCATTCATAAATTGATTGACCTATAATAAAAATAATAAAATAATATAGAATCACATAAATTAAAAATTGAAATTAAATACTTTAATAAAAATAAAATAAAAATTCCAATTGAAAATTATACATTACGAATTACATTTAAATTGACAATATTAATATTTGAAAGTGAATTAATTATTATAGATCAATAAAATCAAAACAATATCTTAACACTAGTCAGCACGTGAACCATGCAGCAGTGGTTCACGTACTGACAGTCGAAACGTTCGGCAAAAGCGCTCAGGATACTGTTGGGACTGGCCGGCACCCTACGCACCAGGGATGTGCACCGCTTGCGCATGATTGTGTGGAAACAATCCACACGCGCCTCGGCAAACATTCCCGACGCACTACAGAAGCGGGGCAGCCCCAAGAGCACCCTGAACGCGTTATTGTACTGGACGCGTAGAGCACTGTACTGTTTCTGCGTGTAACCTATCCACAGACTGCCAGTATAGAAGGACGTACAAAATGCCCTAAATAGGGCTATTTTGACGCCCCTCGAACACCGAGCAAATCTGCGGGCTATCATATTCGCACGAACAGACAGCGCCCTACGTTCCCTTTCTCTCTGCATCTGCATCGTCTTCCAGGTCAGAGGTTAATAAATGTCCAAGATATTTGAACAATCTATGTAACAGGCTAATATTTTTAAGATAGCATGCACCATTCTCGTATTAATCTGTGCTGATATGAATGAGCGAAGTAAATTATAAAAATTCAAAATAAATAAATCATATGCATACCCAGAAGAAAATTAAGTACTCGTATAAACAGACGTTAAAAACCCATAAACACGCATCATTAATTAAAATGAAGATAGCGTTTAATAAAATGAATCATTTCATCATAATTTTGATATGTTTAATTTATTAGTCGGTTTTGAACGTGACTGTGAATTAGTTTCTGCAGAATAAACAGAGATAGGTAACATGAAAGCAAGGTCGACAGACGACAGTGACCACTGCCAATTTGTACGTTTTGCACCTGCTTGAATTCGTATAAAATACAGGAAACATTTTCTAGTGTTGAAAATTCCAAGGGATCAAGCTGTGGATTGCTATACGAATCAACGATAAGAGGGCCAAAGTCGAATTAAATCGTGTTTAAATATTTTCTAGTGTCAGATTTAATTCCCGGGAAATCAGTAAAGAGGGTCATAACTTTTAAATCCAATCAAACTGTTGTGTTATAATTATAACCAAATAATAAAATCAAATATGTAGATAATAATAATTGTTTATTTAGATACTAATTAACTGTATATGTTTCAATTTAAATCTTATTATATGAATTATGCTAATTTCTTGTACTGAAATGCATGTGAGATTTCAATTAGAACCGTTCGTGTTGCTCAGTAGTCAGTGATGTATGAATATAATGCATTGCGCATTCTAATGTGAGAATTTAGGTAACTTGCAATCTATGGGAGAATACGAGAATTTGTTCCACCTATTTATTTAGCTACGTATTATTTTGAGCTTATGCTCTGAATAGGTGGATGCTCGAATATTGAGGTATTTTTAGATAAAAGCAGCCTCTGGATACCTAATAATCTCATCAGTCATCGGTGTTAACATTGTTATTAATAAAATTTTGATATAATAATACGTGTTTTTTCTGAGACAGACGATAACCTGTTTAAAAACCGGCTATAGGATACGATGAAATATTTGTAACTGCAACATATAGACAGACTATATGTTTGATATAAATATAATTTCTGTAAAATTGAGACACCGGCCAGGGGCCCAAGTCTGCTATTTTTATAAATGCGTCATCCCAACAGGATTTCATTGTCGTTTTGCTAAAAGTTCGTAATCTGCTAAATTCATAATGGTCGATCATTGGTTGGTCAATGGCACAGAACATATACGATACTTGTAACGAATTAAAAGCAATGACTGCATCATGATTTTGTCATTATGTACGAGATTACCATTCTATGCCATTTCTTAACCGACTTTTTCAAAGGAGTGTCAGTGGTTGACCATTGGAGAGGCATAATGACGCCATTATATTAGTAGATTACCAAACTTGTCAAAATCAACAATTATGAAATCAATGATAGACCATTCTGACACTATTGTAATAGCAGACTTGAAATCAATCTTCGCACAACCTGTATTTTATTTATTAATTTGCACGATATCAATCGGACTCTGAATTTAATTAATTTCAATGATAATTCTGTTAGCCGGTTCAAGGTTAATTAAACTAAAACAGTAGTTAGATACTAATATACGTTCAATCTCAGAAGATCCATTGGCCAGATCCATGATGGATCTAGTGACGATTGTTTTCTCATTAGGTCTATTTATATAAAAAAATAAGTAAAATGGATGTAATGAGAATTTTTGATGTTAAAAAATGTATGCTACAAAAACAAATACATATCACTAAAACAAGTGAATATCACTCATTTCAACAAATTATCCTGACACCTGTCCTGGTGAAAGATTCTTTGAGAAAAGGGAAGATGAGGCAATTAATGAGGAGATGAGGGAAGGGCAGTAAGGAAAAATTGAAAACATTTAATCACAAGCAAAAAATATAATACTCTGGGTCAAAATATTTGCAGGAGAATCAAGGCAAAAGGAATTAAAAAAAATTACGAACTTTTCTCTGTTAAAGTTTTCAAATACATCCTATGTTTTCACAGAGTTTCATTTAAAACGAAGGCCAATTAAAATGAACGCTTATAAATCTATTTGTTGTAAAAGGTCATCTTCACTGCGTTGACCGTTGATACTGGTTATAAAAATAGTTGAGTATTTTCAACTCTTATCAAGGTCTGTGGTCGAGTTAGTGATGCGGTAAAATTTAATTCAAGTTTATTATCTAAAATATAGATCTATAGTAATTTTTTCGATCTTCAAATTCATCATCATAATCCTTTTGTCCTCATCTCAATTTATTTGTGATTGGCGCATCATGTTTTCACCTTCCATATGTACATCTTTATCAGCCGATATCTCAATACTCACTCTCTTTCTAGTCGTTTCATCAATCTTAAAAACAATATTATATTTATATTGTTAATTATAGTTGCCTTCTTCAAAGCTTATCTCATAAAATTTTATTGCATTCTAAAAATAAACACAGAGCCATATATAATTATCACCCGATTTAAAATTATAATATAGGGAAATATCGCGATGAAACCAACAAGTTAAATATAAATACTAAGTGAGCGTGTGTGACATTCTGAGGACGTTGATAACGTCTCGTATTACGACCGACACAAATAACAGGCATAACTTAAACATGTTGAGTAGCAAATTCATCATGAATTATTGAATAACTTACGTCAATATGAAACTGAACTACTTGAATATTTAAACTTATTAGTGTACTCTTAAGTTGAACGCCGAACTTGAGTAATTTCTGTGATTCCCCAGTGGAAGGTTAAAATGTCCCGAAGTTAAACAGCGGAAATCTTCCAACCTTCTATCCGTTGAAGGTTGAAAAACTTGCACCATACCAACTGCGTCATAAAACGATGCTTTCAAGAGGATATTCAAATCAATTTTCTATTTTGTAAGGTCAACTTTACCAACGTTATAGTCTTGTTCAATCATATTAATTCAAAATTATGTAGAAACGCAAATCATCTATAATAATGAATATTGCTGACATTATTGACAAAGGTCAGTAAATATTATGACAAGAGTTGATGGGGGATACCAATACCATAAACAGATAAGTACTTCTTACAAACTGGTCTTAGTGTTGGTATTATTATAATAGGAACATAATTATAGTAACATGTTCAATGAATGAATACTATATTCTGTCAGTACACTGTCTCATACGGCCGTATCTGACCGCAACACAATATAAAAAAAAAAATAAAAAAATTAAACAAACTTCAAAAAGAAATGAACTCAAAATTATGAAATATGTTTAATTTCGGAAGTCGGTGTCTTGGGATCTGTATTTTAGTTTTAGTTTTTTGCCACCGACTTCCGAAATTAAAGTTATTTCATAATTTTGAGTTCATTTCTTTTTGAAGTCGGTTTAATTTTTTTAAATTACTTTTTTATTTCGTAATTTTTAGTTTTAAGTAAAAACGGGAATATTTGTTTGTAATAAGTAGGTAGGTAATAGTTTTGTTGTAAATATTGCACTAGAATTTGACCAAGGTTTTGAAATGTTTTCCCTTTGACACTACACCCGTAGCTCGTATCACTAAGCCAGGCCGTCACACTTACACGTAAATTAGTCCATGTCTTAAAAATTACTTTTCTGAATCGATTTTTCATGAAATTGCATTGTTCCCTAAGTTGAAGTAAGTAATTTTAAGCCAATAAAAAAAATGGTCACGATGCGATTAATAGTTGCGGAGAAATGCGTGGACAAACATACATTCATACATTACGTCTATAAAATTGTGTGTATTTGTTTGGAAGCCCTAATAGATTGTCATATGTGAATATAATGCAATTCCAATAATATTACATACATACGTGTCGAATTGATAACCTCCTTTTTTTGAAGTCGGTAAAAAATCATCAGTTGCTGTAGGTATAATTATAGTTCAGCTACACCCGACAAAAACTAGCGTTGCTATTTTGAAATAAACGAACCAGACAGTCGTGAAATGTCGTTTCTATGACTAACTAACTAGTTAAACTAGTATACTGGCCAGTTTTGTACTTTTTAACACTTTTTAATGCAATTCCATTGATATGGCTGGCGACGACATTCGCTTTAAAATCAGCATTATATTCGTATTTTAAATCTTCATAATTCCTATGTTTAGGTGTCTCGCGCGGTTGGAACCCTGAACGGTGTAGAAATAGAAGTAATAATACGAACGTGCTAGGCATAGGTAGTCTATTCATCACTTGTAAATCGTTTGGATAGTTTATCAGAAAAACCCAATTTTACTTCTGCCCATCTAAGGATTGAATCAGAGATTTCACCTTTAGCGGTACGTCCAATACACGTAGGTACGATGCAGTACTTGTTTCACTTAACCAACAAAGTTTAAATTCCTGAGAAAATTACTGTAAAAGCGTAGAAGCAATTGGCATCGAGGTATGCATTCGAAGTGTCTAGAGTTCAATTTGCACATTATAAAGAGCGTAAGTGACATAGAAACGCTATGCATTGACTTAGTATTCATCAATGTAATGTTTTATAGTCTACTAAGCAATAAACCAACCTAATTTTTCTTTCGTGTAGTACCCATAAGTCGGGGTACCGAATGAATAATGCAACTATGCAAACCATGTAATGTATTACTTCGTCAAAACACGTGACTCGCGTAAATATCAGCCGTTCGAGGTACGGCCGTGGATGGCATAGCAAACGAGAATGCTAAAATATTTTTGAATATGTTTGACAACGGCCTCTGCTTTTGCTTCAGGTACGAGTACACAAAATAAATCTAAAATGCAGAGTCCAGTGTGGGTATCAAATTACTGTCGTGTCTCGAGAAAAGTTTAAACGGATGAATGTAGATAGCTGTAAAATTAGAGGAAGACGTGTGACGAGGATGTATTGAGTAAATATAATAATGCTAGAAATATAAGCATAGAACCATTCGTTGTCAGCTTTAGTGCATTTGTTAACGATATCATCCATTAGCATATTATATACTAAAAAAAATGCAAATAACAGTCACTAGACGTTTCACCAAGTTAATATAATCGAGTGAGGCAAAGCAATTATCGTAGTGTTCATAGTTGGTACATGTATGTGTGTTTATACAGTAGGTATTGCGATTTTAAATCACACTTTACTGTGGCTGTGGCAAGTACAATCTAGCGAAATAGGGGATTATTGACCCAACCGACACACCCAGTGCGAATGCGGTGAAAACCATGCCATAGATGTTGGCATTTCGAAAGTGTTCATGCACCTCGTACATTACTGAGGACCTTAAAATAGCCACTGATGCCACAATTGACGTGGCCACCTACGGGGCCCAACTCATTTGATATAATTTACCATCGACTCGAAAAGAAGAAGACCGTGGCTAGTGTATTTCCAAAAACTGAAGGATGGATAGACATGGTCATTCTTTCAAAATGGTAAGCAATGAAGTAATGAGAAATCTTGAAACTGTAAAGAGAAATCCAGAAAAACGGTGTACATATTCGTCAAAATCATGCTTTTCCTGAATTTGGGCAAGAAAAGAAACTCGTGGATGCTTCACAGCCCAAAACATAATTTTTTTATAGAACCAGTGACTGCCACTGCACAATTCGTTTTAAAATGCCCTAATCGTATTTACGACACGGAAGAGATAAGTGGACTATTTTTAGCTGCAGTTCACATAGACAACCAAAGTAATATCGATGAATCACTAACGACTTAGCTAATAATATAATAACGAAACATACTCGTTAACATCACGTGCTGCAATAGATTTTCTAAATATGTCATTGTCTTCATAAGTACTAGAAATAGCAAGGACTGTCGGCGAAAGGTCGCATCTGGAATCCAATGTCACGTTAATGTGAAACCTATTGAGTTAGTAGGAAATCTATCGCGACATTCTTTACAGTTATGAAGTAGGTATTCCCTAAACTGTTGCTAGATCGACGTCTTGTCTTTTCAATATCGAAACTTTGTATATTGAATCTTCAAAATCGATTTGAGCTAAAGGAAAATTCGTTACGTTATTGAATAATCAGATTTCTCGTTTATCATGATCGATGGGAGGCTACTTTATTTTTTTTCGATTATCAATACAAGTTTAGGAGTATTTTCAATACCACCAAGGTAAGAATTGATGAATTGATAGTGAAACGGAACCTTGTCAACTCCGATATTGTTGTAGAAGATCATTTGACCGAAACATTTTAGTCCTTCCGCGTTCTTAGCTCAACGTCACGATGTGTCTTCATTACTTTATGGAAAGTAGTTCAGAGCTAGGATGTGTAATAAATTATCAGTTCTTTATTCATTTCAGGCGAGAAATATTATTACGGCTTTTACAATATTGTTTAGAGTTGGACAGAAATTATCGTCAAGACAATTTATGGCTGCCTAGTGCTGAAGATCTCAGTACCAATCTCTAATTGATTTAAGTTAGGGACGCGTAATCACATCACGTATCAAAACAGTTTCTCAATTTGTAGCGATCACGAATACAGTGTCTACACGTACGCGTTGATGTGACCTTTTATAGTCATTTTTCGTCTAGCGTTACACAACCACAAAATTTCGTGCACGTCCCTACCAAATTTCGCATGGTAACTAGTCACGGTTGATTTTAAAGAGGGGAAATTAACATTCTATCGCGGAATTCGAAAATATTTATTATGTAGCCACTGTCGCTGGAAAAACCGTCAATGTGAATAGAATGGGTCGTTTCTTAGGACTAATAGCATGTTTAGCTTTTTCTCTTAGTGATATTTGGTTAGCCATGGCGCCTTCGTAGAATGTAGTTCCAACAGGCATTGTGTAGTTGGCAAAAGGTAATATTGAACATGTATTATTGGATTTTAACACCATTGTCACATCATACAAATGACTAATTTCCGATTGAAATTAGTTTAATGGATCTAAACAAGTTTAGTATGCGTTTAGATGTGGGTTACCTCAATTTAATCGAACTGAAAATATACAAGATGAAAAGTGAAACGAAATGACGAAAAAACAATTCGAAGAAATATATAAAGAACGATTGAATAACGCGGTCAACCAAACCATTAATTGCGTTCCATTGCAGTGGAGAGTTTCACGAAAAATAAAACAGTTGACGACTGCAAAACAATTAAAATGTTACGGAAACATTTTATCTTTTGTTGTCTTTGGCTCGATACCAACTCAAGTATTAGCTATAAAAAATCTCAATAACATAAACACAAAAGAAACTATGTATTTTAGAGGGAAGAGGAATATCTGACCAAAATGTAGTTTGATGTGCGAGTAACACTAACATCCTGCAAAACCAGACATTTCGTAATCGTAATTTTATATTGCTGCAATTAATCGTTCTACTGGTTTTATATCCTTTAAATTGCTCTTCGGATTTTTTATGCTTCACAATTAAACGTGTGAAACTGTGTACCTTAAAACGCATTTGCAATTTTTGTATACGAAGAGATGAATCTTGGTGACCTCAGGAAATTGTTCTTTTATGAGTAAGGCTAATAAAGCATGATGCAGAAAGCCAGTTATTAACAAGGAATGTCAGTCTTTCACTACGCCTACCACTCCCAAGTTTCATATGAATGAATAAGTGCAATAATACCTACATAAAGATATACTCCCAAATTAATTTTATTGTCATAGTGAAACTAAGATACATAGATGTTATCTGCATTCAAACTTACATCACATATAATTATTATCCTTTCTTTTGTTGATATTAGTCGTCTTCTTCTTTCATTACTTGGAACGAAACTAGCTCCATCTCTAACTTAGCTATGTGTAGATAAGTTACAGATGGAGCTAGTGTAGTTTAGTTAGAACTGTGTGCAGTTATGAATAAAAAAAATGCTTTGCGGTTGTCATTATCGTTTGTAGTATCTATCGATGGATTTTATATTTTATCTTGCATCGCCATGCCTCAATACACGTGCATTAGTGGCACGAAGCCAATTAACATTTAGTTTATTTACCTGTTACTTTTGGCTGCGTATCAGAAACGCTTCCTATCACTCTATTAATTTCTAAGATTTAACGCCAGCTTAGACTCTCAAGAACGTCATTAATATTGACGTTATTTTGTTACGGTGTGCGCTATAATTGAAGTTGCATTAGCTGTATGCCAAAGCCAATCAACAGGTCGTACGATGGTGAATTTTAGCAGTCATTTAGTAATCTGTAGTTTTGTTCATGGTTGATTATTTTAACGTTATTGTGAAGATTTCTCTTCTTCTTAGCGTGTCGATAGCAAGCTAAATGGACTCGGCCCAGAATTCGGCTACTTGTTTGGCGCCGTCACCATCCATCCACCAAGTGCTCAAGTTTTCTCTTATTGGTCGCTTACTAACATCATCTTTGTATTCAACATTGTTTTGATTAACTTCAGTAAAAAAATGTTCATTCGCTTTCATTATGTTTATCTTATTTTCCAATAAAGTTTTATTTGGTGAGAAGTACGAGTACCATTCAAAAGTGTACTTGGTATATTTTAAGGACAATATTATTGTTTCTTTCACCCAATTCAAAAATTAAATTCAAACCGTCCGTCACGGCCATTCACCTCAGTTTTATAATAAAGTTGCATACTTATCTTCATTTATTTAAGTTAACTTTTAGAGTGGTGCTAAAACTTTTTACGGTGTATCGTAATAAAGAGGAAGTTTTTTCGGCGTTTCTTAAAACAGGTGCAATAAAAGCCTGAAAAGATTTATTTGCCATATAATTTTACATATCTACGTGTTATCACAAAAATAATTAACATCATGGAATAAACATTCTGAATCCGGCATTATGACATGGAATACTGACTTTTCGATGTTATCAGCCACTTGATAATCGTTACTTTATGAAAACTGTTTTTGTGCGAGAATAAACACTGAACTTGGTCCTCGTTTTAAGTATGCCAGAAGTTTATTTTTGTAACACATTTTCGTAGGTTTCCATGATTTTACGCGATAATAACGGGTGCCTCTAGTGTCGCACATTATATTAGTAGAGGAGATGTAAATGTAATTATTTTGCATAGCTTTTGGCCGAATCATGACACTAAAAACCCATAAAACTCGCCACTATCTTTACTCGTAAATAAGCAATCATCACTCATTATTTCGGCTTGATTTACGATGAGTGCCTAATGTGCACCATTTTATTAAAAGATTTAATGTAACTTATAATATATGAATAATAAAATAGTAATAAAAGTGCTACATTTTCAGGATTTATATTCATAATTGAATCTTCTTATTTCAATGTATGGTTCTACTGTAATAGGTAAACATGTAACAGGCCCTCTTTTTTATATCATTTTTGAAAGTGTGCTAAACCAAATTATTGAGCAGCGATAAACTTATCCAACTTTATCCACGTCAGTTTTATCTGATACATTATATTTAGAGGCAGGGCGGTATTTTTCCTATAATCAGCACCGTCATACAGATAGTTGGCTGTACCTGTGACGGAATGAAATGAAGAGTTACGTCATGAAATTGCAGAATTGCAATGGGTTTGCTTTAGTCAAACTGCACTAAGACAAATGAAAATTGGCAATAGGCTCACGCCTATTACAAGAGGAACAAGCAAAATTTGAGTGTACCTTTTTTACCCTGATTCAGGCAATATTTTATGTTATTATATCGTACGTACTTAACTAGTAAAATCCAATTTTCTGTAACATGCTAAAAATCCACAAGAAACCCACAATATCAATTTACACTTAAACTATTTGCTTCCCAATTTACAATAAATTTCTATGTAGTTTTGTAATGTTAACAGAGCTAATGGTAACAAGAAACATTGTTAAAATATTATATAGATACATCCGTTATTTTGCTTTAAAACCATTTTTTTACCTATTGCTTTACACAAATGAGGAAATACGAATCAAACGAGGAAAAGTAGCTCCTAAAAACATTACAAATTCAACTTTACTGTCTATTCATAGGTAAAAAGTGACCTACTCGTGAATATTCCTTGATCTACTGTTAATGATTATTATAAACGTTTATTTATAAACGTTGCAAAGACACGTTAAAACGTCAAAAATGTTGGTTAAACAGTCGCTAATCAGTACTTAACTTTAAGCAACGCTTATAAATAAAGGAGATGTTCAGAGGGGCAATTCTCATAATTTTCAGAACGTTCACAGTCTGATCTCAGTCTCAATCTGTCAAAAATACCTCTAATTTTCCTACATTTATTGACATGTTTGTGACATTGTTTGTCGCTGAGATGAGACTGCGACTAGATTTTGAACTTTTTAAATAACGAGAGTTATTAAGCCTTCAGATCGAAACCAAATGTTTGTTTTAAGGAAATATTTTTCTCTTTTTAGCGACTAACTGGTAACTCAAGGATTGACCATAGTCAACACACTAAACGAACCGTGTATTCCGCAAACCAACAAGAAACGTGCAAAACAATGCGTTTTAGAAACTACCAAGTTTCCTATTTATTTGTGCTGCTAAGCATTAAAATATGTTGACATTTAGCACCAGAGCACACAACAGCACACACCCGATAGTTATAACCACGGACAAAGCGAGTTAATGCAATATGCATATTCTATTATACATTAACATGTAAGCACATAGTGTTAGCAGAAGCCACAAGTTCAACAACGAAGCGATAACTATTTAAATTTTGTCCCACTTCGCAAATATCCATACATGATAATATCGTGTTAAATTATTTTCTAGCATCGCTTTTTGTTAGCTTCTATCCGTTTTTTTTTTCAGGTAAGTCTTGATGTTTTTCAATCAATATACCTAATTATTATAGATGAACAAGTTGTAGACGACAATTAATTAAACTGCGCATGTATCTATTGACGTTCCCAGTCTGCATACAAAAATTCAATTAAATATATCCAAGAGGTTAGTCATTGTAGCTAGTCGGCTGATCGGGAAAACCCATAGTAGGCCCATCACAACTATTTAGTTTGAAAAAAAAAAAACACTTTTTAATTTTGATGTTGAGTTTTTTGGTACTTTCAAGTACTTATATGCTTTAGTAGCCAGTAGGTATTTTCATTTATGTCGACTAAACAGAAGGACTTTCTATAGGGATCGTAGCAAGTGACGTTCTGTAGTTTTTACCTACCTCCATGGGAAAAAGGCGAGAGTTTATATAATCAAGATTGTGTGGATCCTATTATCGAACAGAATGATGAAAAGAGTTAATGAAGAAGTAGGTATTATTGACACTTTAATCTAATTACCGCGTTAATTCAATTAGCAATGAAATAAAGCCTCTGTAATAAATTAACTGGCATTAAGTTTATAATTATTGCAGTAAGCAATATTTTTAGATAGAAATCTTGAATATCAATGCAACATCATGTCCAATTTATTACAGTTATAAACATATAAAATGTCACCTGTGTATAAAATCCTTTTTACCGACTTCAAAAAAAAAAAGGAGGTTATCAATTCGATACGTATGTATGTAATATTATTGGATTTGCATTATATTCACATATGATGATCTATTAGGGCTTCCAAACAAATATACAAAATTTCATAGACGTATGTATGTATGTATGTATGTATGTATGTATGTATGTATGTATGTTTGTCCACGCATATCTCCGGAACTATTAATCGGATCGTGACCATTTTTTTTATTGGCTTACTTTTTCTTCAACTTAGGGAACAGTGCAAGTTTCATCAAGATCGATTCAGTAATTTTCAAGATATGGACTAATACGTGTAAGTGTGACGGCCTGGCTTATTGATAAGAGCTACGGGTGTAGTGTCAAAGGGAAAACATCTCAAAACCTTGGTCAAATACTAGTGCAAAAACTAAAAATTACGAAATAAAAAGTAATTTAAAAAAATTAAACCGACTTCAAAAAGAAATTAACTCAAAATTATGAAATAACTTTAATTTCGGAAGTCGGTGGCATAAAACTAAAATACAGATCCTAAGACACCGACTTCCGAAATTAAAGTTATTTCATAATTTTGAGTTAATTTCTTTTTGAAGTCGGTTTAATTTTTTTTAAATTACTTTTTTGGATACTGTAGTCCTGTTACTTAACGAATCGCACTTGCAAATCAGACTAATAATGATTTTACTAATTAAATAAAATCATAAACTGAATTGTAAAACTAAAAGCTTTTTGATATCTCAGCTGCCAGTTGAGGCAAATACCCTTTTAATTGAAGCTATTAACTGCAGAGCCATTGCACTATATGACGTAATAAGCATGCCGCCGACTGGGAACCAAAACCCGAAATATGAAATTACCTTTCAGTCGCATGACTCATTCGCAGTTTTGCACTGACTCGTAGTGAATAAAATCGACCATAACAAACTTCAAGCTACTCGTTCACATAAAGTTTGAACGCAAGAAGCTATAAATAATCACTTCAACGAGTTTCAACATAAAGGCATGTTAAGCGTATTCCGTAACTATTTCCATACCGTGTGAGCTATATTTGGAAGCGACATGGCATAAATATGACCAGTTTGGTCGAGTTAGTCCAGTTATCGCCACACATCCCAGGCGGGGTTCTATTTTTAGATCAGTTTAGTCATGCATGACCATTTACATAGAGACATTGCGATGCGTTACGATGGCCGGCAGTTAAACTCGAATAAAAGTTGTGGTACAATGTCACCCCACTTGATCCGACGAGTGGATCATCTGTTTGAATTTTAGGCTTATCGTAGGAGTGAGTTCCGTTGGGCGATTTGTTCCGAGAAAAAGCGAATTGCATGTTCACATAAATTATTTTTGTCGAGTTTTATAACCTCGTCACTTTATTCTCGCTCATTATGCATTGTTTCTGCTCCTGTTTGGCTTTACTGCCGAGGTCAGCTTTTAAATGTGCAGTCTTAACAATGCACCAACTGCCGCTGAACATTAATAACTTAAATGCCGTTTAAATCTTGTCAACTGATTTCATCGATTCGTCACTACTACTTGAAGTAGCATCTGTTGACGCATTTTGATTTGATTGGCTGGCTTTATTACCCTTGATATTTTGCTACGCTCGATGCTCCTGCTATAAAACGACACGTCTGAAATTGGAGAAAGTGCTTTCATTGATCTTATCTGTGTTAATAACAAAATTTAAGTTCTCTATACTGTTACTAACTTCTTAATTTTCGGTTACTGCAATAGTGGTCCAAAGTTATGCCTTGGACCTAGAGGTATGCTTATGTATTAGCTTTATTCATTTTCGAAATTCTGTAACATGTTCAGGTGGAGTACCTATTTAAGTGACTATTGACCACAATTCTGAACGGCCATCAAACAATCCTCTAGATATCTCCATAGGCTAAACTCGTATTGCCAAAACATGTGTGCCTTCACTTCGAGACATGCCCTTTAAGGCATCAGATAAACACGAAAATCTCATTACTTCGACATTACAAAGCACTCAGTACCTACAGTTGTTCAAGGATCATTTCCAAACTAAAGCATTTGACTATGTACTCGTATTTCTTTGAATATCGTCGCATCCTTTATTGGACTTTGCTCAGTTGATGCCAAGTACGTAATAACAAATTATCGTTAGTTGTAGATTTATTATTGGTTGCTGTTTGCGGTCATTACTTTCCATATCAGTACCACATAGTGTTATATGCATGCATGATGAGATACGTGCTTTAAGTAAATGTGATCTTTAACCCACCGGGACAAATTATAAACTTGATTACTTACTAAGCAAGAATGTCATCGCATGGATTCCCTTTAGGGATGTATAACTACTGCCGTTATTCTAGAGCCTATATTGCCGGATGGCAGATACCTAGCTCTGTTGTGCTACAAAATGTCAAAGTACATACACAAACACACAACACTTTACACACACACTATACACACACACACACACCCCCACACATATGTTGCATACACTTTCGATTGAAGTCTTGATTCTGACTTGTGAAATCAAGGTTTCCTTCAGTGATCTCACTATATATCGAGAATCTAAGTTAAAGAAGAAACAATACTCAAGGCTTATATATAAATCAAACAATATTGCATTACTGCCAAAGTGCCTATTGATTTCACACTGTCTGCTTTCTATTACTATGATTTAAATTCAACTGAATAATCTTTAAGTGCAGAATACTCTCCATCATCACGTTTCCAAGCACATGAAGCTACATGATCTACGTGGGTAGAATCATTTACCTACTTATTTATGGCCCATATATTAACAAAATGATGTGAGGAAGATTCGCGAAACTGTGGGGTGTGACGCGAATATATCCATTTTCTTTTGAAATATATTCGAATTTCTATTATTGCGTGTTTTTAGCGGATATTGGAGTAGGTGTTCCAAATGTATTTTTCGAGTGATGACTGAGGTGTTTTATTGAAAAACTTTATTTCGATCTATGGAACATGACGTAGGACTGTTTATGCATTTTGTAACTGTAGTGTTAGATGACTTTGTATCGGGGTGTTGCAGAAAATTTATAGCTGCAATATTGCCAATTTGATACTCAAAATGTTTTAGTTGAATAAATACTATTGGCTTACTTACATTCTCAAATACAAGTCAGACCTAAATAGAGAATTATTTTATTGCTTGACGAATAAAATATCACCACGTATACCTACCTATGTTAACTTTCGTATAGTTACGAAGTAGCTACACAGTAGACAATATCATTGTATCACATGCCATTACATAAGAAACATCCGAAGACATATCATTCATCTTTAACAAAAGATAATTTTATCAATACGGTTATCAGTAATGACAGCGTCTCAATTTCAAGCGTCTTTCTTCCTTATATTCAACCAAAAAAAATTTACTTACAAAGTCGCACATGATAAAGCCCTTGGCAATGAGAAACCGGTTGTACCGTCAAGTTCAAAATACTCACTAAAAGTGCGTTTCACGAAAGTCATCTGTCAACATGGTTTACGGCGCGCGTCCATCGATACCGGTGCAACATCGAACGATACGATGACGTACGTGATGCGGACCCAGGTATGACGGATATGCAAAAGAAAAAAACTTAACGCGCAAATGCACCAAAATACATTTTATTTTGTAACTTTAGTACGGACTGGAAGACTACCTTTTTGATCTTTGAATTTGTTGTCAACGTACTATTTTTGTACATTAGAATTCATGATAACTGCCCATAAAATTCCTAATCTACTATATAAAAAAATCATGTCTCCGATTACTAAAATTACAGAATAATTTGGGCTATCTCACTGTTTTTCTTTAGAAAATTCGTAGTATCATCAAGATTTTTATTATTCCCCTGAGCTATATACTCCGAAATTGGGCATATAATTTATTCACATTTTGTCTGGTTCTTGCTTCACCCATAGGTAGGTACATGTGGTTTACAAGACAATTCACGATATCATAATATCGTCCAAATCGGGTTCAATTCACATTTGCTCGAAATTTTGAATAAAACTTACCCAGATATTTGGCAAGAGATTTTACAATGTTTTTGTACAATGTTCCATTTGAATTCACACTACATCAAGTCTCATTTGACTGTAACCGCGGGTTTACGAGCGAATGAGATCACGTATGATGCAGTGTGCGAGGGAGACAGCTTAGCATCTTATCGGACTGGCTAGAATAATAATGACGTATCCGTTGAGCTAGCTTCCATTACTCTTTTATTCATATATATATTTTCATTACATCCCTTTTTTTGTATTGCTAATTCTGGCTGAGCCTCTCCGGAAGATTAATCATTCGTATCAATCTTGAGCCATTCAATGCGCTATGGTTGTCCTTGTCGGTCTCTTTTCATAAGTGCCCTAAAAAGCCACTTCTATAATGTTTATCGTCAGCTTCGTCAGCCGCTTGCTTAGCGAAGAATAAGGGCTAACATGATCACAAGTATTTTAGGAAGCAGCCATGATGAGACTAATTAATGCTTAGCTGATGATTAATACATCCGTCGCTTTATAAGAGGATCTTAAGATTAGAACGAAGTTGCGTGACCAATATCCATCCATCCATATCTGTAGTTTTACTTTATTCCCTCCGTACTTAATTTGTTTGAATAAGTATTATTTAGATGGCCAGATGTATCATCATACTATGTATATCATTGTAAGGCTCGTAATATACAATTCAAATGACATGTTTGCACTTTCTTCGCCAATTTCTTAAAACACACATGCTTTAGCCACTATCGTCTATTATTCAGCTTGTCGCTTAATCTATTTATTTCCATAAGTAATATAAGTCATAAACGATCGCTATCGCCACTGTATAAATTACAACATGTGTAACCCTAGACAGTCTAGAAAACTCTGCGTTATCAAGTGCAAACGTATTGTTGTTATGTGGTTCCAGACATATAGTCCACAGAGCTACACAGGTGACTAGGTATGATTAAGAATTTCAAGAGCATTATTAACTACTTTTTATCATCTCCAATTGTGTCTTCGGTATTGATTATAATGATGTTCCCCTATTTAACAGTTATAGCTTCTGCCCGCGAATTTGTCTGCGTGAAATTTCTTGTTCCCCTGACCCAGTGTCGTCGCGTCGCATCGCCTGTCCGCGCTATTACTGCGTTTTCGTTTAGCGTTCTTTCTGACTCTTTTTCTTTTTGCTCCGCTTCAAAGGTTCCTAGCGTGATCTTAAATTACGTATAGCCTTCCTCAAGAATATTGGGCTATAAAATGCAAAAATAATTTTTCAAATTCGACTGGTAATTTCAGAGATTAGCGCGTTCAAACAAACAAACAAAAAACTCATTTCAGCTTTATTATTACTATAGTATATCTATAGATTAGTTACGGCTTATGTTAAGCAGTGTACATTTTGAGTCTGATAATTTTTATCCTTGCTAAACTTACTGATATAAATGCTATTTCCATTCCTGTCGTGTCAATCGCTGAATTCAGATCAAAAAGTTTAGGTACATTAACTCAGACAAAAATGTGTCCATTCTAACTTCCCATAGTCCTTGTACTACCAGAGCTTAATCCACTACATATCTCTCATATGCTGATGGACGGCAAGGCTTAGCCGATGATCCGTTGCGTTATCATTTATCAATGATAACATTAACAATGGTTACGTGGCGAGTGTGGGGACCGGTTCTGTAGCCACAGGCCTACTCCGCCCAGGCGCCCAAATCACTATATTATGCATTCTCACCTATTATAATATGTAGAATATGGTGAACATTCTTAAATTCGGTTAGAAGATTCGTACCAGTTTTGTAACTTGTCCACTGCTTAATAGACGTACGTCTGATTTACTTACCGTTAATGTTCTTTATATTTAGCTACCTTCGCCCGTGTAGAGGTTTAAAAAATATCCCACGGGAACGACTATCCGGATAATAATATACTAACTCTACCTGTGTGCTAAACTTCATCGAAATCCGTTTTGCCGTCAAGGCGTGACAAGGTGTCAGTTAGACAGAATTTTTCAGATTATTATATACAATGATACTGCCACTATGACGTTATACGTTGGTTGGTCAGTACTTTATCATTTTTTAATTAGAATAAAAATAATCTGTTACTCGACAAACCAACAGTACCGGATTCAGAACGCCTACTCAGTATCTATTGTCTATCTCTTGTCAAGTGGTTTGATTGGATCTTGTTGTTTCTGTCAAACCTCAACAGCTGACGTAAGGTTTGACAGCTCATTCACTGATCAGCGACTTGATCTGTCTTTCGGGGGTTAGTGTGTCGACAACCTTGGTGAGAGAAGCATTAGTCCATATTAGAATTATATTTTAAGCCATATTCGGATCATCGTCGTAATGGATTTTATTCAACGACGATCTACTGAAAGTGAAAGATGAAACATGCACCTAGTATATTTCTAACAACTCGTCTGTAACTGTATTGAAGAATAAATTTAGATTATTGGTGACTTAAGTGGTATTTTAATTATTTTGCTGTAAATTATGCGTTGTTAACCATGAATTTCTAAACCGATACAAGAACTACAGGAAAATCTGTTAATAAAGTCTATTAGCCTCGCCAACGGCGAATCATGATTCAGTGGCGGTAAAAGTTTATTATAATGATTAGGTACAGACCGTCAAATAACCTTGCCTCCATTGGAGTCCCTAGCATACAACAGCCTCATCTGAAAGTTCAAGTAACTAAATATTCGTTATAAAAACTGACACCATTTCAAGCCATTTTCATCTTTCACACAATTAAGAGAAACTAACGCTTAAACTTCTTTTTTCAACGTTTTTTGTCCCACTTCTGGGCAATGGTCTCCCCCATAGCTTTCCACTGTTCCTGGTGTGTTGCCTTCTCCGGCCAATATTCCGTTAACGCATCTATGATATCACGCCAGCGTTACTTAGACCTTCCTTCCCGTCTTCTGGCACCCACTGCGTGGCGACTATGGACCATCTGTCCCGATGCTTCCTACATACGGGGCCCGTTCAATGCCATTTCAGCCTAGCAGACTTATAAGTTACTACCCACATCGGCGATTCCTGTTTAATGTACCACTAAACTAAGTATAATGAACAATTATATGGAAATAATCTTTACACTTGGCAGACGAATTTAGCTCAGATTTTAATGTCACTGACACACATAAAACCGCACTGGCGTTCATCCATCGCCCAAGGATTGTGCGGTATTCGCACAACGCTACTTGACGTCCACCGTCCACGTTGTTCGACGTGTAGAAACGGAACTATTTAATTATTTTGTTCAGCTGACAATCGTACAAATAAATGTCTGTAACGTCAGGGAAATTTATGGAAAATAGACTCTCTACGTCAATTTGCCGTGATAGAGCCATTTCATACAACTGTCAAAGAATTACAGTTGTGATTTGAAAATAGGGACAATTTCAGTTGGTAGGTACTCAACTTACTTGAAATTCCATTTCCCTGACTTTATCGAAGCATGGGCATCTTGAAGTCTTACAGACAACTAATTTTTATCTATCATCAAAAAAATATCAAAAATGTTTGTTTCTACTCTTTTTAGCTAAGTTGTACATTTGTGTAATACTCGTACATTAATTTCCTCATTCTTGCCTTTGACGAACGTATTTAAATTAAGGGAAATAATCTCCGTTAATTCGAAATAAGACATAATATTATGTCATATTTCGAAATAACGGAGCAGCATTTAGAGCACCGAAAACCGTATCTATCAAAGTTAATCTCACTTTAGATTTATGGCCACATAAACGTTCTAAGATTATGGAAGAAATGTACAGTCGTAAATTAATTAGGTTACCCAATTAAACAGCCGTAAAGGACGTTACTTAATCAGCTGTGGCGGGCGGGGAAAAACAAAGAGTTGAACACTGATTTGGAATATGAAAATCAAGCGTATTTCTTCCTTAAAAATAGCAATGGTATTGCATGTCTCTACGCTAAGCCAACTAGGTAAGTCGGTATTTTTACGTAAATCAAAATCAAAGAAACCAACAATGATAAACAGCAGTAATTTTTTTGTCCCAGGATCACAATAGTGATTATGGTAAGAAGAAGTACAACGATCTTCCATGCTTCACCTATGCTAAGTACCTACTCTAAACTGAGGTTTGTTTCTACTTGCCTGGTATGACTAGGTCTAAGAGAAATGACGAAGATCAGCTTAATCACGTAAAACACAATTGCAATGAGATTGCAATTAAATTTGACAAATCAACAATATTCATTGCGTTATTTATGTTGTCGTAAAAATCTTTTGGATTGGATTTGAACAATTTGGGTGCCGTTCTTTACGTCTCTCTACGTGTTAGTTAGTTCTTCTTGTTCTTTTCGAGTCGATAGCAATGGCGAAAAAAAAACAAAAAAAAACACCTTACACCAATTATGCACGGTAACCCAACCAAATCTAGGATGTTATAAAAAAGCGGCCGCGCAATACATTATACCAACCTTTTAAAATTATTAGCATAATATTGTCCTTAAAAGTTACCAACTTTTAAGGACAATTATGCTAATAATTTAAATCAGTCACGAATAAAATTAGTTTGATTGAAAAATTAAACTTACCATATTAAATGTTTTAAATAAACTTCTCTGGCTGCGGTAACGTTACTCCAGCCGGAACTGTTTTTATCAAATAATTAAAAAACTGTCACCTTACCAAATTCAAAAATGTGCTTACCAATTATAGAAACTGCATATCTTTACATGACGATTTTCGACAATGTCTGGCTGGGGTAACGCAAACCATTACTAATCAGAGTTGACGTAACGATAACAATGAGCGATAGGTACAGTCGATAACAGTAATTATTTTTAGTTCATAAAAATATTTGAGTGTGACGTAGAATTTCAAGAAGAATTATTTTGACTCTTTATCGTCATCGTTGTCATTTGTCCTATTGCATTTTATCTACTGCTGAACTTGAACATAGGCCAATCGCAAGCTATTGTAACTCAATCTTCAGCTATGCATCCAGTTGCTACAAGTTACCCTTTCAAGACCGTCCCTCCCAGCCTAAGTGCATCCTACACTGTGTTTGTCTACCCCTCAACGGTCATTAGCTGGGTCCACAACGGACGATCCAGTGCACTCCGATCCGGCGCAGCATGAGCACGATCCAAATGCGCAGTCGGTGATGACGTGTCGCCTGTCATCCGAGCTGATCTTTTTCACCTAGAACCGTCTTTTCTATCTTTATTTTTGATATTGATTGCTGGAATATAGGAACGACACGATACGAATCCATATCGAGCTTAGGTATGTTCAACTAAAGTTAACCTAAAACGTGGATCGGCACTGGAGCACGCAGCAGGTTCGCTGGTTTCCTAAAACGAATCGTGCAAAAGAACCTCCAATCCACGATCGGCGCTCCATGCATGGATCGTGGAACACCGATCGATATTTAGATCGTCCGGTATGGACCCAGCTATTGGTTCTACGGCCAATATGGCCGGCACATTGCCACTGTAATGCTTGCTAATGCTGTGGGATATGTCGACTACTGGATAAACCTAGATTCTTGATTGACCACGATGTGGTTAGGTATTAGGAATATATATTTAAGAAAAATATCCTATAATTTGTTATCTTATTTTGTTTGCTACGTATAAGATAGTGTTGTGCTAAAGATATCACTTAAGATTTAATATCGGAAAAAAGATAAATATTATTGCGTAATAAAATCGTCCTATAAATAGACACTTGATATCGAGAGAAAAAAATTGAGGAAAATCTTTTGTAGTTTCTTTTTCCTGTTTTTGATTGAGTTCTGTTTTACCAGTACCTATGTGTGAAGTAGGCAAATTAAAATAAAATGTATCTGGTGAGTGTAGGTTGGTTGGTTGGTTGGCGGGTGTACCTAAAGAATATTTTCTTGAAAATTGTCAGCCTGCTAATATTTATATTGTATCTCGAGACAAATGGTAAAAGATCACCCTAACTAAAATAATGTACCTACTTAAAATGCTTCAATAGTTACCTACCTACCTCAAATTCTGAGCAGTTAGTAACAGAGAGACAATATAATTATAAAACATACCAAATCTTCCTGTAAGATAAGATCTAGGCACAACCAGACGATTTAAGATTAGCTAATTAATTATAAAATAATTAGCTAATATTAAAGATTAAATTGTACTAATCAATTGCGTTTTTTGCTCTGACCGATCTAGATACCTACCTACCATAACCAGTTTTTGACGAAAATCGATATTATATTTTGGTAAAGGAAATATTCTTCTTTAAAATAAACATTTAGTAGGCAGTTGGGTCCAATCCAGAGTACCTACTTGGGATAATCTGTTGGCTGTCTACTATTATATTTTATATACTTAAATGTTGGATATTTCTATTTAACGGGGTCGTTGAACAACAAACAATTTAAGTGAAAAAGAATGTGTCAAACAAAACCAGAATCATTATCATTCGTAATCACGTGAAAAGAAATTTGAAATGTTCGATATGAATAAATTACCTGTCCTATGTACATTTTATTTAGCAACATAAAAACAGCGGTAGGTAGGCAATGAAATCAATTTTGATATTTTATGTTAAAACAACCAATAAAAATAAATAAATAAATAATATAAC
This sequence comes from Oligia latruncula, assembly GCA_948474745.1. NCBI lineage: Eukaryota > Metazoa > Arthropoda > Insecta > Lepidoptera > Noctuidae > Oligia > Oligia latruncula. Next base: position 10,066,691 of record OX419702.1, on the reverse strand, counting down.
ATATTATTCTTTGCTTATAAAAAACTGACTAAATGTTTATATTTTATGACAGCGCCATCTATCTGTTAAAAAACCTGTTTACTTTAGTGTTGCTACTCGATACTAGATGGCGTTATCGTACGAACTCGCAATCACTCGTTGAAAAAAATCAATGGACTGAGATGTATCAGCTAAGCAATAAACAGCTGTTAAAGTCACTTTATTATCTGAATTTTGATGTAATTTAAATTATGAATAGTATTCTTCTATTATTTGTCAGTTGTCGAGCTTGGCCACCTAAATATTGACCCGGAAAACCGCAACGCTTCAGCGAATACATTGTGAAGGTTTTTGTTTGTTGTTTCGTGTTTTTTGTGTTTATTTGTGTTAAAAGCAGTGGGGCGTTTTCTGTCACGGAACAGTTTACTATTGTAACAGTAGAGGAACTGTCGATACTAATACGTTTAAGTTTTGTTTACAAAATCTATCGACAGATGGCGTGACAGTGCAAATTTACACTAACTTTTTATTAAAACTGAGCTGAATACGGAAATGTTCTTAAACAGATTACAATAGGTGGTGAGGTACCTACTAATACCATAATATTTTTCCTATTTGTAACTTTTATAAAGTAGGTAAGTAGGTAGCTGTGTGCTTTTCATTTATTTCAGCAACAAAGATGAATTCAGATATGATACCTTTAGATTCTAAACAAGTTGATATAACATTACTTTGTAATAAAACATTAGATTTACAAAAAATCTGAACATTTTCTAAAAATAGATTATAATTATTAATATCAAACAAATAGGTACCTACTCCAAATGACATAAGATAACATTATAAACAAATCACTTGATAAATTAAATACTGGCCAGTTACATTCTATTAGTCGAATCACTGACTAGTGTTGTGTGTTTGCGAGGCTAGGAATAGTGTTGTCAATTGCCGTTTTCCACGAGCGAGTAGGCGTAGTGTCCTTTGAGTGACTCTGGCTCCTCCAACATTTGCGTCGCGTCCCGAGTAGTTCTAACCAGTAAACCTGACCGGCTGCACTTGCCTTAATATAAATTTATTATCCTCCGTGGCTGCGCACGCTTCTCTCTTACGTACATACAACGAAATATTCTATCGGTTTTTTTCAAAGATCTAAAATCAGTGTCAGCATTGATATAGTTTGGCTATAGTTTTTTAAATCTGTGAATTGAACTGTCAGAAAATATTGCAACAAGTGCGTGGATAGTGTGAAAACGGAAGTTTTATTTTTAGACTGAGTTTATCAAGATTTATTGGTAAGATTTTATTCAGTTACTTTTGTACCGTTAGATTGTAATCAGGATAGGATAGGATTTATAAATATTTTTGAAATCCTTTACTAAAAGGTGCTAAATATTCTTAAGAAAATTTCAATTACTAAAAATAGGACAAAATTATGACAGTATAACGCTGTCATATAATTTATTATTGAGCAAGATGCTCTTCTTTTCGAACTGCATTTGTTTGTGAAAATCTTTGTTTTATATAATTATCACGATCATTCATTTGCCCTAGTTTTTATAGGTATCGCGATTTGGAAAATATTATTTTGCGGCAAGAGCCACTTGTCTTTTTACAGATAACTAATTCAAATAACATAAGTACTTAGCCACAAGAACGTGGACTATTAATGAAGTGATAAATTGATTATGTCTAGTTCTATAATTAGAAATAAAATCACGTGATCACTTAAGAAACAACCGTTTAAACAACATGACAGTGTTAGCTTAGTCATTGCAATTATTAACAAATTATGCATAACTGTATCTACTAAGTGATTTTATTCAACTTTACGAGATTTCGCAATTAGGTACCTAACCCTGTCTTAACAGAGCTAAGTTAATTCAATTATGATATTCTAGAGAATAAATTCAGAGAAAAAAAGAACGTCAACAGTAAAATATTCCATTTAAATTATATGGAAGCCTAGCTGTGTGACAATCAGTCATTTATTTTCGCATAACCGACAAAAAGTAGATAATGCCTATGAGTTGGTCTCTAAAAGTTGTTCATAATAAAATGATCCCTTTCCAAGTTTTCAGTTATTTCAATAACACCTTGTGTAGGTTTTAAATATACTTTGTTAAAAAAGAAAATATTCATGGAAAAATCAATTAAATTTTTTTAACTTCGTCTAGATATAAACATCTTGGCACTCCAACCCTGTTCTCCGTTAGGTCAGTTTTTGTCCTACCTATGTAGTTTCAATTACATTGCCCTTAAAAATGTTTTGATAAGATACAATTAATTACAAATATAGTTTGATCTCGTTGCATTTAATTGTTCTAGAATCTAGTTCTGCAGCTGGCGGTTCTTGATATGTCCATCTAGTCACTTTGACAACTGATAACCCCCTTTTATGCTTTTGTAATTTTGCCGCTGAAATATTGATTGACGTACAATTTAGTGTCGGTTTTGAGAGCAATCGTAGTTCAAAAATTTCATTCGTAGTTATAAATTCAAAAGTAATGATGTAACTAATATTTTTGTAAAATGTAATTTAAAAAGAGTGTCCATGGAGTTTCTTGCCCGTTTTTCTCCATAGGTACCTACGCTTTGGAATGGGCAACTAGCTTCATATTTTCTGACTGACCGACTTCTTGACAATTCAAAAGTGCCTGTTAATGGTTTATTTGAAATAAATGCTTTGAGTTTGAGTTCAATTTTCGTCTGAATATGGAGTATTTTTAATTGTTCTTGGATTGTAGTTTTCATTTTCATCTGTGGGTTTCCCCGGTCGTGCACGTGCTTATAAATTAGAATTACGAAACAAAATGTTTTCATAAATGAAAAAAAATTGTTATAATAGATACTAATTATTATAACAACTTTGACACACAAACTAAGCAGCTATTGTTTTTTTTATAACAAATCTGAAGTTTTAAAAATGTACACATGTACTTTAGTTACTTACTACTTTACTTTTTTGCCTAGCCTTTTCCCAACTATGTTGTAATTTATAATTGAGAAATAAAATTTCTTTAACCATAATTACAATGACTGCTATCACATTATATGTAGGTATGTAGACACATTAAAAATTAATCAATTCAGCGAGAACGAAAATTCATGCATTTATTTACCGGAATTTCGCAAGTTTCTCTCCACTTTTCGAATACTTCTTTAATATAATGCAATCGGTGGTAGTGGTGTGACGATCTGACGATTTGCAGGGCCAACGTGGCCAGAGATCGCTCAAGACAGAGAGGTTTGGAAGGAAAAAGGGGAGACCTTTGCCCAGCAGCGGGACACAATATAGGTTAACGATAATCGAATCACAAATAATTATTGTGGCATGTCATCAAAACGCAAGAAAATTCAGTTTCAAACATAATTTTCATTCCCATCTTTTTTCACGAATGACGTTGAATCACATGCTTCACATTTTTGAGCTGATGAGAGTAAGGGCCTGTGCATACCACGTTTTTTAATCGCGCCGTTGACGCGCGTTTTAGAAACGTGGGTCGACGGCCGGCGCCCTACAGAGCAGTGCCTGCCAGTAGCTGACTCGCGTGATGCGTATCGCGTCTGTATCGCTACAAACGCTCGTCAACGGCGCGTTTAAAAAACGTGGTGTGTACAGGCCCTTATCTTCTTGATTATATTGATTGATTTGCTGGACTTGATTTGCTGGATAGTGGATAGATAACATTTATTTACAAACATAACTAGGTAGGTATTAATTAACATTTATTATCGAACTTCTCTGATTAGTATTGAAATTACCAGATTTACACGATAGGAAGAAAATTGTAGAACGTGGAGTCTTTTGTTTTAAAAAAGAAAAGAACGAATAAAAAAAAATAAAGACTGTGACGATCCGCGGGTATATTTAAAGAAACCAACTATCCCCTTCATCATTTCAGCCGAAAAACGTCCACTGCTGGACATAGACTTTCTCCTTAGTATTTTTGAATATTAATTATGCGAAGAAAAAGATTTTGGATTTTTTTAAAGTATATGTATAAAAAGTAGACTAGAAGTAGAAATAAGTAGACTTTAAAATAATACTTTTTTAAAGTCTATTTATTTAATTTCTAATTAATAATATTGTAACAACGTCATATTGTTTTCCGCTTAGGTACATAATACCAACTTGCGTTTGTTTCTATAGCCAAGGTGTATCCCAAACCGATCCGTGTAACTCGACCATCACTCATTACGAATTTATTTTATAATTTACTCATGATGTTATCCTTTATCATATAAATGAATATGAAAATAAAATTATAACCATATTAAAGTCTTTATCAATCGCGTGGGCTTCAAAGAGCACCGATCTAATTCTCCTTTCGTGCGCGTGCGCATTATGAATAATAAGCACCTACATAGTAATAATAAAATACTATTTTCCGTCACAAAGTAAAGCGTATAGGATGCATGTACTATGTATATAAATATTTATGTACATTGTTATGTATAGAAGTAATGTATCGGTATCACGAGGTTTCAATTACTACAGACTCACTAAACGAACGGCCGGCGACATTAATACGTCATGTCTCTTCTGAAGTAAAACAATTCACGTTTATTGAACTCGATTCTTTTTAGTCATCGTCCATCGATGCATCTTGATACTGCTCCCGAATTTAAATCGATGAGTGACTGTATTCGCTGAATTAGAAATGTCAATTGAATGATAAGGAAAGAATATCATTGGAAATCCCTGTTTGTGACATATCAAAATTCCAGTCTTATCTTTTGATATACCGAATCAAATGTGACTTTAATACGCATGTTTTCGGCTTCTAAAAAGATTTATAATGATTTTCGATGGATTCCTAAGAAAACATTTTATTTTGGAGTACTTTGGTACCTGTGTATATTCTATTTAAAACTCTTTAAAATTTTAAACCAAAATTATAATATTTTCAATGGATAAAAAGTACTACATTGTAAGAATGTCATTTCCAGTATAAATTCTCGTATCAATTTGCCTAATTAAATATTTTTACAACCTGTATGGTTGGAGCAAGTTATTAAAACCGTGACCACACCCTTTTGATCACGCGCTCTGTGTTGCCGACACCTCGATGAATGAAACTGTCAATCAACTGAGAAACCTTTCCGTAATAATAATATATTATAAGCCGACAAAAACCAGATACAAACCTGTTATTCCAACGATAAAAGATTTTTATAAACAATTAATATTTTATAAAAACAAAGGTGATAATTTTATAAAAATTATAGACAATAAACAATTTTATTTTTTAAATAAAATTATCACCTTGTATATAAAATGGAAACACGGTAGATATTGAAAAAATCTTGAGCAGATTAAATAATAAAAGCACGACAGTTATATAAATCACGAAATAATCCAGTGAAAGTCGTTAAATTGCGGCCATAATGCGCCATTAAAATTACCCACAAATGTCAAAAATCGCTATCAGTTTAATAATATGGAGAATGTTTACTTTAATTTTAGTTTAAACTTTATTTTACTAATTAAATCGTTAAAATTTCACGTTAAATGTCAGGAAAAGTTCACCACACGCTTGTTACAAGCTTTATTTGAGTAAGTGTGCAATCTATATTCAAACCGATCATTGGTTATAAGTATTCTAGTTTTTGCTCGAACTTTGACCCCTTGAGTTCTGAATTGCTAATATCCAAATTTTGGGAGCTATTAAATTGTGGTTTAGGATAAAATTAGAAGCCAAGTTATTCTACATTTTGATGCATATAGAACAGTTTTAAAACCCACCTAGTTAACACTTTATAAAAATGTAGCTACAATATGGTGATGTTCCTATTTTATCTAAAATTATTTCAAACGTCTTGTTCTACGTCTGTAGTATGTCTCTATTTCTGACAAGTTAAGATTAATCTTGTTTACTGTGCCTTTAGTGATTTACTATGGGCTTTCAATGTCTGATAATATCTTTACAGTTTTTAGATTGTTGTGTTAAATTGTTTTGGATTTGTTAATAGATGCATAGACCAAAAGTATTATAGAGCAATGGTGGCCCAGTGGTAACGGTCGCGACTTAAGAGTTGTAGGTCGTGGGCAGACAAACACTTTACTTTTTGTAAATTATTTGATCGCCACTGCTCTCAAAACGGTGAAGAAAAACATCGTAAGAAAACGGGCATGTCCTAGAACCAAAAATTCGAAGACATGTGACGTGTACAACACGCACTGGACTCTTTATCCATTCCCTCTCACAGAAAGGAAGCGTGTGTCCCAGCAGTGGGAACATCACCTATAGAACTATGCATAGATCAAAATGTGTAACATGTACGATAGGTACATAACCACTTGAACTTTGCCACAAAAACGTTTACATTATTTTCAATTGTATCGTTAGTCATTTATTAAAAAAGGCAATTGTTAATACATTAGGTTATTTGTTATAATAATCTATGACATATTTTATAAAGGGTTGCAGGGACTTTGATACGCAACCTGTATATGGATTTAGGACATGATTCGGCCTCCTTGCGTTGAAAATTTTCTTTGGTTATTAAAAACAAAATAGCTGTTCCATACATTTTGTCCTCGTAGGTATTATAAGCGTGCGCCTTATAAGGAGTTTAAAAGTCACCCAAAGGGCAATGGAGAGGGCTATGCTTGGAGTTTCCCTGCGTGAACGAATCAGAAATGAGGAGATCCGCAGGAGAACCAAGGTAACCGACATATCCCGAAGAATTGCTAAACCTAAGTGGCAGTAGGCAGGGCACACTGCTCGCAGAACAGATGGCCGATGGGGCCGAAAGGTTCCGGAGTGGCGACCGCGTACCGGAAGACGTAGCGTTGGAAGGCCTCCCACAAGGTGATCCGACGACTTTGTGAAGGCCGCAGGAATCCGTTAGATGCGACAAGCACATCAGAACCGGTTGAAGTGGAGGTGCTTAAGGGAGGCCTATGTCCAGCAGTGGACGTCTTTCGGCTGGAATAATGATGATGGTGGATGAGGTATTGCATGTTGCACGCATTTGTCAAAAATCATGCAGCTCAACTCAGAACTTAAGGAGCTCAACGATTCGACGAACAATACCAAAGAACCTACCCAAATGTCCTGTACATTTGGGTAGGCCCCATAAACTACTCAAACTGCCAGACCATGATTAAAACGGAAACAATGACCCACATAGTCCTCACATTCACAATAATTAAAATAATATTATACTTTATACAGTAAAATGTACATGTCATTGTCATTGTATAAGGAAATAGATATTAAAAAAAAAAACTGTAAAATGGCAAAAAATAAAAACAACATTCACTGTCTAAATCTATTGGAGCAGCTCAATCTCAAGCCTTTTTGTCCTCAGTATAGTCTTTTACAGTATAATAGGCTTTCTGGCATAGTTTTCGCTTTATAAAAGATTTGAATTTATTAAGACTGCACCGATCGCACAGTGGCGCCCTCATCGTTTGTTTGGTTATTTCTTTTATTTTAGAATGAAAATGCAGAAAATAAGCACTTTAAGTTGTGCTCCACAAGATTATACGTTAATATTAGTATAAACGGTAGTTTTAAATTGTTTAGTTTTATTATAATCACTAAAACGGATAATAGTGGCCACTATTTTCCGTTAAATAACCAAACAAACGATGAGGGCGCCACTGTGCGCTCGGTGCAGCCTTAAGGCTTAGTTATAGTAGTAGTGGTAGTTAGGCTAGGAATTTTATTATAAAAACGTATACATTGGCATCTAAACGAGCCACCTATTTTCTTGAGCCTTGTTGTAGGAACAACAAATTTGTATTAAAGTAAAATATAGCTTTCGAAAATCCAAATATATGTTGACCGCGATTTTTCTAAAACTGGAATCTCGAATTAAATTTTGTCAAAATTGGATAATTTTTTAGTTACGGTGGTAGTTGGCTAGATCCCTGAATAGAACACAATGGATAAAGCTGTACCTACATTTTTAGTGACTTTTCAGGGCAAAGTACGTGTTATTATTAATATGAAACATTATTTTGCTATAAAAAAAATCCGGAAGTAGGTATGACAAAAAACATTTTTCTCCGTAGTAGTGCGGGTGAGTTTATTCTGCGCATGACCTCTTTTTATCCCGACACTTCCGATCGATACTTATCTGAAATCACTCAAATGTAACGGCCATCAGATCGACACGAAGCAAGACACCTGACATGGTAAATACGTCTATACATAATATAGAGTGTATGTCTGTTTGTCTATTATGTGTTTAAAGGTGACTAGAACGATAAGTACTACCTGAGTAATTGAATTTGTTTAATTAAAATACGGCTTACGTAGTACAGTCAATAGCTCATAAGTGTTAACACTTTCCCTTCGAAAATCGTCCTCTCTGCTACGCCATAAAGTCGCTATCCATGATAAATTGTCATCGTTGCTTTATGTGCGGTTGACTGTACCTACTCGGTTCTAATGAACTGCCATTATCTTGATTTACGAAAGAATTCCCAATATCAAAAATATTGAATTATTGGTGAAAGCACTGGTAACAAAAATAAAATGCAACAAATGCACTTTACACTTGTAAAGTTTCACTTTACAAATTTATGCATGCAAATGTTGTTACCTAAGCTACCCGCATACCCAAACAAACAATAAACTTTTAATAGATGCGAATTGCGCATACCATTCAGAAGGTTCAGTACTAAACGTGAACTCCAAAACTATAACTACATACCAATCTGTTTGATTATCGTAATTCACTATGATTAATTGATTCAGCTTATTGAAAGCAACAAATTGAATGTAAGCAGAAGTAGCCATGGTTAAATAGTGAATAATTTGTAATAAGTAATAGTGAATTAGTGACTGAATGGCAGACAACGCGCTTTCATGACTACTTGAAAAGAAGATGAATAATTATGTCTCTTGCAAAGTAAGAAAATCGATTGGCTTGCATGTGATAAAAAAAATATTTTGGACCAAACACTTGTAGGTACTATAGAATACGGGGGCGCAAATACAAATAAGACGACTTTAGGACTCTCAATTAGATATTATAATATAAAAAAAGGCAACGATACAACTTCGCGGTTAAGATATGAATCACTGCTTCTAGAATCAAACGCCATAATAATCATATTTGACATATGTTTAAACCAACGAATCGAATCATATTTCTAGCCAGTGCTTATTGCTAAAGGCTAGCACACACAGGCACTACACGAGCTACGCCCCACTTTGAATTAAAGTATTGGCCTAGCTCGCATCAAAATACAAGACTTTAATTCTAACGATTCGAAAATTTAAGCGTTCCTACCTATTATTAATCCTATAAGGAAAAAACTACCTAACGCCCGAAGTTAACACTGTGAGGTCCAGCTTTTTCTAAAAGCAGGGCTCAAGTCAGGACAAACGAAACACTTAACTAACACTCCCTTAAGTGCCAGGTAAGTCTACATTTAAGAGTGCTAAAATGCATCAACACAAACTAACGTTGTCATGCCTGAACCTCGTCATAACAAAACGAGCGAAAAAGATGTGACTTGGCCTCCTTCGATAACAAATGATATGAAAGTTCACATCGGCCTGGATGAGGCTTACCGTGTTAACTGAACTTAACTTCAGATCCTTTTACCCCATCGGACGGTATCAGCCAGAGGGAGCGAAAGATTATGATGCCATTGTTCCAAAAATCTAATAAGTGACTGAACTCCATTATATTCAAAAGATACTCCGCGTTTATAATAACTATATCATTTATAAAAAACTGTGGGTGCTCCAACCCAAGCTGAACCAGTTGTGTCAACTCAACACACTTTGCAAAGGCTATGCCCCGTTAGCAAAGTTGGTTTCAACTTAAGCTGATCACTCCCCCCTCTAGAGAGTGACAACAGTTTTTATACAACCCTCTTCCTCCTATAACGCGCATCGGGGGGCACGGCAGTGCCCCCGCCAAGTCGAGCAAAAAGCGGCACGGCCGTACCATCCTTTTCTCGAAGCAGTTCAAGCCATTTTCGACCCCCTATAACTTCGTTGTGGATAAAACTAGAGACCTGAATTTTCAGTAATCAAGCAGGTATTGTATAAACACGGTATATTTCAAATTTCATTCAATTTGAACCAGTAGTTTAAGAATTACAACTAGTCAAAGTTTCTTAATTTTGTCACTCACTGACTGACTGACTGACTGACCGATCATCAAAATTCTAAGGCACTTCTAGCAGACATAGAAGCTTCAAATTTAGAACACAATTAGCGTTTAGTGTATAAATCAAGGAAAAACTAAAATATTTTGCAATTTCGTTCCAGTTTTCTAGATACACCAACTGCATAAATAACTTTGTAATCCTATATAGATATATAGAATTACAAAGTTACATTTGCAGTTAATGAATCAGTGTACCTGAACAAAGTCGCTTCCTGCTGTCTGTCTGTCCCTATGGATGCTTAGATCTTTAAAACTGCGCAACAGATTTTGATGCAGTTTTTTTAATAGATAGAATGATTCAAAAGGAAGGTTTATTTGTATAATACATGCATAATATAGTAGAGAAACACTGATAATTTTAGAGGTTTCTAATGTGATGTCGTAAATAAACAGATTTTCTTGCGCTTATATTGCAAAAGCTAGTTGAACCCTACGAGATAGATCAAAATAATGTACTACAGTATTGCACACCTTAAAAAGGTCTACAAAAAAGTCCGCGATGGTATATGTCTATCTGTTAGGGATAACCCACAATAACCATTTTTTATCCTTTACTTTTTACGAGAAATAGTGGCTTGTTTACGAAGCGATTTTAAGCAATACAGCATTAATCTATATCCAATTAAGTACCTTAAATACATTGTGCATTTACTATAGATCAATTTGGCCCTTTGAAGCATGTAATTTAAATGAATATTTTTGAAGATATTACAGATTTAAAATGTAGGGACATAGCGGTTGCCCTGGTGAGTTTACCTATGGCAACGACAGGATAGTACGGTTAAGTAGTCACGACCTCTCATCGTTTGGGGTGGGGTGTACCTCGAGCTCAGCAACTCCCCTAAATATCTTGGTATTACCCTGGACAGTTCTTTAACATTCAGCAAAAACTGCAAAAATATCAAGCAGAAGGTGCACACTCGCAACAGTCTTCTTCGTCGACTGGTCTCATCGAAATGGGGTGCTTCGCCTGAAGTTATGCGGACTACTGGACTGGCGCTATCTTTTTCTGCGGGAGAATTCGCGTGCCCCGTGTGGAGCCGTTCTGCCCATGCAAAGCTGGTGGATACAGCTTTGAATGAAACGTGCCGGATCATCACTGGCTGCCTAAAACCAACCCCGGTACAAATGCTGTATCCACTAGCAGGAATAGCTCCACCAGTGCTTTGCAGAGCGGTGGCAAGCACCAGCAAAAGAGCCAAATGGTCTCCGACACACGACAACATCCTTGTGCCACAAAGGCTGAAAAGTCGACACAGTTTTTTAAAGTGTGTCGTCCCACTCACTGGCGAACCATCACAAGAGAGACTGAAGCTGTGGCGAGACAGTGCTTCCTTACCCAAACCGTTCGTCCCACCCGCTGAAGACCTCCCACCTGCTGAAGACCTCCCACCTGGACATGAGTTACCTTGGGTAACCTGGAAGTCTTTAAACAGACTCCGGACCCAGGTTGGCCGAAGCAAGGAAAACCTGTTCAGGCGGAGATTCATAGACGACTCCGCCTTGGAGTGTAAATGTGGTGCTGTCCCACGAACGATGGGACACTTAATATCGTGTCCTGCGTGTCCTGTCAGCTGCACGTTACAGGAACTGATGGACGCTGGTGAAGGCGCCAAACAAGTAGCCGAATTCTGGGCCAAGTCCATTTAGATTGCTATCGACACGCTAAGAAGAAGAATAAGGTCAACTACGAGATGCCATAGTCAAAAAACAAAAACGCGCTTCGCCCTATTAGCACTTTAAGATTAGCAGCGATCGCACGCGTTTATCGGAGCTCTCTAGCGAGGAAAATAACAATTATCCATATTAATGTTATAAATTCGAAAGTAACTCTGTCTGTCTGTCTGTATGTTACCTTTTCACGCCTAAACCACTGAACGGATTTCGATAAAATTTGGCAGAGAGATAGATTGCATCCCGGGGAAGGACTTGCGGTAGTTTTTTTATCGAGCGAAGAAGCGGGCGGAAGCTAGTATATAATATAATGGAATAATAGGTGTAGATAGGTACCTAGATATAATTATGTTCAAAGGTAACTTGTAAAATGGGCAACGGATTATGTTAAAAATAAAAAGTTAAAAAGGTACCGGAAAGGAAAAAAAGTAGGACTATCTACAAAAAGAAGTGAGATGCCATCAAAAACATAACTTGTAAAAAAAGCCAAGTCTCGCAACTCAGTTCTTCTACCGTAAAAAGTTGTGAGATCCATGAAATACCAAGTCGGTTAATTTATTCACTCCCTACTTAAGGAACCTTCTGTCTTAAGTTATTACATAATTAGCTAACCTAACAGCATCTTGTAGTGACCATCAATATTAAAAATCTTCTATGTTTTAAATAAATAAATTGGCTTGGCCATCGCCATCGCATGAAAACACAATGTATCTCACAGTGCGATTGCCAAGTCAATTTATTTATTTAAAACATAGAAGATTTTTAATATTGATGGTCACTACAAGATGCTGTTAGGTTAGCTAATTATGTAATAACTTAAGACAGAAGGTTCCTTAAGTAGGGAGTGAATAAATTAACCGACTTGGTATTTCATGGATCTCACAACTTTTTACGGTAGAAGAACTGAGTTGCGAGACTTGGCTTTTTTTACAAGTTATGTTTTTGATGGCATTACTATTTTCTGGAGTTCACTCACACTAAACATGGCCTATGTAATTTAGAAAACGCAGATTCGGTCCCTCAAGCCTCATGGAGCCGTGAGACCTTAAGCCTCACGCTCCCAGCTGCGTCCGAAGTATCTTCCCAGCATATGAAACACACATACAAACACATGTTAATAACTTTATCACAATATTCACTAAAATAATGTTCTATTGATGTTTACAATAACTAAATGACACACCAAAAGTCAAAGTCTGTCACAGTCTATCTAACATCACAGCCTATCAAATGTTACAGTGTAACGAATGTCGTAGACCAACAAATATCACAGACTAACAAATATCATAGCTTAACAAATATTACAGACTAACAAATGTTACAGTCTAACAAAATTTACTCTGTGACCTGACGCGTATCAAACATAAATGGAAAAACAATGGTTTATTTAAATTTTAACATGGAAAGTTTTTTATCTTTATTCTTCCATTTCCATTTAAAATGTATATGTTTTAAAAATGAAAAATCCTTAGACAAATGATCATTATTTTTATCCGACTGCGTCAGAAGGAAAGTTATGTTTTTAGCAAATGTTTTTATGAATTTATATCTATTTGTAAAACATTTTAAAATTGAACATTTTGTTCTAGCATTTCTAGTATATTGGAATCCTTTTCTCTTGCGTGCTTTTTTAATATTAGATGTTGCATAATGAGAATTATTTTTATTAAACTTAGGGATAACTACATGATGAATGCTTGGGAATGTTTTAACATTATTAATGACCAGATTAATACAATTATCTTCTGCGCCCGCATCTGTAGAAGAACTAAAAGAGCTTTTAAAATGCACAGAAATGTCTTTCACCTCTACGTCTTCATCTCCACTTACATCCAACTTAAAAACATCTTCATCTAACCCAACTTCATCATCCACTTTACTATTCTCAACTAGCAACATGATCATTTGGGCATCACCCTTTTCATTTGTAAAATGGTCATTCTCCTTTGTTTCGGAAATATTTATTGACAAATTATTTTCATTAAAATGATCATCATCGATGTTAATTATATCGGTTTGCACATCGTGATCAAATTGCTCTTCCTTCGGTTCTGAAACATAGCTAGATACATTAGTTATAACTGGAATGGACTGACCCGATTCCTCGATTTCTTCCTCGTGTTCGCACTCGAACACTTCCACCACCTCTTCAGCCTCTGCGGGGCTGCATACTTGGCTGCTGCGCTCGTCTTCAACTTCTTCAACATCTACCTCTTCACTGCACTCTTGGCTGCTGCGTTCGACTTCATCTTCTTCAATATCTGCTTCTACACTGCACTCTTGGCTGCTGCGCTCGACTTCAACTTCTTCAACATCTGCTTCTACACTACATAACACAGAAGCATCATCATCAACATTCAAAATATTATTTTGTCCGCATTCTTCTGACGGAACCTTTAACATCTCCTCTTTCCTCGCTTTATAAAATGCTTCGTGACATCTGCACGGAAATGGATAATCTTCACGAAAGACATCGCATATCTCATCAAATGACATACCCTCGCGGTATATCATCTTATAATAAACCAGAGCTGCTTCTTGGAGATAAGCCTGCATTATCAATGCCCAATCACTTTCACGCCATCCATAAAGTGTGGCAATCGCTCTGTATTGTTCAAAAAATTTTTCCAGGCACATATTAGATCCTGAGAAAAGCGCATACATCTTGCTTTCTTTATAAAAATAATATTTTAACCACTTAGCTTTTATTTTTCCGGCGACGATTCTGCGCCTGTTCTATACTCACTCCAACGCAAATTAAACTAAGGGGAGTTTAATCTGCAATCGCATATAAAATATTCTGTGACTCTTCCGTCAAATCAGCTTGGCTTGCATAAAAAAATTCACTTCATCTGAAATCATTCATAACACGATGAATTGTGTAGGCTCGTTCGGCGCCTCCACCAATATATAGAATACGGGGGCGCAAATACAAATAAGACGACTTTAGGACTCTCAATTAGATATTATAATATAAAAAAAGGCAACGATACAACTTCGCGGTTAAGATATGAATCACTGCTTCTAGAATCAAACGCCATAATAATCATATTTGACATATGTTTAAACCAACGAATCGAATCATATTTCTAGCCAGTGCTTATTGCTAAAGGCTAGCACACACAGGCACTACTTACAGTACACATATCATAAACCTGCCAAAATGCGTGACAGTTCAGTTCAGTGATGAGGAGGGGGGAAACACATACGACTAAAATAGGGATGAATATAAATGTTGATGGATGGAGAGGGAGAGCAAGGTCAAGGAAAAAATGGATGAATTGTGTGAGGAATGATATGAAAGACAAGGGAGTGAATAGCGTGACGGTTGACAGCGGAGAATGGAAGAAGAAAACGTGTTGCGCCGACCCCAAGTAATATGGGACAAGAGCATGAATATGATGCTGATGAAGTGCAGAGGTGCACGATGAATAGATTGTCTATACGCAAACGTCAAATAGTACAACAGTTTATGCAGGTACGAACAGGTTAATTCATAGCAAATACCGTGTACTGCATCATCATTAATTACTTACTTAACATCACAACAGAGAGGTGGCTGCTAAAAGGAGGGCTTATTCAATAAAAGAAAAACGAAGTCACAGACAAAAGCTAGTAGTGAACGGTTCAATTAAACAGCGGTCACGCAATTTCATGCACTTTGCTTTGACAGTGTAGCATTGTATCCATTGTGTTACAGTCGACATGTGCCCTAAATAACAGTGATAAATGTGTTTGGTTCGCACACGAGAGCTCCAACGCTTAGATATCGACATGTATGCGAATGCGAACTTTAGCTTGCATGACTATAGCTATATGAATTTAGCACGTCCTGTAGTGACGTAGGAGGTTAATAAAATATTTTATTAACTGGGTGAATTCCTTAAATATTATATGCAGGGACTTACTGATTTTACTAAAGATTTTCTGGCAGCACAAGACCAAACGTTTGAATACGTCATCGTAAAATTCTTCAGGACTAGGACTAGGTAGGTATATGTAACTAGATTTTAAATAAGCAGACTGATAACCTAATCTATGGAATCTGCCCTACCATCTGATCTACCAGCCATGATTTTTCGTTCTGGATTTTAGGCAATGGATGTTGTCATATTGCATCCACTGCAATTCAAATAAAATCCACTCATATTTCTTTCAAAATAATATGACGTGACAAATTCCAGACAAGAATCGAACAAAGGAGATTAAAAGAGCATGAAATTAAAACAATAAATTAATACATAGGTATCAATCGATCATGTACATTTCTTAACACGTTCAATTTAATCATCTCAGCTGTATAAAACCCTAGTAATGTTTATGTAATATTGTTGAGTCTAGCGTAACCAACGTGCATGCAATAATAAATAGCAGCCACACTATGACTTGCATTCAAGATAAAATTGGAAAATGGAATATAACTATCATCTCTTCATCATTTACACATAACTGCCGGTAACGAATGTAGCACATGTAAAATTACACTATATCACTTATAGAATATAATAATTATATATATGCATATAATTATTATATTCTTTATCTTGGACCACACATGCAGGACTGCAGGTACACACAATCCATATAGACTTAAAAACTATGTTAGTGAATTCCACTACCTACAACTAATTACAACAAGACCCAACACCTGTTGGCACGTGCCTGCGTACCCAGGACCTATAAATCGTTGGTACACCTTGTCAAATAATGTTTTAAGGATACTGTTGGACCTTCCGCGCGACCTGGGTTGTAATGATGCTATTCTCTTCCTCATAATGGCATGCTAACATCGCTTTTCAATTGTAAAAATATGGTCCACGCTAATGACATGTTGTTCGTTAGAACTTTCTGTATATCTGTATATCTCTGAGTAAGATACTCCATTGAAAAATTATAAGTAAATTATGAGTTAGTAATAGGCGCATTAATTTGAGCACGTGTTATCAAAACACTTATCAGACGCAAATGATTGATGTAATTAATGCAAAATGTGTTGATATGTTCGTAATTTGTCTACGTGTAGATACGAACGAGACGATTGATTTAAGATGGATTACTGCGCGCGCGCTGAACGTTCGATCAATATACTCGATACAACTCGATTCAGTATCGATTCTTGCTTCATTTTACTTTGGTATCGACGTTAATTTACTGACGCTTTTACTCGATAACGGCGAAGGGAGAGAAGGGTTATAAAATGTTGAATTTGTTTTTTTTTTGTGACTATCGGTTGAAAATGTGTCGTCCATTTGTTTGTTGGAAATGCGTTTATCGGTAGGCTGTACTTTAAGTGCAATGAAACCACCCAGTTATGTGAAGTTTGATACCTATGACCCGAACCTTGAAGAAGGACGTATTACGGTATATAATGTTCATTCAAAAAACTTATAATTTATAACAAACATTCGTAGAGGAAACG
The DNA here is from genome assembly GCA_948474745.1 of Oligia latruncula. Taxonomy (NCBI): domain Eukaryota; kingdom Metazoa; phylum Arthropoda; class Insecta; order Lepidoptera; family Noctuidae; genus Oligia; species Oligia latruncula. The sequence goes on along the minus strand of OX419702.1, from coordinate 10,049,476 downwards.
GAAGTACACACAAAAGGTCACAGTAAAAGGAAGCTTTCGTTCAATACTTCAGTACAAATTCTTACTAGAAAGACAACATTAAGATTCTAACCCATTCTAAATTCTTGTCCAAACTCACAGCATACCTACTAACCTGTGAGAGCCAATTATTTAATAACGTAGCTTGTACGGAAGTCCCTTATTCTGACGAATATAATCTAACAGGCGTATTGACACACCGCCGGTGACCCGACTTGGGACATCGTCCAAATAAAAATAGGACAGCGATGTGTCTTAAATAAAATGTGCAAGACGAAAAATTCCGGAATATTCTTAATTAATTATAATGGTGCCATATTAAAATATTTACGGCTGAGTCTCCGTCAGCGTTTGTGTTAATCAAGAAAATGTTCTACATAAAATAGATTTTATTACAGACTTTGACTTGATAATTCTGTTTAAAGATGACTTGGTAGAAGATAATAGGGATATGGTAAATAAAGAAGGGAACAGTGTTAATAATAATGTGGTTTCAGCTGGTAAAATGGTTGTTATTGAAGACAAGGAAGCACACAACAACAAAGCCTGTCGATTAACTGATCAAAACAAAACCACTAAACTGTTATTAAACACTTTGCTTAACAGCCCGCCCGACGATGAAGAACAATTATTCTTAATTCCAAATAAACGCGATTTCACTAAACGCCACGTCACACACACAGCCGCCTCGTTATTCATAAATCACATAATTGTGCATGTGACAACCCTCGAGCACTGGAGAATTGAATTTAATTGACTCCGTTCTAAAAATAGTTCGGGATTGAAACTAACAGGGCTGTCACGTAGATGGAACGTGATGGCCCTTATGAGTGCATTGTCTTGAGGAGGAGCATTTATTTATTGTTGTTTGGTTCTTGACTTGACTTGACACAAACGTTGTTCAAATAAGAATTACGCTTGTTAAAGCTTGTACAGAGGTTTTCTTAGCAGTGCTTTATCACATTAATTGTACAAGATGAAATATTTAAAAGCACTGACATGATTTCTTTATCAGTGTTCTTAACATATACACCTACGTTATGAATCTCAATTGGCAAATAACACACGACGAAGACTGGTCGGCCATTGCCTTGTAGAGTAATCTATATCTGAGGCACTGCATAGCAAAGTGCTTGGATATGCAATCGTTGATGCAAATGTTTGTAAGTGCATATTAGGTATAACTTTATCATACTATATACAACATGCAGTACCTAGATTATTTGCTATCTTGCGGTCGCTGGTTTTAATTAACACGATATTGTAAGTTTGTATTAGAATTATGAGTAGAACATGTTCAATTAAAAGTGAAGCGTAGATATGTCTGATTAATCGTAACGACTTTATAAAAAGCCGTTGGATGTGAGCGAAAAAATATTAATGTAATAATCGTATATTATGCTGACAGTTTTAAAATAAAGAATAAAATTATTATTACAACATAGACATTCATGTATTTAATATAGATCTTGATGAAACTTGGGAGCTCATTGAAGTTTTAAATGGTTTGGACAAGACGAATATATGTATATGAATATGTGCATAATTATGTGCAATGGTATTCTAAAAAACATAAATTGATACCAAGATATTATAGCTATTTCTGTGTGAGACCCATGTGTAGCAAAGGAAGCCCACTGAGTGATACCAACACGACTGTGGATGTAGCATGAAAATAAGTGAGCTTACCTGCAGCTCTGACGCATGCTATTAAAAATGTTGCTCTTACGCCGTCTGCGGTAAGACGGGCGTTAATAAACTACCCGCAAAGGCCACTTTCGACTTCTAGCAATGAAATATTACTCAGAAAGCGGTTGCCTACATAATTGTACGTAATATAAAAGTGATTTATGTAAGCCACTTGTAGATCGTAGACTAGATAAAGTTGAACAGATTAAGTACCTGTCGGGGGTTGCGGAAGCATCGTACGTTCCCGCGACCCCCGGCGTAGGTGTGAGATGGAACACCGGGGTGTTAGGATTTTCCACCGCGGAAACAAAAAAAAGGTACACACTCAGCTTAAATCGCTGGCGACTCGCAGACAATTTCAAAATCTCACGTCCACACGTGTTGTCGCCGAGTGTGTACCTAGTATTAGGAACTATAAACTACTTAGGTTGTAGCATAAATAAGTATGTATATTTCACGTGCCCTTTACGGTTTTTCTTAAACCCATAATTGAGAAAATTGCAGAAAAGTAAATTTTTACCAATCGAACATTTATTTTTAAACCCGTTCAATTAACGGTTAAGAAAATAAATAACATTTTAAGTAACACACGCAACATGAATAAGCAATACCTTACAGTGGAACTCGATAAACAATGTTTTATGTTTACATAAAGCTTGTTAAACAGATTTTAACAAGTAGATACGCAAATAAACACTTTATTTGGAACTTGGTAACCAGCTGAAACGGGTTCTGAATTATCTCGCAAGACGATATCGAAGGGCATGTCAATCTCACGAGATTATCTAGACATCCTTAGAGACTTTATATTTGTGACAATGTCTGGGGCGTATTTTTCACTGTCTTGCTGTAGTTTCTCTTGTCAATTATTTGTTTCTTTTTGGTAATTCAACAAATATAACGGTATTCCAGATGATTTTCTTACTGAGTAATTTTGTTCTTATAGCATTAATTGACGGTACCCCCTTTCTTCTCCTAAAATTGTTTGTCCGAAAATCATTATCAATAACACGTTTGCTATAAACTTCAGTAATCATAATGTTCAAAAATTCGAAACTTTGTTTTACATAATTATCTTTAATCTATTCTGTCATAATATCGAGTACAGTTAACAATTAATAGTTGCATCTCCTAATTTTGCATGAAATAAAGTCATATGTCCTAAGTATTGTATTATATAATGTGTATTATTCCGAATGTTCATTTTTAATAAAATTGTTAGAACTAAAACATTTGCTAAAAATTAGGTTAGGGGTAGGGGGGGGGGGGGTAGGTTGGGTTTAGTGACAAAAATGAATCGCTGTAAATCCGACTCCTCTGCACGCGTGGGACTGCCGGAGGACCGCAGCGCCGGAGCCGTGACAGAAACCATGCCTGCTGCATGTTACATGCTCGATTGCATGCTGCATGCTTGCTGCATGCAGCAGTGTTCAATTGTTTCTTTGTCAATAAAGTTATATGTTCCATTGCTCTCCTAATAACAGATTTACAGAAAGTTGAAGCTAGTTGCCCATTCCAAAACGTAGATCTCTATGGAGAAGAACGGGTAGGAAACTCCATGGACACTCTTTTAAATCAAGATATTACAAAATCCTGGGTACATTATTTTTGTTGCTTCTATATGTGAGAACAATGTAAAAAAGACACATATAAGTAAGACAACCAGAACATTATAATGCAGTAGTTAGTAATAAAGATAAACATAAAGCTAGACAATAAAGTATTCAGATTACGGTAAGTGAACACCCATGCAACGGCATTTCAATAAATATAGCTGCTATGACGGGCGTGGCATTTCGAACTATATTCAGCAACATAGCGTCATTGTGTGCATATGAGCCGCCCTTTACCTGTGATGATATTTTATGTACACCCACCGGAACTGAACAATTAAATACGGAACAAGAACACCCACTAACTAAACCGGAGTAAGGCCGTTTAAGATTAACATTTCATTACGCCAATGCCTTGGGTCGTCCTTAAGGATATTGAGAATGTTGCTTCGGAAATTTCTAATGCACTGGTTTTATTCATTACTGGTTTTATTGATGACGCTTTTGAAGTAAAAAAATTTAGGAAAGGACAAATGAAAATAAATGAAATGGTCTTGATTTGTTAGATATTGAGAATGTTGCTTCGGAAATTTCTAATGCACTGGTTTTATTCATTACTGGTTTTATTGATGACACTTTTGAAGTAAAAAAATTTAGGAAAGGACAAATGAAAATAAATGAAATGGTCTTGATTTGTTAGAAAGGGAATTAAATGTTACTGTGTATACACTAATGGCAAAAGTACGGTACAATAGACCTTCTTTTTGTGTCTGGTGTGCACTGAAGCTCGGTTGTTGCCAGGACTGTTGTTAACGTTTAGGTCTTATTTTGTCTGCCGATTAATATGCAGTACCAATGAATGCCACTGGTTCAACCTTGTTAAGAATGATTACAATTGCATGGCGCGTTAGAAATTATACAAAACGTAAACATTTTCAGTATAAATTCATTTCCCATCTTTGGTGTAGGTATGCTTGGTCACAATTAGCTTTTGAATATTTATGTTTATTTCAATTTGATATTTTGATAAATTCATTAGTATTGGCGTCTTGCCCCAAGTCTGTCACATCCTCCTTATTTTCTTTGCTAAATCTGTATTATTTATACAGTTGAGAGTATGCCTATACATTTTAAAATCTCGTCTAAATATAGCTTCCCTTTCTTTGAATAGAGTTAAAAATATATAATATTATCCTTTTGTTATTCAACATGATTTATCTAAACATTTACCATATTCTATACGATACGACGCCTATCTGTCTAAGTTTTTGTTTATCTTGAATACTATTACATTTTAATCTCTTAAATGTCATGTGTCGAGCTTGCAACTGATTTCTTAAATAGAAGTCCAATTACTGGCTCAATTTACTTATCTAGTTTGATACACATATATGTTTATGACTTGTGATTTTACTTAACCGGTTTCTTATCCCTTTCGATCTGTTATATACGTTATATCTACCATTTAAGCTTGATTTTATTATAATACTTCGGCAGACTTTCCATCACGGAAAATTTGTGTCATACCACGTGCTTCGTATCGTAAACAGCCATTAGTTTTGAGGCCAGCGTCAGCAGTGACATTTTCTTGCATATTATCAAAGAAGCAATTAACAAACGTCGCTACCTACGTATGTTTCCTATCAAACATCCGTTTAGTGTTTCGCCGCGCGCTAAAATGAACACTTTTATGTCATTCGGTAATAATATTTTAAAACTACATATTTCAATATCACATGGTAGGCTCCGAAAGAGATGGCGGGTTAAGTGGGACTTCTTCCTAAAAGATGAGCTCGTAATCACAGTAGACGGAAAAAAGGGAGGCCTTTGTCCTGTAGTGGCAAAACACGGGCTTATAAAAATAATAATATCATATCAGAAATGTCTCGTCGTCGTGTTGTGTCAAATAAGATTTCCGATAAGATACAACATTGTCATGTGGTTGTAAGGTATTGTTGCATATCAATCAGGTGATCAATGATCTTTCCTACCAGATGTAAACAGATACAGTGTTTATCGCCCCTTATACTAGGTATGTTGATAAGCCCGCAATAAGCAATTGTATTGTAAAATCACTTTAGAAGCAGCGAGTTAAAATATATTTTGATAAAGCAAGGTGTTCGTCCTACAAGTGGGTAGATGTTGAAAATTTTCCTTTTGGTTAATCTGTCTATTCTTCATCTGAGCGGCGTTCGTTCAAATGTGTTTTCCAAAAAATGTTAGGCGTCAGAAAAATTTTTCATTCATAAAAACTCTTACTAAAAATTGGTATTTCTAAAAATGGGTGATATCAGTATTAAGATAGTGATGATACGAAGTCTTATCGATGATTAGACTTTAATTTCTTTGCTACCAACATTAATTATTATATACTTCATAAAATTGTTAACTAATTAAAAATTAATTTGTCTTGTTCTCCACAATAATGACCTAGGTAGTCTTTTTGTGCTGGAATTTTTATGTCAAGAAGTTGTTTCTTGTAACATAAGACCCTACGTGTCTTGGTATTTAAGTTATGATTAAGACTGACAAGTAATGACCGTAGTAAAGCAAGAAAACTATATTTTTCAGGGCGGTGCCGAGGCACGCGGGGCTGACTCCACGGCAGCGGACAGGCGGCGCGCGCGTATCTGATCTACACTACTCCGCTCGTCCGCGCCCGCGCCGCACGGCTCGTACGACCCACACGCATCCTGCACCTCCCCGACCCGTGCTCGACCATCCAAACAAACAAACAGTGACAGTGAACGTTTACACACTATTACAACAATAAACAAGTGAAATCCCTAGTGATTCCGTTCAGTGCTCGGTAGCCGAGTGAATGCGCGTGTGTTTCGACACCCTCTGCTTTGGATCGTCACAGCGAACAGCTGCTGACGATGAGCCGAGGGCCTTAGTGAACACAGGTGGAGGAGCGCTTACCGTGGCGCCCACAGTGAACGGCGATAGGCGTGCTTTAAACGAAACGTATAGAGAGATTGAATTAAATGGTATAATGGGGACTCCAAGCGCAATGAACGCTGATTCTGAGAATTGTGTTGCTAACGCGACGATGACGAACGACATGCAGCCTCTCATAGAGAGGATACGTGAACTGGAGGCGTTGCTCAAGCAACGGGACCAGGAGATGTTGGAATTGCGCTCGCAACTGGATAAGTTGCAGAGCGTGTTCCCATACCAGCAGTATGCCCGAGGATCGAGAGCTCCACGTAAGCAGAGAGCTCAGGGTATCTCTGCCGAGCCACAGACCAGCTCATCACTGCAGGACTTGACTCACCAGACTTTCCCAACGTTCGACAAGAGCGAAATGTAAGTACTTACTATAATGTTATCAATTCTCGATAAAATAAACAACTTCACATTCATGAGATATCAGATAAATTAGGTAACGTTTTTGTCGCAGTTGTATTATGTTTTAATAATGCATTTGTAGTAAGTGAAGCAGAAAACTTTAGACAGCTGGTCGTTTATGTCAGTTAAACTCTTGAGTTGGCAGATATTAGTTCATACCTTTTCTGACGGGTGGGAGTGAACGGAGATATACGGAGTGTTAATTAACTTGCACCTGTTGCGTGCAAAGCAATACTTTAAATAATACTTCACGTAAAGTACAACGCAGTCGTAAAATCTTGCGTAATCTCATGACAGATCACCCGATCTATACTAAAATTATTATTGTAGGTAACCTAAAAATAAATAAATAAAATTTACTGGGAAAATTTTCAATAAAAAATAAATAAAATAAGTTAGCGATGGACTGTTTATACAAAATTACAAACACTAATGAATGTTATTTTAGGTCAATAACACTTAAAACAGGACAGACGGCAAAAGGGCTCTAATTATAGAGAGAAAAATAAAATATTTAATACCGAAACGCTAATAAAGAACGCCGAACAAATAGTCCAAATGCTAAACTAGAGGCCCCTCATACTATAAAATTATAATAAAACTTCCATTCTTCCAAAGTTAACGTAATAATGTCACATATACATATGTGACGCATATAATATCAACAATGATTTCGAAATGAATCACAATATAAAATGTATACAAAACGAGATAATTCGCGTCGTCTCGTCACCAATAGGTACAGACGATGGCGTTAATAGACAAGTCGTGACAATCCAATACAAAATTTGTACATAGAAATTACACTGAGATCAACATGATAAACTTTAATACATATTATGATAATACTTTGACATATTTTTTTAATAAATATTTTCTTTGTCAAGGCTAAAAAGTAAATTGACTAAAATATGCCTGACATACGCAAATAGTTAACCATAAAGATTAGGTGAAACATACTCATAAAATGTCCCCATGGTCATTTGCCTCATTAAAAACACATTAATTTTAATAATTATAAATTAAAATTTTTATAAAAAATATGGAAGAATCCCATCCCAACAAACTTTACGATTAAATTGGGTAACAGCTGACGTTTCAATAACTGGTGGTAATAATTTTAATGATGCCTCTTGCTTTATCATACAAAATTAGAATTATGTTAACCCCACCGTGGTGTTAGTATTAACACCAAACCACACTGTAGTAATGTTGATAACAAATGAATGTGCAAGGCCTTCAGTACATTTTCCTTATTATGCTAAAAAAATATTGATGAGATTTGATAAGAGTTACGTAAGTAGTGCAATTAGTTAGAAATTGAGTTTTCATTGAAGGGTTGAATTTTCTAAAAGTGGACAAGAACGCGATTTAGTGTGAAAAAACATATATAATCACATATAGCATACCTGAATTAATTACACCTACTATCATACAATTGCAAGATTTTGAATGTTTTCGTGTTTTTTTATACAAGGAGAGGAGGCCTATGTTCCAGTAGTGGGAACATTATAGGCTGATTATGTATGTACGTTATGTTTATAAACAACAATATTCGCCTTTAATTCCATTATTTCACGCTCAATTGAGTTGTCAGCAATATCAGTTTCCTTTAAAAATCAGTATTCTTAATCTGAGACCGTTTAACTGATTAATGCAACAAAATGAGACATAATAGTGTGAACGATAGCGTGAATTTTAATATGCCCATTAGTATTCTCTCCGATGTCATGTGGGAAGGAATCGATAGCTTGTGTCATGTATCCTTCGTGTTTACCTTCATTAACAACATCCATGTTACAAAAACAAACTGCAAATTAAATTGCATTTACGCATAATATCGCAGTTACTTTAATTAATTTGACATTTTATAGCCCTCCTTCTGATCTTAATTTAGTCATTGCAAATAAGTTTATAGTTTTATTTGATTTCAAATGGAAATTATTATGTATTTTTAGATCGTTTTCCGCTACAGGCAGGTTTTGATCTTTTATAATCTCGTACCATTTCCGTGTACTTGAATAAGGTACCAGATGATCTAGATAAAATCCTACGGGTTTTTCATTAGCATTTATTAGCAGTTTAAAAATACAGTCAAAAAGTGGCGGTTCAAGGAGACTAGATAACCTTTCTGATTGTCCTTATCGTTGTCCCATCACACTCGTATGCTTCAAACGTTGTGTTTCACAATGTCATTATTGAAATTAGTTTGTTTTGACTACATTCTGTTGTTTTTATAAAACTCTTCATATTACCGACTTAAATTTCTTCTCTTCTAAAACGAACGTAAAAGTTTAACCTTCCAATGTAAAACCGTTACCATGACGGTTGACATTTACTGAGACAGATTTGTATTGACCACAAGGGCTAACAGAATGTAAATGGATACTCGGTATTCTGAGAAAAACTGCAAAGGAATCAAAATAATTATACCTATGTGCTAGTAGGGTTAAAATTAATTTTATGTTGTCATATCTTAGATTGGACCTATGGTAATGGGATACCAAAATAAGAAAAAGCTTCATTTAACTTTCAATGGAAGTTTATTAAATGCCTGTAAATATTTTTTATTATGCCACGTATACTCTTGTTCTAATAGATATCATGTCAAGGCTTAAGTCTAACGCCTTTGTTTTGTTTGTGCTAGATAATTGAGTCTATGGTGTTCAAAAGGTTGGGCCATTCAAGGTTGAGGCCTCATACAACAAGTTGGGACGTATTCCAATTAATATTGTAGAAAAAAAAACTTGCTATACTAATTAACAATAATTTATTATCACTCGGTTCTATGCCCTCTTTTGATGAAATACGTGGGTTAAAACGTCTATGTTCACAATTTATCTCTACTGTCTGCCTTTTCATTTACATACTTATCGATTCACTGGATACTAAATAATGTTACTGTATCACTTGTCTCAGTCAAGTCTTATGCAGATTGTTGGAATTTTGCGTCCCCATGCAGTCAGTGAGTTAATAAATTACATAGATCTGACATCCATTGATACGAACATGATAATTTGTTGCTGTTTGAATAGCAATACGTCTGAAATAATGAAAGATTAGATTAAATAGAGATAATACGTGATAAAATTGGTTTATGATGAGAACAATAATCGTCTTGGCATGCAAGTGAATGCGATAAAGAACGTAATTTCTTTGACGCTTAATGTCAAGGAGATGAATAAAGGCATTGACTTATAAATATCGTTGATCATAAAAGAATCCACTTTTTTTTCAATCATACAAATTCAAACCTATAACGCTGTTTCTTAAACAACAAGACTAATACGTGAATATAAACTAAACGTAAATATTTATATTCACTTATATAAAGTTAGATATTTTTTAACCAAATCTAAAGAATTTATTTCTGCCTTTGAACTTTTTAACTGAATCATGAAAAGCCAGAACAAATAAAGTCAACGAGGTGGAAACTGCTCGAAATATTACCAGTTATTGTACCCAAAAATGGCGACGAGAAATCTCGTTTCCCAAAGCGGTCTTTAAAGTGTATTGTTAAAGCATTTTAATTAAACAATATTTCCAAGTTTATATTTAGATTAATTAATGTGAATATAATCGGCTTCTCACTTACGCATGCAATCTAAATTTTTATTCTTATCTTCATGTGTAATTTAGCAATTAGTGATATCATCATTACTTTCTAAGTGAATAATTCTATTCCTGTCTATCACGTTTGGCAAAAAAAAAAAACTCAAATGTAGCTATAGCAAAATCTTCATACTCGAAAATGCTGTTGCATACAGTTTTACATCTCTATATATTTTAGGGCATCTAGAACGCGACAAGCCGCAGATTTAAGGGTCGGATTGCAGCATCCGAATGTTCCATTGAACAAAATATTACTAGAATTGTTTTCCGTATTATTATTTGGTTCATTATGTGTAGGACTATTTCCCGGTTTGAGATCATTAATAAATTTTTGTATGAGTTCAGAATATACGGTGGCCTGCTTTTTTTTAGATTTTCTTATAATTGGATTCTTTCTGCTGAAATATTTTGAAGCTTCACGTAAGAATTTCTCTTCTCACAAATGTATGTCAAGTGATTCAACGACTATCTGACTTCGTTTTATTGTTCAAGTAGGTACTGTCTGAGTGCCGAAGAAGGACATCATGACTGTAACTTTTAATGAAATTGTAAGGATATCAACAGCATTACGTGTTTATTGCAGATGCTTTATTATTGCTAATTGTGGCTAAATTAGGTCGGTGATAAATGAATTGAGTTTTAAAAGTACGCTAATTAGTCAAAAAGTCTTCAATTCACTTGACGATTAAAATGTTTTATTGGCTTATTATTATGGGAATTGCTTTGGTATGTTTATTTGGCATGATATCCGTTTTGTATCATTGGTTTAAGAGTGTTTGCGCCGTACGGCATTTCATACAAACTTTCAAGCCCTTGTTTTTTGAAATGAATGAACCGATTTGAATGAAACTTCATACGTTTAAGCAGGATACAAAGGTCTAAAGAACATGTTCGAAAAATAGTGTTACAGCCAAATTAGACCGTTTTTAAATTTTCTATAGAAAAAGAGATTTCCAGTTATCTTTTTTTAAATAAGACATTTCGAAAATTTTCTTAAGTAACTTTTTAGACCTTTGTATCCTGCAAGCGTATGAAGTTTCATTAAAATCGGTTCATTCATTTCGAAAAACAAGGGCTTGAAAATTTGTATGAAATGCCGTACGGCGTAAACTCTCTTATGTGTTTTGTTTATTTTAAATGGAATTGCGAAGGAACCTTCGTTGTGTCCTCGATCGCATTGTCTAATTTATTCTGAACTTTCGCAACGTCGTAAAGATCTGTCGTCTTGTCATTGTATATTGTACATAAAGTCGAGTCCCTGTATAAGGTTGTTGTACGTAACCGCAACTTTACGAGGTTGCGGATGTCTATTAACTGGTGCTCCGAGTTCAGAAGTTCGCCTTCGTTAACGCAATACGTAGCAATAACTTATCGTTTTTATTCGCTTTTTTGACGCACCTTTATTTAAATGATGAACATGCTTTTATTAGGTAGTCATTACTTTTATTTTCGGCTCGTGTATTATATTCAGGACTTAAATAAGTTTCAAATTCAAATTTAATTTTAGCGTCATGTGATGATCTATGATTAAACTTCAAAGTCAGATGTTCAACAGATTCCTTACGACATACAACAACGACGTGAAGGGACTCGACATAAAGGGAACCATCGATTTTTGAATAACTTACTTAGTTAAATTAAGAGTAGATTTACTGGTATTTTAAAACACGTAGTCTTTGACCTAACCCTTATCTTTGTAACAAATGAATGTAATGCACGCTATATAATCAAGAACATCGAACCAGTTTTAATTTCTTTGTGGTAGCGGTTACTACCAGTTGCGCACGGGTTGATATCGTCTCGTGACCACTAGAGGTACGACCTATATTAGATTGTCATACGTTCAGACACGATGCAGCTTGCTGTTTTATTTTTAACTGTCACCTACGTTGTTAGAGATGTTAAGAGAGAGGCAAACCTTTGCTAACTGAAACTTGTAGATTCAATCTGAATATATGTTGTAACGTACTAATATAAATTTTTCAAGGGAGACATACAGAAGCAGACATTTCAATTTTATTTTCTCCCCTAACATTTTCAGTTTCATTATTATCGATGACCTTGAATGATACAAGATTATTAATATTTTGGACATCAAAGATTTATGTAATAGATTACCCACAATCAGAATCGACGTTTATCATGAAGAAACGAGAAAGAATGATCATATGCCCCGCCCATTATTTTTTACGACTCCGTATCAGAAAAGCGACCAGTAAACGCAAGGATTTATCGGCACTAAAGCTCTGAAACACTGAATTAACTTACGACCTGATAACACTGGCCGATAAGTGTACAATTATCAAGACACATTAATAAAAAAAGAAAAAGAAAACGAAAGTTGCTTAACTTCTGGAACTGTCACTTTTGTTCCAATTTATTTTCAACTGACTGCAAATGATAACACTGCGGTTCCCTTTTAATTGCTCCATCAATTTTCGGTAAAAATTCACAAGGTGTAGATTACATACTAAGTGACAACTTGGGACGTTGATGTCTGGTGTGTTTTTTTATTTTGTGTCGATCAAACAAACCCTGCGCACCTTCCTCCCTGCTCCAACAACAGGAACTGGTGAAGGCATATTTTTCCCTACCTTTTATAAGTTTTAACGTTCAAAAAGTACTTATGTTTAACCTTTGAATAAAAACTAATCTTTGTAGTTATACGTCTGATTAATCCTAATCAGAAGTAAAGCATAGTTCCATTCTGAAACTTGTTGTAACATCGAATGTGATGCTCCCATTGTTGCATTGTGTGTGTTGATGTGACCCATAGGAAAACATCAATCTCCTTTTAAAATATCTATAACAACGAGGTTATTGGTAACAGAACTAACAATTTTTGAGGTAAAACAAACAAATACTTACATAATTCCATCATCTGCCTAGCCTTTTCGTCGGCTTCCAGCCTAACCGGATGCAGCTCAATACCGGTATTTTACATGGAGGGACTGCCTATCTGAACTCCACAACCCAGTTACTGGGTAATACGATACCTCTTGGTAAGACTGGTTATCAGACTTTCGGAGTTCTTCTTCATTAAGAATTAACAATAATTCACTTACTGAGAACATAATTTACAAAAAATGTTTACGGGCGTACAATAACATCGTTAAAAGTAGATTTACAATAATGAATAGGAAGGTAGTGAAAAAAAAAAAGTAAAAATCAACTAATCACCAACCGAGTAAACACGGATCTAAAGTAAATTTTGATGTATTACCTACTAGATGTGCCATTCATGGCAGCGTACTGACAAAATATAGAACTTTTATTTTGTTTGTTTGCAGGATCCCGTTAGCGTTAGCAATAACGCTTGTATTTTTTATTTTTTAGGGTTCAGTACCCAAGGGGACCCTATTACTAAGACTTCGCTGTCTGTCCGTCCGTCTGTCTGTCACTCAAGGCTGTATCTCAAGAACCGCGATAGCTAGACAGTTGAAATTTTCACAAATTATGTATTTCTGTTGCCGCTTTAACAACAAATACTAAAAATAAAATAAATATTTAAGAGGGGCTCCCATACAACAAACGTGTTTTGCTTTGTTTTTTTTTTCGGTGGTTTTGCCTTATGGTACGGAACCCTTCGTGTGCGAGTCCGACTCGCACTTGGCCAGTTTTTTATTATTGTTATTGACACATTATACAATTTAAGTTGATTTTCAAAACAGGACATGCTTTTTGCTTTTTTTATTTCCATGGGTATTTTATTGTTGTACATGTTAACACCTTCAAATTCAATATTTCGTTTGCCGTAATTTACTTTTCTGGGAGGACGTGTTACTAAGTAATTGGAGTTTCGTAGTTTAATTTTTTTGTACTTGATGTTTTTTTGTGGAATTTACCTACTGTTGTATGAATATCGTTACGTAATATTTTGCACATGTATAGTACTGAATTACTGATTTATGCTGTTCATTATTTTTGTTTCCTTGTATATTTTCTGAGTTGACGTTCTAAAATGGTAACTAAATAATATTTTGTCTGACTGTTTTGAATGACTGTCAAAGATCCACGAATGACCACCGGGACCAATGGCCGGGACCAGTGCTTCTCCTCTAAATACTTACATAATTAAGTTTGTTATTTTCGCGGGCTTGTCAATTTATTGGCATGTCTACTATTTCTTGTAATTTGGCTTGGAATTAGTTTAGAATCTTGAATCAGGTCCAAAGCGATCTAATCGAAGAACTAATTACATAGCAATCTTCCTACAAAATATATTATGTTACACGTGCTGCCTATCTGTATAGCACGTTCTTCTATTGCTCGAATGTATCTTACTAATTTGGCAATAAATTCATAATTCAGTATTTCTATATAATATAGAATTTCTGCTTATATGCATAAATTATTGGCTTTTCTCGGGATAGCACTAAAGGTGACTGTTGGATTTTAGTGCTGACTCCACATCGTCTTTTAAATTATTAGCTAAGACTAAGTTTTCGATGGACGTATGCATTTTCCATAGACTGGATAAAGATTTGGGGGCCTAAAAAGGCCGCTTTGGCAGAATCATAAAAGGATAACATAATGGACAGTTAACCGTTAAGTTAATCGTATCAAATCCCATTTTTGACGCATTTTTCCGTTATTTTTTTTGTCTGTTCTAAAATACCAATCAATCCAATATTCCGATCCAAATCCAATCCCAATCTCTTTGATTATACCTACGTAGTGCAGCGAAAAAAAGAAAAACACGGACTGTCGCCATATTACGATTCACAATGTTATTCTTCTATGATTCTCCAAAGTGGCCTTTTTAGGCCCCCTGATCTAGTCCATTCATATTCTGTGGCTACATGTTCGATCTACAGGCCATTTATTTTTCTGGTGGAAACTTCTTTTCTCATTTCTCGATTTCCCTATCCCGAACCTTTTAAGCCATCTCCATCCTATATACCTTACTACACGTATTCATCTTACAACCCCCCATCAGTAAACTTGCCCTGAAGGTTTTCTGGTATTTTTCATTCTGATAGTGCCAATGTTGTATTTAGATATATAAGTTCTTCTTCTGCATTGGTAAGTCTTCTAAGCAGCGTGTCAATTTATTCCTGATCGCGACCACCATCAAGCGTTGTATAAACTTCTCATTCCATACCATTTACGTACATTTTAATTCAACTCGTTGCGTTTAAGCGTCATATCTTAACACAGATATAGATATCTGTGTATCTCTACCTTTATCCGTAGAGAGTTGGTTCATTAATTAATTTCAAGTATCTCAATTATTTGTGATGACAGCATTCTTTCTAATGAATTTGGCGTTTTATTTAGTGGAATATCTTACAAGATTCTTTACCTTTTCCAAGTTTACATTACCATTAGAAAAACTTTAAACTGACAGATAATTAATTATTTAAATAAACACAAATTCAGCATCAAACTCGTTCAGGAACTCTGAGATGAAAATAACAAAACACAATAGTAAAATTGTATTATTATTGTAGTCACTTTTTCCGTTTACAATATTATTTAAAACAATGTAACTAAAGATATCATGATGTTAATTAATAAAGTGATATAAAATTTGAGTTCATTATAGGTACTACGTCGAGTGCATACGGTTATACAAATAAAGATACGAGTGTTTTCCCTCTAAAAAAAATAGCATCACGAAGAAAAAATGCAATAAACAGAATGTTTCCTCAAGAATGTTTATCTGATAATGCATCATCCAATACGGAGCCGAGATCGGTATATGAAAAGAGATGAATTACACCTTTATTATGGCAATTTCATTGTCAGTAATGATGATAAAGTGATCAACCTGCTGCTGCTGCACCTTACAACTACGTAGTTTTATTTATCACTTGATGGTATTTTGTTCTCCTTTGCATGAGACATAAGAAATCGTGGGTATGATATAATGATATTTATCATGCACAAAATTGTAGGATGGATTTTATTGATGGCTTTCTTATATGGTAGTATGTGTACCTACTGGCTGAGAACGTCAGTTTAACAATTTCTGTTCTTTTTCCATTTCACTTTCGCAAATTCTAGCCCGGTGATTTGTTTATTATTTTAAATATTTTTCGCAGGATATTTTCCACTACTTAATGGAAAAATAGAACAGTAATTCTAGCCCATTTTTTTCGCATTAGATATGAATCACAGCTGCAGGGTTGTCCAACTCTCCAAAAGCATTTTTTTAAATGATTAGGTTCATTGTCCATATTATTAGTCAGACATTC
Organism: Oligia latruncula; assembly: GCA_948474745.1. Taxonomy (NCBI): domain Eukaryota; kingdom Metazoa; phylum Arthropoda; class Insecta; order Lepidoptera; family Noctuidae; genus Oligia; species Oligia latruncula. The sequence continues at coordinate 10,033,053 of OX419702.1, read as the reverse complement.
CGTTTACCCTTGAATAGAAAATATAATTTATTACAAAATATTTTTATGAACACCGCGCCGTACGTATTGATAGAAATCCCATGACGGGTGGAGTTCGTTCTTTTTTTCTATGAATAAAATTACTATACCTAATTTTATACAGCTTAATGTTTTTTTTAATTAGTTTTTGTCTGCGATTAATGATGTAAGTATTCTAAAAATAGTAACAGCATAATTATCATGTCATATGACTTTTGGTCATTATTATACTGTTTATTTTGTTAGTCTGCATCTTATCTTCGACTATTCTTCAAAGATGACACGACACAAATATTTGCCATCTGAAAATACATCCTTAATTGCCTGTACTTATGGTTTGAAACTCAATGGGAAGAAAGGATTACTGTTCTGTTTTGTTAACATCTTTTGTTAATGAATCGCGCGACTCAACAGCTTATAATTAAAAGTAATTGAGCGCTATTTAACTTCTTGTTAAGCGCATACAACTTTTGATTGCGCTATAAAAATTCTTCTCAGACTTTTGTAAATAGGATTTGACGTAGATCCAAATCATGTAGCTGTAAAAACAGATCATTTCACAAGTTTTGCTTATATTAGTATTAGTTTTGAACACCGCTAGGTTCGAATTTTTAAATCAACAATTATCTGATACTGTTCGAAGATACCTACGTCATTTCAAAGTAAGTGAACATGAAGTGCAATATAAATTATGTAATACGCAAGACAAGAGCGCCCTTGAAGACATAGGTACCTACTTATGTTATACCTAGGTTACTTTGAAATAAGACGTAGGTATCTACTTAACTGATACGGCAAATAAACGTTCTGCCGCCGGGTCTAGTAAGACCTCGCGAATAAAACAATTAGACACAGATATACAATACCATTTTCACCACTGACGGAAAGATGTGGGGGGTAAATAGATACAATGTCTGGGTGGATAGGGATTAATGTGAAATTAAAGATCTTATTTAAGACGACAAATATTCCCCGCCCCTCGGCTTCACCAGCGTAAATTTCGATTCCAAAAATATTCTGGAGAGGGCCACCCTTATCACATTGGGTATAAAAAATAGCCTACGACCTATTCTCAGACCTACCAAATATACACAAAAAATTTCATAAAAATTGGTCAAGTCGTTTCGGACGAGTTCGATAACAAACACTGTGACACGAGCTTTTTATATTTAGGAAGATTATTAATAGATTTTAATCCCCTACAATCTTCTATAGGTAATTTCATAGTAATAAGCTTTTTCTAATCGACAACTTCATCGTGAATTCGATCCATGAGATCAGACGCATCCTGGTATAAAAAAACGCCAAAATGATTTCCCATAATTTTCGGACAGCCCTAATGATGTGACGAATGGAACTTTAATAAGTGACGGAAGCGCTCCGGTGGACATGAACTGGCGACTTCCGACAATGGCGGGAACGAACGAAAGCGGCCGTCTTCACTACGACTTATGTATTTTCTTACGGGAACTGGGTCCCTTTAAGTCCCTTATCATTTCCTCTGGATCGAATTGAGGGCAAGCGCACACCTGTCGCTCGTGTGAATTTGCGTACATGGTCCATTCTCCCTGATTACTACTTCTGACAGTAAGCGGGTAAATTACGACAGTAAAGACCATGTTTGGGAGATGGGTCGGCGACCGTAGATGTTAATTATGACGACGTCCGTGTGACACTATGACGCTATCCACTTGACGTCATCCCTTTACGTTTCCAAAAAGCACATAATTATTTAAATGATTTGTCATTTTCTTGATCTTTGAAATCATTTCGTTGGACGCGAGACACACAGGTGCACACACATGCACATCCAAATGAAGAGGTGATTAACTGATTAATTGTAGTTCGGAGCAAATTTCTAGATGTAATTTTGGACTGGTCTATCTTATAGCTCTCTCCTCTCTAAAATATAATTTTAATCTCCTGTGAAGGTATTTAAATAAATATTACGTTTTTCATGGTATCAGTCATTTCATAAAAGATTCTTAGCACATTTAGAATGTTATAAATTAATCTGCGTAGTGTGCACACGAGCGACACGCGTCGACGAAAGAGGCAACTGCAACCGTCGACGCGTGTTGGTGACATACCGCTCGTACTCAAATACACGAACGTTGTCGACGCGACGTCTCTGTCGTCGACGCGTGTCGCTCGTGTATGCACACTTAGACGGAGTGAAATGTCTTCACTTCAAAATTGGTTTAGTGGTTTTGTTGCCAGTTCGAATCAAACTGACATTCACTATCACTTTAGCTGTAAAATATTATTATTTATTAATAACCCTTTCAAAAATAAAATAGCGCCCTCCACACGTACAGTTCGAATCGCGGGAAACAGCACGCGCCGTTCCATCCCTCGCTCCGAACTGTACGTGTAGATCTAGATGTGCGGGTCTAACAGTCCGATCTGGCATATCGACACGAGCGCATGTCTCACAATTTTACGCGCGCATCACGTATAAACGTAAATTACAAAAATGGCGGTTTGGACTGTCGTAATTCCCTTAACATCGGCAAATGTCCATATCTTTGTCTGTATTCCTTTACCCACACTCGTCCTTTTTTTCGGCTGTTTAAACTAACTACAAATCCAGCTAACGCGATGACCAAACGTTCGTCCATTTTTCATAATACTGCATAAAAAACTTTTAAAAAGTTATTCGTTCCACGCGCCAGTTCAAACTGCAGTCCATACTCTTGAATATCAATTTACACGCACAGTTCGGAACGTTGTCTAGATTATTCGGCAATCCAAACCGTGAATGCATTTTTAATCGTAATTAGCACAACAGTTTGATCCGCAGTCCAAACTGTACAGATCTAACTGCGGTTTGGAACGCAGTCCAAGATGCGCGGTCCGAACTGTACGTGTGGAGGGCGCTAATGAGTTACGTAGGTACTTAGGTTTTGTCCGGCGTAGGTACCTACATCCTACAAATAATAAAATGATATTCATTTTATTGGTATCATATAATAACGCAATAAAGTACGTATGGTGGTCGTGCTCATGTAAATTATGTTTTAAAATATTCAGCGATAATTTATACAATTTTGCACCGGACGGATGTAGTTAATAATCTGCAGAAAAATAAACTAAATCACGAACATCTTAGTATGATTTTATGGTTAGCAAAATACTCATAACGAGGATGAAGTCGTGCTGAAATTAAAATTAATAAGGTCGAGCAATTTTGGAACGTTTGATCTTATCTATTGTTCGTATCATTTTGCCCAAAATTAAATGCAAAACAATCGTAACTTATTCATTTAAATAAAGCTCTTTTTGTTTATCCAGATTACAATTTAAAACAGTAAAAGAAATACTTTACGGGGGAAACTATAAAGTAGATTTTACTATGCAGGGTCAAATTAAATTAGCAAGCGAAACTCTGCAGGTGTGATGGGAGTTAATATCTAAACACAATATACACGAATAGGCAGTACATATTCCGTATCATTTGGCTTGGAATGGTCATGTGACGAGGAGGGATGAAACGCATGTAACAAAAAAAACTGGCCAAGTGCGAGTCGGACTCGCACACGAAAGCTACCACAAGGCAAAAACGCCGAAACGCCGCACGTTTGTTGTATGGGAGCCCCCCTTAAATATTAATTTTATTTTAATTTGATTATTTATTATTAAAGTAAAAATACAACTGAGTATTTTGTGAATATTTCAAGTGCCTACCTGTTGCCATTATTGATATCGAGCAAAAAAGGGCAAAAAAATCGCGTTTTTTGTATGGGAGCCCCCCTTAAATATTTATTTTATTTTGTTTTTAGTATTTGTTGTTATAGCGGCAACAGAAATACATAATTTGTGAAAATTTTAACTGTTTAGCTACCGCGGTTCTTGAGATACAGCCTGGTGACAGACAGACGGACGGACGGACGGACAGCGAAGTCTTAGTAATAGGGTTCCGTTTTTACCCTTTGGGTACGGAACCCTAAAAAGAGGAATGCTAGAAAGAAAAAGAAGTTTTGAATGAATGTTCATGGATTGAAATGGATGACGTGTGTAAAGAATGATATGAAAGAAAAGGACTGCACATTGTGACCCATAACGACAGAAATGATCCTGTACAGATACAGCTAGTGATTCTGTATCTGTAATCAAAGATTACGTAATTCATTACTTCAAATGTAAATGAATCTGATCACTGTTTACTGATATAAATAACTTACGTGGCTTGATTAAGAAACTTCTTTGAACACCTACTTGTGCCCACTTAGCAACAATTTACGACCGATTACAAAAGATCATAATGAAGCAAGACTTATGGCCTTATGGACTCCTTTATTTATAAACATTATTTAGGCGTTAATAAGCTAATCTGTCTATAGACAACTTTATTATTGTGTTGTAAATTTAGCCCGAGAGCTATAAACGTTACTTAGTAAGTATATAGGTACTTTTACTAAGCGTTTTTCTAAAACTCTCAACGTACAAAATATGTAAGACTGAGACGGGAACATGTATGAGCCGAAGCACTTGTTAAGTAACGTTTGTAAATCTTGGCTTTAGCCTATTTTTAGACACAGGTCGACTATGTGTTTAACGCACGTTCCATTCAATTATTGTGAAAACACCGATTGGTTCCTCTATAAATGTTGTTAAATAATTCACTTCGTTTGGAGATGTTATTTTTGCAAGAAAAAATCAACAAGAGACAGTTTCAAATTTTCAATAGATATAACTGTTTATGAATATCATTAAGCTTTTTTTTTATCACCAATCAGCGTTGGTCGCGCTCAGACGCGCGAATTCCGTCGAATGCGCGCGAATTCGCGCGTCTTCTTTTTATCTCAGAAGAAAATTATGTGCATTAAGTTTTGGAGATAAGGGCGAGTTTCAGATTAACGCTTCGATTCGCTTCGACTCTGCGCTAGTGAATTGATTCTTATGGTTACCCAAGACCATGCAGATGCCAGAACCATTAACACTGCGCTTTATTTGCTTTTTCACACAAATGCATTTACCGTATATCTTTAGTTGTGACTTGTCCCATTGTTAGGCAAAGGCCAGTCTTTCACTGCTCGCCATTGTTAGCCAATTGGGCACATGTATCGTTCTCTACAACACTAGAGCATAGATGTAGATAGATCTAAAAGTTTCTGCAACCTCCTTTAAAATAAAGTCTATTTTCGACTGCCTCTTTTGTGTAGTGGTCGTTAGTGCGACTGCTGATGGGGTCATGGGGTCCTGGTTTCGATCAACAGGTCCAGCACAATGTTGTTGGATTTTTTTATTTCAAATTTCCCAGTAGCAGCCCGGAGGTGCGATACGCTCGCCCCATATTCCATAGGACAACTAGCCAAGTGCTGTAACTACTGAACACTTCTGCCCCCTTAAGGGAATACAGGCTATAAGTTTTTTTTCGTTTTAGTTTTTTTTCTTTAATATGCTTCTTAATTATGGTAACAAACTGTTGGTTTGTCTATACCAATCCTTATTTTTTCTTCACAACTACTTGGCAATGATTCTTTCTGGATGTTGATCTTGAGTAAAATAAGCTTCTCTAGCCCGTAAAAGGCAACCCATGGAATATATCAAGAGCACAATAGCCTCTCGACCACTGATCCGTTTGCCAAGCATTGTGAATAGAACAATTTCCCTCACGACCGCTAGTGGAAATATCCATTTTGTGAAATTTAAAGATTATTCGAAGTATCCATAATGTGCCTATGTTGCGGTCTATGTAGAGCGTAGTCAGGCGTTGTGGTCAGCACATTGAACATGGTGTCAATGACCTTTGTAATGGATTTCTAATAACTTTCTGCTATGTTGCATGCATTTGCAGCATTTTATGAAAGTAGGTTTAATGCAGTTGTCATTGAGTACTCATTACCTACATAGACATTCAGCTGTTTTCATGAAGCGATTACCTATATTTTGTTATATTAAAGTCATTGCCAGTAGGTAATATTTTAGGTATAGTTTTTTTTAAGCTCTTGGAGCAAATTTTTTCAGCCAGTAGAGAAATTGCTAGAAATCTTTTTACATTTCAAACTGTCTAAACGCCAAAACGATTCGCCTCATTGCATTTGACGATTCCAAAATCGGTGCTCATTTCTACGGACAAGTGTACTACTTTTGTTAGTTGACAAAAGCGTAGAGATTTTTTAAACATTCGAAACAAATAATAAATTGACTCTATTTATAAAACCCACGTAATACATATCCGAAAAGTGGGCAAGATACGTTTGAAGACAAATTAAAGTTCATTTAAAAGGGGGCGGCATAATTCAGCGTGAAAAAACCGCAAGTAAAAGTAATCTTATGTCACATGTGTTTGAGTCCAATTTCTTTCGCACGTCATCAATTTCACGGCTACATTTGACAGATTAACGTGCTCCGTCGATATGTACCGTACACAAATAAATCACTTTCTGACAAAGCTGTACAACTTTATAAAACTGATAATATCTACGATCGACAATCTTATTTCGGTCTCAGAAAGTTTTACGATGTTGCACAATACTCGCTCTTATTGTTAAAGATATAATTGCGTTGTTAAATTATCGAGTTGTCAACCGGCCTTTGTTCAGAAAACGTATAAAAATTTCGGACCACCAAATAAGAGCCCAATGGGACGATTACTCTGCAAGCATAAATAAAATTATATGTAATTATCGGGAAAAATGCCACGTTAAACCTCGAGTGCAGTTGCAAATCTTAAGAGCTGGTTTATTGAATTCTTTAATTATTGTGATACGCCCAAAACTGGCTCGTTTGTTGCGCTGATATTTTAACAAAAATAATAAGTGCACCTTGGAATTTTAAAAGGTTATTTAAAGTGATTACGGGATTGTTTGAAAAATTGCCCTGATGTTACTTAAGTAAACTTAAAAGGTAATCATCAGTAACTATTTGTTCAGACCATAAAAGAAGACCTTTTCCAGTATTATTTTATCATATCTAATTACTGGAATATTCCTTTGCTCTTCGGAAAAATAACATAGGTGCTATAGTAGTATAAGGTGTCGCAGAGGTGCTATAGTACACCCAAGTTTCGCCAGTTATATTTATGTCCCATGTAGGTAATAGGGGGCGAGCCTATTGCCATCAACCGAGCACAGATCCAGACTCCTGGCTGCTACTTAGAAATTCCAGATAGTAAACCCAACAACGCTCCACCCGGATATCGAACCCAAGTCGTCATGTTCAGCATTAGCGCTAGCGAACATTACACCAACGAAGCCGTTTAGCTGATGGTCAAACTCTCTTGCAATTACCTTTTGAAATTGAAGGTAGTACAGCTAGATAATATATGTAAGTCCTTACTTACCATATAATTATATTCAAATCAATATCCTGCTTCATATATTCAGATAATCACCTTATTAAAAGCATATTTTGTTTATGTTTTTTTTTTGTTTGTGTATGTGAATTTAAATGTTTGTAAACGCACCCACAATACAGGAGAAATTCCTAGTGTGAGGCATTGTTTTTTCCAAAAAAAATAAAAAAAATATATATATAATTACAAAAAAAAAAAAATGTAATTTACGTGGTAATTGCTACCGTTACGTCAACACTGGTACATATTTTATTGCGCGTTTCACGTAATCGATAAACGGTATCGTAATTAGTAATGCAAGATTTATTTATGTGCATTTGTCAAGCCACTTGTCTTCAAAGTGTACACACGCCAGCACATCAAGCTACTACAATCTGTCAAATTTCTTTAATAGATTTTCAACTTTATCGCTAAAATATAAGGTTCAAAGTTGTTTAGGAAAATTTAACAGTTTCGGGTAGGTTGATGTGCTGGCGTCTGTACATTTAATTTTGCACTGCCTTCAAAGAAAAATGTCAAGAAAACGTCCAACACAAGACAAAATATTGTGAGTTCCTTCTTTTATGCAAAAGCTCTTCGACTACCTATTTAATAACTAACCTATTTGATAAATAAGAGATAAACTGGCAATAAAAGTAAATGGTTTACAAGATTGGTCGAAATAGATTCCAACAAGAACCAAGAATACGCCATTCAAACTTGAGACATATGAAAAGTTTATTCTAGTTGATTTTGCTACTCAATACAGAGCTTTCATGATAAACTATGAATATGTTAAAACCCTGCATTGATAAACATGAAAAAACAAAACTTATCAACTTATTACTTCCTCAAAAATGAGCACAAACATCGATCCGTACGTTCTTAATGATGTATTAAAGGGCCGCATTACGTACGCTCTCGATATACAAATATTATATACGTGTCAACGAGTTGTGTTATCGATACTTTAATCGGATTATGACGCGCCTAAAGTGCCTGGTCCAGCCAGTTCGGGCACGATATTAGGGCTGGAATACATGAAACGGTTTATGAGAATTCTAATATTTTAATTGTGGTGATGGAAAATATTGAAATAAATTTCGTTACACGATTGACAAATATGAGACAGCCTAAGTAAAGGAATTTGCTTCTACAAAGGTTGCAATTATCAATGAAAACCGTTGCCACCATGTTCAAAAAAGGTGTCGACAGCCAATAAATAAATACTTTGCATATATCAAGATTGGCATAACAGCCAAAGAATAGGATTAAGCTGCAATGGGATAAAATAGTTGTCGGTGACGATGATTATGATCATGATAATCATGTAATTGATGATTATGTTATGATTCATCATTTTAGACCTCAGTCATACAAAAATCGAAGTAAATCTTATAAAATAACGTCAAGTTTCCCAGGAACTATAAAACTACTAGAGAACATGTTAATAGTCTTCTAAACCAAATGAAGAAAACCGGTGTACGGTCTTTCTTCACCCAAAGACATTCTACAGCATTCCCTAAGTTCTCCTACAAATTACGTGGAACGACAAGTGATAATAAAATGTTCCTTTTTATACTTTCCCCATAGAGCGAGGAAAAATAGTTTATCCGACTGACCAATTAAACAATCAAGTCGTAATTATGAGTTATTCGAGTGTAGCATTAATGTTATGCTTTGAACATGAAAGAATTTCTTACGTAGTCTTTAACTGTATGAAGTTGGCTTTATCTGCTTGGAACTAGTCTGCGCTAAGGAATAGCACGACTGCGAAGGAAACGATTTGTATCGGCTGTATGACGATGCTGATTCTTCTTTGGCCAAAAAATAGGTCAGGCCTCTGGTCACGCGAAGAGTCGACCGTTTGGCGAAGTTTCGAAAAACAGTATTTTTATATATAATAGAATATTCTTTATTATGTACACCATAAATATTACAGTTAAGAATGTAGTTTACATTTATTTATTTTTTATATTTCCAATATATTTTAGTATTCTATTTTATTATCTAGACCAAATTAAGTATATTAACAGTGTCAATTTCAATTGACAGTCTTTTCTTTTTTTATTTGGTATTGCGCGCCTATTTTAACTAAAATATGCTTTTTGTTTTTGTACCATACGTTTTCTCCCAATTGTTTTCAAATAATGTTCGTAAAAATTACTGAGCTGTCTACCCGGGGTTTAAGATTTCTTGTATGACACCTTAAATAGAAATAAATCTTTTATTATATCTTATTCGACAATCAGTCAAGGGGAGTCGGTAATTAAGTAGTTTATTTTCGCTTCAGGGCATATTAAGCTCATTACATTTGTACCATTCGATTCCTTGCTTTGATTGCATTAAACAGTGCGCATGCTACAAAAAAAAACTATGTATTTTCGTATGTCGTTTGTTTTTCGGTAGATTTTGACAACTTTGACTATGCAACTGTTTTGTTGCATTAAATTTTTGTTTTGTTGGGCTATACAGTAGGTACCTACAGTCTGTCCTTTCTGTGCGCTTACATTGCAAATACTGGCTTAACTTTACGAGCTAAATCAAATTAATTTACTACGGAACTGTATATCTTAATATCGTTAAAAAAGTCCGCGATGGTATATTATGTTTATCTCCTAAGGATAACCCACAGCACAGTAACCATTTTTATCTTTTACATATTACAAAAAAATTATGGGTTATTTACCAAGCTATTTTATTTAAACAATACAGTATTACTCCTTATGCAATTAAATACATTAAATACGTTGTGTATTTCATGGAGATCAAAATTGCCCTTCACAGCATATAATTAAAATGAATATCTTAGAAGATATCAGAGATTTAAAAAGCGGGGGCAGAGCGGGCAGAGAAATTCAATACTAATGAACGGAGTTCGCGTCAGAACTGTGTGGCGTCGAAGTGATTCAAAAGTATGTGATTGTGAATTATACCAAACATTTACTACTAGTACAGCTGCCATAAATTCGTGATCAGTTTAGACTCCTATTGAATTTCTGATTTTGATCATCTACTTTTGCTGTTGACTGTACGCACGCCTTGTATCAAGCTATACTCCAGTATAAGCTGACTTCTGATTGTACGAAAAAACCTGTACAGTCACGAGCACCAATATGTCAACACTTGGCAACTTTAAATTGCGATTTTTTCACCAAATAACGAATGCAACGTTGAAATACGAAACTTTACATATACCTATGGGTTCGAAAATACTATGTTCCTACTAATATAAAATTTCATTCAAAAACAAAGGAGAAAATCGACTTTGAATAAAGCCAAGTGTATACATACTTTTGCTCGTGACTGTACAATGCGAGGTCAGCTAAAACTGTAAACGTACCTATATAGCTTGATGTGTAGTGTAACAGTCTTAGGCCGAGATCTTTATACGTTGCTTAGCACGTACTTTGGCTAAGCGTTATTCCTGTCACTATCGCAAAACTGTCAGACAAGAATTGCAGGATAGAGACGGGAACATGTCTAAACCAAAGCATGTGCTATAAGTATTGTAAGTGTAGCTTATTCATAAGCCTGTTGAGCCTGCTTGGAATGGCCATTTATTTTTTCTTCTATTACTATTAATTTCTGTGCTACACCGTAAAGGCGGTCTCCAACTGTGTTTGTCGCTTCTATGCTTACAAAAAAGTGTAAATCATCTCACGTGACAGCGATGTCTATCGCTATCGTAACTTATTTGTTACCCTTAAATCGTCACAATAATGCTGAAGCCTAATATAGACAGGATTTATTGGGACTGTCTTGTTGGTCTAGTGGTTGTAAGTGCTAGTGCTGACACGAGGTCCTGGGTTCCGTGCCCAAGTTGGGCAAAGGGTTTTTGACATATGGAATCTCTCGGTAACAGCCCGGAGCCTAGATTCGTGTTGATGGCAATAGGCTCCCCCTATTACATGGGACTTTAATGTAACTAGCGAAATGTGGGTGTGCTATAGATGCACTTCTGCCTAACCCTTCGCGAAAAACAGGCATCTCGTTACCTACGTTATGTATTTATTGGGATACATTGAGCTGGCTATCAAGGCCTATTTTGAGCTTGTAGAGATTATCATACGAATAGATTGAAACCGGCTTTTGAGCTTATGCAAGTTTAACTCGTAAGCAGTGTCTATAAAATTCATACTAGAGATATTCTAAGGTGATAGGAATTGTTTATGTAAGCATCTGATTTTAGAGCTTATAATAATTATTAAAATTATCAGTAGACAAAGTAACTAGGGCTTTGCTGTGGTAGCTTTACGAGCGATGAAAAGTTATTGTATTGCATTGTATTGCCATGCTTAGCACAGGGGGATCGTGGTTTACTAACCACGTATTTTTATTAGTATTAGTTATTGTATTGCACGAAGGAGGGGTCGTGGTTTATTAATCACGACCCCCCTTCGTGCAATACAATAACTTTCGGTGACTAATGGTGAGGTATACAATAGTATGCGTCACCATAGCTGCACCATCATCCATCCATTCAAATTTTAAAATATTTTAACTGAACATCGGCACGTATAATAAAACATTAGAAGCTTGGTGCATGGTTCCAGACATTTACTATGAAGAAGAGCCGGCAAGAATCTTCATGGTTACTCTTTTAAAATAATTGGGTTTTAAAATATTTTAATATTTTATATTCATCATCATCTGCCTCGCTTTTTTCCAACTATGTTGGGATCGGCTCCCCGTCTAAACAGAATATCAGTATTTTACATGGAGCGACTGCATAACCTTCTTCATATTTCATAATCATATTTTATTTACAGTGTTTTAAGTAAAGTAGGTATATCCCTTGATTCGTCAGTCCTTTTCCGAATATCACACGGTGTTGGGATCATAGGAATGTAAAAACAGTGTAGTAGTGGCGCGGTGGGGCCAACCTAGCGACACTGGGTTCTGATGCATTTTCAACTACCGGGCATATCTCCTTCATTTGATAAATCAATATAAAAATCAAGTGTCTAAAGAATGTTCAAATAGATCCTATAAACTACATCAAAGAATAAAAAATAAATCAATTCTACTACAAATCTCAAATTCAAAATGCCTTGTAAATGGTTATGCAAGTAGTAGGTAATAAAATCTGAACGGTTTTTTAGGTTCGCGCAGTGGGTGTAGGTAAACGATGTAATGGAAAACATCTGTAACGTTTCGTTGAAGTGACGAGCCGTCGACGTTCAGACGTTTCAAGCTCGCACTCCAGCAAATTGTATTTCAATTAGATACAGACGTCGCGTAGGTGATTGCTACACGCATTAGAGACTTTTAGGAGGAAATGCCAAATTGATTTGGTTTTCTATTTAAACTGTATCATTCCATTACTTAGGTTAAGTTATCTACGTTTCAGTTTTTTTTATTTGATTTTCTGCGAATTTTGAACTCTTCCGTCAAATCTGTTTTACTGAGCGGGTAAAACGAGAGTAAGTTCATTCATTCGGTCATTAATTAATTCATTATGATTCTCGTCAGTGTACATTAATCGCAGATTTATTTTGTGGTTTGTGGTGCTTCATGCCGCTTTACCAGGTTCATTTTATTTCTATGTAGCCTACCTACTTACCTATTAGGTAATACTGGTCTTTTCTAGATTTAGGGGTCGAACGCAGGACGACTGGCTTGACAGCCGCTAAATTTACCTCGGTGCATTACAAACAAAACACAAATCTCTACTAAACGAAAGCAATTGAAGCGCATGACTCTTTTACAATTTTGAAATATTCATGAAACTTCTAAAGATGATCAAATGATAAAACACAATAAGTTGTCATTGAGTGGCTACTCTATTTTTAGACCACACAACAAGCCACAAGGCACTCACTGTGAACTGTTCATCATAAAACGACTACGCAATAAATTTGACCCGTTCCTCACATTGTTAGTCCATAAATTAAGTGTAGCCGCCGCCGTCGTGAGTAAAATAGGATAAGATCTTATTTACCTATAGTTAACTAAGCAAATAATTCGCAAAATTGAATTTAATGATGAAGTTGTGCTCGTAAATATTTAGCGCCATCTATATTCTTGCGTTGAAGCTTGACAGCGCCATCTGTTGTCGAGTAGGACGCACCAATATGGTTTGTATTTGTGAAGCTAGATGGCGCTGTTTTTAAATTCTGTTAATACACGAAAGCAGGAAAGTAAAATAATTTTTATTTTCACTATTAATTGGTTGTTTATCTATAAATTTATTTTCTTAAATATTTTTGATGAATTATATACTGACTAGCTTTTGCCCGCGACTTCGTCCGCGTGAAATTTCATCCTCCCCGCATTCACCCTCTTAGGGGTTGAATTTCGAAAAATCCTTCCTTATTCCTTGTCTACATTATATAGGGAACCTCTGTGCTAAATTCCAGCTTTCTAGGTCCAAGGGTTTGGGCTGGGCGTTGATGAGTCAGTCAATCAGTCAGTCAGGACTTTTCTTTTTATTTAAATATATAGATAGATGTAAGTCCTCACTACTAAACTTTAGTACCTGTCTACCTACATTAGAGAATAGGTACCTCACCGTCTTTCACGATACTTATTTAAATTTATTGTGTTTGGAATAAACATGACTAAAATAATTTTCAAGCTGTTGACTAGGTACAGTGATAGCAGTGATAGTAGGTAGCAGGATTTATTTATGATGCCATAACGCCTAAAATACCAAATATTATTATACCTACCTACTTATCTAATTATAGTAACAAAACAAAGTGAAAGCTTATATTGAGATTTGTTCATTACTTTGAATTGAAATTGAGTGAATTTTTGACTGTTATTTTCTTTTTCGTTTGACATTCAAATGAATCTTCGCTGGATGCAGAGGTGGACGGGTAAATTTAATTATTATTAATAATTTATTAAAATAATCTTTAAAGTATGTTTCACTATGAAGATTTATCATTTTTTCTTGGCAATCTGTTTACGTGATCTTGAAAATTCGCTTAGTCATCTCGAAAAGTTATTATTAGATCAGTTAGATATTTTATATTATTATTAATAGTACTTTTATGATGCACTGCACAGTTCAAGGTTATATTTTTGGACCCAGATTCACATCCGCCATTATATTATGCAGGTAGGTATGTCAGATCTATTACCTAACGACCTAGCTATAGGTAACTACAATGATAAATTCGTTTCTTCTTATGTGCACGTCATAAATTCCTACCTACATATTGTTGCTAGCCGACGAACGGTAGGTAACTGAATGTACATTGCCAATATTCGATAATCTTTATTGAAATTCAATTTAATTTCCGTTAGAATTTCATTGAAATTATTATTTTTTTCCAATAAGTACCTACTTATAAAAACGAACATACTTAGTGAAGTTTGGAATTTGGAGGGCAAACGCTGAAAAGAGAAACTAGACTCTTTTACTACCTACATAACAACTATTTACAAGACAGTGTAGTTTCCCACTAACTTTGTAAAATGCCCTCGAATATAAAAAAAACCGGCCAAGTGCAAGTCGGACTCGCACGCAAAGGGTTCCGTACCGTACCACCTTACAATATTTAACACTACACGTTTCTTGTAGGGTTACCCCTTTAATTAATATCTATATTTTATTTTTATTATTTGTGATTATAGCGGCAGTAGAAATACACACTCTGTGAAATTTTCAATTGTCTACCTATAAGTGGTCATGAGATCAGCCCGGTTACAGACAGGCCGTCGAACGGACAGACGGATAGCGGAGGGTAATGGGACTAATAGGGGTCTTGGCACCCATTGGGTACGGAACTCAAAAAAATCTGCACGTGCCCATTTATTCACATACCAACGGTGCTATTCTGTAAAAATCTAACCGTGAAAACATAGGTGAAGTGAGCGTGGAGTGAGCTGTCAATTCCTAGCAAAAACAAATTCACTCCACCTAAGTTTTCACGGGAGATTTTTACAGAATCAAATATTATTACTCAATTAATCAATTATTACTTACTCGTTACCTACTATGATGCATTTATTGCCAACATACATAATTAATCGTTTTGATTATTATATTATGACTCTATGAGCCAATAACAATTTGCATATTAAGTACCTAATAACCTAACACATAATTACTACTCTCCCACAAAATGCTTTGACCCTACAATTTTATGGTCAAAACAGTTTGCAAGGTTGAACACCAAGTTCATAAAAATTGCACAGCGTTGGTGATTCTAGTACAGTCGGCCGCGCGTCAGGTCAAGTCAGGTGGTAACGAAACTAGAAGAGAATATTTGGGTAAGTTTAACGTTATGATAAGACCGTACGAATCAAATTCCCGGCTATGTGTTGATGCTGACAACATTGTGTTCTGCGCCATTTTATTCCACTTCGATTAGGCAGAATAAAATGGCGCCAACTTTGATTCGTACAGTTTTCTCCCAGCGCCGAACTTCAATATACTACACGTACTCTGCTATCCCTTCATACGCTAGCCTAGTATTCTTTTGAAAGTCCGTATACGGTAGCACTTTGACCTTGAGCTATATTAGTGTAAAGGCTACTTCAAGGTCAAAGTGCTATCAGTGACGTGCAGTCGACTGTACCTATTTTGCATAGATAGGTAATTAGGTATTAATTATCTTTGATGTATTACATGTGCTACTTTGGAATAAGGCTATAAATAAAACGATCGCTAAATTCTTGTCATGGTAATTTTTTTACTGCGTAGGCCAATGACGGTACTGGCAGATAGCCCATCTTTAGCTGCACCTATGGCCATTACAACTATGCTACGTAGGACACTTTTACTTAGGATACCTCATAGTACCTACTAGGCTACTACTTAGGATACCTCATGCTCTAGCGTGGCCTTCTTGCTTATCTTAACCTATAGGCTGGCATTGCCTTGCCTTGTCTATGGACTTTTTTGTCTGAAATAAAATATTTTTATTTTTATTTTTATTTTTTATTAACCTTTAGCCGTGCATTTTGGTCTCGACATCTGGTAGCTAGAGAGTCTTAAACGTGCGTACGTGCGTGCGTTCGTACGTGCGTTACGTGTGTGTATCAGCATATTTTAAGGTTGCCCATTTTCACGTATTTCACATTAGGTTTTGGTGAATCTAAAAGATTAGAGCTTTAAAAACAGAGTTTTGTAAGGTCAACGAGAATAGAGTATCTTTAACGATACGAAGAAAAAAGAACCTACTACAGTAATTTAATTTCTAAATCTTCTTTTTCTGTTCGTTTCGGTGGTAGATCTATGTTGCATAGACTGCTTGGACCACGTTTATTGCAGCGTCAGAGGCGCTGTTCAGCCGGTCGATTCTGTAAAAATCTCACCGTGAAAACTTAGGTGAAGTGAGTTTGTTTTTGCTAGGAATTGACACTATTGACAGCTCACTCGACGCTCACTTCACCTAAGTTTTCACGGTGAGATTTTTACAGAATAGCACCGCTGATCGTCAAGGGTGCAGGTGAACGGAAATTTGGGATCAAAATAAAAAAAACAAAGTAATTTATTCAAATTATGCTGAGACACGGGCGGAGAGTTTCGAACGTCAAAATTACATAAAACAAAACGCCGCTCTGTCACACTTTAGATGATTTTTCAATCATCTAGAGTAGACAACCGCATGCATAAGCTACACCAGTTATATCCTGACATATTATGTCGCGGATTTTCTATGAGGAATAAATTTGCTAAATGTCAAAGTAATGCGTGTTGGAATGAATGCCAGCGGTATAAAACCTCTCATACTTCCTCCGGAAAACACCTGGTTTACCTATTACATCGCGACATTTAAAGTGTACGCACGTAGGAGGATCTATTCTGACAAGGTTGATAACAGAATTTTGGTGACCAGAAATTTAGTCATGACTTGTATAGCTGCTAAAATAATATTTAAATGTATCTTAGGTTCATGGTGTTTGTATCTACTTTGTTTAAAGGGGGTATGTCTGTAGTTCCGTATAGATCACTTTGTATGTTGGGAATGTCCACAGCAGCCAAGTCTTTAGTACTAGAGGTTATTTCTTCATGAATGTAGAAATAGGTACCTACCTATACTTATCTCTGTCTTACTCTGTGAGAAATACTAGTATAAATTCTATGTGTGAAGGAGAAGGATATCTACAATATGCAACATTATTTTTAGTATACCTATGCGAAACCCGAAACACGTGTCTAGTATTTTTATGTAAAGAATCTATGTACAAAAATTTCAAAACTGTATCATGAAAAATTACAAAGTTATAAGCTTGTTAAAGTTACCTGTTTGTCCGCACAAAAACATGCTCACCCGCGCCGCGCCGTCTTGCGCTCATTGATAATAGTACCTAATACCTAACCGTTCGGCGCAGAGATTGGATAACCTACTTAGGCTATATTTCACCGGGACACCATGGCGGCGCAACCAGTCGCCGCCACCAACAAAATGTATACAGCTCTATAGAGAGTTACTCACCTGGTGTCCGTTTGGTGGCGCAACCAACCATATACATTTTGTTGGTAGCGGCGACTGGTTGCGCCGCCATGGTGTCCCGGTGAAATATAGCCCTACGTGTCGCTCGGTGTCCAACCTTTAACATTTTTTAAATATTTTTGGGACAAAATAATAACATGGGGTAAAAATTATTGAAATCGATTCAGTTACTTATTCTGAACAAACTATTTTCAGGTTTCGCATTTAATAAAAATAACGTTGTATACCCTACGTTAGGTGGTCCAAGTTGAATAGTTTGTAGATTTAATTTTAACTGAATATTCGGGGAAAGAGTGGGCTGTCATTTGTAGAAATAATACTCAAATCTTGTCAGTGAAATATGTAGGTCCTGTATCATGATTGTAAGAATTTGTGCACACAATCCAATTCAAAAATTCTTTTTTCTTAAAAAGATTTATGTAATTTGAAATTGTCAGAATCATAATGTATCCAATAATTCTTTGTAACTTTCTTTACATAACTAAATCTGGCGCTATAGTTATTTTTAGATCTATGACCACGTCACAGTGTAATGTATCAATTTGTTTTTATGATGATGTCAAAGATTTCATCAGAACACATTGTTTCATTGTACAGATTGGTAGAACTATAATAAATTATAGCCATGTCCAATTGTCCATGATTGTTGACAGTGTTGAGTCTACTGTGACTTAGGCCCTATTCACATGATGATTCCTAGCTTGCGAATATGTACTTACATGAACCGGAATTAATGATTGGTACAGTATATTAGGTGCTCTCTTACTAAAAAGTATCGAAAATGGGCCTTGTGTTATGAGTAAAAAGCAAACTTGTACTCAAAAACTTACCGACTGACATCTTTATATTATTTATAACGACTGATGAAAGCTTAGATCAATAAGAATCTTTTACTATGAATCTTTTGCCAAGTTAGAGTTGAATAGCCTCTGAATCATATTGCGTAACCATCAAGATAGAACAATTTTTTGCTTCAACGTGCTTACAATTATCAAAAAACTACCAACATAAAGCTCAAATATATCGTTCATTCATTCATTTGTTTTTATTGTATCTGCAAATAGGGATTGAAGACAATCGGTCCGTTATCTGTCATCGAAAAAAAGCGGTCGTCTTCGTTCACACTAATTCGAACTTGATTAAATGAATGTACTTAAAGCGTTAGAGATACCTACACAAACATACAGCCCAATTGTCCGAAACAGCTGGTCAATTTCTATGTCAATGAATTCATCAGCGACAATCAAGTTTAAAATGAGAATGTAGTGAGCGAAGACCGATTGTGAACGTTTTGCGAAGCTGAAGTGGAAATACGCGTCGATCTCAACTCTAGTACCCACGCGACGTTCAAGCCGGTATAACGTTACCAGCTGTCAGTACGCGCCTGTGATTTTCGTATATCGAACGCTGATAGAACATCAAATGTTATTTGAATTTTTTTTCGTGTTTTAAATATTTTCTATGACATTAGTTTAAAATTTCTACGAAACGCTAGCCAGTGCCATTCCATGCAGTTTTAAAAATAAACGAGTTTAATTTTAAAAGTGTAGACAAATCCAAGTTTAATTTAAATGTGATTAATTTGAATATTCGCGCGAAACGACCATATTTGTTTGGAAAAATCTTAATGACACCCAATAACAAACCAGTAACGACTAATAAGGCGCGGGGTATTTATGGTCATATTCTTGATCGTGTACAACAAAATATATATATATATTGAGTGTGATACGATCGCTAAGTGTTATATAACGTAAACGATTCTAACATTGGTTTTCAATCAAAATTCATGAAAATAAACTAAGCGTAAAAGAGAAAAATGAAATAATAATAATACTTAGCTAGAGATGCAAAACAAAAAATATAATAGCAATGACTAAGAATAATATACTATAACAAACAGTTCTTAGGAATTCTGTTAAAGCTACAATAAACAAGGAAAGGAAAAATTCGGCTTGAAATGTTGCTAAAACTATTCAGAACACGAAGTTAGTCTAAATAGCTGTTTGTTATCTTGTAGAAGTGAAGGCAACAGACGTTAAACAAAAATATAAATGTTGTTCTGTTACATTTACAATTTGGTCATGGTGAATTTCTGGAAAACTCGTAACATAAATACTCTAGTTTTAGCATTCACCGCGATAGAAATCTTACCCGAGTATAATAAATGGTAGTGAGCGAAAATAAATAACTAAAGTGAGATACATTTCCGATAAAAGCTTTTTTGTAGAGGCAGACTTGAAAATAATATTTCGTTTGACGTCAAATCAAAGGCAAAGGCGTCGAGTTGAAGACCAGTCATATGATGCTACACAATTGACCAATTATCACCTATTGTTACTATGATCACTTCTATTTCAGTACTTGTTTTAATGTTTACTTTATCTATTAGAGTAGTACTTTTATGCATGGTCGATTGGCAACGAGACCAACCTTCGATATCGTCTTCCTGATCGCAAAGATTTTCCTCTAAATCCGTCCTTTTATACAAGTTTTACGACTTTTCCAAAGATATCATTCTTATTAATAAACACTGAAGTACTCTCACGGTTATTCTGAGTCCTTTTATTGCCATTTCTATGATATTTTATCGCGTTGTAAAATTTTAGTATACGTCATTAAAAAGCAGTAGACGTGTCCATCCAAAGAGCACAGGATAATCACAAAGGTTTCCGGTTCATTTGCATTCAATAGTATTGTGGCGATAATAATAGTCTCTCAAGTGAAACCGATCTGAGAATTAACAATACAAATGGTTGATACTACAGATCCACCTATAGGTCTTCCTAAAAATATTCCTGCTAAAGAACTCAGTTCGTCATTATGTTTTCCAAATATCGGCAATATTGAAAATGAATTAATAATTACTGAAATTTTACACACATGCTATTACGCTTTTGAGTTTTGACTAGCTTCCGTTTTCTATGTAAGATCTGAACTATCTTTTTGCAAAGCTAACCTTATTACCAAAGGCCATGAAAGTATAGTTTACAGTATAATTAACACTGACCAAACTTGCACCGACAGAGAAAGTTGAAATGTCACGAGGTATTTTTAGCTACCGTGATTGAAAAATGGACATTTCCAAGCGTCTCTTGACAGTGTCTATCAACATTGAGATCGGTACGTCTGGAATACGAAAATAACCCACATCTGTTTTTAAACCGCCGTGACACCAACCTGAAACCTGGTAATTTTTAACGATTGGGACACATGCAAAAGTTCTCAAAGCTCAATGTGTGTCAAGGACCCGCAAATTACTTCTACAATTTCTTTTAATTGGGCTCGACTAAATGAGAGGAGAACTAAGAGATATTATTTTAAAACTTCATAAATATTTGTGACTAAAACACTGCATGTTTGACCTTAGATTATTTCGGACACAGATCCTCCATCTAGATCGCTCTTATAAATATTTGTTTAGACTGAACCAAATATAGGAAGCATAAAGATTTGTTAGTGTTTTCTTTGGTTAGCTGAGTTTGCTCATGATTGATGATTTAGTCGAGATCTGTACGTGTAAATATTTTGTTGTCTAAATTCAACTTGAGTTTTGACGTTAGTTCATATTTCATGCGGTGATTTAGTCGTTGGTCAAAGATGAAACGAGACAGGTCAGGAAAATCATTAATTGTCTGTCATAAACACAGAATTGGCAAATTTCCTCTTCGAAAGATTTTTATGACACCAAGAACTAAAAAAACGTAAATTAAAGAATAATTAGGTGTTAATTTCTGCGGTAGGTAGATTAGATACCACAGAATTGACTATAAAGTAAATTTCAAACGTAGGTAGGCGTTAGGAGCTCGTTAAACAAATCCACTAGTGTTTTCTCAAATTTTCGACTGCATAAAATGAAGTTCATTTTTCCAAACGACTTTCATTTGACCACTGACATAAATCTGTCAACAAGTTTAAAATATTTTGCAAGAGTTTAGACGAGATTATAATAAACATAAAATCAACAAAGGAATCGTTCGCCATGTCGCATGATGTTATACCATAAACATTATGCAATTACGCCATCAGGCCACGCTTAATCTAATGCTTTCGGTAGTTTCACCTCTGTCGCGATAACGTCAACCACCGTAAATAGCATTAGCCTGTAGTTTGTCAACTTTAGCTGAACATGCGTAAGGGTTTTGGCACACTATCGATTTTCGGAGAATAACTGTTTGGGCGAAAGTAAGAATTCATACCTACACATTGGGTCACCTGAAGACGTTCATCCCAACGGACGTATTTTATTGGACATGTTTTTCAAGCTACTTATAAATTCTATTATCTGCATTCAGGTTTCTCCAATAACCATATTTTTATCAAATTCATTACTTTGATCTTGTTTTTAGTAATCGTTTCATCTTTTACCACAACTGTGCTTCCATGCTTCCATTCATCTGAATGTAGGTAACCCTAACCGACTGTAGTGACGTAAATGCTCTGATGAAGATTATCGGCCTTTAGATAAAATTAAATAACTCTTACCTAATGACGCTCGTTACAGAATTTCCATTATATGAATAGTTACCTCATTCGCGTCAATAACCATAATTTTAGTTCGTGATAGCTGAAATCAAAACTGTAGTACATCTGCTTCTTGTAATGGTCCTTCTTATCTAGACAACCTTCCATCTGCTTTGAATACTAAGTTTAGTCATGTCATTCTGAGGTCAAGTTTTACAAATTCCTTTTCTAGATGAAGTCATGCATTTTAGATATTTATTTTTATTTCAATTACTACATTAACGATGATATTTTTGCTAATAGTAAAGTTAGTTATTATTAGACCAAGGAAAATGTATGCAAAAACAGAATCGATGGTTGATATGTTTTGAATACTTTATGTTTTTCCCGTTTCCAGTTCTATGTGTGGGCTGTGTTTATCGCTCTGTCAGTCAAAGAAACGAAGCATTTGATGCACATTAAGATATTAAATTGATTGAGAAGCAAATCAGTATGAACAGCTCATTCATTATAATAAATGTGTATCATGATATGATTATATGCACAGTGTGTGTTTTGCTAAACAACCTGAAATATTACTTTATTTATCATTCAGTCAAGCTTTTACTAGTGATTGATGTTAAGTCTTAGCCAAGAATGTTATAAGGTAATTTATTTATTCGAGCATAGCTGAGGCAGATGTTTATGTATAAAATGTCTTCGTTCCAGGGTTACGCACTGATTACCATAAAGTGCCTGAATTTATATGAAATCCGTTTGTAGATTAACAAATGGATGATAATATTATACGCAACTAATAATACCAAACTTCTAAAAATATACTCAACAAGTTCACAATCTATTAATAAAACGAATGATAATAAAGTTATTAACAGGTGTATTCGTTCCACTTACGTTATTATGATAAGGGACAATTAAAATGAAGAGTAACTACAAAAATATTTATTGATATTAGGATTTATGTAGCAGAACGCACTGGGCTTTCGTCCAAAATGAAAGAAAACGGGTCTAGGTCAACTTTTGTAGTCCACAATTACATACTGTCGCATGTTAACACAAACTATGTAGTAGACATACAAAATTGATGTGGGACAAGTAATGTAATTGGTGATATAACGATATTTTATCAGTCAATAAATATGTTAAAGTAATTTATAGATAAAAGTAAATTGTTTCAATGTTTCGTTCAAAAAGGAATTATTGCGATTTCTGTTCGATGAAAATTGTAGATATATCCTACAGATAAAGATGGTGTCTCTTGTCAGTTTTCTTTGTTCCTGCTTTTAGGCTTTCAGCACTACTTCACTTTTCTTTTTCAACACTGTTGAAGCGAATATTAGTTTATTAGATGCTTGGCAATAGAATATCAGTTGATGACAAACGATGCCAAGACCAAAAAATCTATTTCTCACACGTTCGTTCTTTAACCCCTAGTTGTTCAACACTTCCGAATTCTTCATTCAATGATGTAAGCTTGAAATAAACTCACGCTCGATATGCTCTGAGACACTGATCGATGAGTTAGTTAACAACATTTGGCAAAATTCTAATAGGTGTACCACGATTAGAACTTCACATGGTTACAATGATGTCATGGTCCAAATACTTGAAGTCAGGAGTACCACTACTGCTGCATTGACCTTATGTGTACTTAGAAAGGCGTGATTAGTTGAACGACCTTTACCTACGAAAATATACATGATATATATATCACCTACACATAGCAACTGTCGCAATGTTACAACCACCTCATTGTGTACTTGTGTTGCTCAATCATTCGGTCATTCAAGTGTTAATGAGTAGGCCGACACAATGGCTGAGTGAGAAATGTCAAGCATTAAAATTAATAGATGCACGAACACATGTCTAAACAACTTGTCAATATTTATCATGTGGTCTTACTTACAATTAGGTACAATGGTCGAGAAGATTTTGGACTTCAATTGTAATAAGTTTCTAACAAAAGATATGAAGTTCAATAACTTCATATCTTTTGTTAGAAACTTTTGTTTTGCAATTTTTATTTGTACAATAAATGATAAATGATTTTATGTTTGTAAGTAGTTTCCTATCTGACTACTCTGAGAAGAAAGGCTGACACAAACTCAGAGGTCACAGTCTCTTTCAAAGTCCAGACATAATCTTGGTCAGGTTCTATGAAGACCATGTAGATCGATGTCTGAGATGGTCTTTTGAGGAAAGAACCACACAAATTGAGAGGACCTGTCCAGTCAGTGCACGCATTTGTCAGAAATCGTGCAGCTTAACTCAAGACTTAAGGAGCTCAACGATTCGACGAACAATACCAAAGAAATAACATTTGGGTAGGCCACATAAATTACTCAAAATGCCAGACCAAAAACCAAAACTATCAGAACAGAGAGAATAATAATAATTTTTTTTTAATAAAATGACCGATATCGTCTTCACATTCACAATAAATAAAATAATATAATACTTTACAAAGTAAGCAAATGTCATTGTTTATAAAATCATTATCATAAATCATTAATGTCAATGTGTATATATATATAAAAAAAACATTCAAAATGCAGAAATTGGAAGCAGCTCAATCCCAAGCTTTTTTGTCCTCAATATAATCTTTAACGGTATAAAAGGCTTTCTGGCACAACTTACGTTTAATGAATGATTTGAATTTATTAAGGCTTAGATCTTGAACGTGGCTTGGTAGTTAATATAAAAGCGTATACATTGGCATCTGGGGATATAAATTCGGGGGATATTTGGTGTAGTTAGATAGAAGTGTGAATTTAATATTAGATGCGTGTAGCAATGAAATGTAGCTTTGTATTTATAAATAAACTTCCAATTACTTTCGTATCAATATATGTAGCTGCTGTGAATACAAATGTTATCTATGCTAAGTGTACGAAGATTAAGCGCATTACGTGACAAGAATTATTGAAATTCGCCTCAGACTTTAATTAATCAAATTTGTTTCTATTTTACTAATGAAACACTAAATTTGATTTAAGGAGATAACGATTATATTATGTCACAAATTTTGAATACACCATATAATACATGTCCTTGCTTGAGGCAGTGTGTGCATCAATTTGATCTATAATCTTGAACTATGCTTATTAATCTGCACCATTAATCATGTTTAATGAAAACCAATCAAAGCTAAGTCTGCCTGACGGGCAGCATGCACATTATACTGAAACATATTTCAATATGTGTGGTGCAAGTCATTGAGAGGTTGACTCACCGGCAGACTGACACACTTGGGAATCGGACAATCAGTCGTCGCTTTAATTTGTATGGCAACGCTTGACATCGACGTCACTATAGTAGTTGTAAAGTATTTATGTTTGACACTGGCTAGCAAAAATATATCAAATAAATGACAAAGGTGGATTTAAAAAAGTGATAGATCTACTACATAAAATGTTTTATCTTTAAAATGATATAGGTATTGATAACACGTCAACGCAGTTAAACAGTTCCGGTCAAAGTAACGCGATAGCAAATTATAAATATTCGATAATACGATGTGGAATTTTAAAAAGTAATTTTTTAGAGAGTTTCAAGTGTTAAAGTGAGAAAAACAGCGTCAAAAATGTCGCAAACACACACGAAACAATGCCAACTGGATCACAACTACAAACTGGAGAAGAAGTATTTGGAAATGAAACGCTTGGTGTTGGAGAAGACAGAAGAATTGAAACGAAGAGATAAAATAATAGCGTTGCTGGAACATGAGATCGACGAAAAAGATGGGACCATAAGATACCTCAAAAATGAAATAGACAAGTTTAGACAAGTAGTGAAGCCTCTGACGAGACAATTGATAGACAGTCGCAGGAATGGCGTAGAGAACGAGGAAGAATGCTTCGTGATGAAGACACCGGGCATCGAGAATACCAGAGTCTACCAGGTTGGTGAACCGAGGCTGAAGAGGACAGCTATCTCCGCGGAGCCGCTGTCTTCGCTGTCTCAGGGTTATGAAATGAAATTAGTGAAAATACCGAAAATTCAAAAGTGAGTATTGCGCCATGTAAAATCGTATAACAATGTCATCGTTAGCCGTTTAATTTTCAAACTAAACATAGTAAAATTAAATGTTATTCCATTAGTGTGACTAATGCTTACAATTTATTATTCATTTTCTTGAAATAAATAACAATGTTATAAAGAAAAACAAGTTTTGTGGTTGCAAGTGCAATTTCGAAGGATATTGGGTTTTTTCATCAGCCGGAAAATTATCAGCAGCCTGTATTTGGTGCTTTTCTGTGCGTTTTTAGGGAATTTCAAACAGTGACTAGTAAAATGCGGTTTCTAACGCTGCTCGTATACAGTGCCGGAACAAATAACTTGCTATAGATATTATAGTAACAATACTAACGAGTGTACTGGCAATGACAATGATAGTTTAAATTAAATTTTTTTTTGCTTATCGCTACTGTAGAAAGTAGAAACCCTGTTGCAAAGATCGATATTACTGATACAAAAATTGTTCTTGGTCTTCAGCCTAGCAAAAAATCCCAAGATAATAATAATAACAGGTCAGTCGCACCAACTACAGAACTGAACATAAAATAAGGACAGTCATGTCGTCTTTTGAATCTAGAAACATTTGTGGGACTTTGCTTTTGAACAAAAAATAACATAAACTTTCAGAACGTCATCGCGTCACCGTCATTATTTTTAGGTAACAAACGTCGTCTAATGAATACTAATCGCATTCACGTTTTCTTTTGTAAATACTTTATTTGCCTTTTTAATTTAAATCCGTTTATTGGTCACGAAAAAGTACTTAACGACTGTGTCTTAACATCAATGTTTCTTTATCCTTACCATGCTCTCACGTTTTGTGTCAACAAATTTGTCTAACTATAGACCGTGACTTTGTGACCTTACTTAGTTTTAGGATCATCTGCATCTGAATCTGCTTCAAAGTTTTATAATTTTTTTTCTTTTTTTTTGTCTACTTAAAGTTTCATTTCATCAGTGCGAAAAATCGTTTCTTATTTGTATACGCACACATTGTTTCATATAATTTTATACAATTTATGAATACGGAAACTTGTATGTTTAAAAGCTTGTACTGGTTCGATTTTATCATGCAAGTGTGCTTCGAAATAATGATCTACCAGCTGATCATTCTGTAAATCGATACTTTGATCAATTTGCAGCATATCGACACTTAACGTCATCGATCAATCATTCAAGGTAGTGATTGAATTTCTTCTCAGTACAGGCATCGCAAGGCACCGTGGCGAGGTCGACGTGTGTTAGCTCGTGTGCCTTCGTTGATCCCATTTGGTATAATTACGTTCGAACTTTATGTGACAACTGTCCTCGCCGACGGCTCTATCAACATTAGATCTTTTGAGACTTAAATTTATAGCACTGGTTTGGATTTTGGGTGGGTACTGTGAAAGTTCGACACGCGCCATTTCAAGGAATATTCACGTTTCGAAACATGTTGGAATTGTTGATGGTTATAAAGATGAAAACATTTCGTCAGTAGCGTCTATACTTAGCTTTCTTGAAGTCGTAAAGTTGTGTAATAATAAGTCTTTCATACAACTGCATGGGCTGGGCACTTGGTATTATGATGTCTATGCTATTCTGCGTGAGATGACGTCACACGACGATTAACATTTGTTTTAAAGTTTAAGTTCCATTATATAACACAATTAAATTACAATACTGTGATAAATCTATCTGTCGATTAATGGGAAAATAAATAATTAATATTTAAAGTATAAATAAAATAGGCCTTTTAATAATGCTAAAATAGGAAAATAATTTATTTATATACAATTATTTTTATTAGCTTGTAACCAGGAACTTTATCCTCTTCGTATAAATAAATCGATACGCTTAATAGCGAAAATATTAAATGGTTCTACAAACAGGCGCAACACGCGACATAATCGCGCGCGACACAAAGGCACCGCACGTTGCGCGACTTGCGGTGCCTTTGTGTGCCATCGCGTGTCGCGCCTATTCGAAGGAGCCTTAGCACGTGGTAGCGTGTTAATATTGTGGCTATTACTCATTTATTTATAACAGCGATAAATAATTTATGATAAATTAAGTACTTAAGTAAAATATCTATTTGCAGTATCAATGTGACTTTTAAATTCGTAATTATGTATTTTCTGAATCTATCTTGGATTTTACTGATATTGGTGAAAAACATCATGAGGAAACCAGCATCCTAATTGCTTAACACAATATCAATCACAATCTAAATAATTTCGAAAGATATTGCTAATCCATTGCTTCATATGTTCGAAAAAATTGTCTGTTCAACAACGTAAATAAAGTAATGAATGTTGTTGAACTCTCAAAATGAAAGCCCTTGCTACTGTTAGTGTGTTACACAATTATCCCGTCTGAAATCGAAAACCCGTCTTGAGCAAGCTTGGTGATCAATGGTCGTGCCTTCTCTTATTTACAACTAGCTGTGCCCCGCGGTTTCACCCGCATAAGTGTCGATCCCGTGGGAGTATCGGGATAAAAACTATCCTATGTCCTTTCCCGGGACTCAAACTATCTCTATACCAAATTTCATCTAAATCGGTTCAGCGGTTTAAGCGTGAAGAGGTAACAGACAGACAGACACAGTTTCGTGGATAAATAGCCAAGTGGTTGGAAAGACTTTGACAACAGTGCTGTTTAAGAGTAGACTACGTGAGTTTTTGATAGATAAAACGTACTATGTGACTGAGTTTTTATCAGAGAAAATAATTGCCTGAATAGCTCTGGATTGATGGCTCTGGCCTACCGGCTGCGGCCTGCGGCTTTTGTTTAAACTTAGGGTCAGTTCACACCGAGACGCGACGCGACGCGCAGTTTTCAAAATAGAAATACAATTACAGACCTTATCTACTACACTAAAAGGTACACAATGCAGGGTTTACTGCGTAGCTCACTGAATCGTGTACCTTTTTGTGTAGCAGATAAGGTCTGTAATTGTATTTCTATCTTGAAAACTGCGCGTCGCGGGCTGCGCCGACCGCACAGTGGAGCCCTCATCGTTTGTTTGGTTATTTATTTTATTTTAGAATGAATATGCAGAAAATAAGCACGTTAAGCTTATTGTGCTCCAGAAGATTATACGTTAATATTATTATAAACGGTAGTTTTATATTGTTTAATTTTATTATAATCACTAAAACGGATAATAGTGGCCACTATTTTCCGTTTTACCCATATTTGCAAAATAAATGTCTATTTTATTCTTTGAGAATAGGCCTTCACAGCAGTGGGGACAGTAATGAATAGGCACCAGCCTATAATTATTTAGGTATCTATTTGGATGCCGATGTGATTCTGTTATTTATTTACTAACAAACCACATACCATTGTGTAGGTAGTTAGGTTAATTAGTTTGTATTTCATTAAAAAAACAAGTAGAAGCTTGTGAAAGGGATTTCACGCCATTTGAATATTAATGTCTGTTCAAAATGAACATATTTCATCATTCGTTGAACCGCTATGCGGGTCATAACATAGGTAACGACATAGGTAAGTACTTGTAGGACATAATATGTAAACACGTGATTCACAATCAAAATATTGTTTTTTTTTCTTTTGTGTTAGTCTAGTGGTCGCAAGCGCTACCGCTGAGCTTGAGGTCCTGGGTTCCATACCCAGGTCGGACAAAGCGTTATTGGATTCTTATATAGAGATGTGAGGAACAGGCTGTAAAGTTCACTCATACCCTATAGAAAAGGGAGGATCCTCCGGGTGTTGTGTCTGGCGGGCAACTGCCCGATGATTCATGTCAGGCCGTTGTACTAGTTTCGCGGTAAACTCTGCTTGCGAGATGCAGGATTTTGCGTGACGTCAGTATGACGCGTTGTTCGCATGTGGCGTTGTAGATACCGCTACGCTTACATCTGGAATTTTCAGTAGCAGCCCAGAGTCTGGATTTGTGCTAGGTTGATGGCAATAGGCTCGCCTAATTGGGACTTGAATATAACTGACGAAATAGGTACACCTCTGCCTACCCTTCGGGAATTACAGGCGTGATGTTATGTATGTGGCGGTGTTGTGGTTTCAAGCTCAGTTATTTAGCGTGAAATCTTAGGTTACTTTTTTTTTTGATCACGCCGGATGGAACGAGCGTGCCCAGAAGATGCCTAAGGCACTGGAACTCCCATCGCATCAACGAAACACCAGCAGATCTTCCCGGTTTTTTTGTACAAAGTTTGCTCTTGACCATAGATATAGATACACCTAGATAACGCAAGAGCAACTACTTCGCGTGCCAAAAATCGCACCAGCTTACGATATAAAATCATAAGCCGCCACTATCGCGCTCAGTCCTGTGTACTGCTGGCTGGGTAAGCGTGAGCGAGAGCGCGAGCTTTTGACGTCATAGTAGGTAGTCAAAAAATGGCACGCTTGGTTTTCATACAGTTCGTGATACTTGCGTTATCTAGGTCTATCTATATCTGTGCTCTTGATCTATGATTTCCCTTACTAATAAACGTTGTATAGCGTCTGTATAGTTACGTTCTTTCGAAAGTCAAATTACTAAAGACTGAAACAGAGAAATCGGTGTGTAAGTATTCATCTGATATAATACGTTTAGATATTAGTAAGGGGTTAAGAGGTGAAATGTTGGTATACATACTGCCTTTAGGTTATACAAACAGGATGATAATTAAGTTAGTGACAGTTAGTGACAGTACCTAACTATAATGTTTCTATCATGTAGAAGATTTTTAACTTCCATAGATTATTAGATACCTACTATGGAAGTGTCTTTCAGCATAAGATCATAAACAATGATAATATGCATGTCCTTCCTTCCTCTAGTAATGGTATTAGTTTCATCATAGACAGGTCTAAGCCGTGAACGTGGTTTATGACACTAATTTTCCGTAATAATTTAAAGGTTATTGTCATTAAAGTTGATAGGGCACTTTGAAATTGCCTTGTGCATAGGTACGGGAAGTAGTTGATCTTTAATGATATAGAAAATTAAGATATTGTTTTGATCCAAGTCTACATACATTTTTCTCTTAGCTACCTACCTGTTTAGTACTAAGTAGGTACCTATTTTGACTTTTCTTATGTGGCTATACTGCCCATGTATGTATAATCTAGGTCATGTGAAAATAAAATACCTAACAGTGGTCTTTAGGTAGGTGTAGGCAGATTGAAAAAGATGAACTAACTTAAACATCGACAAGAATTCATTTGATTGTATACAATCGGGTTCCATAGCTACAATTAAGTATGTACCTAGGTACATAATGATACAATGTTATGGAACAAACATTGGCGACAATTAAATGAATTCCTGATAAACTACAGGTACAACCTTAAGAGGCTGCCAACATTGTAAAAAAAAAAAGTTGAAAATCGGAACCGGACTGGTCTTGTTATTTTATGTGTAGGAACATCTATTTACACCCCAAGATACACCTCTGCCTAACCTTTTGTGGCGTGATGTTATATGCCCGTGAGAATCTATTTCTACTATCAGCCAATTAAAATTACGTTATTAACTAATTATATCATGAATTATATCATACGCTTGCCGCGGTTGGTCTGTGGATGGGTGACCATCTTTACATACCGTGACCCCTCCGTGCCTCGGAAAGCACGTTAAGCCGTTGGTCCCGGCTGTCATTCGTGGATCTTTGACAGTCGTTACGGGTAGTCAGAAACCCGAAACTCTGACTACCAGGCTTACTAAGGGGTATCGTATTACCCAGTAACTGGGTTGTGGAGGTCAGATAGACAGTCGCTCCATGTAAAATACTGGTATTCCGCTGCATCCGGTTAGACTGCAAGCCGACCCCAACAAAGTTGGGAAAAGGCTAAGCAGATGAACTGATTATATCATGAAAATATCAACCTCTTACGCCAGAGGAGGAATCAAAAGTTATAATAAAAAACAAGCACAAAACAACAAACAAAATATCCTTTAAATTCAATTACTAGTCTACGAAAACACAGTACCTACACGGCACATTTAGTACGGTACCTACTGATTTACTGATCGTGATCAGTATTCTTTCACACTCCCGAAAGTCTCAGAAATGTGTTTCATTTTCAATCTGTTCTTACGAAATTGTGATTTTCTCATTACAGATCACGGGAGCTGATCAAAGGTGCAATACTGGACAATGACTTCATGAAGAATCTTGAGATGACGCAGATCCGCGAAATCGTGGACTGCATGTATCCTGTCGAATATGCAGCTGGCAGCCTCATCATCAAGGAAGGAGATGTTGGCAGCATCGTATATGTTATGGAAGGTAAGTTTATACTTTATTACAATCTGACCCTTTGCATACCAGCCGGTCGATTCTGTAAAAATCTCACCGTGAAAACGTAGGTGAAGTGAATTTGTTTTTTTTAGGAATTGACACTATTGACTGTTCACTCCACGCTCACTTCACCTAAGTTTTCACGGTGAGATTTTGACAGAATAGCACCGCTGAATACCGCTCACATTTTATTGTATAAACATTCAAGTGGTCACTGCTATCTGGTGCCGAGTAGCAACTATTAAAGTAGGGACGATTTATTTTTGCCATCTAGCGACGAATAGCTAAAGCAATTCAAACTGTTTATTGGTTATATGAAATGAAGATAGATGGCGCTGTATGTATGGTTTGTCTCTTTGACAAGAGATGGCGTTGTATACATGGTTTATCTATTTGACAACAGGTGCGCTATCTGTCAATAATTATTCAATTACACACTAGATGGCGCTAACTATTTTTTCTACTCACTAATAGATGGCGATTAAAAGTTAAACCAAAACATTCTTGTTTTTTGTAATAATAATTAAGCAATAGGGCTTTGATCCATCTATTATAATTATTTAATGTAATGTTTTCGAATCTTCCATCGTTAATTTTATTTCCTTTCTA